>OU611908.1:16601612-17934112 GCA_914767705.2 Tenthredo notha | reverse complement strand
TTATTTAAGTATCTATATATATACCCATATAAATGACTATATATATATATATATACATATATACTTTGACAAGGTGATTAGACGTCACTAGAATAACATATTACGCTATACGTATAATACGAACGGACTGCGAATTCATTTTATCAATATATTAAATATCGATCATCTATACTCAACTATGTAATAATTTGAACCCGCTTATATAAACTGCATAATATGTATATATATATATGAATTATATATAAAGGGCGCGGTTCCCATTTTAATAATAAGAAAAAGATTTGTCACGAAAAAACAGCTAAAAGCCAAAACTATCATTATGTATTGTATATGAAAACTATAAAATTCAAGTGAAAATAATTATTATTTATTTATTTATTTATATTTTTATAATTTGAATAAAAATCATTTAATCTTCGATTAAATCGTTATTTAGTTTCGAATACCGAATATACAAACGCTACACTCTTCACGACACTAATTAGGTATATATATATATATATATATATATTCGCAAAGATCTGC
This sequence comes from Tenthredo notha, assembly GCA_914767705.2. Classification (NCBI taxonomy): domain Eukaryota; kingdom Metazoa; phylum Arthropoda; class Insecta; order Hymenoptera; family Tenthredinidae; genus Tenthredo; species Tenthredo notha. Next base: position 17,933,587 of record OU611908.1, on the reverse strand, counting down.
GGTATATTATATATCAACTATATATATATACCCCAAAGTATATATATACATATCAAACCCACTACGTCAGCTTAATCGATCGATTTAGAAAAAGGTAAAAAATCATCGTCTCAAACTATTATATGACTTGACTTCTTCTTCTTCTTCGTCTTTTTTTTTTTTACGTTTTCTTTTTTCTCCTTCTTTCTCTATCCCTGGTACCATTTATTTTTTCATTTTTTTCTTTTTCTTTTCAACCAAGGTAGGTATATATATATATATATATATATATATATATATATATATATATATATATATAATATACACCTACTATGTATAATTTTCAGTATATGTAATTATTATTTCAAACGCTAACTAGACATAATTTAATTATCTATATTTTATACGGGGGGAAAAAAAACATCTAACGTATGAAAAATTGCTGGTCTTTGTTATATCAAGTTGGGTTTATTATATATAGATCGCAGAATTGGTGCGATCTTGTTCTTTTATCCTACTACTTTTTAATTTTCATCTCTTTACGTTACGTTACGTTTCTTTGTGTTTTTTATTTATTTTTTTTTCTCTTCATTTTTCTTTTAGGTCGCTTTGCAGAGCCAATATTTAATTAAATTCGCTAAGATAATCTCTAACTGATATCATATCATAAGATATACTATATACATATAAGAATTCGTTCCAATACGCTTGTCAATATCGATTTCACTCATTACCTATTTTTTTTTTTTTTTTTCTCCTTCTTCTTATTCTTTTTATCTTTACGCGGACATACTGACTATTTTCTTTTTTCCGGAACTACACGCCCATTGTACCGTAACTATATAATATATAACTCCGATTTAACTATCTACTTAAGTCAGTTTTTATTATGTCTACTCGTCCGAGGACGTGAATCTCCTATTTCGATCAACCCCAAAGTCCCCGATTTCGTATAATCAAGTTATATATGTAGTCTCATTCGTATATACGATATCTGTCGACTGAGACAGCAAAAAATTAGCGAAAAAAAAAAGAGAAAAATAAAATAAGAAATAAGAAAATTTACTATACGAACGTGCGTAGAAGAATCACCTCTATATAAGCGTAGATATACGTCTCTTAGATAGTACCTAATAAAATAGTAATAATAATAATAATAATAATAATAATAATAATAATAATAATAATAATAATAACAACAACAATCGTAGTTAGGTTGGGAATCAGGTAAAAAAAAAAAAAAATTATTCAATAAAAAAAGAAAGGCTTCAAAAAACTCGATGGATTGTTAATAATTATTATATAGGGGAAGAGGAGCGAATTGTCACGAAAAATTATTATCAAATATATAGAGACTGGTCGTTAATGTGAAATTATGAATCAGATTATTTATGTTAACAATTAATTTACAAAATAATTTTTTTCGTTTTTTTTTTTTTCTTTGTTTTTTCATATACAAATTACAAAAGAATTTATCGAAATAATAATTATATACGTGCAGTCGTTAGCTCATAAGGTGGTCAAATCGCTTCGTAAGTAGTACAAGTATATTACTATAGGTATATAGTATCGTTTTGTATGATTAGTCAAACATACCCAGTCATACTTATGTATATATAACAAAAAAAAAACAACAATCAAACAGAAAAAAAGGAAAAAAAAAAAAAAAACTATAGGTATATCGATCAGTTGGTGAGAATTATTAGTAAGGGATGATTTTTGTTTCCAGTATTTTTTTATTTTTTTTTTATTTCGTGCCATTATATGTCTTTCCTCATTATTATTCATCGATTAACAAAAGGCGTAGGAACCAGGGTGTGTTTAATGAACCAAAGCGAAATGAAAAAGAAAAGAAAAAAAAAACCAAAAACCAAAAACAGTTTTGACAAACTTGGTATAGCGCGTAATAATACAATCAGAAGTTATTCTTTTTTTTTTTTTTTTCAAATTCCTAACGAGTGTTATTTGGGCTTGACTAGTCGTCTATCTCTCTCTCTCTCCCTTTCTATCTCTCCCCTTTTTTTTTTTCTTTCATTTATTCATACAATTTTTTCGATATTTTCAATACTTCATCACGTACTGCAATCTTTTTTCCGGTGGGAGATATATATTTTTTTTTTTTTCGTTCATCTTATAGGGACAAGGAAAGGGTAGGAAAACTTTTTGGGGTTGGGATAGGTGCGGTAGAGGAAAATTGATTAAATACCGAAGACACAACCCACCATCGGTTTTAGGGTATACCTTACGTTTCTTCTGTCTTTTTTTCTTTCGTTTTTTCTATCTTTGAAATTTTGTTCATTGATTATTATTTTTTGTTTTTTTTCTCTGCTTTCTTTTCGATTTTACCTATACCTTTCTATTTTATTCTTAAAACTCCATACCTCAGCTCTCACTATTATAGATATAATCACGCGAAAGTATTGAAACAACACTTTTTCACGCAGTACATATATATATATATATATATATATATATCACCCCGCTACCTTTTCTTATATTCCTTAATCGTGAACCCTTAATCTTTAATCTTGTTACATATCTGTAAATACCCCTTAGGGTATATACACATACATATACAGGCTCGTAAGCTTCCCATAGATAATTAGTTTTCTTTCTGGATTCGTAAAATTGTGGTTATCATTGCACTACTCCCAGCTGCTTTTAAAATCTTATATTTTGGCTATATTATGATTCTAATATATATAGCTTCTATATATTTTTTATTTTATTTTATTCATCGCCTTTATTATATTCAACTTTAATTTATTTTATCAATAAGTGTTTATTTATTTATTTGATTTAATTTAATTTAATTTAATTTAATTTAATTCATTTATTTATCATTATTTATTTTATCTTATTTATTATTATTATTTATTTTCTTTTTCTTCATTTCTTTCTCTTTTCCTCATTTTTTTTTTTTTATTTTTTTTATTTTTTCTATTTTCTATTTTATTTTTTTTATTCATTTTTTGATAAACTTCATTTTAATTAGACTAAAACAGCACTTGTTTATCCTACATCTCCACAGAATGTTAAAAGGTTTGTATGCATTACACTCTACGGGTGAGTAGGTATAGTGTTTTCTTTTTTTACGGGCATTAGTTTACGCGGATATCGATATTAAAGATCGCGCAAAAATAAATTAGAGAGAGAGAGAGAGAGAGACAGAGAGAGAGAGAGGGGAAGTGAAATAAGAAGACAAATAATATAGAAAACGAAAAATAGAGAGAAAAAACGGAAAGTTTCATCCGTATTATATATACATACGTCATACATATACGTGTATACAGTTTAATCGTTCGCCTTTACCAAATCCCTAGAATTTATTTTTTAACTACAATAAACTAGAAATTTTTCTTCCCCCTTTTTCTTTTAGTTTTTCTTTTTTGAAATATATGTATATATAAAAAAAAATAAAAAAAATTCAACAATCTACTAATACGGTGAAAAGGTTTTAGATGCAACTAATGGAAGATTATGATCGACTGTACATTATCATACGATTTATAATTTCGCTATATTTTATATCTAAAAAAACCCCGAAAATTTCCATTTTTTTTTTTTCATATTCATTATTAGTTTCCGAAAAAATGATCTACCATCGATTTACAATACCTCTTTTTCTCGTTCTCGTTCTCTTTCTCTCACTCTTTCTCTCACTATATACTTTCGTTACCTGCACACGTGATTAAGACACGTGAATAAACATGTATGCACGTGTTCTTTGGTATGTGGAGATCTCTATAATAGTGATACTAGTAGTATTAATAATAATAATAATAATAATAATAATAATAATAATAATAATGATGATGATGTACAATAATAGTAATAAAGTCATAAACGAAGAAAGACGGGTCATCACTCACATATATAGGTATAACCGCGGATATTAGATCGCTGATCACTTAACGCGGTTTAATTAGGGTATATATAGGATCTGAGTCGGTTATAATTGATGTTTCCGAAAAAATATTGTTAATTTATAATATTTCTTATTCATTCTTCTTGTTATCTTATGTATAAGAAAAAATGTTTCGTTAATTATACTTCCATTCGTTGATTATTTACTGTATATAATTCATGTGAATATACATACCCTAAAACAAATCTTTCATTTAATTAATTAATTAATTGAATGATCGAGACACGTTATGCGAGGCGCGGTGACTGAATGACCGAATAAATGAATATGTGAATGGGTGAATAAATGAATGAATGGGCGAATGGATGGATGAATGAACGAATGAATATATGACTGACTGACTGACTGACTGACTGACCGACTGACGTAATATATCTTCGGATATTAAATCACGATTTTTATAGCGCACAACAACAAGAGATATTCTATAATATGTAGAAATATTATATTTATACTAATATATTATTATTATTATAATAGACGTTGTAATTTATAATTATATAAGTAAAAATATTTTAATATAAAAAAATAAAAATCATTTAATTATCCTTGAAAATAGTACATATACAGAGGTGCGTAGGTAGATAGGTATAGGCATAAGTATAATGTGTGTAGGTTGGTAATTAGGTAGGTGGTAGATATAAGGTCGAGTATAAGATGAGGTGAGACATACTACATGGGCATGACCTAGGTGTAATTGCAGGTAGATCAAAATTCATATCTACTACACGTAACTTTTACCAATTTTCTATTATATTTTTCTTTCTTTCTTTCTTTCTTTCTCTCTCTCTCTCTCTCACAGACCCTTTTTTCTCTCACTCTTTTGATCTATTTTTTTTCCTTTCTTCTTTTACACACATTTTCTCTCTTTCTCTTTCTCTCCCTTCTACTCTCCTCAATTTAGCTAGCTGAGTTCGTTTCTAGTTTTTTTTTTTTTTTTTTTTTCGTTTATCGTTTTTTAGGTAGGGTGGGAAAACACTTTACAAGCCCCTCCTGTAGAGGCGTACGTTTTAATATGTAATGAATAGCGTTGAATATGGCTCTCTTGAGACTTGTTTCACGATAAAAATTGTTCGTTTTTTTTTTTTTTTATTATTATTTTTTTTTTTCTTCACTACGAATGCATTTTACATACAAAAATTTGTCGTTTGTTTTGTTATTTTCAAAATTCAATTCAATTTTATTTTATATCTTTTCATTATTTTTTTGTTTTTTTTTATACTTTTTCTATCATCGATGACGTCCCTCTCAACTAAGATATTTATAGACAAGAATATAACAACGGTATAAAAAACTTTCAACACTCAAAAATACAAATCTATTGTAAATGACTACCATATTACTTCTTCTTCTTTTTTTTTTTTTTCATCTTTTTCGTCTTTTTCATTTTATATTTTATATTTAATTAATAATTATTTTATTTTAATTCTTTTTATTTATTTATTTTATTTCTTTCGTGCAATTATTAGTACCTAATTCAATTACTTTTAAGGTTTGTTTATGTATATATTAGATATAATCATTGTTATTATTATTATTACTATTATTATATATATATATATAATTATATTATATTATTATGCTTTATCACACATATTACAAAAGAGGTGAAATCACACCTAACAAATTATTATTGGTATTATTATTATAATTATTATTATTATTATTATGATTTTTAATTATCTTTACATACATAGCTATGTATGTATATATGTGGATTTTCATCATCCCTCGTCGCAAAGTGACGCTTGTTTAAGTTATAACAAAATGAGATGGGGTTGAGGCGAGGCGAGGCGAAGCGAGGGCGGTTATAATTAATATAAAATATTAAAAAACGCGTTCAAAACGGCATTTAATATATGTATAATATAATGTATATCGACACGATCGAGAAAATTCAAATTTCATTGATAATTTATCTAGATGCCGTATAATAGAAACGAAAATTAAACGCGATTTTTTTTTCTTCGTTTATTTTAGAATTTGAGTTTCATCGAAGAAAACACAACAAAAAAGAAAAGAAAAAATTATAACACACACACACACACACACACACACACACACACATTCACTCATCTTCAGTTATACATATATATGAGTTTTGGTGATCTGTTTTTTTTTTTTCTCTTCTTTCTGTTCTTCAAAATTTGTCAATATTGATTATAATTCAGATATTGTTATGTGTGTGTAGTATCTATCTATACGACTACGAGCGTACTCCCCCGTCTTATTATTCTGTTTCCGTGTAATTTTTTAATTTTTTTTTTTGTTCATCATTTCGCGTATCAGTGTATATATATATATGTATGCATATCTTTTTTTTTTTTGTTTAAAAAAATAGAAAAATCACTTGCTATAGAAAATGTTTTTCTTTTTTGCCTAATAATAATAATAATAATAATCATAATAATCATAATGATAATAATGATAATAATGATAATAATGATAATAATGAAATTAATATTAATAATAGAATAATACTACTACCTTCGCTATAATATATTATATAATATATATATTCAAGTATGTATATATATTATATTTTATCGTTTATAGATTTTAGGTAAATTGGTACCTATATATTATATAGTTGTTAAGTTTACTACAATTATTTATTTTTGTTTGTTTCTTCTTCTTCTTCTTCTTCGTCGTCTTTTTTAATAATCTGTGTGAGAATTTTAATTTATACGCCTAATATGAATTATATATATATTATATTATATATAATATTTATAAATTTTATATTATATAATACGCACGCGCTTTAATCTATATATCATATATGTATATATGTATAATTTTCAGTTTTTAAAAAACTTTTATTATTTATATAAATATATTATATATAAATACGATTTCAACTATAGCTTTATACATGCGTTCTCAAAATTGCACTAACTAAACGCCCTCTCGCGAGTGCGACTGGTTTTTTTTATTTTTTCAATTTATTTATTTTGTTTTTTTGTGTTTTAAATTCAATCAAAATTTTTGTTTTTTCAATTAATTAATCAATCAATTCATCAATTTATCAATGTATTTATTATTATTATTATTCAATTTCATTTAGAATATATTTTATGTTTATATATATTTGTATATATATATATATATATACGATTTCACGACTCACAATTATTATTATTATTATATTATCAGCTCTGATAAACTTCGCCGTTATTTATCACCATATACCCATAATTTATATTTTATTTAAAATATATATATATATATATATATATGTGTGTCTATATATATATATATATACGACCGCGGTATTCCACTGCTGCAATATAGCATAGTAGATATAACAAAGCTTCCATATATCAATGCTCCTATTATGTATGTATATATATGAGAATATAAAGATTTAATATTCTCTGCCGTAACTTTTCACCGCATATATGTATTACATATATATGTACACGTAACCAGGTAGTTATATAAGTGCGACTAGGGTTTTACACATAGGTCAGGTATTATTGCAGGTAAAAACACATCCCCCAAGGAATATACCAATTATTATTATTATTAATATTATTATTATTATTATTATTATTATTATTATTATTATTATGATAATAATATATTATGTAAACGCGATGTATGATGTAGATATTTATAGACAGTATATAAATTCATGAATATTACGTCGCAGTGTCGAGGGTTCGATGATCGGGTCAATGGGTATAAGGTATAAGAGTAAAGAGGATAAGGATGAGAAAAGGTTGAATGTACCGTAGGTGAATCTTTATATACATAAAATAGACCAAAAAAATAAATATTTATATGGAAGATTATTTCTTTTCTTCTCACATGTTATATGTTTTATTTATTTATATTATTTTATTTCATTTCATTTCATTTCATTTCATTTCATTTCATTTCATTTCATTTATTTATATATGTGTGTGTGTGTGTGTATGTGTGTGTATTTATTATTTTTTTTTTGGTGTATTTTTTTTCCGGATAATATAGAATAGGTACACAGCTATATGTATATTCATATAATATCTATAATTGTGTATATATACGTATATTTTATTTAGTTATTATAATTTGAACTACGCTTGCTTTATTTGATTATATACACCGAGAAGTTTTTATTTATTTATTTTTTTTTTGTTTTTTCATTTTTGTTTTCTATTATTATTCCGTATTATTTATTATTGATTCTAATCAGCATTTCTATAGAATTGAAAAATTACTTCAAGTATTTATATGTATTTATTTATATGTATTTATGTATGTATGTACAAAGGGGGGGGGGGGGGGGGGGGCAGAAGTTGAGGAATGAGTATTTGGAATCAAGTATAGGAGAATATTGAAAATTTGATCAAGAACATGCGCACGTACCGTATAATATCTTTCCGCGACTATAAAACGTAGATATAATATGTTTAGATATTTTGATATTTTGAAGGGGTGAAGAAAAAATTGAAAAAAAAAAATTAAAAAAAATTAATCCTCGTTAAATAATTTCATATTATATTATATTATATTTACGCAGGCTGTGACAAATAGTATATTTATAATGTTATAGTATTGAAATCTGTAAACCTGATAATATCTACGGGTTTTTTTTTTTTGTTTCTAGAATAAATGGCTAAAAATAGGAATTTGAAAAAACGGGATAAAACCTCGGCAGAGAATCGAAGTATCGAATATCGACGAATATGGTCATTGGCTTTTTAGGTATAAAAAATACACATACATACATATATATATATATGCATAACGAAATTGCGATATTGGAGCCGTGATATAACTAGAACCCTCGAGACCCTGTGTGTATATATATTATATATATACATATATATATATATATATATATACGTTTGTATATGGATTCATCGTTTGCAGAGCTCTGCGAAACGACCCACAAATTTTTATACCTAATACGATATATTATATACTATATATCGTATGTATCCGCATCCGCATCTATTTCTTTTTCTACTACTTTTTATTATTTATTTATTTAATTCTTTTTTTTTTCCCTGCGTCTTCTTTTTCCCCGTTCCTTAACTTTTCTTTTTCTTTAAGTTAATCGCTTTTTATTCCCTCCTCCCTCCCTCCCGCCCTCCCTCCCTCCACACACTTTTAATAAATCTTAACAAGATCACATTTAATATTGAAATTAATCGCGCTGGAACTTGTCTTATCTTATATTCTTTTCTCTTACCTTTTCGTCTTAAACCCTCCCCTGACCGTTTTTTTATATACCTATATGAACGTCGTATATCGTATTATATTTAATAAAACGTACTGAATCACGTAAATTAAATGTCATATCATATAACCTACCCTTGTAAATCTTATACAGCTATATACAGACTGCTGCGAGCGTATTTTATAACGATTTACCTTTACGGTTCTCTTCTATTCTTTTCTTTTCTTTTGGTATACATATAATATACCTGTGCATGTGTATTTGTATTTGTATATGTGTGTGTGTGTGTAAATGGGGTAGGAAATTGTAGAAAAGTCGTATTATATGTTTATCTAATTCACGGCTACGGGGGTGATGACGATTTTTCACCATAATTAATTATAAGAAGGGCCTAATATATACCTTTCTTCTTTTTTCAATCGTTACAACTATTCGATTAAGAAAACTGTGTTTCTTCATTTATTTTCCTATAATAATTAATCAATTATCGTTTTCTATTTTCGTTACCGAATTTCAATTCATCTAAGACAAAAAATAAAAATAAAAATTCTTTCTACGATAGATAAAAATTCTCAAATCCTGTTTCACTTCTCTTTCACTCTCTCTCTCTCTCTCTCTATTTCTTCTCTTTTAAACAGCATTCCTCTCTTTCTTTCTCTCTTTCTTTCTCTCTTTCTTTCTCTCATTATGTATGTCTGTATAGAAGTTTGAATCGCGGAATCGAGGCGTATATACTATATTAGTACATAGTGTGTTTTTTGTCCATTTTAATTTCCATGTATATATACATATATACCACATGTATATATATATCCATAACAATGCGATATATACAAAACAAACTATTTTGTACACAGGCATATGTATATGTTTATATGTATTTCATATATTAGTATAGAAAACTCACGCGGATATAATATCAGAATATCAGGAAAAATCGGTATCATACATATATATATACATGCATGCATACATACATACATACATAAATGTTCGCGTATATGTATGTATTTATGTATCTATGAATTATTGTTGTTATATTGTTAATATTTGATCGAATTATATATGGTATAAATATCCAAGAGTAATATACCTCGTAGCCACGAGTGGTAAGAAAAAAAGAAACAATAATCAATTTTAATACACTATAATATATAGGTACTAGTGTAATATTGCGTTTACATATCTAGGATACACGCAATACCTATATAGAAAATGAGGGAAACTAAGAAAAAAAAAAGAAAAGAAATTAATCTAGGGCAAGATGATATATAATATTGTGTTAAATATCTTCTTTTTCTTTTTCTTTTTTTTCTTTTACGATTTATTTTTCTTCTTTTTTTTTCACCACTCGCAAGTTTCTTTTTCCTTTTTTAATTCATTCATTATATTCTTTTTATAGTTTTCTTATTATTCTCGTTTTTTTCTTTTATTTTCTCTCTATCGCTCTCTATCGCGCTGTCTCTCTGTCTCACTTTCTCTTCTTTTCGCGTGCAGAAAAATAAAAAAAAATAACGTTGATCGTACAACATATTTTTCTTTATTTTTTTTATTTTCAACCCCAGTGAAATAATTTCAAAAGACTAAATCAAAAACCCCGGTTTGAAATCGGATTTCAATTAGATTAGATTTAATTAATGATATTCATCAACGGTTTATATATTAATAACGCGTATTTGTAACCGTTATTATATATAATAGAAACTCAGCGAGTTTTCTCTTTTCTTGTTTCTTTTTTTGTTTCGTTTTTTTTTTTTTTTTTATATATCTATATATACATATAATATATAATATTATATTATATATGTATATACGATCGTTATTTATAGGTATAAGGAACTCCGTAAATCTATATTGAGAAATATAGGAAACCGTATTAACGATATATTATTAATATACCGATTACCTGTTTGTGTCTTTAGCCGCTACCATCTAAACCAATCCCATAGGTAGAGGTAAGGGTAAGGGAAAGTTCTTGACTATATACGTAGCTATTTATCTGATATTTGATCTTCCGTCCATAAAGTTTGAAAAAAACCACTTCTTCTTCATCACCATCATCATCATCGTCATCATCGTCATCCTCATCATCGTAGAAATCCAAAAGGTGCGTAGAACGTCGCGATGATCGGTGGGCTAGTCCTGGCGCGATTACAACCGATTGTAAGTTCCTTTCTGTGTTTTTCTCTCGTTTATTTTTTTCTTTCCATTTCTTTCTTTCTCTCTCTCTTTCTCTTTTTCTCTCTTCTAGTTGTAAATCTCGTATTTTCGTAGTAGTAGTAGTAGTAGTAGTAGTAGTAGTATAGTAGTAGTAGTAGTAGTAGTAGTAATAGTAGTGGTAATGGTAAGGTGTATAAGGTGTTTGTTGTAGTTAATTAGCTAGTGCCGCGAGATTATCGGCCGCGGTGCGACCGTATTAACGTAGTTGGGGTTAACACCAGCGAAAGGGTACTGCGCGTGGTCTGTCGGCACCCTCCTTGACCAACGGCTTATGAAACTCCCGTCCTGGTCGGGAGTGAATCGTTGCCCAACAGTGCTCGCAGTAATACTGAAAACAAAAAATCAAAAAAATCAAAAACTGATTACCTAGTTTCAATTGAAAGTTTCTATAATCCATCGAGCAAGAGAAGAGATGAACCTTTTTTTGGTTTGCTTGTTTTTCTTATTTTCTTTTCACCCATTAAGTAAAATGGAAATTTCATTTCACGAATAAGGAAAAATAAAATTTACCCTGAGAAGACAGAATGGTAAATTAATCAGCTTGTGTAGAAACTCACCTGCAGACACGTTACGTTGGCGCAAAAGAACGGGGCGAACTTCCCTCCGCATCGCTGACCCTGGCACTCGTCACACATTTGATCATCCAGGACGTACGGCTTCACCTCGACCTACATGAATCGTCAATAGGATTTGTTACTTTCTAGGTCCCTTTAACGAGCGACAATTTATATCCGTTATTGGATTCCGTTATATATACATATATAGTATTACAGGGATTAGGGTGGCAGAAAAAAAAAAATTTCTTCATTTCTTGCAATCAGAACCTGCAGCACAATTTTTCCTCTCTCCTCTTTATACGGAGTATTTCAAATCGGTTTCAATAAATTTCAATCAAGTTTTGGTTTTTCTCTAGTTTTTCCCCGATAATTAATTTCACAAGCTCTAATTTACAGAACTATAGCTAACAATATGCGAAAAAGTAAAAAACAAAAATGATGAATTTTATAAAACAAGATAAAGATAACTTTTTTTTGTTTTTTTATTTTTTCTTCAAATTGAATAAAATTGTTATAAATGAGAAACGAACCCTTTTGTCTATGTCGCCGTGCTGTAGCTGGACAAATCTTGCCGATATTGCAGCGATGTAACTTTGTTGATTACTGAATGCAACCCGACCGGCACCTTTGGGATATTTGAGCTCCGGATCGGTGTCGATACCAGCGTAACAAACGCCACCGTATAGCCGGTCCATTATCATGGCGAGTTCAACAGCTTTTAAAGGTCGAGGTACACCGCCAACAAATACTGTCTTTCTTGGATCTAGGGGCATCGAGGCGTCCAGGACAAAATCGGCATCGCTTAAACGCCACGGCCGAATCTGTACCGGTTTGTCCTTAATTGTTGGCGAACTTACGCATAGATATAGCTTGTCGTCGTCTTGGATACACGCGTCGATTAGCTGCTGAACCGACGACTCGTCCTGCGAAAGAGAATAAAAAATGTATGAATAAAAATTATAATTTTTTTTTTTTTCTTTTCAATTAAACTCGAGGTCTAAAGTTATTCTATTAATTATCGCAAGCTTACCTGGAAGAGCAAAAAGGCGTAACCTTTCGGCGGAAAATATGACTTGCTTTCCGCCTTGTGGGGCCAGTCGACAACGAGTGGTCCGAAACGACGGAAACTGGCTGTGATTTCATCTGTAGAATTAAGAAAAGACATTTTCTCATTTTCTATTTCATTCAATGCCGAAATTATTGGCTTTTTGAAAGTAAATTTCATTTATATATTAACGATAATTGTTCATTTAACATAAATGATAAAATAAAATTATACGTTCGCGTATATTTCAGCTCTAGTTCGTACACGATAACTATTACTAGGAAATTGAATATGGTTTATAAATTTGATGTATAGTTAACATTATATTATAATATGTGGATCACTTCGAACTCCTGCTTATCGCAGCAAGAAGCTAATTTATTGTTAATGCGATGAGCATATTTGCCCGCGAACGAATGCCGGTAATACCCGCTTATCAGGGTACCGATCGACAGCAAACAGTCTGAGCAATCGTATAATTATTCCATAAGCCTAATCGTTTATCCACATAAATGTGTGTTTATAGTATATACCGATATATATATGTATATTTATAGTCGGATGTTTTCCACCAGCAGAGCATAAAAATATGAAAATTTAATTAATTGAAACTATATATTGTATAATCGGAGAAAAGTTTCCCACGGTAATAAATAAAGATGAAAAATTATTGATATAGAATAAAAAATAAAAAAAGGGATCTTTCATATAATCTAGTATTTATAGCAACGAACCTTCGTCTATGTCTGGGGGTAAACCACCGACGAAAACTTTTCTGGAAAATCTTTCACCGGTTTCACTTCCTTGGCTATGAGGGCTGCTGCGACTCGGAGATGAGAGCGGGGCTACTTGTGGTGCGGTCATTCCGCCACCGACACCAACGTTTACTCCAACTCCAACGCTCACGCCAACACCACCATCCAGTTGACCAGCAGCTGTAGGATCTTCGAGTAGAGTACCGCTCTGTTCCTCAAGATTTGGGAAGAACGGTGACTTGCCTGTAACAGAAAAAAGGGGGAAAAAAAATAATTAATATATACGAGAAAAATTGATGCACGTATATAAAAATAGCGATTTGGAAATAGGCGGCGCATGAAATTTCGCAGGATAAACTTACTGTATCGTCTTTTTATCGGGAATCTAGCACGTCTGATAAAGGTAGCCATTTCTCGATGTAATTATAACGAATTGGTGAATTTAATTATAAGATACTTTCAGCTATTCAAAACACGAAACGGCTTATACCGCCGTTGTTAAGGATAACAGGAAGTTGGCAACTATAAGAAACAATTACAAACCGTGAAACAAATAGGAGTCAAAGATGAAACAGACGACGATTAAACTCGGAGTTATTGCGAATAATATTTTCATTTTTTTGCATCATTCAAAGCGTAAATAAAAGAGCGAATTAATTATACTCGGCTCTAATTTAAAAAAAAAAAAATTGCTAATAACGGAGAGCAAAGAATCTTATTTAGAAAGAAAGAACGGATATTGGCTACGATAATATCGTAACAACAAAACAAAAAAAAGACAATCAAAATTCGCGAAGTCAACTGATAAACTAGACGACAGAGGGAGACACAGATATCGGCGTGGTGTCGAAGAGGAAAGAAGAGGAGAAGGAATGCACCTTGCAATTAATCCCTATTGTCTTTTTTTTTTCTTTCTTTCAGAAGTGCAACTATGTTGCCAAAGATCTGATTGCAGTTTCGCGAATACATTTCAACCAGAATTTAATTATTTCTTCTCAGTGGATTTTATCCGATCAGCAAGATTCTCCATCGTTTTTTGATGCTGCAAAAAATTCTCCATGCAATATAACACAATTTGCGGATCAATATTAGTTTGTATATTATGTTAATAATGGAAAAAAACGACTGTACAATTCATTCAAAAGTATAAAAAAAAATTTTAAAAATAAAAATGATCAGAATGGCAGAATATATTTATTGATTCGTTTTCCCCCACCAGCCGAATGGCTACCACCTCGATATTGATCGGATGAGAATTCGGTTTGACTTTGTCTCTGGGATATCGAAGCCTTGCAGCATAATGAACGCGTTAACTTTTAGGGAAGGGAAGAGGAGGGGGAAAATTTACTAAAATTTACGAAAATTAGATATTCGGTTGGTGTAAAGTTTCCGAAGTTAAAAGACCCTAGAAGGCAATCGCACTTATATAGTCATGACTCGAAAGGTTCTTCTTCTTATTCTTCTTCTTCTTCTTCTTCTTCTTCTTCTTCACGATGCAATTTTACAAACTTAGAACTCTGAACAGCTTTCGCGTGTCTAAACTTCTCTTTACTAATGTTTTTACACACATTCATACATACACAAAGGATAGGAAGGAGGCTGTGCTATTGCATCGTATAAAATCATAGATTCATACGATCGCGAACGCGAACACAGAGGAACTCGACTAGCCGCATAGCATAGCTATATATGAGCGTATAAGCATGCCCATACATAAACCAGCAATTATTAAATACTAGACTATAGAATGTAGATTGCAGAGCCCGAAGCTCAAAGGGCACGGAGAATCTCGGCATATGAAATCCGAGAAGGTATAAGGTACGAACGATGTTAAATCCTCCAGCTATATCGATTTTACACGGTATATTTAGACAGTACGTGATATCCTCCTGATAGTTTATTATATATTTCTACCTAGTTATACCCATCTTTTTGAACAGCAACTCTCGCTGGATTTTTTTTTTTTTTTTTTAAT
Source organism: Tenthredo notha (assembly GCA_914767705.2). Classification (NCBI taxonomy): domain Eukaryota; kingdom Metazoa; phylum Arthropoda; class Insecta; order Hymenoptera; family Tenthredinidae; genus Tenthredo; species Tenthredo notha. The sequence continues at coordinate 17,917,958 of OU611908.1, read as the reverse complement.
GTCTTACGTTAATAGCTTGTTGAATATGGTTCAAAATATATGAAATAGATATACAGAGCGATTCTCCGGAAAGTAACACGGCTAAAAGGTAGGCAAACGCGAAGACGCCTGTATTGAGCAGCTCAAACATCGACGATTCGGTTTCATTTCTTACATAGCGAAAGGGCACACGATATGCGAAATATAACACAATCGTTTGGTGTTTGGGTTGCCTGTATGCCAGGGAGACGCGTTACTTTCCAGAGAATCGCTCTGTATATACGTTCGTGTGTTTTCCCTCGAGAAATCGTTATGATTTGACTGAAACGAAGAGAAATTTTGATTTATTTCTATTTTTCTGTTTTTTCTTTTTTTCAATCAAGAATAATTCGTTCTTTAAAATATTCCATCTAATCATATGAGAGAATGATGAGATTACGTTGAAACCATTCTAACTTATAAACTAGTGTCTACTACTTGCACCATAATTTTTTTTTTAACCGCATATATTCTTTTACGTCCGGGATGCGTCGAGGCTCTCTCTATAAGTTTCCACATCGCGCTTAGAACAGATTAGCGTATAACAGGGCTGGTTAACGGTTAACGATGGTTATTGGCTATTGAGGACATCCTTCGTAGAGTTCACCCGTCTCTCTAGTCGCTCTTCAGCGATTGTCGCACGTCCCCCGGGTCGGTAATATTGCTTATATTATAGTTCTACCATATGAGAGTTGATTCTCTATGGCATTTACTAAACAGTTATTATACGAACATAGTTATCATTTTTCTAATCCGTTGATTAGAATTTCATAGAAACAAAAAAAAATAAAAAATAAAAAGGATTAAAGATAGGCGCAATGAATCGGAATCTTGATTCGCCATCGACACCGCAGCGAAACTTTCGTTCTTTCAAAACCGTCAAAGAACCGATGAAACTTTCACTGTTAAATACATCCAGCAGTATAATTCGCTACAAAGAGTTGTTTCACTCGTTGACATTATATGACAGATAATTTTTCTATGGATTTTAATTTTTTTTTTTTTTTTTTTCTCTCTCTCTTTCTTCTTCAACGATGTTATAACGATTAACCCTGACGTTTTATTCAACTCACGCGACGATTATATATCTACCTATGCACGCGTGTATCTAGAACTCTATAGGATCTCATATGAGACATATATATACATCTATGTGGAAAGTTCACTTTATCTTTATGTCATTTTTATTTTAGTTTTTGAGGTTGACGAGTTATAGTAATTCTGAAATATTATACATATATGCATATGCGTGTGTGTGTGTGTATATATATGGTATATGCATGTATATATATTGCGGAATTTTGTCTCTGTGGGAAAACTTTCTAGCATAATTATTATGCACAGAAGCTTGATATACCGAAGCATATATGTATATTAGAAATTGATGCAAAATTTTGAAATCATTAGTATATATATATATGTATACATATATAGCTAATAAATTTCTATGATTAAAAATGAGACAGGATTTTTTTTCTCTTTTTTTTTTTTTCCTCCTTTTATTCTATACAGAAAGTTAATTGGACTCTAAATAATAAAAACGAGGCAAACGTATTTCGTATATAACTCGTATTATTAATGGTTTTCAAGGTGTGCCAATAAGGTGTCGCGATTACTACCGATCCTCGAAGGTCAGTGCAAATTGGTTCTCCAAGACACAAATGTATAGATATAGGTACCTATGTATAAATATAGGTAGACGTACTGTGCAACGAGGAGATAATTATTTTACTATATAGAATCGAACTGCATATATATACATATAGTGACGAAAAGAAGTAAAATTATTAGGTGTATCATATTCGGATGTGTGTTTTTTTTTTTTTTTTTTCAATCCACGTGCGTTTTTTTGTAAGCAATGATTAATCTTTATTCTAATTCGATTCGGGAATAGAAAAAATTAGATTCAAAACTTCTACACGCAATTTATATTTCTTCTTTTTTTTTTTTTGTTTTCCTTCTATTTCCGGGATTAGAATTTCTTTAAGAAAAAAGTTATTTATAATCGCGTTATAATATAAGTAGAATGATCGGGTGGTTTCTTGCCCCCCTTTCGCTCATTATAGATTAATTTTATAGACTCCGGTTATTCACTGCAGTATAATAAGAAATATAGTCTCACTCTTACAAACCGCAATAAACTTTACTTATTTAGCGTTATTATTCATCGTCGACAAAGCATACCTACCTAACTAACTAACTAACTAACTAACTAACGCTTTGACCAAAACCATTGATTTCAACTATATTACTGTTGCAGCGCGTGATTAATTGAACGATTTCTATCGCCTTCGTGCGATTTTCTTATAAACGTATATAATATATATATATATATATATTCGTTAGCTGTCGCTAATGACCCTTCTGTATAGAACTAGTTACAGACATCGCTACGTCTAGTTGAAATATTCCACACAAAAATCTTTACCTAATATTAGTTAGAAATATAACTTTATAAACGCGGAATATTGACGTGTCAAAATTTAACCCGCATTATTATTATATAATATTGCGTGTATGATAATCTACAATAATCAATACCTACGTATTAGATGCTCCTTTATATTATATATATATAATTTTATTTTCATCATGATATAATATCGACAGCTATTATTCTCGGGGTTACACTATGCCTATATGCCTATGCCTATACCTATACTGTATACAATACTTTTATCAAAGCTGATTGAATTTTCCACGGTTCGATATGATCGCAGAGCTATAAAACGTTTCAGCAATTATATTTACTCGTCTCAAAGACGCCAATTTATTGCACCATGAATATAATATAGTTTGCCCAAAGTGATCAACAATTTCAATATAAATTTATGAGATAAGAAAATGAAGAATATACTCATATGTGCATATATGTCTATATTGCACTGAGTCATTCTAATCCCACAATATTTTTTTACTAAAATGAAGCATTGTGACTTTTATTTTTGATAAATCTAACCGTGTAGAATTTTCGCTGACAGATAGGTATAAGAATAATGTAGGTACTGCACATATGTCGTATACTTATGTGCATGTATATGAGCAGCATATAGGTATAGTAAGGCAGTGCGTGTGTATATTAGAAGACTGTAGTTTTGTGTAGGCTTCTTATTTCGCAGGCTTCGGCTATATGTATATGCGTACTCCTATATATATGTATCATATAGGCTTCGTTCGTTACGATTAACGCTTCTTAATATATTTCCACCTGTACCATAATACTTGATATATGTAGGAATATACCCATATGCTTACTATATACAAGGAAAAAAAGAATTATTATTATAAAGGTTTCCTCGCGATTGTATAATCCCTTATTCTATATTATACAAGACCCAAAAATTTCATTTGAAATATAAAAATTCATTTAATATATTAAGAATAAAATTGACATCAGAATTTATACCGTCGACTGTCGAAAAAGTAAAAAGTAAAAAGTAAAAAAAAAGAAAAGAAAAAAATCTAGGAAACTAATAAATAGCGGATTTCCGCACGTTCATTTCGTGTGCGACTCTTATAATACCAAGTGAACACATCCCTCGACTGTACGCCACGAACCAACCTCCTCCTGGATCAATATTACAGGTAGAGAGAAGAGAACGTTGGGTTCATAGTAGTTGGTGGTTAAGGGTGCGGGAGTATAGAAGGTGGGCTACACCCTACAGTAGGTGGGGTAGTTTGGTCCCAGGTATATTTACAGCCATATAGGTAGATAAATAATAACTGAGATTAGGTAAGGTTAGTTTAGGTTCAGGGATTTAGGATTCAGATTCTGTCTAGGTGATCCTAACATCTCTACGTATTTCTAATATATATGCATATAACTATCTGAGCTAAAGATCCGCCTTAGCTCTTTGCTTCGCGTGTAGATAATATCCTAGGTGCTATATGTATATGAAAATATACGCGTCTCGAATTTAGCTAGGTAAAATCTAAGTAAGTATAATAATATACACCCACGAGCACACCTGCAGTGTAAGTATTTTACGTAAAATCACCTCGTCTGTTAAACCGGTACCGTGTACACGTTTTCCTTCAAAACCGCATAGCACCACCGCAACTACACTAACTTGTCTATCTGTAAGCCACACTGGATAATATATATAGTAGGTATATGTGTAAGGGTTGGGTTTCAGAATCCGTTAGAAGATAAATAAATTACAATTTTTTGTTTTTCAGTATATTATATGTACAGAAATAGTAAGTACATACATACATAGGTATAGGTAAATCGGGTATAATTATTAAATACCTGCGTCGAAATTCAAACGAGCTTAATAAACGATCAAAAATCTAAACAATCTCTAATCTATAATTTCAATAATTATTTGTACAAAAACGACTCCTCCAGTTTATCACTCATCTCAGAATAACCGAAAACGTTATTTCCTTAGTCCCTATGTGAAGATCATTCAAAGTGATTAGTCCGAGTTGTTTTTATTTTATTGATTCATCACATTAAAACGATCTCTGAATGATATTTCTACCCTAGGTAATCAAGGCATCAATTAAGAAATACAAAAATCGTATAAATCTATAAGAATAGAAAGAAAGATAAAGAGTCAATCTCTGACCCTTGTGCACTCTGAAACAAGGGTAAGTCCCTGGCGCGTGCGCCCATGTCAAATATATAGGACTTTGCCATGTATATATACATATAGGTATATATAAATATATATAGCTATTGGTACCGAAACGACGCGACGCGTGCGCTGATCTCAGCAGCACTTGCCCAAGGGTGAATGCCCTGTGCCTCGTGGTAGGAGGTAGGTAATACAAGTAGGTATAAGGTAGGTAGATAGGTATATAAGGTAGGTATGTCCCGTAAGCTACTGCAACCCATCTACACATACAAACACGCACAGAGACACACATGTCAAAATATATATATATATATATAAATATATATCTATGTACAACGCAGTAGGTATAGGTAGGTGGTCCTCGAGTGACGTAGTAGGTACCTTATATGACGTAGGGGCTGTACAAAAATAATGACAATAATAATTGTAATAACAATTGACGGATCGACGTCCGTTTCATTGCCATTGAAATCACCATGTACAAATCTCCCCTAGATGTGGTATTAAATTTTAAGTAATGAGACCAACTTTCCCAAAAGAGTTTTCGATGATGAGAGAATAGAACCGCGGTGATGGTATAATTCTGTGGTAAAATAAGGGTTTAAAAAGGTCAAAGTTCGTATTTCAATAGAAAATTTGTTGTAATCCAATTTGGGGTAGGAGCTTATTAAGATTATCCTTGCTGCTTGCATTTGGGGTAGAGCAATAACAATTCTAGATAAATATAATAAGCGTGGGTTAAGGTATATGAGGGTGAAGTAACCGAGACTTAGCCCTTTGTAAAAACGTACTGTGGTTTGTATAAGGTATAATATCTCCTGTATATATCTATACGAAATGTATTAGTGTTGGTTTTTAAGGGTATATACTATATCCTGTCCAAAGGAGACATCTCCGCTAGGAACCGACTACTACGATCCTGAACACGGACCTTATTCCTCTCCTATACTATTCACCTTATTCCTTCTACAGAGACTGATTTAATTTCAGATAAGCCATTCGCCCTCCAGTACTGCAGGGTAGAAAGGCTTAAGACCGGGTTAAGGGATTGACTTCTCAATCGAAATTTACACAGCGATTGCAGGGTGAGATGAACGGACTAAAATTATCCATGCTTTTAAACTAATTTTATATAGTCATTTCGTGACAAGGATATCAATTATATATGATTATTAATCTATTAACTAACGAAATATCGACAGCTTGATGACAACTGGCAAAATTATATATGTAGCTCGTCAAACTGGGCTAATATTTTCTAATTACAATACAGAACCAGGTCTTGCCAATTAAGAGAATGAGAAAAAGACATAAGTTCTCTTCTGCAGTTCTCAACTTCTAAAATACGTACAACAACTTTCATTTTAATGTACGACTATAAACAATGATTAAGAAAACTTAACGGATGATTTACGTCAAGATGGCATATATCATCATCTATACTTTTACTCTGAAGCGAAATTTCTCACACGTATATCATCACTATGATTCAAAGCCACATTGAGAGTCTAGGTAGGTGTTCAAAAAGTAAAAGACTCATCATGAATTACTTATGCCTACAAAATTTTCCCATGAGATGACGAGTTACAAAATATTACAGGAAGATTTTTAAACGAGAGAACTGGGGTCTAAAAAAAAAAAAAGGGGGTGCTCATTTATTCATGGTCGGAAAGCAAGGCGAAAGATTTGCGCTCTTCCGTTTGCCCTTTTGTCATGAATTCATCATTACTTATATAGTATAGTTACAAAGTACTCAAGTTCCCGATTCTCATTTTTTTTACTCTTGGGTAATACGCCTATGATCCGATCTTTGAGGGTTGAAGATGAGGTGAAACGGAAAGGGGGATCAGTTGGATTTGAATTATTTCTACTGAAATACCGAAAACGGTGAAAAGTGTAATTCCCTAGTAGAGAGATGGAATAAATTTCCTGCATAGTAGCTACCGCATCTACCTTATATATATACAAGTGCATCAAGAGGGAAGAAAAATCGATTCCCTCTCGCACGTGACTAAGCAAGTGCAAGCTCTTTCCTTCATGGCGTGGGCGTTGCGTACCTATAGGGTAGGTATAGGTGTAAGGTATAAAGCAGCTTTTAAAAATTTTAAACTAAGACCATAAAAGCTTGTGCTTTCGGTAGAAGTGCGGTAAGGTAAGGGGTACCGGTTACGGTTACGGATACGGTGCGTTGAGTTACGGTACGATACGGTACGGTGCGATGTATATATAGGTTTAGCTGTTGATATCGTAACGCAGACTTCTTCTACACTACTATATCGCCCTGCGGGAATTCCGCATTCACGGAAGCTGCGCGGGAAAATTAGCAGATTAATTGCATCTTGACAGACGTAGGTACGTGAGAAACGGAGACGTCTCGAGTGTTTCCTCGTACGTGACTCGTTGACGAACGCCTCCTTCCATAAAACCTGCTGGCTTTCGGTGGTGTGTAATTTTCACTGTTTTATGTATATACGTGCAACGCGGAGATATATGTATGTATATACCTATATATATGTATGTAGGTACAGCGCAAACTCTCCTTAACTCTTCATATGCGAATGACATGAGGTATTTTCAGAAGAAAGATATATACCCACTTTAGGTACCTACAATGCTCGAAGTATAAAGTATAAAGACACGACTTGAGATGAATTAAAATTGGAATTGACAGGCAAATAATAGAGCAATTTTATATTAATGGTAAGCGCATAACAGTAATGGAGTAATTTTGTCATGCTTTGGTCATTCTTTGCCTGCACCGAGTCGTACGGACCTAAACCGGAAGTTGCGAAGTACTGTGGCGTTACTACGATCCACTCGCATTACCCACTGTGCTGTATCAAGCAGCTAGCCAGCGTAACGTCATTGTTGAAACTAAAGATTAGAAAATATACCTTCTCTGGGTATTTTTTTTTTTTTTCTTTTTTTCTTTTTCTTTTTTGCAACCTTTCGAACTTTCGACCTCTCGACCTCTCGACTGTGCGACGCGGCTGGGACCGTCGAATAAAACGTAGGGAATATAATACGGGCAAAAAGCAAAAACTGGATAACGAAATTAGGTGTAAATAAAGAAAGAGAGGTTGAGTAGAATCGGGTGCCTTTTCACCTCTTGGAAAAAAAAAATGTTTAATAATATTTCGTGGCAATTTTCACATCCGTGAAAAAATAACTCGAGAAAGGGGCAACCCTTGAGACGGTTGAACCGCGAACGCGAGCGTAGCCGTTCGTTAAATTTACCGCAATTTCTATGCCCCCGTAATAAGCACATAATTACGAATTTTCGTTCGTTCCTTTTTTTCTTTCTTTTTTTTATTATAATTTTAATTTTATTTTTTCTCATGATTTACACCTCTCGAGCAGGAAACGACGTGAAACGCGAAAGTCAAAAGACGAGAAGTACCATATAGAATCACGGTAATATTTTAATTACAACTTTCCCAATAATAATTATCATTAACAGATTCCCAACTGCCGCAACGCGAACACTATAACCGAGACTTGCAGTATGCTTATCATTTATTTTTATTTCTTTACCGTTCCAATATTATTCAATATCAATTACCCAATTAATTAATTAATTTACTAATTAATTAAAACGTACTGTAATACTGCTGCGGAGGCGAGACACGTAGATGGTAGGAAAAACGGGGAAAAATAAAAATATAAGGATATGAAAAAGCCAGACAGAAACGAGACGACTATTAACCTGCACCCAACATCGTTATAAGAACTACGTACCTACCTACCCACCGATTTACTTTTAATTCAATAAAAGGATAAGATATGACATGATTAATTTGCTGTTAGCATTTTGTTGTTTTGTTTTTTGTAACAGCTTCACCCCCCCGATGACCGATTATATTAAACTCTCTACAACATAAGCGGTCGTCTTGTTGTACATAAATACGTATATATACCTATATAGTACGCGTATGCGTACACATACCTTGATTACATCGTAATACATTGGTGTCACTTTCTACCTGCTGGTTGATCCGGCCACCTTCGCCTACGGCGTTTATATGTCGAACCCCCTTCTGCAACCATGGTCATGCATGATTACTTTTTATCGAACAATAAATTTCCATACCGTATAAAGTATCGTAGATATTATATTATTTCAACTTCTCCTCTTTCATATCATGTCCTAACCCCCCCCCCCCCCCCCCCCCCCCCCCCCCCCCCACCACCACCTCTACTGGCACATACATCATACATCTCATTTAACATTTATAACAACTCCAGACGATCACATATCGTATCATATTCTATATATCTTTCATAGTTAACACCAATAATCCTTTTTTTCATTTACTTATTCAATTATCAGTCCACTGCACGCCTTTATTCCCCATATAACATATGGTAACGTGGATCAAAACCCCTGATAAAACAAATTTTTCTTAACTGACTATTAAAAAAAAAACCTTCAAAGTATGAATTCTGTCGTTTATAGAAGCTGGACTTTCTTATCCTGTAATTGTTGAATCCTATTATCTCCATAGGGTATATTTCGATGGCGCGTTGATCAGTGGAATGAGGATTACTCATCGTGTCTAAAAAGAATATTTTTTTTTTCTTTTATTTCCTGTGGCTAGGCTGAACCGAGTGCGAAGTGCAAAGGAATTCTAACCGTGGCTGTATTAGTTCGTTGGCGTTGTATTGGAGTCGGCTATTAATACCAGATTCGAAATACCTATAACGTGTGTATGTATGAAGATGCTAGGCAGTCGTCCGTGCGTAACATATATAGAATAACGCGTAAAAAAATCTCTGTAAACAAAAAAAAATTTTGAAAATTGTATATATGGGAATATTATAATCCCCGCGATGTATAAAGCCAATTTTTTTTTTAAATATTAGTCTGTCTACGTTGTTACTAACAATTTGCAAACCGGATCAAGTATCCACATCGCACATATATGTATATAGAAAATGTATTTGCGCATGCATATACCTACACGCAGTTACGTAATACGCGCAACTAGCGTCGGCGCATCTTCTCGCTTATTTTTAAACCATTGCGGATCGGAGACTCCGCGCAACGCGCAACGCGTAACGCACACCCGTCGTACTAATGTAAAATTAAAACCTGATATTTTTAACGAATATTTTTCATCAAAGAGTGGAAAAATTCGCTTTGCGAAATGCGGAATGCAGTTGACCCGTATATTAAACGGGTGAAGACAGCTACTTCAGGATTCGTTCCACGTGCCACACCCACGTTTATCGACTTCGCGATAATTATTCGCGAGCGATTCTCAGTCTCGGATTACACCTACGGTCTTCGGGTCAATAAATGCGGGCTGAAAATGCCCCATATAATTCTAATCAAATAAAGATTTTCGCAATTCTATCATATGACCTTTTAGCTCTAAGATATTCTTGTTCAAAGCGACGAACGACCGCTCGAACTAAATCGAGAGGACTTTGCTTCGATGTGTTAGCGCATATATATGTCTGTTTGCGGACGCCAAGTATAGCCGATTCGCGAACGCGAGACGAATAATTAGACCAGAGGTACCAGTTTTAGTTTCTCACATTCGATACACATATATGTGTCTATGTGTTGTGAAAAATAAATAAATAGATTGTTTGACTAAGTAGGAATGAGTTTCTAACCCTCTGGCTTTCGCATAATTTTTTTTTTTCTTTCATTAATCTTTCGCGTCTTTTATATTTATTCGCGAGATTATAGTTTGTCATGCGGTCTTGAAGATTTTTTTTTCCGATTCAGTATTTAACGAAACGTAAACGAGGATTGGAGTTTGCGGTTTGAAACTTGAAAGAGTTGAAAATTTCTATTCGAGTAATAAAATCGATTGCAATTATTAAACTGCGGTTTTAAACTTTCACAGTGAAAATTATTGTTACAAGAGTACCTACTGTGAGCTTACCTAACTGAGAAACTAATCACGCAATATATCGACCCGACTTTACTTTACTTTACTTTACTTGACTTTACTTAACTTGACTTGACTTGACTTGAGAAAGTTATCTCGATAATTAATTGGCGGTTAAATGATCGTTAGCCGTTGAACCAAGAATGGTAAAGATCCGCCAAGGCACACTGGACTTGTTTTTTTCTTGGTGACATTGACGGTTGACATTCACCCCGTGATCTCGAGTTCGCAGGATAAGATCTTTTGCTATAAACTTTACGATTTTATTCTTATTTTAAAACAAAAAAAAAATAATAATTCAAAATTATTATCTTGCTTCGTTACATGATGATGAGATTTACTTAAACTGTGTAAATAGTCATTTATAATTCTGGTCTCACCCCACTGCAGATGACCACTAATATCCATAGATTTACATGAAAATATGTTCTTTCTAAATTATGTTCTCCACTTTCTCGATAAATTTATTATCAAGTCGATTTGGATGAACACAAAATGTTATTTATTTCATATCTATACTAAAGTATAGACATTTGAAACGGTAAATTAACGGGTAGGTGACCGTAGGGTAGATGACCGTACTTTTTTACGCTAGGCTTCGAGTCACCCGTGAAAAACTAGATCTGGACAGTGGATTTAAACAGGAAACAGAAAGAGGAGCTGTTATAGCGATGCGAGTGCTAGACGGAAACGGAGGATTCGTCTTTAGGAAAAGTAATCCTTGATCCTATCCTCGAAACGAGAAATCAGAAATCCTGAAGTGGTTAACGACATTCGATGTCTTCGTTTCTCCAAAGACATTCGCTTATATTTTATCGCTTTTCAGCTTTTCAAGCAATTTCCTAATTCCGGCTTGGATTAGTCCAATTTTTTTTTTTTTTGCATTAAACTGACCTTGGAGAGAATGATGGAATTTTCATCTTAATAGTTACGGCATTGAACATTGTCGATGATCTTCTTAAACGAAAAGAAATCTCGAGAATCTTCATCTTCGTAGCTTCATCAACCAGAAATAGTCTCGAGTGTTAGTTTATGATAATGATGATAATATACTACGACACCTACTTTCACTATGTTTGTATCTATTACAGTACTTTGACATTATACCCATAGTATCTATCTAATGTAAGCAAAAAGACGTTTTTACTCGTCATGCTATCTATCAATTATCAAAGGAAACGCTTCCGGGCTCATATTCGTACGAAATTTTTAACTGGAATTGACATCCTGACTTATGTTAAACTAGGCGCGGTACTATATACGCATATCATTCGACCACGTCATATAGGTATACATACATACATTTATCTTATATTAGCTTCAAATTTTATATCACGCGACAGTCAACGATATATATATATATAATTCTTTCATATAATTACTTACTAAGGTACGTACGTATAAAAATTAATAATTGACAAATTTTTAACGATCAATAAAATTCTAAAATATAAACAATATAAAAAAATCATACATAAATATTATAAACATGACTTTAGGCTGGTTTGGGTAGACTGTTAAAAATTTTACTGTATCTCTCAGTCTGGACAATTAAATTTTAGCAATGATCGTTAATTTTATACGACGTCAAGATATCGCAGTGATCGAAGGATGCTATTGCTAAAATATGGTACGAAACCCAAGCCATCTTTTCCTGTTTTTATTTTATTTTTTATTTTTTATTGTTGGACCTGAACTCATATACAAATTTAATTTAATAAGGAAAATTAAACCTCTATCAATGAGACTCGATGAACTGATATATTATGGTGCAAATAGGTGCGACATACAAGGCGGTAGAACTTATAAATAAGAGTTTATCTGGTCGAAGCTTCGGTACAGGAAACGTTTATTAAGGGGTTAACGACCGGGACGAATAATTAACACCTGACGACCAGCCTCGGTGACAATTTTCAGTTCAGTTTTACCTCACATATGCATTAGCTGAGAGACAATCGGAGAAGTGGAAAATTGAATAGCAGTTTTTCTATAAGATAGGTAAGGTGTAATTTTATTTTTCAATATTTTAGATACCTGAACTTTGGAGAACGTGATATCATGGAAATGGGACTTTTTCTATACATAATGCAGTCCGCCTAATATGATTATCCTTGACTAATATTTTCGCCACTCCTAATACGCGAGGCGCGACACCAAATCGTCCCACCTGATCGTATATACTATATGATCAGATTATGAAAGTTTTTGACGATATGAAACTCGCGTTTGACACTTTTTTTTTTCTTGTTTTACCGTTCTAAATACACAAATCACAACGAAAACGAGTTCGCATTCAAGATTTTTAACATTCGTATCGGGCCCGGTTGAAGTTACAAATTTTTGTCAAGCTTTAAACGGTAAAAATTCCAAATCCATTTGAGACGAGTTCGAATTTTCAGAAACATTCAAGTTGGGAATATTAGAATTTTGAAAGGCTGAAAATGTAGACAGCTTTTGGCCTTTTAGATCTTTAGCTTTCGGAATTTTGTACTCTTGACGTTCTTCGTTTGAAAGTTTTTGAAATTGGCTATATAGACTTTCGGGAAAAAATCTGTCAATCGATAATATTCGGAAATCCACCGTTCAAGCCTTCGACCCTTAAATTTCAGAATTTCATCCAGAGCGGAGTTTCTCACGGTTAAATGTTCCCCATAAGCACACCGTACCATGTATAAAGCGGAAATTTCACTCAAATATCTAAGAAACTAACAGTTATATAGGTATCACTTATCGCTGGACATTAATCATCGGTATGACGTCACGGTCTGGCTAGCTTGATCAGTCTTTTGAAATACGGTGAAAACCATCAAAAGTAACAGCAGTAGCAGTATAACAGCGTCGTGAACAGACGGTGAATGTGGAAATACAAAATAAAGAAAAAGAAAGAAAGAAAAAAAAAAAAGGAAAATTGTATAACTATATACAGAATCCCTATACCTTTACCCATATACCAGAACCTTGCAGGGTATACCGGTGAGGCCGAAGAGGTCAAGAGCCACCGGCGAAGCTTCGACTCGATCGATCGATCTCGCACCAATTCCAATTCGAATTTCAGAAAGTTTCATTTCACTCTACCTATAGTATAGGTACGTACGTACATAACGCGAACGCCGAGAGAAACCGCGCTATGATTTATAACTGATATTTTTTTTTCAAGATTTGATATTAAAAAATAGACGAAATCAAAATACTAATATCAATCCTACCAGGTCGAGTCGATTTTTGATATAGAGATATGAATATATTCCATATGTTACACAATGAATTAAAACTATAATTGGAAAAAAAATAAAAAAATATAAAATTCAAACTGCAGTTTCAACTGACCAGTTTAACCTCGGAGCATCGGTTAGATACGGAATCTCACAAGAGACTCGTAACTTTAATTTCCGTGATTCGGTCGAGTCCCTAGCCCGCGAGAATAGAGAAAGATCTCTAGATTTCCCTTGTGGTTTTATACGAACTCTGTTATTAATTGTCATAGAACATATATAGGTACGTGGGTATACACTATGAATATACCTTTATCTACCTCATGACGAATGTTGTTAATAAAAATTCGGATATATCTTCCAAAATGAATGACGTTATCAATTGAACGTTTATTGAATTATTCTGAATTGCGATCATATAGGTACCCCAAAATCTGATTAATTTTGTATAATTTTGATTTTGAAGAAATTTTTTTTCCTTTTTTTTTTTCTCTTATTATTCCTATTATTATTATTAATCGTTGACCGGATGAAGAGCGTCGTATCACCGCATAGTTGCACGTTCTTCGCGAGTTATGTAACGCGAAATTCTGATACGCGTGACGAAAGTGAAGCTCTTTGCTGCAGCAACTGTTAATACGTCGACGGAATTTCATATGCGTAGTCCACATGTGCAATACTATCTATATCATATTATATATATATGTATGATATAGATACATGTAGTACATACATACCTACATATGCACATTTATCATCATCATACGTGTTTGTTATACGTGACACAAATAAAAACTAAATAAAACGTAAGAAAAAAAAAATAAAATAATTAAACTATATGGTACAGATGTTCTCGCTAATAATTCGTTCGCAAAACATTTCACATATATATAATAACACCTCCGATATACATATGTAAAAAAAAAACTATCAAGAAAACTATAAAGTTACACAACGTGCACCGCAGGTACTGAACAAAGCGAAAAATTGCTTACGATTAGAGTGATTCTCTCTCTTTATGACTTGCAATGTACTAATTTTTTTGATGTCTTCTATCATTAGATAAAATTTCCTCCATCAAATGTAAACCAAATTTCTTAATGAATAATTTATTAGAGTAGCCAATAATCGCTGAGTGGATAAAAAATTGAATAGAAATCTAGACGACGTTATCCTCGATTTAAGTAGTAAAGCAAACTTTTTCATCATTATAGTGTCCAAAAAAGGCGTAAAATATGACAAAATGTATATATATATATATATGTATTTTTTTTTTTTTTAAATGCTACTTGACCCGCGGCGAGAATCGCGGTGTTAAATTTTTATAAATTGAGGCTTGAGCTGAGCCTGAAGTCAAAGAGTTTAGTGAATATAGACGTTATAAGGTGATGTATTTGTATTGTAATTTGTATAATAGAAGTATGTCTTGGTTTTTCTTTTTGTTTTTTTTTCTTTTCTTTATTTATCGTTTATAAAAGAACGGTGAAGTTTTAACGACAGAAAGCGTCGGCGTAGAGAGATCCGCGACTATATTCTGATGCGTCATTTATATTCGTGCCCAACGAAGCTTTGAGGGCAGTTAAACGTTTGTACAATATTCCGCATACATGCTCTATACCTTCGTACAGACCTATACATGAATAAAATACACGTAAGTAAATAGGTACTATACGTGGAATGAGTGAAAGCAGTAATAAGTGGCCCAAGGAGATGAAAAAAAAAAATAAAATAAAAAGATCGAGAAAAACTTCCTATTGTATCTAACGATTGTTATTGATTCCTAACCGGTAGTTTTATTCGTGTGTGAAAATTAACTACGTTCAATTATATATGTATAAGTAATTAAGTAAAGATAGTATATACATCCGAATTCGCAACACTTAAACAAATTTCTTGGAATTGTTTTTAACACTCGATTTCTGATCATTTTACAGTATATGTTAATCCTACTTACTATGACGCGACATCGCATGAGGAAAATAGAATAAACGTTTATAATCGCACTCGCAATCGGTTATAAGTTATAACTATAAATTACTACTATAACTAGTTGAAAATATCTTGTAATGTACTGTAAAGTGGACATATAAGGATTAGTCAGCTATGTCCACGTATATATCGGTATATATATTCTAGGTTTGATAAATGTCTGGCTTTCATTCCCATTAACCATTAACCATTGTTTTATTTTATTTTATTTTATTTTTTCTATTCTTTTCGCTTATTTCATTGGCTGTCATTTTTATTCGAACAGATTTATCACCGATTTAGAAAAGAAAACTTCAAATTTATTGTTTAAATTTTTGAAATCATATATATATATATATTTACTTACCGTGCAATTGCGCGAGCGACTGTAAGGTGTTTGTGTTGCAGTTTATGAATCCTGAAACAAAAAAAACAAAAAGAACCGTATAGGTATATTATGTTAATTATATTGACTTGAAATAGGTACCTATGTCATTTTTGAGATAAGATACACCGATTGAATTAGGGGTTCGAAGAAAAGAGGATATTCTCGCATATATATGCTATGAATCAACACATTTTTTAGATAATAATAATCTCTGTACTCGCATTGATTGTGTCATAAACGTTTTTTATGAAAAATTCGCATGAATTTCAACAATCTCCTTATCCCCAGATTTATATTATACGTACAACTGCAACGAGAGAAAATTTCACGATCGTTTCATGAATATCCAAATAAAGATTTTTGAATATTTGTAAATTTTCAATACCTATATATACCTATACTCGCGGATGTAGATATCTTGAATATTCAAAAGTTTCGAATATTTGAATACATCTCAGGTGTATATATCCGCAGATATTCAATCGTTGGATTCAAGATTGAATCACCAAACTCTGTAAATCCTATAAGATTACTTAAAAATAAATTGAACAAAATAAAAAAATAAAATAAAACTGATCAATCGCAGCTGCAGTGCACCTCTGTAAAACTTAAGTTTCATGCGATAATTATATGAAAATAATCTTAAAAAATGAGGGCAGAGTACGTTCACGTACGCTGAATATATTGCACTTGTGTTTTTTCACTTATTCAGCAAAAAAAAAAAAATGCGAACGAGCTTGGGTCGACTTGCGCACTTCGTTTATCGCGGGACGTTCATGTTGTGTCGCGAATTTTAGCATTGCATATATATATATTTCTGTTTTTATTACGCCTTTGCAGGTTGTTGCTATTATTCAATTTTTAATTTATGACAAATTCCGTGTCAGCGAAGTTCAATGCGGTTATTATATACGTGCAATTTATACAGCGGACGTACAGAGGTACGGTATTAATTGTGGATACACGCTATAGTATATTGCGTGTATTCAGGCCGCATTAACCGCAACGACGTGTATTTCGACTGAAAATTCTGTACCGAATTTCGCCACAGATCAATAAACAAGTTCACTGGAATTTCACTAGCAAATATAACGACAGAATCGCGACACGAGATACGAGAACTCGAAACTACGAGGCTAAATCAATCGTGTTAGCAAATTAGCACAGACGTTAGAAACTGACGGATGAAATGCCGCGAAACCCGCGAGTTAACATCGCGAAATTTGAGATACGCGCGTGTAGACTACGATGCGATTCGCACGATAAATAACTAACGCCTGCACGTGCTAAGAAATGAGGAAAACAAAGGATTCCGATTTACACGATTAACAGAGGAAAAAAAAAACACACACACACACGCCTTTCTATACAGTATTTGCAAAGTCTGACAAGACGGGAAATGAATTCTGCTAATGAAATTCTCGGAGAGTGCGAAAAAAATCTATCGAAATTTCATTTACTGTTAAATCATAGATGAACTCGCGACATTTCTGTCCCTCAAATACATGTTTTCACACGTTTTCAAATTACTCGAATTCAGATTCTTATATCAAATCTAATTATGAGATAAAATTCAATAGAATTAAATCTACATTTCAGATTTCTTTATGAGCGAAAACGGCTCGTGTAGTCTGTAGCATATTGCAATTTTAAAAGTCGTCGAAATACTATTATTAATCGAATAATTAATGTTATACCTGGAGTTTATTTAAACTGGGATCAGCGGACGGAAAAAAATATCTCATCTCATCTCCTCAACCCCTGAATTTTCTCTTTTTAGATCTCTACCTCTGACTATTTCTGGGCCGAGACAATTACGTCCGAGACTACTGAAAAAGTTTCGTTAATTAAAACGTCGAGGATTAAAGTTGCTAGAGGAAAAACGAAACGCAGTCCAACGAGGCGACGTTGTGAAATTTTTTATTCAGTTTTTCTACTCGTCAGCTTATGCGTGAGCCTCTGGTTTTTGTTTTTTTATTTGTTTTTCTT
Organism: Tenthredo notha; assembly: GCA_914767705.2. Classification (NCBI taxonomy): domain Eukaryota; kingdom Metazoa; phylum Arthropoda; class Insecta; order Hymenoptera; family Tenthredinidae; genus Tenthredo; species Tenthredo notha. Next base: position 17,899,897 of record OU611908.1, on the reverse strand, counting down.
TACAGTTTCTCTTTCGCTGTCACAGCTTTGTATATGGTAACAAAATTTTTTTTTTTTAAATGTTAAAAAAATAAAATAAAATAAAAAAAAAATTCCTCGGTACGTCCCCAGAGCTTTGCAATATAATTGTCTGTTTCATTTTATTTATTTTTTTTTCTTTACCCTCGTAATTAATTTGCCGTCATATTTCTTCATCTCCTTAATCAATAACTCGCAATTTCGTTTGAAATATAAAAATCCTATACTGAGAACTACTGTCTCGTACTATAGGTAGATATATAAAATAATATATTCAGCAATTAAGCAACTATACCTACGAGCTCATATATAATTATATGTATAATAACAATTATATATTTCTATCGGTGATTTTGAGCCGCAATTAATTTTAAGGCTAATTGAATAACGATAATTTAGGACACAAATTTTTTTTTTAATTTAAGCAGATTTCGTAATAAGTATATAGGTATATATACGGGCTTATGCGACACACGCAATTTACTTCGATTACATGGGCTAAAATCGTCAAATGCGGAAGTCGCGTGCGACGAATAATGGCGTTAGGGAATATATAAAGAAAGAAAAAGAGAGAGAGAGAGAGTTGAAGGGATACTTAAACTAATATATATACTAGGCAGTAAATAAAGTATTGATACTGATCATATAATAGCTACTATGAATGTCAGGGACTCTGTATACTATATTATGTCGTACCAATATACGTACATACTACGTACGAGCCAACAAGCTTGGGAATGAATGCGATAGTATGGTCAAAGTGCGATTTCAGCATTTAATTTTTCATGGCTTCTTCCAGGGTTTCGTGTTTCGATATACACGCGAAATCCCTCCATTATTATTCGATTCTACAAGAATAAAAAAAAAAAAAAAATACATAGCGCGGATATTGCCACTGTTAACCCGAAAGAAAATTAGGTGGTTGATAACTACGCAGGTAACACGGTTGAACGGTTGAACGGAGCTAATAAATTAGACAATTTTGTCCGAAGTTAAGAATCAAATCGCGTTTCAAATCGAGGTAATTTTCAATCTACACGTTTATAAGTAGGTACATAGTTTATGTTCTTTATGCCGATATGGAAAAATCGGATATTTATTTCTTTGACAAGAATAACAATGGATTGTTCTTTTTGCTATAATAGATTTCGATTACGTTAGGGTATCGAGGAATGAAAAGCGGAAAGTTCATACCGTAATTTATGTATAAAAGTATCATGCGCAAGTGTGATAATCGCTTTTTTATCTGTAAAGAAACGAAAGGATCTTATATGAATTCAACGAACCGTCTATTAAATTTCCGTGGGCAGTCGAGTATAAAAGCTTAGAAGCGACAACTGAAATTTTTTTTTTTCCTTTTTTTTTTATTTCATTTTTTATTTATTTCATTTTTTGTTGTTTTCTACGTTTAATTTGGTGAAAGCGTTTTGTGAATTTCGTTAGATATAAAAGAATATAAGTTACAAAATTCGTCATGGTTTGATCGGTCGGTCGATACACGTTGGGTTTTTAGTTTCGTTCGGTATTTTATTTCTCGCAATACCTATAGTATACAGATATCAGAATAAGAAAATATAGGAGCCAGAAAAAAATTAAATAAATAAATAAAGAACAAAAAATGTGTAAAGTGCATAACTGTGTTTCAGAAACTTAACGGTTAAACTATGTAGAAATATTGAATGAATAAATTTCTACCGATCATCTCATTCGCTAAACGATTTAGCTTTATCTTACGACAATTATTTTGTACTAGCTAGGTATGGGTATGATGATTTCAGAAAGTTGTATGTGCATTATCGCATCGCATTAAAGTTTCCCTTCCGATATTACACAACCTTTTGGTAATTTCAAATCGTACAAAGAGAGTCAGGTGAAACTTTGCGACTCGAAAGTCATTTTCGTTTCTAAATTCACATTTATACCTAACCCATTTTTGTTAAATAGTCTGAAAATCACAGTGAGAAGCCTCAATTAATGCAAGCTGTAAGTAAGTAATAAGTAAATCTCACATGGTATTTGTCTTCATGAATAAAAATGGGTGATAAAAACCGAAATACTGATAAAAAACAAAAAAAAAAAAAAAAAAACTGAAAATGAAATGAATGAAAATGAAATACCTAATATATTTCAATAAACTAGTCCCACTTCCAGACCGGGTTTCACGAATCTCCAGAAGCCATTTCGAGGTCGGTGTGATAACTGCTAATTAAATTCATACTCGCTAACAGTTAGCAGTTTGCAGTTAGCAGTTAGCAGTTAACTGCTGTGGCGGTTTAGTAGGTACACGTATATATGTATCATGTACAGTAAAGTACAGTAAAGTACAGTACATGTACATGTTCGTCCGTTGCTCAGTACATACGCGCGACTACATTTGTCATTTTTGCTAGCCGATAAGCCTTATCATTCGGTCACTTGGCAAACTCTACAGTCCCCTTATAACATAGCATAACATAACGTAACATAACATAACATAACATATAACGTAACATAACGTATCATAGAATCGTATTTAGCTAATCGCGTACAAGATTCTAGCTGCAGTTAGTCATTTTTTAAATTTCTAAAACCTCTTTATGAGGTGTCAGTTTATTTTCAATGAAATATACTCACAGATTTACCTATACGCATAAATTCTGATCTATAGCTACTACTATATTCTATACGATATACAGTGATTAGTATGTATAAGTTAGATATATATATGTGTAGAATGACCTACGCACGTAACTCCATAGCATAATTCTAACCGAGCAGGACAAGGCCGTCTATTTGACGTATGTATGTATGTATATATATGTATGTATGTACTACATACACCGGGTACGACACACTTGATTCGATGTGTTTCTTAGTCTCTCTGTAATGAAATACAGAATCGAGTTATGTGAGCTACAGCTACGTAACTAATTAACGTTCTTTCAACTAATCGATTAATTATTTATAAGCTATGGATGAGTTTGCCAACTGCAGTTAACTTTATAACTACAATCTACTACCTACACAAATTAATATCAAACAAGTTCGTGACGGAGAAAGCTCGCGATTTATTAAACTTGAAACGTACGAGGTCGCAGATTTTCAGGATCACATCGTTAATCCTGGCGATGATTTCTCGCCGAATATATTAACGATTTACCCATTATTTTTTGTCTCGCTTTTTCTATCCTATTTTTGATTTTTTTCTTCTTATTCTCGATAAATTATACACCCATGTATCAACCACACGACTGCAGCTAGGTGTTGTCTATCGATATTTAACAGTCTCAAACCGATGAATTTATGATTAAACAAGAATTCATCACAGTTTTTTATTTCTTTATTTTTTTTCACATAGAAATCAAGTTTTTTTTTCTTTTTTTAAACAAAATTAAGAAATTTTAAATCTCCATTTCAAACACTGTCTCTTTCTCCACACTTTCCCACATATATTCATCACCTCTAATCCTTTCATTAACTTTCAATCTACATATTATCTAAAATACCAAAAAGCTAACGGCATAAAAACGTCAGATTAAAAAACACCGAATCACATTTTAATATAGTGAAACGATCAGAAATCAAGGAACCTTAAATAATTTAAGAATTATTCGCGATGTGATTATTTGAAGGTGGATGAACGTCCCGAATTGGAAAATCATGTCATGGGAAGTATTTTAGAGAAGGCATTTTCCTTTCAGGAAATCGTTTAGAGTGTATGGATCAACGAATAGTGAATGATCGAAAAAAATTTGCCAACAAAAAGAAAAGGGGGAAATTAAATTTTGATTTGCTTTGAAAAATGGAAACGCACGAATATTATAATATACAAATCTCACCTCAAGTTTCATCGTCGGTAGTTGAACTGCGGCAATGTTACGAGTATGTACTACCTAGGTACTATAAGGTAGTGAGAAAGAAGACGAAGAAGTAGGATTGAGAGAAGTGGAGCGCGGAGCGAAACCAAACCAACCCGAACCAGATGATCTTTGAAGCGACCACAATGTCACGGTTGCCGCAATCGTAAAGTACTTTGGTGTACCGGTTTCGTAGCGGGATCTCGACGGATCCAGATGGATCTAGAACTTGGATTTAGATAGATCTAGATTCCAGGTGAATTGAGCGCATCGGTGTAACAGAGACAAGAATTTCAGCTTACCGAATAAAACCGTGGGAACAAATCCGGGTTATTTTTTTATTATTTCATACATATACTTTCGAGCTATGCTAAAAAAAAAAAAAACCCCTTTATCGCAACCTATGAACTCTAGATGAACCAAATATTATACCTACTCAAAACTACTTCGGTATAATCGTACGAAAAAATATCGTCAAGGTATGAGAAGTACCAAAGTTTCAACTTTTTATCCTCAACTCATCAATCAAGTAGTCAACACGTCCAAGACTCGCTCTATCATTTAAAAGAAATCATCTTTTTATGGATTAAACTAAGAAAGAAAGAAACGAAAAAAAAAAAAAAAAACAGTAATATCTGGAAGAGAAAATAAAAAAAAAGGAGGCAAGACGACTTTGCTTTCGAAGTATCTTCGACGAGTTGTTCGTTATTTAAGAAGTACTAATGCTTATACTGGGTGTTAGAAGAAAATATATATATATATATATATATATATACCTATACACTGATGGTAAAACTTTTTTCTACAAAATGTACCATAAACTAATCTTCTCCCAGACACACCATGCCGTAAACTCCAATTTCATCCCTTTCATATTTTTCCACCGTTACTACTGCCGCCCGCTGCTGCTGCTAGCTCGAAAGTGCAAGAAAACTTTTGTTATCTGACGTGTAATTTTCCGGCTTATAGTACGTAGTTCGTATACTACTTTTAAAAAGAAATTCACTACCTACCATTTATATTTCATATATATATATATATAAGATTCGTACGTACCCGTCTACGTAGTTAAATTTTCCGGTACTTACTAGTGATATACCTACCCCAAGTGAAACAAAATTTGACAATATATTCGGGCATCTTGATTTAAGTTTTATACGCAAACGATTATTCACCGAATATACTTATGCTAGTAATTTCACGCCTTTTATATCCTTCTTGAACCGACACCTTTTTATTAGGTAATAATCTTTCGACCAAGAGGTCATGATTCAGGAATCATTTGCAATAAACCGTCGTGCGTAGGCGGGACCGTGAATATGCCTCCGATGCTCGAGGCTCCGATTAAGATTAAGCTTATTTTACCGATATGGAATAAGCGATAAATTTTCAACCGTTCGAGAAGATTATAGGAGTGCAAAATTTGACCATTGATGGGTATGTGCCGAAGAAGTAGGTATAACATTAAAAAAAATTAAAAATTCAATCAGATTTCAGAAATTTTTAAACCGTGAAACGATTTTCATCTTTATATTAATCGAGGTATAAAAGTTTAGATAAAATTCAGATGAAACTATATACGACGACTTTATAGTAGAAATGATGATCTTTATTCATCGACTATTTGCTGACCTACACCTACATACATCCGTACCCACCTACTCTAACGCGTTATTAAAGTTCGTTTGAAAAGTACGACTGGTTATGCCAAATGATGAATAAAAATGATTAAATCAAAGTCGAAAGTGGCGAGCTACGCCTCGCCGATATCTAATTCCTATGTTTCTTCGTTTTATTTACGGGTATAGGAAGAAATCTCATTGTCGGTCGAATAATTTTCTCGAGTCTGTTGGGATAAGGAAGAAAAAAAAAAAAAAAATTTATCGTCCCGTCTGTATAATTCTTGAAATTTTAACATCGCTATTACTTTTCGTCATTTTATTTTATTTTTATTTCATTTTTTTTTTTCGACTTTGTAATAACGATTTCGGTGTCCGACGTTAATTTCCGGTGTCTAATTAACCTTCACCGTGTACGGATACGTATCGAATGAAAGTACGAAGGAGGGAAGGATATTATGATCAACGCGAAAACAAGAAGAGTCGGAAAGTAGTCCGCGACCTCAACGTCGCGGTCGACGTGGTTATCTAACGCTTTCACTGTTCGAATGAACGCTAAGTCGATTTCCAAGCGACTAAACTTGAGCCAACCGGTGCTTGGCACCGTTCCCTCGTTCGATAGGTGTCACAAGATACGCGAAAACTTTTGAAAATGATTTGCAAAAATTTGAAAAAAATAAAAAATTGACAAAAAAAATTAGAAAAAATATCCAAATCGATATTATTATAATTTCGTGTAGAAAAAAAAAAAAAAAATTGTCGTGGGATAGTTAATATTTGATAATATATAAAACGCAATAATCGATTCGCTGTTTTATTCTTCACGCGATATCGCGCAGCTTGTTACGATAAGTTAATTTAATTACAAATACCACTTGCTATACAGTACTCGTAGATCTAATTGGGGCAAAGGCTAAGGCTGTGTATATTATAGCTACCTACGCAGTCTATACTAGTATAAACTTTGCGGCAAGTCGTTTTAAATCTGCAGCAAAGACGACGCAACGGAACGCAACGCAACGCAACACGACGGATGGCTTCAATTTATAACAATTATCTACCTAATTCACTTTTTCTATTCTCTATTCTCTATGTTATATAGTTCAATATTTACTACATACCTATGTGAAGCAATAAATATATATTTTTGTCATTTATTTATCCCATATGTTTATGGTTTAAAATTTTTTTTCCCTTTTTCTTTCTTTTCTTTTTTGTAAAAAGCAAATTTTCATCAATTTCTTATACATGACTATAAAACTTTTTCAGGATAACTATTGCTCTTCGAAGATTTCCAGGATAATTATAAAAAATTTCAGGAATTATCATGACTATTAAAAATGCAGCCCTGAAATGCATATAAATGCAACAGCATTCGTGGAAGGCTGCAGAAGATTCGCTTTGGTATATAAATATTCGCTTGTATGATTTTCCTCTCTTATATAGTATATGTTACCTGTACGTATTACAAACTAGAGTTGCGTAATATAATTGAAGTACCTATTCTCTGTCTCCCTTATTATACCATACCACTTCACGTCTCGTTGTGCAACTGACAAAAACATTAATGAATATAAGTATTATAGTTCTCGTATCATATGGTTTTGATTATCGACGTCATAATCACGGCTATGAATTTTGATGCACCAATTTGTGTAAACGTGTTTTTAGAAAATAGAAGAAAAAGAAAAAACAAGAAGAAGAAGAAGAATTGAAACCTCTTAATTTCTTTCTATTATACCTGTCACTTGTCAGTATTTTCATTCTCTATACCGTTTGATAAACGTATATATATTAATTGTCATTATATATATCTAACCCGTGCTTATAAATTTGTGTAATCATTAAAATAAAAAGAAATAGCCGTTAGACAGGTGTCCATCATTATTATTAGGCTTTTTAATTTTTTTTTTTATCAATCAATCAAATATGTAGTTTCATGATTCGTATATACTTTGAACTACAAGATTCTTTATAGACATAAGGTCAGCAGTTACATACATCTACTAATTTATTATTCAATCATAAAGAGAGATTTTTTTTCTTATATTTCATATCGGTATTATAATACGTCTTAAATCAATCCAACAAATTTTAATGCAATTTCATATTTTATTCCCTGTATGTGTTTCCTGTGTTATTTTTTCTTTTTGTTTTTTTTTTTTTGTTACAAAATTATGAGACTAATTTTTTCATGACTTTTAAATACGAACTGGAGAAAATGTTCATCGAGCTCCGGAAATATTTGAAAAAAAAAAAAGTAATAAGGCAAAATTCCTGTGAGTAGGTATAAGTTTGGTATTTAGTATATATACGTACGTACCTACGTACGTACGTACATAAATGTAGAGAAAGATTCGTAAAGTTGTTATATCTGTGTTATCAGTAAATATTTGACGATAAGCATAACACAAATCAACCAGTGTTATGTTACTACGCAGTTGTGAATTTTTGTATTAATATAATACGCTATATATTGTCCCTCTGTGTTAATATCACATTGCTAAAATTATGGTATAGTAGTATACTAAGATATGGGTATAAGTAAGTAGATATCTCGACTCATCTCACGAGGATGTTATAAGTTAAAAATGAAAAACATCTCAGCTCGAAGAAATGACTCTGCATGAAAAACAACAAAAAAAAAAAAAAATCCAAAATTTTTAATGTTACTGAATTTTCATTTTTTCAAACAATATGACGAAATAGGTAAGGTGAGTTAGAAAAAATCAAAAAATATAAATTCTCATCCATTGATAAAATTGTACACGATAGTGTTATAATAATACCACACATAATGATGTCGTAGATCGACAGTATTATATACGTATCTATATGCATATATTATGTACTATACCTGCTATAACAGACGATAATAATACCCGTATAATTTTTCGATTATATACTATAGGTATAAAGTTGGTATATCTATAATATCTCGAGTACCTACCTATCGTATGTATTATTACCGGTCGTCTATTCTTACGGCAATATGATTGACCGTTCAATCGTACCTATATATACTCCCATAAAATAAAACCAATCTCTCAAAGTATCAACAATATAGTTATAATAGTTTATCATATAGTAGGTATCGTATATATATATAGGTATGGGTATGTATGTAGAAATAAAATAATTTCCAGTCATTGAATATAAGAGGGTTAAAAGTTCGGGATTGCAGGGGGGGGGGGGGGGGGGGGGGCAGAGGGTTACGATAAAGCAGCTGTTAAACGTGCGTACGATAGGTATACATAGGTAATATATACACCTAAAATCCTAACAGCTGATACTTATATAAACGTAAAACGCGATCGAGGTAAACGTGAATATTTAAACTAGATATATATATATATATATATGCATATACCTGTTATATATTATATACGACTCGTGCCCCATTCAATATTCGAATGCTACTGTAACATTTACGTGAAATTGATTATTGTATATTAAATATAGACATGTTCCTGCAATAACTATAGTATATACCGATATGTGTAGTATGTACATGTATTCATGTGTATATACATAACACATAGCGCATATATATAGCGAGGGTGAAATTCTAATCACACGTTGCATACTTTCGCCCTAACATTAAACCCTAAACCCAAGCTTGCCCTGGGTCACGTGTACTATAATATATATATATAATACATTTATATAGGTATACATACAGAGTGTATATATACATACGGAATTTACATAATATACATACATTTATTTTCCTTGAACGAAGACATGTGTATAATACATCGCGCATGCGTGAATCAGAGAGGCGAGGGCGAGAGCGAGGGCGAAATCGTGAGTGTAGTGGGGGAGTTTGTTCGTTCGTTCGTAAGTTCGTCCGTCCATCCGTCCGTACATGCGTGCGTGCGTGCGTGCGTGCGTGCGTGCGTGCGTTCGACGTCGAACGATCAGCTGGCTCTCGCACACGTGGTCCTGTCTGTTCGTCTGTTAGTCCCTTGGTCGTAATTCCTCGCTCCCCTCGTCCTCATGGTCATGGAAGTGATCGGCCCCTTGACTGCCGCGTCGCGCGTGGCCAGAAGGGAGAGAGAAAGATAGAAAGAGAGAAAGAGAGAGACAATGGGAAGAGGAAATTTTGTTCAGTCGTGTCAAACCACAGGGTAGGTTGTATCGTGGGCGAGTATGTTACAGGGATAGAAAAAGATAGAAAGAGAGATGCGGAGGGCCAGAAAGCACGTTTCGTTTCGTTTCGTTTCGTTTCGTTTCGTTTCGTTTAGTTTTGTTTCGAGTCGAGGGGACGAAGGCGGAAGGTCTGTATAAAGAGGGCATGGAGCGGACATAGAAGGAGTTTTACGAAGAGAGAAGTTAGGACGTGAAGATAAAGTGAGAGAGAGAGAAAGGGAAAGAGAGAAGAAGAAAGACAGGGTTCATTATACCCTGGTACGAAATGAAGCCCTTTTAGAAAAGGGATTTTTCAAGAAATCTTGGAATTAGTATATTTTAGGGGAGAAAAGCTGTCTGTTTGCAAAGATTTCTCATCAAAAATATATACCTACTCATATAAAACATCGATTTTACTATACATATATATGTATGAATATTCATACTAAGCAACTGCAGAGGTTTGATCAATGAAAGAATCGCCATTCATAAACATAGAACTGGTTTTTAATTGATAGTTTTTTTTAATTTCCAGATATTTCCATCCGTCAAAACGATCGAATTCATTAAAATTATGTATAAACAAACAACAACAAAAAAACATCCATTGACAAATGCTTGAGGAAAGGAAAAAGAAAGAACTGATAAATACCCGAAAAAGGGTGAAAATGTTTCCGCCCCATTTTCCCCGTCGCTTCTTTATATCTGCTTTGACTTAATTCCGTGGAAGAGAGAAAGAGAGAGAGAAAGAGAGAGAGAGAGAAAAAATGAAGAGAAAAAACGGGGGTGGCCTGTCGCAGGAAGAAGCATCCCGCTTTTGACGGAGGGTAGCGCCCAAGGGGTAGTGAAGGGGTAGCCGCAACGGGTATATGTATAGAGGCAGGGGTTTTCCTCGATCGATAGTTGAATGCCCTCCAGTTGACATGCGTGGCCTCAACCTGTACCAGCAGTATATATAACCGTTCCTATGTACCCATACATATACATAGGGGTTTGGTATATAATGCCACAGTCGAATCTCGATAACTCTTTACACCCCTTTCGAGATGAATCTCGAAACAATTGACCAAAAACCATAAGGAAGAAAATAATGTGAAGAAAAGTTTGTTAAAAGTATAGAAATTTTCCGTAATAATTAAGCAAAAAAAATCATGATTTTCGCGAGGATTTTCAGGAACTTAATTAAATTCTAATTCAAGGGCAATGCCAGGGTTTCAAAAATCGCCAGAAATAGTAGACGCAGCATTGATATGCGTATAGAAGATAGAACTGCAACAGCATCCTTTGAATTTATTTTTTTTTCCTTTTTCTTTTTCATCGCATTGAACTTAAAAAGAAAAAAGGACGTAAAAATAAATAAATAACGGAAAGAAATAGAAGAAAAAATTCGGATTATATTTACCGCGGCAACATTTCCGGTACACGTGTACCGCTCTATGGTATATCGTGCTGAGTTAGACACTTCTGCGCAACGATATTGCAGAATAACCGTAATTGTATACTAGGTATAGGTATAATATGTACATACGTATCTACGTACATTACGACAGGTAGTTAGATATACTATTGCACATGCAGTACTTGGATGCAGAAGTACATCCTGCAGAATTATTATTAAGATCGCGTGGATAGTCTATTAAAAAAAAAAAAAACGTCTATAAAATTTTCTCATAAGACAAGGTTGCGATTAATTAAATCGTAAAAATCGCGAGGTTTCGGAGAGCTGAAGATACAGACGTAAAGAAGATGCGTTGTTATTATTGGAAGACAATACATGAAGAATTATGGAAGGTTTAAGAGAATGGAAGAATAAGAAAAAAAAAATAAAAAGGTGAATCCTGATAGCTAGGTGCAACGACGATGCAACGAAAGACTGCAATAACAATTAGTTTACGTAGAAACTCTTGTAACAGTGCATCACGCGAATCGTTTAACTTACAAGTAGAAATTTCCTGCAAGATATCGTTACGTAACGTCGAGGTCAAGTGCATGGGACCCAGAGTACTGGTGTTTAATAATCTTGGAATGAGGAATCGGGAGAAGATCACCGCGGTATTTCCTAACGAGATATTTCTCTTTCTTTTTCCTTGTTTTTTTCTTTCTTGATTATTACCCTGCGGATATCCGAATTTTGCAATAAAATAAGTCGATGTTAAACGATCAAAGGCGAAAGTAAACGAACTGCGAAACTCTAAAGCTGTACTAGCATGTATTTCGTAAACGAATGTTGCGCACTCGAGTTTCAGTGGCCTCATTTACGTCACAATGCCAACTCACCGTGGTGGTCATTTTTATCAATTGTAATCGTCGTAGATGTAACTAGCTGACGATGTTATTCTACTCGCGCGCGATACAGTCGAGATAATAGAAAATCGAACGTATGACGGTCTTCCGGTTTCCCTTTTCTCCCTTATTTTTATTTTATTTTTTTTATCACGCGTTCTCCTTCTCTCTCCCTCTCTCTCTCTTTCTCTCGCTCTCTCTTTAGCGCCACGATATTATTGGACCGAGCTCTATTACACGAGCGCAATAACGGAATCGATATCTTATCGCGTGGGCAACCACGAAGAAAAAAACCAGCTGCCTCGGCTGTCGCGTTGCAGGAAATGTTTTCAATATGGCTTATGGAGGGAATCGTCGAGGTATTAATAATAATACGTGATCGTATATATTGGTCAGCTAGAAATAAAAGAAGAAGAAAAAAAAAAAAAAAAAAAAACGCCGAAAATAATCAAGAATCTAAATCACTAACCGAAACGAGAAGATTTATAACCGCGAATAAGAATTCGCCTGCGTTTCGCTTTCGTTTAAACTCTCGATTCGCTTTCGTTTCGCGCCTCTCCTCCTCCTCCTCTTCTCCAGCCAACCGCAAACTTATAATGTATATATCCATGTATATAAATTATATATGTATGTGTACAGATATTTTGGCGCCTCAGTGGCTAGTTGACAAGATATAAATAAAAATAATAATGAATCAGGCCGGGTTCAAGTCCCGAGATATAAAAGTACCAAACGATGAAAAAAAATTGCGAATTAGAATATTATCGATTCACCGTTTTTAGTAAGACTATATTATTCCGAAAGTCTATATAACCGTTTTGAAAAACTTTGAAACGCAGAACACCTATATAAGTGGTCAAATTAATGTATTTTTCGTAAAAAAAAAAGCCAATTTTATCCAATTAATTGAAATTTGCCTTTTTGAAAAGATCGCTAAATATAACTGACTCCATGCTATACTCTCAACATCACTCTATGGGGTGTAGAGAAATGAGACGAACTCATGTATGTACGTCGTCGTACTACCTATATACCTACTCGTAGACTATTGATTACGGCGGTGTTATACCCAGCTAGAGGGAGTTTGATGCAACCCTTTCATTTCAACGGGGCGCACCCACGACCGTGATATTTCTGGATTGCCATATGTATATCTAAGTAGATATGTATGTATATGTATTAGGGCAGTAGGTAGGGGGGGATTGGGTTGGATTGGGTTAGGTTAGTTCGAGGAGTAATTTATTAAGGATATAATTAAACAGGTTAAAAAATGATAATCACTTTTTTTTTTATTATTATAAAAAAGAAGATCGTTTTTTAACGCATGTGTATTTTATATCGTTAATTTTTATTATTTTTTTAACCAGAGATTAAAGATTTTGTTTATAAAAAAAAAATATATATATATATATATATATATCTATATAATTATATAAAAAACGCGGTCCCACGTGTATATATAGATATAGCTGGACTTATTATATTAATCTAACAGTTTCCTCGAAACGCAAAGTAATAATCTCTGATAATAACATGTTTCCTCCTCACTTCCTCATAATTGCGGTTTTATATTTTATACAAAGTTGAAATTTAATTATTCTATCTAAACCACATCGTGGTAATAATTAGAAAAGAAAACTGATTCGAAAAACAACTTTCAACCAAATCTAATATCATTTCAAATTGTCATTTATTATTTTCAAACGATTTCATATTATAATAGTAAACGAGTAAACATAATAAACAAATATATAAGTTATAAAAATTGTAAAAAAAAAAAAAAAAAACAGGTAGGTACTACAGCATCCACATGTATCAAAAATCCAAACAGGTATATCTTTGATACTTATAAGCAAGGGTGACGTATCTAAGGAGTGATGTAAGTAAATAAATAAAAAAAGAAAAGAAAAAAAGAAACGGATATATGATACGATATAAATACGTGTAGTAGGTATATATGATCAGAGAACGATCCCATGGAATATACCTCGACATATAGAAAACATGATATAGGTATTCGATACAGGAGCGGTAGTAGGGCGCGGTGTTGTTGCGCAGGTCAGGCCGGGTCAAGATACTATACGAACGTTCGTACGTTTAGAGGATCGGGATTTGCCCGAGGATAGTTTAGACTCTAACGTCAGGTTGATCCGTCGTCGGTGGTGGTAGTGGTTGAGAGGTCCGCAGGTGCGTCGTCGGTTCGTTTGGGTTCCACCTGTCGTCGACTCGGCGCGCACGCTCGCGTAAGGCCCTTTAAACTTTAAAATCCCCTAGGTAGAGTTATAGGAGCTGGTATTGACGTCACGGAACTCACGCGCTTAGTCATTTTTCTTCCGACTACTATTTAAAACACCGATCTTCGTCAGTTGTAAGTATAATTGAAATAGTACTTACTCATTCGCAATAGATTACATTACATATTCAGTATCAATTATTCACCACCTGATACTCCGTTAAACCGTATGGTAAATAAAAAATTCTTACGACAAGTGCGCATGATCGTCACATGACGTAAAACACAACTTCGCGGCCATGCTTGTTTTTTGGCTTTTCACCAAAACTCTCTCTCTCTCTCTCTCTTGCTCTTGCTCTTCTTAATTTTTAATACTAAAATGCAGCGAAAGAATACGATCTGCTCTTATACCTCGATACCTCGATGATATAACGTAGCGATCTACCGATCGTTACGAGAATCTTACAAGAATAAAAATCTAGCTAAATAATTAATGTGTACAGATATCACTGCACAAACCTTGCTGCACGACTGATATAACTGATTGTGAGATCGGTCTAAATCTACACTATGTATTATAAAGGTACATAGGTGCTGGCTATACTATAAACTCGTACGTATATGTGGGCAAAAGTTTTATTTTGTACAGATTTCCCAATCGCATGTCACGTGCTCTCGAATCAGTACAGTATATTATTATTATTATTATTATTATTATTCATCATTGGTTCTAGTGGTTTAATCGCGTTAATATATAATATAGATAAAAACGTTGATAATAAATTCAGATAAAAATATTAAGAAAAAAAGAAAGAAAGAAAGAAAGAAGAAAAAAAAAAACCACAAAGTAATGAAACTAGAGAAAAAAAAATTGATAATGATAATCAATGACATATATATTAAAGCGCAACGTGCGTGCGACCTATCCTTCACCTTTATTGAAGATCGGTATAGTCCAGGGATAAAGTTCGCCTCCAGCGGGAGGTGCTTCTGCCGGGGCTGTGCCGTATGCCCTGAACATGTTGTGTTGTTATTGCGTTGCCAGATATCTTTAGGCGATTTTGATTTTCCTTCTTTTTTTTTTTCTTTATATACTTTCTGAATGTTTCACTTTTCACTTATTCACTTCTTATTCATATATCTACTTATAGTCGTAGAATAAACTATATCACGAACTGTATAGATGTGATAAATAAAATAGATTTTTAAACACTTCTTTATTTTTATTTATTTATTTATTTTATTTATTTTTTTGTTTTTCTTTATTACTTGTACGTAATATAATTAAAAGAAAAATAAAGGAAAATTAAAGTAAAAACTAACAGACTTTCTCCGTAATGATTGAGGGATTAATTTGAATTATGAAAAAAATAAATAACAAAACAAAATAAATAAATTAAAAATCACTAAGTAGATACTCCAAAGTACTCCAAAATGGCGTAAACTAACGTCTCTTCACTTGTATCTAGGCGTCAATTGATTCGCGACTCGCGCGCTACCGAGTATATCCGCGATACTTTATCGACTTTATTCGATATCATCTGATCGATTTAAGGTCACAATATTTATTGAACCACCCTCCTCCTCCCCCTCCTCCTCCTCATCCACCGCCGCCGCCGCCGCCGCCTTCTCCTCCTCACGTTGATCGTCGAAGAGTAGCAAGGTACTGTTTTGTAACTCGTATAATTGCCGATCGTTCTAACATGTATTATATTATTATACGATTGTTATACGTATATAATATAACATATATTGTTATAGTTCTTGCTTTATATTTCCTGCTATACTCTTCTTATTGTTATTGTTATTATTATTATTATTATTAATGTTGTTGTTGTTGTTGTTGTTGTTGTTGTTTATTATAGATACGATCAATGTCTATAAATATTTTATTCTCTTTATATTATATTATATTATATTATATTATAATCGACGTACGATGATTCGCATGATTAAACGTTATAATTAACGTATTATATTTACAATTGAAATTAATCAGTGATGCTTTTAGTGGATTATTCAACATATGTAAAGAAAAAAATAAATAAAACAAAACAAGTCAAATCAACAACAATTATTATTTAAAAAAAAAACAAAAAAATATATATAAATATTTATATAAACAAAAATCACGAAAATATAATGAATAAAAATAGAAACAAAAAAAATGACAACAAATGTAGAAAAATTTTGGTTTTATGTTTTTTTTTTTTTTTTTATATATATTAATATATGTATGAATATATATATATATGTAATATGTAATATGTATTGCGGTGTAGTAAAAAATATTTAAAAATTCCACGTTATATCACGAGCCACACGTCACACGTCTCTTGAAAATCTATTTTCTCACGCTTGGTTTATACGCGAGATTTTTTTTTTTTTTTGTTTTTTGTATTTTTTGTATTTTTTTTTTTTTTGGTTTTGGTTTTTTTTTTTTCTCTCCCTTCTCCCTCGAGTTTATGTTTTCGTATTTTCTAGAGGCGTGGTTTTGTGAAACAAGCGTTTGACGCTCACCGTACGAAGCTCGGTAGAGGAATGGCCGCGGTTTCACTGTCCCTCGTCCTCGGTGATCGTCGCGGGTGGAGGGCAATGCGGGGATATACAACGGGAGGACGGAGGCCCCGGGGAAATACGTACCAGCGCAGAGGAAAGCTACGTATACGCTATTTCGGCAATGTTCGTAATAGATCGACTACTCTCGACTTTTCTCGGACATATTCGACTAGCTTCGACTTTAAGGTCTGCTGTGCTACGCGCCGTGATATGAAAACCGCCTTAATATATGTGTAGGAGGATACTGATGTTCAACATTTACTATACATACATCTATATACCTATATATACATATATATACCACTGTAGGTGTACTTGTATCGATATACATACACATATATATGACTACATCGTTGTACTTTACGTACTTTAAACGTATACGTATACAGAGGTATGGAAACGGTATGGTACGGTACGATACGGTATGTATACAGTATATACCATATCGCTGAACAGTTCCTTACTCAGGGGAATCAAAGCGAGGGAGGATAAAAACATAGAACATTGTATTAGATAGATATATACCTATATAGAGAGATTCGTTGTATATATATGGTAAAGCCGTAGATATATGACTTATACAACACAACGTTTTCACCAAATCAGAGAATATATATACGAAAAATGTGAAAGAATAATATTGAAGAAAGAATGAGATCACGGAATGAGGAAACGCGTTGAGACTTTGGAATACTCTACGATATTATCTATACCCTATACACAGCGGTGTAAGAAGTAAGGAGTAACGTCCCGTACAGATCAGATTGCCGTAGGAGTAGCGCTGTGTAGAATCTTGCAAATTATTATACTCTGCAGTGAAAATCAAAGCCGCATGGTCAGCATGACTCGTGCGCATCGAGTATTTTATAATACGAGATTGGATATATGATATATAATAAATTTCGTATTTTCTTAGTATTTGAATGAATAAAATATGGGATTTGATGTTTCGATTATTCTTATTCTATCCATCTCAATCAGTAACATATATCTATTCGTTTTTGCATATCATACCGTTATATATTGTTTTGTCAAAAATTTACGTAAAATAATTTGTCTCCAAAGCCATAGCACTATTATATTGTAACCGTATCGGCACGTATGTATACCTACTTTAGTCGGGGAATTCCCAGGGGTGGATAAAAGCACGTTACGTAGATAATATACTATATATAAAAGCTGAAAGCTACTGCGCTTCGGTCTCATTGTCATTGCAGAAATAGTCTTGCGTTGTTGTCGCTCATCTAAATAATAAAAACCCTGTATAGGTAGGTACTTGACTACATATTTAATCATTCGTTCTTAGTTCAAAAGAAGCTCAAATAATCTCCAATTCAAACTGGTTGAAAAATTAAGAAAAAAAAGAATGAAATTGACGATTCACAATACGATTTAATACCCTCATTTGAATTTTTCAACGAAATTCATAAAATCTAAGTAAATTTTTGACGATGTATTGTCAAGCTAAGGGCAACGCGTGGCTAAGGTTCGTCCCTACCCCTGTGGGGGACCAGATAAAAAAAAAAGGTAAAAGGATTCTGTTACGCATGTGCGTAAAGCGTATCACGGTGTTGGTGAAGAGTAAGAGAGAGAGAGAGAGAGAAATGAGAACTATGCAGTCGAAGGGAGTATATAGCCATAGTATATAGACATCACATAGTATGCAGTATGCGTATACGACGATGTATAAAACGGGGGATTCTCACTCGTATTCTATACCGTGTACGCATATATATGAATCCACACATATATCCTGCGCAGAACAACACGCTGCACGAACTCGGCACGCACTTCACACGCACTATGCACTCATCCATTGAAACGCGATGACTCAAACTGCGCACGTGTGGGGTCAACGTAACGACGTTAATGTCACTTCTGATCTTAACATTTTTACTCCATAACATTCTACTCATTCTTATTAGTTACCGTGTCTATTTTTAACATCGCGTTCCCGCATATAACGAGACCAAATTAATATCTAATATTTTATAATTGCGTGCGCGTGAATGAAGACAACGATTAACAACTACAATCGTCATTATACTACTTACTTTAGTTTAATCATGAAAATTTCTTACACATCAATATAAATATCTAATTCTAATTTTATTAGCGCAATGATTCTTGGCTGGTAATTAACGATCGATTAATATTACCTTGAAAGATATTACGCGATCATCTTACGTTACCTATTCATTTATTAGGATTAAAAAATTGACGATATCTGATGGGAAACTGCCTTGGACCAAAGACGATACCTATATACTCTTGGCACTCTTTGATGCAGTCACCTACCTACAGCTACCTACCTACCTACCTACTTCGCAGTGCCTTAGACACCCGATAACATGCTCAAGGCTGTCTGGTTCATAGACACATTTACATTTATTCTAGTCATATAGGTATCTTATACCTTTTCCTCGGTCTCATACTCTTATGCAACATACATAACCACCGTACGCAGTATGATAATGCGTAAATTATTATATACGTTATTTGTGTGTGAATTTGACCGAATTTTTGTTTTTTATTGTTTTAAATACTTTAGCGATGAATTTCGGTTTATAGAAAACCGCATGCACATAGATAATACAGGAAAGATTGTTAGAAAATGATCAGCTCAGGTGAAAATTGATAATAAAATTTTGTTTTATTAATTTTAAGTTAAGCTGTTCACCTTGTCTACTATACAGTCACTTCCACATTTTTGAATATATGTATTAATATAATTCGACAGCTTTGTGTCTATAAACGCCCGAGGTTATACTTATATCCAAGTATCAAAAATAGAATTTATTTCTAATTGATTTCTATAGCAGCTAAGGACAAGGCGTTAACGAGTCTGACGATGGAGGTCCGAGATTATTCTCAGACATATAATTTCTGTGGAAATAGATAGTATTTTTCTTTTTCTTTTTTTATCTTGTTTTCAACTAATATTCATATAAGAAAAATAAATACAATTTCGAAATAAATTTGATTCTTTTATTTGAACTTTTAATTACGATCAATTTTTTTTTCCTTCTCTCTCTCGCTCTTCTTCTTATCACAATTTCTGAAAATAAAAACGAGAGGCTTAATTATCGTCTGATCAATGCAATTCAATACTTCGGTCCGATGTATGGTGGTCCATTATTGAAAAAAAAAAGAAATAACAAAAAACTAATATGTATCGCGTTTAGACACTGCGCCTAATCGGTGCCCAAGGTTGAGCTACACGGTTATTAGTGCGTATTGCGACACTACATGCCGGTATACTATACGGGTCGTTATAGTACAAGGTATTGTACTAGTGTGCGTTGCGTGACGCACACCCGTTACATAAGATAACGCCTAGTGTAAACAGACGACGTAGCGCAACGTACGCAACGTACTCCTGACGCATCCCCCACCGCATCGTGTACGATATGTTACATACATATGAGTATATATATAGGTGTACATATATATATAGTATACAACCCCCTTACTCTATTTCTAAACATTAGACGCATATATATACAGGAAGAATAAATCGAACTCATTTGGTAATATCTGTACGATTGCCGCTTCGATATTGACCGGATAAATAAAAGTGAAAAGTTGATGGAACCCTTCGCCCTTTTTAATTTTTTTTTCATAAGACACTTTGAAATCGGTAGATCGGTTTAATGTTAGTGTACTATAGAGTTTGAAGAGACAAGCGCTACATTGAGCGCTCCTACTTCCGGCTAATTTGTGTATGTACGTTACGTACGTAGTAGGATATTGTATAAACGTATATGTATAAGGTATAAGGTATAGGTATCTGTATCTACGGTCACGGTAAAGTACCGTTTTCTAACGCAAAGCGAACCGAGCCGCATCGCGTACCGTTTGGCTTCTATCATAACGTGACCAAAGTCAACAGCTACGACGTAACCTAATGCATGCAGGCAAAAATTGCCATTTTTCATTTATTATACCTACGTAGAAAATTTTACAAAGCGGTTTACTCGACTTATATAACAATTATCGTTACCAGTTATTTTACAATACCTACCTATAGCTAGAAAAACTGCCACGGTCATTACGAATATACTAAACATTTAGTAGAACCAACGATAATCGAGATTCTCTTTAGCATATAGCTGCGATCAACACCGTTTTCATTATCCATGTAGGTATTCATATTTTTCTTATCGAGGTAATAAAATATGTATACGATTGCAATTATCGTTACTATAAATATGGAGTCATGAACGAGTGATTTCTCATAATGCACCGTTGGTTTGAAAAACAATATAAAATTGCGGTATATATTAGAGAATAAATGTCTTTTTAAATAACGTTTGGCTTTATGGCTTAGAGAGTTTTAACAATTTTCATTCAATATCTATGAAAACAAGTTTAATGATATACGTCTATTATACTCATAGTGAATAATTCTCATTCTTTTATAATTCTGCTCCGATAATATTTGTCTAATAAATTGTCAGTATATAAGAAAAAAAGAAAAGTAAAAATAATGTCTACAAGTCTACTTCGTTTCGCAAACGATAAGATAAGAGGTACTCGTGGTAAAATAAATTTTAAAAGAGAGAGAAAAAAATGAAGTGGAGGTAAGGTATAACTGTTACGGGAAAAGAAAAATAAAATGTATGCGAATATATAATATTATAATAATTTTTCACAATTTTTTCAGCTCATTAGATTCGAAATTTGAGTTGACGAACGCAGGAGCTGTTTGAAACGTATAGTTTATTCGCGATGCCTAGTAAACCAGCTGAGTAACCCCCAGGGTATATACACATTATTTATCGACTAAATCGACTCGGCTCAATGATTCGAAACAAAAGAATAGAGAAATGACACTTATACCTATACCTATGTACAGCAATTGGAAAGCGAAGTAGCTTCTATGCCGCAGGGACGCGCGACGTCGGCGACGCGACGCGACGCGACGCGCCTCGGTTGAATCCTAGAACCGAAGCGATATTATTCGTAATTGGAAACGCATGACTAGCGTTTTCTACAAGTTTTCAGATGACTCGATGCTGTCCCTGTCTCACTCTACCGAACAACCCCACCTGCCAAGTCAATCGAAATTCACGTTTCATCGAACATCATCATCATCATTATCATCATCGAGAAAACGTTACAAACACTGCAGTAATAAAGGCAATTACGCAGGAAAATATTGCAAAAATAATAATATAATTATTATAAAAAGAGAAGAAAGACAGAAGCAGAAGAAAAAAGGTTGACTTTCATTTATTTTTTTGTTATTTCTTAAGAATTGTTACGATCCTGACAAATATACAATCCAGTCTGTTTTCCAAACAAATACCAAGATACGCCGGGGTCAACCACCCTTATGAATACCCTGGGGAAAATTTTCCTCTCATGTCGCGTCCGCGCCGTATACAGTAGATTCGCGGAAATGACGCTGCTGATGGATCTGCGAATGAAGACCAATCGGAAAAAGAACAAAGAGAGCGAATTAGGTAAAGAAAGGATTACGCGAGGTGAGAAAAAAAGAGAGAAGGGTGATTTTATACGACTAACCGTACCACAGTTTTAACCCGCTTTACCATCCCCTAGTAAGTATTTCGATGACCCTGATAGGCACAGACCCTGTCCGTCTCATCGACGTCGAGACTATCGAAAACCCGTTGTTCATCCCATGTCTGACCCTTTTCTATACAAATATCAAACTGCTTCATAAGTTTTTCTGTTGAACTTTTATTTCTGAGTGATCGAAGGTGATCAGCAGTGTTACCAGAATATTTATTTCTCGAATCGCCTTACCGAAGCGCGCGTGTAGCCCCGAGATAGCCCCGTCATGTCACACAGGTAATTAAGGCGGGAAAGTTGAAATAAATCCATGAACTTATTATTGCTATTATATTTATTAAATTCGTACTATTAATTAACAATAATTTATTTAAAACAGAAATAAGATTCAATTATTGAAGTACAAATGTCGAAATTTTTTTATTTTTATTGATTGCACTTTGTCTTAAAAAGTACTATTAAATATTTAAATACTATAAAATAACAGTGTTTAAGTATTTTTTAAATATTAAATATTTTTTTTATATTATTCTTTAAAAAAATAATTTATAAATTAAATATTACTGGAAAAAAAATATAGCCGAATTGGCTACCTATAGCTAGCGGATAAAATATTATCGCCGCTCGGTAAGGGAGATAGCCCCAATGGCGCTAAATAGCCCCATCTGGCAACACTGGTGATCAGGTAATTTTCTGTGGTAATAATATAATGGATAAGAGTGAGAACAATTCAAGAGAATGATAAAAATCGTATCGAATCTTTCAAAATGAAAGAAAGAAAGAAAGAAAGAAATGGAGAAAAAAAGAAAGTGGTCAGGTTGAGTAATCGCGAGTATGTGGTATATTCCGCGGGTGAAGAGAGATTGTAAAAAGATTTAAAAAAAACCAAAAAAAACTTATAGCACGAAGAAAGTCTGGAGCGACTAGGGAGAGACGAAAATAGGAAAGAAGAAGTTGGGCAATCAGAAGAAGAAAAAGATTAATGGAAAGCCCACCTTGGGGGCTTTCGGAGTATAAATGCAATTAAAATTGAGAAAGGTAGGTATTTTCTTCTTGTCGAATAGCACCTGTACCATTCTAAGGCAATAAGAAGACTAAAATTACGTAATTGAAGTTATCGGTTAAAAATAACTAGTCTATTTATTTGAAGACAAATTTTCCTTATTATTATTATGTTCTCTGAGGGGTCTTGCAATATTGGGTATGACACAGTAATATAGGTAATACCCGAATCTAGAATCTAGATGAAAGTTTAAGATTCTTTAGGATTTCCATAATTATATCTAGTCATATCCTCACCCTCTCGCTTATCCTTAACTTCTTTCTATGTACAGTATTCGTATACCTATATAGACGAGATTTATTACGCGTATGTAAATCAAAGTGTCGAGGTTAAGCCGGTTCGTTGTAGACTACACCTAGCTCGCGCTACTCGCGGTGTATAAGATACTTTATATGTATATATTTGCGACGAGAGACGCGTCCTTGACGAGGGATGAGATCATACTAAATAGATACGGAGATAGCCAATTCCTACACATTGCAGACATGATATGTTGCGTTACATATACCGAGATGATTCCCTGAAAATTCACAGTCAGTCACAGCCAATTCAATTCGACACTACCCTATAGTTTTTCCTCTGTTTTTCGCAAGCTGACCATCCCCTTTTTAATTTTGAATTTTTAAAGGCCGTCAAATGATTTAAAATGAATATAATGTTTAAATAATTAATTCAATAAATAAATAAACGTATGAATAAATAAATAATCAAATAAATGTATGAATAAATGAATAAATAAACGGATCAATGAATAAATAAATATTTAATATTCAGTTAATTATTTATTCAATTATTCAATTATTCATTTATTTATCTATTTATTCATTCATTCATTCATTCATTCATTCATTCATTCATTCATCCATCCATCCATCCATCCATCCATCCATCCATCCATCCATCCATCCATCCATCCATCCATCCATCCATCCATCCATCCATCCATCCATCCATCCATCCATCCATCCATCCATCCATCTATCTATCTATCTATCTATCCATCCATCATTCCATCGATCCTTCCATTCATCCATCCATCCATCTATTCATTCATTCATTCATACATTTATTTATTTATTGAATTAATTATTTAGACATTTTATTCATTTTAAATCATTTGACGGCCTTCAACAATTCAAAATTAAAAAGGGAATGTCCAGCCTGCGAAAAACAGACGAAAAACTCAGGTAGTGTCGAATTGGCTGTGACTGACTGTGAACTTTCAAGGAATCATCTCGGTATAGGGCCGGGTTGAAGTTCAGAATTTCAAAACGTCCTGAACGTTCGAAATTTGGAATTTGTTCATTACCGTAATAACTGTCTTCGTCAATTCTCTGGGAACAGATGAATGTAGGTGTATATAGATTTGCGATTGTCCGGGTCCCCTCATCTCTTTATCTCGCGATATCATCGCTCGATCTTCATCCTCCCTTCAGCATCCTTCCTATTACGATACCGAGTCGATTCGATTTTACCAAAGGTAACGTAAAGCCGAAATTGACTTGAAAGAAAATTACCTACGGGATCCTCTCAACCATACAACAGCTCTTCTTACTTCCACCGGGGAAAGAACCTCAGACATTCTTTTACTAGTTGTTGTTATCGTTGCGGTTGTCATTTCAATCGCGACGTTTGCCCGCAAGGGAATTCCGAGACTAGTCTTCAGGCTACTATATATACTCTACCAGTATTGGGATCTAGGTACCTATCACAGCTAGATCGTGTATCATCTCCATATATTTTTTTTTTTTTTTTTCTGTTTTTCTCTTCCTTTATCCATTTCTTTTTTTACCTTAGATATCTGTATTCCTACATCTAGGTACTTCAGCGAGTATATACTTTTTGCTTCGCGTTTTATCATTCGAATAATACATAAATAAAAAGAAACTCCCCCGAGTCATTTGCTGGAGAGTGATAATATATATAAAGTAATAATTATTATTATTATTATGGAAAATCAGGCCATTTTCATACCATGTCGATAAGTTATTAGCACTTGTGATTAACGATGAAAAAAAAAAAAAAAAACGAAGATGAAGAAGAACGCAGAAACTATAATATCGACCATGAATTTTCTAATAATTTATTATTTTTTTTTTTTGCGATTGGATGTATGACACGTGGTCAAAGATCTTATACGGTATGTGACGATTTAACAGCTGGACTAACGCGAGTGCAGAGAATTTTTGCAAATTAGGTACGCAGCCGCTTGCCAGATGTCCCGCAGTAGTTTCAAGCCTCGCAATCTCTGCTATAGGTGTAAAATATACATATGACTTTACTAGGTGGAGTACTAGGTATATGAGAATGATTCTTGTAATTTCGTTATCGGTTGAATGACGCGTATACTCAGCGATGAAGTGATTAATTAATTTTTCGTAGCAAATTAATCAAACAAATATTATTTATTTATACTTATTATAGTTGATCCAAGAAAAATAAAAAAAAAATAAAAATATCGAATGCAAACTTGCGCAAATAAGTATTTCATTTATATCATAGAGACGTTTTATATAGGACTTTAGGATTATCGTCCTGTTGTAATATAGTGTACAAGTATCTAATTACCTTCGCGCGACTCTTATAGATACTTGAATCACGAGTTTTGCCTGTAATTTAGTCGCCGAGTTGAAACGTAATATTTAACGATGTGAAAAAAAAAAAAAAAATAGTTTCTTTCATTATTTTCTCTTTGCTTTTGCTTATTTTTTCGTATTTTTCATTTCTTCCATTTTTTCATTTATATCATTTTTTCTTTTTGTTTTATGGTTCACCTCGGTAAGACTTGTTGCAGCAGGCGAATAAACTCGTCCCCAAGTATAACTGGCAACGAGTCGTCATTGTTCCTTGCAAAATAATACCTCTCTCTATACAGTATTGACTTTAGCTGTAGCCACTAAAACCACAAAGTTCTGTTATTCGAGCGTCTCACGAACGAAACGCAACGGAATGAACGAAGGTAGATAGGTATTCAAAAACCGACGTTTATCATCTTCATCATGTTATTATTTTCCTCTAAATCTAGAAATACATATTATCCTTACTATATCCAGTATCTCATACGTTAATATTAAACTTACCTTACCAACACACAAAAAAAAAACGTAATGCAAAATCTTCCTTGAGGCATCGAAATTTATTCTTTACGAAAAACGCATATGATACAATACCTATATATATGTCTTATATACACATATCCACATTTACAACGTATATATAAGAACCTGAATATCCTGTACAGATCAGCAGGTTTGTCGTCGTACTTTCGAAAAATGAAAATAGTATAAAAGAAAAAAAGGCAGAAGTAACCGAAAAAAAAACAAAAAATTAAAAAAAAATAAATAAACGAATAAAAAAAAAAGGACAGAACAGAGGCGAAATAAGACGAACTAATATACATACATGTTATATATATGTGAGTGTAAATTGCAGTTGCTTCAACTTGACTTTTAGCTAAATTCTTGGCTCTTTCACTCGGCTGAGTGCAGAGAGCGTAGGCGGTTGGTTGGTTGGTCATGTCGGTTGGGTTATATTGTAGCACTGTGCCATATATTACGTATCACGTCTTATTCAGATTTTGCGCAATCATATACATACCTAAACCTATATAGTACATACATTTGTGGCAATACACGTGAGCGCGGAGAAAGCAACGTCGCATAAAATACTCGATACATTTAATACACACATATATATATATATATATGTGTATGTGTATGTGTGTAAATGGACCTATCGTTGAAATCGAAATGATTAACTACAATCGAACATCTTCAGGCGGTGATATTTTTCGATTTTAATAATGAGGAGAAACTGATATAGAAATAAAATATATATATAGGTACGAGTTTTAAATGAACTAGTTACTGTAATTATACTATACCTATGCAAAGATATATCGATCGACTAATTACAGTTGTCGATTATAATTGAATGGCAATAATAATTGGGGATATACATATACGAACTTTATTTGATCGGAGATTCGATGTAGGTATGTAATACGAAAATAAAGCTTGGGAGATGTATAAAATTTGTCTATATGTGATGGTATTTCTCATTTTCGATCCACCGACAATATATTATGATGTTGTACCACCTATATACGTATTGGGCAAATGTGAAATTGCCAAGTTTTTCTGGTAGTGCACAACAGCAGTAGAAGGCAGAGGTAGATGTAGAGGTAAAAGCATGAGGGAACTTTTCATAGGATAAACCTGCAATATATTTCTGATACGTGGTATCCAATTTTCATGGGATCTGGAAACGCGATGTGGTGCTGTAGCACAGATACCAGATATATATATATAGTGAACAGACGCATCTCAGATACATATGTGTGCATCGTCGACGATCTAACGTTCTATCTCTAGAATCTGATATGAGAAAAAGGACGAATGGCGATCCGAGATAACCTATCCTCCCTATTTTTACGGTTTTTGTCTTTTTGTTCTCTCTATCAACTTTCAGAATCGCCCACAGAATATTTTCAAAGATCTTATGGGTATATACCATAGGTGTAGAATATGGTGAAAGAGATTTTTCTCTTACATATTTCACTCAGTTTTTCTTTTTTTTTTTTTTTTTTCCTAATACTAGAAATATTTTTCTATCTTTCATACATATACGTACCTACTCCGAATGAGGGAGAAACTGGATGAGATAGATTTCGCGAAGGTGAACAATTCTTAGGTGGGGTAAATAGGGAATTAAAAATCGTTATACTATGGTACGTGATGTGAACGGGGGGAAAGGAACCGCCTAAATCCTAAATCCTAAGTCCTAAATCCCAAATCCTGAGACCAAGCTCAGAGCTATCTTATCAAAGAGATGTATCTTGACGGCAGAGCGAGAAATACCCAATCGCCTAACTTGATGTATATATATAGTAAAAAGAAACGGAAGGACGATAGGAAGGAAGGAAGGAAGGAAGGAAGGATATACGTGACCCAACGTGACCCAAGATGAACTTATCGAGCGTGTAGTAAGCGAGTGACGCAGTTGACAACAAGAAGGACGGAATAACGTGGAGATAAAAAAAAAAAAAAAAAATGAGAGAAAGAGAGCTACGTAGGGAGGCGTAAAAAAACAAAAAACAAAAAAATTCAGAAGACTTCATTGCGTAGGGAATATCGCGTTTTTTCGTTTAGTTTCTTTTTTATTTTATATCTTCTTCTTCTTTTTTACCTCGCTAAAAAGTAAACCGTTTCTAGCATGGGGGACGTGTGGTGATTTGCATACGGAAATTCCCTAACTCCCATATCGCTTTATGTCTTTTTGTCTCTTCTTCGCTTCTTCTCTTCTCTTCTCTTCTCTTCTATTCTCTTCTCTTCTCTTCTCTCCACGCTTTAAAGCAGAGTTTTTAAGCTAACCGTTTGATCGTTTCGTTGTTATAAACACATATATATACCAGTGTAAAGATAAATTTTGTTGGCTGTCGTGACTCTTTAGCCCCGTCTTTTTACGCATTGCATAATATGGGGATGAGAATTTAATAAGAAGAAAAAAAAAAAAACAGAAAATATCGAAAATATAACATTATAGTCGCGTATCCTTATTATAATACCTCTAAAAACACTAGAGAGATAAAATAATAGGGATTTACCAATATTAACCATCTGTATAGGTGTATATAAATAAGAAAAGGATATTAACTGACGGAGCAGAAAAACTGACGCAAGCTTTACATATTTCCTGTGGGAATTACTATATGAAAATTTTTACCCCGCATTTTTTTCTTTCTCTTTTTTTTTATCGTCTGCAGAATTAAAGCGTTGATGCAGCGATATGTTACATATATACGTAGTTATAATACGACGAATATGTCAGTCTTTTTTTTCTTCTTCTTCTTCTTCTTCTACTTTTTCATTTACTTAATTTCTTCTTATTTTTGCATTAGTTAAAACTAATCCCCAGCTCCCATATCACTATAATAACCGTTCGTTAAAGCTGCCTTTCAATTCCCTTACTCAATTCAAATATACTATTATATCTTATATGATATTCGCATAGTACTTTAAACCCATACGCATATAGATAAGATGAATTTTATAAGGCAGGCGTTAATTACGTGATTAATAATTAATCCGCGTAAAAGAGCAGAGCTGAGAAATGGAGGGATAGAAAGTGATAGAGTAAAAAAATCGATGAATATAAAAATTTAAAAATGATATAAAATAATAAAAAATTATCTGTATACACTTGTGAAATATTATTTAAAATTATTGTGCATACCTTGTCTCGCATCATTAATTATTATTATTATATACTTACCGCGTAAAGAAATTCTCGCGTTATACAATGCGTTTACATATAGAATAATGGTGTAAAGTGGGGTAACCACGATTTTATCATTTGCGGTCTAGGCTAATAAATCGACTAAGTATATATAATATACAATATATGTATGTTAATGATCAGAAAAAAACGGTAAAAAATAAAAAACATACTTACGGCAAGGTTAATAACGATCGAAAACTATGAGATAAACCGTAAGATTGATCGTGAGTAAACACGTGGGTTTATTACGCATACGTATACCTAGATATGTGGAGACACGTATCCGTATAAAATCAACGCCTTCTTCAATTTTAACGCGGATAATTCTCAAGGTCGTAATATACCTGTAGGCAATGTCTAACAGCAGTAATATCTCGATGTAATGCAGGTATACATACATATATAGGTATATGAGCAATTGGCTCGAGGCAATACAGATTCATACCCATTCATTACCAAAATTATATCTTCCTACTAGTATAAATATTATTAGGAGATCAAAACCTCATTTATGTGATTCATCTTCAATTACAAATTAAATATAAATTTATAGAGAGGCTAGATATTTTCAGATTATCTTTATGATTTTCTATACCCATAGCGTATATTTTTAAATAATTAAAATCCAGAGTTTTAATTTGGGGAAAGAAAAGCCACGTAAGTGATTCCATATTACGATGCCGGAGGGTGAAAATGAAAGAAAGAAACTATAAGACACTAAGAGAATAATGAAGAAATGAACTTTTTCCTTCATTAACGATACTGTGAAACTATTACCTTATCAGAAATGATAGTTGTAGCTTATACACACATAATAAGATCAGAGTTAGGAAAAAAAAAAAAAGGTGAAAGAAAAAGACATTCGAAGTTGTTAACGCGGGGGTAGGTAGGTACTACTACGCTATTATAGCGAAAAAAAAAAAAAAAAAAAAAAATGGTCCGAAAAATTCCCCTAAGGGTTTCAGTTTCTTGGCGGATTCCCATAAACCTGACCAACTGCGGACGTGCCGGTTAAGCAAGACTTATATCCTTGGTTTAATATTTCCCCCGCGGTTGGTAGCTAGCTGCACTAGGTATATAGAAAAAGAAAAATTATTATACCGAAAGGGGCAACTTAGTGTATTTGGACCACCTCGGTGTGGGTGCAATGAATCAGATATTTACGTAGGTAGACACGTCGTTAGTGATAAAAGAAGAAGAAGAAGAAGAAGAAGAAGAAGAAGAAGAAAAAAATGTCAAGGAACGTTTTTTTTATTTTTTATTATCATTTTCGAATTGATCCCGTCTGAGATCACGTTTCGAATAATTGTACACATGTGTTATACCTATGAGGAATATATGAAAACTAAAATCTGACGAGCCAATTTTATTTTACCTCCCTTGTAAAATATTGTCTGACAATATGAAGTATATCTTCGATTCTTTCGCAATCCACCCGACTTACAGTAGCTTGTGATTGCATCGGGTCTCTGTACACAATCTTTGATTCAAAGTAAATCTGCAGTAGGTAGGTACGAATGCGAATAGCCCCGGGTATTGTGGGTTAGTTATCCTTGAATCTACAGGATCTTTCCCCTCTCAGAATTGCCTGTGGACCTGTGCGCGTACCCACATAGTACGTACGTTGATAAATGTATGAACATGATGTAGCTATGGTCTGAGAGTGAAAAGGGCTAAATTTCAATTTCTTTTTTTTTTCTCTTCGTCTCCTTTTGAGAAATTGTCTCTTTTCGTAACCACCCTTGATCACAGATTCTCTTAAAACCTGTTTGATTATTGACTACGGAAACGAAAATGAAAAATACGCTAAAATCCAAAAAAAAAAAAAAGGAAAGGAAAGGAATTCCGAAGCTTGCGAACACCGAGGGTAAATATAGCCGCGATGCCTAAGGGAGGGAACACGAAAGTATGTATGTATGTATGTATGTATGTATGTATGACGAAAATAAGGAGTATGAGCTACTATGCACTAGTTTTGTCAGTGTGTGTTAAAATCGTAGATAGTAAACTGCAAAGGTAGGTACCACAGTAGTGTCTCGACCAATACACGGGCCCCTCAACCTGCACTTTACTCTTTGAAACAAACTGCGAATACCCCGCGCCCCCTGGATATTTGCTGAGCTTTGTTTCGTACATGGACAGGTTGCAGGTCAAACAAATCTCGCTAATGGTACACACACACACTCTAGTTATGTACCCCCTTGCAACAAAGACCGTTAAGAACTAACAAAAGTTCATTCACAATTTCCCCAGAGTTTAAATAAATAACATAAAGCTAGTATATAATTATATCTATTTATTATATTCGATTTATTATATTGTCAATGAATCGAAATGTCCAATTTTCTATCCTACTTTGGCACTGTTTTAAAATCACGTTTTCGACATATTGCTGGGGGAAGAAGAAGAAAAAAAAAAAAAAAAACTAGGACGATATCTTTGAGTGTTTGTGGCAATAATTCTCCTCCCTTGGCTACCGCGAAATCCTTCAGCGAGTATCGGAAATGGAATAAATGAATAAATGAATAAATGATATAATAAATAATAGGGCAAGTTATTCGTATCGTGTTTAACGTGCAGATATTAAACAAGTACCTATGTACAACGATGTAAAATACATATATATATCTATAATATAATTGGCTAAACTCGAATGAACTTATTCGAGTAGTAATAAGGATGGCGTTACAAATAAAGTTTGTCGGTTGGAGAAACTCATCGAAGACTTTCCGAACCGCAAATAAATATCCTTCGCGAAAAAAGGGGGGGAGGAAGGATTAATTTCAGATAAGTCATTGATGGGTGAGTGATTGATGCGCGTAGGGATTCGAATTGGCAGCTGACTGGTCCACGCTCCCCCGTGACAAGCTGACGCTAATGATGCAAGTTTTTAGTTATAGACGGGAATGTCTCGTAGGCCTAAAACCAGGGCATGACATGTATAACAAGTGAAAAAAAGAAAAGAAAATAGAAAAATTGGAACGGGATTCTTTCGAAAGTTGAAGAGTATTTTTCTTGAATTTTTCGGGTCAGAGGTTTTACCAGTTCTTCAAGAGAAGAGAAAAAAAAACAATCTACATATTGCACATATTTATTCATTTATTTGGGTCCGCCAACGCAGACGGAGTTATATACGTATCGACATATATGCAGGACAATTGAACGTGTTAAGAGAAACTCAAACTGGAGAAACTCGGTCTTGTTATACCTTAGCATACAAGCTGTACAAACCTTTAGCTACGTAACTCTGATCGGTTCAAATTAGTTCGACACACCGATATCCGCAATTATGCTTAAGGTATAACGAAAAACTTTGAAGTTTCACAACGAGGTGTATCTATATATATATATGAATATTTGCTTCAATTCCATACAACCACTCGGCCTTTTTTTTTTACATCAAATTAAAAAATCTTTCCCTTCCCCCGCCACGAGAAAATTATTCATCGGAATCGAACACTTCTTCTGTGAATCTTTTTCATTTTGATCAACGATCAGCGGATGATAAGAGAAAAAAAATAAAATTTGAATTTCCACGTCGCATGATTATTCAATGTAAGATCCTAACGACGAAATGATAATGAAATACTTAGAGATTATATTAAACAACTTATATAGTAAACGAAAAAACAAAGAAAAAACTACTGAAATAGATGTTGAAAAACTAAATATAAAGTACAGGGGTATGAGTTTGAAAAAATAATTGGACTTGTGACAAGTGACATGTAAACACAAAACGTTTGGCGATTTTTTGTTACCTCGAAGTAATCACCTCTAATCCCTTAGCAAATTACCTTGTATACCTATATAGGTATACAGAAATAACAGGATCAAAATTAAGGGGATTAAAGAACTAAAATTGCTCGTCTTCGTTGTTAGACTCAGAGGACATTGGACTGTTCCTTAATCCCATAGCGTTACCAACAAACGGCTTATATTATCGTCGTTTTATCGGATACGAAATTCGTCTACGACTCTAGGAACTAGGAAAATAAACCGAGATGCAATTTGTACGGAGGTTTAATTGTAACTTGATAACTCATGATTAGCCTTCTCCAATCTACCGAACCAGAAATTAGATTCTGGTTTAATTTATTTAGACCCTCGCCATGTTTAGACTACGTGAAGTAGTTGATAAATATGTTCATAGCTAGTCATTCTACCCATACTAGAGAAATTTTATCATAGTCAGTTCTGCCAAAGAAATGTGGCGGAAGAGAAAGAAAGAAAAAAAAAACTACACTATATGAAAAACCGCAATGCGGCTATCTGGCTGTCGGAAATTTCCTAATCTGGCTGTCGGAAATTTTGTAGGGAACTCAGACCTCCGGGGTAAACTGAAAATCTAATAACTCCCTACTATATGAAACTTTATTCGAGTCCTACAGGAACGTTCGAAAGTCTCGAGAAAAGTCTCACCTTGTGATTTTTGCGTAGAAACTTCTTTACCGAAGTTCTTTACTTTCCCCGGAATTTTCACAATTTTTCAAACAATAGAAAAGCTATAAGACTGGTAGTGATGCACTTATTACCAATCATCTAATAATTAATTTTAGAAAGCGAGAATCGATCAGTATTATAACTCGACTATATTTATGATTTATACCGATCTTATAACGGACTGAAATTTTATTGCCTGCAGTTTATCAATCATTATTCCCTGTACTGTGAAGCGTGATGATCGTTCCACGCCGATGACTACCTATTCCAATACTGTGAATATAGGAATAATCGTTTATCGGAGGTAGTAAGTAGTGCAGTTGAAAAAAAATAAAAAATAATTGTACCTAATTTCCGACACCATATTTCTCACTGACTAACGTAAAGTTTGATTATACAAACGACGTATTTCCTGATCAATAAAACTGATCGAAATTGTCGAACCGAATTGATACAGCAATCTTATGAATTAATCATCGTGACGTAGCTGCAGCTCGATTCGATAATTTATTTATCACTGAATCTGAAAGAAATTTTAGAACCGTAATTCTGCAGGTTTTTTTGGTATACTATACGAAAAACAAAACATTTCCAATTACCACTTAGAACCTGAAAAACCGAAGAGAGGAGCGGAGAGAAATCGGGTATTTTTTTTTTCTACGTGCGCATGAGTGGAAAAAGAAGCAATGACTATACATAGGACATATGTATACATATATATACCTAGGAACGTGTATATTTCGTGGCGCAAGATACCCATCTACCCTTTTAGTACACGCATTTTATTATTTATGGTTACAACGTAGACGTATGCCAATCTATATTTTAAGCTATATATATATATATATATATATATATAGGATAAAGGTAGGTACTACGTATAAAATCCCTATATGTATAATATGCATGGTATTAAAGTAGCTATGTTATATTTCAATATTGCACTTCCACGTGTTTACAATATACAACTGCTGTCTGTTCACCGTTATGTAATAAATGGTATGTGCTAGTACTAAACGCAATATTATACATTAAAGTTTGAAATTCGTAACGATTTGCGATCAGGAGTATTTATCTTCTCTTAAGCTTCAATTTCTTTTCTTTAAAACCATCAAGTCGTCTTCGTTTTTGGTATTTATGTGTTAAAAATAAGAATAATAAGTGAAAAAGACTAATTTCAAAGTTGACTTGGATAAGAGAAGTATAAAAACAAACGTTATAATTTTTGAAAGCGTATTATCTATATAAACAGTTTACTGTATAGTTTCATATTATCATCGTAGTGGTGATATTTTACGCTCGGTTTGTATTTTGGCTGGACAAAAACACCCCAACACAGCCCTTGCATTTGATTAATCAACGAAAATGAGGGTCCAGCTTTGAGGAGAACGAGTCAGTCACTCCGCGTTGTTAGCTGTGGGTCGATTGTCTGCCCGTACCGTTGCCTGTACTACTAATACACGGCAAACACCCGTATACATATACCAGCCAGTGTATTAACGCCCCTTTATGTCGTTACTTTTTCACCCTGTCTTTCTCTCTCTCTCTCTATATAATATATTTTTCTCATACAAATTAATAAACTATTCTTAAATAAATATTTTTATATATAAACGCAGAAAATTTGTCGAACCTTGAAGCCCCAGCGTTGTTTCGAAAGAAATTTATCGCGTTAATACATGAAATCAGTTAATTTCATATTTCGTATCTTGATAGCTATAAGGTAATTGAATAAATTGATTAAATAGAATTGAATTCACTTACTGTAAGTAAACGATAGACTGATGTAAAAAAAAAAAAAAAAAAATTAAGAAATAGTTAAATTAAAACAATAACAAAAAATTATGAACGAGGTCGGGTAGACGCGCAGAACGCAAGGCGCCGAACATGGTCGGGGGTTGCGGAAGTCTATCGACGCCAGGAACGTCGAGGGTGCCAGATTACTACGCCAGAGGGAAGCAGCCCTGCCTCTAGTATAGACATAGCTAGTATACAGGTCTAAATGTTATCTACACTTTACCTAAAAAGAAAAAAAAAAAAAGAAAAAAAAAAGTTTGGGAATACAAAAGTTCATAGATTAACATGAATAATTAATTAATCTTTGCTTGTGTTTTTGAATTTTTTTTTTTCTCTACATTTTTCTTTTTCTCTTTCTATACTCGCTATTTTAAATTTTACTCCGCAATAAGCGTGAAGCAATTCACACAGATTTGGGAAATGAAAATTTGATCAGAATTTTCGTCGTTTTATTTTTTATGTTTTATGTTTTTCAGTCGTATATAATATAATAAACGCAAGGGTGTGTTGTTAACGCATTTTGCAAAAATAATAATCACCATCTGGAAATTATTTTTTTACCTTTAATAATTTAACAATAAGATAGAAAAAAACAAGTATCAATACTCTGATTGTAAGTACAAAAATGCGTATCGAATTCATAAACCAATATGTACGTAATTATTACGTAGTTATATTTTCGTAGATAGGTACCTACGCTGCGGGGTTAATCGCGTGCGCCACAGGGGTCCAATTAGCCGAGTGATGGCACGTTTCTAGATACACCTATACGAATACGAACGTTATGTTATGTTTGTTTATCTTTTTGTTTATATCTACTTTTTAATTCCTAGTTATACTACTATTGTTATACCACCGCGTTATTTTCCAACCCCTAAGAAATTTTCCAGAAATTCATTCGGATCTGTACGGTAAACCTCGTTGATTTTCGGCTACTTCGATCGCGTAAGCGTCAAACTAACCAACCCGAGGATAAAATTTTCTTCGAGCTAAATTTTCACCGTTTTCTTTTTTTTTTTCTTTCTAGAAAAACAGAAAAATCTGATTGTACAAAAA
Source organism: Tenthredo notha (assembly GCA_914767705.2). Taxonomy (NCBI): domain Eukaryota; kingdom Metazoa; phylum Arthropoda; class Insecta; order Hymenoptera; family Tenthredinidae; genus Tenthredo; species Tenthredo notha. Next base: position 17,863,045 of record OU611908.1, on the reverse strand, counting down.
TAAGGGATCTTTTAGGGACAGTGTATTGACCAGATTTATATGTATAATAATTAGCTATATGCTAATTTATTTTCATCATATTTTGATATTTAATTAAGGGATGAAATTTTCTGCTAAACCCTCCGCGACGTATATGCGGCACGAATTATGTTGTAGGTACCTGTATATCTACAGTCGTCGGAAAATGATGGGAAAAAAAAAAAGTAAAAAAAAAAAAAATAGACACAATTGGAATATAAAAAAAAAAAAAAAATTCTTAACAACTGCAGGTGTAGGTACCAGCGTATACGCCTCAACGCTCTATCCAACGTCTGACAAAGAATATGGAAACAATACTTGGCGAGTTGAAATGAAAACAATAAGAAAAACATGAAAACGACGTCGCACCAGACGCATCGTTGCAGAGCTCCCTAACGCCTACAGTACAAAACTTCACGGTCGACGAACTGTCTCTATAATCTAGATGCTGTGCAATTCTCATGAACATCGTCGAGGAGTAAACTTCCCTTTCTTTTTCTTTCTCTCTTTCTTTTTTCTCTCTCTCTCTCTCTTTAATTCAGAAGAATTTCGAGATGTTTCAAGAAAAAGTAGAAAAGTTCTTATTTTCGTATTTTTATAAATAAAATGATGATGTCATTCGTTTTTAGTTTCATGTTGAAAATTGACTCTTTGCTTATTCGAAGAATGAAATCCAATAATTGATACTGCAGGTAATATTTAGGGCAAAAAAAAAAAAACAAGAAAAAAAAACTCAAATTACTTGTGTAAATATATGCGAGAAGGTATCGGTGATACTTTCACCCCGCGTACCTATATCCCTTACGATCGAAGGATGTTGGGTATTTCTTTATTCTAGAACAAAAAGCTCTTCGTGGGGCATTGTGAGGCCTCGGATAAGTGGTGAGTATGGGGGTTGCTTGCAATGCCCGCCATCTTGAGAAGTGTCAGCGCGACACTTGTCGTCACGAGTAGGTCAAAAGTCTCAGAAAATATACCACGTCAACAATAGTAGTGGTAAAGTAATAGGCAAGATGATGGTAGAAGGTAAAAGTTCGTGCCTAAAGCTCGACGCTTGAATAATATACAAATATATGCAGTAAAGTAGAAAAAAGTTTTTGCACCCCTGTTGCACGGCGTGTAATTTGACTTTTGGAATAAAAAATCGCCAGTTCAAGAATATTGGCGTCAGAAATTATTTCTACAAAATTTTTTTGTATAAAACTATTCTTCGGCGTTAAAATAAAGTAAAATGAAAAATCGTATCGTTTCAGAAAGATTCAAGTATGTAATCAGCTTTTTCTGTAAATTTAATTCATTTCATTTCCACAATTTCAGTCTTTCTTTCCTTTTCTCTACAAGTGTGTAGTAATGATTGAAAGCAGTTCGCAATTGAAAAGAAATTTCTAAAGCTCAATTTCGTAACGGTTTTCAATATATTATGATAATACGCGTAATGCTGCATGAGGGATAAGGATGTAACGTCCTGTGAATTGTTATAGAAGAAGAATTATCCATTTTCATAACGATCATGTTACGTTTTGTACGTAACGTTGATATATATGTACCTGTGAGGTATATAACAACATTCTAACGACAGTGTGGTTCGTAATTACGTTTCTGCGCGTACGAATGAGTTCGAATAGACGTGTGTATATAGTTACATGAATACGAGAATCAGATTCTATAGAATCCTATCGCTTAATGGCTCTTCAAGGAACGTATAATAATCTATTCGTATATATTATACACCACCGACTTCAAAAAATTGTCGGCAGTATGTGAAGTTTCATCGTAAGAGAATAGTGGGGTATAAAAGAAAAAAAGAAAAAAATCAGAAAAAAGAATTGGAGAAGAAAAAGAAAAAAAGAAACGGGTAGGTATATATCCACCACATGAAAAAGAGAAAACTAATTGCGAAAGGGAAATATGTTCAGCCTGCATTGCAAATATACGTTGGACGTGATTTTGCATATTCATACGAATGTGCGGTCGAGATAGAAATATTATTGACCAGATAAGAGGTAGGTATAATGAAGGAAAAAAAAAAACAAAAAAAAAAATGATGATGATGAAAAGAGCAGTTATTCAAATTCAGTTTTCTCGATTTTTCTAGTCGGAAAATACGAATATTATTTACCGCTTGATATTCCGGGCTATTCGGAGCGGAATTATTTCAACAAATTATATTTGATTATATTGGTACGGCAGGTATGGGTTTAAATAATTGCACGGGGGTTGTATATATATGCATGATAATTAAAGGATAGAATAAAGAGGCGCCGGTTAAAAAAAAAAAAAAAAAAAAAATCTGAAAGAATATTGCCGAATAATAATTTGATCTTAAACTGAATGGATATAAAAAGAAAAAAAAGAAAAAAATTCTCTCAAGAGCCCGGAGAGCGTCTGAGGAGTTTCCTATTCTTTTCCTATACAGACTTTCTTGCGGTTTCAGCAATTTTCTTTGGACAATGTGTTCCTGACGGACAAAGACCCAGAGCGCCCCCAACCCACTGGGGTACCTATAACCGTCACCCCAGTATTATATAAATAATGCGAGTTTAACGCGATTTTAACGCAATTCTAACGCTTCAATAGGGATTTTTACCGATCTGATCATAAACGGCTCGAAATTGGGTATAAAATATCCTGTAAAAGCACAGCTGTGTCAGTTCGAAGAAAGGCTATGAAAAAAGTTGTCCAATCGTAGCCTGACCCCAAAAACTCATCAAAAGAAGATCTCAAAGTTCGCGAAGCACTTCTTTGTTCGCAACGCAATGGCCAAAAGTCTTAAACACATATGTGAATTATGAATTGCGGAATTCTGCCCTTGACTACGACGTCACTCGGCCAAGGGTTGCACGCGCAGCCGACAAAGAACTGAAAGAAAGGAAAAAAGGAGAAAAGAAAGAAGAGAGAGGATCACAGACCCGAGAGGATGGGCGAGAAAAGGGTTTCTATAGTACCTATAGGAAACCAAAGAGAACTGGGAGAGGGCGAGGGTTCACAAGTTGAGTGGGTGCGTGAGGGAGCTTTTGCCGTTTGTGTTCTACCACCTCGGTCACTTTACCACAAGCTACATAATTTTATTTTCACTTTCTTTCATTTTATTCATAACCTTTTTTTATTTTTTATTCATATGTAAATTGATAAGAAATTGATAGCAGAAAGTTTTCTGCGTTTTTAACGATCAAAGATGACTCAAAAACAAAAAAAAAACATTCAAAGATTCCCTGGTATTACAAATGGATAAATTTCATACGAAGGAGTCGTTGTTTGCACGTGTGTCGTTATATGCGCTCGTATATATATATCAAGGTTTCAAGTATTTCCTCGGGTGACATGTGATTTATTGTTCGGCAGGATATTTCCCAAGTTTCATTTGGATTTGAGCATGGGACAAGCCCGTCCCTTTCTTAGATGAAAATTCATCCCTTTTCTTCGATCCCCCGAGATCCGTAAAGAATCTTGAACTCGGGTAGGGGGGGGGGGGGGGGGGGGGGGGGGGGGGGGGGGTGTAGAAAAGGTCGGAGAACAGAAGAACACGTGTCTAAATTTGTGTTTAAATTTTCAAAAAATGAACAACCCTTCGTTCAAGGGCGTAGAAATTGTTTCATCGAGTTCAAATTGCGCGTGAATAAAATGCGATAAATTTCATTAATTTTTAATACCTAAAAAGCTTCCAAAATTACATCTAGAAAGGGGACTGACCTTTTAGATGATCGGGCGTGTCGGCTGCTCCAACGCGCATGATGTCGCTCAAGTAATGTTCTAGGGTCCGCATACTGTCCAGCGGAGAATTACCGTTCGCTGTCATTCGGTCCTGGAAAACAGATTAAACCGTCTCGTTTAATAACGTAGGTTAACAACGTAGTCCAATAATCGGATGAAAATTAATAGAACAACGACAGTACGTCACTAATCGAAAATTACGATACATATATTATATAAATATAATATGTTTAGAATTATCCACAACGAAACAGTTATCTCAATTCGAAAATAAATCATTCAATTCTGATAAATAATCGAATATCTCACGTAGAGATTTCGGGTAAAATTATCCCCTTTTCTTTATCCCTTCTCAACTATTTTACTTGAGCGTCACTAAGAATTGTAAAACGATTGATTTACGGGGATGATAATAAAGGAAAAGAAAGGCGGTGACAGGGAGCTGACGAAGCTTGATTCTAAAATTTTATAAAACCCTGAAATTTGTAATAAAGCACAGAAGAAACTGCGGCTAAATTACTCCCTAAAATTTTATATTTAAACCCTTAACCACGAACGACGATTTTCTCTCTATCATAAGAGCTCATCGAATTCGATCTCTTGCAGTCAAGAGAATACTTCTATAGTTGGGGAAGAAATTGAAGGAGGGAAGAGAATGAAAAAGAGAAAAAAATAATAATACAGAAAAGGTAAAAGGTAAAAGGAAAAGGTAAAGGTAAAGTAAACCTCTGCCGTTTTCATCCAGTGGTAAATTAATATTATATACTTTTGTGACTAATTCAACTCGCGTAAATCGAAAGTAACGATGCGAATAAAAAATGATAACTAGAAATAAAACTATGTAAAATAAATCCGCTTGTTATTTTATTTTTTATTTTTTAACCATGTAATTTGAGCATCTGTATCTATACGTAAGAGACATATCGAGTTAACTAGAGTCATGTATGACCTACAATTATAAGTAAGGTAACACTTGCGGTGCGGTTTCGCGTTGCAAGATTTTCAAAGTAAAAGTTACATACGTAGACATATTTAATAATTTTTTATCAACCAACAAATTATTTCAAATACTTATCCGAATATATGAATCCAAAATCCATAATCTACAATACACATCAATAAAAATAGCAAACAAATATAGAAGATCGTGGACCGAGGGTTGGGGCTGTGCCTAAAATCGTCGATACAACACCGCAATAGATCGTCGCTTACCTACTCTAGTCCGCCTTTACGAAATATAGTTCTAACACTTCGGATATACTAGGACGACAGCGATTTATTTTCGTTAAATAAGGCGGGAACGAAGAGACATAAACCAGGATAATAGATGGCAAGAGAGAAGTATGTGCAGGTGTAAATCCGGTTCAGGTTAAAAGAATAAGAAAAAAAGCTTTTCCTACAGACTGCGAAAAATGTTGGTTTCAGAAAAAGCGCAGGATAAAATGAGCCGAGTTGTAAGAATACACCGAATTATTTCCAGATTTTTGGAATCGTCAAGTGGTTAAAAGCTTCGCGTAAGTATAATCACAAGTTAAACCGTGTTCTTTCACCCTCTTCGACCCCGGATGCTACAAATGTTGAACAGAGTAATTGAAATTCTGTAACAACGTTACAATTTTCTGAATAAAAATTCCCAAGTGTATATTGAAAGCATTTTTTTTTTTGTTTTTTTTGTCCACCTATGGGTAAAAAGAATTCACAAATCCCATTGAAATTATATAGAAAATATATTAGATGTATATACCAAACAGAGTGAGTGAAAAAGAATCAAACACATCCTTCAAAGGATGTAATTCAAAATTCATACACGCATGAAAAGATACGATTTTAGTCACAGTGTTATCATAATCGTGTAGAATAATTTATCGCCAGTCGTTCATCACACTATTGTCCCATTCCGCATCCGTAAACCACCCGCGTTTCCGCAATTTCTCAATTTCCATTGATTCAATATCAGACCCGGTTTCCTACGTGTTAAAGATCCGAGGAAAATGACCTTTGCTTTTACTCAGGGTTATAAAATCCCCATATTTTCACACATCATGAATTCAAATTTTGTACAATACTCGACGAAAGAACTTCTTCTGATCTCGTACGATCGCAAGACTTGTATTCGGCTGATGCTGCAACCTCACACTAGTCAGAAAAAGTTTTACAGCTCTTGTATCGTAATGTAATATTACTACCATCGGGTACCTATACACGACGCTATAGACCTACGTAAACAGAACTCTCGTTTTATTTGTTTACTTGGTGCAATATGTGTAACCTAAAAATACGCATTAAACACAAATACAAGTTTGTGTCGGTGAGCAATTGGATCCCGTATAAACCTGTATTTAATATGTAACTTGCAGAGCGTCTGTCCTCTTTCGACGTGGCACTTCCTTCGCCCTCTCCATTTCTCTCCTTCTCTCTCTCTATCTCTATCTCTCTCTATCTCTCTCCCTCTACGTGCGGCAGACTCCCTCGCGCGGTAGAGGGATGGTAGAAAATCAATATAGGAAAACCAGGAAGCGGCGGGCAAGCAGCACCAGGGCGTCGACAGCGACCACCCTCGCCCTGGCTCCGTTTGGCTCCGGCAGTTCCCCGCGCCGAGTACAGCTCCACCTCGGCAGCGTCGATCGTTATTGACTGTTTCTCGTCAAACAGTTACGGCGCTGGCCTGCTGACGTAACGGCTACTTATTCTTATAGAAATATAGAGGGTTCTTATAACCACCCCTGTACCGATAGCCCAAACTCATACCCTAAATCCCTTATTAACACATACGAGGTATATTTTCATCTTGTCTACAGTAACGCGTATTCATTTTCATTTCTTATATACCTACCTTATACCTACTTTCATCCCTATAATTGTTTCTATGTTTTCTTATTCCTCCCTTAGATTTGTTTCCCCCCCCCCCCCCCCTTCCTTTCATCGCATAGATCGCAGAATCTTACCCATGTTACTCGTATTATCATGCCTGTATAGGGGTATACAGACGGAAATTGATAGCTACTTGAAAAGCCTAGTCAGACGGTGCAAATCAATCCCATTTCAAACCGTGTACTGCATACCTACGTATATACCGATACGAAATCGGCGAGGTACGATTTCCGGAATTGCGATCAAGCTACTCGATTTCACAGAATGAGAGAAACGAGAGTTTCAGCGTTTCAGCTACGGAACGAGGCGAGAGATAACTTCAGACGATTGAGGGTGTACCTTATATCCCTGCACCGAATCCTATTCACATTTTTTACACTCCGGGATTGGAGGAGGGGGCCGGAAACGTGATAGGAATTAATTCGATCGGATATATGCCTGATCTGTTCTTAGAGATAATCAAGCTACTTGTAGGGAGGAAGAATTACGAGTATGCGAAAGATTTTTAGGTAATCAGTATTGAACCTGTTGATTAGATTTCTGTATCACATACATGTGTGGTTCTCCTTTCTTATTTTTATCAAGATTAAGAAATGAAATTCATTTGTAAGTACATCTGATTTCTGTGTAATTATACCTCGCTTATAGGGTATTAAAATAATTTCATAGTATAAATTAATTAGAAACTTAATGAATGATAAATTCCTTCAACTTCTCTCTATTAGCGGTTGGCAGTTCTTTTTTTTTTTTTCTTCTTCTTCTTCTTCTACTTCTTTTTTTCTTACCGTCTCATTACGCGCTCCTTAGAATTCCCGTTTTTTTTTTTCTGATATTTGAACAATTAGTATAATTAGTCCTCGTTATACTTTATGATCTGGTGAAACAGCTTTCAGTATCTTTCATTAATACCTACCTAATAAATACCGAGAAAAAAAAAAAAAAAAAAACCAACGAAGAAGATTCTCACAGTTGTCCAAATAAATTTTATTCCCTTTTTACTTTCCCGTTAATTATTCACCTGAAAAGAAACGGGGGTCGGGGGAAGGGAAAAAAAAACTTACGGAACAAAGATGCCCGTGAACTAAGGGTGGAAATCCTGAAGCCTGTACGAAGGTATAAGAAACTGTTGTAGCTTCTAAAGAGGGGCGTTGGAACTTTCTAAGCTTTCGTCTAGGTTTTATGAAAGGACTTTCGCGGACCAGAAAAGGTCAAACGTTATTTCTGTTGCCTCGGTGCTCTCATTGCGGTCGTTTTACTCCCATCTTTTACCTCTCCTCTCTATCCATCTTCCTCCTAATTCCTCTTACTCTGTCGATTTCTCGGCCGAACCACTTGTATTCATTATTTGTTACCACGAATTGGGATATATTGATTGACAATTCGTTGAAATGTCAATAACCGCAATAAACACCCACGCTTATCGCTGTACATAATTAACTACCAAACTCTGATGTCTATACAGAAATCATTTGCCCAATAACGATTATCAATATCTGATACCGAATGCCTATTCCTGAACTAAAATTAACATTTGAGGTAAGCCTTAGAAATAACGTGTAATCATTTCTCTCTCACTAGCAAGCCTCGTGAATTTTTTTTTTTTTTTTATCTAAAACCAAAAATGAAAAAGACCTTTTTATCCGCATTTACCTACTCGTCCTAATTATTCTTCTATTATGTACACAAGGAGGAGATCTCCGTTCGTAAAAGGTTCGAAACTATACCGAGGTTGTAATATCCCGAAGGTTTGCAGGAAGAAACGGCGCAAGGGCGTCGGGCTCAAAGGGATTCGCGCAGGCGCCTGACGTCACAAGTTACTTTCGATTGCGTAACATTACCGATTACTGGTGAAACGGGTAGAAGCTGGGCTTGACCTAGATATACGTGGCCCAGTTCAACGAAGAGTATCGACTTGCTGGTTTCAAGGGGCCATTTCTATAGAGGGGGATATCTAGTGACGGGGGATGCTTCAAACTCCTACTATACCTACGTATACGAAGAGCTACCAACCAGCGGGGGTGCGGAGGGAGGGAGGGTGGTTAGGTCAGCTAACTATACATCCGTAGTAAAGACTATCGATTATTTTACGGCTTTTGAGTACCTATACACTCCTCATTGTTAACTAAACTTAAAAGGACTTGAAATATATGATCGAATTACATACCGTGTCCTTCTCTGCGACAAGTGCGAATATTATACGAAGGACAATACGCTCCACTTTAGTTTTTACAAAAACCCACTTCCTCTACATGAAATAACACCGCGATAACACCCTCGGAGCAACAGTTTGTGAAAAAAATTTCTAAACTTATAGAAGAACAAAAATTTCTAAGATCCCTTTTCAGCCAGGAAATTTACGGAGAGAATGGAGAATTTTTTAAATCGATCTTAAACGTAGGTATCAATTTTATTTCATTTGACAAAATCTTTATCTCTTAATTAGCATCGACTAAATTCAAGAATAGTTAAAAGAAATTTTTATCCCAACGTTTCAAGCCTCGTGATATCGCGAGTAAAAACTGTACAAGAATCGATTGAATAACGAACGAAAAGTGGGTTGAGCTACTTGGCGGTGTACATGCGGGTTGAAACCACTTATTAACTTCAAGGCAGAAGTTCACCTCGTACGGTATTCTATCAAACGAAATAGATGCGACAGATTGTTTGATACCGTCGAATATATTTTTCCTCTACTACAGAAAATATGAGGTTTTAATTTTTTTTCTTTTTTCAATAAAAAATTCCTCTGTGCTGTACGATGATAATATATATTGTTGGTATACTATACGGTCGTAACATATTGACCTATTCCACGTATATCCCCTGTTTTTCCAGATTTCATAAAATTCTATAAATCATTCCAACAAAAGGTAAACGAAATCTGACCTCAAGTTAAAATACCGTATATAGGTATAATATTATAACGTGTAAGAAAATGTGAAATGTCAGAGGTCTCCGAACAACCGTATGACGTACGGCTAGTCGCTCTATTGATTCGTGACTTTCTTATCTTATAGAACTAAGAGGGTACTCTGAGAGCTTCTCAGAGCTCTTTTTCTTCGTGGATCCATATCCAAGGTATACCTGGAGGCAGGAAAGAATTTTAAAAGTGTATTCGAGGAGAGCCGAGAGTGGAAGAAAAGGCTAGAGATATATAATGACCGCACGAATAATACGTGGGTGGGTATATATATGTGTGTGTAGAGATACTTATATAGATAAATCTGAATTCCTGTATACCTCTATGAAGGTATCCAGAATCCAGCAAATGATATAAGCAAGCGTGCAAAGTGCAACGTGTGCAGCGTGCAGCAGCAACACTGGCAGCTCTATTGATTCGTGACGTTGGAAGGTAGGTACAGAGAATGTTATACCGTGGTTGTGTGTAACACGCGAATATGTATACCTATATTATTTTCCGGGAATAACCGAGGGCCTCCGAGTAAGACCGACGGATCCCGAACATCCCTAAAGCATCCCCTATACACAACCTGGAAACCGACGATTCGAACGATGCTAACGGGTTGACCCAGTTTAGCCCACTGGCAGAATGCCTCGATCCCTGCAACGAGCGCATCAGCACTCAACGCCAACAAACCCCTTCCTTCATCCACCCCCTGTATGCACCACCTTGCCGCAACCTAAGCTTAAACCATAGTTTAAATCGACGTTATTTTTCGCCCTAGCTAGCGTCTTTCATGATACAAATCCAAATCCAAAGCTAAATCCAAATCCAAATCTAAGCTGCAGCTTATACCTGTATAAATGCAGAAATATATCGTAGTATAGTAATCCGATTTTACTACATGTATTACTACGTACCCTACGTACTCTACGTGAAATGCGCAAGGCTAATATATTAAACGGACTTTATTTTTAATGGACTTTTCGACTTACTAGAGGCAGTGCAGTAAATTCCGACATGTTTCAATGCACCAAGAAACTGGGACACCTATAAATTTTTCGGTTTATATATCGAATAGTCTTACAACGAGTCGACTAATCTTAACAAAATTTACTACAGAAATACCTCAAAAAATTTATAGAAACCCGATTTGAATTTGAGAAAAATCACTCCAAGGGTTTGCTAAGGGTAGCGTAAAATGTATTTTTCGACAAATGGTAATATCTCGATAACCGTTCGCACGATTTCGATGAAATTTCGCTGATTAGTACCTTTCGAAGGAATTAACTTTTTGCCCGTAAATAACACAATTTTTCAGATCAAATCTGGAAAGCGTAGCACTTTGAAATTTCATTACTGCATAGCTCGATAACTGTTGAAACCAATTTCATTGAAATTCATTATAGAATTTCATTTTACTAATCTAAAGTTAATTATTTGAAAATTAGCGTCAGGTTTAATTATACAATCGCCCTATTTTCACATTCATATGCATTTGTGGATATTTGCTTTAGCTGCATGGATGGTTTATTATACCCGGTCTATATAATTCTGTGAATTATAGACGCATATCTATAGCAGATGTAGGTATATACGGCTAGATCCATATGTCTAGGTGCCGCGCCCGGGCGGTTTGCGGCTGACCTACCTTAGCGACTGCAACGGCACCCCTGGCACTGGGTCACGCCACTGCGGCGGTGCCCGGCCGCGAATTTAAACCGAGCTAATCTTAAAATAGCAAAACTTCTCTGTCGTACCGAACTAAGTAGTCAAAATGGCTATTGGCCATGCGGAGATACGTAACGTAACTCTACGATGAGAAATAGTTCATAGTACATGCTGCGGTACAAGCAGACCATGCAAAGCTGATAAGCCATATCAGTAAGCGTAGGAAGTAGCTACTTAGAGTGTCTTTGAAGATCAGAAGTCACGCTTAATAGTAATTGTTGCATTTCTACTTAAGAGCTGCATACATCCCTTAAATGATGAAAAACGCGTTATGTTACGTGTACATATAGCTTGGTGCCCTTTTCCGTTAAGCTGTGACTTTTTTTTTTTTTTTTTCTCAATAAGAATTGTGTACCTACTTTGAGTTGCGGACAATCGATCATGGGGATGAAAAACTGGAGAAGGAAAGGAAAGGAAAGAAAAGACAAAGTGGGCCAAAGTCTCGTGAAGACGTTGGATGAGAATTGGACAATGGCTACCATCGAGATGGATTATTTTATGCTGTCGGCGTTATATCTATACTCGATAAGCACTCAGCTACGATATAAGCCTAAAGAAGACTCATCTTCCCCATCTTCATTTTTTTTTTCCCCCGGATTTTCAAAGCCCATAGAATCTTTCGTTTTTAATTTTTAATTTTTAATTTTTCTTTTCATTTGTTCTTCGTCATCGAATCTATGTGTAAATTCGTACTATTTCTTATCCTAAGCAGCTTGTCGAATGCGAATCGCAATGCTGGAGCACATCTATCGACCTGTGCTTGGTATACCTTGTACTACATGTACATACATGAATATATATACCTATATTTATATATTTATATGTAGGTACGCACGTGTGCGCTTACCTCTGCCTTTAATGGTCGTAGTTGACATCGTACACTATATACATATGTATAATGGTATATGTACGTGAATGTGAATTTACGTAGATTGACGCACGCGCGTAAGTTGAGAATGAGAAAAGGTGGGGAAGACGCTGCCACAAACGACCATCGGTCGATATCTTACGTATATATAGGTTGGTTACGAAAATATAAGCATACCCTAAGTTTACAGGGTGTTTCAAGGGAGTTTAAAGTCAAAGATAATGATTTTTATAAATATGTGAACTAACGCAAAATGATTTTATTTTTTATTTTTTTTCTCTTGCCAAAACTACAGGTAGGTCGATAGGATCTCCTTTCCCAAAAGCTGAATGAACGAATGAATGAAATTTTATCGAATAACGTTTCAGTTGTTTTTGTTTGTTTTTTTCTTGTATGATAATCTGCAGAATTACTTTGCAACGATTTTAAGCCCATGTATCTCGAGGTAAGAGAGGTCATCGGACCGATCCTTATCACAGATATAATCAATCAATCACTCCATTAATGACTTATATACCTTTCAGGGAAAGTAGCCGAAGAGGTAAGGCTATACATATAAAGTTTATTCGCGTGGCTGAGCACCGCGTATGTGTGGTATTTACACGTGGAATGGAAAACTGACAGAACAGGCTAATTTCCTACGGCTCGGACCCCCCACAATGAGGGTGCATAACATTCTCCGCATTTATGAGGGTTCATTGTATTAAAATGCAATGAAATAGTACTGCATACCGGACGGGGTCAGGTAATTTGAAAAAAAAAAAAGAACAAAAAAAAGAAAAAAGTTTAAGAAATTCAGGTTGACAATCAAAATCAGAACAGAATCTCGGTACTGTGATTATTTCTATTTGAAGTGTAACAAAAACCAACAAAACAAGAAACAATATTGTTTGTAGCAACTCCGAGAAACCCCACCGCGGACTTGGAATATCAATACCTGAAGTAGCACAACCAACTCAACGATTACTACTTGGAAAAAAAAGAAGAAAGAAAGAAAGAAAGAAAAAAAAAAAAAAGAAGAAAAATGAGCTGCAAAATCAAGTAAGCTACGATAAGTTCTTTTCAGGAATTCTATACAAGTATTATAAAAGTTTTATGAAAGTTTGATTTTCATCGTAAATAAGAAAGTTCTCCACAGTCCCACGAGTCACAAACATAAAAGCGCAAATTTTTTTTCTCCGCAATTGAATTGATCTACTAATGAACTCCTCTGAGTACTGAAAAGCGCACAGTTCGAAAATGAAATACGACTTTTATAAAGAATTTAATTTCGTATCACAGTGCTGTATACGATCACCATTACTTTACTCATAATTATTGTATTGTACCATAAAATCCTGTAATACGGAAGATATAAAAGATATATATATTATAGGGATACTGATTACTGTGAAAGTCATTTGAAATTCAATCACTCAACTCCCCGAGATCTGGATGTGCCGTAACGAGACATAAACGCGGATATACAGGGTGTTACAACTAACTATGTCACCCCGACGGGTGGTGATAGGGGGAACCTTAACTAACGTTTTCGATATAGGAACCCATGTCCGGAAAGTTGATGTTACCTGGATGAGAGACATTCAAAGTTTTCGGCGAAACCCTGCAACGCTTGCTCACAGGCGCGGCGAAATCGTCGAGGATTTAGAAATAATCTAAGTCTAATTCAACTATTTATTAACAACATAATGAATCTAACACAGTGTTTAAAATCACAGGAAAAAATGGATTAGATCTAAGTATATCAATGAATTTGATCAAATTTGATCTAGTTGGATCTAATTTTTCCCAAAATTTAGATCTAAATAGATCTCCCAAGATCTACTTGAACCTCGCTAGACATAAAATTGCATTTGTACGTTTATGCGAATTCGATCAAAGCAAATGTAGTGAGATCTCTCGAGATCTGTTGAGATCCAATTTTCCCAAAATTTAGATCTAACTGGATCAAATTTGATCAAATCCATTTTTTCACGGGATATCACAGAAAATAAGTATTTTCGTCGTTAATTTCAACCAAAAACAACCAAACCGCATTTGTATATTTATTGATAACAATCCGGAAGTGATGGAAAGAGTGAGGAAGTCTATACTTCGTCGCTGCAGACTTTGCGGCCAGCAAAATGGGGGGCACTCTGAACACTTGCTACACTGATAACTTTCGTGTGGTTATAATTAGTGTTATTTTTCTTTTCTTTTCGTTTGACCAAAACATGTGATAATACTTGGTTGTTTTTTGTTGAAATTGACGACGGAAATACTCATTTCCTGTGATATTTGAAACACTGTGTCAGATTCATTATGTTGTCAATAAATAATTGAATTAGACTTGAATTATTTCTAAATTATCGACAATTTCGCCGTGCCTGTGAGCAAGCGTTGCAGGCGTTCGCCGAAAACTTTGAATCCCTCTCATCAAGGTAACGTCAACTTTCCGGACATGGGTTCCTATATCGAAAATGTTAGTTAAGGTCTCCCCTATCACCACCCGTCGGGGTGACATAGTTAGTTGTAACACCCTGTATATACTCATCAGTTGTCAGTACACGCGTGCAGCCTCGCACGTTTTTTCGCACAATCAATCTGGCTTATTAGTTTCTTATACACACTTCGTTTATTTTTATTCCCCCATCCAGTTCATACGCGTATATCTAATAAATGTATGATAAATTTTTATTTACTAAAGAGATTTAATGAACTGACTATGAGACTCCTTCTCTCTTTTCCCCTACGGCACTCTGTATCTCTGAAAATGCAGAGCAACCCGGTACGCGATAGTGAGTCATTGGTAGATTATCTGGCCTCATAGTCCCTCTCTTTTCCCCTCTGTGCTCGCGGGTTTATTTACGTTCCACAATGTCCATTTCAATCTCAGCACAGCCTCCGCGTCGGACACGCGCCAAACATTGCCTCAGACGACACACCGTAGCGGGAGCAAAAAAAGAAAAAAAAAAACATTTTTCTTCTCTTATTCTTCTCATTTTTCTAATACGCAATTGCATTACATCCATCAACGGTCATTTATTTCGTGCCCTTTTTCGACGAAGTATTTATTGCCCAGGTTTTAGATTTCTCAACATTTCGTACCGATTTCTCTTCATAGCTGCATAATACTAGTATTGCCTAGTTACATCAAGAGAAAAAAAAAAAAAACTAATGTCACATGTGTAACACTCTTCATTTGTGTGTGTGTTTTTTTTTTTTTTCATTTTCTTTACATTTTTTATGAAATGAAATCCGGCACATTGAACAAACGAAACAAGCCTGACAATGAGATAAGCACTTTATGTTTATACAGAACAAAATCCTCTATCTCTTATCAGCACACGTTGTCGGGTATAACTTGAACCGTTAAAGCATGTGCGCACGACTCCACATAATCCCAAAAATAATTGATATACAAACAGGTAATGAAATTTTGTGTTATAGTACGCAGTTTTAAACGTGAACGAAGCACTGTCATCAATGCAAAAGTCACGATTTCTTAGATTTACACTCGCTATTGCATCTATATGTTATTCGCTTTGCATTCTGCGTATTCCTCGTTTCAATGGAAGAATTTTTACCGAGTCCCACTTACCAGACAGAATACATATTGATAATGCAGAAAAAGCCAAACGCCAATTTCCCTGTCTATGAATCTTGCGTATAGTAACGATGAGTAGGAAATTGGCGGGCCATTTCCCAAGCGTGAATTAGTCATACGAGTTTCCCAAAGTAATCGTTGATGTTAAATAGGAAGAAGCGTTTGAGTATACCTACGCGTATCGATTCCCCGCGCTTCTTGCTCTCACAGTTTTTTACGTAACGAAACTGCGTAAAATGATAAAAATCATGATGATGATAATAATAATAATAAAGATAAGTAAAAAAAAAAAAAGAAAATGAAGAACAAAAGCAAAAGTAAAGAGTTAAGTGTAGTGGGAAGTTTAAAAATGAGCGACGATTAAAAACTCGAGTATAAAATTGTACGAACACGCGCTTTCATACCCGCGTAATAATTATCACCCCGAGTACATAAGAGCTAAAAAATAATCGGCCTAATTGCGTTATTATTATGTATATACCTATACACTACATAGTATAGATACGACATACTTAGACACGCGATTGTATTCTTGAATTTATTGCCTTACTTTAGTGCTCGAGGACTTTTGTGAAGAAATGAGACCCTAGACGAACTCGTTCCACTATAACGTAACTATCTAGACTCTTTGACTATAACTAGTGTAAACTTACGATATACACACTGCACAGACAAGGTATATACCTACTCGATCGTGGATAGATAGATACTATATATCAAGGGGAAAGAGCAGTTGCATTACGCGCGTGAATCACCTTGAACGAAACTCGAGGCACGTGCGGCTATGAAACGGTCAGCCGGTCGGTTGCCCTGACCGCGAGGAGCCATCGCCGATCGCAGTTTATCATAGACTATTAACTATATATAGATGTATAGGTAGATAATTTACAGTCTGGTATAACACCTCGCTCTTCTACAACTAGAGCGAACAACGACATTGTGATTTCTTACACTGATGCACAACCGAAGCACAGGTATAGGTATAACGGGTGACAGTGAGTTCTAGGGCGGATATGATAAGCAAAAAATGATGATCATGATGATGATGATGATGATGATGATGCATGATGATGATGATTTTGTGAAATGAAATGCAAAGGAGGTGAATAATGATTGAATGAATAAACGTAGAAGCTAGTATGTATGTAGGCCAAGTACGAATGGGTTAAAAGCATCGTTGAATCTAGTAGTTAATCATGTGCCTGAATTTATATTGTAGTTTTTTTTATGACGAGAGAAGAAAAAGTGTGTGGAGATAGTCTAAGGTAATATTTGAGAGTAATTTGTCAATTGGTATTGCGATCTTTTAGCGAAACGTTGACCCTGATTGAAATAATGGAAAGTGTTCGGCGTTTCGAAGCTGCGCGGAGGCGGAAAAGAAACTGTAACATAAGCTTGTGCTAGAGCCTAGAGCCTGGAGCCTGGAGTCTGGAGCCTGGAGCATGCAGCATATTGACGTTACATGCACAGTTAATCGTAGAGAACGAGTCAAACGCCAACGAGTCCGCTAATGGTACACTTCCTGGCAATTGCTTCCACGTTGGTATAGAACCACGTTGCTTCCACGTTGCGCGCGACAATCTCCTACTCCTCCACCTCCACCTCCACCTCCTCTTCACCCCCTGTGTACATTTCCCATATACAAACGTATAGTTAGTTACTTACACCGATATCCTCAAACCTACACGAGAATATGTTTATAAACTCGAGGCCATAAACCATACACGAATACATGAAAAAGTGAGGGAAAAAAAAAAACCCTGTACAAGAGAGCTACATACATTCACACATTCCGTTACACACATGGAAGAACCAGCGGACGAGGCGCCTCTTATCGCTCTTGCGCGATATGTTTGTTCCACGAGTTACGTAACGCGCCGGATCCGGCATCCGCGCGTGCGCCAAAGGTAGAATAATTATATATACACGTCTTTGCAGGCCGCGTCTGCGTCTGGTCTACCTCTGGTTAGCTGCCTCTGCAGCTCTGGGAAAGCTTCGAGCTTATGGGAGGTCGAGAAGATGTTGGATTTTCTTTATTCTTATCGCATTTTACTCGATTACATTAACCGGTTGCAGGTCATAATCTTGCATGTTATATTATCATACCATCCCATCCAGTGATAAGGAAATGATAAAATAAAAAGATTAACAATAATTGACAAACCCAGAGGGAGAGGCGAGACCTGCAGCTAAACTAACTAACAAGATTCGCC
The DNA here is from genome assembly GCA_914767705.2 of Tenthredo notha. NCBI lineage: Eukaryota > Metazoa > Arthropoda > Insecta > Hymenoptera > Tenthredinidae > Tenthredo > Tenthredo notha. The sequence continues at coordinate 17,845,145 of OU611908.1, read as the reverse complement.
ATTCAATTGGATGCGGAGATGTTATTTTTAGCCAGTTCTTAAAATAGGGAAACAGAGATAGAGAGAGAGAGAAAAAAAAAAAACGTCATCTCGGCACACGCCACAGCTAAAGACAACGCGGTGTAACCTAGACGATCGCGCAGACCACTCTTTTTTTTTTTTTTTTCTTCTTCTTCTTCTTCTTCATCACTCATGTGTGAAACATGTATGAATACAGTAGAAACGTTATTGGTATAGGTACGCGTATTTGCGTATATGCTACCTACGCGCCCACGTTTGGCATACCATAAGATGTACGCGACTATGACTGATCCAGCTACTTACGTTAGTCTGTCGTAACGCGGTCTCTGATGCTGCGCGAAACGTCTGCAAGAGGAATCATATTGAGATCTACGTCATAATCCAATGATCAACGGACCTACGTTATTCCAACTACCCTCTCGTCGAGTCTGACGTAAAAATGAAAAAAAAAAAAAAAAACAGAAACAGTTACTAGAATTCCTGACAACGTACGTGGAATTGAAATTTAGATTTAGAAAATCTTACGTCTTCGATGTGCAGAATTATTTTTGGTCTTTCTATTATTATAAATAAACTCAGGAGGTATAAGAATAGGGCGTTTCAGCGAAATGATCAAATAATAGTCGGACTAGATCTACGATCTCGTAGAGTTCAAATAAAATATGAAATCGTGAATTTGACTCAATGGCTGCAGTTCTTTTTCGTTTTTTTTCTTTAAGATAACTCTAATACTGCACTAATGTAATTCATATAAATTATACACACATTTTGAGTTAAGTGAGAAATTAGAACTAGTTCGAATTCAGCTATAAGACTTTTCCGCATTTTCATGACGTAGTTAGTCACGGTGATTCTCATTGTCAGTTAAAAACGGTGCAAGTAAAGTATCTAATTATATTTTACGCGAAGTTAAACTATTAAGAAATAGAGCGAGCAATTCGCTTCTGTTAATCTTTACGATTGAGCATCCCATTGAGCTAAATACTTATCACTGAAAAGATTCTAGATCACTCTCAAGTTGTACTAGAATTCTATAGATCAATTCTACTGTTCACTCTGACACATGGACTTTCAGACCTACCACAGACCACAAACATACTTATACGTATATAGGTACTTAAAACTGTCTATATCTATCTATAAGTATAGTGTGAACGATCAGTTCTTATTAGGCACCTTGTGCTATGTAACTCGCGTATCCCCCCTAGGCGCGGATTGTTTAACAAACATCATGTAACATATAACTGTAATCATTTTCAATATACAATCAGTAGCTGCAGCTATGTACACGTGATTAAAATTATCTTCCAATAGACCCTCTAGCTGCAACATTTCACCTATATAATACTTCGATTTTACGTCTCTAAATTTCAACTTCAATATCGCTAGTATACATATAATTTAACAATTGATTAACCAGAATGAATCGGTGAACCAGATCAAGTGTAAGATTTGGATAAAATTTGTTATGGTCGTTACCTACTTCTCAAGGCAACGAGCTATACGGCCAAATACAGCACAACTTGAAGATCAAATGTGCAAATTTTCGCCTGGTAGAAAACTACAGTGTGTAGTTTTTTAATTACTTGAAATAATCTTTACATAGCTAAAATGTTAAACATATAAAGAATCAGAGTTCTGATTAAAGCCGACTTTTTCCTCCTTTACATACACATATATATTTAATGAATAATAACTAACGAGTATAACCACGCACCTGCTGATAAGGTGGTAACTGCAAAAGATCTCTTTCGTCAGCACCAGTGACCTCAAATGTTGGTGCAGTGGGTGGTGGATACAAGTTAGTTTTCCCCGGGTACGAAGTACTCCGTCGAAATTTAACAGGGCTGATACCAGTCGGCCCTGGATGTCCCGGGTGTCCAGGATGCCCCGGATGACCCGGATGCCCCCCGTGCCCCGGGTGAACCGGATGACCTGGGAAGGTAGGGCTCGGTTTCCTGCCCTGAAGACTCGCAGCAGCGGCTGCCGCAGCCGCAGCAACGTGCAATGACGAATGCAACGGTGGTAAATTCGGTACCGATCTTCCACGACTCCAAGGTGATTGCAGGGCCGGGCTATTACCCCCCTGCGGGCCTCCACCCCCTCCTCCACCACCGCCACCCCATTGCTGAGGCCCAACACCAGATTGAGATCCACCAGACCATGCAGCGTACCCTTTACCCTGTACGTAGACACCGGGATGATTCGAAACTGCTGCTTGTTGCTGATGTTGTTGTTGCTGTTGTTGCTGCTGTTGCTGTTGCTGTTGCTGCTGCGGCTGTGACTGTTGTTGCTGTTGTTGTTGCTGCTGCTGCTGCTGTTGCTGCTGGGGTTGTTGTTGCTGTTGAGTTTGTGACTGCTGAGTTTGCGATTGCTGTTGTTGTTGTTGCTGTTGTTGCTGTTGCTGTTGAGATTGTTGTTGAGGCGGTGCAGAAGACACCGATAAAACTCCGTGTCTCGAAACAACACCAACCCCGCTAGTTCCACCACCACCAACACCACCACTACCACCACTACCACCACCACCACCCGTATTACCACCCCCGGCACTACCGTGCTGAGGGAAATTATGACTAGCAGTAATCGCCCGTCTAGATCCAGCGTTACCTCCACTGCTTCCAGTATTCGCGAACAAACCGCCCGGTCCTCCGGTTGGAAAATTTTGAAATGCTGCTAAAGATCCGTTCACAGGTAGAGCGTGGAGACTTCCGTCGTCCGCCCATAGGCTTGGTACCCTTACGGGGTCGGGAAAAGCCGAGGGTTGAGAAACGTCCTTATCCGAGGTAGAGACCGTCATGGGAGCCATGGATGTCATTGAGGTGATGGAACTCATTCCTGTGATTGATCCTATCGAGGATATGGAACCGACCTCTCTTTCCGAGTCCTGGTCCTTAGGCTTGTCTTGACCACCGCTGCCGCCTCCACCACCGATCGCTGAATCGGAACCACCGGGCGACAGCGGTGCCGATTTATTAGCGGTTTGTTTTTCTATCAGGAGATCGTCCTGCATGGCAGTTGTCGGCTTGCTAGATGTTGGTACAGGGTTATTGGCAAATAAACTGGAGCAGTAGTCCAGGGTTGAAATAACAGGGCCGTATTTAAAGTCCCCCATATATCAGAAAACGGGGATTATATATCCCTTCGACAGAGTAATTCTAGTTAACAAATATTCTTTATCTATAAGCTCGCTGCTGGTTTATTCTCACCAACAATTAGAGCTATACTGAATTATACCTATACAGGATATCTTTAAATTTACTAAGACCCTTTATAGGTTGAGTTATTATTTATTTATATATATATATATATATGTATATATATGTATATAGAAAAAAGAGGTTTAAAATTGAATCACACTTTTCCGCTTCTTACTTCCGCTATAATTTACCGGCGTTAAAAATTCACAAATATTTATTATACGTATATATATTCATATTTAATTGTAATACTATTGTTACTATTAATATTATTAATATTACTGTTATTATTATTATTATTATTATTATTATTATTATTATTATTACTATTATTATTAATATTCTTTATCGCGTAAGATCGAACTTGGAACGAATGGTCTGAATGAGATTTGTACGTCTTCGACTAGTTTAACTTACAGGAAGAACGCATCTTTGCCTCCTACCTGTATATGGACCGAGTCACCAACCCCCGCGCGTTATTGAGCCGAAGACTTTCGTGGGCTCGGACTATTTCACCGTTTCACTGATTTTTTTTTTTTTCTCTTCTATAATACACGGCTGACTCCATCCGTTGCTAAATCGAACATTGCTCATTGCTGGCTCGCATTTTTCTTCTTCTTCTTCTTCTTCTCTTCTCTATTAAATTATCTATATCTTTTTTTTTTTTTGTTTTTATCTTCTTCTATTCCCTCGGATGAATCGAACAGGTATGAATATTTTTTGAATTCGAAAATAATTCTCGGTCGTTTATTACACTTTCACAAAAACAAAAATTTATATATCACGCGCTTCTCGAAGCTTTTTTTTTGGTTTTTTTTTTTTTTCTGATGAGGAGGGAAGGGGGGGGAGGTCTTCTGTCAACTATATTATCGTCAAGGTTTCAATACACCTTGCCTTATAAAACTGCCGCAAATCATCGCGCTGTTTTACACAGCCGCAGAATAATTCCTCGTCAAAATTCTGGTATGTTATGGATATACACGAAAGACAATTATAAGGTAGACGCTTCGTCGTGCCTGTGCATAATTCCTTTCTTCTTTTTTTTTCCTCTTTCTATCTTTCTCTGTCTTCTCTCTCCTCTCCTCACTCCTTATTGCTTTCTTATATGATTTACCGGAAAAAATCAACTCACTTTGGGAGTTCTCGTTATTTTTTTTTAAAATTTTTTTGTGTTTTTTATGTTATTAACTTTCTTTTCCTTGGACAGAGAGTGAGCTGTTTCTCTAAACCGACTGCACTATATTTCACAGCTGTTCAAGACTTCCGTATAATATTATCGAATGCGGTCACCCGCACCTTATTTCCCCTCCGGAAAAGTCCGCGAAATTCCGAGCTGAGGCGATCGCGGGAATCCAACAACGGCGCTCGGGCTCTAGATGTTACTCGACATACGTAGGTGTAGGTGTAGGTGTAGGTGTACATGTATGCGTCTGGGTGTAGGTGTGCGATGATGGTGGCGTTGTATGTATATATGTTTGTGTGCTCGGTGCTTCGTAGCAACTCGATACGCGACTCGCGGGGAACCGCGTTGATTCGTCCTTCGCGGCGAGAAGGGAGAAACGTAACTTTGTCGGGGGGTTGCGGGAATTATATGTCACGCAACGGGTACTACGAGCCACGACCAATTTCACTATTGTTTATTTATTTATTTATTCATTTATTTATTTATTTGTTTATTTATTTATTTATTCATTTATTTATTTGATTTTAGCTTCGTTTCCTTCTTTTTTTTTCTTTCTTCTTTTCAATTCTATATCTTTACTTCGAGGACATCGTATGCAGGAGAGTAGCTTATAACATGTAACGTTATTCACCGGTTCACACCTTAGCGTATATAGAAAGTGGGATATCAGTCTCTGCAGTCGTGCATCTCGATCGCCGTTCGCGAACCAAATACGTTTAATTAAAAACTGATTAAAACTAATGAGCGATATCGAAACGAGCTGCGATATATGAGATGAAATATCCAATAAATATATTATAAATAAATCGAAATTTCATCCGTCAACAACAAAAACAAAAGAATATGTTCAGCGAGTTTCGTAGTCGCCTCGTACGAAAAACCGTCCCGTCGCCCGCATTTTATTTTTGGGTTTTTTTTTCTCGGTTTTTTTTTTGTTCTGTTTTTCGGCTCTTTTTTTTTTTTTTTTCAAGACTCGCAGCAGCTGACGGATTATTGTATTCTCGATGCAGCTTATCAGGCCCTACGGTGAAGTGTCGTGCGATGGCGTGTTCGAGCGGGGTGCCGACTTTGGGTATACTACCGAGCTCCCAACGCCCGAGCCCGAGCTCGGGGAGACGCCGCTCTCGGTCGTTCGCTACGCCGCACTCAGCGACCGGGCGCGCACGCAAGCGCCGCGACGCCGTGACGCCGACGTCCGCGTAAAACCGGGCGACGTATAGATACGCGATGCTACCCACGCCTGACGTTTGACGGCTGAGAATCACCTATACTATCACCTTATGCGTTTTACTATACGATATATTAAATATATATATAATTTAACAAACGAGTGTATCGCAAACACTTTTTTAATTTTTTAATTTTTTAACAGGAAAATTCGTCGCATTTTCTATAGAATTCAATTACAGACATTATTCGGGAGTCGCGCGATTGCCTCCGACATTAGCTATTGCGCTATTGTTGGTAATTGTTCTTTGATATAGATAATACACGTGATATATGTTTCGGACCTAGATTCAGCGGATAAATCAATTGCAACAGGTTTACTCGAATCACAGAAATAAGGTATATATGATATTATACCAGAGATGAATGTTGTAGCGTATATTATTAAACCGAAGGATTGATAATTACGAAACAATTGTTATATTAGTATTAATTAGAATAAAAATTAGAAAATGAAAATAAAATGACATGATTTCTCCAGGCTTGCGAGACAAATATTATCTCAAACCTTGAATTTAGAGTTCACACAAACAATATGATTAACCGGTATATAAGCACACGGTACATATAATATACATATATACATGTATCTATTTACGTACAGCCATATCTATAGTAATCTATTAGATTCAAGTGGCTTTATTTAATATTTTTAATAACGGTTTACAAAAAAACAAGAAAATTTATTTCTCATATTTCATAATCCATTGGCATTTTATTGAATTTTGTCAATTTTCTGCCTAAAATTGAAATTCAATTGTATCTCCGTTGTTTTTTTTTTTTTTTTTTTTCGAATGAATTTGATCTATCAAAACGATTTATTTCTTCAGTTTCATTGATTGTGTGGGGGTTTTTCCAATTCCATAATGTTGATAATTATTTAACACTAAATTTCATTGAAATATATAGATTATCATTGAGATATATAGTAGTAACAAGAATTTCGGAGTATATTTGAATTGCGTTGAAAAACTCAAGGCATATATATATCATATAGATCTCGTTATTTTTGCTCAGTGTTAGCGCGCCCAGCATATTCGTTGGCAGAATCTAACATATTACTCACGTTTTCACACACGAGAGTAAAAAATAATTGAAAAAAGAATCTAGATAAAGAGAGAGAGAGAGAGAGAGAGAGAGGGAGAAATGAAAATGAATTTTTTTTTTCATTAAATAACGAGGTGCCGGTCCCCCATGAGCCGTGACATCCTCCGAGTTTAATCGCACCCAAACATATGGATATACGGTGTATACCTATATTTAATATACATATATGTACAGCAATATACAGGATCCCGCATTCACGAATTTTTTTTTCATTTTTTTCTCTTTTTTTATTCAGTTTTTTTTTTTTTTTTTGTGAATTTAACAATTTTTTTTTTTTTTGTTTTTTCGTTTTATCCGTCGTTAGTCGCTGGTACATTGTTATCGTCGGCTTGACGCTCAAGTCGCGCGCGGGCTTGATATACACATTATACATTTACACCTGCGCAATTATTATATTTCATCTACTTACAAAACTACGTTATACGTATACCGTGTATATCACCTTATATATAAGAGCTAGATTGCGATGAAAAACATCTCGCCTTTATCTGTTGACTCGCTTCATTTACCGCCAGCTACTTACTTATACATAAACAATTATAATATGCGGTTATTACTGAAAGCAAACTTACCTTACATACACACACATATATATATGTTTCGTCGTGCTCTTATTCCCTGCCTCCAACTCCTCCTTCTACCTATTTCCTTTACGAAAAATATCTCACATCGAAATTAAATGATTTTATTTACGATTAGATCTATACTTCTCGTATAATAGTAACGCGATTTTGATTTATTTTACGTCTACCTTGACGCATCTCTTTAATTCAATTAGGTCGTTAGACTTAGCGTTTTAATAGCGCTAATACTTAAACTAGAATACATATAGAGTAGGCGCTATTTGAATATTTAATATGCGCTTGCCGCGCATTAGATCGTCGGTAACAATGCAGCTTACTACCCCGCCATCTCTTCGTCGGAGTTTTAACTCGTCAGTCGGTTGTGAAAATCGAGAAGCTGCGACACTGAGCTGCGAACCTATGTAAAATTAGCCGGTAACTAATGGTCCAGGCAAGCTTACAAAATCAATCATAATAAATATATTATAATAAATTTCATACAGATATATAATCATAATTAGAAATTCTATGGTACTTACTTAGTTGAAAATGCTTGCTTGAAAAACACACAAACTTAATCTATCCAATGTACCCTATGTTTATCTAGCTTTTATCTTCACCGGCGCTGTTATAAGGGGGAAGGGGGTGTTAAAAATGACCAAAAAAAAAGTTACGTAATATTTGAACGCTCCCTAAAGCATTATTTTTGATTCAATTCTATGTCGACTAGCTCGTCGAACATCGACCGCGCGTCACAGGGATCCCTGGAGCAGGCTGTACCGACACGCTGCAAGGCAGAATACCGAATGATTTGATTGGCTGAGAGCTTGAAATAAATCGACCCAGGCTCTATCGTGCGGTGTATGGGGCACACTACATGGTAAACTGTCGGTAAGTTTCAGTGCTGATTTAACTTTACCATACACAGACGTAGTATAAATGAGCAACAATATATTTGAATAATTCACATTTTTCTTATTTCCTGTTGTTTTTCTTTTTTTTACACATCAACTTAATCTATCCAATGTACCCTATATTTATCTAGTTTTTATCTTCACAGGCGTTGTTCATCGAGGGAAACTAGTTCCTGCCTATCTTCAACAAAACCTCTTCAAAATTCAGCAGGACAGGGGATTCACACCAGGGAGTGAAGCAGTCCAAGCACCGGGGGAATGACCGCAAGAAAACTCTGCACCACGGAGTATTAATAAAATAGCATAAGCAAATATTTCGTGATTACAGTTCCTTTTGAATCGGTTTTGGTAAAATCTCGCATCTAGTCTCCGACTCGATTCCGTTTGAAACGCAGTACAGAAAACAAGCTGAGCTGGTTGCCACTAATTTTCAGCCAGCAGACTTCGTAACCCAGTTCACGTGTGATAAATAACGAAAAACCTGATTATAATATTTTCTACGATTAGTGACAACCACAAGCTTTTATATCACAGCATTTGCTGCCCGCTCTATGTAACATTAAAATCAACGTCCTACTCGAGACATGTCGGTTACTAGTTTCAATATTCAACAACAACTTTCAAATCATTTTACGAATCGCTGTACAGATTATTCTAAATCAATTTGATTATAAAAGCTATAGGCGGTAATATATAGTAACTCGTTTTTATAAAGCTCGCTATACAGTAACAGAGCATAATACATGCATATACGATATATATTTGTCAAGTATAATTCACTCTTTTGTAAAATTGTCCGTAATGAATAGAGAGCAGACTATTCTCATTAGTATCTTTGAGAGAACAACTATATTTATAGAGTAATGAATTATTCTACTATTGTCGTGGCGAAATTACGTTGTTAAAGTATTATTGTTGACTAAAACCATGGAGAAAATAATGACTCTGTTCTCTATTCGTACAGTGGTCTGGAAAATAAATATAAACAGCTCGCTGTTCTCAACGAGGCCGATATTAAAATTATCTGCTTCCAACATTGTACTTGGCATTCTGTAAAATATACCTTCGTACGTATATGTATGTATTATCGTCGCAACGATTAGTTTAGAGTATAATAATAGTTTTATTATAGCCCAAAAACATCGTCAAACACTGAAGGGGTAGATGATGCGCCTTGTTACACCCAACCCACGAATCATTTTGCCAATATATTATGAGACGAGATTCAGCGGTTATTCAAATTCAAAACTTTATTTTTTTGTTCCTATTTCTTTGGGACGAAGAGAAATGGTAAGAGCTGCTCGAACGACTGGGTAATTAATGCGCCTTATTACACGCAACCCGCACATCTTTTGTGCAATTTGAGTTCTATAGTTGCCTAGCAGACGATGCAGTCGGCGTAAACTGACCTACGACAATGGCGTCCCCCATCCCACCCCGCGCCCCTCGTAGATAATATAAGGGCGCCGTGCGCGAGGCGGCAGACTTCAGTTACTTGCGCGGCCTCATTGAGTCAACATGTGTGACGCGAGTCGAGGAGATTTGCGGCTCGGGAAGGCTGACATCAACGGAGGCACATTGGACATTAGTGAGTTTGAAATATTTCGATCAATATTATCCGACGGCAATAAATAATCGCCAATTTTCAAAGCTCGTTGAAAACAAGTGAAATTGTATTCAATACTTTTCCGAAAAATTTCACGCGTCTCGTATTTCAATCGTCGAAGTAAGTAACCGTTGAATTGCTACCGGCAAACTTTGATTATAATTGCAGATATTGTTTATTTTCAAGTACATTCTATTCATACCAGCGAATGAATGTGCGAAAATCTAGACTTCTTACGAACATTCGAGTTGACAAGTATTTTTCGGGAGAATACGCGTTCCCCGATTTATTCTTTTATTCGATTCTCTGACAGCATTATCGGTCAATGGAGATGAGAATAAACGTCGCTGATCATGGAACCGCAGAAATCTTGCGTGCCACTTGGTCGGAGATGGACGCCAACCAACACTGCCCGGCTAGTCCCGGATTAACGCTCGACCAAGATAATGGTGAGCCTTGTATTATATTATCCAAAGGCCCAATTTAACTATAAATGTATGTCCGCAAAACAATCATTGCTGAAACATGCTTTGCGATCCGATACAGATCTCGGACAGATTCCTTTTTCAAGTCTATGTACCACAACACTCATCAGCCAAGTAACCGTGACGCTCACCCTGTATCTTTGACTCGATACTGGGGCCTCCGGCTTGCTTCTGTCTCCCCGTATACGCCAGAAACTTTGACGACAACTCGGTTTCACTCAGCTGCAAAGGATACGATACCGACGCGAAATAATATACCTAGAGGTAAGATATTGTCCGTCTCGTTATAGGATAAGCCTAGGAGAGAAAGCACACTCAATTCTTGGAAATAGCAATAAATTCTCTCTTTTTAATGACAAACCTGAAATATGATTGATAGATCTCGAGAGAATATGTTTACCTTATTGAAATATAGTAGACTCACCTCGTAGTAGAGAAATATTTGAATAACCAGGATCAAAGTTTCAAGGTTTGAAAATAAATAGAAGGGTAGATAGCTGTAGGCCTGATGAGGCATCACATTTATTTTCTAAACATGGAACATAATTCAATATTGGTGATAAATTACTCCAGAGTCTCAAGTACCAGTCATAACGATTGAAATATTGAAAAATCTATTCATGCATGCAATAGTAATACTAGCTTATTGACATTCTTGATTCTGTTGAAAATAGTTAAAAGTTTATATCAAACTTAAAAATGGTTCAGGCAGGCTTACAAAATCAATCATGGGAAATATATTATAATAAATTTCATACAGATGTATAATCACAATTAGAAATTCTTTGGTACTTAGTTGAGAATGTTTGCTTGAAAAACACATAAACTTAATCTATCCAATGTACCCTATGCTTATCTAGTTTTTATCTTCACAGGCGTTGTTCACCGAGGGAAACTAGCTCCTGCCTATCCTCAACAAAACCTCTTCAATATTCATCAGGACAGGGGATTCACACCAGGGAGTGAAGCAGTCCAAGCACCGGGGGAATGACCGCAAGACAACTCTGCACCGCGGAGTATGAATAAAGTAGCATCAGCGAATGGTTCGTAATTACAGTTCCTTTTGAATCAGTTTTGATAAAATCTCGCATCTGGTCTGGTCTATAATTATTTTAAATTACTTTACTTTATAATTACTTTTACTAATTAAATCGAGTTCAATCACACATTACCAAACTATTGGGTAATTGAATAAGTAATTTCATTAAAAATGTAATCAGTGACTCGTAACACTGCAAATATCCATGTAATAATAAGATCGTTTATGCAATAAACATGTATTATTATAGTAAATTAACGAATTCTTGAATAAATATCTCTTGAAATTGTAAATTATCTATCGTTGAATCATTTTCCCCTGTCCTTTCCTTGCCTATAAGTCGAAAATCATGAAAATCGCATGATTTCATAAAGCCAAGAACTATTTTTGCAAATATATTAATATATTAATATTAATATATTAATATTTTTAATATTAATATATTAATATTTTTAATATTAAGCTGCCTCACCATATGCAACCCGCATGCCATTCGTGTAAACGACAGGGCCCATGTTAATTTTTGTTGCCTATTTGGTGTTTTCCGATTGCCTATATTCAGGCGCATTGAACTTAGAAAAAAAAAACAGAATTCTTGGAATTCAGCTCGAAAAAAAGGTATGAATGACACTCTGAAACAACTCGAAAAAAACGGCAAAAAAAATCCATTCAAATAACTTCTGGCAGTTGATACCTTATTTTAGCAAACGGATTTCTGGCAGTTGATACCTCGATTTTAGTCGCTTTAAGGTGAGATATCAACTACCAGAAAATCGACCAATCAGGAGGCTGCTTGAGCCAATTTAGGCTCAATTTCTCGAAAAGGAGCCTCCTGATTGGTCGATTTTGAAATTAAATCAAGTTACGGCGCTACAGAGGCTAGCCATCAGCAAAATTCTGGATTTCTGGCAGTGGCTGGATTTTCACGGCAGCAATTTACTGCGGCAGCAACACGTGATTAACAACGAATAGCGTAGGTAAACCACGTGGTTAACGAATAGCGCCGCGGCAGTAAATTGCTGCCGTGAAAATCCAGCCACTGCCAGAAATCCAGAATTTTGCTGATGGCTAGCCTCTGTAGCGCCGTAACTTGATTTAATTTCAAAATCGACCAATCAGGAGGCTCCTTTTCGAGAAATTGAGCCTAAATTGGCTCAAGCAGCCTCCTGATTGGTCGATTTTCTGGTAGTTGATACCTCACCTTAAAGCGACTAAAATCGAGGTATCAACTGCCAGAAATCCGTTTGCTAAAATAAGGTATCAACTGCCAGAACCTTTTTTTCGACGTTTTTTCTAAGCTACTACAATACGCCTGAATATAGGCATTCGGAAAACACCAAATAGGCAACAAAAATTAACATGGGCCCTGTCGTTTACACGAATGGCATGCGGGTTGCATATGGTAAGGCAGCTTAATATTAAAAATATTAATATATTAATATTAATATATTAATATATTTGCAAAAATAGTTCTTGGCTTTATGAGATGATGCGATTTTCATGATTTTCGACTTATAGGCAAGGAAAGGACAGGGGAAAATGATTCAACGATAGATAATTTACAATTTCAAGAGATATTTATTCAAGAATTCGTTAATTTACTGTAATAATACATGTTTATTGCATAAACGATCTTATTATTACATGGATATTTGCAGTGTTACGAGTCACTGATTACATTTTTAATGAAATTACTTATTCAATTACCCAATAGTTTGGTAATGTGTGATTGAACTCGATTTAATTAGTAAAAGTAATTATAAAGTAAAGTAATTTAAAATAATTATAGACCAGACCAGATGCGAGATTTTATCAAAACTGATTCAAAAGGAACTGTAATTACGAACCATTCGCTGATGCTACTTTATTCATACTCCGCGGTGCAGAGTTGTCTTGCGGTCATTCCCCCGGTGCTTGGACTGCTTCACTCCCTGGTGTGAATCCCCTGTCCTGATGAATATTGAAGAGGTTTTGTTGAGGATAGGCAGGAGCTAGTTTCCCTCGGTGAACAACGCCTGTGAAGATAAAAACTAGATAAGCATAGGGTACATTGGATAGATTAAGTTTAGGTGTTTTTCAAGCAAACATTCTCAACTAAGTACCAAAGAATTTCTAATTGTGATTATACATCTGTATGAAATTTATTATAATATATTTCTTATGATTGATTTTGTAAGCCTGCCTGAACCATTTTTAAATTTGATATCAACTTTTAACTATTTTCAACAGAATCAAGAATGTCAATAAGCTAGTATTACTATTGCATGCATGAATAGATTTTTCAATATTTCAATCGTTATGACTGGTACTTGAGACTCTGGAGTAATTTATCACCAATTTTGAATTATGTTCCATGTTTAAAAAATAAATGTGATGCCTAATCAGGCCTACAGCTATCTACCCTTCTATTTATTTTCAAACCTTGAAACTTTGATCCTGGTTATTCAAATATTTCTCTACTACGAGGTGAGTCTACTATATTTCAATAAGGTCAACATATTCTCTCGAGATCTATCAATCATATTTCAGGTTTGTCATTAAAAAGAGAGAATTTATTGCTATTGCCAAGAATTGAGTGTGCTTTCTCTCCTAGGCTTACCCTATAACGAGACGGACAATATCTTACCTCTAGGTATATTATTTCGCGTCGGTATCGTATCCTTTGCAGCTGAGTGAAACCGAGTTGTCGTCAAAGTTTCTGGCGTATACGGGGAGACAGAAGCAAGCCGGAGGCCTCAGTATCGAGTCAAAGATACAGGGTGAGCGTCACGGTTACTTGGCCGATGAGTGTTGTGGTACATACACGTGGAAAAGTAATCTGTCCAACATCTGTATCGGATCGCGAAGTATGTTTTAGCAATGATTGTTTTGCGGACATACATTTATAGTTAAATTGGGCCTTTGGATAATATAATACAAGGCTCACCATTATCTTGGTCGAGCGTTAATCCGGGACTAGCCGGGCAGTGTTGGTTGGCGTCCATCTCCGACCAAGTGGCACGCAGGATCTCTGCGGTTCAAGTATCAGCGATGTTCATTCTCATCTCCGTCGACCGATAATGCTGTCGAAGAATCGAATAAAAGAATAAATCGGGGACCGAGTATTTTCCCGAAAAATACTTGTCAACTCGAAATAACACGACAAGGTAGTTTGCCCTTCGGAAACTAGAATGTACTTAAAAATGAACAATATCTGCAATTATAATCAAAGTCTGCCGGTAGCAATTCAACGGTTACTTACTTCGACGATTGAAATACGAGACGCGTGAAATTTTTCGGAAAAGTATTGAATACAATTTCACTTGTTTTCATCAAGCTTTAAAAATTGTCGATTATTTATTGCCGTCGTAAAATATTGTTCGAAATATCTCAAACTCACCCATGTCCACAACGTTCCTCCGTTGATGTCAGTCTTTCCGAACCGCAAATCTCCTCGACACGTGTCAGAGATCTTTACTCGAGGATGCCGCGCAGATGACTGAACGCTGCGCCCGGCGTTCTCGGTATACCGTCGCGCGGCGCGGGGTGGGGACGATAATAATTGCCCCACCATTTAATCAATCGCTTCAATCTACTTGCTAGGATAAATCAAATAAGAATTTTACATTTTTAATAACAAAGAATAAAAAAATGAATATTGAAAATGTTTATACCGGATGATTCCTGGCTTACATCTCAGTGATTTGGGTGGTTGTGAATTTATTTCAACTGCTTTATTTCTATTTGTTCAGACATACCTATAATGCAAACATAAATGCAATAAAATATCAGTAATTCTTTTCAACTTCTTCGCATCATTTCCACGCGCCACTATCTTTCATTGTATCAATGAATCTAATAAAGAGTTAGTAGTTTTTCTACTGCTATTCAGAATTTTATCAATGAGCTATTTGCCACGCCTCCAAGGATATAAAGAAAGGTCGTAGTTTTTTTTGTCCGCATATTTGTGCAGCACCACTATCTTTTCATTCATAAACGAGCGCTTCTGAGAAAAGGTAGTAATTTTTTTATCCGCATATTTGTGCAGCACTACTATCTTACCACTCTTGTGCTATTGTCCTAGGTCAGTGTCCCTTGTCGGTAAGTTCTACCAGCGGGCGACAAATGATAGCGACATCTCACGGTCGCATTGTCGAACTATCTTCTGCCGATAACACCGTGTACCGGTAACGTCGGTATCGCTCAGTATATTATAGCGTACGGCTCCGTATACTTAGCAGGAAAATAAATTCAATTTAATTTCTTATCGATGCAATCGTTCGGGAATGGTTCGAGGAAGTTGAGGAATATGTTTTTGTAGTTTAGGAAATGATGATTTATTTGTTATTTATGAAAATATATTAGGCATGTACAGGGTGATATTCCAGGTACATCGCGGTAAAGCAAGTCTCGGATCGTCAGACGGCTGATAAGCATGTGCGCAAAATGATCAGGTTCGCTGCCACTATCATTTCCACGCGCCACTATCTTTCATTGTATCAATGAATCTAATAAAGAGTTCGTAGTTTTTTCTCCTGCTATTCAGAATTTCTTCAATGAGCTATTTGCCACGCCTCCAAGAATATAAAGGAAGGGTCGTAGTTTTTTTGTCCGCATATTTGTGCAACACCACTATCTTTTCATTCATAGAGGAGCGCTTCTCAGAAAAGGTAGTAATTTTTTTATCCGCATATTTGTGCAGCACTACTATCTTACCACTCATTCATTCATACGCGACCAGCGCTCTCTATGTATCAATGGAGTAGTTGATGCGGGAGGGATATCAAAACTAGCGATGTGTACAAACGAACGAACAATTAAAAGAACAACTCAAACTAAGAATTATTATCGAAAAACCGTACTCAAGCCGGGTCTTTCAGCGGTAGCGCTCGCCGTCCGCTTATCAATAAATCGTTTGAACATGGTTCCTATCGATTTTTCATCCCGTTTACTTAACAATTTTGTTGAGAATTAATCAAGGAATACGCTTATATTTTTTTCAGAATTTTCACGCCTGGTTCTTGCTTTGGAAATCATGTTTGAATAATATATTTGTTTTATAACAATATATTTGGTTACAAAATATAAGTCGAGGCATAAGAACAGCTGAAAATGAGTTAAATATCCGATTCGATTCACACATCGATTCCAAGCTTTCGATACACGGCTGGCTATCCTAACGCTACCACGCGACGAGCTACCGAAGCTTTACCTACGTTCGCATTATTAACGTAGTATTCCACAATCCACATACTGCTTACATACGGTAGTGCCAACGAGTGATGGATCGGAATGGGTGACACGTCGCGTAAAGTTAAAAACCCACTGCTCTCAGCTGCAGGGGTCAGCTTTCCATTCGAAGATTTTTCGGGCAGTGCTTTATTGATGCCAGTAACACCTGCGACATCGTCAATCCTACAAGATGGTAAGATTTAACCTCGATGTTGTTATAAATATGTCTTAAGAGGGAGGGGCTGTCCCTCTCTCTCTCTCTCTCTCTCTACTTATTTAACTTCAGCGATGTGTCAGCTGTTATTTATAAATTTAGTACCAGCTTCTCTCATGCTAAAAAATATTATACATATTTTTTATAACCTTATTATTTCCATTATCTGTATACAAATTACTTATAGGCATGATCTTTATCGACAATATCATGTGTCCATTCATCAATTCGTGTACTTGGA
This sequence comes from Tenthredo notha, assembly GCA_914767705.2. Taxonomy (NCBI): domain Eukaryota; kingdom Metazoa; phylum Arthropoda; class Insecta; order Hymenoptera; family Tenthredinidae; genus Tenthredo; species Tenthredo notha. Next base: position 17,828,137 of record OU611908.1, on the reverse strand, counting down.
CGCAGCCTGCGGCTTAAGTAGTTCGTTCAATTCCTACCGATGTCGCTATCGTACGTACCGACTTGTGGCGACACTACGTGTAATGCTTATCATCTATTGCGTGTAATAAGGCGCAGCGATGTTTTCGAAGCGTAAAATATTCGATTGAATATAATATTAAATTGATATTTTTTCTTTTTTTCTGAGTCGATTGAGGAAAAGCTCTAGTACCATTCCTCGTAGCTATGTATCAGTTGGTTTTTATGTTTCTGTAAACATGTAGAATTTCAGTTTTTAATTCAAAGAAATTGAAGACTTAGGTTTCATTGCGTTTCTCCTTGACTTATTATTTTCTTTCTTTTCTATTTACTTTATTTATCGATGAACAGAAATTCCGATGAAACTAGTGTAAAAGAAAAATTTATCCTCCGTTCTTTTAGTCTTCAAGAAGTCATCTCAAAGTCCTGGATCTCTAGCGTGTTTCAACAGTCCTGGTCACCCTGCCAGGATAAAATGAATTCTCATATTACCGAAGTCTTTATTCGTACAGGAATCAGTATTTGATGATCATTTTTGAATATATACAACGAGCCCAAAGTTTGTTAGTGAAATAAATAAATGACTAACAGATGATTAATCAAATCACATGTATTAAAAGAGATTATGAAAGTATCGGAGAGATTTAAAAACTCGTTCTTTCGGCTCGCTTCGGAGGCGGCCTGGATCCATACCGTTGAGTAAAGGGTAGATCTTGGCTCTTTTTGCGTCTGAGAATCAAGAGAACGATAGCGAGGATAATAATAATTAGTAGAATTAAGAGAAGGAGAGTTCCCAATACAATGGCGATGATCTCACCCTGTGAAAGGTTCCACCAAACTGAAACATGAAGTGAAATTTATACTCGAGACTATACTCTCGAAACACTACTTTCATCTTTAAATAGAAAGATTAAACTCACCGGTAACATCGATTGTTTCAGAATTAGAATTTCCTAGTAAATCTTCAGCAGTAATTACCACTTTTGTCTGACAGCATGTAGCTGCGTATTGAAATTTAATTGACGACTTAGTTCCACTTATGAAAGTGGTCGTAGCCTGAATACCTTTCGGAGAAGACGTCACGCGTTGAAGACCTGTTGTTGTTAACGAAAAGAAAAAATATATATATGTCTAGGTAGAGACCAAAGATCAGTTTACCATTTATGACAAGTCATTATAGTATCTATTCAACTAAGTCAAGTCTAGAATATACAAATACCTGAGTCACTATCCTGAACGTGAACGTCGACGCTCCATAGATTATTAGAGCAAGTACTGCTTCCCAATTTTCCAGCGCAGTTGTTATTCAAAGAGTAACTTATCCCGGGCTTTGTGGTATCGTAGATCTGTTGGTATACAAAAATTTTATACAAAATCAAAAAAAAAAAAAATGAAATAAAATATTGAAATTGCTTAAGAATGAGCCTGAGATATGACGGACTTACTGTCGAGGCTGTGTCGCGGACGTAAACATAGGCCGATTTTTCTATACTTCCAATACTCTGGACAATCAAAACGACCGTTCCTATCGTCGATGATGTTGCTGTTGTTGGAACAAGCACATCGGCCACGACATTCAATGATTGTCCAGACTCGATCCATGCACTACAATACACAACCATATCGTGTTATTATATTTTAGAAGACTTTGATTGTACATAAGGGCATTAATGAAACGAATGCGATGATCCTCGTTGAAAAGTGTACAAAAAAAAAGAAAAATAAAAAAAATGATCAATTATGTACCTTTTTGTATAAATATGTCTAAATTCTTCACCTAATTGCGTATAATGGCATATATTTGAGTAGTTTAATAAGTTAATTAAATAGTTAACCGCTGAAGTCTGTTGTTTCGGATGAAATCGAACACCGAGTTATCGCTCGGGAGGGTCATAGTTTACTGAATACACACAACTTTTCTATTAAAAATCCCGAATAATATGTAATGAGAAAATATGTTCCCTCTCCATCCGGGTAATTTAATATTTGTAAATTATGCCAAGAGTGCGTCATCGTAACCCCTAAGTTCGCGCGCAGTCATACCTATCTATATATATATATATATAATATAATGAAGATTAGATATCTGTAGTCAATTCTTAGTAATGATTATTCCTGATTAAAACCATCTAAAAACATGCATAAAAATCATTTTTACACTCACTTTCTAGGCTCCAAATAGACGATGTTAAACGAAGTACTTTTTCCCTGAAAATAATGTCTTATTGTCACCGGGTAGTTATTTGTCACTGTGAATGTTAGCCTGGAAACACTTCCTGGTGTTCCCACCAAGCTAGATGCTGCGGTTAATTCAACTGAGGTTCTTTCGACTCTAGTAGCCGATTCGATAGTCGTTAAAGATGCTGATTTCATGTCCTCAAGTTCCAGAGTCTCTTTTCGCACATTATCCTTTTCAGCGGTAACTATCCTTGCCGAATTCTCGAAGGTGTTTAAAGCAGCCTGTTCGGAATAGTCCGAAGTCTTTGGATCGTAGTAGAGTAGATCTGCGGTTTCGTCTGTACGATTGATGATTATTTAAAATAGTAAAAAGCTCGAATAGCAAAAGAAATGGTAATTAATGATGTGGATGACTCAATAATATTTGATTATTCGAATCGTCTTATTCGATTCTTGCAATTTAATGTATTTATGTATTTATACAGCGATAATGATAGAATTTTTTTTTTCACCCTTCCTACGTTTTAATGCTTTACGCGGTTCAACCTCGGACACTTGTTATCAGCTATCCGCCGCGCCTACACTGGCTTGTGGGTATAACAGAGATTATAAGTTACGGTTATACAGTGACGCGTACATAGTGGCTGTATATCTATTGTGAAAAAAGGGTTTAATAGAAGAGAAAAACTGACGAAATATGAAAAAAGAAAAAAAACAAACACTGAAGAAGATTAAACTACGACGAAAAGTCCAGATTGTGTAGTTGGTATTATTCAAGAAACTAATAAAGAAAAATGAGTGATTTCTACATCTGCTGTGCGTCATTCACGCATAAACGACAATTCGACGATCTATCATCTTCTAATCTGATGTATACATACTTACACAGATAGCGATAACTATATGCTGTGTAGATACACACATTAACGATTATCTATCATACGTATGTTATGGTTCACTTTTTTTTTCTTCTTCTTCTTCATCTTCTTCTGTATTTCTATGTTATATAGTATAGTTATAAAACTCAATGTCAAGCGAAGGCGGATGCTCGCAGATCCGATCGCGATGTAATTATTCGCGCGTGTGTACATCGCGGGCAAAGTGCAAATTATAGTTACACAATCGTAGTTATATTCATGGGCTTAATGCCAAGAATCAAGAACCAAGAGCCAAGAGACGAGAGTTGAGATCTGAGAGCAATGGGCTGGCTCAACACTACCGACTAGTTATCACCCGATCTTTCTGCCGCGAAGTAGTAGGTATATCGGAATCCGTTCACCAACCGCAATTTATTATCGCAATAGCTGATATACCAATGTAAGAGTAATTGATCATTAGATAGAGAAGTCATCGATGCGTGATATGGTCAAAAATAAAGAAATTAAAAAATGTTTAAAACTACAAGAAAACCAGGAAAGAGTTTCCGTCATTTAACTCTTTACTCATCCAGTGAACCAAAAACTTTATCAACATTTCTCATTGATATACGTACAGAGAAAATTCTGAACTCTTTTCAGTGCTGTGATTTATTTTATTGTTTATCAGGTTAATACGGTAAGTCGTTTTCACGAGACTATAAACTAAGTAATAAGACGTGTATTACCCGCGGTTTCATTTTCTCTCAATTTAGAAACTTGTAAACGTTTCTTATTTTCGCCTGTATGGTATACAACGATTAACTCTGTTGAGACATTAATCTGACCATATCTTTCCTCTATCTCGCGTTTCTTCACGTACGTAATAGATCTGGTGAAAATAATCGCGGGAATCATCTAATTGGTTTTGCGAAAAAGCCTGTTCCATAAGGCGTAAAAGCCAGCTTCGGTTGCAGTAGCTTTACCTTTTACCTAGTACGCAGCTTCCGCGTCACGCATGCGTTGCGAAAAGAAGGACAAGGTGAAAGTCTTTCTCTAAAAGCTCTCGGCTTGAGGTCATTATCGATTTGTTCTCATAGTGGAAACATGTCCGCTGCTATGTCGTGAGCAGCTGAACACGTGTTGAATTTTAAGCTATATATGTCCACTCAACAAGAAATAAATCAAAATTAATGAGATAGCAAAGAATGGAGAAAAAAAGAAAAAAAAAAATGGTTTTTTCCCCAACAATATCGGCAACAATACGTTTTTCCATTTTCAATACATCGTATACACGCAATAATTGAACATAGGTATTTTAAACCATAGAATTTTCAAAGTGATCATTGACTTCGCTTATACGACAGGGAAAATCATATTTCCTAGATATGGTGAGTGTAAATATAGCCTCAGTTTTATTCATAGGATATAATAGCGTACGTTTGTCGTGTCTATCAAGGGCAGCTATTCCAGGCGCAGTGTGTCAAGACTTTCGAGAAAACTGACCTGCAGATAGTATGGACACGATATTCACTAGTAGATTGTCATTTTTCTGATTATTTATATTGTATTATTGTCGTATTATTAAGAAAACGTTCGTTACTGCCAGGTGAAAATCTGTCAACGAAATAGGTAGAAAGAAAAAAAAATGAAAACTGTTTCGAAAACCTCGACGAGGTACTTACCTCCGGATATTTTCACTCCTGGAAGAATTCTTTCAACGTCTAGTGAAAATCTTTTAGATTTTGTGTAATTCTCTGCTCTGTACTGTTAGAAAAAAAAAAAAATACGAAATGAAAAATAATAAAAATATTTTATATGGTGTAATAAGGCACGATATGTGTGCTTTGCTTTATCATAGCGTCAGTTTCATACACCTGTATGGAATATTGGCATTTTTCGCACAAGAAACTGTCGTCTTATGTTCTATTCGATAACGTATGTCTATATCTAATCTATTGACATCCAACGAATCCTCTGAATTATTTGGCGACGGAACAGAACGAACCTTCGTCAATTATGTGCGGGGGAGTATAACACGAGACAACACGTGTCAAATAAAGTGAATAAGGTTCTCACCTCGTGGTGAGGATCAGCCTTATATCCGACTATCTCATCCTGTTCGACTTTCGTGAATTGAAGAAAGTGCCCATTCGTGAGTTTTGCGATTTGTTTGTACTGGTCAATTTCCTCGACGTTTTCTGCTTCGTCAGCACACCAGATGCAATTGAACTGCAGAAAATATATAATAGAATTAAATGAGCAATTGTGTCCCGCCAACGATCGTGCAGAAAATTTTCCAATTAGTCGTATACCTCCTTTCGTTTCTTTATCATTTCGGTCACAGTTTTCTCACCGAAGGCCATTTTATCACCAGCTTTTCTTCCGGTGAAGAGCATTATCGAACTATCCGAATCTATCATCTTCGTGGCTAGGTCTACGCACTCCAAGATCGAAACTGCGACATTGGACATTGGTGTACTTGCCGAAATACCATCGAGTAATTTTGTAACGGTCTGGCTTCCGGTCTTCAGGCTCGGTACCAAGCTGCAATCTGGAATTTGAGTTTGGTTCAAAAGTTTCGAATGAAAGAACTGGACACTTTGTCAAGTCTTTGATCTTAAACAGACCAGAAAACGCGTCAATTTGTTCCTTTTTCATTTTTTTCAAACTGCAAAAGGCGATTCAAGCGCAGCAACTTGTTTGACTTTCTTTCATCCTGTAATGGTCAAAAGTCAAGATAGACTTGAAGTGGTAATAGTTCACAATAAGTTCACAAATTTCATGCCTGATCACGCGAAGGCCGAGCGTTGTAGCTGCAACTCGTATGCAGGAGAAAATCTTCTGACGCAGAATGATAGTTGAGATTGAGTAGAACGCGAAGTATCGCTATACCACGGATTACGTAAATACCGTATTACGTAGGCACGGTCTATTTTAAACTCGTATCTAATGTTGATGATGAAGTTTTTTCATACCAACCGCGAACGAGGTCAGTTTTCTGCTACGCTTGCAACGGGCTAAACGCATATTAGTGTCATATGCACATTTGCGAATAGTCTCTGTGTGAAAAAAGAAAGAAAGAAAAGAAAAAAAAAAAAACATATTTCCAACGCTGTAACCCGGTAAAGAAAATCTTCGCTAATATTCTTGATGTCGACAAGTGACATACTAAGATATACATCCGGGATGAACAGTTTTTAAACCTATTTCAGTCTCGTTTGTTTTCTGCAATTAAAATGTGATCAGAACTGCACTATTACATGCTATGAATAATCTCATTAAAAAAAAAAGAAAAAAAGAAATCAAGATCGATGTGCAGTTCGTTTTTCGTTATCCTTCTTCCAAAGTTTGGAGTAGGTATAACTTAATCAAGAAAAAACCCCATTTATTTTAAACTGTAGGGGCTTAGAGTGATTGATGCGATTTCGTACGTTCATACGATCATCAGCTGTGATAGTAGAGACGTAAATTTATGTACTTTCTTTTAATATATAGGATCTGACGTAGAGAAATCAAACTTAAATTAGCTCTCCTTTTGTTATTACTTTGTGCCAAGAGTAAAACTCGTCGTATAAATATTTCTATTTCCGGTTATGAACACTCACCCGTATCGTTGTAAACGAATAACATTATATCTTCGTCAATTTGACTTCCAGTCACCAACAGCTTCCACAAACGTTTTATATTCTCATAGAAGTTTTCCGCGGTGTCCACAACGACGGCTACTCTTTCGTCTGTAATTTTCCGGCCTAGGTAGTACCTTTAAAATCGAACAAAACGTTACTATAAAAATAGCCAAAGCCAAAAACTGCATCAGGTTATTATATCCGAGGAGTTGATCATCAACGGACCTTATCAAGTCGATTTTCTTCGTCGCAGATACGCGGGAAGTTGTCTCTTCGGTGACAAAATCTGCAGACCATTCGTAAAGATTATCATATGGAATTTGAGGGCCGTATGAATTCTTGAATATGTCGTTTTCCTGAGCACTAGATGTACTTGTTAAGAGGCATAATGCCAACCAGCAAAAACACGACGCGCACGATACGAGCCGAAGATTTATTCTCAAAATTAGTGGCCTGTTACTAATCCGCGACATTGTGTTTTGGCTTTAATTCCTGAGACTAAACGGGCCGAAGATTTTACCGGTCATTTATACCACCGGTTTGACAAGAGGTTCACAATCGGTTCGTTTATCAAATGTCTAAACGCTACAAGCGCCGTGACGCGCCTATATATGCCTGTGTAAATTTGGTCTATGGGATACGTCGTCTTACGCAATTTTCATTTGGGATGGGTAACAAGAGCAAGAGAAATAGATAAATAGAAAAATAAAGAGGGAAGACAGGAAGCGCGTCACGCAAGTAAAGCACTTGGTACATGCGGTGTAAAACCTTCGCGTTTTACTTTATCACATTCTATTATCTTAGAACGAGTATTTAGGTATTTCCCCACACAAACCTCTCGCCCGAGAGCATCCTGTTAAATATTGATTCACGGTGAATCGTAGCTACGGATGTGCAGGTAGATAGATAGATTCATATTTCATATTTTCTAGAGTTATCGTTAATTCCTGAAAACTTGTTGCGATATGGATACAGGTAACAAACGACGAGTGCATCTCATATGACCCATTTTTGTTTTCCAGAAGGCGAAATAGCCAGTTTCGTAGGACAGCCACAAACCACCTCATCGGGATCCTATACCACAGAATTTATCATCGGGGGAAATACCCATCCTGAAAATCAGCCCCAACATTCTCAAAATCCTATCCCTCATCATCAACCGCAACAAGAAACCGCGCCAGCAACTTCTGAGATATATTTGACGCCTATCAACGAGTCTCGAGATTTGACGAGCGAAACTCAACCCCAGAAACAGGGTTATCTATCCTCGCTTCTCTCCTCGCTCCCGAATCTTTCCCTGTCTTCTATAACTGGCGACAGAGAAGACGTCTCCGCTAAATCCTCCGTTAAGGATCAGTCCGCTTCTTCAGACTACAATTTGTACCCAACTCCATTTTACGCACCCAGCAATACCTACTCTGCTAAATCCTACAATCCTAGCGGTGGACCACCTCTAGGTCGACAGGAAAATACTTACGAAATTTCTACAGCGGCAGCTGGGACCCCGAACTGGTATCCATCTGAAAATATTCCGCTAGGAATATCAGCTACAAATGTCACACCTCCGACAAATGTTCCTTTAACTTCTATTCCACCAGTTCAACCTCCGCCAGTCGCTTTACCGCCAACAGGTGAGAATCCTAACTCTGTTTTTTTAATTTTTTTTATTATTCTTATTATTATTAAGGGACTGGAGGAGAATGAAATGAGAAGCAAATCGATTCATGTCGCGTAATCAGGAAAATTGCAAAGTGAAAAGCAGGGCGAAGCATATGTAAAAAGGAAATGAATCGACTTGTTTCCTGATCGTTTCAAAGACTCTCTGAGATTATACCTCGGAATTTTTTTCTGCCCCATGTAGGAGTGCCGTCCTCATCTTACAGACTCGGTAATCAGCGTCGTTTAAAATACGCGCCTCCGCCTGATCTGACCTCGTCAAATCCTCGCGTAAACAATTTACAAGTAAATTTACCCCCTCAGCCAACGTTCCCGTCAGCACCGCCAACGTTGTTTCAGCAAACGACAACGCAGACTCTTCAAAACGTGCCCTTTGTAGGTCTTGGAATCGAACCGAAACAGAATTACAATTTTGAATCTAGGTTCACTCCGGTCGTTGAAACTGCGATTTCTGCAAGTTCCCCGCAGAATATACCTCCGCGATTTTCATCGATAGGAGGAACGCATTTTGAACCAGCAACCCCGCAAAATACACCCGCGAATCTACCACATTTGTCCAGTTTTGCTCCACCATCGATTCCAGAACCTGACTGGAGTCTGTCTGTTAAAACACCATCGAAAAACAGCGAAGATGTGTTGCGGGAAATAGATCTCAGCGAGGCATCGCCATCGGCTTCTTTTCCAGCATCTGGATCAGTTCCGGAAGGTATTAGTGGTTCGGAGAAGGAATCACCGCCTTCTTCCTCGTCGCCGTTCGCCCCGATTTCGGCGGCGAGGGTGTCCGAGAAATTGGAAAATCTTTTGGCTTCTAGGAAGGCAGTGGTAGAATCTGAAAGTCTCGATTCTGAGGTTGAAAAACCGGCAGTACTTCCGCCATCCGTTTTAGAAGGAGCCGATGACTTGGTTTCGGACATAATTAGCTCAAATAATAATTCTGCCGGTATAAATCCGTTCAGCAAGAGTTCTCAGGAAGAAAAAAAGGCCACAGCTGCAGGATATTTCGCTTCGACGACGACGACGACAGGTCAAACGCCAATTCCCAGTTTTTATGACCCGACAAAGTTTCAGGGACAAGTTGGGCCTCTCGCACCTCCTATTTCCGAACCACAAACCACATCTAGTCCTTTCCCGGCATCTGGACTTACCGATTACGGTTTTTCTCCCGTGATACAGCCGCTGTCAAGCGAGCAAAACGCGCTACCAACTTTCTACAACCCTTCGCAATTCCCAGCACCGAATGTTAACACGAATTTAAAACCGCAGTCCCATCCGATTGTAGGAAACTTCAACCCCTCCGTAGCAACAAACAACCCTCAAAGTTACTTTTACCCAAAAAATATTACCCCGGGAAATAATATCGCTAATAATAACATCGGACGAGAAGACGCTGCGGCTTATTTCACACCGCCTTCTCCGCCTATGGCAGCTGCGGTTCCTGAACCGACTGGATCTGCGACTCTTGATCCTATTCAAATGTCGGTCAATCCATTGGGAAGCAGTGGATATTCGAATACCATTGATAACGGACTGACCAATCTGCCACCCAGTCTTCACAATTTGGTAAGTGTTCACGCAAAGGTTTCATTTTATTGTTATCTTTGTTGCTGTGCCGATTACCATCGATGATACTGTATAATCACTAGCAGGGATGTTAGTCTGTAAAACTGATCACTCTATATTTGGTATTCATTAGTCTGAGGTTTTATGAATGATCATATTATCCCACATTGGTTACTTGTCATTTTATGTTCTGTTTAGTTTGCGAAGAGAGATATATTATATAAACTTCTTGGATAAATGGCTTCGTTTGAACAGATATTTTACCCGATGATAGATAAGGTCTTGAAACGATTCAGAGCAATAGTGAGTCCAACGTTTTATTCAGTATAAAAATGTAACATCTGACGAATGCAGCATGTGTAACATTTTTTTCCTGAAAATCTAGATTCGTCTATTAACATATCCGTGTGACGCGAAATCTGTTATCTATTTTTATGGGAAAAACTTAAATTAAATGAAAATAAACTAGAATTGAAGCCATTCTGGTTTCTATCCAATTTAAGGAATTATCCTGACTCTTCCATTCCAGCAGTCGAGCTTTAAAACGTACGTCGTTATTGTTTTAACTTGAGCATTATACGCTGAAATTTTCCCTCGTATGAAAGTTTAAACCCCAGGTCGTGAATATGTATTAACCAAATAGGTATTCGTGCATACGGTACTATATCTGTGTATGTGTGTGTGTGTGTGTATACCTCTGCTTGCTTAGCATATAGCAGTACCGACTCCAGGTGAAATAAGTTTGGTTTTTGTTGGCCCTATGAATTTCCCTATTGTTTTCAAGAGCAAACCGTCTGTCGCGTAAAATCCGTATGGGTAGGTATTTGAGTAGTTTAATTATTCATGACTATTTCCAGTATTATATCAAGCACCGAATTCACAGTTTTACAACGGTCACCCTCGTCCCCCAAAACCCTCAATGCCAATCTCTTCTCGCATTGAACGTTTGCCAAAGACACGCAGACGTCGGATTTAATACTAAAAGTCGTTCCGTATATGATCATTCTTTCTTTCATTCAGAATATTGTGTTTCCAGTTTTGTTCGTCTCTAAAAATACGGTATAGCATTACGTGGTTTTTGAAAGTCTCCTCATCGAACGCAATTTCCAATTCCCATTCATACGCGAATCTCGTGGCGTAAATCTCTCCATTCCGTGAGATACAAAAATGCGAAAATAACTGTTCCAGGCTTCAGGTACATCTTCAATTAAACAGATGACGTACCGCCCGGTCTACCAGCATTGGTTTCACCGCAAAGAGGTGGAAACCAAAGTCCTTTGGCTTCCGTTTTCCATGCAGGACAGCCTGAACCTTGAAGAGATACATAATTCGACAGAAATCACCCCCGAAACAACCGTTGCAACAGACGGTGGAAGATACGATGTAGATATTCTGAGGAGATTAAGGACTCCGGTTTATTGGCCAGGAACACCTAACGAAGTTAGGAGATGTTCATGGTTCTACAAAGGACCTGCCGAGTCGCGGTACGTGCCCTATGAAGAGAATGTTGCCGCTAGATTAGAGGAGGAATTCCAACAGGCGTGTAACACCGATATTTGGAATAGGAGAATCGAACTTAATAACGGAGAGTACATCATATTCCATAGCGCCACAGTACAGGTTCATTACCTTCAACCTGGTTCTCCTGAATTGACTGCATCCTGGGGCAACAATGCTGTAAGTAGTTTTTCAAAAGTTTCGGTACTTGATTTCGGGAAAGATGCATAGGTCCAAATTATTTGGGACTGAAGTATGAGCATGTCTATTAATGCTGGAAACTGGTAGAGAATGGTCCTGGCTGCGAACTTTTCGTGATAATTGTGAATCAGAGTTTTTCACAACTGTGGAAAATCGGAATCTTCAATTTGAGCATGAGATCTTTCTCGATCTTCAAATGGGTTTTTCGTCAGCTAAAATTCAATAAATTCAATTTTCCATACACGGTTCTTTTTCCTGTGAAAAAAATTAACAGATTCACGTAATAGAAAATCTCTCTACTACTGATAAGAACGATTGTCTCGTCAAGTACCGCGCGGGGTGGATATCTACCCTCAGTTTAACGTTAGAAGGTAGGAGAAATCATCCTGGCGTTTTAGGGTTGAGATATCGACAATTCTCAAAATGTATACTGATGTTACGAAATCTTTAGAAATGAAATTGCCATTGATTTAGACTCCGTGATGAACAATTTTCAAGATCATTATATGCCCGGTCCTAAAGTTCCGAAACCGTGACCAAAATCACCAAGTTTTTCACAAGCTTCTTACCATTTGATGATTTTGAATTTTTTTTTATTAACAAATCGGTTTGCTACACGCATGAATTTGACTCTCAACGTGACTAAACTTGTACCATACATATCCAATTGGTATAATACCACGGATTTTTTTTCATCAAAAAAATAGAAGGGTTGATAATTTGGGACGTGAAAGCTTGCAACAACTCTAAGACATTCAAAATTCATTAACATATTTTTTTTTTGGATTTGATTATCAATCATATTCATGTCTACTTACGTGTTTTTAATTAACGCACGCATGGTTCTGTTCAATTTCTGGCCCTTGCCTCTTAAGGGTTCAGAGGACAGTACATATTTACAGGGTGCAGCAACTAGACCTCGGGTCGTAAAGCGTGGTGTCGACGAATTCAATATAGATGAAGGAGAGCCAGACCAGGTGGATCATCTACTCTTCCTTGTCCATGGTATTGGAAGCGTCTGTGATTTGAAATTCAGAAGTGTTGAAGAAGTCGGTTAGTCTCTATTTCGATAGATTACATCATCATATATATTAGCATTATTGATTGCTAAAGAATATCCAAAGACCGAAGGTCTATTTTCTATTTATTTGCACACATATTTGCCACATTAGTCAGTATTTTCATATATGTCGTTTCACAGTGGCCATTAAACCTGAGAATATTAAAAATAAGAACCTGCTAATATCGCAATAATGTTGAGGAATGTTACCGCGATGTCATGTTTCAAATATGAAAGTAAATTTCAAGTATAAAGCCTTGAGAAGGCAACAAGATGCTCGACTACATTTCCTCACTCAGGTTTAATCCTGAATATAAAGACTGATTCTTGTTCTGGAAATTTGGAAGAGTCATAGAATCTTCAATCTCAGATTTGGCAGCCACTCTGATTGCTTCAAATGATTATGAACTGGGACTGATAATTTTTTTATTTTACAGTGGACGAATTTCGGAGCATATCTCTTCAGCTAGTGCAATCTCACTACCGTAGTGCAAGTGAGCAAGGTACCGTTCACAAGATAGAGGTGTTGCCGATATCTTGGCACACGACATTGCACTCTGATGACACTGGAATTGATAAAAAACTGCAGGCAATTACTCTAGAGAGTATTCCCAAGCTCAGACACTTTACCAATGATACATTGTCTGACATTCTGTTTTATACCAGCCCAATTTATTGCCAAACGATCATGCAGACTGTCGGTAATGAGATGAACAGGCTGTTTGCTCTGTTCAAAAATAGGAATCCTAGTTTTGAAGGAGGTGTTTATGTCGGTGGACATTCACTCGGCAGTCTAATACTCTTTGACTTGTTGTGCCACCAAAAACCACCAAAGGAAGAAGAATTTTATGAGACAGTTGAGGAGGAAGGAGAACCTGGGACCACAGAGGCCGTTGTGAGTGTAAAAACGAGCTGCAATTAGTTACTAATTTATTTCTTAATTCCTCCAGCAAATTTCTGTAAGTAATTCTTTCTACACATAAATTACAGAAGGAGGACACCGTCGGACCGATTAGGGAAGTTAAGATGCCAATACTGAAGCGTCGTTTGAGTAGAAAGATCAGCTATGTAATGGGAGCAGCCGGCACTGGTCAACCATACATCAATTATCCTCAGCTAAATTTCCACCCCAGTGCATTTTTTGCACTCGGAAGTCCAATTGGAATGTTTGTAACGGTTCGAGGAATTGATACCTTAGGCGAGGAGTTTGCTCTACCTACCTGTCCCGCTTTCTTTAATATCTTTCATCCGTTCGACCCAGTCGCCTATCGAGTTGAGGCTCTAATTCATCCGGATGCTAGCAAATTTCGTCCTAAGCTCATCCCGCATCATAAAGGAAGGAAAAGAATGCATCTGGGTAAGTAAACTTGATAACTTTGGTTTGGAGATTGGCAACTGCATTAATTCAGTATCATGATTGAATGTCACTAGTTTTTTTTAACTATTTGTTAAAAATGTTGATTATTTTCAGAATTGAAGGAAACTATGGCTCGCGTTGGTGCGGATTTAAAGCAAAAGCTTCTTGACTCTGTGAGAAGTACTTGGAACTCTGTGTATCAGTTAGCAATGTTTCACAGGCCTGATAATCAGGCTTTGGAACGTGAGATAGACAAGGTAGTCGAAGAGCAGCTTCAGAGTGCATCAAACGGTCCAGAAACGTCCCAGCAACAAATCGACGATTCAGGAGACGATATAAAAATCGGCAAATTAAACGGCGGGAGAAGAGTCGACTACGTTCTTCAAGAGGCACCGTTCGAGTACATCAATGAATATATATTTGCGTTGACTAGCCACGTTTGCTACTGGTTGGTAGATTTCTGATTTATTCATTATAATTTAGAGGGGATCAAGTTTCAGTTTCATTATGATTCGTCCTAGTAGTTTATAAATGGGTAATTAAGAAACGTATTCTAATCATTCTGGTTTCGAAGACATTTAGCAGTGAAAGGCGTTTAATCTATGAAACGATAAAAGAAAAACAGGAAGCAGGTTCAAAAAATCCTAATTGACTTCTAGCAATAAAACTAATGGGGAAAAGTGGTATAAAATTAGAAACCACGTAAGGTGTTGACCTCTTTAATGCGAAAAACTAATTAGAAAATATGAAAGACATCCTATCCTGGATTCTTACTACTGTTTGTATTTTTCGTGTATTTTCTCTTTTGGCACGATGAAGTATACCCTGTATCATACCGCTCGGAGTTTACTAACATTTTGGCACGGAATATGTCTCTCCTATCAATTTCAGAAATTGTAGTATCTGCATTTTTGAATCTATGATATGAAAGTTTGAGAATAGATTTAGAAATTTCTTAGACCTGAAAGTCTAATTTACTCGATTTCTCTAGCTCAAAGTTCGGCTATTTAATTTCCAGGGAATCAGAAGACACGATGTTGATGATGCTGAAAGAGATTTACGGTTCCATGGGAATTCAAAGCGACGCTCAGCTGCCTCAGCAAACATTGACAATAGAGAGAGCATCACCTTCCCCAGTAATGCCTCAAGCAAATACAAATACAAATACAAATACACCGACCTACAGTAATTCCATTTCGTCTGGAATCAGCAGCACCAGCGGGTCTAGATTTGACGGTAAAAGTCCACCGTCAGTAATAGGAATGGATCCTACAGCTCCGATAAGCGACAGGCCTATCGGACCTCCGCCCACATCCGGATTCCTACGAAAGTCGTGATCCAATACACGAAACCGTAATTACGAACTTGTTCAACTAGTTTTATCGACGCAGCAGCAGCAGCAGTGGCACGTCTCCTACATGTGATTTCTGAAAGATAAACGAATAATAGTGAAATTTTACGTGTACCCGTTATCGAAAGTTCTGTTGTGCGTCCTTCTTATTATTTTTTTACATACTTTGGTATTGCGCAATCAGACTTATCCTCACTTTCGATTTATAAATGTATTGAAAACAGGGGAGTCTTAGGATTCGTCACAAATGAGATCAAGAGTTCATTTGATTCTTTATTTCCTTTTAGCACTTTTGTATAACGTGAATTCCGTATAATAACATCAACATTATTGTATTCCTTTTTCTTTCTTAAATCTTATTCTCTTTTGGAATCGATCGATTAAAGCGACGGTTTGAAACTGTAAATAATTATTAATAATAATAATAGATTTTTTGTAAACTAGGTAAACGAAATATAGTGATATTTATTAAAATCTTGAGATGAAAAATAAATAAATAAATATATATATATAGATACATATTTTAATAAATGATTGATATTCTTCTAAAAATCGACTTATTTATAAATTTAGATTTATCATTTCCTGCACCCATTGAAAATATGCGTAAAAACTACTTGTTTCTTCTTTTTTTTTTTTGCGGATTTATTCTATACAAAATTTTGCCGTTTTCGATTATATTTTCACCTAAAATCATACATTCAGTCACGATCTGCCAATAAGCTTTTCAAACATCCACCACTTCCTGTTTGAAAGTGGCGGATCTATAAACTTTCGAATAATTTGTATAAATTTTACACGTCTTGTATAATATTTAATTCAATGATCTTAGAAACGGGATTCTCTCACGATGAAAAACACTTTTCAGCATTCCCACAGCATGAAAAACACTTTTCAGTATTTCCACACATACAAACCATTCTGCTCAATTTTAAGAACCTTGTATTTTCTTCGGAAACATATTTTCCAGTAATTATACGCGATGACGAGTTCGGCTGTGCCTTATTCTCCTCTTAGTATATCGTTGCGGTTGCGATAAGGTGTTTTCATACCGTCGTAAATCATCATTTTGAATAATTTTTCTAGGAGTGTCGACGAGTTATTTTAGATAAAATATAGTTGAAATAATTGAAGTATAGATTGCAGTTTATAAAGCTAAGAATAATAATTAAAAAAAAAAAAAAAAAATACTAATGATTGTTTATGTTTATTAAAAAAGAAAATTTTGGCACGCGCGCGCATTGTTGTCTCGCGCAAGCGCGGGAATAAGCGCTTCAAAGCGGTTTAAACTAGCACCCTTACTCTCTTGCACTTTGTTTCTCTATTTATCTCTCTTTGTTTATCTTTTGCTTAGTTTTATTTCCCCCTTTTCCTCTCAATCCTCGCCTTTATTCTCATCGGTTTCTATATACCTATCCTCGTTGTTATGCACTTGAGAATCTGGTTGCAGTTCTTGGCTGCAATGCAGCGCGTTGCACACAAAGGTAAATTTAAATAAAATCACTTTATTATGTAACACCGAAAGCTGCAGGGACAAATCTGTGTGCGGTTGATGTATTCCTACAAGCAGTGCATCGCGGTAAACGAAACTACTGAGACCAAGATGTCGGACGAAATAGCGCCGAAGACACTGTAAGTATTGACTTTTTTTTTTCCCTCATCCCCCCTCCCGCCTACCCCTCTTTTTCTTTTCTTTTTCTGTTTTTTTTTTGTGTTGTTTTTTTTTTTTTTTTGCAAAGCTTTAGGTAGCACGCGAGTTGCACGTATAGAGTGGAAAGAAATTCTTAGGTTTTCTTATCGCTTCGGTCTCTATACGTTTACCGAAGATTTTTCTTTAAACTTCTTTTATTTTATTTAGTTAGTCGAGGTTTATGGGTACCTAGGTATACCTATATTCATCCTTTTTCCACAGCGAGGATGGAGCTCAATTACTAATCACCTACGTAAACGCGAAATGTATAGATATATATATATATATATGGGTGCAGGTCTAATGAAAACTCTGTACTACTACCGACCGAAAGAGCAAGAAATAAGTTACCCAATTTTAATTGAATCAGGTTCTTATTCCTATGAAAATAAGAAGTTATAACCACGTCGAATCAACCCCTGAATACTATATTATACCTATAAGATATAGAAAAGTTTCACCAAACTATATTTATACTCATCCCTTTAATTTCTTATTCAAAAAGTTCTTTACACGAACTCGATTGATACATCAACTATATAATATACATAGGTACACTTAGTACCTATGTTCGTTGAAATATATTCACAACATTCACTTTCTTTTACATATTCCTGCGGGTTTTTTTTTTTTTTTTTTATAAAAAGAGACGAAAAAATAAAGAGGATAAATAAAAAAGAAAGGAAGGGTAAAAAAAAAAATATTCGTATAGAACGAGTATAAATTTACATAAATTTTGGAGGCAATTACTTACGCGGTGGTGGTACCCGAATGAAACTAATTGACGAGCCGGGTTTTTTTTTTCTTTCTTTTTTTCTTTCTTCCTGTTTGTTTGTTTTATTTTATTTTCATTTTATATTCATTATTTCCTTCGCACAAATAAGCGTCACTTTTTCTTCACAAATATCCGCCTCGTTTATTCGACATGCTATGTAATTACCAAACGATTATATTCACTCGTAGATCCTATACCACTCATAATAAGATGTATTTTTACTAAGATGCGTGGGTTCGCATCCCACATTATAAACGTAGTAGTTATTTACACCTGCTTGCATCGTGTAACCGGATTTCATTACACTATGGAATCTGCAGATCTGCAGATGAGTTAAGCTTGGCATAATAGAAGCACCTTATCTATAGGTATGTTGGGAATCTGGAGCATTCCGTGTCGGAGGATTTACTCTGCACCCTATTTTCCCAGATCGGAAATGTCAAAGGCTGCAAAATCATAAGAGAGGTAAGATCTTTGAAATTCAAATAAGTATACGAATCAATTATTATGAATCGCAGTTTTTATTTGTTGCTTTAAAAAAATACATAAGGAAATCGCTTATAAAAATTTAAAAAAAATGAAAAAAAAATACGTTGTAAACTATGAAGTTCAAAGTATATTCTATGTGTACAATGCGTCATGCTATAAGGAATTAGCGACGCATTACTTATCTTACGTTAAATATTTTTATTATTCTCAAGGTCCGATTTAATGGACACTTAAACAGTTATGTAATAATTATTATTATGAACCGGACAAAATTGACCATTCTTCGTGAATCTTTTCGGTATACATATTCGGTATGAAATTTTTTTTCCTCTTTCGAGGAAGTTTGATAAAAGTTTGATTAGGTACCTAGTTTAGAAACTAACATTCTAAAAAGTGTATAGTGGATGTATTTTGGAACACCGATTAGATGAAATAGCTTTGATTAAAATATAGAGCAAATAGTATACGGTCAAAATTATTATGAAATGATATACTTACGTGTAATCTACCCTTGGATCGTTTTATATACCCGCCAGGTCGAGAAAGAAAGTTATAGTAGTAGGTAAATGTGTGTGATAAAAAAACAAAAAAAAACAAAGAAGTGTTGGCATTTTTAATAACGTAGTAATATTTAGCCATAGACTATTATTACACAGTTAATTTTTTGCGCTGGTAAAATTTAAACGAAAAGTTTGTCAGACGGTATGAAGGGTGGCGAGGTAATAATTGGTTACAAGATTTAGGCCAGACTCATATAATTTTGTATTTGGCTGAGTGCCTGAGTGCGTGTATGCGTGTATGCGAGATTTCTTGAACGACCTTCGGATCGACAGCGATATTTCGCCTTTGTATAAACATATTTATATATTTTTTTCTTTTAATTTTTCTTCCCAGTGCCTTAGGGCAAACGAGTATCTAACGACGAAAGAATATCGACGATATTAGTTAAGGATGATAAATTGATCGTAATGAATAATTATTCTTGTTAATATAATGTTTTCAGAATAACGCGACGTCTCGGCTAAAGTAATACCTACCGTGCGCGGGTGTCCGCGCGTAACGATCACGGACTAGCAAAGCCGCGGATCAGGTTTGTACACTTTTCTCCTTGATTCGTATAACTGTAATTTATATACTTTGGACTTTTCATTTCGTTTTGTATACTGCATGTCTTCCACGTGGTACTCTCGCTTTATGTAATCCGTTTCCCGTTTTCCACTTTCCCTATAGCTTCGATAACGAAATCGTAAGTGATCAGTTTTTCACCGTCGAAAAAAAAAACAAAAAAAAAAATAATAATATTTTTAACTCAGCAAACGAGAAACGTATGAGCTGTAGTTGAGTTTCTCCGCACTTTGCTTTTTGCCACTTCCTTCTTGTTCCTATTTTTTTCTTCTTCTAGTTTTGTTTATTCTATTTTTTATCTCTAATCGACGTTTAGACTCGCTTTGCTACTGTGTAGATTTTTGTCCATTTTCATCATCGCCGCACGTCTACCTGCAGACTTCATATTTCTCTTTATAATTGAGAAATCAAAGGGTAAGAAATATCTACTTATCACCTCATTCCTCCATTATCTCTTTTTCTCTCCCTCTCTTTTTCTTTCTATCATCTAAACGAATATAAGGTAAAGTAAGCAAATATAGACCGCCAAGTTTCGAACATTTTTTATCAACGTTTCGCTGCTCCAAAATGAACAATCCTTCTAATTGAAAAATAATTATTTATGATGATATAAGTCATCATATTCATATCATCATACAAAAGAAACAAAAAAAAAAAACAAAGAAATGAAAGAAAACCCGAAAACTGACTCTGTAATGAATTTCTTAGTAAGGCATGCTCAAATTCTGAAAATTGTTTGAATTTCCGAAATAATTTCTCTAATTCGTTGTAACAAATAGCAATAACTAAAGAAGTTTTGAAAAAGTGTTCATCCAGTACCTACGATAGAAGAAACTCAACGGTCCATATATTTCCTTACTTTACCTTATATGCTACAATACTAAAACTATAATCCCAAGATCAACTTCTGAGAGAGTCGCAGACAAAGGTATAATTTATTTTCATTCAAACTTTCATTTGTGTTTACTACGATATTACCCATGCTTTTAGAAATATCAAGGAGATTAGTGCACAAGATTTGATAAGTGTCGCTTAAAATTGCTATATTTGCCGTGTCGTAGTCGTTACGTTCTGTTTTTATTTTTTTTCAATTTTTTTTCTCTCTTGTTGTACGTATACATATACAGATTATTTAATTGTTATAATAATACCGTATGTATATTATATGTATAGTAATCTGATTCTACATATCGCGTTCGTTCGCGTGTTATCGCGTCGGAATCAACGTAGTTAGGTAAGTATCGATTCTGCATATTTATATATTTACGTACCATATAGGTATATGTAACATGAAAAGCTGAAATCTGAATCTGTTCTTTATTTTTTTTTCTTTGATAGTTGAAAATATTTTTAAACAGAACGACATGCCGATTAAAATTTTTCATGTTACCTGTATAGCATATAATACGTTTCGCAACTGAAGTTTGATACTTCCTGAATTATTAAATATCTATGTATGCATATGTCTGTATATATATAAAATAAATAAATAATGCATATTTTTCATTTCATTAAAACCTTTGTCAATTCATTTGTCTTGCCAGTTCTTTATCCCTCACTCACATTAGTATGAATAAAATATGTAAAACTACCCCGATAGCACGTAGACCTACATGTAGCACCTACAGTAGTAATGGAGGTTCTCATATTTAATGCACATTCAATAACAAGGGGAAACGTGTTTGTCCGAGTGAACGGAAAGGAAATGAAGCGAACAAAAAGAAAAAGATAAAAAAAAAAAAAGAAAATGAAAAAGCGAGAAATAGGATGTATAACATTGGGTTGATAGGCTATTTCCTGGTAACCTGTTTACTCGGATGTCAGCTGACCGATAGGGGATATTTATCGAACAAATTCTAAGTGAAAACAGCATTTAAAACCGTGTTCGATTTGACACCCAAGTGTATAGCTGCAATACCTATTTTTTTACCATTCTTTGTTTGTTTGTTTCATTATGAATATCAGATAACAGAAAGTTAACTTGTACTTCCTTAATTAACTTCCTCAACAACTGCAACAGTAACTGAAATTACCTAATGTCAATATTCTATGCGATTGGATACATAAATGAAGCAGAAATACTATATATTACAGTTGCACATATAGGTATAAATGCATAATCATGTTTAACGATGAACTGGTAAAGGCCGTTAATTAATCGTTACGTTATTGATCATTAACTTACCAATGTGGTTTAACAGTTATATTTATTCAACTCTTCAAAGCACCGGATTTTAATTGGACAGACACGCATTAAAATAGTATAACCCAGATATTTGAACGGTGTTGAATATATATCCACAGATACCTATACCTATATATATCAATTGAAGCTGATCATGCACACCCCGTTTTGTTTAACAATAATTAGACAAAGTCAATTATGTACAAAAAAATCGGTTCAAACGGTTTGTATTCATATATTTTATACGACTCGAGAGTTCCAAAGTCGTTTGAAGCTGTTAAGTAAGACAACCCGGGACATGGGTATAGCTACCTACATCTATCTAGAATGTAGAATCTATCGAATGGAAATCGGAGCATTAACGCGTCTAGCGAATTGCTGTCGTGTCTAAGACACGGGTAAGACGTGGCACAGATTGTTCGGACTTTTGGAATAACGCCAGTCGGACATGCGGACATGTTGAAACGAAGTTAGAGGCTAGTATTTGGAGCCAAGTTAGGCAAAACTCGTCTAATAGTCACCAGCTATATTCTGCCAGATATTCAGGGTAGATCTTAAATCAAAACCAAGGATAAAGGGCAACTGCTTCCTTCCTTCCTATATTCTCGTACAAATCTATATATGCAAATGTGAAATACCACCATTCTGCATACGTGCAAGCGCAGTCTTTCACCTATGTATGTATAACTATGCATACCTATTCACATGCACTGAAATATCTGTACATTTGGATTGAGTTTGCATAGGTTTGGCGCCCCTCGACATAGGAGCCAAATTTACTTAGAAAATTGGAGTATTCGCGTTCCAAGTTTCTTCGCAAGCGTTATATGGATATGCCTAGTCTCCGTAGGATCTAGTTACATGTGCATGGATATACCCCTGAGTATTTTCTGTAATACATTTTCCAGTAATATATGAGCGTATAACGTTCATACGTAAAATATACTTCTTCATAGTTGATGGTTATAACAGTGAAAACTTGCATTGTTGTACCTATGTATATCGTATACACGTATCTAATACTGCAGTCTATAATATTTATGTATATGGGTATCGAATACCTGTTTTAATCGCAGTCACGCGATACGCGGAAAAAACTAGTCGTCACGCACCCCCAAGTGAAGAGAACGGTACAACAAACTCCCTAACAAACCCAGTTAAATATAAAACAAGCCCAGTATCGGAACCCAGGAATTCACCCCAGATAAAATCTCCTCATTTTCAAATATTTATAGAAACTATTATAGACGCTAGCTACAGTCTTTAAGAAATTCGCTCGAAAGTCTTATCAGCCGCTCGATCTAATCGGAAGACTGCCATAAACCAAAGAATTTTTATATACGCACGATTTACAAGCGAAAGGACCCGGGAACATGTCAACAGGTTTTATTCGGGGTGCATAAGGCAATAATTTTTACTATGGGGTTGCTGAAGCGTTGTTTGAATAATATTTGTCATATATATATATATTATAGCATATTCGATTAATTCTAATCGTATCGGTACAGAACCGGAGGTTGGGTATTAAGGGCGTAGTTATTATTCGTCTTGGAGACGTGATCGTAGTTCTAACAATAAAATTAGCATAAATCGTTTAGCTGTAGATGGTGTGCTATAGGGTTGGAAGCCTATTTTTGCACTCAAGTTAAGAGCTGCACCCTGTCTGCCTTTTATTTATGAACTATTTGCGGTCGCGTGATTTACGAGGTGAATCGGAAAACTATAGGGGTTTGCGGAGAGGATGAAACGAGGGGCCATCCCCATCCCCTGGTTAGCCAGGCAAGTTGGTGTTGCACGCTCTGTACGGGACTCTCGGTGGAGCACACTGGCCTCGTTCCAAATCTACTCCACGAGCTTTTTCTATTTCACCCCTTTACTTTTTTCGTCTTCCTATTCCCTGATTTATGGTATTATTGTGCCGCCTTTCTCTCTCACTTCTGAGCCTTTCTTCAATTTTCATCTACCTCTCGCTCTCCGGACTCTAATCGACAACCTAATCGTAAGCAATTAGAGAAGAGAAAGAGAAGGAGGAGGAGGAGGAGGAGGAGGTGGAGGAGAATGAACACCGTGTTGGTTCATTGCAGAGGTGGTTTGCGTAAGAATGTGGTTATAGCTTCGTCGTGCACTCGCGGTCAATAATTTCGCCTCAAACTATACCGGCGCAATTATTACAGGGTATAGACTAATCTATTATGTAGGTAATGTGGCTTGGGCTGCACAATGCACATGACTATATAGTCAGGGTAAAGATGCGTTCGTTAGATTGCTGCTCGGCGTCGCATGCGGTATTGCACCAAGCACGACGATTTTACAACCTCGATAGGGCTGCAGGTCGCATTGGCTGATTGCAAGGGAGCTCGGGTTTCGTTAAATATGCAAATCGATCGTTGTTACGGATTGTTTTTTTTTTTTTGTTATCCAACTTTCTGCACGAATATGTTTTTTACACCTTTTCACGGAGTCGAATTCTATCTTTATTCATCACACATCTAAGCATCGATGTCTTAAGAATATTAAAATAGGCCTAGCTTATACATTGCAGGTATGACGAGGTTCGATGTATAATCGCGGGGAGAAATTTATTTAGTTTATTTTTTTTTAAATCTCGATTCGTCACCCGATGCACGAACCGATTTATCTTAAACCTGTCGTCGAGTGAAAGAACACCATATATATATATATATAGTTCGAATCGAAAGCGTTCAGGTACTACATACGTGCAATAAGTAATACGTAGTTTCGTCATCGGATGTCAAATACATACGACGTGGTGTATCCCGAAGAATTATTTGCCGATTATTACCGAATTTTGGAGTCTTACTCTTTATATAATCGGTAGATATATTTCACAACGTTAGCATGATCGCTTGATAATTTTTATCCATTTGTTTTGGATAACATCCCACCTATCTATATTCCTATGATTCGGAAACACCTGCCAACAAAATAATGTATCAATAAATCTGGCATTGATTTGCACACAAGATATTATAGCGATAGAGGTAATGTGTAAAAATAAGTACAATATGATAGATGGCATTGGCGATTAGAGATAAATTTATTAATTACTTTAAAATTGTTATTCGAGTCCGATGGGATTAAGTTTGTTTCCATTTTATCGATATCAAAAAAATCGCGAATTCAAGTTACTTTTTGTTGTAATTTGATCAAATATTTTTCGAGCTCAAATCAAACACGATAATAGTTCTGATGGGGGAGGTTAAATTATTTATTTGTATATGTATGTAATTTTGAAGTCAAATATTTACCGGAATAATAATATTCGCAGATACATATTACGCTGCATATTTCGATGATTAATAAATATCATTTCATGTGAAAGTAGGTGAGCTGCACTATCGTGATAAACCCTGTCCCCTCACTCATGCTGCGCTGATGGCAAATCCGACGAATTTTTTTTGTTGTAAGCTCTAAATAATCCTCGCCCTTTCAATTGGCAAATGATTGCATTATCCAAAGCCATAACAAGAGTCACGTTACGGTAATTACACAAGAGTAAATCCGCGCATTAAAATGGCAATATTGATCATGAAGGGAGATTTGTATAATCGGAAAACGAGTCAAACTTTTCTGGACAATATTTAATACCAAATTGCATAACGAGACTACGTTACGCTATTCGCAAGCTGAAGAAATGCGAAAAAATCATCGCGGATTTTTCCACGATTTTAGCGAGAAAAAAAAATTAATGATTCCTAGTATTTCGTGAAGTGCGGTACTTCTTTGAACTGTTTTGTTATCAGAGATTATTTGTCGATGTATCAACTGATCGATCTATGTTATCGGACCCCACCGTTTTCCTGTTGTATTTGCGGTTGTCGTAATTTCTAATTATACCCGGGTCCGATAAATGTGTGTAAGCCTTATCCCAGCCGTTTCGTGTATATATAAAATGTTTGGATATATTCGACTAAATGAGGCGCCTAATCCAGCAATCAAAGCTTATCGCGCCCGAAAATAACTCTCATTGATCGGTTTTACTATTCGTAGGGGCGGAAATCCCTCTATCAATGTGCCACTAAATATATAGCCTTGCTACAGGCTACCGCACGCCGATAATACATGGCAACATTATGCAGGCAGCTGTATGATAATACCGTTACGCGTATGCTTGGGCGGGTCGAATAATTTGAAATTCTGCAAAGAGAAATCACTTTCTTATGCTGACACTGTTCCATACTGTTTAACGACTAATTATTCCGACCAAAAAAAATGTCGCTTTATGATTTTCTCTCTTCTCCAAATACATCGTTGAATCCATCACCGATTTGTATCTTTCTTCTTTATAGTTAAAAATGAAATGAAAAAAAATTTGATTTTATTTTTCGTTTGTTATAAATGTGGCGTAGACACGAAGGTATCTTTTCTATCTTTCATCGTTAGTTTAATTTATCTGTATTATTTGATTCGGTGTTAGATTACCTACGATCAATTGCCAACAACCCAAACTCCTTTTATCACTCCGATCGGTTCAATGATATCCAAGTCTAAATACACAGCTACAGCTCGATGCCAATTATCGTGGTAATGCAAATGATTCCATTGACACAGATTTTTGCCCCAGTCCTCGAAATTCCTTCCGTTGGCGTTAACACACATAATATATGTATATAGATATATATATGCGTGAATGTGTCGAATAAAGTACTCACTCCGTAAACTTTCTTTTTTTCTTCTTCTTCCTCTTCTTCTTCTTCTTCTTCTTCTTCCGACGATGAAGTATCCCTGTGTATTTAGGTACGCGGATTATACCGATCTTATATTTTAGCCTTGACCTTTTTGACTCTCTGTGGCTTTCGCATAAAAATTTTCTTGGCGTGGCCCACCTATTTCATATAGAGACATATAGGTATATACTACTTTCGTAGTTATAGCATCTCCGCACATAGCTAACCGACACGCCTTCATTCTGAACCGTATAACTTTACGTGATTCGTAAAGTAACCCGCGAGTTCGTATCAACGTACCCTATATACATAAACAGGTATATTTTATCGGAATATTTATATATCGGTGTTAGAAATTGGCGATAAATAAATTGGAATATATATATATATTTATATTTATATATGTACGAAGAGAAGAGATATAAGAAAGGAAATAAGCAATAAGGGTGTAAATTTTCTATGGATTTTATAACGAGTGACCTCATCAGTTGATTTGTTGCATCGTCGACCAGGCCGAAAAGTAATTCCTAATTTTTCTTTACGATTTTTGACACCAGGTAACAATACGCCGAATTTAACTACTGTATATCGATATGAATTACCTGATAACTGAGAAAATGGGTTAATTAAATTGCCGCGTGAATTGGATAAAACGCTAACGTAATTCCTCCGTAGTTTCAGTACGTATCTCGTTCGCTTCTATTGGGTTACGTCTCCAGCTCCGTTTGCTCTGTACAGCAAGTTAGGTACATACCTTGCCTACTGGCACGAGGTTGAAAGGCAGGTTGGAGAACTTGGAAGGTGAGTTGAGATGGGTTGAGAGTTAGGCGGCAAGATAGGGCGAGATGGGTGAACTTTTCAAGTCTGTCACTGCAGCGAGATTTCCTTTGCAATCTTCGGAGGAATCTTTGGTATCCAGACTGCGCGTCTTCGTCTCTGTCTTCGTTTTGGTCTTTGTTTTTCCTCTTCCTTCAATTTCACCCCTATATATATATATATATATATATACGTATACAGTTTCAGCCTCTACCACGTCACCATCGCTCGTTCTTCTTTATTTTATTTAGGTTTTTTGGGTTTTTTTTGGGTTTCTTTTTTTTTTCTCTTTTAGTTTCTCCTCTTTTCTCCATTCTATCTCCCGATTGTCTAGAATGAGACGATTCGAGACGAGACGAGACGAGACAAGACAAGACAAGACAAGAATTGTCTGATAAAGTAACAGTTTTATTTTTTCAACAGTATAGCCAGCGTGTTATAACACTGCGAAAAGTTAATATGTAGTACTTCGCGATACGTATACATACACATATGGACACGCACTGTATTAGAACCTTTAAATGGTTGAGTGAATTAAGTAAGCGAGTGGATCTGGTTTCTCGATATAAAAACCACAAGCCAACCGGTTTACGTTTCAAATACAGGAAATCCATTCTTTATATATATATTCAAGTTTCATCAATTAAAATACAACGACACAGTATGCGTTTTATAAAACCTTGCGGATTTACTCTGTAATCTGTTGTTTTACGTCGCATCACTTTCTCCGAGTTGAAGAAATAACAGGAATATCGCCGCGCCCCTAAAACTTTCCAACTTCTATCGGCGACTTTTTGGTTCTAAAGTTGCAGTAAGTGTATAATAGATGTATATTATATACCTACATGTATTTAACGTTCGAAGACGAATCGTTTATAAGAAAAGATCGTTTTCTAACCGATAGAAATAATTATCGCAATGAATATAATATATAGATGAAATGATTGAGAAAGTGATTATATAGATGATAATAAACGTGTGTAAAATCTAAGAATCTTTCAATTTAAAGAGAAAATCTGCACATGTCTATATATAACGATTGAACGATCGTTACGAGGTATCAGAAATATGTTTGACCAAAAAAAAAAAAAAAAAAATCTTTTCATCGACATGAGTATGAAATTCATTTAAAATAATATTTGGGCCAGGTAGTATGTGGGCCGACAAGGGCCCCCCGGCAGTGTGTCAGAAACCTCTCGCAGGTCTTCCTCGCGGCTTGCCAATAAGAAAGTGGTCCACGCGCTAGGAAGGAACATCAACGATCAAGGCTATTCGAGCATTAAGAAAAAATAAATAAATAAAAATGAAATAAAAATGAAAAAAAAATAAAGACAGGTGAACCAGGTGACGGTGCCCAATAAGGAATCGTTGGCGCGGTTTATCCACCGTATCTATATTGCATATACACACTGTCCACATATGTTTTAATAACAATTTTGGCAATGCACAAATGAATTATTGCTCTACGACTGAATAAAGAAATGATTGCACACTTAGTTTTGGTGAATGCAAAAATACAGAATATATAGAGAAAGTTTGGTGAAGGTATATGTATATGTTCCGATTACAAATTGTAATGCAGAAACTGGCTTTGAATATGCATGCGTAACGTAACCGGTGTACATATTATACGTCACCCGTTTAGTATACGGGGGTACCAGTACTGCTCACCTGGAATTTATTGCGTAGGCTGTATGGCCCGCAGTCGGGGTGCGAGGGCGATCTCGGGTAGATACGTCACGCCCGGATTGATCGACTGCGGCGGAAACCGTGAGCCGGTTGGGGACCGGGGTTAGGTCAGAGTAGAGAGTAGAACGGTGTTATAAAGTCTATAAGTTTGATTATATTTTCTCTTATTTTATATGTGTGTATATAAATATACACATATATAGATATATATAGATTATAATTATATGTAAATAAATAAATTTTTTGATGATAATTTGAAGAAAATTTTATTCACATTTGCATGATCTTAGAAATTTGAATGGTGATGATCATTTTGCACCCTATTAAGTTGCAGTTGGTAAACGAGTTCCGATAGAAAGTGCAACTCTCGCTCTGTATCACGTTCTGTGGCTTCGAAGTTCAAACGACAAGGTCGCTTTCTCGCGTCTTTAACACATCTTTGACGGGAAGCTATTCGAACCATTGCTATATATAGCATATTGGTATAGAGACCTATCTGTCTTTTGACAATCTTGAATGTAACGCTTTTCGATACCTACCCGAAATATTCATCCCTTAGAACCCATCCCGTACCCCGTACCCCGTACCCCGAACTACTCCCTTTTCTCGACAAGTCGTATTTCCTCGTCGTATCGCTGGCATTTGGTTGACCAGAAGCGAAGCGGTAGAGTGGTGCAGGGGTCAGGGCGATATATCAAGCGCGGGATATATCTCTGCGAGGGTTGCGGAGGGATAGTCGCACAGCCCACCACAGCCATCGAGCTATACGGCCACTTTGACACGCGACTTGTAAATTTACCACCTATCCACCTCCGCGGCCTTTCCGCCTCTTCGCCTCTCTACCCCTCTTGCTCTTCGCCTCTCTTCATCCTCTCCGTAGTTGCTGCAGCTGCCCGGGAAAACTGGACTAGGGTGTATACCGAGAGCGGGGCAATGGAGAGAAAACGGGAAAACGGGACAAGGGTAAGCAGGGGGTTGTACGGGGTCGAGGTAATCCCGCGGGATGGAAACCGCGCCGCGTCGCGTCGCGTCGCGTCGCACCGCACCGCGCACACCGGGAGGGATCAACCACTCGATATCTCTGAGAGCACACGCGACACATTGCCACAGAATCCGGTATATATTGGCTGTCCTTTTCCTCCCCCGTACCTTCTTCTCACCCCTTACGTCTTTGGGATATTATTATATAGAGATACGACGGTAAATATCTACATATCAGTATATGGTATAGGTATATATATGTGCGGAGAAGAAAGGTTGAAAAAAAGAAAATAGAGGAGAAAATATAAAAGAGAAAAGCGCGAGGTAAAGAAAGAAGGAAAGAAAAGAAAAGTACCATACAATTTATGCCCTAGGTTGCAGCGAAACGATGAGCTTCCCGAGTACCATATACTACCAGATATACAGCATATCGTGAATCGTTTAGTTTTTCTTTATCTAGAGTAAGTAGAGTACAACAAACTGAGAAAAAGGAATTTATTTATCATAAATTTATTTTTTATCAGAAAATGCAAATAATATTTTCTCATCTAGATCCAAAGATCCTAGCTTCCCTGTTTGTCGTTCCTTTTCATCGATTTTCCGTTAGTACTTTTGCCGATTCTTCATTCAATTGTATTTTCATTGAAGCATATAGGTATATATACAAGCTTGTCGTTGATGGAAGAAAAAGAACGAGCCTAAATCAGTGCGAATGACTATTTTTTTTGGGGATCGAGAATAACCCGCGAATCGTCAAAGGGCAAATGACGAAGAGTTTCGTTCAGCAGGGCGAGTATGCTACATATATATGTGGTCTCACGACGTGGTCTGGTTTCCGTAACGTATGCTAGTACCTAGCCGGTGTAGCGGGACACATTGCTGTCGCGGACCTAGAAATATACGAGGACGACCCTCCGCGACGTCCTGGTATCGACTCCACGCGAACGAGACCATTCCGGCTTCCGGATAGCAGCCGCGTAATAAAATCGAAAGAAAAATCTATTGCGAGCGATGCGATGGCGCGAGAGGCGTACCCCCCGAGGCTTGAAACGCGATCGTAACCCTCCGCCCCATGACTTTTTTCTTTTTTTTTCTTTCTCATTGGAAAATTATTCTCTTTTTCGCTACCGGCACGCAGACCTGTACAGATCTATGATATTTATGGAAGAGTTATCGCAGCAGTAAAATATTGTATAAATAAATGAATAAAAAATTAGCAAAAACCGATATGACATTTAATTCCTATAAAAATATTTTCACCTTTCCCCTCGTGAAAACATTTCTTTCATATCATATATGAAATGTTTAAAAATGCAATAAAGATGCGGAAGCCGTATCAAGGAATACGCTACGCTACTACTATACGTAACGAGAACTGGGTAGGTATAATTATCCTCTTTAAAGGTGACCAACGTTCGCGGTACAGAGGCCAAGGTCACTAGAACCTTGAGCGTATATAAGAGGGTCAGGAGCCGGGAGTTATAAAGTAGTTAAAGTCCGAAGTCTTTGAGTCTCTGCGTGACTGATACGGAAATGGTTGTTTGCTGGCCGATCTCCCACGCTCGGACATTCTAGCGATTAGGAAGGGAGCTCGGGAGAAAGTGGCCTCGAAGAAGCAGCCGGGGAAAAGAATCTATGTTAATGTTTGACTAGCTCATACCTAGTACCTTCCTATAGGAATAATAATTACTACTAGGCTGGGATGCTGCAGCCTTTAAACGCTGTCTGTTTACAGCATGCAAAATACGAACGGAGAGAGAGTGAACATACCGTTATTTATGAGCGTATATACCTATATATTGTCATCGAAGCTTGTCTAGCTTCGAATAAGATTCGAAATGAGAAACTATTAAGAAACCTATGGGATGTTCCGAGGGTCAATCACCGCTGATGAAATGGAGCCGAGGTCACCGCACCTGCGCGCATTCCAACTTATAAGTACTTAACTACTTACCTAGCTAGATCTACATGTCATTGACCCTTGAGAACACCTCGGAAAGAAAAAATCAAAATATGATATGATATTCACTGTATAGGGGAAGCTTTAACTTACTTGGGTATTGCATAGGTATAGAATCTGGTATGCGTGTGAAATGAATTTTTAGTTTTATTTTTCTTCTAACTTACGACAGGTTTATCACACCAGCTGGTTACTACCAGTCTTTCGAAATAATATATTCAGGTAAAAGTCAGATATTCTTAACCCATCGGATCTCACAGTCGGATTAACTCTAATGTAAGTAAAAGCAGTTCTCGTGAGAACTAAGATCGTTCACTGCAAAGATCTTCAATTTTTATGGTCTTTTTTTTTCTCTCTATCTATATCTCTCTCTCTCTCTCTCTTTCTCTCGAAAAAAAAAAGGAAGAAATAAAAAATGTAGAAGCCTACTTGTGATACTATTAAAATGACTTGTGTGATAAACTCTTTTAGCTCATTCCCCAATTTTTTGAAACACAAGTTAAGTTGATTTGCTTTCCAAAATGTGTATAAACTACTTTTCCTATGACTGAATCTATACTAGAAGAGACAGTCGTTAAAAGATCCTGACTTTCATCTACGATTATGAATAAAAACTGATTAAACTTAGTAATTGAATTATTATAACGCCGGAAATTACGTGTGCATATGTATTGTAGGATAGAAGGGAAGAAGAAAGAAACGGCGTCGACTAGAGTGAGAAAAAAAAAAAAAATAGCAAAAAAACAATAAACTGGATCTATATAGAGTTTGTATGTGTGACCAGAGAAGGAGTCACGTAATTCTTGGCTAGTTCTCGAGATGTTTCTTTTATTTTTATTTTTTATTTTGTCAAGTTTAGCGTTGTGTTTCACGATTTATTTCGCCAAGATTAGATTTACGGCGATGCGCAGCTCTCATAGTTGGACTGCCCGTTGCCAAAGGTCAATTACTTCAAGGTTCGTTAGGAGAACGAATTAAGCTGGGGGAGAGAATTTTTTTTTTTTTGTTTTTTTTTCGTCTCTGTTTCTCAAGTTCCCGGCAGTTCTTGTATACAGATAAATAGATAGATAGATAGATAGATAGATGGACAGACAGATAGACAAACGGGTGGGTTGGATTCGCCTTGATATACTATATATATATGTGTTAGGTAACTGCCCGCGGGCGAATTGCCGAATTATATCTGCAGGCTGTGGCGTTTAGGTAAAAAAAATAAAAAAGAAACCATTCACCGATGCGCA
Organism: Tenthredo notha; assembly: GCA_914767705.2. Taxonomy (NCBI): domain Eukaryota; kingdom Metazoa; phylum Arthropoda; class Insecta; order Hymenoptera; family Tenthredinidae; genus Tenthredo; species Tenthredo notha. Next base: position 17,795,117 of record OU611908.1, on the reverse strand, counting down.
CAGGAGCTCACAGTTCATCCGTTTCATTAGTGTCGTTGAAAAAAACGAAGACAAAAAAAAGAAAAGAAAAATAACCGATAACTGAATTATTAACACGCAAACTTTTACGCTTGCGTGTGCTATAGTAGATATCATCTATATATATATATATAATATGTATATTGTGACCGTTGTATAATAACGAAATAAGAATTTAAACAATAGTAGTTCCATGCGATAGTTTTATACATATTATGTATATACACACGTATAGAGGTATAGAGGATATCTGTTGAAATGCGAACCGTGTATAAAATGAAACAGTTTCAGAATAGCGAGGAAATTTTCATCTCTAAATTAGCGTGAATAATGATGATGAAGGTCGATGGCTCGAGGCTGATTTCTACGTAACGTTTAGTTAGTAAAAAAATCATACATTTTATTCTGATAAAACTTGTTACACGGTTATTGACAGCTACGGTACTAAAAAAAAAAAAAAAAAAAACACGAAAATTTGCTAAATTACGACGTAAAATCGTGTAGGTGTACATAGAGATGCAGTTGTGCCACTCACCCGAGATATAATAATGAATTATAATTCTTTACCTCATCGAGAATCTGAATAATTTGCATATTTCATCAATATTATTGCGAATTTCGATGTAACGTCATTTTCGAAGCGTGGATATATAATGTGATAACTATCAAAGAGGTAGGTATATGAAATATAAGCATTTATTATTTATACCTTCATTTTGACGGTATAACTAGTAATGTGTTTTTTTGTTTTTTCATTTTTTTCAAACTAATTTATTAATCGAGTGGCTGTCATATTAGTTACGCAGTACTCTGCCATCGAGGCATGTGTGTTATTGATTGAATAAATTGGGTTAAGTATTGCCGTTGTATGTTTTCGACAGCGTCGCGACGCAAGTCAGTCTCACTTAACATATACAACTTTTGCATACCTTTATATAGCTTACTGTATAATTCGGGTGCAGTATTTAAATGATTGGTAAGTTCCGAGTCGGTTTTAAGAGTCGGGTAAATAAAAAAATTAAAAAAAAAAAAGTTAATTACGAAAACGTTAATTGAATGAAAATGCATCGAAGTACTTAGATTATATTATATAGTTTAATCCGTTGAGTTTTGTGGTAAATTTCAACCTCCGAGTAAAGTTGTTGTTGTATTGTTTGTCGGTATATTTCTCGGCGACTGTTTGCACAAGTAGACATACGAACGTTGTACCCCCCCCCCCCGATTGTTGCATTTTCAAGTAGGTTTTTTTTATCCGACAAACTCTTTCTCTGTTCTCTTGTGCAAACTGCAGCCTTCTGTATGTAAAAACTTTTCAGAAAATCTAGAGAGCTGGGTCGTCAAAGCGCGTTTAAAAGTAAATTTAAATGAAAAACACTTAACATTTGAAATGGTAACGGCCCTTGTGCTTTACAACAGGGCAAAAGTATATTGGCATGTGGTCGTTCACTTATACATTGAAATAAAGAAGGAATATTGATGTTTCGTAATGGTTCGTTGATTACCAACTAGGGTAGCGACGAAAACTCTCGATATATATCCGCTCAAGCCAAAAATGAAGAAACGACTTCGGTCCAGGGACCAGGTCTGATCGAGATCCGATTGAGAGTATGAGAAAAAAAAAAAAGAAATAATTTTGTACAACGTTTCTTCAACGTTGCAACGCGTGTATTGAGACGCGATTATACTCGATTTTTATTCTTCCGCCTTTCTCCACGGTCTTCAAGACGAGTTCGAGAATGTTTTCGGGATATGCAATATCCAGAAATGTTATGAAAAGTGAAAAATTATAAAAATAATTAAAAATCAAGCAATTAATTTCTTCAAGGAAATCATCATCATCATCAAAGCTATTTCTTGACAATTTTTGTTCAGTCGACCGTTCTTCGCCTTTCAATTTCGGGACAATCACAATTATGTTCGTTAATTTGGTGAGTGGGTTTACTTCCGGGTCGATTATACACGGATATCCTGTTTACTCCAGGTTCCGGAATGATGCAGTAATTGGAATGCTGTGATATTAATTCTGACGTCATAGTTTTCACTGGTACTAGTTCGACAAATAGTTGCCATGAATCATAAGGTGAAATCTTGTACTCGATACATCCTGATTCTTCGATATCTAAGTTCCGTGGTGATAAATGTTTTCATGGAATGAAAAAGGATGAGTCGAAAGGAATTCTGTGCACGCGTACCTATAGTACCTACATACTCGTAAGCACAGCCCCATATAAGATTATTGTACATACTGCACAGCATGGTTACGTATAGGAATTTCACAAGACAAACAGCTTGCTCTCCGTGAGATGTGACGTTGCCAAAGGATAGTGGAGTTAATTAAATTCACGTTCTGACGTTACATTTGAATTGAAGAAGAAGAAGAAGAAGAAAAAAAAAAAAAAAAACAGAAAAGAAAAAGAGTTTTCCCACCGTATTAATTCACTTGCTCTACATAAGTGTTTCTCATGTACTAATTGCACGGGCTTCTTAATCTTTCAACGCCGCGTCGGCGCGATATGGTCTCGGTGGTTCTGTATTCCGTAATTATAGGCAATAATATTGCAATCTAGTACAGGAATATAAAAGTAGCCGTAAAATTGACCCATTTATCTCTAAAAGTATATATCACGCTTTTATTTTTTATCTTCTATCCGTTTTTTTTTTTTCTTTTTCTTTTTCCATGTGCAAAGATACTTTTAAATCTGGTCATAGTAAATCTGCTCACGACCCAGTAAAGCCTGGAGAGTTCTGGCTTGAATTTCTCTCGAAAATCTGTAGTAGCGGAGCTTTGCATGCGGTTCTTCTTTTACCAAATTGGTAAATTAAGTACCGCTGAGGTTTGAAATAAAAGAAAAAGAAGCAGAAGAAAAAGAAAAAAAAAAAAGAAAAATTTCGTCTCAGCATATATCTGATATTAGATATACTAAAACGTCGTAAAGTCTCGTACGATTTTTGCCATCTTCTACATTGACGAAAGAAACACTTCTCCGGTATAATTCTGTAAGTGAACGCGGCGTTGCGTGCCCACGCACCGTTTCCGTAGCTCTTGATAATCCGTCGTAAAAGGAGCTAAGGTAACTTTTCGTAACTTTGGTAGACGGTATTCGGTAATAAACGAAGTAGCAGTAACCATTAGCCAACACTCTACCAAAGACAATGCGGCGATGAGAATATCTCCCTTGTACATTCATCGTCTATACATAAAAAACAGAAACAAAAAATTAAGAACGTGTTAATTATCTATGAGATTAGTCGTTTTTTTTTTTAAGTTAACCAAGAGATTCCTGCCTTCGTCTTTCTTCTTTATTTCCGATAACGCAGTCGTTCTAAAGCTTTAGCTATTGAGGACGCGCGTTCCCCCGGAGTTTAGCGATTGAATGGAGAACGGAGATTGATTGTTCTCCGGCTAAGTGAGCCGCGTTTTGAAACAGAACACAGAACGTTGCGTCGGATGTAAAATGAAGGTAAAATTGCTAGAGAGGGGGTGTTGGGTGGGTTTATTTTAGAATGGAATTAAGCTAAATAATTCATGGGCAGCTCGGTGGAAAGTCTACCTTAAGTAGCAATAGCCGGTACGGGTACGGGAGGCAATTGAGTGAAACTTTGTATTGTTTGATCGTGCCAGAAGCAGGAGGCTTCGTAGCTTCGCTGTTGTAACCACGCGACTTTTCCTCTCTTCCTGTTCTCCTACTCCGCTTTCTCCTCATCCTTTGCTCACTGATGCTGGCTGCTAGTGCTGCTGCTACTGCCTCTTTAACGTGTTTCTACAATTTCCCTCTTCCCTCTTCCCTCTTTTCTCTTTCCTCTTTACTTTACCTACTCCAGCCACAATCGATCCCTCGCTTACTCGCTTTATACAAGCTCGCGTTTGCCCGCGTTTCCTAGATATATTTAAACTGTACAATCCGCCTAAGTAGGTATGTAACATCCGTACTTACACCGTTCGTACAAAAGCATATGTTATCCGGTTAGAAGCCTCACGTAGTAGACTCTGTAACAATTTCAACATCAATCAATGCTCCGTTTAAGGGTTGCGAACATTAGAGGCAAAGATTTGCCAACAAAAAATGAAATAATTGAAGGGTGAAATTGAAAATAGTATCTGCCGAATGGAAAATGTGGTAAAATAGTTGTGAGTTTGTACCAGCTCACTCAGTCAGCCGGTTTCGATGACTGGTGCGCGCATCTTCAGTTTCGAGCTGCCTCGCGTACCCTACTTTCTCTACAAACAGAATTTAAAATCCATGTACGAGGTGGCCTCTCTCTCCCGTCTCTCCCATCTCTCTTGCCCCCTACTCTTGTGGGTATTTTCTGAACAAACGAGAGGTTATACTACGGAGGGGGCGAAAGAGGGCCCCAGAGGACCTCTCGGAGTCTATATAAGCGGTGCCGGAGCATGGGGCTGAGCATTTTTTAAGTAACTTTTAAAAGAAGATCAGATATCGCGACGCGAGGTGATCATAATATCGTCAAATGGGTCAAGCGGGGCGTGAGGAAAAGGAAACATCAAATATCAACGTTTAACACGTTCAACTACGTCTCTTAGTAGTGAGGTGATAATCGCGACTAAATCAACGGGAGATAAAACTAGTGCACGTTATTTACTCTTGGTTAATTCAAGTGTACGATATTGTGATTAGAGTTTTAGAGTGCGTGAGAAAGCCCTGCCATGGCTAAATTTAAGGTAAGTGAACGCGTGTGTCCTAGGAGATTCAAAAAAGAAGCCTCCCCCCCCCGTCCCTTGTTTCCGCTAATGAATTTAGGCTCGCGAATCGGTCTATAGATTACCGCAAGTGTCCAAACATAGATACAGCTCGAAATTGACGATCGCGTTATGGTCTAATCATATACGGAAATGGATGTATAGTGGCCGAGGAAAAGCACGAATTTTTTTAAAAGCCAATCAACTTTTATCGAACTACCATATAACACGCGACGTAGTCTATCGATCTCTAGAGTTGATTATAAAAATGAATAAAAAATTAGTAATATCAATTTGTAACGATATGATGATGATGACAATGATAATAAATTCGTTATTGATAATTAACAGGTTGGGCTAATATTGATTTAGAAAAAATTTTACTGTTCAAAATTTTGATCATCCAACTTCTGTATTCACTCATTTACTCACTTAGACTTGGCCTCTTTGACTCGACGTTACCATGGCTGCAACAGAAGACGATGCTTGCAGAGTGTGGTCTACGTCGAACGAGGCCAAGTCGTACGTTATGAAAATTGTTAATAACTAGATGATTGTAACGCTACCTTCATAATGAACTCTAATTAAATAAACGCTTGACAGAGATTTATTCTTCTTGTTATTACCATCGTATTCCGTTCTATTAATTAGGCAGTACCTACTATTCTAATTCCAACAAATTCCGACGGTGAATAACTCTTAGTTTAATTTTTTTTTCTTTTTTCATCAACGTTAAGACGCTTCTGAACAGACTTAACCCCCTTTTTCTCCCCATTTCTTTCATTCACCTTTTCTATTCGACGTTTCGCCAAGTGAAGACCATTTTTATCTGGGGCACTGGCAATATCTTGACCGACTTTTGACAGGCTTCAATTAAATTTTAAGCAGCTATGCAAAAGAAAGAAATAAAGGAATATTGAGAGGTGTGGTAGTAAGTGTTTTGGATATCATACGCGAGAATTTAATTGATAAAAATGAACGACGACTAGACTATGAGAGGAACCTATGCATGGATGAAGGAACCGCCGCTAGGGCTTGCATTAATTATAATAATCACACTAATTATGCGACGAGCGATAGTTGTGGAAAGATTATACATCTAATTGCGATGTGCTTATCGGCAACGTCACGTTTCTTTTAACGCCGTCGTTCCTGTAATTTGTAATAAACCACCTATAACGTGATCTAATAAATACGACCAGAAGGAAACAAGGGTCCCCTGCAATCATCATCCCCACCCACGTACCGTTATCCTTGCAGAAGTTACGTAGGTTCATATATACCCAGGCACGCGGGCCTTAAGACTGCGAACTTAAACAGGCCGATCGCATCGAGTCACGCGATTTGAACGGTCGGCATTATCGGACAAAATTATTGGCCGTTTAACCGAGACTCGAGTCCCTTCGCTTACCTAAGTTTGATCCGAGGCTTTTCAAGGAGCGTAATAGGGCGCCCGTGGCGAAAGTGACGAGAGAATTGGGTTGGGCGTCAATTATCTCGGGAGTATATAATACACTGACCATACTATATATTACGCGATTTTCAACAACTGATAAAGACCCGTACTACGGTTTACCTACAACTTAGTGTGCGTGTTTAGAAGGAGGTCTCCCCCAATCTAAACGCCAAGCGTGCGACTTACCGAGCCAATTTGACCCGGTCGTCAGTGACACTCTTAGAGACCAGTATTACCGGATGACCGGATGGCCTCCAGCCTCGTAACGAATCTATTTCTTGAACCCGATTAGCCGGAATTTTTATTTAGCCTCAGGGAATCGGGCAGCAGGTATTCATATTCCTTCGTCATGATCCAGGATTAAAATTGCAGTACGAATTTCTACACCGTACTTTACCATTTTTTTTATCAATTCAAATAATTTTTTTTTATACTCGATCCACCACATTCTCAACCTCTTCGGTCGCCCAGTACAACAAGAGAGAGAACGAGATACAAAACCAATAAGAAGAACTCGTGGGGTGAAGAAGGGAGACACACGATGGGAGAAAGTAGCTATAGTTCATTGCGTTATAGCTAGTTAGCCTTGCATCGCGGCCGTTGTCCTACTTACCTCAGCCACCGGTCCTTTGAACGTGAATAGGTATATGACCGCGCGAGAATGAGCGCGTTTATATGCTCTTTGGGATGAGGACTCAGATATATCGACCTTGAGTAATGTCCCAGAATAAGTTGGGCAGATTTTGGTTAATTGACGTACGAATTGCGCGACATCTGACATGGTGAAATCCGCGAAATGATAACGAACCTGCATGTCTGTCATTCGACTCGCTTATCGGTTAACGACGATCGGAAGTAACTTATCTCATTTTCTCTTTCTCTTTCTTAATATTCTCTCCTTTTACACCCACGCAAACTTTCGAAGACCTCAACCTCACTCCTGTGCTCCTTTGTGTGTTTCAGATGGCGACTGGTTTGCTCTGCTTAGTATTGGCTCTGCATCAAATCCACGATATTCACGCGGTTGTGAATAAGGGAGCTTCCTCAGGCCCGTCTAAAGACGGACCGACAAACTCGGTCTCTAACGATAGGATAAGCAATTCGTATGGGCCACCTCGACTCAACGATGTCTATGGACCCCCAGACAACTCTTATGGCCCTCCAAGTCCACCGAGATTCCACGGGCCCGCTGAAGCATACGGACCTCCACCTTCTGCGCCCATATATGGACCTCCACCACCTCGGAAACAAAAGCCACAATATGGTCCTCCGAAATTACAATACGGGCCTCCGAAATCGCAGTATGGACCGCCAAAGTCACAATATGGTCCACCGCCAACAATTTACGAAGGACCCCCGCCGCCTATACATGGGCAAAAATATGGACCCCCACCGAAGATAAGGATCCATCACGGACCCCCTAAGACTGGTCATGGACCTCCTATACCGATTTCTATCGAGAGCTATGGACCTCCGAAAAAATCACCTTCTCTGCCGTTCAATTCTGGATCACCTCAGGGCAATTATGGACCACCACCGGGTCCACCTCAAGGAAATTATGGACCACCACCGGGCCCACCCCAAGGAAATTATGGTCCACCACCGGGCCCACCTCCTTCGATTCAGCATTCTCAGATATCGCATCATCCCATTCAACCAGAATATGGTCCGCCACCCGGTGTACCGGCCCCACCAACGCCTCCAGACATCAAGTATGATGGATGGCAACCGATTGCTGGACTAGTTGGAACACCACCGGATGGAGGAGAGTCAGGATACTCGTCGTCCTCGTTTTCGACATCGCACTCGTCCTCGCATTCGTCCTCGCACTCCGCGTCGAGTTCGCTGAATATTAACGGAGGCGGATACCAGTCTGAGATTCAACTTGGAGCTCGATACCCGACTGGAAATGTACCAAGCGACTCTTACGGGACTCCAATTCACAGCTCCGAAGCTCAAGACTTGAAGTCATCTGTACAACAGTCGTCGGCGTCATCCGACAGCCATGGACTACCACCTCCCGCTTTACCGACATACGAAGAACACTCTTCGGAGAGCTACGCTGGTGGAAATAGTAATAACGCTGAATCTAGTAAACTGGATCAGTATCATTTGCAACTGGAACAGGAACAACAACAGCAGTTACAACCGCAGCCACCTAAACAGTACGGAGTTCCCGGTTTTGCGAATGAGCTCAGTGTACAGTATGGTAGTCCAAATCCCGAGCCGATTTCGATCATAAAAACTGTTGGCTTTGAATTACTTCCTAACACTGAGTCTCACCAGGACGTTTCTGTGTCATCATTCAGTGGCAGCAACTCAGCTGATGCTTTTTCTATTAATGGTGGAAGCCTCTCTTTGCCTCCACCTCCACCGCCGTCCGGTAACTACGGTCCTCCGATAAACTCTGGGGATAATTCTCTCAGTGCTGAATTTCACGGTCATTCTCATGGTGGCAGTGGTAACAGCTTCAGCAGTGGCAGTAGTAACAGCTTCAGCAGCGGCAGTGGTAACAGCTTCAGCAGCGGCAGTAGTAATGGATTCAGCAGCGGCAGTGGTAACGGATTCAGCAGCGGGTCGTCTCACGGATCTTTTGGCGGTGGTGACCTGGTACTTCCTCCACCACCACCTCCGCCGTCGTCATTGACTGTTACTGATAGTTATGGTGCTCCACCGCCTTCTTCGTACTCTCCAAATGGCCCGTACCCCTCTTCCCAAGGAGTTAGAAACTCCGGTTCATTCCAGAACTCGTTTTCATCTGGCTTCCACAAGCACGGCGGACATCATAGACACAGTCACAGGCATCACGGTCCTCCGTTCCGTCATGGACCACCACCTCCGCCACCAGGCTCATTCATTCCCCCAAGAAACCGACCTCCAATTAAATTTAGGGACCAGATTCCATCTAGTGTGTATTCCGCTATTCGACAGTATGATGTTCCGCCTCATGGTGGGCCAGGAAAACCTTTCAAAACTACCTACGGTGCACCGTCCATATCGGGCATATCTTCAGGAGGTAAACACCAGCAGCAGATACACTCAACTTCTAATCAGCACTTTTCGTCGAATGGTGGGTTCTTCGGCGGTGCTAATAGTCACTCGTTCGACTCCAACTCGGCATTTGCAGCTCCTAACGTGAATTACGGAACACCGTTGAGCTTCAGTAACTTCAACACACCTGCTCCTGTGCTCACTTATGGCGCACCTAACTTTGGTCCAAGCGTATCGTTCATTTCCTCTTCCGGAGATTTTGGAAGTGGTCTTTACAGCAGCCTGGGAAGCAACGCGTTGACCACCACCTACGGAACTCCAGTCCTTCAGCAACAGGGTCACCATGACTGTGCTGGAGCCCAAAGGGCGAATCAGAACAATGGAAATTTTGCCACATTTGATACCAACGCAGCCCTCCACGACTTTGGTGCATCTAGCTCAGGCCTTTCGTCGCAAAGCAATGGGAATCTCGCTTCCTTTGATACCAGCGGAATTCTTCACGGCTTCGGTTCATCCGATTCAGGCGCGTCTTCGCACAGCTTTTCTAACGCCATCGCAAACTCATTATCAGGGTCGTCCTTCAGCACCTTTGGAGGCAGTAACGGGGCTTCCAGTTTAAATTCTGCAGTTGGAGGTGGCACAATATTCTACGATACTCCATCTGTCAACGAGCTGAGCCTCCAGGTACATCAGCAGAAGAACACCGACCTCAAGGACAGCTACGGAAATCCGATCGGCGTGAGCTACGGCGTTCCTGATCAGACTGTCGCTGCATTGACCACAAACGACATCCACGTATCGTCTGGATCCTCTTCAGCGTCCTCTGCCTCATCCTCGTCCGATATCTTGGCTAACCAGTTCCAACTTAACTCCTTACCCTTGGTCGGGAATTATTTGACCAATTCAGTATCCGCTGAAGCTTTGACAGCTGCCCTAACCGCTCAAGGATTTGGCGAAGCAAAGCACGCAGAGTCTGCCGGCGTTGACGCCAGTCATTACCTCGAGACCCATGAGGGTAGCGAAGCTCTAGCTCTCGCCCAAGGACTGACAGCGACTGGTACTGATGGCTTCCAGATCCAGGGAACGAAGGGAGTCTACTCACTGCAGATTCAGCCTGCTGACGGTGGTTTAGGAACTGAGAACTCGGACGGAAGCATCCGCCATGAACAGGTCTTGTCTAACGGTTTGCTTCAGGATATTTTGGCGGCTATTGAACAGCCCCAGAATGGACAGATTGAAATTCAGGGGCCCCCGCAGATCCAGCATCTAGACGAGGTTTATGGCGATTTGGTGCACGCGGCGAGTGGTAACGTTTACAATGGCCACGATCAAGAGCTTGTACAGAACATTGTGCAGAGGACGGTGAATGAGGAAGAAGCAAAGCAGATCGAGGCGGAGAATGATGCAGACAAACGTGCCGATGGAAAGGTAGATTCCTCATCTGCGGACTCTCAGACTAGCGCTACATCTGACAATGATGTGGCTTTATTTTTCAACAACAATTTCAAGGAATCGAAAAAGGAAGCGAGATCACTTGACGCGTCCGAATCAAAGTTAAAATCCCCTGAGTCTGCTAAGTCCTCTGAGTAAAAGCCTCGAAGGTTCTGTAAAATTTCGTCTCATTTTGCCATAAAATCGATCGTATGAGATCGGGCGTTCTCTATTAACGGGGTAGTAAAAGACGTTAAGACTCTTAGAGTTAGGAATTACTTGCCTGCATCAAATTCTCACTAGGGGTAAGTTATAAGTTATTTTTTTTTTTTTCAACCTCACTAACAAGGGGATCGAGTCACGTTACAATTCACGACTAGCGAATTAGCTATTAGAAAAAGAAGCTGGTCAAGATAGAGAGAAACATAGAAAAAAAAAAAAAAATGTGAGCAGGAAAAAGCTCTTGGATTTAGCGTTCAAGTTTTATATAACGTAAAAAAAAAAAAACAACGTCTGTTTCTTGAATAGCAATTCTCTGTGATAAGAAAAACGATTATCTGTTGGTAATGTTTACTTGGAGAATGTTTCACGTCTCTCGACTACGTGTTTAATGGGTAATTCCGGTTATCTCAATCCCTTATTATTTATGTAATACGTGAACGAAACCATGCCACGCCATACCATCGTTCATTCCGATCGATTTATTTTCACAATCTATTAATTTATTATTCTTCATAAGTGATAGGATTTTTTATACTAAGTATATCCAATAAGCGATCGACGGATTTGAATATTTGTTAAATTCATCGTCATTGCTCGTTGGATGTAAATAGCGAGTACGTATGTACCTAGAGTACGCACTCGAGTCTTTGGACTCTGGTATGATGTAAAATTACGTCTGTTAAACGTCTCAATGTACATATATACTTATATTTTGTAAATAAATATCTGCATTGATAACCTACTATGTGCATTTTGATCTATACCCTCCTGTCTTACTCCTCCAGGCTCTATCCACTCTCCCATAAAATGAAGATAAATTTCACGTTTCAGAATTGCACATTTCTCAAAAGACGAGCTTAGGGCATTGTAGGATTGATTACCAGGTCAACGTTCGCCTCCAGCGAATAGGATGCAAAAAATTAGAAAATATGAATAATAATTTTCGCATGAAAGTGGGCTAGAGTTTTCTCCGAATAATCTTAGACCCTGGTAGGGAATTGGGTAGATGGAAGGACAAGAAGAAGAAGAAAAAAAAAAAAACGGGGGAAAAAGAAAGGAAAAGAAGATAAAATACCGAGGGAATTAGGTCCCCGCCTCTAACGAGGATTACGATTATGTAAATGCAATGCTCTTGGAATTGCTCTCGGCTATCCAGGGCGAGCATCTATGCGGGGATGGACGACTTAAAGATGGCTCTACGACGGTATGAGATTGTTCTAAGATTGGTATAAGATCGGCATTGGTGGTCCTCTGTATTCACGAATAATTGTCCTGGGTTAGTTTCGAAAATTAGTTACTCCCAGGCGGTCCAACTTGTCCGATATACTTCTTAGCTCGAATATTTCCGTGCTTGTGATTAATGTACGCAAGAAGGTCACACAACAGTGTCGAAGATGGCCAGTACCGGTTCTCCATTCACTTCCACGCGTCGTAAACTTGCAGCACACCTGAATTCCGTCGTTCATCAATCTACTCACGGCCCTGTGTAAACTCTGTCCCCTCGGTAAACTTATACTACCGACATCCAAGCCTCGCGTGACAACGTTCGCATCAATTTGCAGCAATTTGTGAAACACGCGCTGCACGGCCCCATCTACACCGATTCTCTATTGTCCGTACTCCACTCTATTCTACTGCTCACCTTGTACAGCTATGGTATATGAAACTTCGTATACATACGTTACGTACTTATAGACAGTTGTACGGCAGCCTACAGAAACTACGTGAGTATACTGAATGAGGTTCTGGACAATAACGTACGCCGGCTGAACCACAGCCACATTGCAGACAAGTTTCGAAAGAGCATAGGAGAAATTCTAGGTTCGATAAATTAGAATTTAATTTCCTACCATTACACATGTCATTAATTATAATGGAGTTAATCGATACTTCAACTACTGTATAGATTCGTTTAGCCTCTTTTCCTGTTTCCGGTCTATCGCTTCTTCGATATTCATACACTGTAATCTGAAGAAGGAGGCTGGTACCAGTACCCAAGGCGTTCCAGCTCGTCTACCAGTCTATAGGCACGGTATGGTATATTCATAGCTACACAAGTACACACACATTTCTATACACGTACATATAAACCTGGGGGTAAACGGCGTTTACGCAACCCATACTCGTTCACGTTCAGAATTTATGTGATGCACGGTCGCGGCCGAGAACCGCGGTCAAGTATCTGGCCAAGTGAAAGGTCGTCCCCACTTCACCACGACGATTTCCGATTCCGTTGGGCAATAGAATTGTTGAGCTTGTACTTTTTTTCTTTGTCGTCGTATGGACGCTGATGCGATAAAGGTGTGCAAGCTGAATCAACAATTGTCAATTGGCACGGGAATACTATAACGAGTATGTAATTTGGCGAAAAAATTATGCGATAAGTTATTTTTTTCTAATGCTAGTCGTTTTAATTAATGCAAATCTACTCGTAGCTAACGTAAGTAGTGAATATATTTCGACTCTTTTCACAGGCCTTGGTTCTATAAAAAAAAGCCCCGAGCTCTTCCTTGTTTCGTTAAACTCAATAGGTTCGACTCCTCCTTAATCGCTTGGCAAGCGCCGTCTCAACAGCTCTTCGAATACTGTGCTCGTTCGAGGAATAGGTACGACAACGGTACGAAACTTTCAATAACGCCTCTCCGAAGGGAAACCCTCGGCACAATCCAGCGCGCCCCTTCATCTTGATCCGAAATTAATTCGACAGCTGCGCGACTACGCTAATCGCAAGCCGTTTTCGACGAGATAAAAGGACCCAGGCTTTTGCGGGAAAGAGGAAACAGACAATTCCCAGTGGGATAGTATATATGTGCGAATACATATATGTGTGTGTTATGTATACATACCTTAACGCCCTCCAAAAACCTGGGTACAAAGTGGCGGGCAAAAAGTCTAACGCTTCTGTAATAATCGCGGGGAAAAGGCCGGATCCACGGGTCTTCGTTAATGTTAATCGCTGCGAGGCGAGAAGCAACAGCAACCAGATGGGGAGCATCGTCCAGCACGTTTCCCATGAGGCCCCTCTCTTCGCCCGTCCTCTCAAACCTTCTCCTGCGCTTTCGAACTACGTTGTCTTGATTGCGGAGGCGAGCAGATTAAAACCGTTGAAAATATTGCTCTGGACCCGCCTCTAGCCTCGAGTAGAAATTAGCCGTATCAATATGCATGCATAATTCATTAATTGTACCAAATCGCAATGTCCGGTTTCTAGATTCGAGTCCTGGCAGTAATACGATCTTCGAACAAATTGCTTTGAAGAAAATCCCAAAATTCATTTGTTTTTATTCGCGGAGAAAAGTACGCGAAAAATCGAATACATAATAGGACTGAAAAAGGGCCACGAGGGCGTTGCGTATCCGAATATACTTGGCAACTGCCTTACTGGCTTGGAAATGCGCTTAGACGGGCGAGTGACGCGAGTCGGCTTCCGGCCACCACCCTCAAACCCTGTATTCCATCCCCAATCTCTAGCTAAGGAAGCTGAGACTCTCGAGCCGTTCCTGTCTGGAGATTTGGCAAGAATTTGTCGCACGTCGGATCAAGTCTCTAGGGAGGTACCGGATCGAGTGACGTTCCGACGCTCCCCAGTTCCTATACTACACATACACACATGCATATGACGGTACATAGTCTGGACTACTATATGGAGCTTTCATTCGGGGTTAAAATAAAGCAGCGTAGTACCGGTTAAAAATTAAGATTATACTTGCAGTATCTGAACCGGAACCGTTTGAAATATTCAAGCTAAAATAAACGGTGAATCTCCGCAAGTTATTGCGAATAGGGAATCGTCGAAAGGCAGTAAGAAACTTACCTTACGTTATGCGCTGAGGAACGCGCGGCGATCTCGAGGGAGGTTTGGCGTACCCCAAGGAGTGGTAAAATTCAAAAGGCAAGAAGATATTCGAAAAATGTCTTCCTTGAGAGAATTTAATTTACCCAGTAAAAGAAACTCACCTGTTTCTGGTAGAACTCCGATGTACAGATGTGGCTGTAGAGAAAGGAAGGAGGCTCCAGGTATTCCTTAGAATATCTGGAATAGTTTTATCCAAGAATTCTGTGCCATATATTGTAATAAAAATTCGTATAACGAGGGGCGTCTTACGATGTACAAGGTACTGGCCTTGTTCTCTCCATCTAGGCGTCGGCGTCGACGTCGACGTCGAGTGGACGACGGAGGGTTGCTCAGACTTCAGGACGGCGACGATCAGTCATCCCCCACGGACACTTAGTGGACGTCATTTGTCTCCTGTCCGTCAGTCCGTTTGACCCTTCGCGTTTTCGTGTTCCCAAGAGATGTGGTGCGAGGTCTTAACGCCCCTAACTCGTGTTCTACAATCTTTAACTTTCCTCAAAGCGTCAACGAGTCCCCGCCGTCAGATCGTCCATGTTTATCCGCGTCTCAACGTTTCGATATGTGTATAACTACTAGAAATGTCAGTCTACACCCTTGGCATTCTGTCACTCGATGTGTTTGCCTGCTTTTTTGATATCTCGGATTTTTCAGACATGTCTAACACATATCGTGCCACAAACACCAGCCAGGGGGTGTGTTTGTGTGTCCACTGTCACGAAGATGTTACGCTTTCGACCACTCCAACGACTTTCTCTTGGACACGGGTCAGCGAGTATTCTAGCGTGACTGGTCAAACTGTTACAACGGATTTTACTCGGGAAGATGGAAGAGGAGAATTTAATAAGAGAGGAAATGAAATTTTCATTTGATCCGGACCAGAATAGCTGGGTGATGCAAGTCTCATTCATTTTACCTTTCGTTCGATAAAATAAAAATAAAAATTTCCGTGACTTTTCTACCAAGACTTCGATATCATTTTCCATCGCCTAGTGAGAAGTCTCGCTTTAGATTTAAGATAAAATTCTTGAAAAAATTCACGATTTTTCACCCTTATTCTGATACTGATTCAAAGATCAGAAACAGAAACGGATTTCTGATTCCGATATTTCACGGCATCTAGGGGTATTTGGTGAGGTGTATAAGGGGAGGTTCTGTATTATCGAAGGTCTTCTCTATTATTGCCTGGGTAGTGGTTTGTGTTTCGTCGGGTAGGTTCGTAGCTGCCGGTAATTCCTTGGGTTCGAAGGGGTCTCGGTGAGAGGAGTAAAGTTCCGCCCTCGTAATTAAGCCGGCGCTGGTTTTTGATGGCCACTAAAAATGTCGCGGAGGGTTTCCCAAGTGGTTAAGGAGACTTGGCAATGCCCTTGCCCCCCTCGATCCACCACCCCCCTCCCCCGTTCCTCTCACCCACCCCTTCTTCCGGTCTCTCTGATATTAGCAATACTCTGACTCGTAAAGTCGACTCCGTGGCAATTCAAGTCACTTTGCGAACCCTTTATATACACTCCATGTCGCCCCCGTCCCTTTTCCTTTTCCTTTCCCTTGCTGGCTGGCTGGCTGGCTCGCCAACCCCCCAACCCTCTTCGAGTATCGTAGTGAAATCGCGAAACGCTGCTAACTCGTGCCACTGTCATGCCATCGTCGTACTCCTCCGTCGTCGTCGTCGAAGCAGTGATTTTAATGTTCCTCCGCAGGTCCTTGGAAGATCTTCAAATTTTATATATATATATATATATATAGGTATATATACCGGGGCTAAAAACACGAGGGATAAAAGGATTTAAGACTTGGTAAGCTTCGGCAACCGCTTTGTCTTCTGCTCGCGATTTTAGAGGGTATTTTTTTTTCCTGCGACCGGATATAGATCGGTATATTTTTATCATGTATGTATATTGCAACAGGGGTGCAGGTGGTTACGTAAATAATAATAATATAGTATATAAAACGCATAGATACCACAAGCCCGCATGACTGGTATTAAAGGCAGTTACTTAGGTAATGGTTCGAGCGTTATTATTCTCAATTACAATAATTAACCTTTTCAGTGGGTAATTAAGCGAAGGGATAGCGACGGGACAGGGTAAGGGAAGTAAAGTAAAGGGAAGGGAAGGGAAGGGAAGGGAAGGGATGTAGCTGGTAGTTGTAGGCGCACCTCTCTCTGATTTAATAAGTTCATTACCTAATGAACAGACGTATAACAGCTCCGCGTCGGGTAGGTATATTCCGATAATCAATACTTTTAATTACCAAAAAAAAAAAATTCATTTTTCTCCATAGAATGATTCGGGAACACGCGCGTCAATTTATAATTGAATATTAAATCGACGTGCACGGTTTTGCCAACGCCCACGTCCAGGGATTCTACAGAATTGCCCAAGATTACCAGCTACCTCACAGCGATACCTACCTACCTACCTACCTACCTACCTACCTTCCTACCTACCCACCGTTTCAAATTTAGTATTTAAATTTCCTGTTTGGTTATTCTACGGGCGGGTAGCTCTCGCACCCCCGGTGTTTATATACGTTCTTCAGCTACCGCGGTTCTCGGCTACAACGAGAGCGCGTCAGCCTATACATAAAGACCAAGATATATGTATACGTATAAAGAGAAAGGGAGAGAAAGAGGAAGATAGAAAGAGATAGATAGATAGATAGAGAGAGAGAGAGAGAGAGAGAGAAAAAGAGAGTGAGTAAGGGAGTAACGGGTGGTGAATATATATCTATAGGGGAACACGCGGGACGGAGCCAGGACGGGGTTTTGCTCTTAAGCCTTTAATCTTTTGAGTCTTTGAGACAAAGGCGGCGAAAAATGTTGGGCGCTGCGGCTTTCCTGTACCGTGAATTAGCGCCCAAGAGATAACAAAGAAAGAATTAAGACTCGGTTAATGTATGCGCGAAACGACTTTTTCCTTTTTTAAATCAGGAGCTTAACGTTATACCTATACCCTCCCCCCGCCCCCTCCCCCTCCGACCTGGCAAACAAGGGATTGTCTCTTCGACGAATTTTGTAACCCAGTGCATGATGATGATTATGATGTACGGATATTAATTCGCCCCTTTTTTTGCCACTGGAGATTTTTTTTTTCTTTCTTTTTTTCATATACATTCGTAGGCATATATGTATATAGCGTTAATTAACCTGGGTCAATAAATTCCGGTTACTCAGAGAGTACTCGTGGGCAACGCAACGGTAAGTTACCGAGAATTCACAAATCCGAGTCTGAGCTCGGTGTCAACTGACGGAAAATGCGTTCCACCCGAGCTTTCATCCCCGTCCTCGTTCTCGTCACCGTCGCAGTAGCCGTATCTCTCTCCATCGCGTCCTAATTAGAGAAATTTAAATTCATAGCCACCCGACGGTCGCGGGTACGATGCTGGTGAGCTCCGACTCCCTTTATCCCCGTAGCAGCTACCGTCCCTCAACTAAAGCAATTACGTACAGGGCTACCGTCTAGTTGACTTACCCCGAAAAGATAACCGAGTTCAGTTTCGTTCGCCAAGAGATTCTTGTTACTGAAAAAAAAAATTTCAAAATCATCGACGTGATGGGTAAAAATTTTACTCTCTATTTCTCTCTCGATTTCCTTTCTTTTATCGCAGATCTTTAGCTATCGAGAAACAGTGAGTATACATGAATATACCCATATCGAATGTATGGATTAATATGAATATAGATCGCGATTCTATTTCGCGAGTTCGAATTCGAGAACCGTAGCAAATCACTAACGTCCGTTCGTTTTTTGATTTATAAGGCTTTTAGCTGGCAGACGGAGAAGAAACTGCGTATATGGGGAATCGCCTGTAAGAGTTCAGAACGTATTTCTCTTATGTATGTTCTACATGTATATTCGATTATAGCGAGAATTATCAAGAAATTTTTTGATCTGATTTACAACTAGATGAGTCATAGAATTGTGGATTTTTAAAAGCGAAATATCCGCAAATCGATTAAATAAATATCTCGGATACGTTATGGAGAAAAAGAGCTTCGATAATACGAATTGAACGGTATTAGATTCTGTCGACAAAGTGCCGCCCGAATATGTCGGATCGGTTCACAGCCGAATTGGTATTGTTCGTTCGTTCATATTCATTCATTCTCTCTCTCTTCACTGCACAAGTTGTTCAACGGTGCGACTCGGTTTTGATACGTTTGCCGCGTTACCGTTGGAGAAAATACACCGAAAATTGGAAAAGTTGTATGGAAATGGTTGGAAAAGTGGGCGATTCGGTAAAGGGGCTGGAAATAAGGAGAAAAAAAAAAAAAAAATAAGGGAGGAAAGAAAAAAGGAAACGTCGGAAAGGTGGAATGGTGAAATGGACGTCCCCCGTCGAGCTTGAAGGTAAAACAAGGAGGGAATAACCGCGAGACAAAGAAAGATGGAAAGAAGGAAAAGTAAAGTTGTAACGTTTGCGTAGAGTTTGACGCGAGCTCCTAAAAGAATTATACCGTGGCTCGTTTGAAAGGGGAAAAATGCCCCGGGTCTACTATTCCTGGGGGTGAGGGTAGGTGGGTACTGTTTGGTAGCGGTTGGGGAAAGCTACCGCCTCGAGGGTGGCTGTAGGAACTTAGAAATAACAAGGTCGAATGACAAGAAAACAGAGAAGGTAGATTTCGTCGTAGAGAAGGACGAAAAGTAAGAAGGGAAAGATGTGGAACGGGGAGGTAAAGGGGCGGGTAAAGATAAGGGCGCGACGTGAGCGAGTCGTTAAGGGATGCAAATTAACCGGTACCAGTACGCATAGCGACACCCTACTCGAAACTTGTGCAAGAACTTCTCCTCGGACGATATAGATTTCCCTACTTCCTATTCGGCCGCGAACTACTCGATTAACTATCACAGGTATTAAAGGGAGGCAAAGTACACCGAGAAAACGCAAGTCTCTCTACCGAAACTAATTGAAAGGGTCGAGATCACGCGTCGAATATTGTTGGAATTATTATTCGTACGTCCTGTACCGAGTAAAGCTATACGGAAGCGAGTGTCAGGGAGTTGGGGTGATGCCGAGGACCCCCCCCCCCCCTCCCCCTAGTTTTCGGTTACTCTTGGTCGGCTGAGTCGGAAAACGGCTGGCGCATCTGTCGCCAAATTATTTTGCCCATAAGGCCGTGAAAAATTGCCTGCTGCCATTATTGTTTCGCTGTGCGAAAGATCTATTTATTCATTACGAGTGCAGCGGCAATTTAGTATTATATAGACTCTTATGCGGTATGAAATCTGAGGTCAGAAAAAAAAAAAAAACACACACACACACTCGGCTATAGAGACTAATAAATAATAGCGAAATCTCATGATTGACCGTTATCGGGATCTGGGATAATCATGAATCATTCCAATTAGCGAGATTTGATGTCACGATCGCATGACGTTAGTCTCCGCAGATTTTTGCTTCGGGGAGTTTTCCGATGTATAGATATATATATATATATATATATATATATATATATATACGTAGGTATTGTAGTACATACATACATATATAGGTAGCCCTAATTGGCGATCACTTGAGATTATCGCAATCCTAAAAGGAAAAGAACGGTTTAACGCGCATGGGTTGTAGAAGAGAGGAGTAAAGCTGGATCGAATTATTCTTGCTAGTGAGCAAAAGGGTAGGTAAAACCGAGCGTAATTTTCAATCTCCCGAAGCGCAACGAATAACAAGATCCTCGGTGTGACGGTGGTTCGCTCGGCGTTGCGCCCTGAGACAGAGTAATTAAGCCGAATTATTCAGCCTCGCGGATGGGCTCACCGCGTTCCTAGCTCTGCTCAGCCTCTTTACTCGCATAATAACTGTACCGCGGCAGCGAACGAGAGATAAAGAGGAAAGAGGAAAAAGGAAAGAGGAAAGAGGGAAAAGGGAAAAGGGACGAGGGCGTTTCGTCGCGTACCGAGGAAGCGGGTATATTATCGAGAGTTGGAAAGCTCTTTGAAATTAAACCGGCAATACGAAGGGTGATTAGCAGAGGAAGGTGCGAGGATTATGACTATTATTATTATTATTAATTTTTTTTTTTTTTTTTTTCTATAAAGGAATGAGAGTTTGCTTGTCGACGTTGATTTTCGTACGTATTTTCACCCCATCTAACTCGATGCCACTTGACAATTGATTTTAGCCCTATGAGTGAAAAACGAATTCCGCTAGCTTCTATCGCGTAGCTGCAGGAGCCACCATGGTTAGTCAATATAGGGTAAAAGGGGTGACTCCGTTTTTTCCTTGTTTTCAACTCTATGTAAGTAAAACGTTTCGTCACTCTATGGGGAGAGAAAAAAGATGGAAATAGAGGGCTGGAACGTTTCTGTTTTCCGTTGTTGGTCGATGAGGAGCAACAGTTGTTGGCTGGTTGTTTGCTTGGACGCCGTGTGCGCGCTAGGACGAATGTGCGAAGAGGCGAGGATAAGGGAAAAGAAACTCGGTGTAGGGGAATCAAATAGGAAGTTTAGGAAAACTTGTTCGGAGCTTGATGGGAAAGGAAAGGGCCTCGTGAATAGTAAAACTTAAATTCAAATTTCACACATTACTTAGGTTGGAAATTTCACGAACTACCTAAACTCGGAATAGGCTTTTCTTCGTGATGGTAATTCTACAAATTTAGTTATAATGAATATCAAGACTTATCTATAACTTTGGAATGTATTCATAATTTGTATGAATTAGCTCTGAGACATAATTTTGTGGAAGAAGCGACTACAGATTGTAAAAATTTGAAAGAAATCCGAAAAAGACGATTTCGAACATTTATGTTAGAAGGGAAATTTTTTTTTACCATCATCAATTGATCCGAAGCTTCCTAGACCGAAATCTCGGCAGGTCTGTATGAAAACTTTTCGCTGTCGTCACTTCACAGTTCACAGAAAATGTACATCCGATATTAAAATCTCGGTAAAGTCCATTGATCCAATCGTTCTAATCATTTTCATCAAACGGTCTATAGTTACCAGCCGATGTCTCGATAGTGACTATCGCGCAGATAAAATAAACCGATAATGATTCAGATTTGGGTATATAAAGAATTAAGTTTTTTTGCCCAGTCACACTTCGAAGTTTTCAATTCGTCAACATGAAAGGTAAGTCCTTTTACATCATCTATAGAATATTTCGTCTCGGTGTTGATGCCGAGTTCGAGATTTTTCACGAGAAAATTTGACGTTAAATATATAGAAGAGAATGAATTTTGTAATTTTGTAATTCCTAACCATTTTTTCACTGGCTAAGTTTCCCTATGTTTGATATTTGAAGTTCTCATTTCTCTTTAAGTTATGGTAGATTTTTACTTTTGTCTCATGTTCATCCAGTCTAATCAAACTTTCGATGATTTTTTGCAGTACAAATCATCACCTTCGTCGCCGTAGCTCTCTTGGCTTCGGCCTACGCTTTGACCGAATGTCCCGCTGTGGATGGTGAGGAAGCTGTATCCATCCCCAACCCTAAAGACTGCGGCAGTTTTTACATGTGCGATTCTGGTCAACCAATACTTACTCAGTGCTCCGATAATTTGGAATATAATCATGAATTGGGAGTTTGTGACTGGCCCGAAGACGCTAATTGTGTTGTAACAGAGACGGCTGAGGATGAAGATGAGGCTGAAGATGAGGCTGAAGATGAGGCTGAAGATAAGTAGGCTGAAGATGAGGTTGAACCCGAGTTTGATCCCGCAACTAATTCAACACAAAATGCATAATCATACATATGTCATGCGATTAATTAAATAAACGCAAGAATTTGAGCATTGAAATATCAGTCTACCCAGTCTCTTGGTATTATTCGTTGATCCTCATGCTTATCCACTTCCACTTCCATCTCTTACATCCGGTCCGAGCTAATGGTTGAATCGTTGCTGTTTGGAGTCAAGCGTCATATCCAACTGATTCGGTTGAATTTATCTTGAAACCTATGCGAAAAATGATAATGATATCAATTTTGGAACCAGGTAGTATTTGCTACCAAATACAACTGGCTCATATTGTTTACATGAATGGAAGAATTCGTTCTAGTTTAAGTGAAAACGTGATTATACAGCAAAAGATGAAGAATAATTTAATATTCGATGAAAATTCGTGTTAATGAAATTCACGTAAAAGTTTAAGACCAAACGGTTATTCGCTGCTTTTCTGCTCAGACACGGAATGTACGCGAAGAAGACTTCGAGGGATAAATCAAGGGTCAGTGAAAAGAAAAAGAAGAGAGTGCAGAGAAACAGAGAATCTGAGGGCAAGTTTGAGAAAACTTTTTGGAAACTTTACGGGAATGTAAAGTCTGATTCGAATTTTGATGCTATATACTTTTTTTTTACCGATTTCGGTAACGCATTTTGATCGCTAATCATAAATCACACAATTCAAATGCGATTTTCTTACATATGGACTCATAATCATGAGAAATCGATTTCCTCGCGCATCTTTCGAAATGCCGATCCCCTTTATTTTAAGGGTTCAATTCTTTTTGGTAATTTATCACATATTGCTCATCCCCAATTGTCAACTTTGGATATACAATCGTTGAGCGTCAATTGAAAGCCATTGAATTTTTTACAGTTTACGATCGAATTAGAGGAAAAATAATAATTTCGCAGGTCGATATGTCGGAATCGGTTAGTGGTTGGAGTTCCACACTAGAAGATAGGTAACCGAAGTTACTAAGATGAATCCTGAAAAACACTCGGCACCTATAGTAAACCGTAACGTATGAGAGATATGAATTTAAATTTCATATCTCTATGGTACGTAAGTTTCGACGTTATCTCACATCGACGAAAAGTAGCGAATTAGATCGCTGAAATATTCGAAATGTAAAAAACTATGGCAAGTACTATAATGATTTTATTAAAAAAAAAAAATATCGCCTACAATCGATATCATAAAATCAGGAAATAACATCAAGCACGCAAAATAAATGTGAACGAACACCTTTCCTGCTTTAAGATTAGATAATCGACGATGTGTACTTTAGTACTTGCACGTGATGGGATGGTGACAGATTTTTGCATTCTATACGATGAAATCACTGCCGTACCTACTTGTCCGTATTTTTACATTCTAACATTTTTACCACTTATCTGATTTACAGCTCGATACATAGTTACTTATCGTTCTCTTTATACTCACAATTCCACAGATCAGAGAAAAAATAACTCAAGATTTGGTATATAATAGGAAACCGTTGCCTGGTCATATATCAGTCCATACAACTGTCAACAATCTGTCAACATGAAGGGTAAGTCGATTCACATTATTCACACGGTATAATGTATTGGCTTTAGTCAGTCCCGATGATTCCTCGTAAAAAAAAGCATCAAGTATACAGACTTGGAGAAAAATCTTTTAGCGCGGTTCTCGCGATTCTCAGGAAAAAAAAAATCACGATTCAAGAATTGTCAGCTCTTTCAAATCAATGACCACAATCGCCTTTTTCATTATGAAAATCCCTTCTGTTCATAAAATTTCGTTGATATTTCTGGTGTTAGTTTATATTACGATTAAATATTTCCAAATTTCCATTTCTCACAGGACCCATCTACGCTCTAGCTTTCCTGGCCCTCTTGGCTATGGCTTCCTCCTTAAAGAAATGTCCTAAGGTAGATGGACAGTGGGCTGTTAGCGTCGCGAATCCTGCTGATTGCAAGACTTACTACGCTTGCAGTTCCGGTACACCTGTTTTGGCAAACTGTCCTTCAGGTTTACTCTACAATGAGGAACTGGGAGTATGTGACTGGCCAGAACATGCTCATTGTGTTCCAACAAAATCTTCCTCTGACAATGAGTAGCGAAGGAAATATCCTGTGAAGAGTTCCTACTGTATGATCAACCGACTACCGAATACTTTATTGAATATTAAATTGTCCATATACAATATTATTTCGATTTTGAATAAATAAATGAATATATATATAAACTTGGGCTTATGAAGATTGGTTTACTTATGTTAGTCTATAGAAATTATACCTCAATCCTGATCCTTCGGTATTGTATAAGTATTTTGGATGTCTAGTTACCTCCATGACACTATCAAGCATGAGCGACAAGAGGTGTTCAAAAAGCCTCACTTGCTTCATGTGCATAAGCACTTGGCCGATATTATTGGTAAAGAGAAAAAGCAAGAGAGCACCAAGAACCGAGCTTACAACGGACACCTGAATGATTTGGAAAGAAGGTAAAGCGGATCCCAAAAAGATCTCGCACTACCTGCAACATTATACCCGACGAATAAGATCCAAACCACCCGACTAACTCCGTGGAAAGTTCGTAACGAATGAGCTTAGACAATAATAATTGATGATCTGTGCTTCCAAACGTCTTACTAAAATCGAATGGGACAAGTGGGCAACAGATCCATCATTAACTGCCTTTGCAACGTCATTCAGTACTCTGAGCAATGCAGATTGGGTACTATGGCATTTTTGGAAATCTTAAGACTTAAGTTTATTCAAGAGAATTATGTGGGCGAACTTCCATACCTCTGGAAACAAAAAAGTTTGCAGTGAGAGGCTAAAGAAATTGGTCAGAGAGGGGCAGGTACGACTAATTGGTCTTTGATATGCATCGACTGCACATTATCGGGACTTTATCCAAGCAAATTATCCAGGCCAGTTGAGTGGATAGTGAGGATCTGGTTTTACAAAATCGGTGAGAAAGAGAAGTGAGATTGGACCTGGGACTGCCGATTGGCAAGTGAATTAATTAAATTATTACCAGAGCAAGGGGGATGAGTATTCGTAATAGAAGTATATGAAACACATTCAGCTGATGAGTGTTAAAGTAAATGTCAAGTCAAGGTGAAGAGTTTGACAAGAATGGAAATAACCGTGCATCAAATAATCAGTGTTTCGATTCGTGACATGAATTTTTCGCGAACGCTGATTAGCTGAACCTATCGGTTCTTTCATGTCGATCATCTTGTCGATCAAACAAGATAAAAATTTTCGA
Organism: Tenthredo notha; assembly: GCA_914767705.2. Taxonomy (NCBI): domain Eukaryota; kingdom Metazoa; phylum Arthropoda; class Insecta; order Hymenoptera; family Tenthredinidae; genus Tenthredo; species Tenthredo notha. The sequence goes on along the minus strand of OU611908.1, from coordinate 17,769,519 downwards.
TTCTTGGTAAAGAAGCCTACGTTAATTGGCCATGTTATCAGTTCAAGGCAACAGTCTGTTATCAGTTTAAAGAATCATCCCTCAAGTTGAAGAGAACTGGTTGAGATTTTGACGAAAGTGAAAATGTGTTGCGGTCATATGAATTCAAAACCGCGGTTTTTCACTTGAAACAATAAATTAAAAATATTGAATGATTGAATGATTGAAGATACTGTAATACTATGGTAAACTTGAATTAGTTGAAATAGTATATTTGAAGATTGTAAGTACCGTAGCTCAAGTTCCGAGCTGATTACTAATGCATAGTTTCTGATGGATTGCTAGGAAACGTCCGTTCAGGTTTCGACCCTAATTGCAACTACCCTTCGTTGGCCTAGGGGTAGTCTGTTGGGCCAGACAACTTTCTCCTTCAACTAGCCATCCTCAAATGCATGCACATTGCACATGTGCTATTCTAAGTGGCTAACCGTTCTTAGAAATTTCCACTCTGATGCAGCGCAGTTTGGATTTGAGTTAACTTGCTCAGGCCCTGGTACAATGAAATAACCATGCGAATAATCAGCGTTTTGATTCGAATCTTCCGTGTAGGGTTTAATCAATCCAACTGAATCTATCGACCGGTTGATAAATACCTATCGTTGTCTCGATTCTCATTATTTTTCAGATTAGAGATGATAAAGACTCGCCAATCAGTATATAAAGGCACATATTCCCTGGCTATTCATATCAGTTCGTATTAACAATCTGTCAACATGAAAGGTAAGTCGACTTCTATCCTCGATAGAATGTGATTTCTTTTTTGTTTAAAGTGAATAATATTTGAAGCAAAGTTCTTTAGTTTAGTTCTTCGATATTTTCATTCCAATGGACGATTACCGTCCCTTGATTTCTTAGATTCTTTAAAATCCATTACGTTAATTTGTCATTTCGAGATTTTTCTCAAATGATGCGGATATGCTATAAATTCTGATCTCCTTTGGCCGGTTATCGATGTGTTCTGATCAAACTTTTGGTGACCATTTACAGCCCAAATCTACTCCTTCGTCTTCCTGGCTCTTCTGGCCGTGGCCTACGCCGCTGAATGCCCAGCAGAAGATGGTGAAATAGTTGTTCATCTTCCCAACCCCGAAGATTGCACTACTTTCTATAAATGCAATGAGGGCAAACCCGTTATTCAGTATTGCCCCGACAATCTGGAATGGAATGCAGAGCTGGAAGTATGTGACTGGGCCGAAAATGCTGGCTGCTCCACCGCTGACGCCGAGAAGTAACTGGAAGATAAATAATTATTCAAAATGCCACCACAGTCTCTTGGACTAATAACTAAACGCAAATTAATAATCATATGTGTACCATCAGATTAACTAAATAAACACAAAGAGTTGAGCATTCGAATATTGGTTTACCTGTACTCCGGACTTCCGGGTTCACCTGTTACTACATCTGTTTCGTTTTTTCGTAATACCTAGTCTATCTTTTCTTGAGTGAAAAATTCTGAACAAATTTTACTAACTCATTTCTCACGTGGAAATATTTTCAGCACAAAAGACTAATTATGGAATCATTTCGATTAGAAAAAAAAAAAAAACTGACTGAAAACGATATTTCTAAAAATATCTACACTTTCTCAATTGGTCGTACAACCAGGTCTAGTAATGACTAGAGGTAACACTTCTTTTCCATTGCAAATTAAATCGGGCTTAAAGAGGTTAATCCACTTATCCTACTCCTGTATATTATTTCAGGGACCTTGGGCAACTTGCAGCTCATCCTTTCCCATCATATTATAATCTTTTCTAAAAACCGAGTTTTATTTCTTAATAACGAACCATATCGAATTCGATATGAAATATAAGTGAATGTATAGCAGAATTGTGAAGAAGAAACTACTTTTGAAAAAAAGTATTAAAAAAAAGCTCGAATTCGTATGAGCTTTTGAGACAGAGAACAGTTCTTCTACCCTTGTTTGCTCGAATGCAGAATGCACGCGAGGAGGAGTGTAAGGTTGTTGGAAAGAGGTGAAGAGGGACAAGGGTTGTGGGATAGAAGAGGAGGAGGAGGAGGTGGGAGGGGGGAAGATCTCCGATAGCAAAGCTCACAAAGCCCGCGTCCCGTGTCGAGCCGTTTTATTGCTAAACGGCGGTCGCGGCGAGTACGTTGGCGAGATTGAAAAGATTCAAAGCCCGTGTCGTCGTTTCGCGTCCCGTAGAGGTGGACTGTCGAGGGTTGGACGTAGAGATAGTCCTAAAGGACGGAGGGTGCGAAAAGCGAAGGGATGCATTTTAACGCAGAAATATTTCTAGAATAATAAAAATCCCATACGATATATATCGCTCGAACGTCTCCGAGTTTCTCCCTCGTATTCACCAGCCAATGCTACCCTCTACCCTCTACCCTCTATCCTCTAACCTCCCCTATTTCCCTCTATGCAAATTCAAGAGCAGCGCTAGAGGCGGGCGAGCTCTGCCACTGACGTTTTTAATTATTCAATAAAAACCCAGGTCCCTGTACACATTCCGGTTACCAACGCACCCCAGGTATTCACCTATCCCGACATACTCAGACACACATCCGCATTTATACCTACGCTTAACCGGTGCAGCCAGCTCAAGTAGGTACCTAGATACTTTCGAGAGCTTACTTCGGTTATCCGATAACTCGATCGTCGTCGGTTGACTCAGTCCGTACCGTGCGATAACTCGAAGTTGGGATTTTTTTTTTCTTTTTCTTTTTTTTTTCCAATCTGCGAAAGTGCATAAGCGTGGTGTGGAAAGGATACATTCCTCCATCTGTTTAATAATGTTCCGTTTTTTCTATATGCCTAGCTCTTCCCGTTTCGGAGCACTTTATTAATACGCGAACAGGTAGCTTCGGATATTTTCAGATAGCCGAAGGCTGCAGAAGAAGGATGTATCCTTTGCACACTGTCGCGAAGGGTGGGCATCTCTTTCGTATAACAGTATTACAGAACCACTTTGATGTCTAGCTGTGGCCCGAGCTTTAAGCTGAATTAAGGCAGCTATAAGGCCGCGAGATTCGGAATTACTTTTGCGAAATTTATAACTCGATTTCGCGAGAGGTACGTTCTTGTAGCCCGTCATGCTGTAGCTTGGGATGACGGGAACGGATACCCGTCTGTTATACGGTACCTCGGAGACTCGTTTGCGATTAAGTGGTTCATTCTTTCCGACTTCGAAAGTGTTGTACAACTTTTCGCAAAGTTATTCACTGTTTAATATATCTGTTTCACATGAAATAGCGATAGTAATTTTAGTACCTACTGCAGTGCGAACGGGTAAAGCTGAGCTAGTCATGGCTCATTGTCAGAGAAACTGAGAAAAGTGTTTGTTTTGCTTTTCAAATCGTGATTTATATTTACAGTGCAAGCTAGAGACGAAACGAGCTGCACATACCCATAGGGCATGATGTATACCGTCCAGCTTACACTGCATACAGTCTAGTACAGTCAACGACATTAGTTCTTTCAGAACGTTGAATACACATTTTGAAACTTGCTTTCTTAAGCTGTGCCTCTAAAAAAAGAAGAAAAAAAATTCAATTATTAATACTAGAAATTAGCACCAACATTTTTTCGAGAATTTAATCGCCAGTGGTTATTATGCTTTTAAAGGCTCGATTAAAGGTATTTCAAGATATATTTCCAGGCATTTTAAGGACGCCTTGAGTCCAATGCTCGTCTTTTTTTTTTTTTTTGCAAGAACTTTTCGCGTACTTTGAAATGTTTGAAATTTTCCGTGTAACCACGATATACAGACCGTTCGTCTTCGGTGGATGAAAATATACGACTGGATTCTCTTACTCGATTAGTCGCACTTCTGGTTCATAGAATTATCAACGACGGGATTAACTTGTCATAAATCCTTTGTATCGAATGATATGTGATGAATTTTTCTCTACGGTAATGAGTAAAGATTGCTATTACGCGAATACAGGTCTATAAGTATATATATCGGCTTTGTGCCTTATGATCAGATAAATATAAATGTCGATATTAAGTCATTAATTTACTCCGCAATAAAATATATGAAAGTTTCTTTGATTTACGATCGTAATATCCTAGAACTAATATCGTACAATAATTTATACGAACAGATTCGACCGCTCATCAATGCGGCATGACATGCAATTTACATTTGCCCATGGGTGCAGATAGATATGGGGAAATGGTGTGTAATTATAGAAGTGTGATAACCAAGAGCTAAAGTAAGCTATGACATTGAGCAAGCTATGATATTGACGATTCGAAAATTTTTAGTAAATGCACAAAATAATTGGGTTGACTGTACATGGGTCTGAGTCTGAGTAGACGGGCCAAGGCTCTTCGAGTCTCTGGTCTAGATCTACGGTTCCGCAATTCTACAGTTTCACGGTTCCACGTAATCTCGGGAGCCGAGTTATCCTGACCACAACGCTGGTCTCGGTGGGCATCAGGTATTTATGAACCGCGGCTGGCCGCACTGCACCGGGTCTATTACTGGCGAATGTACATCTCAGTAACCCCAGCCCTTAGACCTCCGCAGCTCTTGGTTCTAAGCCTTGTCTAGATGTAAAGGTTCTGCGAGAACGACCTAGGACTATCAAGGCGGTGACGTGTTCCGCGGGATGGTCATTCTTATCGGTTTTTCGATCATTTATTTTTATATATGCACGATTACCGAGAAACCGAAATCTATATCGTACATTGATTGGAAATTTGCGAAGATACGATACACTTCGGCATCAAAGCTCAATTGAGTATGACTGTGCGTAAAAGAATGTAAAAAAAACCCGTGTCACTTATAAAGACTTCCACCAAGGGCCGAAATAAAACCGAATTTAACAAAGCAAGAATCTTTTTCGTGGCACTTTTAACCGTATCTTAAAACTCGCGAATTCAAGCAAAACGACCCGAACTTTGCCTTTGCCTTTCTGGCCTTTGATGAATCGATAGATGTCGGAATAGATTTTAGAAACTGATGAAAAACAAAAAGCTGCACGACATCGCGACGAAACAATTCCTGACGTAGGCGGTAGGACCTGGAGAATCTGGTTTAAGGTTTTCGGTGAAAGTTCGTAGTATATAATTCACGTAATAATACGTTTTATATCCATTCACTTTGCCATATCATCAGACCATGATATTTTGCGATTTAACAGTAAAAGAGAAACAAGAGTAAATTTTTCAAAAATTCGATGGATGGTTTTCACTATTGTTATTTTCGATATAATTGTGCTTCCAGCAGGTGCAACGTTTTCAATATTGTCTATCTAGGTGAACGGCAATATCGCGTTTCTCTTCCACAATCAGCGAAACACAGAAGCACCATTATCGATGTATTCGTTTCCCGGGTTGGCCGAAATCGTCAACAAATCAGATGTTTGAATTATTTTTTATCAGCTGCTCTGTAATTATTTAGGCTCGTAATTAGATCCATAAGTACGTCTATTCGAGTACGAATAATGCTAATCTTTCAGATATAATCGGTCTTTGATTCAAAGTTCAAATGGGTGAGCCTTTGCCCAGTATAGCCAATAAGAATGTGGGTAAAGAAAATCTGTTTGACTTGTAAGAAAAGAAAATACCTTAAATCGGGGTCGAAAGAAAGTCGAGAGGGCATAGGGTAGGGATCTTTTTGACAAAGCTTTTAACAATTTTTAACCCTCACAAATAGGACCAAAATTGTAAAACCCTGTCTCAGCCTCGAGCGGGTCACCGGCATGCCTTAGCTTTGTGGCCTTTGATGGAACAACGTCATTTTTCCCGTTCAAGTATACCTATAAAGTCGACCGTAGAACTTGACGGGGAGCTTGACGTTAACAGGATGTGAAACAGCGAATAATGCACAGGTTTCATTTCGAATTATAGAAGAGCCTCGCGGCTAGTGAACGAGTGCGTGCAACAGAGGGCAAAGGGAGCTTTGAGACTCAAGTTTCGCCCGTTAAGACGATCTCTGAGAGGAGAGTAGAAGGCAGCATCTACGGTCTCTCCGCACTTTACAAGGGTATTAAGCTCTCTAACATACCTGAAGAAAAGTAAACAATTCCGGAACGGAAATTCCACCGTTTGATACTCCTTTGTGATAGGGTAGCTACCTGCAGCTACTAGCTACCTCGTGGCTTTAGAATAGAGGCCCGAAGCTTTCGAAATTGATATATGCAAGGATTCAAAGTCATTTGCAGGGTTGCACCCTCTGCGAAATGGTTATGCGGCTAAAATGCAAACGCATTCGGATATATGTATGTTACAATCGGAATTGAGAAGAGGTGGGGTATTCAAGGTGGTGTAAAACGGGAGAAAATTCGTAAGCTTGAAAACTTTTTTGAGAAAGAAAAATTATGAATATCTTAGCGAACGTGGAGTGATGCAAGGGTGGAAAGAGGCTGGCGAATAATTAGCGCTTAAATTCAAATTTGGGATATTATAAAAAAAAGTTTTCAGGAGACGAGAGGCTCTCCCTTTTCTTTCGCCAATCTTTTTTTTTTTTCTTTTTTTTTTTTTCACCCCCAAACCACAGCCGCAAAATGCTCATCGAGGTTTGTATTGTTGGCTGCGTCTCACAAAGCGAACTTTGTGTTATTACTTCGGAACTTGTTACACCCTCGTTTCGTATACCAGAGTATGCGGCATAATCCTTCGCCTTTGTTTCTTATGCAAGACCATAATTCATCCGATCTTAATATTTCTCTCAGTTTCCGGGTCTCTCCGATCACATAATCAGCACATATGTCGTACTCGTATAGAAACGCGTTTTGAGATCTCAATTTTTCCATAATCCCATAGTAGCTGCGAATCGTTTAGGAGAAGAATTTTTCCTATTGGCATATTGGCACGCGCCGTATGTGTTTTACGGGCAAATTCAGCAATTTTCCATATTGGAGCTCAACATTCACCCTCTTGTTCTATTCCCTAGCCACACTCAAAGATATCTTACTCGTGCATCACGCAGTTTCAATCTCTTCTTCGATACCGACGCTCTATTTAGATTTCAATTTATGAATTCAAAAGTTTTAACCAATTATTTGTGTAATAAATTGAATGAAGAAACTCAACCCTTAGAATAGATTTACCATCTTTATACCCTTGTTTTCCAATTAGTTTCACACATGCAGCATATGCTTCTTCCGGTTGCATTAAAGGATAACTGACGCTGCAGTATGGACTATGGTATTTACTCCTGCGGAAAAATCTGATGCATGGTAAAGGTATATATGGATGTATACGTTTATGTATACAACCGTATGTACATACTCATGTAATACAGTAAAGTACAGAGCTATGGTACGTAGGTGGTACGTTGTTCCCGGTATTTCTACGCTGCGGTCGTCGGTACACAATAGGCATTGTGTTCCCGCCACGCGCAGCGACCGACCTCGACGTCGCCCTGGACCGCCTCCTCCGCACGTATTGTCCGGGAGTGCGAGGTCTCTAGGGACTCACTGCCCGCTACCGAATTGCATTGTCGTAGAAGAAACCCTGGAGATAAGTTTTTTACAAAATGGATAAATGACGTGGAAATGCTAGATTTACGACAAATTAATACAATCGGTTCAAAAGGACCGTCGATAATTATCTCTTGGGAATTATTCTCGCTGAGATGTAAAGCAAATGTTGGTATAACGTAAGAGCGAGCGTTACTCGATTTCGATTACTTCGTAGTAACAATTTGTCAACATGAAGGGTACGTCGATTTCAATTTACTGTATCGACTTTTCGAGTGTTGCAAACGAATTCTTCAGCGCAAAAGCACCGTCTAAAAAGAAAAACAAAGAAATATTGGGTAAAAATCTGTAATAAGTTATACTGGTTTTTCTTATATGAGAAATCGCTGATTGACAAGATCGAGACATCATTTCGTAAATGAATTCACGTTGCTTTTTTCAAAACCGAATGATATTGTCACAATCATTAATCGATTTCGGTCGAAACATCTGTAAATGGGTCCTCGTTAATGCACGCTGTTTGTGGCTGCTGAAAAACGGAGAAAACCACAGTATCGAAAATCCTATAACATGGCGATACGGTTGACAGTGAAAAATCGACGTACCCCACCGTTGAAGATTACAAAGCTTAGAATAGAGATAGAAAGTTGGACGATGTTGCGATTTTTTTTTTATTACTTCCTCTAGTCTATAGCTTTGATAACTTGCGCGGGGCGAGCCACTGATGCGCCAAATTTTTCAAAGATCCGAAAGTTATGGATGGAGAATAAAAAAAAAATTGATAAAAATACACGTTTGTAAGTCTAATAAGGTAACCAATGGGTCTACAAAAGTTTAAACGAATTATTTTTTCGCAGTCTCTCGTCGTTAAATTATTACTTAATCGAAATTTTTATCCAAAAATTAGAACAGTATGAATTGTCGTGGTAATGATAAAATCTGAATAGTGTCCGAAGATCACGCTTATCAATTTTTATAGAATAAGGGTTTGCCTAAGAGAGGATGAATAACGCGCCCCGTTGTCCGAGGTAAATTAATTGTGGAAACTTTTTCTCTATCTTTCTCGAAACGAGCACTCCCGCGGTACCTATATCTACGTTGGTAGTTCTCGTTCTCGTTTTCGCACAAGCTGCTGCAAAGATATAGTATCTACCTTCCAACGCGTGTTTCATCCCCTTGCCCTCATATGTTTGTACGCGGGTTCGTGTTTGGCATAGAGCTTTGCCTCTTCCCACTAACAAACATATTCTCTCCTTGGCAAGCCCACTTCCGCAGTCCTTCTTCCCTTAGCTATCATGATACGTGGGTGAATTTGATCGAGTGACGTATGTTGCACGGGCTAAATAATACCCACGTCACTAACGTATTTGTCTGGAAACAGAAAACGAACAAAAAAAAAATAAAAAAATTGCTCAATCGAGAGAAATCAACGGAGTTTTTTTTTTTTTTTTTGCAAATCTCTGGTAAGCTTTGAAGAAAATATTTCATTGCCACATCTTTTTCACAGCTAATTACTTCAGTTTTGTGACATGATTAGAAATTATTTGAGATTTTATAGACTTCGATTTACATAGATTAATTCCACAGAATAAAAAGTAGTCGTCGTAGGGTACAGGTCGCACCGTTGATTAAAACTTTTTGAAATTTCGAGGTAATATTCTAAAATAATGTCATTCAGAAGCAAACCAATAATATATGAAGATAAGCTCAGGCTTATAATGTTTTGAGGACGTAACGCACTTTTTTTTTCAAACTTTGACAAAAAAATTTATCTAATATCATTTCCCGGGCAATATTCTAGATGGCCAGACCATATGCCACATTAATGCCACGTGGCATTAGCTCGGCAATGGTATCAGTAGACAGTAGACCATATTAAAGGTCGAGGTTCGACAACGATGTGGCGTGGCATCGCTTCAATATGGGTTTCTGTTATGGCAATAATCAGGTTAACCGATATGGTTTATCAAAATTGAATCAAGGTGGCAATTATATGGATAGCCGATGTAGCTCCCGACCAATTCTTGCAAGACGGTTCAGATATGAGGATCAAGTCTACAACAATTTGGTACAAGAATCAGAATTTAAAAATGTCAAAAATGTTTAATTAAGCGGTTTTTGAATTTCGAGTTTCGTAAAGTTGTGGACGAGTCAGCGATTCTTTTAGATCCGTAGAAACATATCGGTGCAGGCTAAAATAATTCGATCCAAAAGAGAAATTTCCGAGTTTTCGAAACGAAATCATTGGTCTGATTACTTTGGTCAAGTAAAAAAAGTATTGACTTCCATCGGTGTAATTAATCTATGTAAAGCGAAGAGAATAAAATTCGAAATAATTTCGAACCATGTATAAAACTACTATAGTGATCAGTTGTGAAAGAACTGAGTCATTAGAGTATTATTAAACGACGATATAACAGTGATTAGAAAAGAATCAATCCCAAGGTTCGTTATAATTATTGATACCCAGCTCGCACAGTTTCTAATCCATAAGTGGTTTGAAAGATTGGAATAATCCATTGGCGGTATGAGTTATAGAGAATATAATTTCCCGCTACATACATCGGTGTCTAATCTAATTATTATAAGAGTTGATAGACGCGATGGTATAATGATATCAGTTTGTTGGAAAATGGTGATAAAATATATATCAGGGTGAAACAAAGCGGCGAGTTGAAATCCGATTAAAACAATTAAAATCACATCAACGAGTGGATCAGGTGAGGCTATACTCGCGAGATTTAAAAGTAAAATACATTAAAATACAAGCAGAGTTTGGGGGGTTGAGTGGAAAGAGGAAGAGGCTAAGATTAGGGGATGGTAGGTATATTGATATTCTAGCTTTAACACCGATCTAACTGTTAGATTGAAACTAAAGTAAACAACCCAGAATTCGCTGTTAGCAAAAAAAAAAAAAAAAACTGGCGAAATACACGAAAGGAGAATATAAGGGAAGAAAAGAAAGAAGTAGAAAAGGGAAGAAATAAAAAAAAAAAAAGGGCGAGGGCAATGTTGCGTGGCACCGAGGTTCGCAGGGCGTCTTTTAAGTCGAGGTCTCGTTTGATCGTGAAGCACTTACCCTCTCCTTACCCCGAGCAGAAAGCGCGTCGGCGATTCTTTTGGATAACGGATATTAATCGTAAGAGGGAGGTAGCAGCTACCACTTTATGGGCATACGTTTTATTCATGTGCTTTCGCCTATTTATTTTTATACCTTTACAGGGGTAGCCAAGATCTCTTTGTAGAATTTTTTTTTTTTTTTTTTTTTCACCATAGTTAATTCGTACCACTTCACTCAGCATGAATTCAAATATAAAGATAATCTCGTCCCATTGAATAACAACGTGCTCGAAATTGATTTGCAATGATTTTCTATTTATTTCCGTATCACAATCGGCTATATATCTGTAAATAATTTTATCGTTCTTGAGAAACACATTTACTAAGATTCTGAGAAATTGCGTTCGTCTATTGGTACTTTGCGCTACATAATACTTCAAGTAAATTAGATAAGTAATATCAGACCTGACATCTTCATGATTTAATAGGTAGGAGAATCAAGGCGTGCCTATCGCTGATCAAGGTTATCAATCAGCGTGAACATCCAGGTGTAATCTTGTTCTCTTTAGGTAAAAATTACCAAACGAACAAACAACAGCAATACGACTAGGAAAGTAAAGAAAAAAAGACGGGATTGCAATGCGTCACGAATTGAGGAAAACTGTTTTCGGTAAAATGTAACATTTATAAGCCATAAAAGTGGGCAAGTTCCAGCGTAGTTGAAAGATCCGTTAAAGTTTTACGGGGTCGGGCCTAAAATGCTACAGTTTCGTCAATGCGCTAGAGTGTGCGTAGCCGAAGGCGTATGTACGTGTGTTATGCCTATCTTTAACGGTACCTTTAGGGTAGCTCTTAGAGTGCCTTGAGGGGTGCCGACCAACGGAGAAGAGTCGTAAATTAATTTTACATCTCACGGTCCTTTTCCTTCCGTCTTAGGTCGCAACAAAATTTCAACCATATTATTCTGAAACGATGCAGAGACGTGCCCAGCAGGATTTTTAATGCTTCGGGATTGTCGTGTGCATTACTTAATTCTGGTACACGGAGAAAATTTTATTGGAGAGATTCCCATACTATGTATAGTAATTGTGGAACATACTTCCAATATGACTATCGTTCCTATACTTTTACCAAATGTCACCATGAATATAGGAATGTCGTTCTTATATTCATGGAAGATTATGTATAAGTATCGAAACGATCGTCATATTGGAAGTATGTTCCAAAATTACTATACGTAGTATGGGAATTTCTCCAATAAAATTTTCTCCGTGTATAAAATAATCTGGCCAAGTTTATTCAGTAGAAAAACGATAAACTATATGATAGGGTGAATTCAAACGTCCTTGAATCAAGTGGTCCAGAAACCAACACGGGTTCCTGAATTTCATCGAGACGACTAAAACGTTACCTGCGATCCTTGGGTTGTGGTGGTTTTCCTAAAATATTTACGGGAACCGGATGTGGCGCCGCAACCACTGAAACGGATATCGCAGTCGAGGTGGCTGACCTCTTGCACCGCGTGGGTTACAGGAAGCAGCATTCCGTTTCTCACGCTCTCGTTTCCTATACTGAATATGAACAAGACAAAATGAAATTTGATTTTTAAGAGCTGGAAGAAATTTTGGATGTTTTATGCGGTAAAGACTTTGAAAGGAACGATCTTCCGATAGAAAAGAAAGCCATGGATTACTTTTCAATATTTTTTAATCAAGCGATATAGTATCCAAGAGTTTAGTTTTATCAACAATTCTTCGAATTTAATCACACCGATCTTGCACAATGGTTTTTTTCTTTTTTTTCCTTCTGTTTTCGTGATTGAGAAGATCGCGTTCATCCATACGTCGCGTGTGTATCAAGTATCTAGCTGTAGTGCAACGAAATATATCTAACAGCGGCAAAGCTGACTGTATGAGCGGTCGTTTTTGAGGGTGTAAGTAAACAAGGGTAATTTATGTACTCGAAGATAGCGGTGAGATATAAATGAGATTTTAAGTACCCCGTTGGGATTTTTCGTTTAGCATTTTCTATTTCGCGAACCTCACGATAAATTTGATCCATAAATTCAAAGATCCCGATGCATTCGACTATTTAATGGCTCGACTCACCTCCCATTGGGTAAAGTATTCCGTTTCATCCCCTATTGAGGTGGGGAAAAACGGATGAAAAATGTCTATGTGTATATGTATGTTGGTGTATGGTTATTTCTGCATACTATATACCACCTGGCAAGATCGGAAGTTGACAACGTTGACAGCCTGCCGTTTTACCCAGATCAATTTAGTGAAAGCATTTATAGTATTCAATACAGGTATATAGGGGTTGGTTTTATGCCGTATCGCTCGGCGTGTCGTCTGAATTAATTATCAGCAGGTTGCCGCGTGGCGAAGAAAGTCAGCAACCCCAATTGAGCGCCGTTTGTGGGTATAGAAATTGTAAACATTTACTGTCGACACGGTCCTTTGCACAAAAGCGCTTTCTATTCAATTCTTAACGAACACAGAAACTAATTTATTTCAGACTTTAAAATACAAAACATTGTCAGACTTCGACTAATTTACGTATTTTAAAGCTTGGATAATGATTTGTCAGGAAGTACCATTACTCATATTCATTATCTCATCGTACAGTAGTTTAAGTTCAATATTTTCAAAATCAGTTTTACAATCGTGACGAGTATATAATATGACAATCTTGTATCACTCAATGGATTAGATTAATTAACACTTAGTAGCTATCAATTATAGAGAATTTATCGACATTAGCTAACATTAAACTGTATAAATACTGATATGATAGATTTCATGCGAAGTAAACAAAATAATATCTCACTCCCACATGTCACATATTTCATTAGGCATGTGGCTTTTTTTAACTCCGATCCAAAAGATTTTAAGATTTCTATTATATTACCTCTTGTCATGGCGTTGGGTAAAAAAAAATGTCAAAAATTGTATGTTTGAGGAAAAGGTGACCATGTGAAGCTGATTTGATACATACTACAATCTCATCAGTCTCGAAACATGCTTAACAATTTTTTTTCAGAATTGGAAAACGAGTTTTTCTTTTTTTTTTTTTTTATCTTAAACGATGTCATTTTCAGGATTATTAGAAAACCTTCTTTACTAAAGAGCTTGAAATTTTTTTTCTTTAATGGGACCATCTTTGTGCGATGATGAAAGAAATATGATTCATATTCAAGAGGTTTTATTTTACTCTTCAATCGACATTAAGTATTTTTACGTTCTCTTGATGATGGGCCATTTTTGAATTTATTTCTAATAAATTAACAATTTATATTTCATCAATTGCAAATGAATATTTCTACAAACTTTTGATATTGGTAATCAAAAAATTGTGTGAAATTATTGTTTCCTCTTTGAGATTTTATTCTCTTTACGATAAATCCGACGTACAATTCCTGAGAGGAATTTGAAAAGAAAATTAGAAAAAATGTTCTGTAGACGTTAAATCGTATAAACCAATAAAAAAAAAAAAAAAATTACGAATCAAGAAGCTTTTCGAACGAATGCTTTTACGTATCGTTTGCTCTTATTATTTATTCACTTCTCACGAAAGCCATGAAATATTATACTGAAAGTGAAGGAGTCGTCCCTGGTTTCGAAATGTTGCTAATCGAAAGATGACAGTCCTGCACCGGGTACATAGCACCCGCGAATTGCGGTCTCCGGTCTAGAAACGTTGAGCCTTCAGAAGTTCTGGCATGGTCGTGGTTCCGGGGGCCAGTTTTAGTTCTAGTCGCGGTATAAGGGTCGTGGGTCTCAACTCGAGGGCGATGAGGAGGCGAGGTTTGCGACTCAAGTGCGGCAAGCGCCGGCTGCCGTTGAATAGAGAGGTAATGAATCCTGGCGGACACCATGGACACCGGACACCGGACACGGAAGAGGCGAGACCCTCCAGAGTTTGGCCTATTTATGCTCATACAGTTCCACGACGACACGTTGTTCGCTTTTCGCATACCTCGTCTTCATCGGTGATGATCTCCACATATATGAATGTACCTATATCGTAGCATCTTTTGTAAGGTTGCAGTTTTCCCCGACCTCACGATTATGGTTAAAATCGGCATTATTGAGTGAAATTATTTGTGAGTCGATGGTCGCTTTGGCAGCAATCGTTCCTGAGTCCTATTCAAGTTCGTTTATCTAACGGTTACCCCACTCGATTTGTGACGAGACACAGCTAGCTGATATGCCTATGGATCTGCTAATCCCTCGGTTATTGTTATCTGACTTCTTATAGGCTCGTCACCGACGTTTTCTAGGTGCAATCAGCCGGATACGTTACAATATATTAGGGTGAATTCCTATAATATGAGGTCTGAAAAAAATTCCATGTATCCCATCAAATCAGCTCCAAATGATAAAACAAAAAAAAAACAGAAAAACCCCAATTTGTTCAGATTTTTATTTCATTCCCTTCGTCTCCCTGTTTTGATTTACCAAGTTAACATTTTTGCAGAATTTTCTATTTTTTCCGAATCAGGGGAAAATTTTACGATATTCATTGACGATTTGCATCACAAACAATTTTTGATCATTTTTCATTTCTCGTTAAAAGATTATTGTATTCGGTGAACGAATGGACTCCCCTTTTCGCTACATCATTCGCTATCTTCAAGTGTACCACAGTATTTAATCCATGCTGATAACTTCGACGTTGATCCCAAAGAGTTGGATCAACTTTCTAAATGTTACCAGAATGAAATTAAAATCTGAAAAAATTTGGGCATTTTTTTTTTACCATTTAGAGCCGATTCTACGAGGTCCAACATGAAATTTTTGTCAGACCTAATATATAAGGACCACCGTAATACATATCATATACGCTATTACGTCGTGAAAGAATTTCTTCGTCAACGCTTAGACACCCGAAATAATCATTCAGTGATATGGATTAGATGATTTTATACGAATTATATAGGATTAGTGACGTAGAAACAGGAATCCCAATTAATTTAGTGTCTACGTGTACGTATTTTGTAAAAAACACAATGGCTTGTGCACACTGATAATAATTTTGATGATAAGATAAATCGAAATCCCTATTCAAGATTCGGTATATAAATGTAGCGCCGGTATTTGGCATTCATCATTGAGGCACCATGAGAGGTAAGTCGATTTACATTCTTTATAAATCCTAAGTGAAAATTTGTTCAATGTACTCATTTTTCAAGAATTTTTTTGACGTGTGAAGAATTCCCGCATTTACTAAAATTTCATTGCTCAGCTAAATTGAATCAACATTATATAGGTATAAGCTTTTTTCATCCCTGAAAGAGTCACCATCGATTTTATCAAACGTATAGCATAATCTAACTCTATATGATTTCATTTTTTTAGTAGAAATCTGCGTCCTTGTTTTCCTGGCTTTAATAGCTGTGGCCTATTCATGCCCTGCACATGGTGGTGAATTTTCTATCATTATTCGCAACAGAGAAGACTGCAGTTCTTTCTTCATCTGCTCTAATGGCACACCATTCCTATTCACGTGCCCTGCTGGTCTCGAATTTAATGCAAAATTAAATGTCTGTGATTGGCCTGCGAGATCAAGATGCGTTGTTGATAAGCAAAAACCTACGTGGACGCTATGGCCCACGACTTATACTCGGAGGCCTAGACCGAATAAACCATCTACTACGACCAGGAGGCCTCATAAGCCAAGACAACTAGAAATCGAGAACTAAAGTAATGAATAATTGTACGTGATCTGTGATTTGGTATAAATAAAAAACGTGTTTCCGATTTTAAATGTGGATTTATCGAGCCTCCAGGCATTTTATTTTTTCTTTCGATATTTCCAACGCTTCTAGCCTCTGTCCACTTTTATTTTATTTTTTTATGATCGTATCGGGTACGATAAACGCAAGAGTAAAGAAAAATATTAATACACCGGATATGAAGTTCGTAGTGAATTTTATCAGCTAAGTGAAATAGTTCTTCGTCAAGTAGCTGTATATGCAGGAAAAGTGTGAAGCAAAAATCGACCGAATACGGCGTTGGATAAGGGGCATGAAAGGGTGGCGTAACGGGCAGTGTCGGCCGTCATAAGCCGGACAACCGGAAGAAAAACTGCTAAACGAAAACGCCGCGTAGAAAATCAGCCCCGGCGATCTAATGGGGAAAAATAATGGATTTCACGCAGTAAAGATCTTCGGACGAGATCTCCAACGTCCTCTTCTTCGCCTCTTTGCTTCGAAATATATATACCCTATATTCTATACTGCTCGACATTCCATGAAGTCTATCGCACGATTTAACGCGAACCAAATATCATAGAAATTTTTATACTTATGTCAATGGAAGTAGTTCTGAATGGGGCACCAATTTTATTCCGGAATTCTGTGCATAAAATTAGGAAAAGTGTAGACAAAAGAAAACGTGTGATAGACAGTAGTCACACCGATTTTGAGAAACGTTTTCTTCAACGTTTTTCACGGGAAAAAAACCAATTCAATTTAACACGAGTGAGATTGTGTGAGCGCCTACATGGGTGAAGAAAAAATAAATAAAAATGAAAAAAAAAAATACACTTTGTTACCTCATTTTTTCTCATTCTTCTCATTCTGTTGGAATGAAATTTCCTCCGGTAGATCCCTAAACTTCCCCCATACCAGTTTCACCGTGTAATCACTTGGTTAGCCTTTTAAAAAAAATTTGAAACACATTCGATTTCCCTTAACCAGAATTCGTATAATGAACAGTTTTAGTTCGCACGAGTTATTGGCTCGGATATTTTATCGAGCTAAGTAAACTCGCGTAATTGAGGTGGTTTCGGAATCTCGATACAATAGGGGTTGTCTGCGATCGTTTGAGCGAGTCGATTCTATCCTCCGCGGTACAGTAGGAATAGGAAAATTGGTGGAGAACGTCTTCTAGAAGGGGTTGAACCTGACCCGAGTTAGGTAGCTAGGTAGGTATAACTGTGTAACTTTATAGTCTAACTCCTAACTCCGATCAAACTTTGTTAAAGTTCAAAATTGGCGGCGTAGGGTTATCGCCGTATACCGTTAGGTATATCGACGGACGGACATTGGGCTCTGGTCGTCCGTTCCGCATTCGCAGTCGCAGTCGCATTCGCATTAGCGTTCGTATTCCGAGTAGCTGGACACAGAGGGAAACGGCGGACGTTGTAATTAGGGAGGACACATCACGCCCCAGGGACGCCGCAGCCGGTTGCCCCGCGGATGGTCGTACTTCATTTCGGCTGATTATGCCAGCTCGCCAGTATTGCAACGGGAACCTAGGCTACCTGCCGAGGTGCTCATACCCCGGGGCGCACGCACCCCTACATATGTTTGCGTATATACCTAAGTTACACATATATGCACATGCCTTTATACGTTTCCAGTATACCTATATGCGTATAGTTTCAACGTACCTATAGGTGAACGATGGTCAATTGGTCTGTAGAGTTGGGGGATGAAATCACCCTTTAATGGACCCTCTAATGGACCGGCCTGCTAATCTTCGCGTCCCGTCGCCTCGCGATCGATTCTTTTTCACGCGCCTTGTTCAGCTAAGAACTCCTACGACGGATCGGTCAATTAAGAGGGTGTATATATATATTTACGAAAAAAAGCTTGCAAAAGTATTTTTCACTAACAAAATTCTTAACAATTATTACTGGAGGGACACAATTTTTTATATCACAGCGTAAACTTTTCTTTTTTTTATCATGATAGAAAATTGTATACTTTTTTTTTTTTTTTTTCTACAAATGGGGTGCGTTAACGTCTAAAATTTTGTCGATGAACAAATATCTAGGATTCATATTTAATAATGGGTCTGCAGGTCACGTGGTTTGTTACCTGGTGCGCACCGAGTACGACCAATTACTGCAGGGCGCAATTAACGCCTGTACTAATTGCTAATAAAAGTTACAATAAGTAATTAGTGCCTTTCGTCGGGGTATATTTATGTTAGTAATTAACTATCACATGTAGAATTGTATTTTTTTGAGAGATATATTTTTTTTCCGTTATTAAAACACCCGTACTTACCACCTGGTGTACAAATGTGTGTATTCGACACGTGTTTTACAGAAGTCCTAGACGAAGAGAAAATAGGAGGACATCCTGCATGACACCCTGTAGAGGTTGTCGATGTGGTTTGGCCGCTGTTTGACGCTGACCAATCGTATTATACAGCCAATTCCAGTATCCAAAATCTGATAGAACCTCGGAACAAGTAGCGTTTAGCTGTGTATATATATATGGGACATAGTATAGCATACAAATTGACCGTTGAAAAGCGATTATCCGGAATGAATGTGACGACATATTAGATCGCGTATATTACTTCCTTAAATAAAAATCATATTTTCTTTTGGACGATATGATTTTTCGCGAAAAATATTAAACCCGTTTCAACGCCGTACGTATTCCCATAAGGTATAATACACCCACTGAAAATGAGACTAGAACAGCGTACATACTAGACCTAATAAAGGTGCAGTATAGTTTATTTGTAGCCAGGGACGGTACGGTTAGTATCACGGCGAGCATTTCGTTTCTCCAATCACAACGGGGACGGTCGTTTCAAGCGAAAAATATTCTCACGGTTATGGGATTTGGTACTTTTTCTACTACAGTCAGCTATATTCGCGTACTACTACGCAAAACAAGATGATGATCGGTATGTTACAGCGTAGGGAACAATTTGCTTACATCAGTTTTTTTTTTTTTTTTTCTTCTTCTTCTTCGAAAAATCTTTCGTATGGTTATTTTATTTCAAACGAAAATATCGCAAGGTTTGAATGCAAATCCCCATCTCTTTAACCCATACTTTCATATCTTGATATCATCTTCTGTTTCAGCCTGGCACCGATCCCTATGCATTCGTAGAATTTGGCGATCATCTCGGAGCAGCCGCTGCTCTCGCAGCCCTTAACCAGAGACTTTTTTTGGACAAGGTCAGTAACAAATCGTTTCTTATTTTATTTATAAAAAAATGAAATGAAATTAACGGGTTGTAATAACGTGAGATTTTCCAAAACTGAAATCTGTTCATCCGGTCATGTTTATCAGACCTGTACCATATGACGGGGGTTTGACTTTGTCTGGTGGAAGTTTAGTCAGCGAACAGTGGTTAAAGTTTAGGAGCAGCTGGTTACCAGGCGACAGGTAGGTAGGTAGGTATACGTATACGTATATAGGCACATACACATAGACATGCACATGTATATGAGTACATACATACATCATGCATAAAATAGAGAGGGGTATAGGACTTTGGAATATTGGGCTCCAGCTCAAACGGGCAATGCCGCAGGAATATGTCACTGTACCGAGTTTGGCACGATGTGGTTAGGATTCTACAAGCTTCTACTATCTCGTTGAGGTACCATTCCTAGAGTGAAAACCTTCCGCGTCGTTTACCTAGACCAATATAGAGTGAGATGCAAAATGGGGGGGTTGAGAGATAACACGAGGAGTAGTTCAACCCTGTACTAGTTAATCCAGATTCATTTAAGTAAGTTTTGACGTGTGGTGGTAGCCGCGTTACTTCCACCCACTATCGGATGAACAGCACATTGAATATAGGAGAAAGAGATACGGGTTGGTTTAGTTGCGGATAATTACCACCTCGCATCAAGGCAGGTAGGGTATTATATTTTATCTAATACCTGAAACATACCATAATGTTTCCTGATCGTCAAACTCTTCAATGGCTTAGTACTAATTTAAGTTATGATAATGCTAGGCTGAACAGTCAACTATCGTACTGCAGGGTATACTACACAGCTACTATACACTCAACGATCAATGTGGCGTAGGTTGTTCCTACCTAGTTTTCCGCGATAGCTATGTATCCGAGAATATGCGAGGATGCGAATACGATTGGAAGCGAAAAGCTTAGCCAATGGCACGCGGTGCAATTTCAAGTAACGACCGGGAATATAGCCCCAGCCAAAGGGATTGGGCCCGGGTGGTCGGGTGGTCGCGGAGTAAGTATACTCGCCCCCTATGTATACCATGGTATTCGTTGGTGCGAGTATGCCGCACATATACGCAATACCTGGTGTATCGCGTTAAACTTCGAGGTTAATTCCCCTCGTTATAGAGGTTCCTGTACTTTCCAGGGTGACTCGACTCGGTGGTGTTAGTGAACCGCCAGACTGCATTGCGGAACTTATAAGACTAGGCTCGTGAGCTCGACTAAGAGAGTTCTTAGTTCGCAGGTTGCGACAAATGCCCGTGTCCATATACCCCGCGTGAATTATATATAATTTCAGGCAAAATCCATTTTACACGTATTTAATACCATTCCCATAGCCCCACCAGCCCTTGCTTTAGTCTAATGAATTTGTGGACCGTGTAAAAGCGGTATTTACGCACAACCGCTGAACTTTCGTGGAGCCGGAAGCTGTGCCGTCGATTATTGAGCCGTTAAAAGTTCTATTAAATCGACGCAATCGATTACCGGTTTCAAGGGATACGTTGATATTGCGCCTGGCTTGCGGCGTTTTGCTCAATGTGTTTCACTGGATGAATGCGACATTGTCCTCGGAGAGAAGACGCTAAGGAATGGAATGGAATGGAATGGAATGGAATGGAAGGTATGGAATGAAATGGTATAGCGGGAAGATCGAAGGAGGATGGGAGTAAGGGGATGGGGGTGGTGGTGGTGGTGAAGAAGAGAAAGGGATAGAAAGACAAAGATCCAGGGGTATGGGCTTTCCGCAAATCGCAGATGTAGGTAATTTCACGGTGTTGCTTCGCATTAATGCGAGATCAAGTCTGCAGGCTGTACCGTACCGGTACGACTGACTCTGCAGCGACGACACTATCATGGCACACCAAAGAATACCGCGAGTACATCTACCTCTAACCTACCTTCAATGTGGTATATTTACTAGATCCGCTACAGTAATTTAGCACCGGGTTCCGACCCTTAAGCTTGGAGTAGGACTAGGGTTGGACTTTGTGATTGGTGATAGGGATTGAATCCTTCAGTCGTCTTATTCATTTTTGGCAACGATTTACCATTGGATTTCGCACACCACCTTTGCAGGATTGTTTCTTTCTTTTTTTCTTCTTCTTCTTCGTCTTCTTCTATATTACCGGTCTTCATCGCCTTACCTCAGCTCCCTCTTTGGTTTTGCCCTTTTTCTTTTTAACCAACGTCTACGTTTTCGTATTTCTTTTACTTGAACGGCGGGATCTGCTTCCCCGATTTGCCGAGAGGAAATCATTAACAACCTTCCTTTCAATTCGCGCCCGTTCAAAGAACCTCAACCAAGCGTTGGGTTGGTCGGAGACCCCTAACTCCTCTACCTACGTTTCAGAACCAGGTATTAGGTACGTTGATACAAAGTACGGCTCTTTTCAAAACTCAATCCTGAACCACGTAGCTTTATGATTTAGAGACATTATGTCTCGACGAAAGTTCTTTCGCTAAATATATGAGAGGATAGGAGAGAAGAGATTTGTATTTACGTATACATAGGTAGTACGTACTTTTCGAAGATTAAAATTTCCATCGACAACGTATGGAGGAAAGAGACTAGGCGAGAGGAAGCGAAGCGAGACGAGGCGAGGCATACGCGTGATTAATACACGCGGAGCGACGAGTGACGGCCGGAGGTATGAGAGGGGGAGGAATGATTGTGGGCAGAAGAACGGCTGCTCAAGGGTTGAGTCCCGAGGGAAATCAGGAGGCAGTGGGCCACGTGGGATAAACCACGGGGCTCGCCAAAGTAGCTTGTCAATAACTTAAATCTCAATTCTAAGTTCCGTCCCAAATGGTTTTGACGATTCCTCCTCTCCCTCTATTTGTCTCGCTTACATTCTCCCATACTAAACAGTCTAAAAGCAGGTAGCAACGACCCTTCGGGATTTCTCAATTTCTCACATTTTTAAATCAAGACTAGCGAGAGTCACCTATATATGAATAGGTATAAACATGTACGCCGAGGTCTTAGTTATATTAGTACGAACAGTAGGGTCCCTTGGGACGCCCTCAGGACTCGGTTGCAGGGGTTCCCTTGGGGCCAACTCGGGCCCACGCTGATAAGACAAAAGTTGTTGCGCGATTTCGGCAGTTATAGCCGAACAGCACGCAACAAACTCTGTTTCCCTCGTAAATAGTAGATTCCGTTGCGAAGCGGGCATTATTATTGCCCGGTTCCTGAGTGGATCGACCCATAGCGTGTGCCAAAGTGACCAGTAGCTGCTAATAGCCGTGTAAACGCATATTTGTCAGTGTACTATACGAGAAGCGCAACTCAAGAGTTCGGACTTGAATTTTTTTTTTTTATATTTACTTTGAAATTGAGTTTCAGAGTAAAGCGCGACGAGTGTCAACCGTGAGGTATGTAATCATTGGTAATAAACTCGCACAAAGTGATTGTGTTCATCAACGTTTTACACGCTTTTACAGATGAATTCTAAAACGGCGTAAATTTGCTCAAAGGCAGTTCCAAGTATTTCAAATCAGAGAATGAAGAAAATCTTTGAAGCGTTATTCAGTCGCTATTCCTACGTAGTACGGGTCTAGAAGTAGTGATTTTACGACTAAGAAACTTGTTGGTGAAAGGGAGAAATGAAAGAATCTTCAAACCCGCAATGAATGATCGTTTTTTGAATGGTTTATTTTATTTTAAATCGTTGAAGGTGATCGTTCGAAGTTTTTGTAATAGGTATGTAATATCGGGGAAAAGTTTTTTGTATTTAAACTTCCAGGCGGATTATTATCAGAGCCAAGCAGAGAGTCTGTTATACTTCCGTGAGCTGGATATCTCACAGAACAAGCAATCTTTGGCGGAGAGAAAACGCCGAGGGGGTTTTCAAGGTTAATAATATTTACCCGGTCTGTTTGATCGACCCTCCCGATCTCTTGGCTATATATTTCACCCCGTCGCCCCGTCGCCTACATCGTTGCATCCTTCTTCCAGAGGGATGAGTACGAGATTAATAATATACCGATCAACCTCTGTACTGCAGGCTAGCATTGTCCGACTCTCGCATCTCTCTCTGTCTTTATAGCGCGTGGAACCCACCACAAAGCTCCTCTCTCCCAGGAGGATTAAATATTGGCTGCGATTGTGATTTATAGTAATTGCTAACGGGGGTGGGTATAGGTGCTGGGCAAAAACGACGGCGAAATCACGCTCCGGAGAGAGAAAGAGAGATAGAAATAGAGAGAGGGGTGAATCGCTAGCTAGTATCTGCTGACAGATGCATTTGCCAAAATATTACTTCATCCCCTTATCCCGAATTTTTATTAAAACCGTATAGCGTGTGTCTTTTATATTTCATATTATATACAGGGTGTAAAACGATTTGTTGGTATGTAACGATCGTTGATCGATATTTCAATTTCCACTGTGGGGAGTTGTGCGAAGCCCCTACTTTATACGACAAAGTGGTCCAATTTCAAGTGAAAATTAATAGAGCAATTACCGTTCTGAAATTGGGGTATAAAGTGAGAAGGTTACAAAGAGATTCTTGCGTGTTAAGACGTAGGTATATACTTCCTAGGTGAGACGTATGGTGGTTCTCTGACGTACGCGTTACCCAAAGCTTCCGTATTTCCGTATAATACATATACCTATATACATACCCAAACCTTATATAAACCCAGTTTTCGGCTTTTAAAATAATTATTGCACGCAGCCGTTGTCGCACAGTGTGTACGTACCGTGTAATTAATTACTTGTTAATTGCCTCTAATTAAGGGTAAATAACGAGAGATTCAGGTCCCGGTGATTTAGCGCGGGGGCAGCAGCCGGTGTCCGATTATTATTTTTCGTTTTAGCCGGCAGGCGAGTGGCGATCGTTTTATCCTGTACGTTTCGGGTTTGAAGAGTAAGCGGTAGAATCTCGAAAAATTTTCGCTAAAATAAAAATAGAAGAATAAAAAGGAAAAGGAAAAGGGAAAAAAAAAAATAAAAATAAAAACAACGAAGAGGAAGAAGAGGAAGAAAAACGACACAGAAAATAAACACCACGAAATCAACGTACCCCAATCGTGTCCAATCACGGGCAATCAGGAGCCAATCAGAACCAATCTGTCGATCTTTGATCGGGCCGATAGTCCTGGTGATCCCGTAGCTCCGAAGGCGTCCGCAAACCCATACTTCTTATAGTACGGGTAAGAAATAAAGGGGAAGTTGGCTCGTATTGGGATACCAAATGGTGGAGACTGGAGACTGGAGAGTGAAACGGGGGAAGCGGATGCTGCCTACGCGGAAGGGAAACTTAATGAAACGCGTCGCTGACGAATAGAACAACTAATTGTATCCGAGAGAAATTAATAAAAACGTCCGACGCGATGATGCTCGATCGTGAACAACCCTCCTATACCGTTGAGGTATATCTAGTTCGCTAACACCTGCGTGCCACCCTCGTTTATGGCGTTTTCATAATCGCACGTCAAAATCATTCCCGCACGATGTAAACCGAGTCTTAAAGAACAAAGGTATAAAATAGCTACCAATCCCTACATATTTCGTTTAACAGATAATTACGAAGGAGAGATTTTTTAAAGTTGAAAAGAATAAACGTTTATTGAAAAACTTGGGTTAAAAATAAATGTTTTTGTTAAATTCAGTGAAAACCGCTTTGTGGGTACAACAAATTTGTTTTTTCTATATATATATATAGTATATAAAAGAAAAAACAAAAACGCGGTGCATGACGAAGGTTGCTTTTTAAAATAAGCTTCGAATTTTTTTTGACCCATCTGTTTTTACCCAGAATCTATTACTTCAGAAAGGCTCGAGCTGTTTTCACAGACTTGTTACAGCACACGACACCTGCAGCCTCTGCAGACTTTGTCATTTTTTCATCGTCGTAAAGAATAGTCGTGCTTGATGCTTGAAGCAATGTTTGCAAAAAACTTGAGAATAAACTATGAGGCATATATAGATGTACGGAGTGAAAAATGCGAAATACACGTACTGATAAAACAAACCAGGCCACGGGGGCCGCGGCGAAACGCTCAATTGCTACGGGGGGGGTTCAATTGTGAAGGCCCCCACCGACCTGGGGTGCGATTCAGGAGGTGGAGGCGCAGTTCTAGCCCTCGGGGAGGTTCTCCACCCTACGCGCGTTCCGACTTCGTTTCCCCTCGCGGTAATCGATCAATTGAAAATCGCTCAAACGACAATCGATTTGAAATCAATTGGAGCGGCAGCGCGGGCGGTGTAAAACTAACTGGATACGTATTTCTCTCTGTTCCCCTGGCTCGAATCTATCCCAGCAGCAGCAGCAGTAGTAACAGCCAGCCAGCCAGCCAAGCCAGCCAGCCAGCCAGCCAGGCAGCCAGCAGCTACCGGAATCCTCCTCTCTCTCTCCCAGCCTATCTACCCCCGAGCCAGCACCCCTTTGTCTTCCGTCAGTTGAGCGTTGAATTTTGGTTACAGTTCACTCGATTTTCTCTCTTTTATTTAATCCAAACCCTGCAGCACCGTATTTTTCTGCTATTCAGGGGTTGGATTATGCTTCAAAAGTATATCTCGTTTATTTTTTCTTCAGGTTATAAGATATATAACTGAGGGGTAGTTTTTATCGTTGTTTATATCATCGGTAATAAACCGAGGAGAGTAGTCGGCCTCATAAACCGCGTACGGTCGTTCGGATTCGCTCAATTTGCGTTAATTTTACAATCACGTTGCTGCGCGGCTGTAGATAGACGGACGCTTTTACCCCCGCAAGAGTTCAAAGATCGTTGTGCACTTTTCTACTGATATTTCTACGAAACAACAGACTAAACACCGAATATGCAACGTCGTCGCTTTCACTATATATATCCACCTTTACCTTTTCTATTTTTCCTCGTTTTACTCCTTTTTCTGTAGATAAAAGTTGGATACACCGAACAATAAGTTTTCTATTCTCCCCAGCTGCAGGCTAAACTTTTCTCTAAGTGTAGAAGCAAACACATTGAATAGACACGTATATGTATACATAGCGAGTTACCGGGTTCCTGATGAGAGAGTCAAAGCGAGATTGGTAAGGATCCTTCGATGATCCCCGTTCCTTTCAAACCCTTTGTTACGTGGGCGAGTAAAGTGTCGTAGCGAGGGTTGACGGGGTGTATAACGGAAGTAGAGAGTAGGCATCCTACAAAGGACAAAGAGGGCCGCCGGCGCTAATTTGTTCGTCCGAAAGCGGAACGGGTGCAAAGCGCCATGGCGTCGTTGGGACAAGAAGAGTGAAGAAGGGTGAAGAAAAAGAATATAAAAAAGAAGAAGAAGAAGAAGAAGGAGAGGCTGTGGACAGAGACGATCCTAATTCTGGATAAACATCCTTTCGTTATTTTTCCCCATCGCGGGGTGCTTTCTTTCGCTCTATCATCCCTCATGTTAGTATTGCCTTACGCGGCCAAGGAAAAGAAGAGGATTACAACGCCGTGTTAAGTTATTTATGTATATCGAATTGTTGAAGTCTTTTGCTTTCCAACAGGTAGAAGACACCGCCGCAAGGCGTCTACGACTACGACTACTACTACTACTACTACTTCTTCTTCGACGACTGTTTGTTTTTCATTCCAGGAGACTCGAGGCTGCGTATAGTCTGCAGCCTTGGGTCGAAAACCCTGGGGTTATATAGCTGCTAGCCGGTTAGGCGACGTAACGTTTACTTGGAAACTTAGAGCGTCTAAATATCCGACGGCGATACGGCAGGAGGCGACGCGCGCCAGCTGGTGCCCTCCGAGGGTTCTATACGTCTGTTAAATCCCTCTCCTTTCTCTCTTCAGCTACTACTTCGTATAGTCGCCTGTTTCCAGTCTCCAGCCTCCTCCAGCCTTCTCCAGCCTCCGTTACCTCGTCCTCGGCTGGTTAACGCCGCAACTGATCCGGACACTAAATAACGAAGGAGCTTGCAAAAGATTTAGTCGGCAGGGTCCCGATCGAGTGAATTGATAGTTAATTACTGCGACTTGGTACTTGGGGGGATCCCGTAGCCCAGTCAGGAAGAGATGGAGAGGGAATGGGACCATATAATAGATGGGATGCTACCGCGAATAATTCAGGACGTTCGCCGCAGCCGGTGGCCGCGCGGATTTTCGTGTCCCAAACTGGTCCCGCACCCCGAATGAATCCCGGAGGGCAAATGGGGATTCCCCCAGTCTGGCCTGTAGCCGGAGCTCGTTCCTCGTTGACTTCTTCCTTCTTTATACCTATACGTGTTAATTTTCGCGTAAAGGTTATTTATCAAGTGATAACCATGGCCTAGAAGCTGCAAGGAGAATACAATTCAATAATTATTTAGGTATGCCGCACAAACCATAATGTAAGTAAAAAAAAAGAAAAAAAAGAAAATGAATTCGCTGAATTCGCCCGGAAATTAATGCAAAGGACTCGCAATCTTGTGCCAAGAAACATTTCGTCGGTTGAGTCAACTTGATGTGATGATAAAACGATTAAAACATAACAAAACGAAGAAAAAACAGACAAAAAGAAGAGGAAGAAAAATAAATAAAAAAAAAAAACAGGAAATGGAATATTGTAACGAATAGCTGCAGGGTTATAGGTTTTTGATTACCAGCGGAAATGTGGTGGTTTAATTGAGAGGTAGCTTAATGGGATATGATTATACTGGATAGTAAAATACAAATTCATGTCGATATTGACCGGATAAAATAGAAAATTGTTTATATTGTTCATCCATGAATTAAATAGTGTTTCTTTTATTTCATTTAATTTTTTTACTTTTTTTAACCAATTCTAATTGTACTTTGATATTAAAAATTGCTAAAATCACTACGGTTTTACATAATTTGAATTGATAATGAAAATGTAACGGGAATCCTCTAATTTCTCACGAGCTGAAAATGTTATCGAAAATTGCATCATATGATATGACTTTGATCGATCATAACTGTCTCATTTTGCAATTCGATTAAATCAATCTAGTCGCACGAAATGAATAACTGCATATTATGTGGACATATATGTAATTAAATATGAATATAGTTTATGGAATATATAACAAGTGTGGGTATAGACCCACCCTGTGGTAAACCATAGAACGAGAGACTTTTCTCATCGTCCATCACCGCGGGTCACTCGAGTTGCACAACTACAATTAATTTTCTTTTAATACCAGAGATTAATGGATCGGGTAGATTCTGGGCGTCGGTTAGACAAGGCTTTTCGCTACGGGTAGAGTTGGGTGGTACTATTGTTTAAAAATTTGTTCGTAGGTATATATGGAGTAGCTCTTTGGAAATCTTCGAGTCGATCAATCGCCGCCCCCGGATAGAAAAGTCAAGTCAAATTTTCTTCCTTGGCTAAATCTCGGGAGCAGTTTTGTTTTTGTATTAAGCGAAGTGATCGCGTTCCATCTTCCTGCTCGCGCTACCTTTCAGAAGAGAAGAAAAAAGAAAAAAAGTGAAAAAAAAAAAAAAAAAACAAAGGCAAGGGATGAAACGAAAAAAAAAAAAAAAGAAAAGAAAAGGAAAAAAGAGAGAAAAAAAAAATGGGGTAGCCGAGATACGAGGATGGCCGGTGCAAGTCTGGCTCCGTAACGTTAACCCGCACGCGTTTAGCAGCGTCGCTTGAATATTCCCTCAGAGTCCCCCGAGGAGCGTTCGCTTCTTCGTTCCTTATTCAGAGTACACCTACATATTTCATTCATTCATGTATATATTCCATCTCTCCCCTCTGCAGCAACGTCGCGTAAGACCGTACCAGCCCTGGCTCGGCGTCGCCCTAGGCGGTATGCGAACTGAAAAATCCCGATGATTTGTGCGTCTTATCTGCATTTTAATTACTTTGAATAATTTCTGAATAATCATTGTTCTAGAAGAGCGTGCGCGAGACGGGACCGAAGAATTCTTATACACTCAACTGGCGCGGGCGTCTCTTCATCTCTCTCTCTCGACCTTTCCTTAAGAAACCGACTCTCGACCGCGTCTATCTCCCTGAATATCGTATTCCGTATTCCGTATTCCGTATATTTTTAAACTGAGAAATTATTGGCTCGTGTGCTAACGATCTTCGATTTTTCTTACCCTCCTCGGTTTTCAGCAAAGAAATTATAACCGTATACTGACTCAGTTTTCAGCCACGATTCTCACCCGGTAAGTATTATGCGCCTTTTAGCGTTTTAGCTCGCCGATAGGGGTACAAATGATTCCCCTAACCATCAGCATTTATCAAAGTCTTGGACGAGTCAAAACTAAATCGCTCAAGCTGACGTACAGCTCGCGCGAAAGACAGCGAGCTTCGTAACTCTCTGCACAGCAGGAGGGTTATTTTTCTTTCACCAAGATATGCCAGGGTATATATATATATATATATATAAATGTGTATATGGTAGGGTTGGCTTTTTCTGCAAGCCCTAGCCTCCGCACGCCGTTCAAACGGAAAGAAGGGTGCCGCTTATTAAAAACCCTTTGGTTTCAAGGCTCCGCGGCTTCGGCCTTGCCGTCACTCCGAGGGACCCGCTCAGCTAGTACAATAGAGGTCATTAAGATTCTCCGCGTTATAAATGGCGCGAAACGGATATTATATTCGCACTACCCGAGGGGAACCCCTGGCTTAATTTTCCACCCACCCGTTTCCTCATCGTACCGACATCTGTCGGTCCCTTTACCAACTATTCGTAACCCACGTCAATAATTACCTGCCTTTACGTCCCTTTTAATTATTCTCTAATCTTTGAGTTTTTTTTTTCCTTTTTTTTTCCGTATTTTTTCTATTCAATTTCGTACCTTTGAAAAATCGTTTCAAATATTCATGAAGCGAGCCCAAAGTTCGTGTAACATCAGCTCTCGCAGGATAGTATAATCAAAGAATAAGATAACAAGGGAGAAAAAAAGCTTTCTGATCATTTTACTCGATTCGTTGATTCAACTTTACGCCGCAACACATTTTATTTCCGTTCATTCTTACATGTCGAGAATAATAAATAAATAAAAATAATAAAATTAAGAAAAACTATGAGATTGTCAAATGTTACGTAACAATCGATAGAATTGTAAGACCTAATTTATTACCCTGGAATCTGAACGCCACGGTTCTTTGTGGGTATGGCATCAATGAGGGTAACTGTGGAATGAATAAGCGACAAAATGTATAACAATCGGAAATTGATTCCTCAAGATTTCGAGGTGTAGGGGCATGTAACAATGAGTTTTATTCATTTTTTTTTAACAATCACTAGGTTTCGCAAAACGATTTACGTTTACTCAAGGTAAAAACAAATCTGGCTTATGAAAGGCTTACAAAAAAGAAAAAAGAAAAAACACAACTCCATCTCAACCCTCGGAGGTTTAGCCACTTCCTATGGAACTCAGACCCTTTGTATGGTAACTTGACGATCAGTGCCTCGGCTTAGACCCTCATTGTTTGTGAAATACGAAACGTCGATTATACGGCAACACGCAGCTAGTGATTAGTGGCTTGAAGGAAGAAAAATAAAAAATTTATCTATTGACTGACGCTTAGATTGTACAAAAGGATACCGTAAGAGGCATTTATACTCTCTTTGATCATCTCTTAGGATTCTAATTTTTTGTCAACATCGCGGCTCTGTAGCATAGGAGAATTTAAACCAAAGAAAATTTGGATTGACGAAAGAAATGTGAATACATTTTTTTTTTTCATCGTGTAAAAATGATATATTTCGTGTTACCGAATATCCCAGCCTTTCTGGTGTTATAGCGTTTTTCATTTTCCGAGCCAAGAATCACTCTGTAGAGAATAAGGCGAAGAAATTCGATTAAAAGACGTCGAGGGAAGAGGAAGAGTTTGGAGTTTGGTATGCCGGACAGAGTCGGACATAGTTGGACAGAGTTGTAGAACTCGTTGTACGAAGTTCGTTGGTAGCGATCCGTGGTTGGACCGCAGCCTAATTTCAGACGGTAGAAGGAAAGAAATGTTTGCCGAAATCAAGCAATCAAGCCCGAAACCGGGGCAGATTATTCCTGGCAGGCCTCTCCCACCCCTAAATTCTCTACCGAACGTTTTCCGCCCTTTACCAACTGCGCACAGCGTACAGAGTTAAAGTATACCGAGGTGGTTACTACCTACAGACCTACAGACCACCGCACCAACGCTCGTTAGGCATGCAATCCTCCTCCTTCCTTTCTCGTACTAAAACCGCGGGCAAAAGATACTGGGACGGATTCGCGTTTCGCTACTATACCGCCGAAATTTCTTTCATTTTATTTCAAGTAATTAATATGTATACAACGACCTGCGGCATGCAAACGGTACGGTACTTTCACCCCGTACGTGCCGAGTGTGTTTTGCACTCCTCCGCAACTGCCGTACGATTTGGCATAGGGAAGCTAGCCCGTTTTACCCGTTTCCTAGATCCGAAAGGACCCACGAATTCACGTATTTATACTAACCCTGCGCTATGTGAACGAATTAATTATTTGTGAATGTGAATTGCACATGTCTGAGTATCGTGTGTCGTTCCAAGTATCCGCAAACTGGATGGACCGTAGTAAATAGTTTATCAGTCACTCCGGCGATATTAAAACTCTTCGGAAATCCTGGGGGGCTATAATCGCGTTTAGCTAGCTCATGGATCGTGGTTGAATTTATATGTTGCTTATCTAGATTTTCGAAACGGAACCGCGATATTCTCCGGCGAATCATTTGGGTGCTGTCAATTCTCGACTTACACCGGTTCTTCGGGGTCTCGCGAGGGACCGTTTTGACTCTTAGTTCACACGCCTATCCGCACCCTGCGACCCTAACTTCCGGTGTATTTATCATGATATTGATGCAGGAATTTGAGGTCGAAGATTTTTGGTGACCAGGCAAGTGAGATTTCTTGTGTGCACCACCATACATATATGAACCAGGGTGTGAAAAGTAGAGAGAAAGTAAGAAGTCCGCGTCGTAGTTAACTTGATTAATTGCATATTTATGTATCAGCCCACTTAGCCGAGTTTTCTTAAGCTCGGTTCCTTCGTCTTTTCCTTTTGCTTCTCCTCCTTCATCTGACTCCCCTATGCTAGGGGCTCGCTTGTGCTTGTGCTTGTGCTTGTGCTTTTGCCTTTGCCTTTGCCTCTACTTGCCTTCGTTTTAACGGTGAAATAATGCAGGAGAAATAAGGTCGGTTAAAATGTTTAGAGAATTAAGCCAGCACAAGCCCTAAATCACGCTACCGTTACTCGCCCTCGCCTCCGTCGGTCTCACCCTCGCCTTTACCCGCGATGCCACGCCGCACCACGCCGCGACGCGACGCGACCCGACCCGACCCAACCAAACCCAAAACCCAACCTAAACCCAACTCAACTGAACTGAACTCAACCCAACCCGAACGGGAGACGAGAGAAACACGATGAAAGCTGCAAACTTTAAAAAGCTCCGCAAATCTTAAATAAGCCAGGCCGAGGAAATTAGTGGTGCCGCCGCAAAATTAAAAGCCCACCCACTGGATTCGCGTGGGTATATATATATATACGCACAATTATACGTATATACATATATACATATTATATACGTAGGGTGTATACCGTCGCGTGAACCCTTCGCTATATTAGTATAAGTTTAAGTTAACTGTACTTACTGAACAATACAGGGAGCGTACTTTCTCCCTTAGCTTGTGTATAAGTATATAATATATAATATATATAGCAACGTGTAGGTATATTACGTGTATTACGGTACAGTCTAGCATGGCACCCCGCGTTATATACCTACCTTAGTTACATAGTATAGTATACTGTAGGATGTTAATAACAGGCACCAGCCGGGCTTAACCCGCATTAACTAGGTGGGTATATACGCGTAGGTACCCCACGCCGTCCGGCTTCGTATTACTCAGAGAAAGAAAAAAAAAAAAAAAAACAAAACTGAAGAGACCTGAACGAACGCGCTGGACGATATGGGGAAAGAAATGGTCCGAATGGGACAAATTAAGGGACATTTTTCTTCGATCAACAATATCGACACCAATATTCAAAGATCGAGGCATACGAGACTTTTCCATTGACTAGATGCTGTCCCTTCAAGGATTTCGTTTTAGTTCTGATTTGAGTATTTGTTTATTTTATTTTATTTTATTTTTTATAAAATTTATACGCTTTTGAAATAATTAACAGCAAATTTGGTGCCGTTTTACTTTTTAATTGAGCCTTATCACTCGAGTGAATGAACTCTTCGTGGTAACACTCATATGAGGAAGGGTAAACTCCCGAGTTGGGAGCTTTTATACAACCCTTAAACTTTTCGCAGACAAAGTTAGGGAATTTTGAAATCATTAAAGCTGCGAATAATCGCTCGTTATTAAAATTGCGTTTGAATATGTTATGTCGAATCAGAAATCGAAAAATCTTAAAATTATATACCGAGCTTTTTGGAAACGTTATTATTCGAAGTACTGCAGGCTATATATTCGACAATGAACGTTATAGTATTTCGACGCACGTGTTCTGAGTTCAATTATCTCGGCGATTTAGCAGTAGATTTTTGCACTCGAGGGTTGAAAAATTAAAAAATAATTTCGGTTATTGTTATTATTATTGTTTGTCTGACTTGTTACATTCATGATCCACTTAAAGCTTTGAGAAGCAAACGTACCAAGTCAAGTAGTAATTTTCCCATATAGTATTTCGCACTGAAATTATCTACGAAGTGTTTGTAAACTACAAGCTGATATGGATGCCCAACTGCATGTAATGAATTAACGTGTCCTCACGTCTCATTGTTGAAACTATTAACAACATATTGTTTATAGCTGGTACGCGTTGGATTAACTTGCGCATGTTTCTATACGTGTGTATCCTAAGCGTGTATTTTCGTGTTAGGGGATGAGTAGGCAGGTAACCGTCTCTGGTTGGGATGAAAAGCCCCTTGGAATTTAGGTAGATGGAGAGAACTGGCGGCGACGCGTGTCACATTTTTATTCGCCATTCGTTGTTCGCCATTCGCGATTCGCCATGGTGCGGTGCGGTGCGGTGCGGTGCGGTGCGGTGCGGTGCGGTGCGGCGCGGCATGACGCAGAGCGCCGGAGGAGGACCGTCGACTCCGCCGTGGCTGAGTGCATCTCAAACATACGTGCAAATAAATTTGACGGTGGATGTGCCCCGTCAAATACAGCTATCCGACGATTTTCTAACGCAATATATCTTCCAGCTAGGAGAAAACCATACTGAGTAGTTACACAAACTTTATATAGGTGTGAGTCAGTCACTTCCAATGCAGAAGCTCCCGTATATCGATATTCATTCGACGTAACCGCGGCGCGGCGGCGGACCGTTTCCAATGATCTAACGACCGGGCTATTCTTCGTTCACAAGAGCCAAGATAGAAATGTATAAAATGAATAAAAAATAATCCAAATTCACTTTACGATGGTATAAAAAAAAAAAGTCAAATATGAATTAGAAAGACTAATCGTCGGTGGATTTTGACTCATTGTCAGCAATCAAAAAACAAGAACAGAAAACGTACGGGTTTAGATATGAGTAAGAGAGAGATAGAGAAATTGAGGGAGCGTAGGATGGCTTGATTTTAGAAAGGGTTACAGGGTCGGGTTATAGGGCTCCATCAAAGGGCGATGCGGGGCAACGATTTCTAATTAAAAATAAATCCGCACGGATGTAACCGTTAGCCAGTTAGGCGGCGATCACATTAAAATAAATTATTTAAGTTGTGGCAATTTCGCGGGTCCCCGATGGCTAATATCTGGATAATGGGACGAGGTGGTTTGGCGAACAGAGAGATGGAGAGAGGTTCCAAGACACCGCGTCGAGAAAGCGAAGGGCGTCTGAGTGCCCCCGTTATAATTGATAAAGAAGAATAAAATAATGATACCGCCGAATGGTAGATATAACTGAAAAAAAAAAAAAAAAATTCTTACGATGAATTATCTTCGCGTTTCTCGCTCATCTATACCTATAAGGTCCTTGCGGAAGTCTAAGGCTACGTTTTCCCATACACCATCCCCTCGGCTAAAACTCCCTCTTCAAATCCTTGGAACCCGAAAGCACATACTTGAGGTCTCACGCGGAATTCCTGGAAAGATTAAGACGCGACGGTTTCCAGAGGATTTCCCCACCATCCTTTCCTCAGGCGAGATAAAGAAGGGGAATAATTTCGCAAAGGCCTAGAAAAACACGATACGGTTACCCCCTGCGATGGTTTAGTCGCCAGGGGTCGTTCGAGCGCGTAGTAAAGGGGGCCAAGAAGTAAGGCGAAGAGAAAAGAGAAGAGGGAGAAAGGGAGAGGAGGGAGAGGAGCTCAATTTCAATTTCAAGTCCCGAGGGTGTCGTTGCGAAACGAATATAATTATACGGAATAATTGTGAAGGGAGGGGAGGGGGGGCTCATGGTCGGTGCTTTGACGGTGGCAATGCTAACGCTGAGGATGGCTGTGGCGGTGGCGGTAGCGGTGGTGGATACGTACCTACTCTCGCGAACGCTTCTTGCTCGGCTACCTCATCCTCGCTCCGAGCTCTCTCGCCTACCGCCGAAAGATAGCAAGCTAGTGTTTAATGGCTCGAAATTCCTCCCGGCGCGGAATGTCTTGAATGAAAATTAAGTCAAACGTAGACTAAGAGTAGACGAGGAGTAGGTAGGTATAGCAGCCAGCAAGAGAGACCCGGACGTGCGATAACCCTCTGCTCCAAGTAAATACGTAAGTAAGTAAGTAAGTAAGTAAGTAAGTAACTAAGTAAGTAACTGAGTGTAACTGCGGGCTGGTGTCTCGTCGAAGGAATATCTATCCTATATTATTTATAAATAGTATTATCAAAGCGTATATCAAGCGTGAATTATCAATTTGCACTAGTATAGCAAAAACCAAGGGGAGCTTCAACAACGAGGTTCTCACGCTCGAATACTCTCGACACTTCTCCGCGGTTCTCCCGCTCCGTCGCGTCGGTCTGACGAGAAACGTAGTCCGAAAAGACCACGACCTATGGTAGATTTATACCACAAAAGTAGGTATACGCGGTCTTTGACACTGTCGAGATCCTCGTAACTTGAATTCACCTAGAGATATCTATTTCTACATGGGCAAAAATAATTCGCGTTAAATTCACGCTCGCAATCGCGCCGCGTCGGTTAAATCTTCGTCGATTTAACGCCCCAGAATTCTCTCAACCGGTATGGGAATACAATTTTACGTTGATCATCGGGAATTAGCATAGGAAATTTATGCTCGCTATAAATAACGCGTTTATCGTTCAAATTTATGCGATCTGACTCTCCTCTCTCGTATCGAAGCTGGTATCGGTACAGGCATGTTATACCACTACACATTCGTACACTTACATGCGTAGATATATTCGGTGACCGGGTGTCCTGATTAAGAATATACCCGATATCCTTAATTAAAAATTTGCTCAATCTTCTTCTACACATGACGAAAGTATATATGTTCGTAATTTTAATCCCGTGAAGATATACCTGTATAATATCATATTTCAAACTGCATAGGTATAATGGGTTTCTATTTAGCGATAAATATCGGTGGTTAGACGTTATCGAATCCTTGAAAATTGATAACCCTTCGCAAGTAGATATTAATTATACTTCGTGCTTAAACTAGCGATCGATTAAAAGCATCATTTTTTTTTATTTTTTTTATTTCTTCTTTCTTATATATACATTTATTTATGTTCACGGTATATTATTCGAACAATGAAAATGAAAGAAGCCTATAAAAATTGCTAATAGAAACGAGAGGGAAGTATTTGAAATACAGAAATTGGTGTGGGTGAATCGAACGATGTTTCTATCTACCTATATCGGTTCGTTTGACCATCGTAAAGCCCTCAGAACTGTATAAATACTCGGTACGAACAATGCGGCAGTGCAGTGCAGCCTTGTCGCCCGTTTGCCCCTTGGAACAACGCGGACGTTGCGCGTGCATGCGTGTAATCGTTGCATTTTGGCTGCCCGTTGCCCGTTGCATTGCATTCGCCGCCGGGCATTCCGCAAACGCACACTCTTCTCGTCTCTGTCACGTACGATATGCAACCATTTGCATACATATAGGTTCATTATGAATACACCTACTCCACCAGCATCCCCTATCGAAATAGGTTTACCGTTGGGTAGAGCGTTGAAGGGGTGAATAGGGCCCGATCCAGCGCATTTATTTTACCGATGAATAAGCCTGGATTTTGAGAAGGTTTCATTCCCTATTTTTTTTTTTTTTTTTTCATTACATTTCTTTAATTAGTCTGAGATACTCTTTGTTTCATGCATCGGATTATTTTTAGGGTTTTTATAATGTCTTCCAACTTACCCTATCTCGTGAATATATGTACGCGGTTACGGTTTCGAGGACCATTTCAACGGGTGCGTATAGCGGAAAGTATCAAGTTTATGAATGGTTCTTTTTCCTTCTTTATTCTTGTTAAGCGCTTTGGCAGGATTTCTTTCCACAGGGAACCCTGACGTAATCCCACAGTTGTATGAAAATCCGTGACAAAAGCGGCGTGTTGTTTCCGAGAAAGATGGAGAGAAAATAGGCCGTGGGCGAACTGTATTATACGTCTACATGCCCTCGGTATAAGAGTTCCCTCTTTGGTATATATATGTATGAAAACAAACGCTACATGTCCTCAACACATACCCACATACTTGTATACATATCGACCACTACATAATACACCTGTACAATATAACATAGACGATATACTCCTACGAGAATCGCACCCCTGTGTCTAGGTAGGGCTTCAATTTGATGCTAGGTACCCAGGGTACCCGGACTTGCTCAGAAGTTGTCTATTATAGTCTAGAAGCTCGGTTAGCAGTTCGCTCAGCAAGCATCATGTATAGAAATTAGGGACGTTGCCGTTGACGGTCGATGAGCCGGCATCAGGGGCAGAGTAGCTGGGTAGGTAGGTAGGTAGGTAGGTAGGTACTATAACGCGGTGCAAATGCTAATGAGGCGTATGGCAGATGTAACGTGCGGAATACATTAGCGTTTCAACCGTTCCTCCCGGTTACATTAGCCAGTAGCAAATTAGCCCCGTTACACCATGGCCCATGTCGTCTTCTCCCCGTTAGTATATACGACAAGAAAACGAAAAAAACAAACAACAACAACAACAAGAATAACAAAAAAATGGTGAGTTATTTTTTCATTAACTTTCAAAATGCCCAGAGTTATATCGAGACGGGGGATCGCTGCGATACTCACACCGCTCGTCTCACACGCATCCCTCGACGCGTATCCGTACATCTATCTTCAGTATCCTCAGCCCGGTATGTATATACATATATACATATAAATATACCTCACAGTACACGCATAGACACACATGTATTCCCTTATACTCAGCGGAGGGGATGAGCGTGAAATGGTGGGGATGTTGCAGACTGGGGTGGGCAGGCGAATCAATGAACGTACTTCGCGATACAACGCGGACTGCCACCGACCTGTGATCAAGTCACGTGTGGATATGTCGGTTTGATGTTGGATCGTTTGATCATGTCTTGAATAACCATGGAATGTTTTCATCCGTTACTTCTGGTAAAAAAAAAAAAAAACCGTCTTGACTCTTGAATAGGATTTCGATGAGAGAATGTCTTGAGATTGTGGTTAGAGGATGATGATCGAGATTTTGGGATTGGTATTCAAAGAAGAATAAAAAAAATTAAATAAACATTAAAAACTAATAGAAAAAACTTTTCTCCTGCGAATTTCTCGGCTTTGCCCCCACTACTTTGAACCCCGCGCAGCCCGATACAACCCCTAGCCAGCCAGAGCCCTTCTCTTCTCGTGAGCAAAACCGACGCCGTCGCCGTTGCCGTTGCCGTCGACGTCGACGTCGCTGCTGCCGCTCGGCGCGCCCTCAACTCTCGGTTCTGAACCTATCGCCCAACCAACTCCGTGATACATTTCGATACACGTCTCGAGGCCACCCGCACTAAGTTTGCAGACTGTAGCGGTGACCAGCTGCACGTCATACGTGAGACGCGACACGCGACACGCTACGGGGCGGAAGTCGCGTGTTAAATCGCGCGGGCATCCGCGTATCGCAAGCCACTTTAACACATGTACAAAGTATTGTAAAGTGACTCGAGATATTAAAGAAAAGGAGGTTTTTTTTTTCTTTATCCATGACTCAATGTGCCACGGAATAGGAGAATCGGGTATAATTATCGCGCGTGAGGAGTGCAGTGATACCGTCAGTTATTTACGAGGGATAATAAACCGCGTAGTTTTCGCAAAAATAGTCAATGGTGATACTTTGACGACCGATGCTTCAGCCGAATACGATTTCACCCTGACGCGAATATTCAAATGGTGACAACCGTCCGGATACGAATGTTTACATTTCTCGACTTGATACCGATAACACGTCACGACGGGAAACGATCAACTGACCACGGTCATCGTTACGTCGTTTTTCCTCCATCCACCGTTGATACGTCGCGCTGTTGATTTACTTAATCAACGATCTCATCGCAGCTTGAGTCAGAACTCCGTTAAACAGCGATAATTTCCAATCCGGCCAAAGATCGCGAAAAATTTGCGAATCTTGGTTGTGAGAAAGGAGAGTCGTAAGCAAACGCCGACGGGCCAAAGACGCGGACGGACCAAGACGATACGAAGGGCACCTCTTCGATGGGAGAACTGTGCGTGGCGAGTGCGTAAGGCCACGTGAAAGGAACGCGTCCAAGAATTTCACGTCCGGGGTTTCCCGCTTTCAAGCATTGAAGCGCGCACCAACCCTACACCCGCGCAGCCCCGCGCCACCCCTACAACCCCTACACACAACAACCCAACGAAGCAACCCCCACTCCGAATCGCACAACAGC
The DNA here is from genome assembly GCA_914767705.2 of Tenthredo notha. Classification (NCBI taxonomy): domain Eukaryota; kingdom Metazoa; phylum Arthropoda; class Insecta; order Hymenoptera; family Tenthredinidae; genus Tenthredo; species Tenthredo notha. Next base: position 17,729,302 of record OU611908.1, on the reverse strand, counting down.
CAGAGCGGAAGTACTAGTCAGTCGGCGAGCGACCATCCGACATCACGGTTAGCCTCTCTCTTTGTTCTTACTCTCGCAGAGAGACAAGACACGAGTGAGTCGCCGTCGCCGACGTAGTCGTGCTCGTGGTTGTCGTCGACGTTACCACGTCGCCAACTGACGATCGTTCAGTTGTTATTTTTTTCCGCGGTGTAAAGAACGATCGTATGCCCTCTGCCAGTTTCGCACGTGGCTCATGATCCTCGAGCCATCTGTAAGAACGCGTCTTATTTCGTACTTTTATATCGGTAATGACTGTTGGAAAGGTGTGATCGACGATCAACTACATTCAAAAATTTATCCGCGAGTCGTGAGTAGCCAATTAACAATCGCGAGTTGACAGTTGACAGTTGTCAGTTACCAGTTACTAGTTACCAGTTCCCAGTTGTCTCCAGTTACTAGTTTTTTTTTTTTTCTTATCCCGGCCAATGACTCAGACGAGGAGTAGTTTGAGTTGTTGATAAAGGTGCGATAATTACCGTTTAATATTTCGGGATAATAAACTCTGCGTCGAGTAGATCGACGTTGAAGAGCCCTCGCTGAAACTCCCCATATAGTAACCGCCGATCAAGTCGACGTAGCACATCTGGGGACTAAACCTCTGAGGAAACCTGAAAGGGGTTCAAATTGAAAATCACCAAGCTCCGGAAGCTGGGAGGAGTTCCGACAAACTCAATCTTCGCTTTGACATACGCCGAAGAGAGTCTCAACCCCACAGTTTTTCAGCATACTTGTTGAACCCGACTAGGGGTGTCTTACGTTCAGAGAACGAGGTCCGGAGATCTTCAGAATCAAAGTTTTCGATCACGTGGTGTGATCAGCGTAAGAAGCACCCTCAAACTAACGGAAAATAGACACCTTAAGCTCGTGCCTTTGACGACCTGCTAAACGACACGCCAAAGCCAGATATTCCTGAATTGCTAGTCTTGTCATCTGACGCTTCTTCGTCGGAATAACTTGCAACAGAGTCTAAAGAGGAGAAACGACCGTGACGCGAGCGGAAGGACCTAGGGTCCCGCGGCAGCAGAAGAAGGAAGAAAAACAGCCAGAGAAAGAAGGTGGAGGTGGTGGTTCCACGGCCAGGGAAACTCGATTTGGGGTGGCCTCGTCACTGCAGGCGACCACCGCCTTGGCTCCGAGTGCACCGGGCCCCGGGCCTGCAGTGGTGGGCTGCCTGGTTGGGGTGTACCCCTGCTCGTCCACGGGGCCCAGGGGCCCCACATCGTCGCACCTTCGGGCGATACAAGCTATCCAAGCCGGGCAACAACCCGGCTGTCGAGCCTGCTGTTGCGGGCACAACAACCCTCCTCCACCACCTCCGCCTCCACCGCCACCGGTCCAACTTACGAGTCAACGGGGCGGCCTGTCGCTGCGGGTAGCGAGGGTGGCGTCCACCACCTCCGTCCGAGCCGCCCCCTACGCCCACCCCCAGCACCAGGGACTGGGGCAGGAGTGCAGGTAGGTTTATTTCCGGATATGTTTTCAAGGGTTTCAGGAATTTCCTGGGTTCCTTTGGTTGATCAGAATTTTTTCAGTTTCGTCACGATTTTATTTTCGCTCCCAGGTGTAGGGAGGAGACGGGCACAGTGGGTGGAGGTGGTGCGCACATCCTCGGCAGCCCGATGCTGTTCGTTCCGTTCACGGTGCCCACCTTTCCCACCGCCTCGCACCAGACCTCGCATCAGAACTCACATCAGACGAGTCACCAGGTCCAGCAACAACATCAGCAGCAGCAGTTGGGCACCAATCAAACAGGACAACAACAGAACCAGCTAAATCACCTAAATTTAAACCACCTGAATCACCTGAATCAGGTTATACCGCAAGGATCTACCCAGCAGCCGATTCATAGCACGAGTTGTTCGCCGCAGCAGCAGGCCGCAACACCAAACAAGGTAACTTCTATCAGATGTGCAAAGTTGGAACCATCCGAGAAGAAGTGGAAATGGTCGTCGTCGTGGTCGTGGTGATTGTTGACTAGGAAAAAAAAATTTAGTACCACGACATCGTATATCTACACCTTAAGGTTTTTCTTGTTTCGTCTATTTCTGTTGGGGGGGAAAAGATTTTTTCACTCGTCTCCCTCTGAAGGGTATAATAAAAGTCCTGGCGCTGGTTCAAGTCAATTTCCTTTAGCGAGCAATAACTTCTCGGCCGATGCTTCGTATATGAAGAAGACAGGACCCGACTAGCATTGGCAAAGAACGTGTAGCTTAATTTTCAAACTTTAGCTGGCGTAGAAGTGCGTGGCAAGTTGTTTGCCCGGGTGTCGCGATTCTCTGTTCGACATCCAGCACGTTCTCAGAAGGCATATTTACACGCGTACGCGCACCGATTTCACGACGAGGGTTCTAGCACACATAGCCCATACTATGTTTTGCGTCAGCTGTAGCATGAGACGATACAGTGAACGATACAACGTGAAATTCTCTTCGAGCTTGCGGCGTCTTTTAAATCTAAAAAAGCTTGTCATGGGTCTTTCCTTGTTGACCTGCAGAGTACATATTTGCATTGCTGTCCGAAACTAAGTTTGAACTGTAAATTTAATTCGTTTTTTCACTAGTATATATGAATTTCTTCCCATTCCTTATTCTCCGTTTAGCAATGATTCCCTTTTTTCATCCCTCTCGAGACCGCGAATAATCGTGATATCAAAAATATCTTTATCAGGAATTTCTCCAGCTTATTTCGACAATAGGCGGCAGCTTGAGCTAATATTCTTCCCTCTGAGGCACGGAGAGTTCGTTGCGGGACGTTGGCTGGCAAGGCGGAAGGCATTGTGCAAAGATATGTGAACGAGAAGAGATCCCGGTGGAGCTTGGTCTGTATGATAGTTGTATGGGTATATGTATGAACACATATATTATGTATGTGTGCATGGGACTCAAGGGTGTGCTAGTAATGCCGGAGGTAGTGTTGGCGGTATAGCGGGTGCACTCTTTTGATATTTCAACGGAGCAGACGAGTGGCGTGTCGTAATGAAATCATCTCCAGCGCTTTGATCCTCCTTCCATAGGCCCCTACCATTCCCCTACCACCCCTTACTCCATTCTGGATCCTTTCCCTTGATACCTCCGTAGCCTCTAACTTCCTCCAGCCTCTTCCTCATCCTTTACCTCTACCTCTACCTCCACCTCCATCACCATCTCCATCTCCATCTCCACCTCCTCGTGGTCGTCGTCCGACAACCGGCGCGGTTGGTTCTTTAGCAAGGTATTTTTACCCCGTTCAGCAAGGCTGCTACTGCAGAGGCGTATGAAAGCAATTTTGTAATTACAGGATGGTAAAAAACCGACCGAATATTACACGCAACGTTTTTCGATTATCCCAGAAAACTTTACGTTGAAAATCTGACGGACCGGGTTTTTAACGCCTTTCTATGATTCGTTTATTTATTTATTTATTCAATTTTGTGGGCAAGTAAAAATTCAAGTAACTATTTAACGAAAATTTATAAGAAGCCACGAAGAAAGGTAATGCAGAGAAAGCGCATTAGCCTTCACTCGATAGTTCTGTGAAAGTAAGGTAAGGTATACGACCAAGCCAACGTTGTATCGAGCAACAGCGACTAACAGCCTTTAATTAATAAAGTTACGCGAGTCTCAAAGTATCTTTTCCCTCTTCCCCTCGCATCTATCTCACCGTCGACGCCATCTTTCTCGTTGAGGTAGGAAATATTCCGTAAATCCCTTGCTTACGATTGGCAGACGAAGCCATCAGGGACTTTGAGGAACGGTACGACCTGGCTTTTAAAACTCGCGGAGATTCTCGACGAGGAGATTAACGTAAATAAAGACTAAGGCAGGGGTAGTGCGTGTCTCCCCAAAGCGGTCAGGGGTATAAAATAGTGAGCGAGGGACTCTTCCCCGCTGCTAAATGTAAATGTCGGACATTTGTTACCTCGCGCGTATGACCCGCCGTTTGTTTATACCCCGCGGTCCGGTCCGGTCCGGTTGGGTCGAGGTTGGTATTTTGGTATTTTTATTTTAAACTCGGGTTGTACTGTGGCGTTGCCGCAGGGGGTGGGTGGTCATCGGGATGTAGCCGAGAACGCTCATTTGTAAAATTTAACGACACCCCGGGCTCTACACGTGTATACATACTTGCTTTTTATGCAATATACATATAATCCAACACAGAGCTCTCGGCTGGACCGCGAACGCGCGTCACGTATTCCCTTTTAATTACCCGTTTGCTGTCCCGCACCGGTATATGTAACGGCGAAGGTATATTCCACGTGCATTCCCCGTTGCGACAGATCAGTCCACCTTCCCGTATTTACCTACGCATATCTCGTTCAACCTCCGGCGTTATACCCGGCATGACGAACGACCAGACTGCAGGAATGGGGCGAGCTTTGTACGGGGTTGGGGGCAGGGGTGGCTTAGGGGTTGGGAGGAACGAAGCGAGGAAAAAGAACGAAGGAGTCACCCCAATGTAAGCGCTCGCGAACACGCCGACTGACATTCTGCATAATATAATTACAAAGTATCGATCGGGGTTTGAGCAAGGGGCTGGTACGGTAGCGACAGGGTGGCGGGAAGGGGATGGTACGGCCAGATGTTTTCGCTCGTGTTATCGCCCCGAATTGTGATTCTAAAAAGAAATTATACTTCTAATTTCTTTTCGTTTTAAGTTTTGGCGGGAAATCTTTTAACCAAATGGTTTTATACGTTTTTCTTTTTGCTTTTCTATTACCTTGCATCCCTGATGCGTAAACTGAGAATGCAAAGACTGCGGCATCCTTCCGTGTTTACTCTTGTATATCTACACTATACGTATACTTATGTATACCTATAACGACCGTCGACTGCCGGGTGGCGGCTGGTGTTGGCTGTCGACTACCGGCCGTACCGAAGACTCAGGGAATTGAAATGCAAATCGTGGATCCCGGATGCAAATCCGGGAGGGCGCATCGCAAACTGCGCCACGTTGGGGGTTGCAGTGGGGAAACGGGACTGCAGGAAGACCGTTGGTATATAGAGATGGATGGATGCGGCGAATTCATGGAAAAGAAAAAAGAAAAAAGAAAAAAAAAAAAATTAATTGCGACGCCCTAGCCCGTAGCCTCTGCAGATCACCCATTGAAAGAAACGCGTTTATATTTACGTAACGTCCAGCTCTACACTTCACTGGTATTCTTTGACCAATACTAATCGATCTATTGATTTTTTTTCACGTTGCAGCTAGGGCCCTTATATTCTTTTTCTCTCATCGATTCCAAAAGACGAAGGTCATACCTGGAGCACGTTTACCTCGCGGAAAACGGCCTGGCGTCATTGCGTTGCCTAACAGTGTATCTACAATAAACCCCATCCTCCTATTCCTCGTCCCTACGGACCCCCATTTTCTCTCGGAGAGTTTGCAAATGAGAGCCGTTGCAGTGGCAGTATTTCTTGCCGAGGTTTTTAATCCCGTGGGTAACGCGATACCAGCAAACATTCAGAACAGAGCATAGCGGAGCATAGCATAGCAAAGCAGAGCAGAGCGAGTTTCCCCAACTCCTGAAACCACCCCACCGACGTCCTCCCGGCATGCTTCCTACCTCGACGAATAAAATACGCTCGTTACAAGCGGAGAGCGTTGCTGCTTAAAGCGGACATCAGGCGCGACACTAGCAACTAGATGTTGGAAAGTGCAAACCGTTGGTATTGATCGAGTGATTTTCACGAAATAGCTGTTAAGAACGCGGGATGATCGAAGTGTAGGATAATTGAATGCCGGTTGATAATTATCGTCTCGTAAATGAAAAATTTCCCAGCTGGAAAGGCTGGCTATTCAAACTCGATATTTTCAGGAAACTGCGGGCGCCGCTTTGATCACGGTTCGGTCCGTCGCACCGAACCTGGTAACAAAGGCCGAGGTACGTCACCTCCTTCTACCCCTCTTCATACCCTTTCCACACCCCAAACCCATCGTAGGCAAGGTCTTTCGCACTTTTTTAATCGCGACCCCCTTACTCCGGATTTCAGACGGCCAAGACTAGCGGCGTGCGGTATGCGGCGTGGCACCCTATGTGGTTGTGTTCATTACAGTAGGATGATTTTTAAATTCAAACGAGAAAGTTCAAGGTAACCACAGCTTAACATGGCGAGGTGAATAAATGTTGCCCTTAATATGGGGACCACGGTGATTCTCAAGAAACTATGGAATCGTGGGGAAACAAGGAACTTGCAAATGACTGAAGAGTTTACCGAGGCCTCTACGAGTTAGATTTCGTAAGGGTGGCAAAATGAATAAATAAATAAATAAATAAATAAATAAATAAATAACCATGTCGGGTTCATTTCCGGTTTTCCGGTCACTGCCAAAGTCACCAGGGGTCCGTTGGCAGTGGGATTGAATATACTGTGGGAATTACGAGGGGATGTCTGGCAGCCGTTGCCCGAGGTTTTGGTCGACCAATGTTAACTTGTTTTTCGTGATTTTGCGAGTGAATCGGATTGGCGTGTGACGTCGCGGTACAATGACGTGGGGAGACCAGCACTGAGTGAAACGTATTGATAAAAAAAAAAAGGAAAAAAGAAAACAGAAAAAGAGGAATAGCCATAATAATAACGTCAATAATAAAGGGAGGCGATAAATGAATCAATGATTGGATACCACGCCAGTGACCACCCGTGGTGCTAACTCAACCACTTCGCGTATATTGATGGAAAATTGAAAATGGAAGCAGGTTAATTGCCCGAATCATACCTTCGACGATAGACGCAATGGGGATTATAAGTTCTAGGGCATTAGGATGTAGACACGGTAATTAGCGAGTAAACCTAACGAAGAATAAATGTCTGTTGCAAAATATCAATAGCTCTTTTATCTCAAATGATAGAATGAATAGTGAAGGGGTCAACATCAATTCAAACCTGATTTTTTTGCATATTATATCAACTAGAGTGAGGAAAAAGAAAGAAAAAAAATAGGAAAAGAGAAAAGAAAAAAATCAGTCACTGTCAATGAAAAATGAAACCAAAAATTCATGTTTATCATGGATCCGTGAAGTGAATTGAAAGAGTCATTGCAATTGATTACTCATTAATCATCCTTCCGTATGACACGTCGTATAACGATGGGGTGCAAATGATGATGATGTACTTATCGCTTACTGATGTTTGGTATAATTTTGATAGTGGTCTGACTCTTCTATCCCTACCCTATCTACTACCCTTGGAAGTTTTCTGTTTATGACGTTAACTTTGAGCAAGTTGAATCAGGGTGATTTTTCAACAACGATAAAATGTGTCGATAGAAGGATGACGGAGTAAATTGCATAGTGTGAAAATGAATGAACGAAAAATGGAAGGGTTAAACAGATGGAAAGCGAGGGAGAGACATTGAAACGTGGTCAGGTTGCAGCTTAGCGAGCTCGTAAGCGGGGCTAAATATGGAAATCTTGTTGTTTCACCACGACCTCGACCCCGACCCCGCTCTAGACTTGGACCCCGACGCCTCGGCGCCCCACGTTTATCCCTAAGCGCACCCCACAGCCTGGTCTGTAGGCAAATATTACCAATGTTGCCACATTAATTAGCCGCTGGAATCAACAGCTGTATTAATGAAATTGGCCAACCCCTGCAACCCGAGATTTGTTGTGCTCTGCTAAAATCCCGGCTCTACCCACCAGCCTCGGTCCTCGCCTCGTTATCTTTTTATCCTTTAGATATATACTCCGTAGTGTGAGAGGGTTGGCGCACGTGTGACACCTACATTAATTATTTTTTCTTTGCTCTTTGTTCTTTCGCCATCCGCCGCCATTTTTCCAGGCTGGTGTCGAGATATGAAGCTCTGAAGAGTTTCGGAGGTGTTTGTTCGTAGGGTAAGGGGTGAAAATTGTTTTCGATGGTCCATATACGGTCACCAGGTTGCAGTATGCAATTCAGTTTGTGTTTTGTTGAAAATCCAGTGTCCAGAACTGATTCTGAACCGATCTCAACGTCCCCACCAAATATTGTTCCTCAGGGGGATCGTGGCGCGTCTTCAGTGTCGCCTAATAAAATGGAGCCGCCTCGCGCCTTGTTAAGCCACCCTTTGGTGCTTGGCTGGTAAATTAATGAGCTCACTGCAACGCTACACCCCGCGCAAACCCTTACGCCACGTTCCCCAGTTCCACTCGGTCTATATTCTCTCTCGAAACCCGCATTAAATCATACATCAGCGCGCGTCGCGGTACCTACCACCGAGAGACGTAGAGACGTAGAGACGGTAAGGGGGACGAAGGGGTTCCCGTATCCTAGTAACCGTCAGCCGGTGGGGTGCGCCGACTTTGACGACGGTGAACTACGTCTAATTAATAGACGTCGCCAAAACGGTGAGCGAGGCGCGAATATTATGCGCTACTATCACCGTCGTCGACGTCGTCAACCCTTACTGACTATGGTCAGCCTCACTGCAGCTGAATATTTCCATAGAATAATAACCGGAACACCAGCTGCAGGTTGTTCCTTTACGCTTTACGTGTGTATGTGTACGATATCTATATATGAGTATATATCTCTTGGTATACCCTGCAGCAGTTACACGTTTTGTCTCTGCCTCGACCGCGCCCCGCGTAATCCCTTTAAAGCGGACTCGAATTAGGTTCAGCACATAGCAAATTCGCACCACATTCCGTGGCTCTTATGAATTTAAGCGCGCGGGGATTGGGAAGAGTAGTGAGAGGGCGTCCTGGCAGGGTTCCCGACTCCCGACTTCTGACTGTGAGTTTCCGAGGTGCCGGTTCGTGAGGGCAATGAAGTTGTAACGTGGAGGTGTGGTGGCTGAGGTGGTTGTCAGCTCTCTCTAAAACAGCACGCGGTTCTTCGCCCCTCGTTCCCCATCCAGTAACCTTGTTAACGCGGCGCCCTAACCGCCGGCGTCGATCTCATTCCGAAATGTTCCAGTCGGAAGTATTCAATTATTTGAGCTCGCCGAACCGTTCGGTTCGTTCCGTCGTACGGGCTTCAAGACAAAGCCTTGAATCGACACGCCCGCGCCCTGTCCCATCCCGTAGTTTCATCTCCCGTAAACCGGCGCAACTTATTCCTATCGAATTGGCAAGCGACAGACATACGTGCCGGATAACCGCTTCGAGACCTGAAACTGAAGTAGGGAGACGAGCTTGCGAACGAATGTTACAAAATTACGAATTAAAAACACAAAGAGTTTACGGCGTGCATGCCGACCCTGTAGGACCACCGTAGGTTGAGGAGGGTAGATGGGGTACGCGGACGAACGGACGGGGTTGAGTTTGAGACAAAGGGTGCCGTGAGAACAATAGCGTGTAATCTGGAGCCCTTAGAATAGCCATGTACCGCCCTCTCCGCGAGGGATGTTCGACCCCCATGGCTTGTCAGAACCGCGCCTCAACAATGAGCGGGTTAAACGAATCAATTTTTGTACGATTTTACTGGCAAATTTTCATTTCCACGGATCGTACGGAATGAAACATCGCAGCCCGCGATATGTTGCGGTAGAAGACTTGCGTAGATTACGAACACTCAGTTTCGTGTGAAAAGGTACCGCGGTCTATACATATATATATATAATACGATCCGAAAGTCGAGCAGCCCGAAAATAAAGTTATTGAAATGAGAGCCGGAGCGGAATTACCTTCCACCTTTACGTGCATAGCTATATATATTTACGGGGAACACCGCGAAAGCCACGGGAAAGGCGAACCGAGAGTTGTCGCAGAGGTGAGTGAGCTCTCCCAAGAGGAGACGGAGAATAACGGTCTGTCTCCAGAGGCCTTTCTCAGTAGGCCGAAGGAAGAGGATTAAAAAATAATTTACATCGCCAAGCTTCCGTTCCCGCTCTTTCGCTCGGTCTGTGAAGAGCGCGAGGATAGCTTCCGCGGATTTCCATTTCGGTCCTGCACCAGGAGAGTCCTGGTTAATATTTATTAGATGCTTCGCGGCGACGGAGCGCCTCGTGGACAAACGCGAATAAAAGACTGAGCATAGGGTCGACGATCCCAAGCACTCGCCATCAATTATTGCCAAGGATTTTTCTCTCAGTTTTCTACTTATTCCCGCGTGTCATTTTCAACGCGACGTTATATTTATGTAAGCGCTAGATAGCAAGGTGAGGTTTGGTTAGGCTAGGCTAGAATAGTCACAGAGCCACTCAATTTATCTTCAACGTCGTCGTTGTCCCTGCACGCTCGGATACAACACGAATCTCGTATTCAGCTTCATCGAGGTTGAGTAAACGTGACGCGATACGCTTGCGTCGAATTCAATTAATCCAGAGATGATTGCGCGGTATAATTTCCGCGACGTGCTACCCCACAATACGACAATAGGTGTCTATCTCGGTTGACAATCTATTAATTAATTAACGAAAATTACACGATTCCTGAATTAATGGTATCCCGGATACACCCCGCAGGACGTACGGTGTTTCCTCGCGTTACGATACGCTCGACGAGAGTGATGCTCGACACTGTGGTACAGATATCTTAATGACTTTCTAATTAATATGGACGCAGATTGGTGGGACAGTTAAATAGATAGTGCTAACAAGGAGATATTGTGTACCCGACCTACCGTTTCGTTACGGTTACATAACAACGATAACGGGCCGGAGAGCCCTCGTCATAGCTGACCATTACAGGATTGAAATTTTTTTACTCGAATTTGGTACACAGTCTCTCGTCGTGATACAGAATTGGAAATACTATTCTATAGTAGTCAAACGAAATGGAACGAAACCGTATACGAGGATCGTTTAACGCCTCTTCTCGATAGGCGGTTTTCTCTTTTCGACCTGGGTGAAGGTAAAGGTGCGGGAAGTAGAAGTGGAAGTAGAAGTGGAGGTGGGAAGGGAGCTAGAGGATCCGGTCCGATTAAAAGCGACTCTGAAATTCCACCCCCTGGTAAAACCATTCCGTTTTATTGCCCGAAGCGCCATATGCATAGCAATAACTATCACCCATCCTCGGGTGTGTGCTGACTCTATCGAAACTGGGGATCGTGGATCGAAGATCTATACTCCCCGGAGTAGAGTTTCCACTTTGACGCGCCACGGCTACATCTCCCTGGCTTGTCTGTTTTCCAGAGGTCCAGGTCGACTGAGTTAGAACTGGTAGGTTAGGCCGTCGCTAACCGTCCGTCACCCTTGCGACTCGAGACCGTACAAGGGGTTCAAATACGTCGGTCGATACCCCCTTGTCAAAACATGACCCTTCGTCGCCCTCCCGTGGAGAGCTACCGAGAGAATCGTCCTTCTCGACGTGTTTTGCCAACCTTGATACCTTACGCCCACGCTAGGACACACATGTATATAAAAGGCATGTCAAACCATGCGGAGAGAAAATAGCGTTTTCTTTTTTATAAACCCCAGTTTTCTGAAAGCGTCAAAACTCTTCACGACGTTCCGGGTGTCTTTGCAAGACACTCGTAGATGAAGGTAGCAGATGGTAGTAGTTGGTCGGCGGACAGTCGGCCGCAATAGGGCGTAAAACAAAACGCCGTATTACTTAGAAGGTACTGAAGCAGCAGCGTCGGTACTTCCGTTGGAATGAAAAATTTATAAACGTGAACCATCATGGTCGGGCTGTGGTCCGAGTAGCGAATAAGAATTGCGCTACGTCTGTACGTGGTTGGTCTGTGTTCGCGTTCTGAAGAAAAGAATTTGAACGACCCTCTTTTCCCCCGCTGTCTACTGCCGCACGTTTACTGAAACCCTCCGCTGCGTAATATTTGAACGAGTCGAGGAGGAGGCTTGCTCGGATAACATCTCTCCTATTTTTTCGTGAAAAAAATGAAGAAACGTGGCCCTGGACTGGATGCAGGGAGCGAATGGCCGAAAGAGGAAGAGAATGGGGGATCGAGCCGAAGCCGTGACGGTCAACGTACCATAACATTACATCCATCCCATATCCCGGGCGCCCAGTATTTCTTCTAGACATGCGAACTATCCCTAAGAACCACAACCCCTGCGTCGGACAACGCTATATTCTTTTTCGCTCTTTTTTGTTTTTTCTTCTTCCTTTTTTTTTTGTTTTTTTTTTGTTTTTTTTCTAGAAACGCAATTTGGGCGAAACATTGATTCGTTTCTTGCAGCGAAATACTCTCTGGATTGTATAGTCTTGGCTATAACACTTTCGTGCCTGGGCAGGGGGTCGCTTCCCTCTTCCCTTCTTCCCTCGTCCTTATTCTCTTTTCCCTTTTCCTTCACAGTCTTATGGTCCTTTACGAGGAGCTAGAAAATGGAAATTTTGAGATTCAAGTACCGCAGTCGCGGTGGGGTAGAGCGGATCTTGTCGAGTTGAAGGAAGTACAAGAACTCGCACGCGTCCTCCTCGCCTCCTTATCTCATTGTGAGAACCGGTGTGCGTTTCTGAAAGTTGAGAAAATTTGTGGCCTCAGCCTCGGAGGAAGGAAGAAAGGCAAAAGGAAGGAGAATTGTTTGCTTTACGTTTTGCCCCAGCAACGCTACTTGCAGTGAGCAGTACGTACGCGACTAATCCTAGGGGAACTTTCCGTGTTGCTGTTCGAGCTTTCCCTATCAGTAGGAAATGATTTTTTTAACAAAACTTTGGCGAGTAAAACGGGCAGAGAAAGAGCCCTGGGAGACAGAGAACTGGAAGGACACAGCGACCGAGGGAGAGAGAGAAAGAGAGCTTATCAAGAGCTTCAAGTTTTGCTTGAAGGGAGCGGGACGGTGGAAAAGGGGGCTTAATCCTGTATTGTAAACTAGGAGGCATACAACGGCAACCAAGTTTTCCACCTCGCGCAACTCCCGTGGGGGAGAGAACGGGCTAATCTGTCCCTCAGGAATAACTTGAAACGTGAAACAAAAGCACTCGCTTCCTCTTCCACCTGCTTCTTCGCCGTTCTTTCACCTCTCCTCACTCTTTGCTTCCTCTCGTCTCTCTATATTTCTTACTTTATATTCATTTTATATTATTTCATTTTTTGTTTCATCATATTTTTATTTTTCATTCTTTTGTCACGTTGTATGTATTTTTTGGCTCGGTTTATACGGGACTTGTTCCGGAGCTAATAAACCATTCTCTCTTATTTCTCTCTATTTTTCTTCTATGCATTTGTTGAATTTTCGGCGGTTGCTCTTAGGAGGCCTCGCTGCCCTAGAGTACAAATAAAGATCTTATCTTACATATATATATTTTTGTACTTCTGTTTTCTCGATTCCAAGATCCCTAACGCAGCTTGCATCGCATCGTATCGTGACCTGCACTGCTATACTCGGCCCTGCGGTCGTTCGTGCGTTACAGGATCCCCGATCTCTAGACTATACTTTGCCATCGTTATACGTGCACAGTAACTGCGTCCTGAATGTAGAGCCAAATCCTAGCTAGACCCGAGCCAACTGCAACTCGAGTCGGGCGTGAGTGCAGGAAATTTACTTCTTGGTGATTTATCAAATTTAGGCGTCGTTGTCCGCATGGTATTTCACTCGGGACCAGACCTCGCCTCTGGCTGCTTCATACAGATATATTATACCCCATGCATTCCATACGTGCAGTCACACATAAACACGATAAAAAGTTTATTCTCAACGTCCCAGAACGAATCCTGTAGATTTGCGAAAAACGGACGCGTGATGGAAAAACGTGGAAAACATACCCTGACTATATTTTATCATACAGTATCCACGATAGTTCATAAACATATTCATCGGTACTATGATTCTGACCTAGTGTAATACAGCTACACATTGATATACTCTGCTTTTGAAGCCTCAGACGTGTTTCCCTTCCTCGCTACATCAATATTCATTAAGGCTGATGTATTCGATGCAGCGTGAACGATGTTCGGTTTCTTGGTTCAGTTGGCACGAACTTTTACGTTTGACTGAGTACCTGCATGTGTGAAAATTGAGAAAGAAGTAATAAGAAGAGTATAGCGAGCAGAGTTTATCATTTCCTAACGTAGCGCGTAGACAACGACCTAGAAGATCCCAAGAGACGAAAAATGGACGGTCAAGTGTTGCGTTTCGTAAGTAAGCGCGATGAGAAAAGCGTCGAAAATGTTCTGGGCGAAGGAGGACGCTAGCATGTAGTTAGCGGGTTTTCTTTCGTAAGGAAAATAACGATGTGAGTGTAAATTTTTGAATGAAACACATCGAAATACTGAGTACAAGGTAAAGAGAACAAAGAGGATGACCAAGTTGGCTTGTAGAAAGGCAGGGTGAAATTATTGACCGTAACTCGGGTGATTCAGTGATGAACGGAAATGAAAGAGTTACAGTACCCGTCTCTTGCCCTTTTCCTTTTTCTACCTATTCTCGTTTTGTTCACCTCGCGAGCATCCATTCGTAGTAGTTGGCATTCGCTGCAGTGGTCCAGAGCGAGCGGTAGAGGTACCTACCGGAATTGCATCACGTGAAAAGCTTCCGTTTCACCGGCCTTTTCAAGCCCCCATTCAATCCCTTTACCACGTTTCACTGCAGCCTGAAGATAGAGGAACAAACACCTCGAACCTTATTCCGAAATTTAAAAATCTGTATCGATGTTCGTTCGAAACAAAACCGACGCAGGATATACTTTACGTGGGACGACAAAAAGGGATCGGCTACAGAGAGTAGAGCGCAAGTATCTCCTCGAGGCGCCGCTATACCTTTTTTCGTACGACCCTCTTTATATTTGACTTTATTTTATTTTTATTTATCGTCATGCCTCTCGTTCGAAAGCCTCCTGCTACCAGGGATCGGTCCATCTCGCTTCTACTCATTCCGCGTGGTCGCTCGGAAAATAGATATTATTATATCGGATGTGTCCCCCCTGTACGTCCGTCCGTGTGGATACATCCAATAAATATCTGGTGGACAGCGCCGGGATAGCAGCCGGGTTCCCCGGGACGACCCGAGGAAAAGGGAAACGGAGGAAGAGGAGATCCGGCACCCCTTTTTGCGGGGCAAATTTTAGCCGACCCAATACAAACAATCGATCGATACCTAGGTGTGGGGGGGGGGGGGGGGGGGGGGGGGGGGGGGTCCACCTTCTATCGAACTACACTGAGTAACGGTCAGCGCAGAGAAGCCTCGTGTTTTATAGAGGATTTCTAGGTGTCCTGCAACGCGAAGAAGCTGAGGGTCCTTGAAAGTCGATTTTCACAACTTTCAACCAAGCCACCAGGGGCGAATCGAGCCGCGCTTTTATCGTCGAGATGATATTATTGGCTCGTAGGGTCGCTAGAAGGGCTTGCTAGTCCCTATGGGGGTAGAGATATTATGCAAGCAGAAAATTCACACCAGAAATAGAAATAACATTTTTCCCAACGTTCCTTTCGCGGATTTTCTCACATTTTTAACTCATTTTCGGACCCATCTGAAAAGACAGATAGGTGGGTTCGGTTGAAGTGAAACACCTTATGAAGATGTACGGATCTCAGTATTAGATCCATATTTCAACGAATGAATAGGGGCGGTTGTGAAGCTGTGTAGCAGCACCACATTTTCAACCTTTTCCCAAAAACTTGATCGTATCGCGTATACGATTACTTAAGCTTACCCGGTTTATTCTAGAGGCTTTTCTGAATACCTTATACCTTCAATTATATTACCTTGCGTGTAATTCTTTTTTTTTTTTTTTTCTTTTTCATAAAGAAGCTTAAAATATACATGTACTTATATATCGCGCAACAAGTGCTTAGAGCGCTTATCTTTATTGCTCGCCGATTATTTATGGAGAACCTGGTCCCCTAGCACAGCCCCACTCTCAGATTTTCCATCAGTTATCAACGTTATCTCAAAATTATACCGTCGCTAAACTTTATTTGACAGCCTCCGGTATAGACACAATCTCCAACAACAATTCCCGACTGAAACAACCACCTTTAACAATATACTTTAGGGGCTGAAACTTTTTAATCGTATCATACGAATTTTATACCTCAACTGCACCACAGTAATATGAGTCAATATCCGATCAGCCCGGGCGCAGTAGTAATTACAGGTTTGGTCAGCCGACGTTGGTTCATTCAATGCTCAGAATAAAACGGAAATCTATGATAGTATCAGTTGCGTAGATGAAAATAATCGTTATTTATGAACTTTGATAAAGAAATTATTTATCACATCGATGATATTTATTTTCTGAAATACAAATCGGGTAGTTGATATAAAAATGATTTTTAGTCGTATAATATTTAAAAATTGGGAATCGGTACGTCGGATTTTATTTATATGTTTTAAACGGACTGATTCACGAAGCCCAATCGAGCGTTAAGGATGCGAAACGATTCGAGATATGATCCTGAATGATCCACAATGATCCCGAGTCTCAGAAACACGTCCCCTTCTTGTCTTCGGCGGTTTTTACGGATCGTCAAACTCTTATTGACGAGCGGATTGACAAACTTTACCCGGGACTCGAAGGAGTCCAAGTTATCGTTGGCGTTTAGGTAGGAGGCACAGCCGGCAGACGTTTGTCTAATTTCAACCAACCCCCTAAGGGTACTTTGTTCCGAAGTGAACCAAAGAAATACAACCAAAAGCAATCTCTGTCTTGCCGGTAATATTCACGGCTCGTTTCAACCCTTTATGTATTTTACTTCAGATTTTCAGAGTAGGTATACACCAACTAGTAGTTCGGAAATCTCAAATTACTGTAAAATTTCACGACGTAAATCTGAATTCAAAGAATGGCTGCTGAGATTTTAGATGAAAACAGTCTTGGTCCATTTACACAGAATAGGAGAAGAAAAAAAAAAAGAAAAAAAAAATTGGAAGCTTATCTCATGGTCAGTGGAAAAAATAAAAAAATAAAACTGATCACATTGGATCCAATTGCGAATCTGTTTGCCTCTGTTCCTACGGATTACCAAGATAACGAGGTATGCTGAAGAAGAAAAGGTCCAACTTTATTCAAAATATGAAGGTAAACCATCCTGGATGATTCTCAAATAACTGGACAGATATTTTTCTCCACGAAATAGCCATGCCGGGATCAAACCTTTATAAAAATATCCAGCCTCTAGCAACCAGTACAAACGACTCCTGCGTTTGACTCTTGGGTCAGGTCAAGCAAACGAAAAGCAGCGATTATCGTCGTGGTACCTCGAAGTCGGTTCGGGTAATGATGCCATGTTAGAGGTAAAGGAGGTCGAGAAAGAGGAAAAAGTGGGTAGGGAATGACTCGTTTCAAAATACTCCTGCAGTGGTGGCGACAGTTTTACGGGTGAAGCACATACCTACCCGACGCAATTAACGTTACTCCGAACCGCGTCAGGTCTCAGTGTGTAAATTAAAGAGATAGAAGCGTGGTTTACGAAGGCAAGGGTTGGTGCGGGCGCGTTCGCGCGTCTATCTCAAAGTTTTTGTGGAAAAGAATTTCAAAGGATGGACAATTAGCGACAAGTTCTACTCGCAATGCGACCCCGAGGCTTTAAAGTAAACGAAGTAAATACGTGAAAGGGAGTTACTACTGTGCAGGGAGGCTCATGCCACCTGTCTCGGAAAAAGGGTTAACGATCCCCAGTTGTGAAACGTGCACGGTCGTAGCTCCCAAGACGGTTTCTGCACTTTAAAAATTCACGTGACTGAATTCTGGATGAAACACGTTGTCACGTGGCGCGTGTTGCTCGTATCTCGAGTATCCTGGAAGTATAAAGTACTGATATCAGAAATTCATTGAAATAATCATCCCCTCAGTAGCGCCAGGAAGAGGTCAAGGTCTTGATCAGCTAATTTTTTCTCGGTGGTACGAGTATCAAGAGGTATATTCAAAATCTACCTTTTGTTACCCTTGTCGTTAGATATTTCGACGAAATGACAAATACTTCCAGAAATGGAATATTTCCTGATAATGAATCTGTTTCGAAGTATGAAGTCGCATTTTGCAATTATCTCGCCCGGATTCAATCAGCGGAGAATCTTATGAAATTGATAATAAGAAAAATATGGTAATATAAATGGTGACGATAATGAAAGGTTGGAATAATAATAATAATAATAATAATAATAATAATAATATCAGTATTAATATGAATGATAGAAATAGAAATAGTAATACCAGGAATAAGTCCGGATGAAATGTAACCGTGGCGAAATGATCAGTGTGCGTTACTGAAAAGGCAGAAAAGAAACGAGATCCTAGAAGGGAGAAAAGCGGATAGAAAGACCAGAAAGAAGGTTAGATGGGCTGAGGGTATTAGAGGAGGGACAAGAATAGGGGAGGATAAATGCAATCGGTCAAGTAATAATTCCACTGTACCCTCGAGAGTGCAGGCGACGAACGAGCTGTCACTACAAGGAAAAGAAAACCATAAGACGAAGGAGCACTAAACGATAAACGTCCAACATCTAACGTCTGAAATCGCACATCAGAACTTTGTTGGAACTGGCACCGTATTGACGTAACCAAGTTAAGCGATATTTCATATCGTCTTATTTTTCAACAAAAGTAGGATTTTACTCGAATGACTAGATTCTCGTCTACAAAGTGTTAGAAATATCGTATGACTAGTTAATTTCAATCATTTCATTTTCATTTTTCAATTATCCTTGTAACGGTAGTGTTGCACCCTTGTAGGTGAATCAATGGGTTATATCTGAATGCAAATTTAAATTTAATATGCAAGAGTGTTGAATTGTTGCGTTGTAATTTGACAAAATAATTCCCCACCTTTAGAACCAAGTGAATCCGGATCACGTCTTTAAACTCCCACGCGACTGTGGGAAAATTAAGGTTGGGATTATACCTTCCACCGCCTACGAAAGGGATTATCAAGGTGAAAAGAAATTCCTCTTTCGCAACGACTTCGCGTCAAACATGCTGAAGATAGACACATGAAGATATAAAATGTGCCTCGTACTCACTGTGCATGTATAGGCATAAATGCCGATATCGATATGTGTGTACGTTACTCATAAGCGCAGTTATACTCAACGGTATTGAAAGAAAAAAAAAATACATGAATATATATAAAAATGAGAAAAAAGGAAAACTCCGAGACAGCTGTCGCGACGAGTGAACGTACTCGATTGGAGTGAAAGCTCCTTGTGTAGGTATAACGGCATGTAGGGGTGCAGGGTGCTGGATGCAGGGATACAGGGTGCAGAGTGCAGAGGGTAGGTAACGGAGTTTAATTTGTAGTAATGGTGCATCGCCGCCCGTTCTTGCCAGAGTGAAAGATTAAACCCTCCTCCTCCTCCTTCTCCCTGTCGCCGTAACCCTCACCCTCACCCTCGCGTCCGCCCTCGTCCTCTGCGTCCTCAGCACTCTTCCCGCGTGTCCTCAACCGTGACATTGTCGCTTCGTCGGGAAAGAACTAGACCAGACAGCCTGTTTAGTGTTTCAGCATTTTGTCGTTTGATCCCCGCGCTGGCGCCTTCCCGCCTGATTAAACGAGCAAATTTTCCCCGAGTCCTTTTCACCCCCTAGTCTAACTCCGCTTGTTATCTCCGGTTATCCTTGACTCGTTCTAAACACTGAATTTTGCACATTTTTTTTACCTCATATTTTAGATATACCTAATGCTGACTGTAGTAGATAAATCACGCACAAATATTAACGGCTATTTCATAAACTTCTATTTTACACCTACCTCATCGTTCGTCCAATATTATAGGTACAACGGAATTGAGGTGTTCGATGAAAGTCGTGGTAAATAGGGCCTAAGTAACTCCGACTCGTAAAGGGGGTATTGTTCACCGGTACACGTTGGAGAGGCTAAATGGAAGGATAAGCCCGAGTTCGGAGAGAACTTCTTGGAGCTAGATGGAAGGCATGGGTTCTCATTCGTGATTATCTAGTCATAACAGCCTCTTCAGAAGTCGTAAATCGCGATAATTACAATCTTTATTCTTCCGTTTTTATCCACTAAATTAAAATTATCATTGTCACTGTAACCCCGATCGTGTACTCGGTCTTTCAGACCATAAAAATACAAATTTCTTGAAGACTTACAGAGTGAGAGACACTGACGAGCGCCTCTATCCAGCCGAAGACTTTATTGGCTTTTAAGACGGGCGTAATTAAAATGTAAAGGGTTGTCAGCCCTCGCCCCTTCTCCGTGAATGTATCTCGCTCCCTCTTTCTCTCTCTATCTCTCTTTCTCTCGGTTTCTCGTTTCTTCTTCACCCGATCGTTTCTAGTTTGTCTTCTACTTGTTACTTGCAAGCATTCCTTGAACCCACCCAGGGTTGTAGGCACATGCATACGATTTCCGGATCTTTTCATCTAGGTAGTGTGAAACACGCTGCCGAACAATGCCCCGGATAAGTGGCGCAGTTGCGTTGGGTATATGGAAGCGAATTGTAATTTAATATCAAACGCAACGTAATTACGAATAGAATTTACGGTTCAGTGGAGCAAATAATACGTGGTATTGCGCGAGTGAGAGTGAGAGAAAGAGACAGAGAGAGAGAGAAAGAAGCGCACCACGTGTTATCAGAACTTTGATGAGCCAATCGATTATCGATGCAATAATTGGCGACCCGCTGATGATAGACGGGGGTAGAAAACGCGGCGACGTGCTATTGTGAATTAACGATAAACGAAGTGCAGCTCGACAAAGCAACGTCGCGTTTGTAATAACCGTCGGCTGATCCATTTACTGACAACGTTAATTCCCCGCCGGTACCTGGTTAAGCCTTTTCAAACAAAGGATTTTCAATTATTACCAAATTTCGTACGGCTTTGGGTATACGTTCTAACCTCGAGGAATAACCCACCATCATCACTACTACCACATAGCCTGGTACACCCTAAGCCAACCCACGAAATCTCCAGCCCGTGAAACGATTACAACTTGATGTGATTGTGCCTTGTCGCGGCTTACGAGACCGACGTGTACTGTTAATCAGTAACGGGGGCGTCAAGAGCACCGTGGTTCGTGAATGACGAAGACGGGGGTAAACTGGATTCTTGATCGTCTATTCACATATTATCGATCTATACGTCACTTCCGCGTCTCACTGCCGGGCGCCAAGGTTCGTGTGGCGAGAAGTGCCAGATAACTAGCCGTCAAAACAATGAAATATCGGTATCGCGTATGTGAGAGAAGATTCACCGGCTGGATGATGCGGATACAGGGTAGAGTGTATAGATATAAATGAGACCCGGTTGATTGCTTACAGTCATAAATCAAGATGTTTTCGCAACCCCACGTACCGTATCCACGCAGCTCAAGAGAGCCTCAGAGAATCTCTTCTTCGGCTAACGCACCGATTGACTCCTGAGGCCTGTCGTATCATAGGGACGTCGCGTAGCGTTGGGTTGGGGATACGCGACCCGTGGACGACGTCCTTTGATGCCAGAGCGTCAAGGCACCCTCGGAATTACCGATCAACCTCACTTGACGAATCCGGTAGCTCTTATACCGCCAAGCCGCTGGTTCCCCGTTATTCTGAATTCTCAGCGAACCGTTCCGTTGACGAGAAGAGGACCCCGTGCGGCACCCGCTTTGACGCGCGTGCAGGCGTAACGTAGGTCGTTACACGCAGTGGTGCGACGTAGCGGGCGGACGTCTTCTTGTTAGGCGCCGTCGAAGCCGTCGCTCGAAGGGACTCGATCGAGGGATAGTCGAGGGTTCGCCCTTCACTTCACCTCCGCCCCCAGGGTGTCGGATCAAACGAGCTATTACAGGCCCGTGTTACGCTCGTCGCCTTCCGCCCTTCCCCCCTTCACCCTACACCGCCGCAGCGTTTCCTTTGGACTTTCAATTCAAATTGACTCGATTTCCGTGCCGAAGACCAAGTAAAGAGAGAGAGAGAGTGAGAGAGAAAATTAACTCGTGCGTGGGTGCAAGCTCTGGATGGACGGGAGTTGGTTGTTGGAACGGGGGCGCGTCCCGGTGTGAACGCGGTTTGCGGTATGCCGCAGAGAAGCCCGGGGCTACGGAATAATCATTTGCAGCCTGAATACATTACCCGTGCAATTTATTTTCGTTTGTTTCGGTTTTGTTTCCATGATTTAGTAGGGCGATAGAGTGCGGCTTCCAACCCCCGCCTACCTGCCACCGTCGCTACCGCCACTGGTCGTCTATTGATTCCTGACAAGAGAGTAATGTTTCGCCATTAATGATCATGTCCTGAATAAATCATTTGATAAAATGGACTCGCAACCTCCAGCGTCGAGTGCTCGACCTAGGGGGAGGCGTTGAGCATCGATAGATTTGCATCGCCCCTGCAAGCACAACCACACCACTCTCCGAGACATTTACTCGTAAGTGCATCGAGCCGGATGGTAGGCATAAGTGTTTGGGGAAAGGGGGGGGGGGGGCAAAGTAAATACATGCATCTCCAACTACCATCGGCGGAAATCGTTGATCCTTGAAAATCTGATATTCTTCGATTAATTGAAAGATTTCTTGAAGATGATTTCTTGTTGTTTCTTGGCAAAATTTGTTCACCATAAGTCAGGGGCATTTGTACTCATGGACGTATTTTCACACACAACTATATATCTAGTTTATAAAAATTTTCAAAAACATGAAGAAAATTGATTTTAAATGAAAGATCTTAAACTGTTGGATCTCGTCTCTCTACTCTTGAAATCTTGATCAAGAGATGAAAATAGATTAGAAATAAATGAAAATAAAGTATAAATTTGTTTTATTTTTATTTTCTTCGGTTTTTCTCGAACACCATAATAATATGTATAATTCGTACAACGAAAGATAGAAAGCTACCTGCTTTTTTTTTCTCCGTCTCTGTTGTCTGACGAGGGCCGCAAGTAACGTCGGGTAATTTCGTTAGGATTTCCGCGAATTTCCCAAGATATAATTCACTGCTTGAGCGGTCGAAAAATCCGCTCCTGCGAGGTTGGCAGAGGGTGGTGTACGGGGTGGTATAGGGGGTAGAGCAGTGAAGGGGACAAAGAAGGCGGAGTTCCGCGTCCCTCACTCCCCGGCTCTTTTTATCCCGGGCAATTTATTTCTCTCGGACGGACAAATGTTGAAACGGGTAGCGCCTAATAATGTAAGCTCCGGATAAATGAATGGGTGAATGAGGGGTAGGTAAGTTCTACGGCGTGGTATCCGAGGAAAGGGAGGCTGAGGGACTTTGGCGAAAGAGAGAGATAGAGAAAGAGAGAGAGAGAGAGAAAGAAAGAAAGAGAGAGAGAAATCGAGAGAAAAGGAGATGGTGCTCACTGCTCCCCGGAATAAGAGGATGGTCCTTAAAAGTTCCAGAAGAGCTCCTTCCACCATCCACCACCCAGCAGCCGAGTTGTTATCTAATTTTACTCTCAACGCTTCTTCGATTTATTCGCGAACTTCTCGACGCGTTACAATATGCTGCTCTCGTCGGGGCGGTGCGGGGTGACTAAGAAAAGGAAATAGCGCTCGTCGCTTCTCTCAATTTCTCCCTTGCTTTCGCACCCCATACTCTTTCCGGCGCGACCGCCACCCTCGTCTTAGATATAAGCTCATCGTCGCGTGCTCGGAAGATATTTATACATAGAGATATATATTTGAAAAATATAATTTTACTCGTATATATATATATATATAAACAATTGTTTTATGTACATCGTCATTCTCCTATACGCTATCTTGTATTTGTCGCGAGTTTCAACTCGTAAAACAATACTCCGACCACGGACACTAGTTGCGTCCGTAACACCACCTCGCCTCGCCTCGCCTCGCCTCGGTGAGTTGGTCTATTGAAACGTCGACTGGGTAGAGCGAGCGGAGACGGGGGATGAATCCCGTGTAAAGTTTGTCTCGATGCCACGAATTCTGGCCAGAGGGTTTCTCTTTGGTATTGCTTGTGTGCTACTCTGAGCGGCAGTCGACGGTGCCAAACAAATGCAAAAAGGAAGCCGGAAGGAAATGAGTAAATGTTTAAATAAAGAGAATCGAGTTACATGTGGAACAGATTTTCGACAGATTATCGACTTACTGATCGTATAGTACGATGCAATCGATGTAAAGGCATTGAATTGGCAGCTCAAACTCTCTACACCACGAATTTCGCGTAGCATAGAATATGCGATCAGGGAATTGTTGCCGAACCAAAAAAGGAAGAGTATCAAAAAGTTGGCACTTCTGCTGGCTTCTCTATATCTACCACAAAGAGAATTGTCCGTATTCTTACGTGCCTGGCATACGTATAACCACATTGGTGTAGGTACTCGGTTTCAAGAGTCCGCATATGGCTGATGTGCGCGTATATCATCATATGAAAAGTTATGAGGAAAAAAAAAAGAAAAAGAAAAAATTCCCTCAGAAATAGTTGACTAAAAGTTTTACACGCAAGGTATGAGATGCTACTACGGAAAGCTTGGAGGCGTCTGCACTCACTGCTCTCTGACTATTTGCCATTTCCGGTTAACGGGTGGTTCGGGGGTAGCTCAAGGGCGGCGTGCTGAGCAGAGGATATCCGGGGATTGATCTACTAATCGAAGCCTGCTTCCACTCGATGCCAATATAAACCGGTGGTGCTATGCTACGTGCTCTATCTTTCCCACATTCTCCCTCTTTCTCAGTTTTTCTTTCTTTTTCTTTGACTCGACTTTCTGTTCAAGCGTGCAGCGGCTCCTCACCTTCTGATACCTACCTCATACTACTACAATGCGCGATATCATCTATACAAAAGACCACGTCAAAGACATATTTCGATTGTCAAAGCTAAGAGGTAGTAGTAGGAGGATGAGGAGGAGTTCGCTAAAAGAGGACGTAAAAAGACGAGGGTATAGAAGGAAGAATAAGGTAGAACGGAAATGGAGCTCGGAGGTTCGTTTGATCGGTAAAAGAATGAAATTTTAGACTTCTTTGCACTGGACTGCAGCAGACTAACTTCTTCTTATCACGTTGGCAGCGATATATTACTACGTGTTATATGCCCCCCTTATCAGCTACTTCTTGCAGACTCGTTATCGCACGCGTCACGCGCAAGTGACGTTATACCTACCCACGGTATAATACTTTTGTAAAAAAGTAGCTAACAAGCACGGTATGCGAATCAGCTATATCATACCGACCAGAAATTGAGTTACACGCTCTTATAAATTAACAGAATCACACTTTTAAACACGTTGTGTACGTAATTTTTATCAATTTTCACGGGCTAAATAAACTTTGAATCTTCTTCTGACATGTTTACTCGATACTCTGGTACATTATTTTGAAATAAAGTTCTACGATACAAGTTACGTAGTCTTAGCACTCTCGGAGGACTGCTACTGCTACTGCTACTGGTACTGGTACTGGTACTGAAACGTTCGGTGATACAGCTACAGTAAACCCGGTCTCAGTTGGCTCGCTTTTCCGTCTACCGTCTCGGGCGAGTTCCGTGTTCCGTATCGATTTAAAACTTTAACTATCCTTATAATTACATATTGCAAAGTTGCGACGTCGCGACCCGCTCGACCCGCTCGAGACCCGAGGGGCTCACCAGAGAAGTTTTCAAAGTTAAAAATTGTTTAAATTGTCGGTTAACCACCGGCCACGGGGGCTAATGAATCGTGGAGTCAGCCCTCCAACCCCTGACTATGCGTCGGTCGAGTTGTTGCTAAGCTTTTCTGAGCTTTTTTAAGATTTACTTATTATATAAATTGTCAACGTGAACGTTATTAATTTTAAGAAAACCAAATCCACAAGGACACGTCAGTCCCGAATTCGTTCTGTATTTCATTTCACCGCTTCTTTTTTTTGTTCACTCGCTCTTATACCTACCCTCGGAGAGGATTATGCGCAACCACGATCAAAGGGAAAGATTAACCGACGCTGTAATAACCTTTGTTTAAGGTAAAAGAGTTTTTGCTTACTTGGTACATTTGCTAATACTTAATATGTGCGAGGGAAGATGTCACGTTGTTTTTTATAAATAGATAAAGAAAAAGAAATTAGGGGCTCGATCAACGTGTCTCGTTGTTAACCATTAGAGACTCGTTGTTCGACTTGAGTATTCACGCAAAAAATAGAAAAATAAAAAATAGGTAGTAGGTTCAACGCCTACTCACGAATGTTAGTCGCAATATGACGGCGCCAGCGGCTGCAAGAAATACTTATTTCCTTTGCTGCTTATTCTGCACCAGTGGGCTTGTTTCGTGCTGCGAAACTCTGCCAACGGCACGCGGCAAGCGCCTTACTGGAACGGGAAATTATAAATTAGCTCGTCCGAGCGAACGATTCTGGGTAATGTCTGGCCCTTTTGGAATCGCATGGTTATTAGAGGAGAAGAGATTAACTAATAGATAGAGAACAGTTTCGACAAAGAGTCGAAACAAGCCAAAGAGAATTTCTTTTTTTTTTTTTACCTCGACTAGATGCGGTGTTAGGTAATGCCCGGCAAATTGATTTTACCCGGGGAATTTCTCGAATTTAGTTTCGATAATTAATTACAGATTCGAAATTTAATATGTGGTACATGTCCCGACCAGGAGAAACCCTTTTGGGTATAAATCATTTAACCCTTCTTGACTTTTTAACCCCCTCGAGCAACGAGAGTGAGGGTTGCAGGCACCCGCGTGAAATATGCCCTGAAAATTAACCGATTCCTTAATTACTCGTTCCGTTTTTCGACCCTGGGTTTTCCTCATCCTCTTTCTACTCCTCCTCCTGCTTCTGCTTCTGCTCCTACTCCTGCTCCTGCTCCTGCCCGCGTTCTCGCCTCAGTGCTGCCGAGCATTTCCCTCGTTTCGCAAATCTCCCAGTTTCTCTTTATCCCCTTTCCTCTTTCACTGCTATTTCGAAAGGACGTCGTTTCTATACGCCTAACGTTACGGAATCTACACGATGAGGTATTTCCTCTGAACCTAAAAAGCGAAATCGTCATGTAAGCGTCTCATCTCGTTCATTCACAGAAGGTTCATCCCCTTTACGCTGAAAGCGAGTAGCTAGAAAAGTTTTCTAACACAAATACTAACCACGCAAACGTTTCGTATCCTCTTAGGATACCCCACTACAGAGTTGCGTGCTAAATTAAAAAGCTATCCCAATTCACCAATTTATATATCTATACCAATCGCGCTCATCAAATATACTTTTAGTCTTAAATTTTCTCCCAACTTTGATAATGAATCCTGTCAATCCTCATATAATTCCACGTTCACTGCAACTGACTGCAAACTCAAAACGAAATCAAACGTCAAGAAATGAAATATTCCCATATTATATTAACGATAAATGTTCATACACCCACATAGCAGCATAAATACAAACTGCTACTACATCGGCTGTCTGTGAGTTCAGTATTTGTCCTGGCATCCCTACTGTTGTGACAAGCAACAAACTCGCTTCCAGCCCATAGGTCCTTGCAGAGTTATCTACAGCTACGTGTTCGTCTATAGCGTACGATTGGTATTGCTGGACTATGGGGTAGTTCCCATACCGTTGGGATTACGACGATCAATGCGGTAAGCCTTGTTTGCTTTGGGCAGGACGATGAGAGAGGATAAGGGTGAGGGGGGTAGTCCTGGTCATCAGGCAGCGTGGGGAGGGTACAGGGACTCTATTTCCTTGGTATTGCTAGAATTCGAGCGATTGTTTCGAAGGTAAAGAAAACAAGGAGATTGTAAGATTATTTTTTGTTCATTTTCTATTTTTTTGATAGGTCAACGTTTTGTGAAAATTCTCTTTCTCCCTCATTCGATCACTTCGACAAATATCAGATTGACCATTCTACGTTCGTTGGTGTTCCTTCATTCCTATAGATCGAAGATTTTTTATAGCCGAGTAGATATCCACCAGTTCCTTGAATCGCGCGGTAACCTTTACGGGGAATTACACTTTGGAAAGAAGCCGAGCACCCCGTCACCCGGTCACGAATCACCCATTTGGATATGTATATACATATGGTTTGCTCTCAAGTCTGAATAGAAGAAGGAAGAAGGAAGCAGGGATATGTAGATATATATATATACCTATATAGAGTATATGGAGAGAGTAAGAGAGCGAGAGAAAGAAAGAAAAACGAGGCGTCTCAAGGATTCAGATGCGTGGAATGCGAAACGGGGGTTAAATCACGGGGCAGTCAATGGATCGGAACGCGACGAGTAAAGCGCCCCGGGACGACAAACGGGAGTTCGACCTAGCCCTTCGGTTCTTCAGCCTATTATACTTACTTGAACGGCATCTTCGACCTCTTCCTCTTCCTCTTCCTTTTCCTATTCCTCGGATTCTCAGTTTTTTTTTTTCTCATCCCTTGGCTCTTCCTCGTTTATCCCTATATTATGTAGCATACATATATCTATATCTATACCTATATCTGTGGTGTGTATCCATGTACCTAGTCGACGAGTGTATTCACGCCCTGGGTGAATCGCGTTAAGGAATGAAGGGTGCACCGGACCTGAACCGGGACTTTGGTGTAGGTATTATACCCGGAGAATGTCAGGGTCGGTAGATTCACTGAGCCAAGGTATCGCGTACGTTGGTTCGTTGTAGATCACCGTCATTCGCACGATCCGAGAGGCGGAGCGGCCGATATTCCTCGATATTTTTTTTTTATTTTCTTTTTTCCTCCTTCTATGGGGAATATTAACCGGGGACATCGGGCATATCGGTGGTATCTGGGGAGGCCAGGTTTTCACGAGTAAGCGAGCCGAGCCGTGAACCAAGTTGAAAATTTCCAGAGTCTGGCCCTGAAGTATTTATGAACGTACCAAACCCCTAACCCTCCGCTACTACCCCTTCCGTAGAAATTCTACCGGCAGGGTTAATTCCAGTACCTCTAACCCGTAGAAGGGCGACGATTTTTCCGTCTCTTCCTACTCACACAACCCCCATTTATTTTTCCCTTTTTCCACCCCCTTCAACCCCTAACTTCTC
This sequence comes from Tenthredo notha, assembly GCA_914767705.2. NCBI lineage: Eukaryota > Metazoa > Arthropoda > Insecta > Hymenoptera > Tenthredinidae > Tenthredo > Tenthredo notha. The sequence goes on along the minus strand of OU611908.1, from coordinate 17,700,602 downwards.
TCGTTTTCTTTCGCTCGGTGCCGTAGATGCGGTGTATATAGGTATATATATGACATATAAAACCGTTTGTTCTATGGATATTTCCACCTCTGCATTGGGAAAAGAATATACGAACGCGGTTGGCACTTGGTCTTAATCTTTATCCGATATCTGAACGTATTTCTACTAGGTTGTGGTGAATCGTGTGCCGGGTTTCCGAGTTCACCTGTTTCTGTTGTACCTCCGAGCTTTTATACTTGTGTATCGGGTAGGGTAGAGGTATCGAGGAAAATGAGGAGACGTACCTGGGGTGAAAAAAAAAAAAAACTACGGACGGCCAACCGACGGACCGAACGGGCGGTAATGCACGTCGGCACGCCATAGAACGCCGGCACGCCAGTCTCCCGCACGAACTAAATCACAAACAAGTAAACTTTGTAATCGGAAAATAAATTGCCGCTTTACCGAGTCGTCGAGCGAGAGGCGACGCTGGCTACCATGGTCGGCCTTGCAAGCAAGCACACCCGGTGGCATGCAAGGAAAAGGTATAAATCTTCAGGCGTTCTACTACGCTTAACGTCAACCCTGCAGCAGAAATGCAGCTTATGTCTCACTGAAGACATCCGGAGATGGAAGAAGAAGAAGAAGAAGAAGATGTCTCTGCAACATATACTGACTGACTTTCGACTAGCAATTAAAATGATGAAATGAATTGAAATGAAATGAAAGGAAATTAAAACTGGGCTAATTATAACGTCCTTAATTATATTCCCACTCGTATACGAGACGATACACCCTAACTTTCAGATTGGCGAGTATCCTGTACTAGGAAAAGGCGTCGCGTTTGCCTCGGTTTCTTTCAGTCTTATTACTACATACTCGAATAAGACGATATTTCTATGAACTCTTCAATTTTTAACATGTCAATGACCCGCACGCAATATTACGTGCAGTTTATACCTGTGGTAGTTTTTCTATCACATTGGTATGAATGAAATGTCCAGCCTTTGATTTACTTGTAATAAATAATGATGGTTTAACGTTTTCGATGTATTAAACCTGCTGCTTGTGCATCTTTCGTGTTGGTTTTTAAAGGCAGTATAAGAAAACGAGGTGAATACGACTCATTCAGTCATTGGGATCTTGATAAAAAGTAAAGATACATAAGAAAATAAGGAAAGGTAAAAGAAAAGTAGGAGATGAGGAGAGGAGAGTAGAGAAGAGAAAAGATGGATAGATGCAGGGATATTTTGTCCTACGTTTTCACTATGTTTTCATAGACTCTCGGGAGCAGAACCGGCGGTGTAAAGCGGAGCGCGTTATTATCCTTCTACTCCATTACCCAGACCCGAGGCGGACGAGGTGTACGAGACGGACGCGGGGTGAACGGGTAAAAACCAAAAACCCGGCCAACCACTACATACGGGCAAGGGTCATTGACTCCGACACTACAGGCGAAGGATGAGACGGACGTTGGACTGTTGTACAGACACCATAGTGGCAGAAGGAGCTGCACTTCTTCTTCTTCTACTTCTTCTCCTCATTCTCCTTCTTATTCTTCGTCTTCTTCTTCGTCTTCTATACTAGGACGTGATTTATCCCTAAAGCTCCGATGCCAGTAGACTATATGAAGCCACGGGGTCTTACTCCGAGTCGCATCGTGGACTCTCGAACGAACCGAACTTCCTGTATCCCTCAGGGGGATCCAAGACGCGTTTTGAGCCGAGGATTTTATTCGCGTGACCTAATCAAGAAGAGTAAACCCAAAGTGAAGCGCGGGTGGTGGTTCGGTATAGAAGAGCCATATAGAAAGGAATCGATGCGGTGTATATGCCGAGGGTTGTTCGTTCGGTCGGTGGGTTAGGGGTAGGAAAAATGGGAGGGAAAAAAAAAGACTCCCACGCATTTTCGTATCTTGGATGTAGTCTATAACCAGACTTTCATACACTTATACATATAAATATATATATATATATATATATATATACACCAAGTCAAGAACATTTTCGTGTTTTCAGCTTGTGAACGACGTCTAGGGTGTCGGTCGCCGAAAAATATTCCCTGATGCAGATCTAGTTCAATGAGCGATGTTCCAAGTAGGGATGAACATTCCTCAATTTTTTTGGAACATTGAATGATATGGTAAAATCAGAAGAAATGAAAAGTACGTGTTTTTAGAATACCCTGGTGTACGTATGCAACATATATATTATATATCTATGCATAGATAAATTAACACTAATGGATACTCGTATATGTATATACCTACGTGAGAGCTGCGTGGTTTTTGAAGAGAGAGTAGCCTGTATATTCGGCAAACGCGTACTCGAGAACCGGCGGATGGAAGTGTTAAGCTGTGGCCGTGGAGGAGAGAGGAGGATAGAGGGTTGGTGAGGGAGTGAGAGACGCGCTAAAAGATAATCAATACAGCCTCCGGTACAGCAGTCTGTCCGCCCGCCCGTACGCCCGTCCGACGAGAGATACACGCAGCTTACGTCCACGTGCAGGTCTGGTATATATGTATTTAAAGTATATATATATACATGTGTATACATATATACTATATACCCTAAGTGTGTACCGTCACACGGTTGTGCAGCCGACGCGACGTCTTTTGTGTCTCGGATCGTCGCACAATTCTCTCCCTTAGTTTCTCCTCCCTCCATCCCTCACACTCTCCCTAACTCTATCTATCTTTCTTCGTTTGTGATGTTTCAATAATGTTTAAACTCCGACATTCTTAATTCAACTTCTCTCATACCGTCTACTTAGCAGTCCTTTCCTTTGGGTTTGTTAACTTCATCTCCACTTCACTTTCAACATTCCGAGTTCTCTCTTCAAAACACCCTTTGCCCACTTTATACTTACGGAAAATATTACTCAATGATTGTTCCATATTATTCGTCAGGTTTTTTTTTTTTTTTTTACATCGTTTCTTTACCGAACTGCACGCTCATTTGATTATGCGACATCGTCATTATTTCGGGATGAAGAAACTGTCGAAAATATCCGATAAGACAACCCGTCGACTTCCGTTCCCTAAGGCATTGCGAAACTGCCAACTCCTTCGTCTCTCCACTACAAGATCTGGTGGAAAAAACTGTTAGTCCGTTTCCGGTTCTTTTTCGCTGTGTTCTATGTCACGGTTTGGTAATGTTCAGAACAAAGAGCGGTATATGCATATAAGTATATATTATATAGATAGCCCCGGGTAAGCAGAGACACGTAGCCGCAGATGGGGGTTTACGGTGTGGGTTCCCATCCTGTCGTACGTACGCAAGGCACCCTCGTGTATGTACCAAGGTTTTGGAGCCTATCGCAAGCGACGTTTCGAGGCATCTCGTCCCTCGGGATATCAGGAGAGTGGCCTCCCCCCCCCCCCCCCCCCCCCCCCCCCCCCCCCGCACTTTAGTCAACCCCGACTAGACCAGACTGGAATATCTTAAATACGGAAGGGAAGGGACTTTTTGAGCAAAAACTTTGTCATCCGAACCATGAGCAGGAGCAGAACACCACAAGGGGCAAACCCTATCTACCAATAAATTCTTCCGCGCCTCTTCTAATTGGCAAAAACTACGATTGAAAAAAACTTAACGTACGACCACTCCGCGGATTGATTTCTCCACTAAAAATATTTCGCCGCCGCCATACCCTCGTTTGTCCAAACTGCACCGTTAGAGAGATTACATATCTATATATTATATATATAGGAATATAGGTATTATATAGGCGAAGGTATAACGTTTACATAGATTTTCGTCTAGGCCTAGTATAGGACTATGGTAAGGTAACGATCATACGGTTTCTGGTTGTGTTCGACAAGGGTAGGGAAAACGTCGGGACGGTATCTCGGGGCTCGCTGTTTGCACAGCTTGATTCCTCCCCGATCTACTTCTACCCTTTACGCCGCACCCTCGTCGGGTGGCCGACCCACACGTACGAGGTTTACTTCTGCGACAGTCCCGCGGGTCGCTAAGAACAATATTCATACAGAGGAACGGACGTACTTTTCATACCTCGACGTTCTCCATCGCCGCACACGGTCACATACCTAGATATATAAAGGGTTGTACGATAGATCGTAAAGTAAAACTGGACGAGCTTTCATATAGGCATAGCCATGTGTCCACATGGTTTATGTATCTTTTATGTTTTATGTATACAGCCATAGGTAAAAGCCATAGATTTCTCTCTCTCTCTCTTTTTCTCTCTTTATATATACGTCGTGTTTCGTCCTGGTGGTTGCCAGCGGGGTGTAACGAGCATCGCTTGATACACGCTCGTTCCGTACTGCGGAAACGACGTTGAAAAACTTGAACAATATCCCTAATTGTCAAGTGGCGGGGTGGTTGGGGGGGTTGGGGGTTTGGGTTGAAAAAGTTTATACCGAGCGAGCGTTTCTTCTTTAAAAGCTGGTACAGTAGCAGACTAACGCGAAGAACTACGGGGTTCGGGGAATAGGAGGGCTTGATTCGGGGTAATTAAGAAGTGCCAATTATAAGTTGACAATCTGTCGGGGCGTAAAGGGCATACTGTTAAAACTGTTGGAAGTGGGATGAAAAACTTTAGATTTTCTACCTCTTTCATAGCGCGTTCATGCGAATCTTTAAATCTTCTACTATATTACTATTCGAAAAATAATTATAATTATTTACTAACGCTCTGACGCGAGTTAGGAAGTGATCTTAAGAATATCCTTAAAGTTAGAAAGTTGTTAAGAAAATTTAAACATGAAAACAAAATGAGAGAAAAGAATTTATCTAAAGTTTCATCTTGATTTTAATATAAAACGACATAACGGTGTGTTTTTCTGTCTTGAATTAGCAGCTTGACCTAAAGCTGAAAGCTTTTTATACCACCCTTGGAAAGTTGGGGTCCCTTTTAACCTGGCTTGAGTATAACTCAAGGGATATGCTGGCGTATCTACCTGCCCACATTTCTTCGGGTAGGACCTTTGAGAGAGAAAGATATTGTCCGCAGGGGTCTCGTGTTTCGCAATATTGTTCAAGGTATATGGGAAAGATCGTGCGGCAACGCGGTTTGCGGTTCAGTTTCCGAGTCACCTCTCTGACATTGACAAATGGCGTCACGTGCGATACAAAAATTGACTTATTACACAAGACCTACTTTCTGGACGAGGTGGTTTTCACACGTGCGTGGATCAACGCGATCTTTTTCCGCAGACCAACAGAAAAAAAAAAACGAAAAAGTCGTTGCAAATCCCAGGACAACACCGGCGGCAAACGTTCGTTGACCGTTCCGGAATAGGGGGCCCCACGATATTAAAGATATACGTCGCCCTGGGCGAGAGTCGAGCTTTTCTTTCGACCCTCACTGTTTACTCGTGCAAATTGTGAATTAATGCGTTTCCTTAGGCCAATCGTTCCACCCGGAGGAATACCTCGTCCGTATAACGCGCGGGCTAGTTAGCTCTTCTCTTCATCTTCTCGCTCTGTCTTTCTATCGTTTTTTTTTTTTTTTTCTTCTTCTCTCTCTCTATTTCTCTAGTCTGGCCCCTCGTTGCAATCGCTTGCTTTTTATCCCGGAAATTACTTACATAGATACTTTCTCGCTTTGAAATTCACTCAGCTAATTAGAAATTTCACTTCTATGTTTCAGGTAAGCAAAGAAAGAAAGAATGAAAAAAATTAAAAGAACGGGGGAAAAAATGCGGAGATGGGAAATAGAGGAAACAGTTAATGGTGGTATCGCACATGAAAGCTCGCCAGGTAGGTATACTATGCCACCACCTATCCGATGCTTTTTCAAACTAAAACTAGACGCGGAGTAGCGTGAAATTTCACTTCCTGTGCGTACTACCCTGGTTGCATTAATTTAGGTATATATTCACAGCCAAAAATGTCATCCATATATATATATATGAATAAATAAACAAATAAATACATACATACCGTACATGCAGTCTCGTAACGGACTTTCTTTTCCACGACGACGATCATAGCTCAACCCCTAAAACTCCGCGCGGGTTCTACATTCGCCGTTAGTTCAAGTGTTTCGTGTTTTCTCTTCGTTTTTCTTTTTTTTTATTCATTTTATTTTATTTTTTTCTTTGTTTGTTTGTTTGTTTCTTTCTTTCCGTTTCTTATTCACGTTCTACTGCACTTTGTCACTTACGATGATTATTTTTACTGGCTGATCTACCCCCCTGCCCCCATTTTCTATGCAATGGACATATTTTACGTCCGTTAAGCCAAGAGTTCAAGCTTTTGTTGAAAAAATAATTTAACCAACTCAAAATCAAATTTTCTACTTCAATGCATTTAGGTACACATAGAGTTCCTCACAGAGCTTTTGGTATACCATATGAGTTTGTTCCAGTTCGTTGTTGTAGAGGAAAAACTTTTGTATATAATATTTATAAGTTGCACAAAAAGCACGTAATAACACGTGCGGATACACATGTGGTAACATATACCATATAGATATATAAATATGTAGTATATGAGGTGCAGGGTGGGGCTGATCTAGGTGGAAAAGTGTGCTGTGTTAAATATTCAGCGACACGTCGTACGGATATATGAATACAAACCTATCTGATATCGCGATGAATCCTGGCGATGGGTTAAGCCGGGCATTATTATTGATGTTACATTTTCCGTTTACCTTTGACAAACAAAAATAACATTGTATTGTATCGTTGCTCGTTGTTTTCCGGTCGCTTCCCGAATGTGATGTGTACATACCTATATATATATATATGTATATATATCTATACATACGTGTAACTATACGCTCCAGGTTGTCTTCGGCTTTCACGTACACCGCGAGACAAATGGCCTAGGAAACGTGGATATTTTACCAGATATATCATTCCGTCGATGTCAACGCGTCCTGACGTTATACCTACTATTCTATATGCTCTGTTTTGGGCCACGGTGCGTTATGGATGCGAAGTGGCAGGGATCTCGTAGTAGTAGATTATATTTAGTGCCGTGGCGTTTCGACTTGACAAGTAGCCTCAGTGTGATACGTTCGAACGAGCGATACACGGTGTTTCGATAAAAAAATAAAAAAAAATTCCAAAAATTTCAAAAAATTCCAAATTTTACCATTTTATTCAGCAAGTTTTTAATTTCAGAAAAACAAGAAAGACATTCTGTTGATGAAAAAAAAATTCATTTCGTGAAACTGTTATCATTTTTTATTTTTATCTTTGAAATTTTTTACAAAATGAGTGAAAATTTTTTCTATCTGTTTGAATTTTTTCTGTCACCCTGTACATAGGTCGTGCAGCAGCCGTATCATATAACACAAGGTATATCTGCACATTGTAGAGCGAGTTGAAAATACGTAGCACAGAATAATTATGACGCACGTCGTTGCTGTATACGTTTCAGATTTGTCAGGAAAACGTATTTGAATAAAAAAAAATAAAATAAAAAATAAAAAATAATCCGATTCACGCCTGCAGCGAATTGTCATACAGAGTTTTTATTTATGCGTTTCCAACCCATGACTTTTTTCAAAAGCACAACCAAATTGTAAAATGTTTCAACGGCGGGTAGATGCAGGATTCTGACCGTTTGGATGCATAGGGCAGCGGGGCTTCCCGGCTCAAATACTTTTTCACCGTTCGTTTTATTCAGCTTTTTCACTCTGCCCGAGTTCGAATTGCGGTCCCTCCGATATTATTCGAGTGGATTTTTAAAAAAATGATAAAACCAGTTAAACTTTTCGATATTTCAAACACATATATCCGATAACTTAATATACGATATTTGACAAAAATTTAAATTAGTGGTCGTACAAGTTCAGCTTTTACACTTTCATGCATAAATTTTATTTCGGACTCGTTTTTGATCAGGATTGAAACGATCCCGTACGTGCGTGGGTATTTTATATGTGTATCCTTATACCGAGTTTCATCGCCGAGCCATTCGTCACGATCGCGTTACTAGGCAGGAAAAATGAAACGGCTCGAAGGGAAGAGAAGCGCGTGAAAAAAGTGAAAAGGTGAATAGGTGAAAAAGTGAAAAGGGCCTTCTCTCCCCGCGCTTTTCCGCTCGTCACCGCACTTCTCCGTTCCCGGTTCGACGAGCGTTTTAACGACTCGCTCTTTTGAACCGCAGCTCAGTAGCGAAAGGAAAACCTGCGGAAAGCATAACTGTCATTCCCGTTGTTTCCTACCCCTAAGCCATACCCATGCATTTCCCCATGATAATATGCAAACGTGATAATTGCATCTATATCAGATGTATATATATCTATCAGTCTATTTAGTTTTTGCGATGAAATTTAATTTGCTAGTAAATTTCCACCTACCGTGGTGATCGCAGCTCGTATCCGCAATTTCGTATAATCTGTATTTTACATCCCGCAAAAACTTCCATTCACTTCCAGTTGACGAACGTCCATCGGTTAACCGAACGATGATTACCGTAATTTGAATATGATGGACCGCGTGACAAACGCGGACAATAATGCCAGATGGTGGCGTCAACTTTGAGTAGATATATGACTAGACAAGGGGTGTAGCTATTGGTATCAAACGGACTCAACGGATTATGTTTAACCGAAATCCGTATTATCAAAAGCTCGAGGAATCGTCTGATGCGTTTGTGCTTTTATTTGAATTCCGCGCACGATGCGGTTGACCGCAATGTATTCAGATATATATATATATATATCATTAATTTTCTATACCTATTAGCTTAAAGCCTCCCATACTCCCTTCTCCGTTCATCTATCCAAAAGCTAGAAACTCGCTCGACTCTCAATTAAATCTTAAGCTAATGAAATTAACCTTAGCGCTGATTGCGCGAGAGAATTACTCCGATACGATATATCTAGCTTCGATGATACCTCAGGTTTCCAATTCGCGAGCGACGATCACTTTGTCGTTTAGTAACAGCATAAGGCATTAATCGTGTGACAAGGATTGCAATTATTTATTTGATTGGAACAGAAATCAATAACATTATTCCCTGGTAGTTTAATTGAATTATTATTTTTTTTTGTTTCCCTTTCCTCGCTTGAATAATAAGCCAGGCTGATAATTGATACGTGGAGCTTTACAGGGAAGCACGATGAAACTTCGAAAAACGAGTCAAACAGGGTCGGTCTTATATACACCTGCACAGACTCATGCTCGACTGATTTAACGGTGTAATTTAACCGCGCGTAATATTCAGCACTTGACAGTTACCGTTTTATGGGGTACAGAGGGGGGGATTTAATATGGTACCGTAAACAAAATATTCCCTACTTCGAAATCCACGGTGCAGGATCACGGTGGTCCACTGGCTGCGTTCACCGAGGATAATCTGACGCGGAATTAAAAACATTAGGGCCTCGTAAAGATGAAGATATTCTTGGTGGAGGTATTGAGGTCTCTGTATACCGCAAATGCCGCAGACGCTATATTCCTGCACAGACACTGTAGCCAAGAAATATCAGCATCATATCTACTCCTCGTCCTCGTCCTCGCCCTCGTTCTCGCCCGGAGCTTTCGCCCTTTCCAACTGTCTCAATTTACGTTTATAGTTGAAACCGACGCTCCGGCAGACAGACATCCCACACGACACATCCCATATCCTACTTACGAAGGGTACGGTACCTAGGTATCTCATCCCGGGTCCTAAACTCCTTGGTATAACTGGTCATCCTGTCTAACATGAGACATCCAGTATCGTTACTGTCATTGTTGTTGTTGTTGTTCTTCTTCTCGTTGGCATGTATTAGGGTGAAATTGTTCCATCTGCTTATATATATGTAACATGAGTCGAGAACAACGACGTGATGGTGTAGTTGAAAATTGCGCTTCTGACCCATAGGCCATTTTCTATTCTCACGGGGGTTTGAAACGCGAGCCGGGCATTTTCACGAGATAAATTAGTTGGAAAAGTATTTTTCACCAGCGGGTAATCAATCTGGTCCACGTCTTAAAGCGAATGTTGGGGCTAGCTTTTTAACGCCTCTGTGCTAAGTGGTAAGAGAGCCGAGAATAGAGAGGAAAAGTGGGTTTGAAATGATAATTAATTTATCGCTTTACGTAGTGCACACACCCATCTCTAGTACGCTTTCTAGTTCTTATACGACAGTAGGATATATACGTTTTACTCTCGCCTTTGTACAAATTGGAGACAGCTCGGCTTAAAGGCGTATTTCCTGTCGCGTTAGTCACCGGCTTTGGACCGATGGAAAAACGCCGTTACGGGTACCACGACGTAAAGCCTAAGTCGCCGTTGGCTCCTATAGCTCTGATCCTTATCCTCCTGGTTCTTCATCCTCTGATTTTCACCCTATTTCTTCACAATACGTGTACCTGTCTATTTCAGGAGGATAAATATACTCTGTCGATTTTTCCCTTACCTTACCTTACCTATATACCCTCATATATCGTGACATTTTTTCCAAATTTCACGCAGGGAATATATTCTCATTCACTTTTACCATTAATACTCTACTTTCGTGTATAAATAAATCAGCGAACTTGACTGATCAATACGAATTAACCCCGGGGCGACTGACGAAATATAATTTAGCCTGGTATACATGGAAAGTAAAGGTGGACTGGGGGAGTAGTAGCTGGTATATAAAATTGAAAATACTCGGCTCGATCTTTAGGGGTGGGTGGGGGAGGGGGGTGTATTAATCCGCTCAACCTGTCAGGGGCAAAGATTCGACGTTGAAAAATCAAGGACCACCATATCCACTGCATATTCTACCCCCGAGTTTAGTCGATGAAAAATAATTTCATCGACAAGTATACCAACGAACGAAACAGAGGAATTTCACCCTCCCTCGTTCTTTCCTTCCGTTTCTCACTCTCTCTCTCTCTCTCTACCTCGCTTCTTCTAAATATCTTTGCCACCTTATTTTACCCTCGTTATATACATCGCCTTACACCTTACCCATGGCTAGACACGATCCACCCTCGTAATTAAACAACCCCAAATTGCCCGGTTGACACTCGTCGATTCCTCAAAGTCAATTGTACCCCACTTTCACGGATACAAAATGTTTTTTTTTTGCTTTCTTTCTTCACCTTTTTTTCATCCTGCCTTAATTATAACACAAGTACCTGATCCTTGAACCCGGTGGTGAGTACCATCTTTACTTTTGTGAAAAATTCATAATGATTGGTACACCGAGGAGTGCAGAGACCAGGACTATGCCGATCGCATCTGCCAAAGATGATGGGAATAAAATTTCATCGAAGGATGGATATCGACCCGACCACGTTTTACTTTTATGTCCAATTCTCAATCCTGGCTCTTAGACATCATATGACGTTTGGTTTTGCGATTTGAATTCGAAATTGTTACGGTATATACCTACGGCGTAGAATCTGGACGCTGTGATTCTAGACCACGGTCGTCGAACCTAGGGATATATTTCCATGGTCTAGGGTAAGTGAGGGTGCAAAGCTTTGGAAGAGGATAGCAGGATCTCTGCGGGGGGCACCAATGTCTTGGCTCGCAAGCTCCGGGTCCTCCCGTCACCCAATCGCGTCCTGGCGAAGTTCGCCATATTTCGCGGGGCGGAGTCCTCCCTGCGACCGAGTCGCCCGGAGTTCTACTATTATTTTAAACCCTTCGTCCTTTACCCCGCGCCATCCTCCCCCCCGCACCCCCGTCTGCCACCCTATGCCTCCTCTGTGTTCTACGCCGCGCCAGGGTGAAAATCACCAGCCCTGCGATATCGAGATGATATTATTATTTCTTTGGATATTGAAGAAAAAAATAAGGACTCTCATGAGACCGTACGTGCAGGTATTAAATCACCAGGTACTTAGATATACTGGAAAATATTCCAGGCTCTAAGGATTCAACGTATTGAAGAGTAAGAGACTAGCCGATCAAACGATAAACACATACGCTGCTGCTAGGCTTCCTTCAAATATCTGATCAAGATAGTCGAATTTCTAAGGTAGCTGCAACGGTGATATCGAATATCGCATCTACGTTGTTTGACAATAAAGAGAGCAGGGTAGACGGGTGTCTTCGCCGACGCGTTATCCTCCAATCGAATTACGTGCCGATGTCACGGTCTTCCGGGGGTTCAAGGTTCTAGTCGACTCTATAGGGAAGCGTGATATCGAAGACCCGCGGATTATCGCGTATAGGCATGTCCGGATCACAGACGTTGACACAATTAATTCGCGAGCTAATCGACGCCCCAACTACTTTATCAAACCTTCGTTAGATGCAGAGCTTGCGATAAGCTGGTTCTTTGATAATTCGCGAATAGTTGATTAGTCGGGCTTTTCTTTGTTTTCTCTGATCAAGACTTGACACCCTATTTAATTGTCTTGCATTTCATGACGATATTCTTGATAATTATGTATTTAAAACATGTGTGGATATTTCATGTAAATATATGATCGTGGAGACCGCGGTTAGAAGTTTTGAAAAAAATAAAAATAAAAATAGTTCAACATTAACTCTGTGAATCGCATAGCATACGATGTCGAGCTCATATCAAAAGAGCCGAGGACATATTAAATATAGTACTGATGGAGACCTTTTTCCTTTGAACTTGGATATTATCACATAGTATGGAGTATGTTATAACTGTACGATGGTTGCCAACTATACTAGTTCTTTCATCTTTTGCCCTTGTAACTGGCTACCCTCGCTTACTCAAATATCATACTAACTGATTTCTTGATGTTAACCACTGGTGTACAATATCTGAATCATACTCGTTCGTATTTTTGAGTGGAAACTTGAGCGGTGTTTCGTTAGGACTTCGAATTCTAAGGGTTGGGCTGGGGGCGAACCTTAGGGAGAATTCGCAATGCCAAGTACTAGTTCCCTCTCAAGTACTTCTCTTCGTATTGGTTTACCAAACGAAAATATGTTAATATCGATGTTTACGACACTTCATCACGTAGCTGGAAAAAAAAAAATCCAAAAATTTCATCTCCTTTATTGAGATGATATATTTGCTTAAATTTCACCCTGAATAATCAGGCAGAAGCTTTTCGTATCTTGAGTTTCGTTACGCTGATTAAGATGTAATGCTGTTATTCGATCGTGTAATACTTATTCAAATCGATAACAATAATTATAGAAACGGGGATTTTTCATTCGTGAAATCTCGTTCACCAGACAAATAACCCAGGATATATTAATTGTTCTAATTTCCCTCATTCCGGAAACAGGCCTTTTACGTCCACTTTTCGGACACGTACAAACGCGGACGTGTACGCACGTTCGACCAAGGTTCACCGGGGTGAGGATTAAGCACATTAGTCGAACATCCTCGGCAAAACCCGCAGGCAGGCGTCCGGGGAACAGCTTCCTGAAGCGGGCCGAGCTTTTTGACGCACGTGCCCCACGTACGAAGCAATGTTAGGTGATCCCAACGACAATGACACTATTCCGTGTTCACTTTTCTTTTTGAAATTTCATACTGACCTTACGACGCCTTTGGACCTTTGGAGGTTGAAAATTAGTCTCTCAGTTCATCATAACTGCATCTGCCAGTGTAAAATTCCTTTCTACAAACAGATGGAATTATTATCAAAGAACTGTTTATTGCAGTGAAGAAAATATGCGGAGTTTTTGAAATTACAGTTGATTCTCATACGTTTGATCCTTTAGTGTTTACCCCGAGGTATGGGTATAGAAAAATTTCTCTCAGCGGTGTTTACACTCGCGTAGACAAAGGGTTGGTTGGAAAATTTAGTGCGGTTAATTTAATTACTGCTGGATACTGAATTTAATTGGTATAAATGCACACCTGGAATCGGAATGGCAAGAGTTGGATGGTGGAGTCTAAAGTGAGGTAGCAGACGGACGGTGCAGGTTTTACCGGCTTTTTTAATTATTGTTAGTTTCGTATCTGCTTTACCCGGGAGTCAAGGCCCGAGATTTAATTATGCAAATCGCGTGGCACTAGACAAAACCAATATTTGCACGAGTTCTCAGATGGAGGGCAGGGCTCCTCGAGTCATAATCAAGGGGATTCATTTGCCTGGGTAAATAAAAATGTAATCTCACGGAATCGCCATTCTGTTCTCTGTTCTTCCTCTCGCCCCTCAATCACCCACGATCACCGACCCCGCCAACCGGATACTCGGAGTTCACCATCAGCCGCAAAACCGAGGAGATCTTCCTTCTTCGTCTTCTTCTTCTTCTGCCTTTGCGGAAATAGATTTTCTCTGTAAAATTAATCCAGAACCGAGCGATATCCATTACTCCTGAAAAATCCAAGATACGGAAAGAAGCTGGGCGACTCTTTGAAACCCGAGGTAAAAATCCATCATCCGCAACTATACCGAACATCCGAACCTTTCGTCATCTTCGTAGAGACGCAATTTTCTTACACTGCAGCTGACTCGCGTTGATTGCAATCGCGCTAGTAGGAGATTGAAAAGAGGAACTGAAAGGTCGCTGATAGTTATATCCTATAATATTCCAGGTGTTCTTCATACAAGAAGTAGGAATTTACCTTTTTCCGCCAACGCAAAAAAAAACCAGAAGTTCCAAACGTGTTATTTCACGTCGGTGAAATTTAGAGGGGGATGAACAGTATCCGACGGGGGATGTTTCTATTTCTATAAAAGTGAGGGTATCTTTATGAGTTTAGGCATGAGCGTGGAGCGCGAAAGGTCGCTGAAATTTCGGCGTTAATAATAACCCGTCGTTCCATATAGAGACCCAGGCGGGTATCTTGCACGCGGTCGACGTAGAGCGTCCCCGTTTCTTAGTTCGTGTGGGTAAAAGGACTATACGAAGGGTGATCCGAGCGCGGTGTGTCCGTAAACTTGAAACGACGTTATTTTATTTCCAATCAACAGTAAACTCCGGATTGAGTTACCCGCGCGAGCTTGAAGGACGCCGTCAATTACGTCGATCGCGTCTCTGTATATGTGCTACCGTACGTCCGCCATCAGCTTACCTTTTCGCTTCCTTGCTTGCCTCTAACGTTGAAATACCTCGCAATTCAATACACGTATAACGACGTACGTACATACATAACGATACACCTTTGTATCGGTTATTCTCACGCCGCTAATTTTTTATTGCTTAATTACCGTGGTTCGATTCCAGTAACTCTAGCGAATAAGAGCCACTCGCGTGAGGCTCCAATAAATTCATTCAACCGTGATATGATGCATACACCTGTGCAGATTTTAAGCACGTGAGTGAATGCACGTATATCTATACGGTGAGGATGAATAAACAGAAAGAATACGGATACGAGGAGGTTTTTTTCTTCTATTACAAAGCCAATAAATTCCGATCGGATGGCTCTGTATTTTACGAACCTGAGCATAATCACTTTCGTATGGTTTAATAGTAAAATGTAAAATTATGTAGGTAGGTGATCGAATAAGTATCGTGAAATCAAAGTAATCTTTTCAATTAATCAAAGATTGATAATAAATTCGTTGTTATTCCGTTTCATCAAGCTCTGTATAACGACCATTTCTTAATACCAATTTCACCAAGGTATTTTCTTGGCTCTTGTTTAATTTCGAGACCACCATGAGGAAACCTACAAGCTCAAGGATTAATCCTTTCATCTCATCTCACATAGATCTTTGTGCAGGTGTTCATGGAACAGGTAGAGAAATTTAACTTCAGTGTATCTTTGAAACGTTTGTTAATCGCAGCTATTCTGTAACGTACGTAGACAGACTGTGTAGGTATGTACACGGAGTACCTAGAAGGAGCGGAATCTTGACTAAGAAATAGTTTCAGGCTTTGTAGGAGGAAATGTCTTACCTGTATTTTCTCGAAGTTTCCTTAACGGGCAGCTCGAGGGTGGTAATTTTTTATGAGTCTCACTTAAAGGGCGACCCTAAATATCTTTAGCGACACTTTTTGCGGACCCTTAAGAGTGCCGCACACCTGTGTCCCAGTATTCGCGTTCACGTTTTGCGTTCGCAACCGAGCCGAGGAGAAGACATGAAATTTCATCATCCCCAAAGCTCGCGACATTCTATAGTAGAGAGAAAACTGGCGTGGGGTGGAATATGCTTACGTTAGGTTATATGTATACGCCGTTCTTCACCCTGCCTCATACCCGAAACACCAGGACCACACACACACCCCTCGACCTTGGCTGCGAAATTTCACGTATCTCGTTCTCCATTTCTTGGTAGGAATCGCGCTACATGACTTGTGCGGTATTTTACCCCAAACCCCATGACACACATGTTTCTCATATATATATAAACACGGTTATATGTATGTACATGTACGTGCGGTTACTTGAACGAGTAGGAATTTCTCGCTTAAGATTATTTTCTCGCCGGTAGTTGTAACTCGGAAATTGGGGCTTGTCTCTGACGTTTAAACAGTGTACCTAGAGCAGGTAGTGAAAAGTTCGAATTTCCTTAGTGGAAACTTTCAAGTTGTTAGGTATGATGCAAAATTGAACGCTTTTGCACATTAACTATTTACGCGAATTTATACTCTACGGACGATATAATAATCAGTTTATTTTTCGACAAAGTACGATGTTATGTAGTGGATTTATTAACTCTGTCTATTTCCCCATGGGTACACCATAACTTGTTTGGTATAACTCGAAGTAGAGAATAGAGAAACTTTGTGGTAGAATATTGTGTCGATACTGAATATTGTACTCGTGTCTCTTGAAGAGGTATTTATTTATACTATATAGAGAGAGAAGATCACAAAGTGAAACGTACGTAGAAGTATACCTGTCTATCCGCCCGGTACATACCTATATAGAGACTTGTATCTATGGGGAGGTAAGTAACGTATACGTATACCAGGTAGAGTTTTCCGCATCCCCGCGGACGACGTCAACGTCGACATGCCCGCGAGGCTGCAGAAGAGGCGCGGCGCGGCGACGTCACGTCGATTGCGATCTCTTGAAATTGAAAAGTTCTAAAGAAAGGTTATCCACGCGAAAGTACGCTTCACTTTATAGCCTGCAGTGACCCCCTAGGAATATCAAGTCCCGTCAACGCATATCGGAAACTTTCGACGAGAGATCACAAGTTACCATGTACACTCTCTTCTGCCCTATACTTCTTAGTTCGTAATCCGTAATCCATATACCTGTACTTTATACTCTCTTTCCTGAACTTTATTCTATTCGCTACAGTTCGCAAACGACGCTGTATCATTTGGGAATAAAAATCATTCGTCTTTTCAAATGTGTACGTAGAACAGTGTCATAGCACAAATTTTATTATAAAAGGTGTCGAATATACGAAATGAAGGACCTAATTCTTCTACTTGTCATTTTGTCAATTTTCTCCTGCTGCCACTTATCCAATTGTTTCGTAAGCGGTGCAGTTTTCCACGTTGACGATCATCCAGAAATTGGATAAAACTTTTCTGGTATGGGATTCATCGAGCCAGTTTTTAACCTGATAAAAGAACGCTGGTAGAGCTGAATCGGGTGGTTGCAAAAATCACGGTACTCCGTTGTTAATATTGGTATACCGACGACCACCCATTGACCATTAACCGCAAGGATTTCTCTCTATTCTCTTTGTTCCGGATTTCGCAGAGCCACGGGGATGATGGATGAGAAAAATATCGACAGGCCAGTGTCCATTAAAAATAATCTAGTATTTGTTCTTATACACGAAGGAGTAATTACTGACCGTGACGGCGGTGAATCGCAAAACTGCATTCACGTAGGAAAGAATAATCGTAATTCACTCGTTTTTAGTTGAAAAAAAAAAAAAAAAACAAAAGAGCCGAACTATTTCCACGTCATGGAATTGAAACGCCTCCGGAAGTGCGGGGTAATAACTATCCAAATCGCGTAATATCGTATTGCAATTTCTGTTCGAAATTTTTATCGTTATTTAATTTTTCTTCTCTCGTACACTATTTTCATATCTCTTCTTAAATTTCTGACGTTGCTGACTCCTGCGGGTTCACCGAGAATCGCAAAGACACGTGCGACAGTTCTGCTCCCTTGAGTCGGACGTTAGGCGGAAACCAGACAGTGACGCGTAAATCTTTCAGAAAGGTCTGAATTTTTTAAACTAACTTTTTTCCTTTTCTTTTACCCGCTACCCATCTAACCCAAGCTTTTCTGTACCCACTATGCTGCAGCATTCGTTTCTTTTCATGAACTATACTGAGTGCAGGAGGCTTTCCGTTCTATTAGTCGACGAGGCCTGGCCCTTCAGCTTTCCTTTTTCTTCTCAGATCCCTTTCCCTTTCCCTTTCCCTTTCCCTTTCTCGTTTCCTTTTCCTTTCCCTTTACCTTCCGTTTTCCCTTTTTCCAGGTCTTCTTCAGGCCCCCTTGCTCGGCGGTATTAAGCTCATAAGGTACCTTCCGCCGAGCCCGCTATCTCGAAAAGAGAGCTAATTTCCAAATGATGGAATATTAAAGCTAGCAGAACCCCTAGACTCCTCTTGTCCATGAATAACAAATGCGCCCGAGGTTCTTCTTTCCTTCCTGCCTCTCGGTAAAGTTTTTACTCTCGTTCGCCACCGCCACCGCTACCGCCACCATCACTGCCACTGCCACCGCCGCTACCACCTCGCAGAGTTGAGTCGAAACTTTTAACTGAATATTAGGTTCTAGCTATATTCGGACTACCAATAGCTTTTCGACGCCCGGCTATGCTTCGGCGAAAATAGCTTTGAAAACTTTTTCGGCAGGTAAATTTCGCGTCACCTACGTTATCGCATCCGCGATGGCTTACCACGGTTCAATAATTCTTTACGAGGTAGTTCAGTTGAAGCAATGCAGCTACACACCGCACGTCATATTCCAACTTCGACAATTGTATTCGCCTTGCATTCTTAGAAAGGAAATTTGAAAACGGTAATATTGCATTTGACATATATGCGAAAGAATACAGGTCATGGTGGATGGAGTGACTATACCTAGCTTACTATATGAAACTGTTAACTTCCACTCATTTGCACAATATATGCTTGGACGAAATTCATCATCGTACGAGAAGTTACCCGGTTGTCACTATGTTCGCACGAACTTGCGGAGAATTTTGTCAAAACATATCCGCCCTAGGATATCATGTAAACGCCGGAAACTGTCATCCGAGTAAATTCCTACGGTACATCAGACCCTCACAGTTCTCACCTTGATGTTTCAGAACTTGCACGGTAGATACATGTATACCTAAACCACGTCGACTTAACGAAAGTGGGCTTGCAACTATACGTATATACGTAGGGGTATTTTGCACCCGATAGATAGGTGATTTTTCTCATAATACCCCGCAGCGGGTTCATTAGCCGACCGTTTTACGTTCGAGTGATAGATATTATGAGTGATGTTCGGTCCGCGGTTAGTAATTGTTACATCGCGTGTCTGATCATTAAATGGGCGGGGTGGTGAGAAGGAGTGAGTTAGAGAATTGCTCTGAATTGATTTATAGCTGCATGGAAATGTGCGCGTGTGAGATGCACGCGATATGAATGAACAGCGACGTAGTCAATATAAGTAGGTGTGCCTAAAGGAAGACGATTTCTGAATCGAAAGACTATCAGGATACTCGGGATACTCGGGAGACTAGGGATAGAAAAAAATGGCAAAAATAATGACGAAGCAAAAGCTTCAATCCTTGCGAGTGAAAGATCGCTGCTAAGTAATCTGGCGAAAACAGATTACGAATGAAACTACATGGTAAGTTACACATGTAGATCGCAAAGTAAGAAATTAAGTTCTAAGTGGAAGTAGGTACGTGCGACGTGTCGGATTTGTCGCCGATGAACAACGTCGTCGCAGGGAGAGTCGCGGTTAATTAGCACCGACCCGAGTATATCTCATTCGCGCGGCAGTAGTTAGTGATAATTGGGAACATCCCTTGCGTATCGATTCAACCCCTTGATTGAGGAAATAGGCGTGGATTCGGTACGATGTTAAGGGCTCCAGTTATTAGGGTTGAAATACCGTTTTGCCCTCCTGTCATTTCCTCCGTTTATAACCTCGTTATTCATTCAATACCACGCCAACTCTCGCTCTCCCTCATTCCTACCTACCCCTCTCAGCATAGGTATATACCGACACCCACTCCGCGCCTAGCGATGATCGTTGTTCGCCGGTACCCAGAGCAGAATTGTTACCCTGACGAATGAACGGTAGAAATTGGTTAGCAAATCGATCCTCGTGAATGCGGGAACAAAGTTTATACGATTGGGCAGGTATAAGGGTCGAGACCAAGACAAGGGTTCAACGGAACTCAATACTTCGATGTTAGAGGAAAGGCTTGATCCTAACTACTAATTTCCACTAATTTCGTTCGAAAGTGGATGTGGTAGAGAGTGGCTGGTGTTGCGGTAGCAACGGCAATGCAACGGTTCAATCCAGCCAGGATACAAATCCTGAGCTTATCACCGGTGTGGCTACGTAGAAGAGGTGGGGAAGTAGATAACAACTTTTCTTGGGTTCGGCCCGCCACGAAGCCTGTAGGAACTAACCGGTGAAAACCACTGAACCCCTAAACCACGACCTAACCAACAATAAAGCGGCGATTAAACTTCCGAAAACTCTTTGCTGCACGAATGCAGGCCATGAAACGTAGTTATTCCGTGGTTCGTGGGGCAGGCGGGGGTTTGATCACTCCTCGACGAGGTGCCTTTGCCAATTTAACAATTAACACGCGAGCGGCTTTCCCTTAACTTAACAGCCAACCCCGCGCGAATTGTCCTCGCAAAATCTCTCCACGCTGAAACTCGCCTCACAGGCAGTTGTTCAAGGAGAACGGATCCTTCAGCCTCGTGGTCGAGTCTGAAGCACCCGGAAATTTGGAAACTTTGAGAAACTTGTGAAACTTGGCGCTAGGCACACCCCGCGGTGGCTTTGCTTGGCCTGTCGCCCACCCGGACGGACCTTCGGACGTCTTGAGTCGCGGCGCAAGATGGGGTGCACTCGCGTTTACTTTGGGGCGCATACGAAATACGTGGTCTTCTATCTAGTGCGCTTAAAACTCTTCGTCGGGGTCGGGGTATCCTCGACGTCATCGCACCGCGGGCTTTATATAACGGCACGCTGGCGGTGGCACAATAGCCTCCCCCAACTACCCTTTCAACGCCCGGGCTCGAAACTTTACATAAATATACTATATAACTATTGTTTCAGGAGCCATTCGCCAAGCGTGCAGGCGAGCGGATATTTATCGCGTTGTCGGTTAATGAATCCCCCAGCAGCCGCCAACCAGCCCGAACCAGCCTCTGTTCAGCTCAGCTTCTCTCGCACCTCACTTGACTCTTCGCTAGAGATTTATTGGCTAATCCGTTCGCGCTCCATTAACGTCTTCTTGATATTTCGACCCATGCCATTCAAAAGTCCTACAAACTGCTTTATACAGTATGGCTTAGAACTTAGATACCTTAAAACAAGCTCAATATTTTTTGTTACGGTAAGCAATCCCAGGTTTAATCTAAGTCTAGGAATACTGTTGCTGTATTTCGTAGTTTGGTTTCTACAACTATTTCTGGATCTACCTAAAGAAATTCGATTAACATGTCCAATTTCATTGTCGTCGAAAAAGATACCTTACTATTTGTTCAGTGATACATTCATGGAGTCCAATCCACTTTAGATTTCTCGCTTATTAACTGAACAATACCATTAACCTTAATCGGGCTCTGAGTATCAATTAAGGATCTCTTGCACTCGTGTCGTCACTTATTATACACGCTTATTCAGGTTACGTCATTAATTCCATGAACTCTAGTGTTTCGAAAGTTTATCCATGAAGTTTATACCTTATACGACTATTGTAGTTCGAGTTATGAATGATTAAGTTCCTCAATTTGGCGTACCTTAATTTCCTGTGCAGAAATCGCGATATTAAACTTTTGACGTTTATATGAATTTGTTTTTATGGGACATTAATGGTTCGAGTTAAGACGAACAAATAAATGAACAAACGGCTAAGATATTTCATAGAAATTACTCTTCATCATCGCTTGAAGAAAGAAAGTGGACACAGGTATATCGTTTAAACGTAGTTTCGTCTCGTCTGCCAGTTGAACGTCTTTTCAGTGGTATGTTGGTTCGAAACGCGGCCGCGAGCTGTTCTTAATTTGTTGTATTCTCTTCCCGTGATTTGTAGCCAAGGGGTAATTCGTTTCCGTTGCCTGTTGAGCAAACTGTCTCGACCGGGTGGTGCTCAGCTGTAGAAATTGCAAGGGTCGAACTTGGACTGAACCGGACTGAAGGTAAAAGTATTGTCGAGTGAACCGGAATCAAGCGTTCCTCGGGTTTCTTGGAGGGTGAAGGAAGGGCTTCGCGATTTTTCTCAGCGGATTTACTGGCTTTTAAAGCCATAGAAAGAGATTACCGCGGGCTGGGATTCGATCGTAATTATTAAGGACAGGATTGGCTTTTACAACTAGCTGTGGTCTGCAAAGGCCGTCAATATACGCGTACGGGGATCACCAAAATCTCTTCGATCGCTTTTAACCCCTCCTCCCCTCTTGTCAGCGACCCTATTAGCCGCCATATTGATTACCAACAAGTTTACCAAACTATTCGACGGTTACGTGTCACAGCATGATCTACAGTCTTCGTCCGGCAACCCCTTCATCAGTTCCTCATTATCTTGAGGATGAGGCTTTCCCAGGGGCTCTTTTCCCAGTGCGTACCCTTACTATAACAGACGCGACATTGATTTCCAGATTCCGATTTAGATACGTTATAGGGTAGTTCTGCTCGGGTCAGATAGTTCAATCAAAGTTTATACTCATACCTCAGAGGTCCGGAGTGCATTCGAGTGCAGCGAAAGATTGATGGAACGAAACGATCCGACTTTTTCGCTATCCCAGATTTCAATTTCCTCAATTCATAGCCAGGTGTACGTGTAGTTAGAGTTTTAGAGTTTTAGCCACGTTTCAACTATCCATGAACTGGTTGGCCATGAAATCAATCGTCGACTAGCTGCTGCTGCTGCTGCTGTCTGTCTGTCTGTCTGTCCCGTTTTCCCTACCTCCCGTCCCATCGCAACCCTGCTTCGGTGTCTCTCCTCGCCGGCGCTTTCGACGCCTCTAATTAAGGGAGCAGTCATGAATGCGGTTCAACTGTTTTTGCCCGTACCACGGCCTCTGCTGCCCCGCACGTAATGAATATATTTGCATATCAGCCCAGTTACCAGACCCGGTACAAGGTGGCTTGAAGAGCTGCCCAACTGCCAAATGCAGTATCCCCCAACCCCAGAGATATGGATAGAGACGGATAGAAAGATAGAGTTTGTGTGCCAGAAAAAAAAAAAAAACAAAAAAAGAACAAAAAAACGATTGAAGAAAAGAAGCTAAACAAAAAACGAAAAATTGAAAAGAAAATTCAAGAGAAGTTGAGGATTCGACGACGTTGACTTTTCTGGACGCCTCAACCACGATAGACGTTAGTGGCTTTTCGGCTGTCCCCGCGTCAGGAGTAGATAATTGCTGAGGGCATGTCTGGCGCGGAATTGAGGCAACCGTGAAAGAGGAATCCTTTGTGGTCGCCCAGAGCCCAACGCCCAGAGAAGTCAGCATATTTTTCTATCCTTTTTTTTTTTTTTTCTCACCGTGATGGGAATGATGTGTACATACGTATGTGCGTGCATATGTGTTGGTACTTGACGTAATCGCACTCCCCGCAAATTCTATTGCGACCGGTGTGGCGCTAGTGAGGATGGGGAACAGAGCGAGGTCGCTCGATCATGGGGTGCGATCTAACGAAATTAAAACTCTAATCTGGCCGGACAATATCCAATTACGAAACACACGTGTATATTAATTCCCGATTTTGTACCACTTTGTTCCCGGTTCGATGCCACTTCTCGCTTCAACTGAAACGCATCTTACCAAATCAAATAATGAAAAGAGAAATAAAAAACTGAAAATTTGATATGAAAGATGCCGTTATTATGTTTCGAAAATCGTCTATGTCTCGAGCGTTCCATTAACCGATGAATTAGTTTTACGATTCTGGTATACATACTGCATGAGTCAATATAATTCCGTCTATAGCGGCCTCTTCTTCTGAGGCATTGAATAATTCACCTTCTGGTTGGGCACATGCGGCGCGCGGGTAGTTTGGTAACGTATATTTGGGTCAGCTCTGCTTTAATTGGCAACGGGAGTGTTCCATTCTATATTGCGACTAGAGCTAGCCCCTATTACCGTCAAATACGATCATTTTATTTTATGACTACGAATCACGATACACACTTTTTATATCTTGCGCGAACACCGTTGACGCACTGAATCAGTTTCCACGGAGTTTTACTGCCTTCGTATGGAAAGTTTCCGGCCTTTACATTGCGTGGCTGCAGACCTACGTCCGTGACTTCTACTCTACATATATATATATAAATAAATATATATACCAGGTATTTACACGCCTACGGTTTACGACGACGCCACATCGAAGGTGATTTTACAAACCGACAATAATGAATAATAAAACGATATGAAACAGTATAACGGATTTCATTATTGTTTTCATAGGGGGTACGAAATTGCATATATCGATTATGTTTACGCAAATTATAAGCCCTGCTTTGACAAGTCCTTTTAGAATCGGTTCACTTGATATTAGGCCCAATCAGAAACCCATCTCATTATTCCTATACGATGTAGATTTGTGCTCACGTGATTACTAATCAACATAGATACACAGAGTGACTGGGTTGTGTATGTTCTATTTATGGTCAGTGAAATTGCATTTGCCAATCGATCGAGTAATGACGAGGCGTTATCTGCAGTGTATAGGCAGAGTAAAAGCTGAAATTTGTACTTAACAAACGAGCCTTTATTGCCCCTTATTCGTGACCATCGAACTATGAAATGCCTTGTATTGAATCAACGGTGGAATCACCTAAATTCCGCGGGAATTTAATCAGAGCACCCCCGGCTCCTCTTTGCTGTGTGCGCCTCGTTGGATTTCTCGTTGTGCCTCGTTGTGCCACGAGGTCAATAGTTTTCCAACATCTGTTTCGTTTACCGGTCACGTGCGGGAAAACCGCCCTTCCCATCCACCCCTCACCAACCTTTGGATCTTCTCCTGGGTGACTAAGTTTCGCTCTTTTCGTCTCTTGGGCAACGCGTGCTCTTCTGTTTCGCACGCGAGTAGTTTCGCCGTAGTTTCAACTCACTGTATACCTGCACCTAGTTTCAACCTACTAGTAGTACCTGATAACTGGTAACTGGTACCTTCTACCAACTACTTGACAGTCAGCGGTTGTCCCAAACTCACCCAGGACCAATTGATTGAACGGGATAGGTATGTACACAGGAAGCGACGTTCCGGTATTCTCCCTATCGGCTTTGTATAGGCTTGATTAATTAACCCGTCGAGGCTGACTAGTATAAGAGAACTTCAGGATAAAAAAGGGTAAGAGAGTGACTTTTTCCCAGTCCACAAACTAATATCATCATTTTGCTAAGGCAGCCAGTCAGGGAGGGAGGAAGACAGGCAGGCTGGTTGTCTGGTTTCTCGGAGGGTTCAGGTCAGGTGGATTCCTGAGAGGGGTGGCTGGAGATGAACAACGATAATGTCCAGAGAAACAAGATGGAGGTTCCAAGAGATCGCTTCATCCGTTTTCGTTACAATTATCTCCTTCCGACCATCTGCAGACCAAGTCGAAAGGGGGGTTGGAGCTGGTTTTCTTGCTAAACGTGGTAGGGGCGGAAAAAAAAAAGAGATTAAGGAAGAAACAAAAAAAAAAAAAGAAAAGAAACGAGAGCAAAGGTATAAACCTAATCGTTGCCACGCGGCGTAAAATTTCCATGCAAAGGACAGTTTGTTCGAGTTTGTCCAACAACCGACGAGCTTCCTGTTAAATATTTATCACTTCAAGGTTAAGCGATGCTGGGCGTTGCTGAACCTGGAAAGAATTTTAATAACTATTCTTAGGGTCTGCTCTGGTCTCTTGTCAGTTGATATGTCCGTCTTGTTTCACCGTGTTTTGGTGTCCCTGTACACTTCGACAAAGGAAGTGACAGCGAGGAGTAACATGCGCTACTGCAAGAGGGTGGAGGCGATCAATTTTATAAAACAGAGACGTTCCGAAGAGCTCGCGAAGAAGACGCGCTTGTTTCGGAATAAACAGATAGCGCCGATCCTCAACTGAATACAAAACAGCCCCCTGGCATGGTGGTTCCGGATCAAAAATCTCTCCCTCCCTCTATTTCTCTCTTTACCAGTGAGTCTATACGTCTGTATACGTACACGTATTCTAGAATTGAACCAGACCCGGCAGCACGGCAGCACGGCAGCCGTGCACGATATAGAATTCTACTCTTATTGCAATCCGGTTCGTTGCAAGGAGATACTGCAGCGCGACAGTAAAAGTTAAACCTCCACCCGGCTCGGGAATATAGATATCTCTTTCTAGTAAGTTAAACCAGCTCGGCGAAAATTGGGTTTCAACTTTCATCGAAAGCTACACTTTGCCGAGGTCCTGCAAACGAGAGAACCAGAGGGAGAAGAGACTCTTCCTCGGGGAGTTGAAACAGGGGAGAAACCTCCGCGGTATAAGACGGGGAAAACTTTCCCTCTAATGATCGTTGACAAGTAGGTAATCGTAGATAAGTCAGG
This sequence comes from Tenthredo notha, assembly GCA_914767705.2. Taxonomy (NCBI): domain Eukaryota; kingdom Metazoa; phylum Arthropoda; class Insecta; order Hymenoptera; family Tenthredinidae; genus Tenthredo; species Tenthredo notha. The sequence continues at coordinate 17,674,151 of OU611908.1, read as the reverse complement.
GTCTGCTATCTATCGTCTACCACTCGGGTATCGCTAGCTTTATTGTCGATTTGATTTCACGTAGATCCTGTATTTTTTATTGATTTGAATATATTTTTCTTCTGGTTCTAAGCGAGCGCTTTAAGCTTCGAATATTTCGTCTATATATAGGATCAGGACGGGTTATGGTTGATCGAGACGGGTCCACATCGTCAATTCAAAATGATAAATCAACATTTTGCACAGACGTTATTATTATGGTCTGATATTATCTGGTTATTTCTACTTAGGTTGGAAGTCGGGAACTAATTAGTACATAATACGACGGTAGAACAGGTTACCGGCTTATTGAATGTGTACTCGATTTACGCGTGGCCGACGCTTAAAGGAGAGAGAGAGAGAGAGAGCTCTGAAAATCAAGGCGAGACACTTTAGAAACGGCTCCTCTCCTTAGAACCTGTCGCTGTGATTCTTGGGCAAACAAGGATTCCTCCTAATTTGCAATAATTCTGAATTATCCTATTATGTTCGGGGACAAGCGGGAGGGTGCAGGGATGCTTGGCACGCGGGGCAGGGCAGAGTCAAGTCAGGGCAGAGGGGGTGAAGTAAAGAGGGTAAAAAAGAGGAGTGTAAGAGAAACTCGCAGAGACAACGAGCCTTTTTATTACCCTATTAATCCCAACTAGCGCCTTATTTTTAAATTAACATTTTTATCTCTCTCGAGAAAACAAGCCCCCGCCTCTGCCTCTTGCCTCCTGCCCCCACCCCCCACCCCCCACCCCCCGTATTCCCGTACGACGGTACCACCGGCAACGCAACTCCCTTCAGTCCTCGTAAAACGCAAGATTATAGAGCGGAATTCTATTATCTTGGACAGCTAGCGATCTAGAGTAAAATGGGGACGGGACAGAATGGAATAGCGCGGCTAGGGGATGGGGATGGGGATGGGGGTTGAGGTGGAGTAGATTTTCGGCCGCCATTAAGGTACCATTAGGTAGTGCGCGCACCCCTCTTATTCCTTCCCTATCTTTCCCCGTCCCTTTTCCACTTACGGTTGACGGGGTTTCAGTTACCAGCGACTTTTTCGTGTGAATATATTTTCCTCTTCACGACGTCGCGTCGCGTCCTCGATCCTTCTCCATCTACCATTCTCCATACTCGAGTTCTCGCGTGTCTCGAATCAGAATTTTAATACACAAAATTCTGAGTAGAGCTATCTACTCTTTAGAGATAATTGTTTGACGGTTCGATCTGAAGAGTTCGCGTATTTGAATGAGCTTGCAGCAATCAATTGAGAATTAAATAATTATATGAATGGTACCAGTAAACCGCTTCGGGGTTGGTATATACCTATGTACGCGGTTGATATCATCTCAAAGACCCACGACGGTAAAAGTTTTCTGGCTCGTTGACGATGATGAAAGTTCTCACTGGCTGGCTGACTGGTTGGTTGGTTGGTTGGCTCGCTTTCTGGTTTAGCTTGGCTGTCACTGCACCGTGCGCGCTACTATGCGCGAGTAGTTACAAATGGAAAGGCGTTCGTAAAAAACGTTTTATTTTAATAGAACGATAAAGGCAAAGTGTTTTCTTGGCCGCCCTTTACCCCCAACCCTCAACCGCCGCCATGCCTTCGAGATAAATGGCGCTTTTCCAGGCCAACCCCTCCCCCTCATCCTCCACCCGCTATTTCTCCACCTCATTTCCTACGTGCGAGGCACATCCACGTAGCAGATGATATGTACAACTATCAAGGTTTAAGGTGTGCTAAAGTTCGTAGGTCTAATTCAGGTCCGGGGATCTAATTGGACTGGCTTAACGAAGACAGTCAGTCTGGCGCAAAACCAGTATGAAGGGTTCAAGGGGGTTGAACCTCTTCACCAAAACCCACTGACAGAGAAGTTGTATCGAGTTATAAGAGGAAAAGTCGTGACATTCGCGGAAAGGAAAGTTCCCTCTCACTCCACGGCAAAGTGACAAAGGTTGATCCGGGGACCGGCGATCGAGTTACCACGACAGTCCTGTGCTAGGGTTGCGGAGTGTCCCGGAACCGCGAGACGTTCAACCATCGGGTCGCAATCAATTAAGGAAAGTGATCGATGATTCCCACCGTCTATATAAGTCATTCGTTAAGCATTCTATGAGATAATTTTGTTATTTGTAAAAAAATGATCCATGACGTGATAGCTACCGTGTCAGGCTGGGCACTTGTAACCTACGTGTACGTACATGAATAAATATCACTTCTCTATAGGCACATATTGGCTGATACGTATACGTGTACTAGGTCGAAGCAGTTCTGACCGGAATCAGTTTTCTGATCGGATCAACCGAACAGGCAGAGAGATTTTCAATTTCCGGATCCACCGGGTTGATTTCCTTAACAGCTGGCTATCAGAATTTCATCCCCTACCATAGAGGGTAGAATTCTTGTCCGATTTCATAGCTGTGCACAGTAGGCGCCGACCCACCTACCTACCAACCTACCTAACTAATATATGATAGTGGTCGAAACGGGTGGCAGTAATGCTATCAGTTATTTACACAGTCGACGCGAAGCGTGCGAACAACGAAGGGTAGGAAAGGGCCAGAAGAGAAGAAGAGGGTTACCAGTATAACTGGATTGATTCTAGATAAGTCGCGAACAAATCCCCGATGCCTTTCCCCGCCTTGTTCGATGTTATTTTTGACCATTGGCGTGGCGTCTGGTGGACTTGTGGTTACATACTTCACCAGCTACCCTCCTCAATCCTCAACCCCTTAATCTCATACAATTTGCAACCACGAGGGTCTGCCCTGCTTCGATAATCTTCGGCAAAGTACCCTGTGGAGTCCGTCAATGCGTTTGTAGCGACTGCAAGGTGCGATATACCTGATTACGTGATCCGGGTGTATTTTATTTTATTTTTTCTTATTTTTTTTTTGTTACTATCATGCGGAGAAAAGGAAAACGCAAACTTCGAACGATAGCAGGCGTGAATGGGTAGGTACGCCACTGGTGGTGGTTTAACCCCGAGATGTGGTGTTGCCAGAGAATGGGAATGGGGGGGTTGGAGATGGGGATGGGGATGGGGAAAGAGCTGTTGCGAAGTGTTGATACTTCGGTCCACCGGTCGAAGGCTCTCTCCGTCGCCGCGTACCTCGCGAACCCACGTATTATGGGTATGATAGTACCGCGGACGCCAGTGAGATGCAGAGGTTCTCATTTTTATCAAATCGCCGGAAGCCTCGAACGGTAATTGTTACTTTTATTGGATAACAAACAGTCGGCATTGCTTTTACTTCCATCTTTTATATACAGGCGATGCATTGCGGTGAAACACAATGGGAAGCAGCTATAAAATTGATGTATTTATTGAAAAATCGATTTTCTCAAACACCGTTTCGTCACAGTGATCAGCTCAGCAAAATCAGCTTGAATTTATATCAATACTATAATTAGAACGTATTAATTGCCAACATTCCGTTCTCCCTTAATCAATCTTCGATGATGAAACTCTCGCGTCAGGATAGAATGAGCAAATGACACGTGCACCATGCTAAAATGCGCACCTCATCGAGACGGTTGGCTGTCGCTTTTTTAATATCGCACTCCGCTCCGGTATCGAAGTAGTCCGAATTCGAGCTGCAGGGCTTCAATATCAAAGCATACTCGATCGTGTTTGATCGGTTGAAATTGCATTCGGTAATTCGATAGGATTTCGAAATGTAGCCTGGGAGAATTTCGCTTTACGTCTGTCGCCCTTCGCCCCTAAGGGACGTTGCAGTAGTAGCAGTTTTACACGAGCGATAGGTACCTACTCTTTTTTCCTTCTATTTCGAGGAGTAAGTCGAATGGTGCGCGGCGCCAATCTGCGTTCCAATTTACTTTAAGAATCAGTTACTCCTCCGAGTTCTCCCCTCAGAAGGGAGCCAACCCCGATAAAGTGAAGAGAGAAAGAGAGAGAAGGAAGGTACGGTTCGAAAAATTACGCCACTAAATTTTCGTGGCAGCGATCATCATTTACCTAAACTCTCAGTGGTGGTAGCCGTGGCAGTGGCAGTGGCGACGACGACGACGGCCTTCCTGCCTCGTTTACGCTGTACTTCTGTCTACAAGACGACAGTAGTTTTGCTGCGTCAGAGAATCCCACATCGCCAGACTGGCCCAAGATCTACGGTAATTGTTTGCAATTATTGGCCCGCCTGGGGCCAACTTTCGGATGATCTCAACGTGCTTGGAAAATTGTTACCAACGTTGCCTCTGCAGGCTACAATTTCCTTTTTCTTTCACTTTTATACACGATTTATACGTATATCATACTGGCATACATGTATACGTACAGATTTTTCACATTATACCTATAGCGCCTCGAGTAACGATCAGTAGCTCTTTTCTTTTTTCCATTCCAACATCTGCGTCACCCGCAAAATTCCAAATAGTAACAAATTCGGGTTTGTGGAAAATTGACTCGTCCTGTTTTTTTTAAATCCTGATCCTCGTACAGCACATTATTTCTATATCAAACGAGAACAAAAGAATTAAATTTTTTTACTTTTTCAATATTTAACAGGTAAATTGGACTTTTGGCCAGATATATAATTCTAGCTAGGTAACTACCAGCTCGTGAAGTAACGAGCTGTGTATAGCGACGTTGTTGCATTTTGCACTTGGTATTTTGCACTTGGTGTTTTGCTGCATATTTGCAAGTGAGCCTACGCACGCGCTAGTCGTTCTTGTGGTGTAAAATTTACGGTAGTTCCGCGTTAAACAATAAAACCAAGACTCAGTAGTGGTCGGAGGTGTCGAGAGCCCTTGCCGTCGCTGGGATATATTATACTTCGTATATACCATACCACACCACCCTACCTACCTCTACCTTATACGTTCACGGTGCTACCATAGCCAAGGGTAGTAGGTACCCACGCTACGCTACGGTACGTCTGGCACGCACAGAGAGACCTACGGCTACGACGATGCCGCAGCCGTGCCGTTGTACTACAATGGTAACAAGCCTCTCCATATTCATGGCTATCGCGCGGTACCCCCAACCCCTTGGTCGAACTTGACGGGCGCTTTCCCTACCCTTCATACCTTCAGCCCTTCAACCCTTCGTAGTCGTTGTCTCGACGCGTATATATATGTATACTTAACAGGGCGTCAAAATTCCGGCTCTTTTTCTCTCTCCCTTTTCTCTTTCTCTCTTTCTCTCTCCCTTCACTCTACGCGTATACCGGAGTGGATCCTGTCGGTGAAAAATGAGTTTGTTACAAGCCGAATTCTGACGCTTTCAATTTTCCCTCGCTAATAGAGAATCATTGTATCGACGTGCGTATATTAGAGTACCTAACACTTGACTCTAGCACACGTTCGCAGTCAAGCATAGAGATATAAGTGGGATGAAATCGAATAGTTTTAATTACAAATCGGCGGAAACACGTAGGGAGCGATTTTCGTATATTTCTCTCTCGTACCTACCTATAATTCTCTTGAATCATTCAAACAAGTTATACGGGAAAAATATAGGAATCGGTGAACAGTATCGATGGAAATTGTGAAAACATATAATGCCGCAACTGGGGCTGAGCGAGATGAAGTACCTACAGTGTATGCCATGAATAATAGAAAATTGAACATGATTTTGAAATTCCCTTGGAAAATATTTCGCTTAAAATTATATAACATATAGTTATAAATTCTATCAAGACTATCTTACAGTCATAAACGTTGCGTTTCGGCTTATCGTTAGCGGGATCGAGCCCAATAAATAATCAGGTAAATTACTTGAGGATAGAAAGCTGCGGTAATACTCGGCTGTAAAAAGAGAGAAAGAACTCGAATGAAAGGAAAAAAGGAAGAGAGAGAAAAAAAAAAGAAAATTAATAACAAAAATAATAAATAAAAACGAAATGGGAAAAGGAAATGAAACAGCTCGGAAATGGCTATGAGTAAAAATTTATTATTTTATGGCTCCGTGACGCGCGAGGAATTCCGGGCACAGGACTATGACGACCAACCACCACGACCACGACACGTGTAGCTTATTTTTCAATTTGTACGTACCGCTTTAGGGGTGGGATGGAATTTTTTTGCCAAATCAATCACGGGTTATTTGGTCCTCACCCCATCCCCATCCCCATCCCCATTCCTATCCCTCTACCTCTCCCTATCCCCAACTGAAACTCTCACTGAGTCCACCGGGTGTCTCCCTCGTCCCGAAGAAGGATCTTGGCATATCAGCGACGGACACTCGCGAGACGCACTACCCATTGCCTAAAGGGAGGAAAGAGGAGTTGGGTAAAGCTGAGAATTTATCGAACGGACAGGGAGAGCTAGAGAAATATTTGAGGGAAATTCTAATCATATTCTATAAGTTAGTCTCGTCACTTTGTGTTCAGATACCTTCTTCTCACTCCGAATCAATTCGAAATAATTATCTCTACGTACTACGTAGCTGTATATTGGTATTTCAGTTCGCACCATCTAGGTGCTAGAAGTTGTTCGAGCGAGGAGTGCGCTGGCGAAGAACGAGAATACGAGAGATGAGATGAGATGAGGTGAGGTGAGGTGAGGTGAGGTTAGCTGGGTGCTAATTAATTAACACACAGACGCGTAGAATAACGGAGAAGGTGCGCGTTTCTCAAGGATGAGAGATGTGCCTCCGCATTTATTGCCTTATCCATTTCACCCCCTCGTTCTCGACAACGAGGGGGAATAAATTTCACAATTTACAGGAATATATGCGGCTTGTAGTGGCTCATGGCCAGAGTTTAAATAGTAGCGTACACAAAACAGGGAAATATTGGTACGCAACAGGCTTTTACTGCAGAATATTTTATGTCTCAAGAAAGTAGAAGAGGAGGAGAAAAAAAAAAAAAAAAGTAAAAATTTGTGATTTCATGTAAATTCACATGGTTTTTTTTTTTTTCTTTATTCATTTATATCTGACGAAAGACCGACGTATTCATATACAGGTATACATACACACATGTATACATTATATACTTAAAGTTCATCCTGTTTACTGACATTCAGTGATATTAATATTTGCCTGCGGCATCACACGATTGGTTATAACTTGTCCGCTACTGAGTTTACCGTAGAGAGAAGTAGGCATCTAACTAGGTACTAGATGACACGAAGTCTCAGCATTGATTAATTAGAATTAATTATACCGTGCCGGTAGTTAACACGAGTGGCTTAGAGGGAAAATTGAGCAATTTGAGGGGATGATACGCATCTTTCTTGCCAATTAATAAATGATTAATTATCGCGATGACACTCAACATTTTCAACCGACTGAAGCCACCTTTCTTCCTCCTTACCTTTCCTTTCCCTTCCTTTTCCTTTTTCTTTCCTTTCCTTTCCTTTCCTTGCCTTTCCTTGCTTCGTTTTGCTTCTGCTTGTACTACAAGCGCGCGAGGCTTCTTTCACTCGAAAATTTTAATTAAAAGATTTTCATTAAACTCTATCATTCGTATTAAGCCGTGCGAGGGGTCGTTATCCTCCCTAATTATTTTCATATACGTTTCCCGTTTCATGTATACACCCGCACCAAGCCAACATAACATCAACCCCTCTATATAGCCTAGCTTGTGCGTGGCCAGCTGTAAATGCCGTTGTGGCTACGTACATATATATACGTTCATGTATGGACCCCACGTACTGGCTGTGGCACGTACATACAAAATCTACCTATATACACCTAAATTCGTATGCATACAAGTGTAAAATATGCGTGATAGGCAGAACAAATATAACGGTGCTGTTTGGCTCCCAATCCTGCAGCGATATGAAATAAACAATTCCGGATTATAATTATAAGCAATTTTGGGGATGATATTATTTTCCTGGATAATAATCGCGTTTAAGCAGGTCCAGGGAAAGAGGCTGTGAGTTTTATGGATATGTGTTCGTTTTAGGTATAAATTTATATAATATTTCGTATCTATCACGTATATGTAATATACATTCCTATATACACCTATATATAGATGTGTGTAGATATTCACTGGCAGTTCTAGGGTGCAGGGCATATGTAATGGGCGCGGGATACCCGGGTGGGTATTTTATTTGTGTAGCTCGAGTGCGGCGGATGATTTCACAGCGATTCAACACAGTGATTGTACAGTGATTACCGCGTCAGTCACGAATCCGGGATAGGTAGGTAGGTATACATACACGAGACCGTTCGTTCGCCGTTCGTTCACCTGCCTAGCAAATTAACGCAATTCTGAAAACGAACAGCCCCCACGTGACGACCGGCGCAAACGCTTTAATCACAACGTCCGGGGGTCGGAGGTGAAAATAAAAGAGGACTTTGAAAATTACGAATTACACTCGGACTGGGGTTGTGCGCTACTAATAGCTTTTTTATTTTATACTTCTATGTTTAAATCAAACCCTTTTTTCCCTTTTTGTTTTTTTCACACTTTCCAAAATCTGGACGACAAAATTAATGTCCATTTCACACCCTACCTTAAATTCTATTTATTTATTTGTTAACGAACCTTAATACTATCACGATATCCGAGTAACGTTTCACGTGGCCAACCCACATGCCACATTAATGCCACATGGCATTAGCACGGCAATAGTATCAGCAGACCATATTAAAGGTATAGAGATTCGACGACAATGTGGCTGTAGCATCCCTTCAATATGGGATTCTGCTATGGCAATAATCAGGCTAACCAAAATGGTTTATCACTGTTTAATCAAGGTGGCAACATCTACCTATGACAATGACTGCCAAAGCTGGTAAAAAAAAAAAAACTTCATGGTTTTTTCACGGTCTTGGCGTTGCAGGTTGCTATAGGTGTCAAAATTACTGACAATTTGTTGGCATCCAAATAGCAGCGAGAAAGCTGCATGAGCATAAATAAACCATGTTGTTTATCCAGCTAACTTTGGGCGGACCGTCATATCACGCGATACAAAATGAAAAAAGGGAAAAAAAAAATAATAATAATAAAAATAAAAAGAATATCATATATATATACATATATGGGTACATGTAAGTATACTAGGCATCGTAAAGAAAAGTGGATTGCTCTGAAAGGCAATAACTTTTGATTACATCGTGCTGTTGAAGTCAACCGTTGTCTCTTTGCGAATTCTAGAAATCAATCTTCAAAAATCCGAATACAAAATTCTTTTTTTTTCTCGAGGGTCGACTTCTACCCTTCAAGAACACTCGAACATACATATATATATTGTACCATATATATCTTTGAAAATATGATCGAAGATTATTTTTTCTTACAGAATGAGTTGATTTTAAAAATACGCATGAAATGCGAGAGTATTTTCTGAAATAGGCAGACTTTCATGGCTAGCCTGGTATCCCACCGTAATGTATTATATACATGTAAGGGTTGATCGTGAGATACAACTCGTTGCCCAACAAATGCATGGCACTTGAGAAAAGGGGTGGAGGGTGCTAGAACGTTGATGCTTATGTTAAAAGAGGGGTCGTTTCTCTGGTTTTTTCAATTTATGTATGAATATCTGTCTTATAAGAGTGCCGAATGACATATATTTCATTTAGAAAAAAAAAATAAAAAATATTTGAATAGGCAAAACTAATAAGACGGTGAATTTTTTGTTACAGAAGTAAGAATTAGTTAAATTATAATTAGTGATTATCCATAAGTTTTAATTCCAAGTAATCAAGCGGAAAAGTTTCGAAAGATATTATTGTTTATTATAAAAATGATAAAAGTTTTGAATTTGATAAGTGCAGTAGCGAGAATATAATATACAGAGCTTTCGCAAACTTTCCTGAAGTAGTAGCCCTGGGGCATAGGACATGGTAATGCATGCGGGTTGGATAGTTGAATACGCGTCCGTGATGCATAAATTTAAGATCAGTCATAGCATCGTTCGTCTGATTACAGAGCGAGCGTTACGCTACAATTTTGGTAATGAATAATTTAAGATAATTTAAGGTTCGCCTAAAGGGTGCTCTCGGGTTCGGAGCTTCAAATTGTGCCGCGACTTGGTTCGTCTCGGTGCCGCGCGCCCGCGCCGCCCCGGGCTTTTCCACCCCATATTTCAATCAGTGCTCTTGACAGCGTCTCGCTTCCCAAGTCGGTGCAGAACCGCTCATCTGCCGTAAATTAATCGCCCGCTTCTCCCTACCCGGAAAGAATTAATTTTCGATCTTCAGATTTAGCGCTTAATGCCGTCCTTCGTCCACCGGTGAGAAATTTTTATATTTTTTTTTAAATTAAGCGAAAAAATAAAAAAGAAAAGAAAATGCATTCCCCGAGATTTGTCAGCGGGGGGAGATAAACATTCGGGCTTTCGAAATCTAGCAAATCTTTCGACAATGATGCGCGTTTATGGTATTTCGTAGGGGTCGCCCACCGGTTTCTTGAATAATTTTTGTAAATTGGTCCCATATGTATGAGCGCTCCCACTGAATCCACAACTAGGTGGGACAATGGCTCTCTCTCTTTCTTTTTCTCCTTCTTTCTCTTTCTATCTCTTTCTGTGGCGCGGTACTTCAGAAGCAGAATTTTAAAGCTACCCTGTGGAAATAAAACTGGTTTATTGCTTCTTCTTCTACTTCCGTCGAGCCCGACGCCCGCGTCTCTTTCTCGTTCGAAAGTGCAGGACTCGGTACTTGGAGCGGTAGAAAAGAACTGTACGCGAAGCAGCCATCCCACCTGCTACCTTCCTTTTCCCGTAGCTGGTCTGTCTCTCCCCGAAGAGATACTCGCGGTACGAAAAGCGAGCGAGAAGTCGTTGGGTTCTTAGGTATATTGTTGCCGCATGGAATATAGAAATTCATGGGTTTAGGTATAAATTATGCACCCTACGTTCTCCGTCGACTCACAATACGTTATATGGCAAACACACGGGGAGATACGATACCATATGCAGGCGTGGGCGTCGCGGCAGGGCGCCGCTTCACGTCTCTACGATCTTTTCGATTATAACTTCGCGGAATGGTTTCGTATAAAGAAACACGATTTGAGCCGCAAGCTCGCGACTCTTTTCTCAAAACTGTGGTCCCAGCTTGAGCCTATGGTCCGAGGGCTGCAGGACATCTCGAAAAACTTTCAAATAGTGGCTCGCTTTTTGATAATATCATACAAGTATAAAATTGCTCAGCTTTCACTTTATTCGATTGACTTTTGCCGAGTTTTTAACTCGAAAAGAAAGAAAAGGAAAGGGGATGAGAATTGTAAAAACGAAAGAAGATAAAGTGTATACAATATGTAGCATAACTATACGAAAAAAGACTTATCGAATATGTAAGCTGATCGGCAACTATATCAGCAATGAAATCGAAGGCGATCTTGTTTTATCCTCTCAAAGTTTACGCTGTAAAAGTATGCCGTCGCGACTATACCTACCCCCTGTTAGAGGCTTCCAGAGTATCAAGTACCACTCGCCTCGCTGCTCGAGGATAACTTGAGAAGGAGTCGACGAGGAGCACCAGCACCGAGTCCATAGTCCCTTTCCGCCCACCTCTTTACCGTCACTTGAGCGGAAGTAGCACCACCTCGTGGTGGCCGACTACTGGTTGGGTTTTCGGCCTCAAGTACATAGCTGTACGTCTTATTTTTGTGCTTTTGATGATTACTCGTGATATTTTTTTTTTTTTTCTAGAGTCTTAGTCCGAATCCAACTCCCGTAATATTAGTCCTCGTTCTCGTTCTCGTTCTCATCTTCTTGGGGGTTGACGTACTGTGGACCGATGGCCATTTTGCGGGGTGAATTTTAAACAAAATACGAAGCCCCGTAAACTAAGGGTCGTTAAACACGCCCGTACGAGGGTCTGCTGCCACGGTCTGGCTACAAACGGGCAATGGCCCTAACCCCGAGAGGCGACGGGGTCGCGTTCTACTCTGATATTGAGGGGTGGAAAGGGGGAGCAGGTCTGGGAAAGAGGAGAACGGGGTCTGAGGGGCACTCCATCAAAAGGGTAGCTTTTATATTTTTTATATTTATGAGAGATGTTTTTCCCTGCCGTCTCCTTATCTCGGAGTTACATTTTTTTCTGCCCCTTTCTGTTTCTTTTCTCTTTTCTCTTTTCTCTCTTCTTCCTCGAATGAAATGGCCCAGAATCAAACGAAATCAGAGAAAATCAGACGATATCGAACGCTTCAGAGAAACACGAACGAAATTGGAAAGTTTCGCTTTTCAGAATAACTCTTGCAATCCGTCCTTGTACTCAAGTACCATCTCGCTTCCCCCTCGCTATACCCTAACTTCTCGTTTTTTTTTTTTTTCATCCCTTATTTTTATCCGTCATCTTCCCTCTCCTTCTTCATCTTGTTATAGGTATTAGAATACGGGGATGAAAGTACAGCAGAGGTCGAAGGGAGGGTAGGTTGTCTCCTCCTGTCTATTAATAATAATAAACATATATCGATATAGTAAGTGTACGATGTCAGCTTCGGCTACGCAATGGCAAGTAGCTGAAATAGAGAACGAAAGAGGAAGAAAGGATCCTTTAAAAGCATCCTCGCAGATTGAATTCAGCCGCTACTTGACGGTATATATATATATATATATATATCTCAGACTTCCGATGTATTTTCTAGACCAAATATTTTCATATTTTCCCATATCCAGTCACCGGCGCGGTGGTACCCGACGTGGACGCTGTCGTGAATACGACTTCTTGATATTTCAATACACATATATCCGTTTTAAATCAACACTTATATCCCGCAATATCGGCGACAGGCGCCAAAGAGATAGAGGGTTGAAACGTTTTGCACGAGGGAAATAACTAGACAAGAATAACACCAAAAACCGAGGCGTACCTACCATTATTATTCAGATGATTGGTTGTAAATCGTTAAATTGACCTGAAAAATGATCTGAAAAAAAAAAAAAAAATAAGGTATGAAGCTGTCGTGTGGGATGAGGAATCCTGACAAATTAGCTAAAGTTTTACCCCGCGAAATTGAATTGGAATTTGGTTGAAGAAGAGATGCGAATTAGGAGTTGAGATGAAAGGTTGGAAGTCTGCGTCTGCACCACGGAGGCAGGAGGAGATCAGGGGTGATAAGTTGTTCGGAGGAGCGCTTATAAAAGTTAAGAAACTACCCCTATAAATTTAAGGTACCACCTATCTACCTTATACCCTGTACCTTAGACCTAATACACCCGCATCGGTCCCGTTCCCAACGATTCACCTTAAAAATTTAAGGGCTGTTCGCGGGCTCAACCGCGTCGTGAGATACCAGGGTATGTATGTATGAACCCGAAAAACGTGAACCACGTTACGTAACGCGTTAGATCAACGATATCCGGGATATATAACTTCCGGAATTTGTTGATCGGGGTCATTTCTTGCCTCCAGGGAAGTAAGTCAAATTTTTCTTTTTTCTTTTTTCTTTCTTCATATATCTATCTTCGGATACCTGGATGTGCTTTGATTTTATGACCAAAGTATTTCGAGGCACCGTTAGCTACGGGTTTTGGGTTTTCGATGGAAGAATCGTTACGCATCGGGTCGTTGAATACACCCGTTTGTTCTTTTTCCCTAGTATCGATAAGGCCTCAGATGTAATCTTCTACCTATCTACCAGTGCTTTTTGAATTGAGAAACAAGCCAAGGGGATGTGGTAGCGGTGTTATGTATACCTTTTGTACAATAACAGGGATGCTATTCGATACTTTAGTGAGCTGTGAGGCTAACGTAGTAAGCAGATATCAATACAGACCTACCATCTACATAACAAGAAATTGTCTTCACGGTTTTGAAACCCACGCGACTATATATGTTATATAATAGGTGATAGAAGGAAGTGAAAATAAAAAATAAGAAATAAAAAAAAAACAGAAAAAAAAAAATGTAAATGACGCCTGCCCTGCTCCTCGGTTTATTATTTGTTCGTCGTTTGCTTTTCAGTGCGTCTACCACTTTTCTGCACTTTTTCCGAGTCCCCGGTTTCTCTCGGATGACTAAACTCTTCACGCTCATTGGCCGTGTCATCACTGATTATGCACCCCGGGCATATTTTTAGATCACGTTCGCGTCTTTTGCAACCGGTCAGATAAAGCAAAAGAGGGATGATGCTGCGAGTATGGTATACTGTATAATATCTATGTGTATAGATATTATATAGTTGAATGGTATGAAATTCCTTCAGGAGACACGGGGGTCCTCCGGAGTTCTTAGGGGTTGTCAAAAGCAAGCAGGTTCAATAAAAAAAAAGATAATTAATCGAGCTGATGGTTTTCAACCCTTTGGTTCATCTGAACGGTAAAATTTATCACGTCAGTGTTTAGAATGGAGTTTATTTTTTTTTGTGTGTTTTTTTTTGTTTTTTTTTGCACGTTACCTCCTACCTCGCGAATGGGAAACCACTGCAAAGTCTGTTCCTTGTGAAGCTGTGAGCTTAGAATTTTCCTTGGAAAATAAATAAGAAGTGGACCACCGGGGCTTTCTAGCTCCTCGTTCCTCACTCCTCGCTGTTTGCTGCCCTCTTCGTAGAAAGGCGGACCATAAATAAGAGCGGGAAAAAATTGAAAGCTTAAAAGCTCGATAAATAACGTGGAAGCCTAATGTTGCACGAGTACGATAAGCCTCCGCGGGATCCGGTTACGCTCAAAGGGTTCAATATCAGGTGAGCGACCATAGTCGTCGTCGTCGTCGTCGTATTCTTCTTCCTTTTTTCCACTGTGGTAGGTAACAGTGAATAAATGACAACGGATAGCTGCTATCTTATTATACCTGTGATATAGTTATTCGTACACAGCCCAGAGATGCACTTCTCTCTGTTTGTGTGTGTGTGTGTGTCCGTGTATGAAACTGCAGGCGAGTTTTTCCTCTTTTCGTAAAACGCGTGGAAGTCTGAGTTAACTCGTGAAAAGCTAGGTAAGACCTAGCGGCAATGTGGCTTCAACATTGAAATTTATTCAAACCTACATGTTGCGGGTGGTTTGCTGGAGCACTTTACTAGCAAACCACATAGGTTGGAGAAAATGAAACACAAACGCATGTGAAAGTAGAGAAAACGTAAAGTCTTGGAAAAACGAATATCAATAGGTAGATATGCCACGTTCCGGACTTTGAATTCTTAATATACTGTTAAAGAAACGAGGAACTTTTTGATGCTGCAGAGAGAAGTAAAATAAAGAAAAATAAATTCGTCATATTTATAGAAAAAAAGAGAGAGAGAAAAAAAAAGGTTCTATTTTAACAGCTTTAATGTAAGAGTTTGTTAGTTCCATTCCCGACCCTTGCATTGCATCTCACTTTTAAAGTGAAACCTGTTTCTACTTTAATTTGACTTTTCGTCTGGTTTATACCGCAGAGGGATTTGCATGAATATGAAACTTTCATAGACGGGTGAAAATTAATGAATTTTAACAAGGGATGCATCGCCACGGAACTTTTTATACCGTAACGTGAAACGGGCCGAGGAATCGATCTTCTTATAATTGACAGTATTTCTGGTCGACGTCGTCGTCGTCATCATTGGTCCGGGGGTTTCCGCAGCGCGTAATCTGCAGGATCTATCGTTGGCGAAATGCGGCAGGCAGGCAGGCAGGCAAGACGGGCAAGCAACGGCGACGGAGTGGCCGGGAAAATCTGCGCCCTCCCCATCGCGGTCCATAAATATTTCGGATTATCCTAAGCCACAGCCAGATCCCGTTACTTTCTCACTTTCTCACTTTCGCACTTTCTCACTTTCTTGGCGCATGGCGAACCGCTCAGAGTTTATAAGTCGGTAATTCGGGGCGCAGGGCACGTACGCGGGCCCAGATCGTTGCGGCGCCAAAATAAATCAGTCGGCTCTACAGCTCTATACTTGCCTCCTCTTCGTCGGTCCCCCTCTTCTATTTATTCGAAAAGTATGAACGTCACTTATCGCAAATTTTACCTCATTTTTTTTTAAACATCTTTTATCTTCTCCCTGCATTCATGGATATAAATTAAAGTACTAAAATTAAGCCAAAATTATATCAATATTTCGTTCATTACGAAGGGAGTATATGTCCACGTCCCAAAATCCCAAGTGGATATCGGTAAAATCGGTTAAGATTCGGTCATAGTGTTACGTCGAAAGAATACGACCCGATTTTAGAAACGTATGTCTATTTTAGAACTCGCCATCCTCCGAAATGGACCAAGGGGATGTTGCGCGCGCACAAGTTGCCTCCCTGGGGGTGTGGTCACCCGACTTTGCAACCCTTTACCCTCTCGGTCAAAATTAAAGATATTACCACCTGTCTGCGCAGACGTAATATGCCGAAATTCATCTTGACTGATTTTTAGCGGTGGTAAAAATCGTTCGATATAGTGTTCGGAACCAATTATATAGATCCGAATATTCAGGGGTAGTTTTTTATTTAAAGTTGCTAATTTTTTAGACGGTTGAATTTTGTGACGGTGAACAGGTCGCGGTGGTTCGCGCCATACCATGTTTCAAAGTACTGGCGGAAATCGTGCATTGAATTGCATCGACGATATCCGCGAGTACTGGGCAATATATCGAGTGCACCCGGTCAGATCCCTCCCACGCGGCCATTGTGCGATGCTTTGTTCGAATGGTGACGGTGTCGCGTTAATCTATCTCCCGAACCCGGCTACCCCCTGCTACTACGCGACTACCCTACACTACAATGACTCGATCTGTGGCTTTGCGTTAAAAGAGAAAGAACATGGGCTGTGATTTGCGATAGGAATAATAGGTGTCGGTAGTCAAAGCATCTATCCTGATCATCGTTTTTTTTTTTTTTTTTTTTTTTTTTGCGGGGGATGAAAATCGAGAGTCCCGTAGAAAGCGCGTTTTTGTTCTTGCGAATTTCTCTCGTCGTGATTTCTTGGCTAAGCCTTTCTCACTTCCCCCTCGCAATACGCGGTACATGAAACCGATACCCGTGTCAGCGTGGGGTTCCGGGTCCCGGGATTAACCGGTGTTTACGATTTAAGCGCATTTGCCCGAGGGTAAATATCCGTTCAAACACGCGCCACGCCACGGGCAGCTGCCAAATGGCGCCGGGTTCAATTCCGCCAAAAATTTGTATGTGAATTTTATAGTCGTAACGAAAAATCATCAAACGAAAAATTTTACTGCTCGCACGAATCTAGAGTGTCTTTCAAATTTCCAGAGACGATTTTTATGGGACGACCGGGATCGACGAGACGTTTCAAAGTCTGAACCCACGGACTGACGGAGCTTCGATATCGCTGGTCGACGAGGTGCTAGTGCGCGCGCGTTTTCCTCTACTTTCGAGACATCGTTTCGTGTATCGCTCCATGTATCGTAGCTGTATCGATTCAACCCCTCCACTGAAACCCCTACAGCCCCTTATTTCCTCCATCGCTTAGGTCTCCTCAAACCCCTTCATCCCTTGTATCCCCACCAGTTCAACGTGGAGATCTATTAGATCCCCCACCATTACCTCGACACCCTCTCCCCCTATCCCTTAGCTTCCGCAGATCTCTGAGGGCGCCAGTTTCACGCGAGGAAAAAACTTTTTCAATTCATTAATTTTTTTTATTAATTTTTTAAAAGGATAAGCTCGCTGTACTTTAATCCTTACGCATTTACCCCTTGACCACTTTCTCTTAAGTATTCGATTTTTTTTTACGGTGCTTTTCAGCCCCCCCAGAAAAGGAAAGAAAAAAAACTGATGATACAGACTCGGATAGACATTTTTACGGCGTGAAACTGACTTGTACACGCGACCCCCACCCCGACATCAATCCCTCCAATGCTCATCCCCCCACTATTCAACCACGTTTCTCCCTCTTTCATCTTCGCGAAATCCCCACTCTTTGGCAACTACTCCTCCAGCGCTTTTCTAGTTCAGCTACCCCACGTCGGATGGCGCCACTTCTTGTTCGGGTTAGCTACCCATGCTAAGGGATGATAATCGGTCGGTAAAGAGGATCTCTTAGGCGATATTAAAAGCAATTTGTCTTTAGTGACCGGGATTTGATGAAACAATGATGAAACAAAAACTAAATAAATTACAAACGTGGAGAGAAAGAGAAAGAATTTTGAAGGCTGAGGATTTAGATTTGGGGTATTGAACGGTGACCACCCAGGCGTTAATTTATATTTAAATAATTTACTCGTGAATGGCGTCTTGTGGTATCGGGATCACCAGTGGCCGTGGTAGGAGCAACGGCAAAGCGTGACCAGGGCGATAGTATCGCGATATAACCGGCTGATAAGCGAACGGGTGACCAACTTTTATTTTGAAATTTAAAATGTAAAATAACGAACATTTCGCAACTTAATATCCATAGAAAATCGTATAGCGATAGATATTTGAAAAAAAAAAATAGAAAAGTCTAAATGCAGCTCGCGCCATTCAACATATACTGTTTTTAGCAGCTCGATAATTTCTGCAACGCGCGAGAAAAGAGAAAAAAAAAAACAATTCTTAACAATTTTTTCTCCACTCTAACGTTAGCTGCTAGGTGTGGGGACTTCCGGTCTCAACGAAGGATTTACAAGCCTAGAAACTAGAAACTCGTGACTACACACGCTTTGATTAAAACAAATAAAAACTCTAGCACGTATATGCTAGGTGCTAATGCGCTCCCATTATTATTCTTATTATTATTGTTATTCATTTTTTCATTTAGATTTTTTATTCATTTTTAAACGCTCCGATATCGACCGTTATACATTTAATTACACTTCAACGTGGTCCTCGCTAACACTTAGTGCACGCGATACTGGTTCACCTCTCCTGGGCAAAGAGTGCGAGTAACGTGTTACGATGATGGTGATGATGATGATGATGATGGGTCAGACCACTATAGGGACAATTGTCAGAATGTCTACTGACCAGGTGGAAATAATTTTATATTGTTTTTTAACCCCTGGATTAAGGATTACGTTCTAAAATTAACAGTCAAAGTCACCGCACGTTGCGGTAGCGTCAGGGTCCTCCGTTAATTTTTGGAATTCGCAATAAGATTTTCTAGTCTCTCAGCGCGTGGGAGCCGGAGGCCACAGGAAGAATCTTGACCCGGACCGAACTATTCCGTGCGAAATAGCTGGGTTAGTTTCGTCCCCTTCCCCCTCCTCGTTCCGTCATCCCCTTCAGGATCGACCCCCAACTAACCACCAGTTACCCCAGCCTCGATGTAACGCTCTGCTATTTCGAACCATGGGCCAATACCTTTCCCATCCCCACTTTCAAGGTCTCAGGTTTGTCAAAGGAGAGTCGAGATCAACTCGACTCGGGTTTCGAGGAAATTAAACCACCCCCGTTCATCCCCTTTCCCTCTTTTCTCTACTCTCCTCTTCTCCTCACCTCGACGGACCCCCCGTCTCTTGAGGGCCGCGTGACAGCGCGTGATAACCACCTGATAACGCACCTGGCTAGGGCCATAGGTGTAGTGTAGTAGTATATGAAAATGTATAGGTATGATACAAATCGGTGGATGAGTTGGCTGCTAGGTAATCAACGCGCATATAATGTATTCAATGTATATAGTATATATATTTAAGGGTGGTTCAAAATAAGTCGATACTTGTTTTTTCTTTTATTTCGTGAAAAATAATACATCTCAGAAGAAAAGTGTTCTCGAAATAAGAGCTTTGTGGATTAATTTTGGGAAGAAGCACAAACCATTTTTAACTCCTTTTCCTAATTGTAATTATTATTATGGTTTTTCACATTTTGAATAAAAAGAATCATTGTAAAATGTGTTAAAAGATATTTATTAAAATTCTTCAGGTGATATAGAAAAAAAATATCGACTTTTTTTTTATCAACCTTATATGTATAGGTACATAGGCCTCTCTCATATATCTGTATATATATTTATCTAGACTTACGTATTCGTACATACCATATGCGTTTGAAATTTAACCAGGCAAATATGGGGATGGTAGAAGAGGATGAAGAGAAGGAGAAGGGGGCTCTGGGGGCAGTTGGGTCACGTTGGGTGAGGTTGCCCCGGGGAGTTCACCTGGGGGTGCGAGTGGAATGAATCACGTCATTACGAATAATAACACACCCACACACGCACACATTTGTCTACCCTGGCTGACCCTCTACCCCCCCTCTTGTTCCCTTGTCCCTCTGTCCCTCTGTCACTTTGTCCCTCTCTTCATCTATCCCTTCCTCCCCACATCCCTCAGTTTGGCGTCCGTCGTACAGTTCTCTCTGTCTGGTTATTAATAGTAATGACTCGGCGAGGGTTTTTGCCCGCGCGTGGACGCCGAGAGGGCGGAACGGTGGTGTCGCGTGAAACACGCACCCTGAAAGATCCGGGATCTCGGATCTCGGATCTCACATACGGCCGCGTGTGCGAGGTTTACATTCCTCTACGTTGCGCAACCAACTTTACAAGGAAACAAGAAAAAAAAAAAACAAACAGAAACAGGAACAGGAGCAGAAGCAAAAAAAAGAATGAACAAGATGAAAAAAACAGAAAACGTAAAACGTGTCGAGCTGGTGCGTCGCTTTACGCCAAGTTCTTCGGCTACACCCACGGGACCGGCCACCTTGACGACCCTGAGGTATCGTCGCGTGCCCCGTATCCGTACTTCTAAGCCTCGCACCCTCCGTCTTCGCCTCCCCCTCCCCCCCCCATTCCCTCCGGTACTTCGTAAACGCGAAAAAGTAGCGTCGCCACGACGTCTGAAACCAAACATGGTCTAGAGCCACCAGTTCGCCTCCGAAGCACGCATTCGAGATTTATTTGGCTCATAACTGGTTTCCTACTCGCCACTTTCAGACCACACGTGCTACTTCCTTGGACAATTTCGGAAAATTTCTGTTCTACACTTACCAGACTGTCGACGGTAGACTCGGACGTGTCGTAGGCTGTTAAGTACGAGCGTGTCGAGGAGGTGTGAAATACTGTATGAGAAAAAGATACGTTTTTTACAAAATCGCCGTTTCCTTGCCGGCTCACGATATGCTGAATATATAAGACATCGTATCAAATTTTCAGAACCTTAATTCCAGCATCGCTATAGTTCTTTTTCTCTTATACTCTTCTTCGCCAGTTTACCATATGAAAAAAATAACTGCAAGATCATAACGTGCGAGCCCCCTCGTCTATTATCGAATATATATATATATATATATATATATATAATAATAAGATAAAAGGGACGAAAACAGAAACGTCGCTGTCGGAAGCAGTCAGAGGGACGAGAAGCAATCTTCGTGAACGCTGCCACTACCCCCCATAAATGCGTTTTCACATAGATACGTGTAAACATAACGTATACCTACCACACGTTGTTTGAGTATATGTCCACATATCGATATGTACCGCATACCCACGTTTACAGCCGAAACACCGAGGGAATAGATTCGACGGAAAAGGATGGTGGAAAAGAGGTAGAGAGTATTTCGCGCTTTCAATCAGCTAGAGAATGGATACTCTCCGACCCGATCCTTTGCCATGCAAATTGTTCAAACAACCGATTGTTGCCCGAGAGTAATTGTTACACGGTGAATCAATTTTCTCTGTAACTTGGAAAATTTGTACGAAATAGGTACTACCCCATACGTACAAGTACACATGTGTACTTATATACATATCATATACAGGCTGATCCAGAAACACCAAATCAGAGGCAATGGACGCATTGATTATGAAAATTTAAGACTAAAATTTATCTACCAAAAATTTAAGAGATCGATATTTTCCGAGTTACGAAACGTCTTGAGTTTACCAGCCTAATACACGATTAAGATAGGGCCGGGTCACAAGTCTAAGTTGATTAGTACCCGTGGATTAGTCAAGTGTTCGGTGTTATATTGCATTGATACCCGGTTTCAGGTACGATGCCTGATCCTTGATAAAAATTAGTCTCAGGGATCAGGCATCATGACTTAAAGACCTAGACACCGTAGAGGTACTTGATTAGAAATACAATTTAAATCCAAACACTCGATTCATTACGCGAAATGATCAATTTACACCCGTGAGATAACCCTATCACGATGACGTATAAGCCCTGTAATTAGTCAACTAAGACTCTCCGAATCTTATCGGTCCCTCGAATTTATGATGAAACAGAATTCAGTCTTAGATTTTCGTAGGAAATATACCCATGGAACCTGTGGTGCGGTTATTTAGAATCACCCAGTATATACACACATGAAATACCCACGTTTACTCAAGCGTGCCCATAAATAAATACACATATACCTCTATACACCTGTAGGTATACGGGCTGATGATCTCACCCTAAACCTGCTTTGCGCAACCCTCTATTTCCTCATTTCAACCAGTAATTCTTCTTTCACCCACCAACCTACCTACCTACTTACATCCCGCACATATACAACGACCTGCCATATATCGATCCAACACGCTCCAGCTTATGGTGACACAATCTACACTATGAAGGAACACAGAGCTTGGCGTTGACACGCTCAAAACCACGCTGGCTTTTGGCGGAAGGTTACACCGCAGGACACAGACCACCTTCATATTATACATATATACTATATACCTTGAGATAGGTTCTCGGAGTACACGCGTGGGTATAACCAACATGCTTTCGCAAAGTAAGGTGATACCTACACGCGTGTGGATGAATGAACGTGCGCTAAAGAGGTGAACGCGTGTTATAGAGGAGAAGAAGAAGAAGAAGAAGAAGACACACGCGCAAGGGTGGTACCAGTTTTCCCTGTGTATTGGAAGGTGTACAGGACTAGCTCTGGGTATACCCATACACACAGCTATTTGCTAAGGGTAAAGGAAGCCGGGGGCGAAACGGGGGGGCCTAACTTGCCTCCTTATTTCCCAACAGGCCATCCTGCCCGGTACCAACCCCCGCCCGGGCAGCTTACCCTCGCATCCTCGTCCCTATACCCAGTCCTATATGATTTACAACCAGTGGCACTCATTCCACGTACTGAGTGACAAAGCGGTCCATATTCATCTCCAGACAATCCGACAAGACTTGAAACATTCTTGCGTTCAAACAGTCGGAATTTACTGAAGAGTTAAACCTCGCGGTGTCGCTACAGCTGAAAATCGGTTTCCTTTTTGTCGAATTTCAAAATCACGGATATGTGATATTATATCGTTAGAAACGATTAGGAAATAAGAAAGAGGCCGTTTAAGGGGGTGCAGGTGAAAATGCTGAAAAACCAGGAGTTGAGATCGTCTAAATTGAGCCCGAAACGTGTCCTCGCCACTATAGTTGCGCGTAGTGCAAATAGTCGTCCCTTCGGAGAAGCCCCGGCTCGGGTCTTTCATTTCACGGTAGGGCGAGGCCAAAGTTGAATCGGGGCCAGCGGGTGGAGGGTATATGTAGAACGGCGTCGCGGCGCCTCGTAGGTACTGCTTTCCATATCGTGGCGACTCGCAAACCCATGTGCTGTATGTTAGCAGACCTACGTGTCTCCTATTACGGAATCAAGTAATTCCTACGCAAAGTTTTACTGCCCAAGCCGATTCTCTCTAACGATCGATTTCCTGCTCAAAACTTGGCGCCAAACCTTTTGTCGCATAGACTTATAAACACGGTAGAATATAAGCTTCAGATAGGTAAAGTATAAAGTAAAATGAACTAAAGCATACCAACAGGAACTGATCTTCCAAATGGATACTCGGATGAAATACTCGCGTTATGAGTTACACCTTATACCTACTTCGCTCGCTAATGTTGTACCTATACCGCGTTCTTTTACCTTTCGCTTTTCCACAACCCCCAAGTAATTAGAATGCCTCGGAAGTATAACGTGTTAAATTATTCTTACGATTCTTTTATGCTTTTATATAGTCTCATTCATTTAAGATTAACGTCATTATCGGTGTTGGAGGTAATCATTATTATTATTATTAATAATATGTCAGGTCTTCGATCGTTTCTCTACGTACTATATTATGTAGTACATATATATGTCAGTCAGTTGTAGCGTTGGATCGATGCAGGGTACGTAATTATTATCAAGTTAATAAGTGGTGTTTTGTGTGAACAGCAATTAATACGTTGTTCTTGTAATAGGTGCAGTGTAGATGCAATTTGCTTGGGTAAAAATTCGCGTGAATTAAATAGGTACAAAAGTAAAACGGCATAGGATTTAATAAATGGGGGATGAAAATCGGAGGTAAGATATCTTTCGATATCGTCAAAATCCGGCTTGGACCATAGATTCGAATGTTAAAAAAGGCCCTTCCGTAGATACGCAACGTGCTCGACCTCTGCGGCCGAAAGAGAGACGTGTGTCCATTCGACGCGTCCACGTCCCGATAGCGATAACGGCTTATAACGGCTTATACCGGCTTATAAGGGCTTATAAGGGCTTACGAGGGTCCGTGCCCTTGTCCCACACGGACTTTGATCGCGGCGCGACTGCGAGCACGCGATCCTTGCGTTACCCGTGGGGTTGGAGCTTTCCTTGTGCGGCTACGCAACGGCGTCGACGTAGATCTTTTAGCCTTAAGAGTTTACGCGAAAGACGTCAAAACCAGGATCGATTACGACTTGAATTATAACCGATAGGATATAGTCTCGACTTTGAAATTCCTATACGATCATATCCGAAAGCTGTACCTCGGATACCAGAGCAAAATACGACACGCGCTTTCACGCGGCACCTTCAGGTCAATACTTTCGCCGCCTCGTACCGATAAATGAACAATAAGGTAGGCGGTGGGGAGTAATGGCTCGGCTTAACAGCCGTTTGCCCGTTTGCCCGTTCGCCTGCCTGACGTGCCGTTTTAGGTCGGTTCGGTATTCAGAGGTGAGCTTTTTTTCTTTTTCGGATAATCGGTAGGTCAGATATATTAACAATAAGTACAGATTGTTTGTCGTCGTGCTTCTCGCCGCACTTGTTCACATAACTTGGAGATAAGTTTTTCGACTCGTTGCTGAATTCTCTGATACTTATAGCTTTCGGTGAGCTTCTGAAATTGGAATTTTCATCATCGCAATACGTAGGTCAGGTTCACGACTGTAACCTAACGTTTCCTTCTTAGAATTTATCTACAGATATAGGTAATTATCCGTTCAAGTTATATGCGGGATTAAAATACGACTGATTAATGCTGATAATTGGACCGAGGTCCTCCTCTGTCCAATTCTGTTAACGTGTAGGTATATTCGACCGACCAACAGGCACTTCCCTATTGTTATGGTTTATTTTCACGTCAACCCCTATAGCGCACTCGTCGGGACGTAGTAGTAGCCCACTGACGTCACGGGATCATAAATTAGTCTGAGTTCTCTCTCTCTCTCTCTCTCTCTTCGCCACATACGCAGTGGCAGATACTCGGCGGTCGCACCCTGCACGTTGCAACTACTTACTTACTTTACTTTACTTTACTTTACTCTACTTTACTTTACCTCTGTTATTGTTATTCTTATTTTGTTTTTATCTTTACTATATTTTGGCTCTTTATTTTACTCACTACTTTTTTGCTTTTATTAGACTTACTATAACTTCGCTTTATTCTATGTTATACTGGTCTGTATGCAGCCTACGGCCTGAGGGAACATTGTTCCAAGGTCGAATAAAATCCGCTCTATCTATCTATCTCTCTCTTTCGATGTGTTAATTAATTGAATATAACCAATAATCGTAGCTACCCGCGAACAGGTATGTAGTAGCTTTTGTTTGCGGTACGAAATAATTAGCCTTACCCTGTTAACGGCGCATTAACGTTAACGAGTTTGTTGTCATTACCAGTGTAGATTTTCATTAAAATCACAACGATCAAATCGATAGAAATTTAATATGACCAGAAACTCTATCCTACGGCCGTTAACATTTTTCAAAAGGACCCTTTTCTACCTTATCAAACTTACGATATCATGTAATAATTTGTATTCAGGTGTGTGTTTAGTTTTGTTTTTTCCATAATTAATGTACTCTCAACGCGATATGTAACGCGCGAGGTCAGGTTTCAAGCAACACATTTTTTTCATCATGATCTGCATTCACTGGGCATAAATAATTTCGCAATATTATAGCTTCAGCGTTTAGAGAAAATGTATGCAACACCGATCGGAGAATGATAGAAGTCTGCAGCATTATCGTAACTTTTGTTTTAATTCATCTGTCTTGATTATAATTAGTAAAGACGAACGTCGCCCTAGTAAGCAAAGAGTCTCGAGGCCCACCGCCGCCCCGGTGGCGTCATATAAGAAGACGAAGCACGCCCGTTGGTGAAAGCGCCGCGGCGTCCCACGCGACGGATCTTTAATTAGGGCTTAAGATCGGAATTCCGAGATGCGATCCTTGTCGGAGATAGATCGGACCGACGTAATTCGCATTGTCTTCCCTCGCCAACTCCCCATTCCTATAACTAACTCGGTAGTTCCCCACCTACTCTGTGAACAGTCAGTCCGTTTTCCGGCCTCTTGTACGTTGCCTCCGTTAAACGAGCCACCCTCTCCCTTTGTTTAACGCCGATTATCATCCCCTTCACTTTGCACGAGTATAATACATAGTATACCTAGACCCTGTCGTTTAGATGTGTTGCGTAAAGACGACGCAGGTGAAAACACGTGATATTATTCGCACGTTTTGAGAAAGACGGAAATCGTTGACCCTCGCAGGTGAAATTTCTTTGTATCGAGTTAGTATGAAAGAAAGAGCGAGGTTGGCAGGGGTTTGAGAATAGAAAAAAATAAGAGAAGAGAAAAGAAAATAAATAAATAAATAAATAAATAAGAAAACATAAAGGCGAAAGGGCAGGATTCAAGGATGGTGAAACAGAACCGTTGACTGATAGAGAGATCAGAGGGAATTGATGGGCGACGCGATGCGCTAGAGACAAGGGCCTGAAAAATAGTCGCCTGTCTTGCCTCGTATTACCTCGAGCTCCTCCCGCCTTGCCCTAATCTTTCCTCGTTTTTCCATTCCTTATACATTCTGTGAGTTGGGGAATACCCTAGCTACCCTTAAAGCGCCTATGTTCTACTCCCTGACAGGGCGTAGAGCATTAACGTCTGCATCTACATAATACACGTATGTAATATAGGTATGAGTAGCAGCTCGTCACACATGTAGGTACCTATATGTACCTATATGTGTAATATTGTTAAAACAATAGCAAAAAATAGAAAACTTCTGCGCATTTCATATACCTATGTGGAAGTGCACTTTGACTGATAGTACGTGCACCGTTGCACAGCTGCGCGTGTACGTAAGCTTTAGTCGTATATACTTACAGGTATGTAAGTTGATATACATATACGTGACCCGACAAGGATCCATCCACCTGCTCCACGCCACTCAGGGTACAAAGTACGAACTGGGAAGTAGGAACTAGGAACTAGGAACTAGGAACTAGGAACTCGGAACTCGCAACTGGAAACTCTAGCATACAGCAAGGAGGGGAACGTTGACGGGAATAGGTGGTAGTGGGACTGAATTATTCAGTTAGCCACGTATCGCTCCTGAGTTAATTACAGATCTTTCTCGCATTTGACCATTACCATATTTGATAATAAATTGCTGCACTCGTTACACCACTATCACGTGTGGTAAATATTATCACGCGGTGCGTGTCACCAGGTAGGAAATACTTATTGCTAGTCACGTATTACTTTCAAGAATAAGGTGCCGATAAGGAAAAATTATACCAAGAAATACGATTCTATTATTCCTTGAAGCTTGACCAATGTTCTTGTGACCTCGTCCCATTATCATTTCACGCTACCAAATTTAATGTTAATAAAATTGGTCAGTTACAAATTCCGATGATGGGGTGTCCAAGGGATGAAATCTGTGCATACACCGATATCATACAGAACATTGATGAATTAGTTTCAGACTTCCGGAGATTGTTTTTTGACGGTAAGTTTTAGGCTGAGGGGTAATTTTGTTTTTTTTTCTTTCTTTATTTTTGTATGAAATATACGTGCACTTTGCTGCTCGGCAGCATCTGGATTTGATGCCGCGAGGTGGGCCGGAGGTTTTTTGAATAATCGGATAACTTGAAAGCTTCCGAAGCGCGAGAGATCTTTCATGTTGTGTTTCGACTATACAGATGAGAGCGTGGAACGTGAAACGGTAAAGGTGAAAGGTGAAACGTAAAACGTAAAGCGTAAAACGTAAAACGTGAAGAGAGAAGCCTCGGTGACCAGCCCTGCCCTGGAAACTTGAAACAAACTTTCGGACTCGGTGAGCGTGTGTAATTTTAAAAGCGTGGATGGTGATGGTCGACCTCCGCCCTCTCGGCGCGTTTTACGTTTTAGCCGGGCCATGTTCGCGGCTTAATTTCGTAATTCCGCGTAATGCCAGGGGCAACCCAACGCTGGGTAAAAAGGAGAGCCTCGGGGTGGGTAACAACAGACGGATTTTTTTTTTTTTTTCCTTGTTTGGCTAACTACCAGGACCCGCATTAGCGGGACAATTATCAAAGAAGGAACGAACGTACAGTGGGCGGCCCATGAGAAACTGGATAACCAAAAGCGCGAAAGGAAAAGTCCGTTGACTCACAGCTAGTTAATACCAAAGTGGGATAATTTGTTAAAGTAAAGCCAGGTTCATATAATACAATACGCGTTCGTATAGGCATCTTGAAAATCATTTTCCGAAACGGTCTGCGCCTTACGGTTTGCGGATAGAAGTTAGGTATACCTATGGGGGATCAGCAGGCGAGGGTCAGAGAATCTACCCCTTCGGAAAGTCAATTTGCCGCGATTTCAAGTAAGTCACGCGCGCAGAGCTCATCTGTTCGGATCCGGTCAGAGGCTTCCGTGCGGTTGACGGGGATTGAGGCTAGTTCGACGTATATAACCCACAGTTCAGAATGGGTGGAGGAAAGTTGTTGGCAGTCCGTTCGTTTCACAAGTTACCAGTCAACCAACGTATACCACATCCCCAGGAAATAGCGATCGAAATTAAACCATATATATGAAATAACGCCGGCCAATACCTACATAACTATACACGTCAACATGTGCGTGCAGATACAACTTACCCTTATCGTTTATCCTCCAACTCCGGACTGACGTTTATGTTGCATCGAAACTCACGACTGATAACGTGCAAAATTTGCCACTAGACAACACGATCCAAAATCGATCGAAGAAACTTTTCCAAACTCTGTTGATGCGTGTGAGGGTGTCAGTAGTATTCAGTAGAACATGAAATCGGCAAAGGGGTTGAAATGATGTTAATATAATAATCGATATGCACTTAGGTTTAGATAGATTCAAGAATTTCATTGCAACACATTTCTACAATTCTACTTGTCAGTTTTTAAGTCCATTACCTGTCAAAGGATTACCAAAGGAACTTGACAATGCGCCAGAAATTTCTAAAAAGCTGTCTGAATCCTGAGATGATATAAGGAAACGGTTTGGAATAAGGAAAAAAAATAAAAATAAAAAAACCATCATTGTAATTGAATAAAATATGCTGAAAATGTCAATAAAAATTGATTAACCACCGTCAAATACGTACAGCTCTTGATGTTTGGGTCTTGCGTTGATTTGAAATTTCACGAAGCGAGACGAATCGATGATTGTCCAGCAAATATAGATGGTATAGTGCCGTTTGTAACGAGAAAACTGTGTTTCGGTTTACCGTTTTCACCCTCGTAATTAGCCACAGCGTAATTGAGCGTTTGTATACAGATATACCATCAGGCATTAGTAACAATTAAATTAGATTACTAATTACGATCTGTAGCTTGTTAACCTCGCATTTATATACAATGACGAGGGGATCTAGATGTGATTCGACTAGGCTAACTGCCTCGGGCTTTCTACTATCTATACCTATACCTATACCTTATACCTTATACCTACCCCTACATCTACCGCGTCTCGAAGATGACGCCGCCTCCTGGACCACGGCCAAGCGCAGCTTCTTAATAATACATGTATAACTTGCTTGAAACGTCGCCAAAATCGGCGGTAGCACGGAGAGGAAACGCGGGAGAAAAAAAAGGAGAAGAAGAAAAAAAAAAAAACGAACAACCGGAAAAAAATGAAATAAGAAGAAGAAGAAGAAGGGTAGACAGGGGAGGAAGATACCTAATATTTCTAAAGTGTCTATATGCAGTGGATGGGAGGAAATCTTTGGTATTCAAAAGCGTTATTTTTAATTCGGTTGTTCGTTGCCAAACCTATCTTAAAAAATAAGACGACCTTCCGGTACTCCGTAGCTAGTTACAGATTCCAGCCTCCATATATGGTCCATAAGTAAACTGGTAGGATTTTAAAATGTTGCGATTCCGTGCACGCTCCCGATTTTCATTTCGTTTCCTCTGCGGCTCCAGGGTTTCAGCGGTGCCACGCGTCTCCCCTATATCATTGTTTAAAATAATATTGCGTCCTGTACGGGGGAGAAGCTGCCGCGGAAAGAGGTACTCGCGTCCCTCTCATATCCACTGCGACAAATCACCACGACCGCGGCCGCGGGTCCGCTCCACACTATTTATCACCCGGCGCTTATTACTTCGAAAAATAGTCACGCAGCCGGCTAGCTAGTAGTAGTAGCCTGTTCGTCTTAACTTTTAAAACCGTCCCTTGAAACGTATATTGTCGGCAAACACGCGAGGATCGCTAACTCCTCGCTGTACAAATACAGTACATATACGGTGCTAGGGGATGAAAAAGGTGACGAGGGGACAGGGGCAGGTAGCTAATTATTATACAAAAGTACGGGCGAATAAAGTCAAGTAAACCCGTTTTATGATGCAGCTGTGCAGGGTGGAAATGCAGAGTTTTATTAATACGTAGGGGGTGAAAAAATAGAAAATAAAAAATGAACGGGATAAAAATGAAAAAAAAACACCATACATGTCATGTACAATATTTGATCGCCCCCTATATTCTGGATTCGCATGATATATATACGATATCGGAATAGGACCGGAAGGGACATTGACGGATAATGTTTATATCGTAGGTATAGAAGCAGTTCAAGGGAGTATAACGTAGCGAGGTAACATAAAACTGGGATCAAGTCTCGGAACTTGAATCATATTTTGTACGCTCTAAGGATTTTTGATAAATTGGTAATTTGCCCATCAAGAGCTCTTTCAGCTCGTACAAAATTTATCATCATGCTTTTCCTTCTTTATACTTAATTCTTGTTATATATGTATATATATATAGTATATACATTTTCTACCTACCGTATCTTTTCGTACTTATACTTACCACGTTTCATTTTAACTTTTCCAGGTTCTCAACAAAGAAAGGAATTAATAAATAAATGAATAAATAAATAAATAAATAGGTTTTCATTTCCCCCCGTACAATTGTGTACATATAGATACGTACATATTTACGTCGTGTCGAAGTCGGGAAACTTCTTCGTAGTCTGGGGAGTGGACGAGGAGCTGGGGTGAGAACTTCCTCGGACTTGTCGAATCCCCGGAGTCTGTACCCGTGCCAATGTGGGTTGACCCGACCTCGATCGTGACCCCATACTTACATGAACGTCGTCCTGCCGAAACGGATAAATAATTACACATTTTTAGCCCCAACTTCGGGGCCAGATTTAGGATTCCAAACGGGGGTTGCAGAGTATTTATCGCGGTGGATAACCGTCCGATTGATTCCTGGGATTAGCGAAGCCAGCACGTGAGCGAAATACATTTTATACAGCCAGATCTTAGTTCAGCTAAGATCATTGATCAAGAGATTAAATCCAGTATTGTATATTAACGAATATCAAAATAGGAGAATAAAGCGATTCTAATTTTAAGTGAAACTCTTCATCTTCCATCGGGTCTACTTGTCTCTTGCTTATTCCCTTAGAGAGGAAACAAATAACATCGAATAGATGAATAATATCTACTCGAGCCGACCCAATCCACATCGCCCGATGGGAGCAATATTTTCGCGATCTACTCAGCAAGCGAGGCGTCGAACAGTTGGGCAATATTTATGATCGCGTGGATGTGGTATAGAAGGTTGGTAAGTAAGTGGTGGCTAGTGGGGGTAGCAGATCGAAGGATAGTCGTCGCGTGAAGAATCATAGATACTTTCAAGAGGGTAGTTTGCAATATGAATCTCTCACGTCGTTCCAATCATCGTTTAATGAATTCCTTCATCTTGTACATTCTTACGCGACTATTTTCATTCTTTAATTAGTCTTTGAAGGATTTTGTTTGATGCAAAGATAACCAAAAGAAGAAAGAGGGAGAATAAAGAGAGGGATGAAAATTGAGATTAGAGTGCTCAGGAAATGTTATTTAATTTATTTCATTTACAACGAACAATGCCTCCTCACCTTAATATACAACTCCTCACAACAGCTTGTCATCTTTTCCTCGAGTTTAAATTCTCCCGCAATAAATTAAACCCCCCTTGGAGATCCTTGACTCGGTATCTTCCGGCGCTAACGATATAAGCCTTCTTAAGACCATCAGAGTCTTCGCGAAATACGTCGGTCACCGTTTCTAATAAGATGCATAACGAGTCAGAGATGGATCTGCTAGGGTTTAGAATCCGCTCAATCTTAACCGTCCGTGAAATATCTTTTATTATATACTCCGGATCTCACGTATGTTAATATGAATAAAAGGTACCTGCGGTGCAGAAACCTTCTTGTCTTAGTGGTTTCCAAAACTGGTTTGATTGTATCTGGCACCTGTACTATAGCCACGGCTCTTGAGGTGCATATTGAGAGCAGCGTTTCACTAGCATCGTCAAGTGATCTATATGATAATCATACAATTTGTCACCGTTTCTAATTATGTCCAAATATTTGTTCTCTAAAATTGGCACTTGGCAGTCCGACATGACTGAAAATTATTGTTGCACAAGTTCTATTACGGAAATACGGAAATGTTCAGACGGTTTGGACCGGAAGGTGGAGCTAAAATAATTGAAAATAACATTACTCAGTGCTCCAAGCACCGATCGCATTGCTCTTTGGTTTAAATGAGAGGAATTTTGACCCTCAATCTTAACATAAATCGTTGATCCGCGAAATAGTACCGAATGCGCTATAATGTATTAAGCATCATCATCCCTCCACCCCATTGAAGTTGAATCCCTGCGGTAGAGAGAGACTCGGTCGAGTAATTTTTAACTTTTGTTCTTTTTTATAACTTAGCGCGAGACTCTACCGAGTCTCTTGATATAATATGGTAACCATCGAGTACCTATCGTTTTTTATGAGACAGGTGAAAAAATAAAAAAAAAAACTCATGAACGGAATACATATCTCGAATAGTATCATCATGATTCTGACTTCATTATTAAGGGTAAAGAAATGCTGAGAAATATCGGTCGTTGTTTAACGATTCTCCCTCTGAAATATTTTTCCGAACCTTGTAGATCCTTTCTTCTCTTGAATAAAGGAAAGTCTCGCTTACCGTGGGTCACAGAGTCTGCGATGTCGCGGAGTTCAATTACGGTTTAATATTAGACGAACAAAGACGCGCGCGGTAGCATCGTTGAAGCCCGAGGGTTGCACGATCGAACGGATCTTTGCACAGCAAGTCAGCTCTACGGTCGTGTTTAACCAACTCTAAACAATTCAAAGCATCTTCGGAGTTATCGGTACCATAATTTTAGCCGCGGGAAAAGTTTTTAGTCACGAATTAGATCGTTACGATTACGCAGGTACGTCACGCAACGGTTATATTATTCAGAAAACACACGTAGTATACCTACATATACATATACCTATATAATATCCCTACATATAACGACGTATACCATATTATATTATCATATCATAGAATTATACCTACTCGCATAATTATTATAAAATAATAATTCCATAGTCACGGTGAGTGGTCATGATATGATTACGATACACCCACACCTCTACGGAAAACCTAATATATTATCTGACCATAAAGGTAAAGCCGAGCCTCGAGGAGTCACTCGAAATCGGTAAGTCGTATCTATTCGCGATCCTCATACACCCACCTGTAATAAACTTTCTATAAGTATACATCATCAGTAATAGGGGATGGTAGATTGGCGAGAAAGTAAGAGGGATTGATAACGAGGCTGCATGTTCTTGGTTATATATATATGATAGCCCGTAGGGCGTCGAGGCGGGTTTTCATCTCGTCTGTATTTTCCCCTCTCCATCGTTCTTTGTTTTTATCTCGATTTCTCTGCCTCTAGTGAAAAGAGAAGTAACAAGGAACGAGGAACGAGGTCTGTGGTTACCCGGAAGAAATAATCCTACGTACATCTCAAGCCTGTATAGTGTATAAGTGTATATAATATATATATACTATATATACTCGTAATACATATATTCGATTTGATCTGTTATCTGTGCGCGAGCTGGTGCCTTTGGAGAGTTTCCGCGCGTTAGTATTGTGCGGGGTACAATAACGTAATGAGACACGACGTAATAATACGATATAATACGATACCCACCCTTCATCATTTCCCCGATTCACATGCGGACCCTATTTCGGTTTTACTCGAGCTTTTGACGTGCGTTTCGCGTTTATACTTACCGCTTGTTTTCAAACCAGTGGGAATTACTTCAAACTGAATTACACTATATCGCGCTTGCGCATTTCACCCCTATTTCTCTCTCGCCGAATTTCTCACCCCTTGCCCGAGTATTTTCTCTCTCGGCGTATTCAGTTCGGCTAACGGTATATTACGTTCCGCTTTTAGCTATACATACATACTAGCATACTATATACCTACCTACGTATATATATATATAATATATTCACACACTTATAGTATATACACATTATACCTACTATATATACCCGTTCGTTCAAATGACTAGGACGGTAAGGAGTTCACTTGGTTGGGCGCAGTCGCCCGGGGTAGTTCTTTAATGCTCGTGCGGGTTCCGCTCGCTGACAACGTACAACTTAATGGTATACGCAGCAACCCTTATCTGTGCCCATTAGGCTAACCAGCCCTAATGAAGTCTTTACGAGCGCGCTGTCGTTCTCAGTCCATAGTCCATACACGTAGGTGTATATAAGGTACGAGAATGTACATTGGCCGACCACCACCATACGTCGACCACCCCAAGGGGTCGCCTTTTCATTTATTATTTACGGCGCAGTCATCCGTGCCCCGTGACGAGCCCCCGCAAAAGACGCGTGAGATGCGAAGCTCTGCAATTTGGAAGAACGCGTATTGTCGCTCGAGTAATTTCACTGTTTAGGACCCCCCCGGGGCCAGGAAACCCTTCCATCAACCGCGAGAGCAAAAGGCTTACGGTTAGCTACTCTGTGTACGGACTGTGTTATAAGAACGTTTATTACTTTTTTTCTTCCCCTCTTTCTCTCTCTTTTGATTCGTGTCAAAACAGAAATTACACCCAATGGTAGGATAGGTATGACGTGAGATAATAAAGAAGAGACTTTCATCTGAAAGAACACAGCCTCCAGCAGCTACACATGGGACACTGGAAAAGACACAGGCCTAATTATGATGAGACTTCTTCAGGGTCTCAGTCGACGAATTCTGGAATCACACAAAAGTTTGGATATACTGTTCTCGTATATCTTAGGTATAGTTGAAGATATGCGATACATCGGGACATAGCCGATTCGATTAAATCTGAAACGCGAACAGCCCTGAATCTGGGGCTCGATATTCATGTAGTCAAATAACGTATTATAGTGATTCGCGTGTTTTTGATAGCTGATGAAAAATATAATAAATCCAGAAAAGGCGCGTGCCTTCTTTACTTATTTTTATTGCAAATTTATTTCATTATTTATTTGACAACTCGTGCGTGGACTCAGGTGAAAATTTAGTACATTATACATGTGGCAGTAAGAAGGGTCGTAGAAGCCTGTTCACATCCTCGACGCGTGATAACTTTGCGAATGATCAACGTGATTTAAAAGTAAAACCCCTGTACCGATCGGTGAAACGGCAAAGGGTCGTTCTTATTTTATATATATATATATAATTTTTTTTATTCATCTTTATCAATACTTAGAGATAGATATCCTATAACCAGGGGTAGTAACAGGACTAACAGATACTCAATGATGGCTGAAATAAACCTCTGACAAAGAAGTACAGGGGTATTGTTCTGCACGGTAGCAACAGTAACAACAAATAACAATAAAAGAAAAGAAAAATCGAATAATGAAGGTGAAAGAGGGAATCCTTAAAGCATTAGTGATAATAGGTGAAAGACGCAGCTTGTTCATATGGTTCTTTTTACCGGAAAAGGGGGGCGGGGGAGAGAGTGTTCAGTTTTATTATTTCCCTCACAGCGCGTACCTATTATATTTGTGCGAACGCAGAGTGAGTGCTTTATTGAACGGGATATCGACTAATATGAGCTCCACTTTCCGCCCCATTCTCCCGGCTCCATTACCCCTGGGTACTATATTTATATTTCATCATTTCCTCACCACGAGCAAGCGAGCGAGCGAGCGAGCGAGGATTCGCGGGGTGATATGCAGCGTCTAGTTCGCTGGCACGGCACGCGAACCACGCAGTTTGCCTCGGGATTGAAATTCATACATCGCGACAAGGTGGGCTGATGCTTTTGCGCATGTACCTATGTATACTCATATTATATCGGGTTTTGCATGGCGGTTTAAAAAAACATAAAATGAATAATAAAATAATAAAAATAATAACAAAAATAAAAGAAAGAAGAAAGAAGAAAAGAGGCACTGCGTGAGGGAATACTTTTGCAACCCTGGTTTTTTAGGGACAGGGTAATAGGGGAGCGAGAAAGGGCCAAATAAGACGAAACAAGACGAAGCGAAACGGAACGAAATCAAATAAAATATCGGATTCCCGACGTCCGCGACTGACGCGGCATTTGCCGAAGGAAGTCCCGTTTGACGATCTCTCACGGATCTACCACTACAAGCAAAGAGACGTCACCTACCCTATACCATGTCGCATTTCTTCTCACGTTTTGTTTTTCAGTCTCACAGAACAACCCCTGTACAGGTTATTTCCTTTTTCGTTACCATTACATCGTCTTTTTCTCCCGATCCTCATCCCCCACCCTCAACAACCTCGACACCCTCGTTGACGTTAACACTGCCACGTCGAGTTGCGCCAAACGAGACAAAGAGATCTCATCCTATTCGTGGATCTCTCTGCAAGACTCGCACAGATCGTACCTAAGGAAAAATAAAAATGACAACCGACAATTTAAACTTTGTAGCAGTAGGACGCGACTCGTGTCTTATAAAAATGCGACAAGAACGGTAAAGAGAGGGAAAGAAGGTAAGGGAGTTTGAGAGAGAAAGAAGGAGACAGGGGTGCGTGTAGGAATACACAGCAATGCTTGGGACACCGCTCCTTGTGCCCGTTGGGAGAATCCTACGGGATTGATTCGCTCACCCATGGCAGGCTTTAATCTTGCCCCCAATTCACGAAATTCCGTTATTCTCGAGAGTCGCACGGTTCTGAGTCCCACGCTCCCTCGTCGTCAGTCTTCTGGCTCTTCACGCCGTCGAATTCGAAATACGAAAATAAAAATGGGAAATTGATTTGGAAATGTGTTACGCGAAAACGAGCCGAGGGACAACAGACGCGAAAAGGTTAATGTATAAATTGGTTTTTGCCTCGCTTCCAGCTCCCATCTCCCAACACCCAGTTTTTCCCGTTCCAGTTTTCTTTCGGCCGCATCGCGAAACGGGGTCGGAATCAGGCGGAATACAAAACCGAAACAGGAAGAATTACAGCCAATTTAGAAATGCGTTCCTAATTAAAGAAAAACGTGGACGGAAGATGGGAATGGGACCAACACAGCTTGCAAGTAACATACACATGGGGTGCAGGTGGATGTGAGAATATCGGATCTCGCCCACCCCTGGACCTTTGTATATCCCATCCAGGGTCTCGATGGCCGTTGCCTCGTAGATTAAAGATTCCATTCGACACGCTCTCGGCTGAATGCATTCGCGTTTCGTAAAGAACAAAAAAATCCCGTCTCGCGATTACTATCTCCGGTGTTGATGTGTCTTCACTGATGCGATATATTGCCTTTCGGAAACGCGATTTTTCGGAGTTTAAAAAACGGCGAGCATTTAACTTCAGGGATCGAATAAAATTCCTTCTTTCATTTCTTCTTTTTTTTTTTCCTTATATTGCTATATATATGCATATAAACGCAAGGCGGGTCAATTCCGCTTTCTAACACCGACGAACCAGCCAACGAATTAAGAACTGTCCAAGTTTTAAATTGCCCAGCTTAACCCGTCGTCGTACGGAAACGATACATAAAAGTTCACCTGGCAATCGGTGCAGGTAATTATTAGACGTCACGGAAGTCTGCGTCGAGGGCCAGAATTCTTTTCTCCATATACGTTATACATTTACTTGGGCAGGTACACCTACCGTGTCAATGTTCAGTAGAAAGAGAACCAGACGACCGTTTTTGACGCTTTCACGTTACCAAATGATCGAAAGAAAGAAGCGACGGAAGTAAGTAAGTGAGTAAGTAAGTAAGTAAGGAAGATAGGAAGGAAGGAAGGAAGGGCGGATGTACGGGAGAAAGCAGAAGTAAAGAAGAGCAAAAGATCTTGGCGTTAACAAAGGACCCCCTTAAGATCAAGATTTCTGAAGGATAAAAGAATATACCAGGATATATCCCCGCGTTTAAGACCCGCTCAAAGTCGGCTACAGCCGTTTATATAAAACTCGACTTTCAGCGGGCTGGGAAATATGATTCCAAGATCGGTCCCGCTCGTCTCCTGTAAAGCCAGAATTACGATGAACTTAACGTAACATAACTTACACAATTGAACGTACCTATAGTTCTGAAAGTTAGCGCGCGCGCGGGCGTTTTGAAAAAACAGTGGTCGGATTGGTCGTGATAGATGTTTTGGAACTATAGGTATGTTCCGTTGTGTAAGTTACGTTACGTTAAGTTCATCGTAATCCCGGCTTTACCCCAAGGATCGATGTGTACTGCGGTAGCAGTTGGCGACGAATTCCTACGGATCGCCAGTTCCGTTATTGTTCGTAGAAAATAAAGAGAGAAAAAATAAAAATAATAGAAGAATAAGACCAAGCAGAAGAAGAAGAAGAAGAAGAGGATGAAGAAGAAAACGAGGCAATCCGCGACCGGAAATTTAAAAAGTTGCGCAAATATGAAGCGAAGTTTTGCCCGCGGCCCGTCCCGACTTGATAGTTCTCAGACAGCCGGTCGAAGACTCGCTAATTCCGACTCAGAAAACTGAATCTATACAGACAAAAGGTACGAGATTAATAACCAGGCAGACGACTTTATCGAGAAATATTGGGTGTGAGTTAATCAAAAATTTCTTAATAATACAATAAGACTAACGGTGTGAGTATAACCGGATCTAGGTACTCTTTGTATCATTTATACGCTCATCTTTTTCATTCTACTATTTTTTTTTAAATTTTTTCATTCCTGAAATTAATTTACGGAGAGTGTCAGACGTGCCAAACAACAAGTAAAACCCCGCCACGCAAAAACCAATAAGAGAGACTAGGGGCTGAAGACAAGGGCTGGGTAGACGCGTGCCGTCCGCCAGGCACGTTTCTGAACCGTGCGCTAAATGGTGCGACATTAGGTTAGCTGCGCAAACCATGCACCTCTCTCACCCTTATAAGATGCCGTTAACCCGTTATTGCGCCGTGTCTTGCACCTCTTTCCATTCTCCTTTATTTTCCTCATTGTTATTCCTCTCTTTTGCTTATGTTCCGACCAAGCTCAGGTTATCTCATTCTATTTCACTTCCTCCGACTCACGCACAGAAAGTTATTCGTTAGGCCAACGCGGCGGGTCATTTTTCACACCATTAGGTAAACCCGACCGCTAACGTAGGCGCAAACGTGCTCGACCCCAGGACGTAGTGAGGTACTAAGAACCGAGTAATTCCTTGCTAATTTTAACGCCACGTTGCCTTCTGCCGGTGAACTCTTTATCATCCCTTTCTCTTTCGCTCTTTTCAACCCTCTCCACCCCTTTATATAGTCCCTCTATAAGCATTGCGGAGTAAGTTGTGGAAAAATACCTAGCCACGTGAAATCGGGTCCCGGGGGTCCTGCTCAGGGGATATAGCCAGCCCTTACGGTTATTATAATTTCATTCTAGTAAGTGTGGTCTTTCTGAAATTAATTAAATTAAGCCGACTGTGGTACCGCCCTCTTTCACCTCCACCTTCACCTCCACCACCACCACCACCACCTCTACGTCCGCATGCTCGTCCGTTTGCACTCGTTCGCTTATAGGTAGCTCTAGGTAAGAGCCTGCGATGTGCTAATTGGGTTAAGTGCCTCTCGGCGCAACGGACAACGAAATATAACAACAACTCTGATACAGTAATAGAGAGCTAGGAGTCCGGTAATAAACAGCACTAGGCGTATGGTCGACGTCTGGTAAATAAGACAGAAATTCAGAGTACGATATACCAGACAACCGTGTGATCCGTTCCAGGATCTCTTCTATAAATGAGTCCTGCACCTTTATACATGGAGAATTTCGTGTCACTTCGGCCACGGGAACGGTTAATCGTAATGACAATGTTAAAAAACTAAAATCTGCGGTTCTTCAAGGCCTACAAGGAGAAAATTTAGTTCCATTCAACTGAGTAACTCTGACCCATATTTTACGGTGAAATCATTTGAAATTTTTTTTTCTGAAGGAACGGACGGGTCCAATAGATATTCCCTTCCTCGCCTATCGGTTAGAAATATCCTCGGCGTGGATAGATTTCGAAAATTTGTTAAAGTGGGTAAATTCGGAGGGGAAGGGTAGGGGGATCGAGTAGCTGCGGCGAGTTATACGTCGGACAGCAGCTAGCACGCGCCTGAAACATGGTTGAAAGAAAATCAAAATAGAACAAAGAGCAACCCTCGCCCTTACCCTCACCCTCACCTTCACCCTTACCCTCGCTATCGCGTTCTCCCTTTGATCCCGAGACCGCTTCCGGCGTGCTTCTCTGATCCGCGACTGGTGGCGAAACAACGCCGGGATAATCTTTCCAGTTTCCACCCCACTCTCTAAAGCCTATAGATATTTACCGTCCGCTAATATTTATGATGAAGACCAACCGCGAGGGAAATTATTGTCCATGTTTCGAGTTCGGAAAGTAGACTTGGAATACACGCTTAATTGTATAACCGTAGTGTTTTTCGCGATTAACACATATCTCTATGTGGATTAAAGGGAGGGAGAGAAATAGAGGGATAGAGGGTAGAGAATAGGGGTCGTTATAGAGCTGTAGTTGATATCGATCTTTGTTGTTCAGCTAGGAGTTTCGAGGCGGGAGTTCGTCTCAATATTTACTCTAACAACGCAACAGGGTTTTCCAAGTAAACGGGATTACATTTTAATCCATTCTTTTCCCATTAGAAAATTAAAAGCTTCCGCCCAGAGAGTAATGCACCCGTAAGCGAGTTCGCACAACCTTCCAGAGTTCTTATAGCAAGTGAAATAAAATTATTATATAAAAAGTGAATAGTAAGTGTATTGGACAGTTAGTATATATGCATATTATAAATGAACAAAATTTAATTACTCTAACAGTCTGCACTACGTCCTTACGCTAATGGTAATAACAAACGTAAATACATTTATTACAACCCCGTGAATAATATTTTCTTTTTAATTAATGTTTAGTTATTAATAAAACGGTATAATAACACTAGCAACAAGAAACACTTAGCTGTTAATGGTACCTATTGATGAATTATTCATACCCTATATCGCACACGTAGGTGTACGTATAACCTGACGTATTGCAGGCGTGCTCATGTGCTTCCATATCTATAAATATAACTCTGACTTATACGTGCGTGAGTAGATATGCATATATCCACTTCATATACACAGGGAAATGCTTACGGGATATGCGGGGGCGTATTAGGCCACGGAATTCTGCTGTTAGGGGATGATACGACAGCTTTTCGACAGCTTCCGCAATTAGGGGCGAGAGGAGCAATTTTTAAAAAAATTTTTAGCGGTTTTAAAATCGATGTTAAATATGTATACGTGTGAATTAATTATTTATATACAAAAATATATAATGCAGGATACCTTAGGCCTCATCTATATCTATACGATGTTATACTACAAACCAGAGGCAATGTGGTATGACAAAACGGGTAACATAACGTAACGTAATGTAATGCAATTTAATGTAATGTAATGTAACGTTCTATTTCTTCATCTCTGTATCCTACGGTAATTAAATCGTTTTCGCGATAAAGGTACTTTAAACGAGAAAATTATACTGATCTTAAAATAATTTATCGGAAGGTATAGACTCGGAACTGGCACCTCTGGGAGACATTGGAACAATACGAATTACTTTATCTCATTCTAAGTCTCTTTTTACCTGCTTTCCATATTCCACATTTCCACCCCGTTCACTTCCTTTATTGTAGAATTCTTTTCTGAACGATACCTAATTTTGAGAAACTCGTTCTCTAATTATCTTATAAATACCGCGTATTAGTCTGGTCTTTATTTAAGGTACCTATATTGGACTATATCTTTGGAAAATAATCCGACAACGACTACCTAGTAACGTTGAGGTTTTCACCAGCGTATGAGAAACGTAGTAGCTAGAATCAGAGCCAAGAAAAATGACTATAAATCGCTGGAAGCTACACGAGCTGCAACATGACTTGGTTGGTCTTGTTATCTCACCCCTAGCCTCAAGGTTTCTCATCTTATTACAAAATCCCAAAAACACATGGATATAACGGGGGCTGGGGGCGACAGAGACTTTCGTAAAATAGAACATTGAGAAACTAACAAGTTGTACGAATGCCGGGGTTATAATCACCCTAACTTTCAAAACTTTACGAAGTTTTCACCTACGAATACCGTAGTAGAGATGTGAATGTATCTTACCGCCACGTTACAGGGACGAGATTAATTAACGAAGCTCGCTATGCTTGAACCGTCTTTAAAGTCCAGAAGCTTGGATTTTCCCTCGTGTGAACACCGAGCATAAGTAAGAATAGGGGGTTGGGCACAGGTACAGGTACAGGTACAGGTACAGGTACAGGTACAGGTATATGGTAGCGAGAAGAAAGATTTTTAATAAATATATTAGCAGGGAAAGACTACGGGCTAAGAAAATGGGCCACATATATCCCAAGAGTCAAATTTTATCCACCGACACCGCAAAAGTATATTCCTTAAATTAATCAGCCCTCTGAATAATTGACCAAAAGCTACGCCCCCTCTGACCCCCATTCCCCCCCTGAACAGGACCATCTAGAACTTTTCTTCATCACCCCGCGCTTTTTCTCTCCCTCTTTCTCCATATATCTCTTTATCTCTTCTTCTTGCACCCCTAAATCATACCCGCGAGACTTGACTATGAAAAAACTCAGGGTTTACCAACCCCCCTAATTAAGTGTCGATCTCAAGACTCATTACCACCCAATGCAAGGGTACGATCCCTTGAACTGCAGTCAACCCGTTTAAACCAATATGGGAAAAGTTGTGCTTTTGCTTCATATTTTGTTCATTATAAAGCTATTTTTTATACAATTAAGCAGGGGGATGATGAAAAAAACAATCGTGGTCGTAGATACGAATTGAAAGGTGATTGTAGATAGGAATAGGACTGAGGGTGGCCGCGAGTTTGTGAGCTTTTGGCGGGTGGTAGCGGGTGAATATCGTGGCAATAGGGGGGCAGCAAGAGGGGTAGAGGCCGCGAAGAGCTTTCGCGAAAGCTTTGACTGGCTCCGCCCCCCGCCAATCGCAAAGCACCAAGCTTTAGGTGTCTTCTACCAGGCTGGCCAATATAACGCGACTGCGGCCGCGCAGCC
The DNA here is from genome assembly GCA_914767705.2 of Tenthredo notha. Lineage (NCBI taxonomy): Eukaryota > Metazoa > Arthropoda > Insecta > Hymenoptera > Tenthredinidae > Tenthredo > Tenthredo notha. The sequence goes on along the minus strand of OU611908.1, from coordinate 17,630,609 downwards.
TCCAAAATGGACCAATGGTAATTTCTTGGTGCGAAAAAAAATAAAAAAAAAAATCACCAACTTTCTTAGACTTGATGACCTCTGCTACCCCCTCGAAGTACTTGGATCCGAAAATGTGTAGGATGCGTTCCTAAACTTATGTTACCTTTGACTACCAAATACCAAACGTCTCTGTACCTTCAGATGAAAGTCATAAATGCATGGAAATTACGATAACGTGTTCCTGAAACGTTCTAATGCAGCTTTTATTTTCAGACATGAGAATATTGCCTGAAGGATAATGAATATTTGGTAAGAGTAGGAGTGGAAACTTTTTCTTTAGGATAACCGCACAACGCACGCTGTCTGATGTTATGACTGTGAGATCTAGGGGTTGGAGTGGTTTTCGTTCTTGGATAGTCGGTTACCAGGTGAAGAACTGTATGAGATGTCCAAAGTTCTGGTGGTGGATGTATGGTACAATTCCCAGATCAGGATTTTTACCGTAAAACTCTCACGTACCTGGCTCGAAGTAATAATGCAAGCGATGCTCGTAATTCCGTCCCTTCGTCCTCGCGTCTTTTTCCGTATTTTCGTTTTTCCGTCGCTATGTCGACCCGCGTCGAATTTATACACCAGAATCTTCCATAAAGTAGCATAAAATTATCAGAATGTGTTCGCTCGCTCGCTCGCTTCCACCTAAGCGCCCGGGACACATAAAATATATATATACATACATACATGTACCTACCTACGTGTAGTTACATTTACGATTATGCCCTGGTCCACCTCGGTACATTCAAAACGTGACCCGAGATCAGAGAATCAAATTTTTCAAACCGTTTGAAATGACGAGGTAAATCATTCAATCAAGAGTCGAACTTTTCAACAAAGTACAACAGCTTAGGTGTTTGATGTACAAAGTGTATAATACACGTAGGGCAAAATAATAGATGTATAGTTCACCTGAACGGTTTGAAAGTTGTTGACGGACCGATGGACGACCGATATACTTTTTGCCCCGTTTACGATCGGAATACAAGATTTTCTAGCCACCATTCGCATTACTTTTACGAGTGGACTCGAGGCAGTCACATCTGTCCAACGAGGGTAACCAGACGCGTAGTAAAATTGTATCGAACGTTCTCTATCGTTCGTGGACACCAATACTAGGTGAATGTTATATACCGCGACGGTGGCAGAGGGAAAATTATATCATTTCTTGAATATAAAGAAAAATTTGACGGTGGTCAACTCGATAGATACATGTGCATAGAACCCCCTTGAATTAGAAGGCATACACCATGAAAGCTACACGTCTCTCTTCGTCGTTTGTTAGGTGTGTCAGTCACGGCACCCTCAATCCGTCGAAATCTTGAGAAGTAGCGTTGGCAGAATGACAGGGGAAATATAGTGGAGATACCACGGGCATGCTTGGGCTGGATAGTTCGGTGAAACTCTGCACGCAGCACCCCGGTTCTTGTGGAAACAGTTGACAGGAATACGTACGCGGAAAGGAACGCGAAGATAAGGGTGGTTTGGGGCGGTGAGGAACGCGACGAGACAAAGGCGGTTAAGAAGTTGAAGGATGGGTGATGGCTCAGCTTGGGAACGTCATCGAATACTTTCGTTAGGTGATTTCAGTGTAGCTTTTGTCCTGCGTCCTGCAAAAGTATAGTAGTGACGGTAGTTGGGTAAAATTCTTTGAAGAGATGAGAGAGAGAGAGAGAGAGAGCTCGGCGAATTCGTCGGGCGTCGTGAAAGTTTGATGAAAAATGGGAGAAATTCCGTGGCACTCCCCCCCAACTCCCACCCCTCACCCCTCCGTGAAAACGAGATTGACGGGAATATTCGTTGCTGCTCAATAAAACAGGCCAAACAAAAAGCCCTTCGTAAAACATCGGTTTAAAGTTTCATGCAAGTCTGTCCAGGTGTTCCTTTGCTTTTTTCCAACGGCGTCGGCTTTACCATGTAAATTTCCCATATGGGGTACACCTCGCAAAGCGCGCACACGCGCCTCGCTGAAGCTCCCCTACCTCTTCATCCCCTACTCGCCCTTCTCCATGTCCCGCTCTGGCTGCGGAGGACGGTGTTGAAGCAAAAGAATAAATATATGTACATAACAAGAGGAAAAAAGGTGAAAAAGAAGGAAAGGAAAAAGACAGAAGCTATAAGAGCAGACTTACCCTTAGAAATTCAAGTCTCACGGATCGCGGTTCGATTTAAAATTAGGTTTGAATATAATCATGTGGTTTCGTGGCGTATAACGGAGACGCGAGGATCAATCCACATCGAGGTCGTATGTCCTCTTTGGAAATTCATAGGTTGGCGAAATAAGATGGTTCCATGGCTCGTATTACCTTATGCCTATGAGAATCGAAAGACTTTGCCTTGCCTCAAGGGGTTCTTTGTTCTTGAAACAAAAGAAGTTCCTATCTAATCCCGAGAGATGTTTCTTAACTAGGGGCAGCGGAGGTAAACGGGTCTGACGGTATAGCGGGATAGCGGGATAGCGGAGCTTCTCGCCGAGTTGCTGCTGCTGGCGGAGAGACCTGACCTCAAACAAAAAGCGCATTTGCGTTTTCTTTTTAGTTGCTAAATTAAATGATAAAAATATGCTCGCCCTCGTGCTTCGCGAGGTACCACGTCGCTCCTAGTCGCCTTATTTTAATAAGTGACTTTGCTAGAGCAGAAAATTGCCCCTTCCATCTCTCTCGTAACCCCGTTAACCCCCCATTTCCGCTCCCCCCACCCCTAGTACAGGCGTTCTTTCGCCGTGAAACAGGGTTCACGTCGTTAGTTTTATAAGCTGCACGCTTTTGTCGCGAGATAACGCGCGGGAACAAGATGAAAAAAGCTTAGACACTTCCTCCTAACGGGCTTCCCAGTTTCAACCCCCTTGGCTCTCTAGCACGCCGAATCAAACAACGCAAGAGAGAATCCGAACCCAGGTCGAAATCCAAATCCAAGTCAGGCGTGTCAGCCAAAGAGCTTTTGAAATTGGAGGTATTTTCCAAGTATAGCAAAGGACAAGCCTTTTTCCAACTCTCAGCGCCCACCCCTTGTGCTACAAGTATCACCCTTATAGTATATACTCGTCCTCGCAATTAGCGTTGCGCGAACCAGAAACCGGATGGGGGAGGTCAGAGCGTAAAGCCGGGAACCGTGAATACGTTAGGCTTAACATGATGTGAATCCTCTAACAAGAACAGATTGGTATTTGGCAGAGTGTACCGACACGCTTAACACTTTTCACCCATAGTACGGAATATGGAATTGCGTGCCCACTATAAACGTACATATGCAATCCGTTGTCGTTCTGACGAATATAACTGACAGCGCACGGAACGAAGGACAAATCTTGTTTTACGGCAGTGCGTTTCGCCCGGCTCGTTGGATCGTCCGACCATACGACCGTACGTCCCTCTGCGTACCTCTACCTACGCTCGGCGGATTAATATCCGCGGAATTATTGAATCCCGTGTGAAATATTGGCTTTGAGGGAGATGCACGTAGGTACACGTATATGTATATGTATATATATATATATGTATGTATGTATCTCGACCGACTACCGGATCGTTGTCATTTTTATCACCCCCTGCACAACCAGCACCCTGCACTCCCCTACCCTACGCTACCCTACCCTACTATATACCCTACCCCACATATCCCCACGATATTAATCAACAAAGAGGATCAAACGCAGATCCAGCCAACTTCGAACGAGGACGAACGTTGCAGATATTTTCCTCCTTTTGACGCGCATCGTTATACCCAGATACACACCACCGACGATCATGTCGTTCACTGTACTAAAAGCATGGATAAAATTTCATTTCGTCGATGGTATAATGGATCTTCGGAATTGCTCATAGTATCAAAACTTGCGGAGTCGCTTCCTTTCTTTGACCATTTGTCTATTTGTTTAGAGTCCGATCGATCGATCAATTATGATATTTTCGTTCACCCTGTACATGCCAACCCACTATGGTAACACAACTTCCGTATAGACGAAAAAGTAGAGATACTCATCTCTTCGATGTCAGAGCGGCTCCCTAGGGATGCTTATACTGCCTGAGTTCCTACCTCCACTTCCACCTCTTCATCGTCCTACCCCTATAGCACTTTTTCCAACATGAAGCGACACCTCACGTCGTACGGTCCCGTTTAATCCTACAACCAAGTCCTCTACCAACTCGCTATATGGGCGAGTAAACTTGCGAAGATATTCAACCTACACATCTACGAATCCGCTCTTCTGGATAAACCGCAACAATTGTCCTGTAAAACACTTGGAAGGTCCGACCGACCGCCGAACGGAACCAACCTGTCCAAGTTTAGATTAGTTCGGACTATAAAGCCCGTGTATACGTACTTGATGTACGTATATCCACGAGGCAGACATCTCGATCTACAGGGTGTTCAAGATCCAGAATCTTTCGCGGTGAATATTCATCCACGAAGTGCAGATGAAAGTTCGATAAAGTTTGATTGTTTTTCGAAAACAGGATCAAGGGGTGGTTTTCGTCCGAACTTGACCATCGTGAAATCACGGCTGAGTCTTAAATAAACTTTCGCAGGAGAACGAGAACGACTTTCCAGTTGCAAGGACAACACCGTCTCGCGAATGATTTACAGGCAACACGGAGTGAGTTCTAGGGGTAAATTCCTGAGGCCAGCGTCCGCTGTGCGGCGTTGAGTCTTGCACGATCTCGGGAAGAATGCGCTGTCGCTATAGTCCTGACGTCTCAACTATGGTTGAACTGTTTCAGGCCTTCGTGGAATTAGTGACCCAGGGAGTCCCGAACTCACCCCTTGTACGACAACTTTCAACCTTCGTTGCTCTATCAATGAAGTCACGAGGGAAGAACAGAGCTTCTACATTAAAGCCGAGCACGTATAATACGCACCTCGAGAACACCTAATCCAAGGGATGAAATGTCTCGTTCATTATTTGCACAAACAAATTCAAAAATCGTTTTCATTTATGTATAGAGACACTGTGAGATGCTGAAATACGGGAGTCAAGGGAGTTTTTGCTTCTACGTGACGCCTGGTTTGGCCATGACTTGTTAGCAGCAAGAAAAAAACGGCGTCATCCGGCAGGGTGAATTAATCGTAGATGGTTGTTAAAGGATCTTCAGCTTAATTTGATGAATTTTCAAGCATAAACGCGGCGAACGTGAACTGCACCTTGGATGTATTGTAGACGCTGATATCTCACGGTCTCGCGAAGACCCGGTAGTGGGTTTGGTGAGGCGAGTTAAGTTGGTCTTCTACGAACCTACAGCGTTAGTTATACCTTGAACAAAACGGCGAAGGAAGGCCGTAACACTTTATTATTACTGCCAAGTTTAATTAATCCACTTGTTATGCCGAGGCCTGCCTAAAATACAGCTCAAGATAAGGACAAGAGTTTTACCCGAGAGAGGTTACGCCTTCCCGATGGTTCTTTCCCCGTCTTCGGGAACGCGAAAACTCTACGTATACATATATACTTACTTCCATGGGATTTTGTGTATATATATATATATATTTTTTTTTCACCGGTAAACGATGTACATACATATAAATGCATAGGTATATGTATAAATATATATATATGTATGTATAGAAACAGAGAGAGAAAGAGATTATATGAGCATAGTGAGGATATCTTTGTGCATTATAACGCCTCTTATCGTTGAGCGAAAAGTTATCCGACTCTTTGTGGAGGAGAAGCGTATACGTGCGCCCCAGCGTTGACACCCTTAGCGTTGACTAAAGTCGCCACCTCTAGCTCTTTGGATAGGGTGTATGGTGGTACCTTTCTCTTACAGTAAACCCCTCATCCCTGGCCCCTCGACTCCTTGCTGTCCTCTTTTTCACCGCCGAGTAGAATTCGACGAATTCTTCACGTCGATATTTAAATTCCAAGACGGCGTCGCCGTCTTCGGCTTCCTCTTGACTTTGATCCTTGGTAATTACATTCTTTCAGTTCGCTCGACGCCTGGATATCCAGAAACCGGATGGAGCCAACCTAACCTAACCTTTTTAATACGTTGACGGCATCCGCTCGTCCCTAGGTTCTTTCCCATTCCCGTTCCCGTTTCGTTTCCACGACCCTGGTACGCAGATGGGACCTACTACGTCTTGAATTTGATCCCAACCTGAACCAGATCCAACAGTTATACAGCAGAAACAGACCTACAACTAGACCCAGATATTCCAAACGCGAACATTAAGCTCGGCCACCTTACCAAGGGTGGAACCAAGGCGATGGGGCTCGGTTACGTTCGGTGCCACACCAACCCATGTACCCACCTCTTGCCCAAGGCACAATGAACATGGAATAGGGGATGCGAAATACCACGAACCGCGCTTACCTATGATACATGATCATATCCCACCCGTGCCCTCTTATCTTATTACATATACTAGTAGATATATAGGTAGGTACCCACCCACACTATTTCTACTACACTACCACAACGGTTCAAGTTCCAGGCAAGACAGATTCTTTCTTTTACTTTGATCTCTTTGGATATGCGTATCAGATTGCAAAAGGGAATTTTTTTATTTTTTTTTTTTTTTTTTTATTGAGGATTCAATTAAATTTCGCACGAACAGTATCGAGATGTGGATCGGGGCGCAGCATCATAAGTGTAAAAATAGTCGAAAATACGGAAATGTACTTCGGGTCAATTTGGTGGGTATAAAGGCTGAGTTACTGCAACAAGTCTCGCGGGAAATCGGTTAGAAATTGCAAGCTGGTGCACTTTTGACCTTAGCCGTGCAGCAGGGTCGCCTCGCGGAACGCTATCGTTGATATTTATTGTCCTATTATCTTGATTGATGCGCGGTCGGCCCGCGGGCCGAACGAACACGGCCAGACGTGGCCCACTATCTCATATTCCCGCAAGTAGTACAGCTTAATGGACCAAGTTCGAAGAAACCCCCTAGTCAAAAAAAAAAAAAAAAAGACACCAAACGATTTCGAGGACCGGTACATGAGGGTAGTTCGTTGCAGCTTTTCCATTTTATTGTTTATTTTTATATTCATTCACCACATGCGTTTCCCGCCTTGGAGACACCTTGCAGTAACATTACCCTTCATTTTTACGATCTTCACTTTAAGGGTTTGAATTCTGAATCGACTGTCTCTTAATTCCACAGATCGGTAAAGTCTGGTGAATAGAAACGTTAGAGATGCAGGTATACCTAGTAGTACATGAAGCTATAGGTTTATAAAAATGGTGAGAAACAACCTCACTTACTTAGGAAAAGACGTGGAGGAAACTTTTCCGCAAGTTGATGTATAAATACTGCCGCATCGCTTGCACTAGCCGTTAAAAACTGAAAATTCCAAACTACGACGTTATCTCGGAAAATTATATCTAAAACCAGTGACGATACGAACCGTTAAAAACTTTCAGATTTTCTCGTCCTGGGACGATGTACTCGTCTCTTTTTGGTAACCCAACTCTCTATACGATCGTGAAAGAACGATTTACAGCGTAGTAGGTATAGTAACCGTTTTACTTAAGAGCCTCAATATTATGTGTCGAATATGAATTAATTCGACGAAACTTGATGAGATATGAAGTGTTCAAGTGATCGATGAAGGTTCTCCATAGACTGTAGTGAAATTGAAGAGGCAAATTCCACACATGCGTAATTTTTTCGGTAAATAAGTTAAAAGTGAAATTGCAAAGTCAGATCATATTCCCATAGGTACTTGTGTCCATTCTATAACATATTTATACAATCTTTGTGACTTGATTGCGATACCTTAGAATTTGGCAAATCTTTGCTCCTTGTAGTTAAGCAAGTGTAAAAAGGACCATTTCCATCCAGTACGAAGAAGTTGGGGTACCTGGTACTTTTCGTGGTAATATTAGAATCGTAGAATGTCACGTTCTACGTGAAAGCTAGTTCCGAAAGGTAGGAATGGGGATGAATGGGAGATGTTTATTACACCATAGAAGCGACGGAAAGCGTTATTTGTCGTCTAATTACGTAGATGGCACTTTGATTTCGCTTCCAACTGTTTGTATAGGTCCAATACTACCTGTCTCTCTCTCTTTCTCTCTCTCTCTCTCGTTCTCTATCAATTACTCTCTCCCCTGCCTCCCTTCGTCTCACTCAATGTATTTTCAGTCAGCAAGCGTGAAACGTATATTCGGTCGCATCTCGCCCGCACCGTTCGAGTCTAGCTTGCAAGCACGGGCGGAGCAGCGAGCGAGCAAGTTGCATTAATATGGATAGATATTGTACCCCCGCCTATCTATTATTTATGTACGGGTCCTCCACTACCGCGTGTATAGACACCCTATAAATATATAAACTCGGGATGTCTTTGTGTCCGTGGCTACATATGTATTGTACCTACAGTTTGCGCTACGTTATACGGGGGTCTAGCTAGGACCATCCTGATGCAGGGAGAAGAGGAAAGAGAAAAGAGGAAAGAGGAAAGAGGAAAGAGGGAAAGGGAAAAACGGGGGTGAGTCTAGCTGAACACGCGTACACATGAAACGAAACGGAAACCCTCTTACGTCACGTCACATCGCGTCGGGTACCATCGTATATTAACGTTATCGTTCGCAGCGCATGTTGATATACTCTATCGTTGCTACAGAGTGCGCTTGATGGGGATGGGGTGCCTGCTTTGTGTGCATAACCGTTGATTTATCAAAATTCCCTGATTTGTGTATCAAATCATTGTATAGCATCGCTGTTTGCAAACAGGGGAATATAATGTTAATTGATACATAAGTTAATCTAGAATAACGATTTGAAACTAGCGCTACGCTCCGGGCAACGCAGTTTTGTTTTATTTTATATATTAATTTTTCTTTTTTAATTTTTATCTTCCATTTGTTCACTTGTTTATTCGTTCATTCGTTCATTCATTCGTTTGTTTATTTGTTTGTTTGTTTGTTTTATACGGATAGATAGATAGATAGATACTAAATAATATTCGGATTTTTCCTATATTCGAATTTTCACTGCTTGTCGCACGAGCGAAAAATTAAAAGTAATGTCGCAATATCGGACCTCCAGCATATCCGTATTAACACACGTTAGAGTACCTACCATATATGCTTTGTGGTAGCCGGTGACGTGGCGACACCGTTTTTCCATTTTTCCATTAACCCCGTACCGCTTCAGGCGAAATTCCCTGTTCCTGACGGGTTTCGTTCTTAATAAACACCGATCAATTCTAACTGCACTCGTATTTGAATTGTACACGTATACCATATGTCATACATATGCATTCATACACCTATATGCACTCTCGAACTTTTTCCTACAATCATTTTAACTCGATATGCCATCCTGTAGACGTGCTCTTTGTTTCATCATCCTCTTACCCCGATATTCGAACCCCAAGAATATTCGTTGAAATAACTCGATATGCAGAAAATTATTGCGAAATCTTTGCATCTTATGCATTCGGGTAAAAGAAAATTGGGAACAAGTTTATTTTAACTTTTACATAGGTTCGTTTGAGAGAAAAGGTATATATACATATACCCTTTGATAAAACTTTATATGTACAAATGTGAATAAACAGTCCTGAGGCCATCACAGGATCGTGAAAAAGAATTTCTAAAGACCAGCAACTATAAGAGTCTCATTGTTATTTTTTGATTCTATGATAAAATAAGAGGCGAAAAAAGACACGAGATGAGACACTTCGAGATTTGAAACTTGGGAGATTGTTGGTTTACTTTTTTTAAACGAGAACTTTGCCCGAGTGTAAATGCTGGGTTTAAATTGAATGGGGTAGGGTCGACTCAACGGGGCAGAGAATATCCGGCTGGTATCCTGCAATGCATTTTAGTCGGTGTTCATTTTTCCAACTATCCACTCGGCCGAAACTCCGATATCCTTCGATCGAGCTATCTATCGAGAAGATGTCTAGCACTTTTCGCTTCTACGGTGAAAATACCTACCGGCGACACCTGTACCTAGACACACACCGAATGCATATGCATCCACTGAAACAAATTCAAATTCAGCTTATCTCGCGGGGGAAAACGTAGCTGTTTTTTTCTTTTTTCTTTTTATTTATTTTTCTATCAACAAGGGTTTGAACGTGGAAATAAACCCACATATTTATTCGCAAGCTCATTTTTTATACGCATTAAAGTTTAGAGTCAATGTCAAGGTGTCTACGGAGGGTGGTGAGCCATTTGAGGGCAGACGATTCCAGCAAAAGGGGGTTAACTAACTTTCTATAAAGTATATAAAGTTACTCGGTATTCCTCTTTGCCTGTTTTCCTTTTTCTCAGTTTTTTTTTTCTCTCTTCCTGTTACTTTTACTCCGTTTAAGAGTACCACCCCCGAAGCTAACGGTTGAACTTTTTGTTTGTTTTAGGAAATGAAAGTCAACTGGGCGACGTCTCCTGGCAATCAGCCGAAGCAAGACACAAGTAGTAAGTCCAAAATTTATTTAATTAAACCCGTTCAGTGGTAGTGAAAACGAATGAACGCATTTACTTGTATATTTGCACCTCAATTTCTGACCGTTTAATTACACAGCCCAATTCAATTATACCGTATAAAAAAAAAATACGGCTCGTTTCGTACGTCGTTTGAACCTCTAATTAACATTGAAACGTCAACCACGAGAATCAAATTTGAATTGAAAGTTTCTCGGAATTCAGAGAGCGAAAGGGACGTTTGCCGAAGGTTCACTGAACATTTCGACTAACATATATCATAGGAAACCGTATAATTGTTGGTACTTCGTAGTAGAGAGTTCATTCGCCCGAATGATTTGATATTGCCTCATGAATGATATTAATGACCCCAATATTAAGACAAAATCAAAGGACTCAACGAGTTACTGCCTTACTGAACACACACAATTTATTTCATCAGACAGGTAAACAACGATATTTAATTTACTGGTATAACAAATACAATATTTAAACATGGATGATAATCTAGAAATTTATGACCTACACTGACTGTAATAACTCATATTTTATGTGCCTAAATCACAGGACGAATAATCAATAATTCATATCTGTTATAAAAGCAATTTGAAATCAATTTTTCAATCAGGTACGTCATAAAATGACAAAAGGCTTGCTCAGATCCTGTAATTTTTAATTAAGATAAACGTACGTCTTTTTTTTTAGACGATATTTAGTTTAAGGAATCTTCAGCTTTTCCAGGTCGATTTCCTTGACCATAATATCGTGAGATTTAAACCAATCAATAATCGCGAATCTCCGAAACAATCTTCAAACTAATTTAAGCAATTGAAAATCGTTGTAGATACGTTCGTATCTGAGACTGCAATATCTTTTAGTCTACGTTTCGTATATCTACGTGCTATGGTTCTGATATAAGAGTCTAGAGTTACAGTTTCCCGCGTGCGAGGTATATAGGTAAGGCCGTAAACTCTACCGAGCACATCTGTGTCTTGAGAATGTTTCCTAACTTAGAATCATGCGATGGGTCTCACCTAGCAGCTTATGAGTTATGTCACTCTGAAAGTTACCACCGATGCAGGGGGTAGGTACTGCATCGGAACTTCTCGTCAATATCATCAGAGTAAAATCCTGACTTAGCTATTCACGCGTGAGCTAGATGTTACAGCTGCATTACAGAATTGGGCTAAACTTTCTAAAAATGTTCATTTTTCAAATTTTATCAAAATTGATAAACAAACGTCATAAAATTCCACTATTTAACGATATTTTTTATGAATCACCGTCAATCTCATGATCTCTTTACTTCGTACAAGCAATCGCCATTCATGAATGTTCGGGGGGTTCGGTGGATGCGCACTTTTTAGCAATCGGGAAACAAACCGCCAACGGCTTCCAGGGGTCGGCCTCCGTCTGGTTAATAGAGTCCGACGGGTGAACTCCGGATCCCCAAGCCGGGCTTAATCCGGGATCATTTCCCTGCATTATGAATCGTACGGGCTGATTGTGGGGGCCACTTGCGCATTCTGTTTATGCAACAAGGCGGCAGGCTCTAACGCAATGAAGCAAAGCCACTAGCGCCTGGTACCTAAGCGAAGGTATCTAGGTGGATAGTGGAGGTATTTACGCCCGTCTATATACATCTATACATAAATACATACATATACGTACATACATGGCCTAAGGGCGACATCGACGTCGTCCGTTGGCAAACATTATGCCACATCGTTGAGCCCGGGCATTCTGCAAGATCCAACGTCCAGCGTCGTGGAATAGGAGAACAATCTCTCGCGTGACTTGCGAAAGCTTGACTGTCACGTTTAGGCGCTTGGACAGTGCCACGAATTGTTATACCGTTGTCCGGTTTTAGAGTATATATTGAATCTTGTTTTTTTTTTTTTTATTTCTTCTTTTGTCAACATAATTTACCAACTGAATACATATTATAGTATGTACCGCATACACATATGGATATAGGTATGGAAAATTTTACCTCTCGTATGGGAATTTTTTTCGACATTTTTTTTCACGTCAACATGACGTCATTTTCTCTTAACCAAAAACGTAACTGGCGGGCGTACGGATTTAATACATCACTCACTCATACTCAGATTCACGTATCCAGCTCATACTTCTAGTACCGTTACATTTATAGTATACAGCTATCTGTGTATATGTACTGTATAGATTCGTGTCTTGCGTTTGGCAAAACTAAAAGGTCGTTTTAGGGTTGGGATGAATTTTAAGGAGTAGATGTTTTGATGGACTATTTTTTGAAGACTGATATGGACCGATAAATCCATAATTTTCCAGAAAAAATAAAAATAAGAAGAAGAACGTTTGAAAGTTGAGATTTGTTAATCATTATCTCTCAGTGTAAAAGGAAAAACATGAATCTTAAAACTTTCTGATCTGCAATGTTCCAGGAGACAAAGCTTCATCATGTTTGAACAGGGAACTTCTTGTTGTTGAAAATATTTTTTCAACGGAAGTGTTCAGCCAACAATATGAGTTCGACGATCTGGAATAATGCGCCTCCGCGATGACCCTGTCACGTAAATGTATTATGGCTGGGTATATATCGCATCGAGATACTTACGAGTCAAGCGAGGTCTCGATCCGAGCAAACACATACAGGACAAACATACGTCTGGCCGATATACGGGGGACCGATGAAGCGTAAAGGAAAAGATTACAGTCCCTCATACGAAATCCAAAACAAACAGTTATTAAAATTTATCCTCGATTTTTCTCCTTATAGCTACTATGTCCACGTATAAGGTATCCATGATATACATACACATCCACGTAGGCATCCATATACTTATACTCTTCGGCCTGTAGAAGGCGCGGTCGAAGCAAGCATAATACTATGTCCACGTGTTTGTCCCCATTCGCGGGAATAATACGCGAAATCCTCGACTATGAAGAGAAAAAAAAATAAAAAAAAACGAAACGAAACGAACGAAACGAACAAACGAACGAACGAACAGGGCTTGGGTCCCTGGAGCGTGATTAACTTTCCTTGGTTCGGGAACCGGATCCTGCCCAGTGAAATACAAGAGGCAAAGAGTTGGTAACTCGGACGGGGGGAGATGCGCCGCGCTTTAATCAAGTTAATGTAAGCTCGAGTCATTCGCGCCCTTTCACGCGCATACGTGAATAAGCGTGGGGGGTGGTTTTTTTCCCCCGGTATAGTATAGCAGAAAGCAAGATAGAGAGAAAGTAGGGTGCAAGCGGTGCCACCACGTGCCGATCGGAAGTAGAGGCTGGTTGCCGGGTGTTTAATACTTCCTGCGAATTAATCTGATGGAAAAATATCGCCCGATTTAAAATTCGATTATTTTCCTCGTCAATTTCCTATCGGATATATTGTGTCGAAATATAATCAGGGACGAAGAACCAAAAATAGTTTATTTCTAAACTCTACCACTACCCTTGCATTCTGGTATACTATCTAAAACCTACGAATAATCCACCGCATCAAAATGCCACGTCTGCGTTGCGGTGCGGTGCGAAGCGAGATGACACCGAGGGACACGAGCGCAACCTCCCCGTTCTATATCGTTTGCTTCACATTTCTTTCTCATGACGCGGCAGTATTTTTACCCAAATAACTGGAGTGGACACACCCTGACTCGCCTAGTGACCAAGCATTAACTCTGTCCCCCGTTAGTCCCCATAGACGTGTCGGTAGGAAAAAGAGATAAAGGGTTCTCATTCGGTAACTGAAAAAGCTCCGGCCCGGCGTGTACAGATATTAAGATATACTGGATAGAAAAACTGTACAGCTATCGTTGCACTGCGAATGAAATAGAAGTTTTGAGGGTAAATTCTCGTTTTTAAACATGGATTAATATACCGTTTCGGCGATTTCTATGGAATTTATTTCGCTCAAACTTCCTACCTTTTTCGCAAAACACAGCATACTTTGGCTTTCGAATGTGGTAGGGGTAGTAAACTGGTCTTTTAACGTTCGTAGAACTTTAATTAGTCGAATGAAATGAAATACTGCATTATTCAGACACTGAAATATTGAGAGATTCATCAAAAAGGGTATAACGATTTCCTCTTTGATCCCCACGATGCGTATCTTGCATATGAAGACCGTTTGCTGTGATATCATTTATCTCCCGTTTCCCAACTCTCCATCCCCTTATATTTAATAATATATGGGTTGTGGTTGGCGCGTGAATACAGTTACAAGTGAACAATCATCCGACTGTGGACTTTCCACAGTTAGCTACATATCCACATACGTGGGGGAAGGGGGGTGCCGGGAAATCGTTTGCGCGCGGTATACGTTTTATTAATTTCTTTTGTCCGGCTGGAATCGGGGTAGCTACCCCCGCGGCTGGTAGGGCAATTGGATTTTTTCACACCACATACTTCGCGGCGTATATCCGATAGCTGCTCTAGCCTGGTTAAAACGTATCCCTGGTAAACCTGTTCCGCACATGCAAGCCCAATAAAAAAAAAGCTACGGTTCAATTTCGAAAAAAACTGCGGAAAACATCACTTCGATACCCGAAATTTTATCTCGAATTTTTACCGAATCACGCGCTGGTTGTAGGGGTACGTCGCGGATTATTATAATCTCTCCCGAAGGATTTTCAGATTTTCACCGACCTGCTTATACGCAAGATCCCCCTGCCCCTGCCTTCACCCTCCCCACGACTCGAAAGGCGGGATCGGTGCTTTGAATTATTTATGCTACTGTTGAGAACCCCTGCGCTTTCGCGGGTGTTACCTATCACGAATACTTGATGGACTCTATTCTTCACCCCTTAGTTTTGACGGGATTTAACAAATCTGTAGCTACGATGTGAGATTTTAAACTGAAATTATTCGAAAAAGTTATGGGAAGAGGAATTGTTTTTTTTTTAGTTTTTCTTTTTTCTTTTTATATATATATACGAGTGCCGCTTGTTTATATTCTTTAATTTTTTACCGTTGGCTACGCTCACGCTCGTATATACTTACATTGTACCCCGCTAACACGCTATTCATTACCCTACTACTCCGTTGGTTATGCCCTAGTCCATTTCAGTTCGTTTCGGTCCGTTTCAGACTGGTCGCGTTAAGCTGGTGAACGCGGGAGGCGATTCCGTGCCCTAGTTCCCAGCGGAATCCGCTTCTACTCTGCAAACCAGAGTACCAGAAAGAAGGTTATCCCGTGGGGCGTATACCTCGCTCTATCGCACCCTGTGTACTAACCCCGCGAGGGTGAAAATGACGAGTACATCTCGTCATCGTCGACTTTTATAATTGCGGTAATAATACAGAATTGTTATAATTATTTCCAATGCAAGCTCAACTCTGTATCGTTACACAGAACTCCCTTGAATCATATCTGATTCCGGTTTGCTAATTTTTTTTCTTATCATCATTTCAAATATGAATAATTAGGAGAATAACTGGTACCTACCTACATAAGTCCGTCAGCCCTCTCTTTTTAAAAAGTCTAATTCGACTTATCGTATTTGGAAAATATTTTTGAAAATTGATACAAAGAAATTTGGAAGAAAAATAGTTGAATTTAGATCTTCGTTGAGTAAAGTTTTTCTTAAGAGATCACAAGACAAAAAGTTTGATAATTTGAATAATTCTCGTCCCTTTTTTTTACATGGTAGAGAAAGTTTCCAGCGAGTTTTTGTCAAAATGTTGATTCAGCTCATGGGTCCTTTTTACGTAAATTGCCTCAGCTGTGAGACTCACTATTTTATTCAATATTTGATATAGGTGTTAAATTTTTATCTCAACTTAAGGTAATCGCGGATTATGCTCTGAGGAATACCAACCGAGCGAGCATATAATGCAAAGTTTTTTTTTTTTACTCGATTTTCTCCTTTTTTTTTACTCCTTCTTCTTTTTCTTCTTCTGCTTCTTCTTCTTCTTCTTTAATTCGCCCGCGACTACACCAAGCGCATATAAGTACGCTGAGCTACAAGCTCCTGTCGTAGATAGGGTATATAACGTAAGTAGGTACGTGGGTGTGCTCGTGTGTGCGTACGGGTAATAGCTTTACTCAACTTGGCTCACAACCAGCCTCGCCAAGATATTCGCGGGAAATTATATTTATATATTTAACGCGTCCAATTAGAGCAGCAACGCGTTATACGAGCCTGATTTTACGCGACTTGATAAATGAATTTAATAAACGGAGCGCAAAGTCAAGCAAGGAACGGCGCGGCGTCGCGGTGTCGGCTTCGGCGTCGCGTCGGGCAGCATATGGGGTCGACGCGACGCGTCCCCAGATACCGTGGATATGGGCTACGGGATACGGACCGCTGCGAAAATCCTCACCCTCGTATTTAGACGAAGGCTACCTTCCGCATCTCGTCCCGCAGTCGTCGAGGGAACTGTTTTCTCCCGCACAGAGTTTTTACGGTTACTTTGCGAGAGTAAGCGTCGAAACGGTCACTGTTTTTCCATTTTTTCTCGTTTTTTTTTTTCTTTTTTTTCTTTTTTCACCCATCAAGTATTATGCATCAAGTATTTTGTTGAAAAAAGTTAAATCCTGATGCAAAAAATCTAATTACTCTGCACGGGTTGATTATGTTCCATAGCTTCACTATCAGTGCGAATTTATTCGCGACAGGTATACCTATACGTTTTCAGAGTTGGGAATACTCGAGCCTCGTTAAAACTCTGTCTTCGGGTTATTCGGCCGTTTTATTTCGCTCATATTTATTATTCGATGTTTTTGTTTGTTCAACGACCGTTCCTGAGCCTGTATACTGTTTTTCTTGTTTATTTGCTCGTGTGATTACTGCAAACTCTATTCTATTTTATTATGCAAATTCGCATGTATATGTATGTCCTTATCTCCGTTGAATAATACATATATACTCATACACGTACTTATACTCACCGTCTTATTCCATTTTCTTATTTTGCCTCTTGGTTATTATTTTTTCATCAATTTTAATGCCCCTATCTTTACTCCCGAAACTCTGATTCCGTTCTTCGTAACGTACTGCGTCGATGTGAATCCTCGAAAATACATAAAGATCGGAATCGAACAAATCTCAAAATTCGTATCCAGCCATCTCCTCCTTACCTCCTCTTCCTCTCTATTTTTCTCTCTTTTGAATCAGGTGAAAATCTACGAAAAAATCCGAGTCTCAAACGTGAAGAATACCGAACGCTGGATACCTACTCTGCAGTGGCATTAAAATCTCCATCTCGTTCGTTCGTCGAGTATGGTATGGGGTTCCCAGATTCTGAAACTCCGTATCGGTGCCTGTCCCGCATCGTATCTTCGACGAGGATCTTATTAAGAGCCGGTCTCAGCGTTAATAGCTGGAGCATTCCGTTTTATGACTCCCTACCAGAATCTGGGATTAAGCCATGGAGGACACTGGCCGTTGATAGGTATGGGGTACATAGGTAACATAGCTGTGAAACCGAGGACTTGATCCATTTAAATTTAATCATCATCAATCACATTGGTGAAGTAAATATATTCGAAATGGTGATTAGGATTAGTCAAAAGCTCGTCAAAATTGCTACTAACAAAAACCTGTTTTTTCAACCGTTGTCAAAGAAATGTATGTAGGTACGTGAATGTTGAAAAACCTGTAAAACAACAAATTTTCAAATAATTGATGAATGGTGAACGTTGACGTTCTATCGACTACGATCGACAGGAGGGTCGAGGACTGAGGGTGCAGCAACCCGTTTATTTAACGCAAAACGCAAGTAAGTATGTGTAGGTGTACGGTATATGTGGAACAGCATACGGGTGCGCGGTACACAATAGCCCTGATTGTGTACTTACTCACGAGTCACGACCCGCCGACCTGAACCCTCCATATATACATGGCTGTATATATAGTATATCTATATACATTTATATATGTATATATGAATGTGAATGTGAATGTGGGGTTGAAAATCGTGAGTATAGGTACATAGGTACCTCCTACCCTACCTGGTTTCGGAAAGTATAAGCATATATAGAAATCCCGTCCCGTTACTGAAACACGAACAGGAATATGTGAGTAACAAAGGGCTTTGTCTTTTTGAGAGAAATTGTTTGTACAGGTAGGTATTCGGAAAGGAAAGCTAGCTGTAAATATAATTCCCCATGTTAATTTAGAGTCTTACTATAAAATCTCGGGTATTTCATTACCCAAATATATTATACATATAGGTAGTATAACTGGTCGTATTATTACCATATGAAGAATAAAGGTAATGGATGATTAAAGAAGAGGTGCACATAGGTAGTACGCACACATGTTTCTTTATAACCGTGAAATCCCCAAGCCGCTAATAGTCATAACGCGTCATTTGAGCCGCGGCTAGGGCGATATGGCGTAAGAGAAAAGTGAAGTAAAGAGAAGTAAGGGGTCAGAGTAAAATTTTGTTCAGATTTTAACAGATTTTTCCCGCTCAGCTAGAAGCCTCGCCCAGTAATTTGGGCTAATGAATATTGGTAGTACCTATCTCTGCAGGTCCAAGTAGAGACTGTAATTGTGAGATAGGGACTGCCGGAGCGACCCCCTGTTCCGTTACTATTATCGTAATTCTTAACGAGCGAAAACTCGCGGCCGCGGGAGCTTTTCCGGGCTGTGTAAAACCAAAGATGCAAAAATATTCAGACTACCCGCTGGTCCGTTGGGTGGTCACCGAGCCGGGCTAAAAACACACTAACCAACATACATGGATATATACATATCTATCTATATAGGTGTAAAGGTATGTAGATACAAACGAATTAATCTTTCAGCTGGTACTAGCCCAGGTACGAAGGTAGGTAGGTAGTACTACTCGCGTTGTTTATGCCGTGTGAGGAGCGCATACGCGGGAGAAACGTCTCAACATCTTTACGCCCTGTGTGCGGAAGGATTATCCCGTGATAAATGTACAAACACTGGGCAAATCTGCATGTGCCCAGCGCGGCGGTAAGGCGTGCTACCAACGTTAATTGCTTCCTGGCTGAGGCGATTTCTCTACCCCTTTCTGCACCAAGTTTATACTACCTACTGGTAGTGGGTACCTAACAAGTAAGGAGCAGTCGGACAAAACCAACGTCTGAGCGATATGAGTCGTGTATTTGAAATCGTAGCGAAGTTTGGAAGTGGATAGAATCGGCGTCCAAAAATTTTGGTGAAAAAATAATAAAATATAATAATAATGGAATGAAATATATGCGTCAAAGATAATTGTCACGTCGCGGACCGAACAGGAGCAGAGAGCGTGTTCCCCCTGTGATAACCCCTTTTTTTTTTCGTTTTTTGTTCGCCTTTTTTTTATTTCTTTTATTTTCATTCTTTCTCCGCGTGTCAAATTTGTCGCTATTACAACGTGACGCGAATTTTACTGTACCGATCATCGTACCGCGTTGCAAGTGAAACGAAATGATGAAATTATCACCAAGAACGCGAACTAGCTTCAATATTTTAGCCAAATAGAATAATTGCGGTCGGTTTACTTCTTACCGCGAAATAGTTTGCAGAAAAAATTACACGATTGTAATGATGGTGTGAAAAAAGAATTTAATCTGTGTTTTGAGGGACTGGTCAACTTCGGAGATGATTACATATACGGTGCGTGACAGTTTCCAGACCATTTTCCACGCGGTTTCTCCCAGCCTGTCCTTTCGAGGCGGTTTGAATGCCAGGTCAAAAACGTATTGTAGACGTAATACGCGGGTAAACAGTCCGACTATACACAGTCTCGGGTAACACGCGGTGCCTAAAGTTAAAGCAAGACTCTTGAGCTCCAGCCTTTCGTTCCCTTCGGAAATTCGTAGCATGCCGTGAGCGTGCCGCAAGCATACCGTGGACATGCCGCGAGCATACCTCGGCAAATTATATAGGATACCCCGCAGCAGTGTATATCGAATAACCGGTGGAAGTACTTATATAAAACTAAGGTCACATGTTATTATAATAATTTCGCTTAAATAAGTTTCCGCTTCAATGTTCAGGGTAGGTATTTAATTTCGGAGGGTATAATATATATATATATGCAAGGCTTATCAACTTTTCTTTTTATATATTTTCAAATAATACATTTTTGTTATTTATTTAATTTTTTGTTTTTATTTATTTTTTTCCGCGGTTATGGAATTCGTCGTTTTCCTAGAGCCAGCCGTGCGGAGGTCCACCTAATTACTACGGGCCACGCACGCGAGGAATTAATAATGAAAATAAAATATTGCTGTGAAATGGGTCGAGGGGTGGGTTTTGGCGACCCCCGCAGCCAGTAATATACATAATTAAACATACGTGACTTATCTGTTGAAAAATGTTGCGTTTAACACCCAGCTACCAGACCAGGACTCTACCGCAACGCTATATACCCTCCGGGTAGCGGTAGCGCGAACGTGCTGTGCTGCTACCCTGCAGATACCACGCCCGTGTATAACGCGTACAATTTTGCAAACGATTATTTATCCTTTTATTTTATATATATATATATTTTTTTTTTCTTTTTTTTAATTTTTTTGGTCTTTCTTCGTGTTGTATTGTTTATTTACTTTATTTTGTTTCCGTTCTGTTTTGCAAGTCCCCAGGGCATCACAGACTCCCAGGCGAGTATCGAATCCCCGGGGTAGGTATTTTTTTATTATTTTTTTTCAACAACCCTAATATACTGGACCTTAATACATTGGAGAAGGGCATATTTTGTTGTTTGTCGAAGTCTGGTGATTATTTATTTTAATTTTAATATTCTTTTTCTTTTTTTTTTTGTTCATATAATATTCAAAACCGTGGTTATAATTAAAAATAAATAATTAAAAGTAAACAATTTTTTGAAGAATCACTTCATTATTATCACCCAATTGTTGTAGTTGGTATATTTGTCTTCGTTGCGATTTGAGTAATGTTCTAAGAGAGCTGTGCACGCTGCGCTGTTATAAGGAAGATGAAGGAGATGTTTACTATTCTGTATAATATGTAACGTAGAATAAATACATAAATTTATTTAAGCAGAAGTTGTGAAGGTATATATATGTATAAATGGCGAATAGAGGCGAGAACCGGGTTTTCTGCAGCGAGGCCCGTTCCGTTATGACTAGGGAACGAAGAGCGCAACGCTCTTCTTGTCCGAAAGGATAATTAAAATCTCACATAGCTGGAGTCTGCACGGTAGGAAAATGCGAGGAACAAGAGAGACAAGAGAGGCAAGAGGCAGATAGCAAGCGAGTAGAGAACCCGCGAGAACCGCGGTGTATACGCGAATCGTCCGGGAACCGTGTGATTAACTGCTCTAATTGCGCAAACGTCTAATTAGCCCGCTCTCTAAGATTGCGTTAATAAACGCGCGCCCAATGTAGAACCGACGACAACCTACCGGGCTGAAACAAACGTGGAGGTAGAAGTTGGAGGTATGGGTTGAGTGAAATGAATTAAGGCACGTAAATATAATAAACGAATAAGGGGATCATTGAAATAATAATTACAAAAACTAAACCACCCCTCACGTCTCACGTCTCGCAGCTCTATACCTACTTCTAGTATAATATTAACTAACGGCGACCTATTACCCCCGCTGACGAAGAACTCCACAAGTTTCGTAAACACGTACCTGCGCCGGGCTTTCCAACCCCTATTTCGTTTCACTTTAAGACCCTACCAAGTTATCATCGAACTATCGCAATTCGCTCAACCTCGGTATGCAAATTTACGCCTAGATCTTAAACGCGGTGAATTTAATACCGGATTAAAGACAGACGAAATTTTTAATCTACAGCTATTCTCATTCCTCGAGTCTTGTCTTTTACATTGATTGAACAAATTTTAATAATTCTCAACAAAACAGTACACCTACATGAAGTATTCATCGATAATCTACAATTCTGCATTTCCGCTACTCAGTTATGCCCGGTTTTATAAACGAGGGGTACTCATCGACGCCGGGGTGAATTCCACCCTGAGGGGTAGCGCTCAATTTTTTCGACAAAAATTGAAATATCGCGATGGCCAGGCATCTACGGTTTCACCCAGAGCAGGTACCACAGGTACAGTAATGCATGTTCATCAATGCTTTACTGTTTTTTTCTGACTTTTTCGGATACAATTAGATAAAATAATGATGTATTATTTTTATAAGGGGTTATAATTATTATTATTCCGGCGATGGGCACATGAAATACGACTAGAATGGAGTCTCGTTTCTGAAAAAGTCAGAAAAAAAACAGTAAGCCATTGGAAAAGCATTAATGAACATTACTGTATACATGTGGTACCTGCTCTGGGTGAAGGCGTAGATGCATGGGCATCGTGATGTTTCAATTTTTGTCGAAAAAATTGATCGCTACTCCTAGGGTGGAATTCACCCCGGGGTCGCTGAGTACCCTTCGTTTATAAAACCGGGCATTAGTAAATCGTATCTAATCCCTATGTTTGATAACTGCAGTTGCCAATATGGATATATGAGACATTCAAATGGGGTGGTTATAGTTGGAGCCAAAGCGTATATAGTATAATGTACCTATATAGGTATATATATTTGGTATCATTGTAGCTTAAATGATATTGAATAATTAATATAATTATGCACGCGCCGTTGATCAGGCGCAAAGCGTGTAACGCCCGTCTATCTTATCAGCTATGGGCCTCGTGGCTGTTTATGCGATCGTTCGTGACCGTCCTGGTTTCCCGGGTGTGTCCTGGTTCTGAGCTGCGCTTCGCGATACACTAGAACAAAAGTTTCGTTGCTATCTCCGCTATGTTAAACTAAGCTTTACACGTAGATGGGGTTGTAGCTCGATGGTGGTAAGAGGTAAAGGAGTAGGAGTAAAAGGAGGAGAAGGAAAAGGAAGAAGGAAGAGGAGGAGGACGTAATAGGTAAACGGGAGCGAGATGGTGGGCAAAGGCAGGCAAAGAGGTAGACGCACTACTACCGTATAACGAATATACGAAGGTACAGAGAGAAGTATGTACGTAGATGTAAGGTACCTAGAGACATGTAGGTATCAGTTCGTGTGTCTGTGCCAGTGCCAGTGCCTGTGGCAGAGTAGAACGCGTACAACATACACGCTGCCAGCTAATATCGTCTCGCGCTATCCTTGGAGAAAATAAACTACTTTGTCGGAGGTTAGGTCGCCCCAGGAGTCAACGTGGCCTTCCCTAAAATATTCCGCTGCGCATAATCACGGCGTAACTCTCTTTGCCTTTCGAGATTCATCTCGCGGTAATAGCTGAGAGCTACGACGTTTTCCTTTTGTGTTTACTACACAACAGTTACTCGCGGATAAACGATATTTACACAATTTGTTGAAAACGTTGATGTACAACTTGTCCCGTTGCGTACTGCCCACATTCGTATCCCACCGCTGTCACCAGACTCATCTTATCGCAACGAATATTGATTTAGAATAATTTTTCTATAGAATTTGCCATCCTACAGCATCCCTGATGTCTGATGTTGTCGTTTACTAGTGGCAGACTTTTGGACGCGAAAAAAACGATGTCTGAATCGCATTGAAATTGGAAGCAGAATAATACCCAGAGGATGCTGTGGTAGACGAAGAAGTTGAGAGGTAGAGTTTGTCCGCCTGATGTTTCCCAGCGATAAGAAAGGTCCATAGTATAACGCAGAGAGGTTGCGAACGGGCTGGTAACCAACCGACAACAACGGACTTAGAGTTTAGAGTCAGAGAATCCGGCGGTGGACCCCGCGAAGACCGGCTCACCGCGAAACAAGAGCCCTCTTAATTACAGAGCGGGCGTTACGCGTTATTTAGCTACCCTTTGCACGTAGATAGAAAGACGCGGCAAGCCAAGGGTAGACAAGGGTGAATACGAGGGTGGGACCCAAAGGGTAGGTGGTGTATGTACCGGTAAGGTACACGAACCACGAGCCGATACAGGCGAAGCTATGAGGGGCGAACGAGATGGCGGGTTGAGTGTTCGCAAAGCCAAATAAGAAGAGGAGGGCCTGCAGTATTAACACTGTTTAAGAATTAAAGCCAATCTTACTAGGTAAGGCTAAGAAGCAATCTTAGCCGTCTAGTGTACCCGGGTGCCGTTAACACGGTCTTCCTAACGTGCAGGAAGGTCCCAGCTACCTTGCTTTTCCCGGCTTTGCCCTGCTTTGCCCTGCTTCGCCCTGCCTTCTAATGGATTGAATCTTTGATGCGTTAAGGCCAGCCTCGTCGATCTCCTCTGACCGAAGGAAAAGCGAGATGAAACTATGTGGTAATACGGAAGTAAGAAGGAGAAAAAGAAGAAGAAGAAAAAACATCGAAGCGAAGGGGAAGATACGGGATCGCAGCTAATTTACGGGGGTTGTCCCGGCCGACGTTGAGAATTTGCGCCAACTGCCACGCGCTACTAGACCAACGATAACCGTCGACGGTGGCGTTGTACGTCGCATGTATATTTTAAGAGTACACCTGGCCGGGGGTAGATTCAGACACGTGTAAACGAAAAGGAAAACTAGTTGGGATAGAAAATCGTCCTGGTGCGAATTGTCGGTAGAATAAAATAGGAAAAGAAGAAAAGTAGGAGAAGGAAAAAATGATGATAATTAAGTGGGACCTCTAGAGGATATATGTATATCATATCATATCATATACACATCCCGGTTCCTCTCAGCACCCCTATTTTTCTTTTCGACTGTTGCGCTCATTCCTCTTCTTCTCTGATTTTATTTATTCTCTCGTTGCTTATTTCTTTTCGCAAATAAGTATAAGTAATATGTATGTATACAGACTATACTACACCCTACTGTGACCCACTCGCTCACCCCCTCGTCACCCATGAATATATACATACAGTCTATAAAAGCCTTCGATAAGAGATATACCTATGTACCTAAATAACTCAGAGATGAAATAAGAAGGGAGATGCTTCTTGTCTCGACTCAGCCTGCGGGTACCAGGAAAACACAAAGAGCCGTACTTTTCTTCGCGACTCCATTGGACCGTTGATATCAACGTCACGCGCCCTCTCTTACCTCCCTTCCAGCCATCATCTAAGCAAGTAACGATTTCACCTGGTTTCTTAATATACAGGAGGTAGATGTAAGCACCGTGTGCCAACGTTAGGGTAGCTATAAGGTGGGTAGCTAGTAACTTGTGGCTGTATAATATAATTCAAACGCGATATCGCGTAGAATAGTTGAGGAATAATTAAAAATTAAAATTAAAACGTTGATAAGCCGGTAATCAATCACGCCTGAGGCTCTACGTGCGGAGCCCTACGTACAGGTGGGTTTCGTTCGCCATGTATAACGACTACGATACCACAGCTCTACTCCACTCCACTCCACTCTCCCTGGTTTCCGCACCCTGGTACCCGCACCCTGGTTCAACCACGGTTACCTACTGTCGCGCGGTTACAACGTTCCTATACCTACCCCCTACGCAGATAGGTACTACACGCAGGTATTTCCACCTACATTAAGATATTATACACACGTGGGGGGATCTCTTGACGCTGCGACCGGAATTACCATCTATATACGTATGTATGTGTGTACCTCTGTTTGTTTCTGTTTGCGTTTATATATAAATACGTAATATAGTTGTACTTAGATGTATATATATATATATAAAACGAGTACCTACACCTTGGCACATATGCCCCTCGTTAATCATGGACCTTTATCTAATTCCTGATTTGCATACCTACTCTACAGCACGCGTTTGATCGCGTTTCAGACGACCAATGTGCGAATCGAACGCACAACTAGACGCGCTCAAATACACCGACTCAACGGTACCGGGATACTCTGATACTTGTAATTGGCAGACTCGTCAATAATCTGAGGAATTCAATGGTTTACCTACCTACATATGTGTGGAAACATGGAAGCTGTCTAGACTAATGAAAATTTCATACAATTTGCTACTATAAATTCGTTCAAATAACGAAATATTTATACCTGGTTTTACCTCACTCAAGTTTTCGGGGGTTGATATAGAATCCCTTTAAATTGGATTAGCTTTTCACCATTCACGTACGTTTGATTTGATTCAAATGACAATTTATGCAGCCTAGTTTGACTCCAGATCATAAAACTCGATATCTTTACTCGCATGAAGATCATTTTTATATTTCTTATAGGTGCCTGCAAGTTCTCAGTTCCCAGTTTAGGTCCAAATGAAAACTTGGTTTAATTGAACATGGACAACCCTCGGATCTCTGATCGTTAGTCTGGTGTACCGCAAAAGTGCGTAATACACAATATTCGTATGATCTATGAACGGTTACGTGACTTTCGACCGATCGTACTTACTACGATCCCTGTTCTATCCCTGGGCCATCGGACTATCGGAGGGTTGTTTAACAGTAGGTATATACCTGTATATATATATATATATATATGGATGGGTGGGTGGCTTTTTTTTTTTTTTTTTCTTTTTTTCTTTTTTTGTTCCTTTCTATCTTTTCCCTGACAGAGTAGCGGAAATACGTTGTGAAATATTAAGCCAGGTCTCTCTGCCCTTACGAGAACCCCCTCTGCTGCTGCTGCGAACATCCGGCGCGAGCGGTTGCATTATTAAGCGCGCTACGCGGACTCGATATCCCGATTTTATGGGAAATTCGTGAATCAAATAATTCTTGAAAGACGTGAAAGTCGGCTCGCGTACTCGCCTACCTCTTAGAGTAGATATCTTCCGCTCTAAGTTACGGTCGATTAATTTACCCTGAAATTATTATACATAGGGTTGAATCGCGGCTCGTCAAGCCCCGCTACTTATCCGGGGCGTTTCCATTTACCGTTATACAGAGGCGAAGCGTGTGCGCCTGGTTTGCGTCGACCAGGGCAAGGGTCGTGGTCGTTATTAGGTGGTGAATCTTTCATGGGGAAATCAGGACCTGCAACCCGGCATTATTTCACGTGCTTGGGCGGAAAGCCACGGCGTGACCTAACCAAACATAACATCGTAACGACCATAAGCGAGCAACGGGTTTCCTAGTACCAAAATTCAACCCCTTATATCGGGTACCGTCCCCTCCTCTATAACAGGTTCCACGCGCCTCCTCCCCCGCCCCGGTATGTTGTATGATTTCTATTTTTTTTTCTTTTTTTATACTTTTTCCCTTTTTTTTTTTTTTTTTATTTTTATTTCACGTGATTTTTTTTTTTTTTCCAACGGCGCGATGTGAATTACGAAACGTAGCTGTTACCCAGCTGCGCGTTGTCGGCGGCTGGGGTTTCAGGAAGGGGGGGATGAAACGCGACTGCCCATTTCAACGTTATTTTATTTATTTATTTATTTTTTTTTTCTGTTCACCCATGGAAAACAGAGAGCAGAGACGAAATGGAGAACTGTGCGGTAACAAAAACGAATATTTGATGTAATAAAACGAATGAATATTTTACGTTATTATAACAGGTTTTACTGTGAACTGCCTACTTTCTTTCTCTCTTTCTCTCTATCTCTCTGTCTCTGTCTCTGTTTCTCTCCTCCTTTCTCTCTTTCTCTTCTTTTCTCTCCCATCCGAAATGCGTTTGAATAATTTACATACGCCAGTTCGATACCCTTCAAAAACCGGCAATAAAAATAGCCGTGCCTCCTGCGTTCGGCGTACGCGCGTTGTTCCTCGGCAAACTCCGATCAAATTAAACGTTTGCTTAAGTACCAGGGTACGGGTACAGCGTAAGCTACTACTCGGCAAACTCTCCAATATACCAGAGATGTACCAAATATATATATATATGTATACACACCTACACATTATATATACATATATATATATATATATATGCATTCGCGATAACCGATAACATCCCATAACCCGCGTTATACCGTTTCCAACTGACGTGAAAGCAGAACCGCAACCAACGTATGTATGCATACGAGCGGTGTGTGCAGTATATTTATCTATGCTCACCTATCCATCCATCCCTTACTACTATATATAACTACGTGGCTCACAAATTTCGTAGAGAATCGTTGGAAAATTCCGGTCACAGTGTCATAGGTGAAATTTACGAGTTTACTGCATTTGGGACGGGCGAACCGATTGACAGGAGTAATGAGAATTTATGCGCGTTGACAGGGTCCTGCAGGATTTACCCATCTACCTATAACACCCATTTGGCTCGCTTGTCCGTTGTGGAACTCCATGGTGTGTATAAAATGTGAAACGATCGTGAAACCAAATGGGTAATATGAGTGGCGATATGGTGTTACACGCATCGGGGGTCCACATCTGCATTTCTATATTTGATCCAACTCCAACGCTGAGTGTGTAACCTTAGGCGGGACTCCGTCCTCGGCGCGAATGTCTAACAATTACCAACGAACACGGGTACGAGGCAAACAAACAAGCAAACAGGCCCAAGTAAAAAGTAGTTAATTAATTAACCTCTCGGCTTTGTCGGCAAACAGACGGCCCCGTGGTAACTCACGAGATGTCCAATTCACGGGCCTCGGGCAACTTGGGCTAACCTGGACTCCCAGACCTCGGTTCGCATACATTAACCTTGTGTAAGCAAAATACGCCCCAGGTTCTCGTTCACCACCCAGCCCCCTTTCAACTCCTAACGTACATACATATATATATATATATATATATCAACCACCCAATTTCTGTGCCTGACTGACTTCTGACCTACCGGAAAACACGTCGACGAAAACAAAAACGACAACTAAAACGACAACGCGCAGTGTTCGCTGAAACTTATGGCTAAAGTTATGCACCGAAAATTAAGTTACACATAGAGAGAGAGAGAGAGAGAGAAAGAGAGAGAAAGAGATGGAGGTGAAATTTTATACCGGGTATAAACAAGATGAAAAAGAAAAAGAGAAAAAAAAAATACAAAACGGTGGGTTGGCGTTAATTTACGCTAGTCCGTAGGCTGTAAAACAATTTCATCACTGGAACTACGTTTCGGGTACCTGACTGTCTTTATACGAGTGAGCTAACCGTGGGGCAGTCGGGGGTAGCACGGGTGGCGAACTCCCTTGAGCGTGTAATTATGCGCTCCGTTTCGCGAGAGCCTCCGGGGTCAACGCAAACGCAAACGCAACGCAACTTCGCTACATTCCAACTCTACCCGGTTTGTATGTACCACTCGCCGCTTACTTTTCATACAAACTTTAAATTTACGCTCGACTATACTGCATATCTGCAGAAAGTCGCTTTTCTCTACTTGCTGGTTAGTACTGCTGGTACTGCCGGTACTCCACTCAAATTTATATACGAAAAATATCCATTCACTAAACATTAATACCTCCGTCTATATTTAAGCTCATGTTGTTAGTCCTAATAATTAAAACCGTCTGTATTTAACGAGTAAAAACGTTACAGGTACCTTAGGTTCGGTCAGGTAATTTGTTACTATCTCTCTCTCTCTCTTGCGGTTCGTGTGGTTACTTGTCTCTTTTACTTTATTTTCGTTATTTTATCCTCCCTGCTTTCTTGTTTCATCTTCCCTATTCCGTCTTCTTTCTTCATTCACCAAGGTATAGAATTTTCTCTTTAAAACTGGTGATTCGTCTTCCTGGATTAAAAAAGCTTCTTAATTTCCCAGGCGGAGTAGGTATCCCACCTTATACTACCTTTTCCTTCGCTGTTACAAACGCGTCGCCAATATATACGTATAATATATCTATATACAATATTCATACATGTATCCGTTAGCAAAGTCGCTTATCATATTCTCAGCTCAAGTCTCACCCCCGCCCGAATTACAGTGTTGGCAATAAGAATTTACTAGACTCGTTTGAACGTAGGGTGTTACATGGTTATTTCAAGATATATACACGTGTATGTATGAGTTTCGAATTCGAAAGAGAAGCGGATTTCGCATATAGTATAGCTCTGTTGACAGTAGTGATCCTCTCTCACCCCTACCTTTCGTCTTGAAAAGGGGCTAATGTAGCAGGATAAATTAAAGAGAATAACAGATCAGATATGGAGGAAAAGAGATAAAAAAATAAAAAATAAAAAAGGTGTATCTGAAATGCTAATTACTAGAGACTCGTTTGAAAAGATATTCCGTCGCCCATTCCTGTGTGCGTGTGTGTGTGTGTGTGTATGTGTGTTACAGAGAGAATTTTAACGTAACGAGCCGCGACGCGGGGAGGACTGAAAAGACGATTTGGATATTTAACAGCACTCCAGCAAGCCACTCGCTCGAAATAGTCTATATCTCTTTTTCACTACTTCTCGCGAATGTCAATTTAATATTCAGCCACTTGCAACGTACCTGAAACACTAAAACGCAACTATGATTATTAGAAGATAACGATACGTATACTAGTACATTCGCTATTCATTATCTCCGAAGATCATAGGTAAACGATTCAACCACCGACTCGTGCCCGCAACCCTTTCACGGTTCCGGACCCCGAAATGTAACAGTATATGTAAGCGCAAGGTGGGTATAACGTTAGTACACGTGTATAACTAGTCGCACTAGGTTCGGACGCATTATTCAGAGGTGCTCTATTACGTTCCAGTGGTTAGCTCTAAGCCACACATTCATCATGAGGAACGGTTTATTGTATGTCGGCTAAATAGTTGGTGTAGTTCTAGCCGTTTAATAAGTACGAGAATACGAAGTTACACGTCCCTTATCCGCATGGTAAGAACATCGCGTCGCATCGCATTTAAGTACCAAAGAAATGGGTAGAAAACGCGAAACGGCGAGGCAGTTTTCGCGGTCGTATCGCTAAGAGAACAGTTCGCGTGCGCAACCTACTGTACAAGAAGGTGTAGAGGGTGGGAAATGTATAGAGGGTTGGGTTGGTTGGTTGGTTGGTCAGTTGGTTTGGGGCGCGTGTTGGGCAGCTCACCAAAAATGCGGAAATAATTCAGCGGTATAATTCTAAACGCAGCGCCGGCATGCGTATAATGAAACTTGCACCTCGAGAAAAAGAAGAAAAAAAAAGACAAAAAACAAGAAACGAAGAGAAAAAGAAAGGAAACAAAAAAAAGACAACCCCCGCAATTTCAGGTACAACTTGGTAGGCTATTTGTGTTAGATGCCAACACACACGTGAGTATGACGATCATCTACGGTTGGTCACAGAGTTGGGTAGAGAAAGGGTGGTAACGGGGCTTCGTGGCATTCTTGCGGTCCACTCCCGTAAACACGCGAACGAACAGGCAAGCGCATAAATCCGGCCGAGCCGGACGTTAGGCCGAATGAAAAAGTTTATTTTTTTGCTAAGGTCCTCGAGGGAGTTATGCTTTCGGGGGTGTGTGGCGGCCAGGAGGGTAGGAGGGGTGAGGAGACGAGAGGGAGTTTTCCCCTTTCGTCCCGGGACCGTAGCTAGGACTTTGGTGTGTGTAGGACGATGGACGTGGAATAAGTAGAGCTTTGCTCTTGCGTTTCCGAGATTTCATGTACCTTCATGCACTGAAGCTTAATCCTTTTGGATAATAAACGAACAAACAAAACGTATCCGATTTTCTGATAAGGTAGGGTATTGCTGATGGACTGACCAACCCTCGAACTAGAATATCTTCCGAAATAATGTGGACGTGGAATAATAACGATATGCAACATCTGTTGGAAATGTACAGCGTGGAAATGCCTAAAGAAAATATATACCTGGACGGGTGAGGAAAAGTGTACGAGAGCAGAGAGCGAAGAATTGAAAATGGGGAATAGAAAATGGGAAATGGGAAACGGAAAATGGAAAATAAAGGAAAGGCCGACCAGCATGTCTAGTCGTCAATGCTGGACGTGCCTACAGGCTGCATCCGCATCCGCATCAGCAGCATTTCGCTGTAAAATTCTAGTGTGTTGTTGTACAGACGATTTTTCCCCGAGTGTTTGTGGATATAGTAGAGGTAAGGCTAAAATATGATAGCGAAGTAGGAATATGTGCTGCAAAGGAAGGAATATAATAGAAAGAAAAACTGCCCGGCTTGAGGTAAATGCATGCCCCGCGGTGCAGCGAGTAGATGCGCAATAGCAGCAGTAGGAGTAGCCAGGACCGTTCGTTTCACCTTTGTGCCTGCGGAGTAGAAAACTAATGTATAAAGTATACCTTGAAACTTATCTGGTTACTTTATAAACAAACGTTAAGTTTCTTGCATTGTTAAGATCGATTCGGAAAAGGCTGGATGCGTGGAATTCAATAAGGCGAGTCTTTAATAGGTAATAGGTTGAAAAGTTACAGCCATAGGAAGGAGCAGCACCGTATAACGTAGTCGTGACTAAAAAGTAAGAACCTGAAACTTGAAACCTGAAACTGGAGACTTGGAACTCGAAACTTAGAACCCTAAACTCTGGACTACCACTTCGGAGCTTTGAGCAGTAACCTGTAAAGTGTGTATCGTTACGATAATAATCAAAACTACTTCGAGAAAGTATATTTAGTACCCCACTTGAACGTGTGTATCAAATTGCATCAAGCTTCAACTATACTCCGAACAATTCAAGCTTTTAAACAACGATTGAAGGGTGTTTTTGTTCATGTTGTTTGTTTTTTCGAGAAATGATCGAGCGCATCCCTGATTTCAATCAGGTAGGTAAAAGGTATAGAAAAATATCTCTCAGCTTTCCTTTACCGTTGTCTATTCATTATATATATGGTTTACCGCTACCTCAACGATTCGTAAGAATCTCGCTCTGTCAAACTCAATACCCCGTTGGAAATAATCTCTCCCTTTGTCTCGAGTGAATTTCCAGCCTCCTGTACCATCGAACCGCATCGAAAATTCCCCCCTTACCACCCTTATAATAACACACCGTACTCCCTCGTTATACCTACCCTAAAAGTATTTCAAGCAGTCCGACCGATTCGATAATAAGTTTATGTTGTATGACTCACATCTCTATTTCTATTTTTTATTTATTTTTTTTTACATAATTTTTTTTTTTTTCTTCTCATTCTCTGCACAGTATAACAGTATTTCGGGGCTCTCGTTCATGTTCGTCAATCTCGCAGAGGGAGAGAGAGAGAGAGAGAGAGAGAGAGAGGGAGAACACACGTGTTTATATACCCACGCGTGGGTAGGTTCTGTCGATCGTAGCTACATATTGGCAGATGACGCGTATACACGATCTGGCCCCAGGGCTCTCGCGAAATAATAACCGTTCTCGAATGTTTGAATCTGGTCAAGTTTCAGTTGTGACCATTAGCGACTAGCTAGGCAGAAGCTCGGTTTGAGTCGAGGCCCCCGAGGCCAGTGAGCGAACAGCTGCCAACGAGTATAATTGTTGATTGTTTGTAATTATTATCAAAACAAGAGATCGGGGTAGGTAGGTAGGTGGGTACCGTGTTTCTGTCGCTCTGCTTTTACAACCCCTGAATTCGAGATTATTTGCCACCGGATATGGATAGTGCAACAACGCCGTAGTGCGGTGCGGCGTGGGTATAGCGTGTCGAGTAAGTGGCATCAAAATATCAATTTGTCCTCTATTTGTTCAAGATTTATGTTGCTCGCGTGTCACGCTTCGATAAGCAGTTCGTCTCGCTAGGTATAATGATAGCGGTGGCAACGAAATAGCTTGAAAAAAATAGTAAAACGGTGAAGGAAAAAACCTTGTCCGTTCTTAATTTCTTTTTTATTATATACCTATACGGTAGGATCTATAGGTATATCAATCTATATAGATATTAATACGTTTATACGACGTGATGGAACGTTGTTAAATAAATATTGAAATCAAAACCTGCGCAAATTTATGTCAGGAAATAATTTGCGAGTACCTACCTATCATCCGGCGGAAGTGCAGAACTGTCATAGTCCCATACGCCTATATCATATAGAGTAAGATTAATGACATGTAACTACAACCGACTTGTGAAGAGTTTTGGCGGTGAGGTGTCGCGAGTAGATTATAGCGGCGCGATGCACGCGGGGATCAGCAAAGTAAACCCCCGCACTGCAGCGGCGAGCGCATTGCGCAAAACCCCGACTACCTCCGCGGCCCGCTCATCGCAGCGGGCTGTTTCACCCATTCAAATGTTCTCCTCTTTTTTCACCCTTTTCACACCTAATTGGGCATTTTGTGCCGCGCTGCCCGAGATATTATCATAGTAATGGCCGCGCGAGCCACCTAGCTCTATTTCTCTTTCTCTGCTGCAGCTACCTAACAGCGGCCACATAACTGCACCAGTATTACTAGTTCCTAGAAGAGGAGCAAAGATTGAAATGGACCAGGGCGTATGGTGGTACAGGATGTAGGTAAATTATATGTGGAAATTAGATTTTCTGTACCACTTCTTCCCGACTTGGGTATATCTACCACGTGGACTTTGTTAATAAGTAATAATGCGGGAAAAGGTACTGAAAGGGGTGCGAAAAAGGGGTCGTGGGACACCCTCGACGGTGTGAACGCACGCCAACCGTAGAGGGTGAGAGTTTCTTTATATTTACGAGACAGACCGCAGCCACCGCACGCGGTTGTTCATAGTTTGTTCAATTTATTGCCTTAACCATACGACTGTAGGTAGTACCTATACCTAGGACGATCGACCAACCGCAGTTCTTAGTTCAAGGTATGAACCGCATTCTTTCTACGGTGCAGTTAATGCGAAGAAAATAAATCGCTCTACTTAGGTACGTGAACATTTTTCCTATAACAGGTACACAACCTAAGTATAAAACGTTGGTCTGGGATTTAGAAATACGCTGAACAACACACGATGTGTAATTCATAACTAACCCCCTTCTCCCTTTGCTTCCCTATCTCTAATTTCTTCTCCCTTCATTCCTCCCCGTTCAATCTTCGCCTAATTTCCACTATCGGTCTTCGATCTGCAATACCTAGCTGTCGAGCTTTATGTCGGAGGGCGGGGGAGGATAAGGTGCGGAGAAGAGGGAAGGAACGTCGTTTGTTGTTATAAAGGAAGCAGCGGTGCGGGACCCACGGTTATGGACCCATGTCAGAGTACTATCGGGCTACGGTGTGCGGGTTTCGTGGAGCGGGGCTAAACGGGACGGGACGGGACGGCGAGATGCCATTAACCAAGTAGCTATATTTGAACTACGAAAATGCGACTTGCCCGCAGCGGTTCTCGGCCGAAAGAGCCGCGTCATTGTACGAGTCGTGGACGGAGGTGGACGGAAGGATGCGATTTATTGAGGTAATCGCACCACGCGAATTCTTCGCCTCTTTTAATCCGGCGTTCAATTTCCCTGGGTACCTTTATGGTGTGGCCTAATTTTTTTCTACTAAAATTCTTCACACCGAATCCCTGTTGGCTCTTGAGAGCCACTGGCCTACCTCGAACACATAAACTGGCATTATCCGAGCACATACTAGTGGCGTAACGTGGCGCCTATAGCTCGCACCACCCTAGCAGCTCGCGCAAGTCGCACCAGCTGCTTCCCAAGTTTGACGGGGGTTTGTATTAATTTGTTTGTTGTCGGTTAACGACGCCCCCGACGCCCCCGTTAGACCCCCTCGTGACACCCGCGCCTTACCCCGTTAGAGGGCAAAGAGTAGTGCCAGTGAAAACGAGGGTATTTCGTGGCCGTGGCTTCCGGTTCTAAGGAATTCCTTAACTCTCTGAATTCCCTTTTGCCCTAGTCATATCCAGACGCCGGCGTTTACTTCGCCGGACAATCTCTCGAGGCGTATTACGTCGACTTCCTGATGGTGAACAGTAAACCGCTTCAGAGTTACGGTACTCTTAGACCAAAGCAAGCAATCAGAATGCGAGCGTATCTTCCTTGAAAGTGGACACCCTCGCATCTCGAACAGTAATGAAATTGGTCTGCCGACAGGGCCGAGATGGAGGGTTTATCGCTTACATTAGATTGCGGTTGAGAAATTGCATACATAGATGGATAACAGTTTTCCAAGTAAACAGCAATCGCTAAAACCCCCCTTTGGATCCGCAATGAGCTTATTAGGGGTTGACGAGGTGGTGCAGGCACCCGCTTCATCCCTCTTAGAATACAACAAGCGCTGCTCCGTTGCTACAATTTAACAGGTTGGACGTGGAGAGAGACGGGGGTAGTTTGTCAACCGGGTAGGTCGGAGGTCTGGGAGAACCTAATTAAAGTCCTACGGTCTTCTTTCCTCCCTACTTGCTCACCGTGAGCTCTTTGCCCTTCTTACTAACTACCGCAAAGACCGGCAAGCAGGACGTCTTTCTTCTACGGTCCACGATTACAAAGGCGAATTTTCGAGGGAAAATCCTTTCTAGATCTCTACCTACTTACGCCCTGTGCATGTCGAGCGTAACGCGTGTGTAGATGTATACTTCCTGATTATGGGTCTGAGACAACAATAGGCCGATTTTACGCCGCGGTTCTAATCCACTCGAGGCTCGTTTTTCTTCTTCTTTTACCCAGTCGTTTCGCCTCGTTGTTCTATGGTCGATTATAGAGGTTCATAAGAGAAGAGGGAAGGGAAAGGGAATGAAAAAGGTAAACGAAATAAAGAAAATGAGAATATTACGGCGAGAGGGTAGCGCGGCGGCTGTCTTGATTATTAAGCGACGATCGTTGTACAGTTAGTTGGTTAGGTGGTAAAGAACGGGGAAACAATGCAGAAATAACTAGACTATATACGTTCGGTTGCGGAGCCAATTTCCCAAGATAAACAGCCCTAATAATACATTTATTCTGTTCGGGAAAGAAAGAAAGAAAGAAAGAAAGAAAGAGAGAAAGAAAGAAAACGCGGGCGACCCGACCCGACCGCGACCGCGAGCGCGTAGCGAGGGAAAAAGTTACCGTCGTCGCTTGCGGAAGAAAGGTAACGGGAATTAATTTTCTTTTAATTTGCCGACAAGTCTTTCATCATAAATGTTATTAATCGCCGGAGGGGGTCTCTCCTCACTATTTAACCGACAAAGTTTTTCACCGCTTTTTATCCCCGTCGACCGTCGACCGTTACCTACCCCCTCTTAACCGACCCTTATACTTTTAACTCCCCGCGCCTTTTAACTGCCCGCGAAAAGGAATTTCATTCTTACGTTTATCTTGAAGTAAAGAAGAGAGAAAGAGAAAGTGGAAAAAAAAAAAAAAAAAAACGAAAACTTTTTGCACCGTAACAAAACAAGTAAAGATTCTTCAATCCCGTATAGAAAAATGAAATAAAATCAGAGAGAAAGAGAGAGAGAGAGAAAAAATAACTTCCCTCAGAAACCACTTCTACTATAACGTTCACCAAGTACCTATAACTCGTCAGTCGGTACCTATACGTTTAATTGCTTTAGAATCAGCCGCTAGAATTATATGCCCTCAAAGCAATACGAATGAAAAAGGTAATTCCCATTGATAAATGTGTAACAAATTTAACCAAGAGGCATCACATGCAGGTCGATTCACAATTTTCGGTAATCTTACTTAACGTGCGTTTCCAAAAGTTGGAATATTTTCGTTATTCTATTTGCGAATAAGCGTGATAATGATTAAGAATCAAGTGTTGTTATATTCTCTGTTCGTATGTGAAAGTTGTGCCCATACGTTTCTGAAGAATAGATACAACGTCGAACAGAACAGACGTTGATGTTTGTAAAAAAAATTTAGGGCTGAGATATCGGATCTGTAAAATGTAAAAATTGAAAAATTAAAAAGGGTAGAACGACGCTGCGTCGCAAGTACATACAGCTATATACCGTTTGATATTATTTAAGAGCTTCATATTTTTGCCAAGTGACATCGAAGCCTAGTGCCCCTCGTACTATACGTAGTATAATATCATGGGAAATTTTATCATCACGAAATTGTTCGATCCGTCAGTAAGGAAAAGCAGAAAAGTACAGGTCTTCTCTCTTTGGTAATTTTCGACGCTACGGGAATGGAAAAAGTCTCTGGGCGCGTCGCGGGAGAATATTTCACCTTCAGTTAATTAGCGCAAGACAAACAGGCACCCAGCTCCTGCTCTGGAAAACTCTCTCTCTCTCTCTCTCTCTCTCATTTTCTCTTTCTCTCTTTATCTCTCTTTATCCAGCATACCCGCCTTTCCAGGTTTCCTACAGTCGCCACGAAGTAAATAATCGGAGCCGGACGCGTTTTAATTTTACGCGCGGTGACGACGACGATGACACGCGAAAGCCCTTCACGTTTGCAAAATTTTACGAGAACTAACTGGCGTATATATATATATATATTTATATATGCTATCGGAATTCTCTGAGCCTCTGACACCGCTGCATCCGGTGCGGAAAGGGAAGGACGTAGTGGCATAATAAGCGAGATGAATGTATGAATTATTGACTGATCTTCCCATCAAGCTGCGTACTCACGCACGCACGCACACCTGGACCAACCACATTCTACCCCGTCGCCCTAGCCACCTGGGGAATACGCGAACGTTATCCCTTTGCTCTGGTGCTTGATGTGCGTTACGCGCGCAACATCCCGGCTTCGCGTATAAATTTCCACAATATCTATGTATAGATACGACCTGACGAGGTCAAATTTTTATACATATATGATTCCCGGCGTATAATATCAGGACTTTGAATTTCGCGAAGGGTTTAATGCCTATATGTATGTACTTTGAAAAATGAATACAATAATTAGAAAAAATTAAAAATTAAAAAGTATATTTAAAACATGGTTTCGCGTCGGCGTATATGATATGTGTATTTATTATAAAAGCGGAGTGTTAGATTTAGCTGGGGTAAAATTTGTGCAAACGGGCGAATAACAGTAGTACCTAAACTGGGGTTTCGCGAACAATGAGCTAATTAATTTGTCGACCGCCAGGTTATACCGATATAATTAATAATTTCCGAATTTGTAAAACCACGCACCATTTCCGAATCCAGTTGCGTTAGCAATATCGACAAACGTAATTATCCCATCGTCATATTACGTATACGTACGATATACAGGTATATAGTATATATATCTGTACCATATACATACTTATTATATATACATATATATATACCCACACCAGTACCAGTCGGTCCACTCTCTCTTTTTTTCTTTTCTCCTCGTTATTTTTCCTTTTTTTTTCTCCAACCACGCCGTAATGACAAAAAATACAGGCCCATTACACGGACCGTACATGAGAAAAAAACAAAAAAATAAAAAAAAAATTGTTTATCTGTGTTTCACAGGCATCCCCTTAAAACCACACGATCTATATCATAACCAGAGTGCGAGCTCTAACGATTCGGATAACTTGTATACTTTCGAAATAATAAATTTACATATATATGTATACGTATCATATACATGGACAGGTATCTAAATACAGCTATCATCATGAGGATCAATCTGATCTGAAAAATTCAACGAATATCATGATAGAAAAAAATCGGAGGATACCACTTCTGCTAATACTAGAACTTTCCTTGATCAATTTCTGATCGTTGAACAAGTACTGATATAAATGATCATCATTATTAATAAAAATTTTCCTTCCAAATGCAGAGGAAGGAAGAAACTCTTTCTATTTATTTTAACCCTATTCAAAAGTGGTATTTAGGACCAAGAATCAATATACCAAACTCTCCCTCATTAGATTCCTTTTCAATTTGGATTAAACCTCATTCATTCCTCCGGAGGTATGATCTATCCATTCAATTTCTCTGTTTGCAAATCAAGACTATTCACCTTATTCTCACATCAGTGGAGAAAAAGAACGGCTGCAATAGAATACTGCTTGTTTTTTCGACTTGGAATAATCAAGCAGAATCATTGCTAATTTCGAATTCGCAATGGATCAAGACTTTTATTTCGGATTTCGGCTCTGAAAAGGCTCTTATACAGACAAACCGTAATATACCTCTTCGTAAATCTATATATGGGGTAATAATAATAGTAAATATGAAAAAATATGATGGCTGAGCAAAGAGCTTACAAGATCTCGTTCTTCGTGTCTCAATTCCTCCGGTGGTTGGCATGCCTTCGTCGCACGTACCCTCGGGTCATGTTGCGGCCCCAGAAACCAAGCACGCGTGAGCGATCCGTTTGCCCCCTGGCCAACCAAGAGATTGTTTCTCTCGTACGATATACATAAAGAGGAAGGCAAAACAAGAAGATTTTTATTTTCCGCTTATTAGGTTGAGTTTAATCACAAATTGGCTCTTTCGTTGCGGATGTTTAACGGCTGGGTACCATGGTGAGCTCGATTCGCCTTTGGGGTGGGGCGGGGGTGCAAACTGCTCCCTGTTCTATACACTTCGTGGATTTCTGATGGAGGTTCATGGCTGGTGGGTGGTGGGTGGGACAAGGTGGAAGAAGCCTCAAGCGATTTACCCGACATTGCTACGTTGCGGTAATTGCAGCTAATTAAGAGGTTCAATTCTCTCTCTCTTAGTCTCTCTTAAGCTTAAAACTACGTCGACCGTCTTCAAAGCAATTCACCCGCGAGGCTGGTACTCGGGAGCTTTCTAAGACTCTTAGTACTGCACACGCGACGGGAAGTCCCCAGCCGCAATCCGGCGACCATGACCCTGATGGGGGTTCAGTATAAATTATTCGACGTAACAAAAAACAGAAAAAAAAAAGATAAAACAAACTAAATAACACACAAAAGCATCGAAGTTAGTCAAGGCTAAGACACCGGGGGGTCGGCATCAGGATGCAATAGCTCAGAGATTCCCTGTGGCCCTAAAGCCGCGATGATGCGGTATGGCACTGGCATTTTGGCAGTGTTTCTGGCAGCATGTCACCGCATCCTCGTCCGTCTGTTTGTCTCCACGTCCGCCAGACCAAACCTGAAGCTTCATCCCCCCGGTTGCCACTCACCCGGTCACAAACAGAATTATTTATAAGCTTGAAGTTGAGCCAAAGCTACGCTGCAACATATACCAAGACTGCTTTCAATACTGGTGCAACTCTCAAGCGGCAGATATGATCCTTGCGGTGAATCATGTTTCGTAGCAGTACATTTATCTGTACATCTATACCTATGGCTTTTGGGGGTAATTTAAGGATCGTCTAGATCTCGCAAGATCTTCTTATGAAATACGGTACATTCGGTCCACGCAAGTGTGAGGTCTATTGAGAAAAAAACAGTAGAGCAATATATGGAGTGAATTCTGTGCATCAGCTCTATATGTAAAGGGTTGGTACCTATCAGCGGGTGTTTTTCCCTGCTGGTTAGAAGCAAAGGTATAATTCTCCCTCTCTCTTTCTTCCTGATCCCTTGGGGCTGTTTTTTACTCATTATAAACCTGTTTCATTATGTTGATCACTGGCTGATACGAGCTTTCATCTCTCCGCAGGGCTGAACGAGTTGTTCTTTTATTATTCCTGACCTGTGCCTGCTTTAGAAATTTTATAATCACTAAAATGTCAACCGCAATTTTACTACTCGTGAATCATTGCTGTATATATATATCCACCCTTGAATTCATTTTAAAATCTATTTCTATTCACCGGAATTGAACTTCCCATCGTAAAATTCATATACGAATCTACATCGGGCGGTTCTTTCCAAGCATCAATGTCACCGCGGTGGGAATTTTCGCGGTGAAAATTCTTGCCGAAAGAACAACCCTTCAGCATCGCAATCACCCTAGTTCGATTGGGTGCCGATGGGCGCCGCCACTACCCGGGATCAACGGATGAAATGTGCTTGCAGCATCCCTCCTTATTCCCCACTATCGGTATCCCTAACAACCCTTAAGTATAAAATTGTTAGAAAAAATTCAAATTAATAATCTGGCATCATTTTATCAATCGACATTACATTGCTGCTCTTTGGTTACGAATAACCGATAAACGAAAGACATAAATTTGTGATCGACACCCCTGATCGATGGCATATCTTAGGATATTTTGATAGACGCATGAAAATCGATATTAACGAATGATTTTTCATATCTTTATGCGGTGCGATGATTTTGATGTTATTATATAGTTTGAGGGATGAACCTCCTGGTGCAGGAGCATCAACTTGCGATCAACCCCTTCGAAGAGATTGCCTACGAGTGACTGTCGCGTCGTATAGTAGCTCGTGCAATTTCGCGTATAGTCGGGGACGCCGGCGCCTGTGCGGCGTCGCGACGCCGGGCGTCCAGGGCAGGCAGGCAGGCAGGCAAAGGCGTCCCTTCGCGCTTTCCCCGCCAGACGAGTCGCGACTCTCTGCTCGGCCGGACGTGACGTAACACCGTGCGTAGCTTAGGTATAAAACGAGCGAGCGAACGAGGTAGCGTGCGAATAAGGAAAAAATAATATACGTAACGATTAATGAAGATAAGAAATTGATATAAAATTAAAATTAAACAATAAATTCGCACCTCGCGCTCGCGATTAATCGTCTTCGTGTATTTTCTTTGACCCGGGGTTATATCGCGGTGCGTTAATTACTCATTTATGTTGAATAGTGTCGTATAAAAAACAGAGGAAAACTGAAAATAGAAATCCCGGAAGAATATTTAATAGTAAGAAAAAAGAAAAAAAAATAAGAAGACGATAAAAAATAGGAAAAAAAAAAAGTACGAGGAAAGAAAAAGTTTCTTCGTGAAGTTCGAGGCCTACTGAGACCGATAAAAATACTCGGTGTACATGTGGTTTGAGGATAAGTTCGGAGGGATTCGAAGTATTAGACGTTTACTAAAATAAAAAAAAATAAAAAAAAGTACCCCGTTCTCGTTCAAGTCGCAAAGCGTATAAAACCGTCTAGAACCGCGCGAAGCCGTATAAAAACGTTATAAAACGTTACGAAACCGTATAAAACCTTATAAAACGTGTATAACGGGGAAGCGCGACCGGCGCAACACCCAACACCCCAAAGGGGGTGTATAAATTTAGTGAATTTCGTGCCCGTGGATTCATCATTTCGATTGAAATATTTTCAAACGCCTAGTATTAACGACGAATGACGGGAGTAAGTCAATCGAGAAATCAAATAGAGAGAGAAGAAGATCAGTTATGATACTATAGATTAGAAACGAAGAGGATCACCAACGAGGGATAATAAAATCGAGAGGAAAGAGAAGGGAAAGAGGAAAAAAAAAAGAAAAGAAAAGAAAAAAAAAAAACAACCCAACGATAAAGCATGTGCAACGTAGGGAGCGAAACGAACGCGAGAACCGCGATAAACGGGGTCTTTTAAGGCGTCCGAGTCCGGCAACTCGTCTTCTAACGAATTAGCGGTCGATAATCCAATTAGTTACAATCAGGGAATTGGGAGACGACGATCAACAGGAAGAATCGATGAGTCGTAAAAACGCGCGGATTCAATAGTGATCGGTCCAGTATAGGACGAATAATAATAAAAGTTTCGGAGGCAAAAGCGCCCCTATTAAATCGGCAAGATGCTTACCATGTCGACTTTGATGATGCCAACGACGATGACGACGATGACAAATCCAGGACCAATACCGACTCATACAGTACCACAAAAAATCGAATCTTCGAAGCTTACCAACTCGGTGACCGCAACCCTGACCCACGCCGCAACGGCTGCCAACAAATCAGGTTCTTAATCTTAGCTTACGATCAATTTACTAGATTCACCCCAAATCTTATGTATTCACCT
This sequence comes from Tenthredo notha, assembly GCA_914767705.2. Taxonomy (NCBI): domain Eukaryota; kingdom Metazoa; phylum Arthropoda; class Insecta; order Hymenoptera; family Tenthredinidae; genus Tenthredo; species Tenthredo notha. The sequence continues at coordinate 17,586,915 of OU611908.1, read as the reverse complement.
CATTCGCGAGATTATTATTTCACCGAATTTATTTATTTCTTTGTTTTCTTTTTTTTTTTCTTCTTTCTTTTTTTTTTTTTCTATTCCCTACCCATACCGAATTTTTTCACGACGAAAGAACGAACGACTCCTGCGAGATATATAAATCGCCCCTATTTTTTTTTTTTTTTTTCTTTCTTCTTCTTCACCACTCTTGTCTCTGTATACATTATAGCGCCCCCTCGTCTCGCCTTAAATCTCGACTCCCCGAAATCCACCTGTCAAACCTGTGACTTTGTATATATATATATCGTATAGGTATATTCGCTTCTTTATCGTATATGTAAGAAATTCTATATAGGAACTTTGTTACTATCTTCAATTATATTTTTTATGAATTTTTTACCGACTGTTCTATTACTAGCAATACCTATTCCTTATTTATTGGAATACACTTTGCTACCACTGCGGGGACATTAGACTACGTATCTATTCTATATAACCGTCAATCTATCTGTCTTGTTCCCTAAGGAAGTAGCTGCCACCTAAATTCCACAACTTCCTACTTTTAAGCGGGAGGGGAACGAGCGAGGATAAAGCGCGCGAGCCAACCCTGGTGAAAGAGGGGTAAATAGGAGCACCGGCACAATTCCTAACAATTACCACTGCCTAACCATTGTGTAACGAGCTGGCTGTAGAACTCCGTAAAAAATTCAAACTCTACTAATTTACACCAAGTTGATGATGACGGGCAATTTTATTTTTTTATTTTTTTTGTTTTTTTTTTAACAAGAAAATTGAGAATTCTTTCGGGTTTCTTCTCTCTTTTTTTCTATACTTAATGTAAGATTGACCGAGGACCGACCTTCGTGACTTTGTCACCGTGGAATGCTCAGAGTATTGTACACGCAACCTTTCGGAAAATACACGAGGTGGTAACCTAGCCTAACGCAATCTAACTAGATCACTCACGCTACCAAGAGAAAACACGTTCTCCATGCACGCGCCGGGGAGGGGCTCACTGATCGTTGATCGCTACCAAGTAACTTGATACTCGGCGTGTCGACGCGATTCCTGTAAAAGGGATGAAGGAGGGAAGGACGAACGGTACCAAACTAAGGGGTGAAGAGCTACCGCTCCAATATTTAAACTCCGCGACGTACTGGCGGCAAAATGTAACCCGAGACTCGATAAAAGTAACCCTCCATATCTAGCCTGGTGATCACTATACAGTAGCTGCCCTCGATTTTTTTTTTCTCACCCCACCTTACAGAAAATAATACCTTTATTTTTCGAATGATGAAAAATGTTTCGCGAGTTTTTTTCTCTTTCTTTTCTTTTCATTTTTTTCGAAATTGACGATTTGGAATTTCTTTTTCTTTTTCTCCAAAATCGTTGTCGACCACTCTGAAAAAAAATATCGCCACATCGAAGGTATAGCTTCTTGGAGGAGGCAGTCAGCTGTGGTCACGAATTTCCCGTATACCTACTATACCGTCGAAGAGAAATCTTTCGGTTCGTCGCACGCGCCCGGAAGTAAACGCCGGCGATCTTGCAACGACAACATCGCCTCGTAAAACGTTGCTTATGCACGCGATGAAAACTAAGCAATTCTTAGTGAATAAGACCGAAAAAGAAATGGATAGAGAAAAATGTGAAAAAAAAAAAAAAAAGAAACACGCACTCCTTTTTTTTTTAGGAGACAAGCGAGTCCGGCTAACCAACGAATAGGTAATATCTGCGTTTGATATGCGTGGCTTGATTCGGGAAGTAAAAACTCACCGGGTCACACAATTAACGCATTTTAAGGATTCGAATCTATTTTTTATTTTTTTTTATATTTATTTTTATTCTTTACTTCCGCGCTAGATCTTTATATCTCACTGTTTACCCTAGCTGGTTAAATAACGAGTCGGAATTTAGAGATTGCAGACTAGCTGTAGGGAGGAAATAGAATTAAATATAAGTTTAAATTTCCATACTGTTTATTTGATTTCATTTTTATCAACGAATTTGAACCCCCCGTAAATGATATGAAAGTTTCCTTGTATATAGATGATACGTAAAAAGTAGAAGAAAAATGAAAAAATTAAATTAAGAAAAAAGGAAGAAGAATAAAAAAAAAAAAAAAAAGGTATAGGTATGCAGGAGAATGAATTTATTTTTCGTTTCACTTGCTGAACTTTTGAATTACTTAAACTTTCTGAATATAGCAGGTATATCGTAGGTGGATTGACGTTCAGACTTTTGACTCGGAAAGTGGACGTTGAAAAGTTCTAAAACGCGCCGAGGGGATTTGTTTACGTCACAAGTTATACCTACGTCATAAGAGTAGCGATATCGTTCGAAAACACGACGTCTCTAAACTCTCGGGAGTCAAAGATCGCTGAATAACTACGCAGATGTGTAGCTAGGTAATAACAGGGGGTGAAAAGTTCAACATTTTAAGGTGGTTACGTTATGCCCGTAGAATGAATCAAGATATAAGAAAAAAGATACGTACGATGGGAGTTAAAAAATAGAATATAAACCGTGAGAACAGAGAAGAGAAAATGGAAGAAAAGAAAAGAAATGAAATGAAACGAAACGAAACGAAAATATAAGAATCGCGAGCCGAGAATAAAGCGCAAAGCACAAGGCACAGGGCACAAGGCATAGGGCATAAAACACTGGTAGGTAGAAATAAGCCCAGGGGAGTAAGAAATATTAAGGGTGGTATTGCCTTTTGCTCGGTTTTAAGTGGTTTTTCCTACACCCACAACTGAACTGGTGAGGTGAGGTGAGGTGAGGTGTGGTGAGGTGAGGTGGCATCGAGGGTGGCCGCATCATTGTATATCGTATGCTATATCGTTTTACCTTGGGCGGCGCGGCGGTTGTCGCATCCCGCTTTATACCTACTTTACTCAGATCGAAAGTCTCCGAAACTCTAAACCCTTCGCGGGTATCCCTATCGATTATGAGCGCGTGTCGTCGAGTTTATCTCAGAAAAAAAAAAAACAAGAAAAAGAAGGAAAGGAAAATAAAATAAGGGAGAACGACTTCTTCAAAGTTTCATACTGTATCGAAACTTGTCTCAGTTAAACAAACATCTGTCGGTCTCATTAAATTTACGAACGATCATTATTTCATAGAACAGAAAAGTAAAAACAAAACTTGTTCGTTCAATTCTATGCCACAGGATAATATACGTTTACTTGATCCGTATCGAGTACTCCATTTACAGACGTATGAAAATTGATCAGAACTTTTGAACGCCACGTTTGATCACCACGAATAGTACAGACCTATTTTTATTCCCACAGTGGGAAACGAGAAACTCGTAAAATGGCACTCGAAATTTTTGCTGCGCGAAGTTAAAGGTGATCGGAATATTGGGGGTGTAGATAGGAAAAAGCCGAGTCAAGGCCTTGGGCTCGATGGAGGACGGGTAGCGCAATAGTCGGAGTACAACGGGTAAAATGATATTGTTTTAGCTGAAAACGAGTCCTCGGTGGACGCTTAGAGGCCCCATTTTCCCTCGGACCGCTCGACGCCGTAAAAACTGAATGTGTGAAAATATCAAGCAGTCTTATCCAGCTTGTAGGCATCCCAAGCAAGAAAGAGAAAGGCGAGATGAAGGAAAAGGGAAAAGAAAAACTGTGAAAAAAGGGAAAAAAAAGGAAAAAGGGGGAAAGAGTAAAAGGGAAAAGGAAAAAGGGGACGCGATCGTTCCCCCGTGTCTGTGAATATGCCAGTCTCCGAAGTAAGCTCCCACGCTGATACGTCCCTCGCCTCAAGGATGTCGTATCAAAGGTATCAGCCCTATATGCGTGCATAAGTTTACATACAATATTGCCAGGCCATTTACACGCGAGGAAACTATAGCTTCATATATGAAGAGTGGGGTATTAAACTGTAATCTTCAAAAGCTAACTTTCGGATCTTTATTTTTGATAGTATACGTATACGTATACATACATATATATATGTGTATGTAAAGATGAAATTTTCCCCGTTAATGGAGGGGCTGAAGTTAGTCGTAAGTCTGGATGCCTGGTCCCCAAAGACCCCTTCAAGGTTGACCACTATTTCTCCCCCGATTTGGTGCGGTTTCCCGAAACATACCGAGAGAGAAGCTTCTAGATCCTTCTATTGTTCCTGTTTCCTCCAGTATACGAGGTACGGAACGTAACGACTCCGAAGGGAGAGAGAATTGAGGTGGTGCAATAAGACGTGGCTGATGTAAATGTGGTATCTACCCCAAAAACAAAACCGCAACGAGGTACAAAGGGAATCCCTTATTCCTCATTTTTATTATTTTCCGTGTTTTTCAAACTTCTTTTCAACCATTCCCTTCTCTTCCCTTTCTCTTATTTCCTCGTTGATAGTTAACGCGCGTTTATCACCGTGCAACATTGCAGTCTGCAATTCTGAGGTAACCGCCTCCATTCCTCGTTCTGAAAACACTTATATTTACGGCCTAGCTAGCTAGCTAGCTAGCTCAGCTAGTAGACGATACTCTGCACTACTTGCTACTCGCAGAGTTGGACTCAACTCGAGACTCTAGACTCTAGACTTGGTGGAGTTTCAACCCTCGAATAAAGGCCGGAGGCTCTACATGTTGACGTGGCTTCGACGGACCGTGTAACTATATACGTATAATACCTACGGTAGATGTAGTCTCAGGTGTAATTTACCCTGTTTCTTTGTTTTCAGAAATAATTATTCATTCATTCATTCGCCATTGACGTTACTGAAGAAAAAATAACTAAAATAAGAAGAAAATTTTCTATGCTTGAGTGGAATAAACGCCTTTATTATGACTACCCTGTATGTCAATCAATTAGTACATCTCATTCAAGTACATATATATATTATCTTACATAATCATATTTGATCAAACGAATCAAGGTCCCTTCTCTCTTTTCGAGGCACCATAATCGGGACTTTTCCCCTTTTCCCCTCCTATAGTCCTTCTGGTGGCTAGTTTGTTGTAAATCGATAGTCTCGACTCGCCGGCTCTAACGCTTTCAGACCGTTGTGTGCTACTGGTGCACGAGAATTCCAACGGTCCGGTAAACCGTGCCTGGAATGATTGCATTCAGCTTAAATCAGTCGCGAAGAAAAATATCAAGCCGGCTTTAAGAGGGTCCACCCATCCGGCATTCACCCTTGTAGACCGACAAAAAAATGGCACATTTTTTTCTCTAAATTTAATTCTGAAAAATTGAATCAGGGTACGAAACTTACGGTTCAAGTATTCGACGGATTATTTCATTCTCATTATTCGAAGAGGAAGATAAATCGAAAATATTAAAATTGCTAAACAGTGGATCTACACGAAATTTCAATACGGTAAAAGATTTGTATTATTAGTTTTTTTTTTTTACGAAAATGAAACCGATTTAATTTTTTACTTCAAAATATGAATAGGACATTTTTACCAACTGTAAAACCGTTCGAATCATTTCTTTCAGACTTTACGTTCGCCCGGAACTCATGTTTCATGTCATTTTTTTTCTTTTTAAGATATAATAAACCGTGGCTCCGATTTATCCCACAACAACCCCTCATTTTCTAAATAAAAATATGAACAGACAGCAATGTACGTGCCTCCGGTTACTCTTCAATGAACGTATCAAACTAAACAAAAAAGAAAGTTAATTCCTTCCGTTTTCTCTAAGGGTTGAATACTCCCTTGAGAATCCCTTCTGCTCATATACAAGGCTTGACAATATAGGGGTAATAAATACGGGGATAAACTTTACTCGTTAACATATCGAGGCTGTAGGCTGGGTGCCATCCGCATGTTCTAACAGCAGAAGATACGCGATACGACGTCAGACAGAAGCGGGAACAAGACTAAGGCTAAGGCTAAGGCTAAGGCTAAGGCTAAGGCTGAAGCACGGGAGTGGTAGAAATAGCGGTTAAGGGCAGCCAGCCCTCGAAGTCGCGAATACGCCGTCGGCTGTACCATCCCGTCTCCTCGGGCACCCCGTGTTTGTTCATAAAATGTAACTCGATTTCCTCCCCTTACGGGAAAAGGGGGGTTTTGAGGGTGAGGAGTGGGCGACGCCGCCCCAAACAGCGGAAGCATCAAAATATTAGCATATTGATCAGCCTCTGCCAACCTTCCCAGGCTCAACCTCTTAAATTTAGGAACATAAAACCCACTTAGCGTCAACAACCACTCCGCCGTCCTTTTTATACCGAACTTGATACCTAGCCCGCGTATCTCTTGGATAAGGACAACGTACCATCCGCGCGTGCCTCTCTAGATTGCACAGGGTGCTAGTATGATATAGCTAGGTGGGTATATGGGATTGCGCTAAAAAGTGTCGATCGAGATACGAAGATAATGGCTTAGAAGATATATTTATTATTATATGATTCCGCGAAGAGTTTAACCTTCGCGATCGTATATGATAATAGGGTTGTAGATATTCATTGCAGAAGTGATATTTTAGATTTTTTTTCTTTACTTTTCTTTATTTTCTTTTTTTTTCTTTGGGACTAGGGAGAAAAGGTAAACTAAATAAGCTTATGGTTTTATAAAACACTCGGTTGGATTTCCGCATCTCTTCCGGAGGAATATCAGAATAGCGCAACAACTTTGAGCAAGTTACAATTGTATATAATATAACCGGCGCCTTGACTAATCCTGACTAATAGGGATCTACTTGTCGGAAAGGTCGGTTATACCGGAAGATGCTGCCGCGTAGCATTAACTTACCACCACCCAACCCCAACCCCAACCCCAACCCACCTTCCTGTAGACTGGTTTCCGGCACAGCAGGCTTTGCGATACGCCAAAGGATGGATCCCACTGTGAAATGCACTCACGAATCCCATTCCTACAATATCTGGTTCAAACCCTCCATCCCTCTTTAATGGAGAGAATAGAAGAAAAGAAAAGCTGCGCGGGGTACCCCAACGTTATTTACCGTGCTGAGTGTTTTTTTGGCTTTTTCAAATATGCGGGTTTATATACCTATATGTTAAATGTGTATGAGGAGCGATAAATACGTAGTGTGAATATTAGACATGTTTTAATGAGGTGGAATCGATAAAAGCTTTGAAATTTTTTTATTTTTTCACGTTTTTTCACTTTTTTTATCGGCCTTTCGGGGAATGTTAACTTTGAGTCTCGTTCAGTTTTCGTTCCTTTTCCCCTAAACCCACTGGTACCCGATTACGGGGGACCGATTAAATTCTTACTTTCATCGACTCGTTGCTCACGGGGTGAAGGTCGCCCCTTTGATCCCCGGAACCGCTGCCAAGTGCCAAGACCAAGACCCACCCGCCTGCCTGCCTGCCTGCCTGCCTGCCAGCCAGCCGGTCGGTCGCCATTCTCTCGGTCCGTCAGCTACGCGGGTTTTCCACTGCGAAACGGATCAAAGAAACAATATTTACCCTTTGCCGCGGCGCACTACCTCCGTTAGATACCCGTGGCACGTGCTCAACTCTCTAAAATCTGCACGTTCGTTTAGTAATGAAGCGATTGAGGCTATAAGGGGATGTTTTCCACGAGCTGAAGGTTAATTGTTCAATAAGCTTAGTTTCGTTTTGGCAGGGTATACAACATTATTCCATTAAGAAGTGAAACCTTTTGAGAAAAATTATACCTACCCCTATTATGCAATGAAAAAATATCTACCTAATCCGGTTAATTTACGTTTATAATATAACATCCATAATATTTCTTGACAGAACCTTTACCATTGACTTCTTATGTGGATTTCTTAGAACACATTAGAAACGCAATGATCATAAGGAGATTTGTTATATCTCGGTATTTCTCGATTCCGTAAATGGGACGATAGTTGAAAATATCAGTCGATTTTTCCGACAATTCGACAACTTCGTTGATCAACTGATATCAAATCACAATTCAATCTGAACATCAATATCCTGATAAAATAACCCCAATCACGTGAAACGTACGTCTAGAAATAGCAGTCCGATTTCAAGAGCTCTGGGATATCCTGTTTCTCATTTTTCTACTCTTCGACACCTTGGTGATGAAAAAAGAAAAAAAAAGTATTGGTTTCAGTCAAAAAATGAATTTTTATCATTTCAAATTCACTGTCTCCGGCCCTCCGGTATCGAAAAAATAGGGTTTTGGACAGATGTCAGTATGTCGAACAAAAAAAAAAAAAAAAACACCCGAATGATCTCGGAAGCGGCGGAATAAAATGATATGAAATTTGTGGGATCTTGCATTAAAATGATGGGCACGGAAAATTGCCATATCTCTATCAACTCAAACGTTTGCTTCTATGAGAAAGCAATTCGAAATTTGAATATTCATTGAGAATCTATATTGTTCGTAGTTAGATGGATATCTATGAAAAGTAAGGTGAAGTGAATAGTGTTTTCACGTCTCATTTTCTTCATTTAATAGGATTTAGAAATCCATATTTTTCCCCGTGAATAGCACAACGATAATTTCCTCGCCTTTACCCGTCCGTCAACGACGATCGCTCGATTTGGCCCCCCCCGGAGCATCTCTCCGAAATTAGGAAGGACGCGGAAGTACCGATGGAAGAGAAGCAAAGGGAAGTAAAGTGAAGGGTATAGGGTATAGGGAAGGGTTGCCCGCAGGGGGTTTGCGGGGGTGCGGCATCGATTTCGAAATTTTCATCAATAGCGTTCAGGGTTGAACGCGGGAGCTACTCACGGTGGTAAAAAGCGTTAGTTACAAATCGCACCGAGCTGCTCTGGTAGGACGGGGGCGAGCGAGTTCGTATTAGGGGTAATGGGCATTATCTCCATCGATCCCGGCTCAACTCCACCCGCGGCCCGTCCGTCCCTGCCACCCGCCACCCGCTTTATACCGCTTTCCAAGCCAACCCGCGGCAAAAACGCGGGAGAACTCGTCCGTTATGGGTTCGAACCGAGGGTGAACGGGGGTGATCACGTATATGCCCGGATGCCCCCGGATTCCCGGATGCCAGCCTCACCTCCGGTTTGGATCGGAGGCGAATCGGAGGGTCATCGTCCGTCGCCACCGTCGGTTGCCTCGAGTCTGGGACCATAGTAGATATATAATAAGGAACGCTGAGACTTAGACATTGGGTAGCGATTCGATATCTGCAATCTAAGCAAATTCTTCCATCAGCATCGACTTACAATACAGAAATATCGCACGGCTTGTCCACACGACGTATACATTTCATTTTGCCAACAGATATACATACCTATATATTATATAGTAGCTGAATAAACCGGTAATTAGTATCGCATAAAATATAATGTGCAGAAACAACAGGTTTCCATTCAATCGTATGTAGTATCAATTTTTCTCCTCTTAACCCTCTGCCCTTTCAGTTGATGATTTTTTTATTCCACAACGCCTCGGGGTGCCTATTCAAAACGTTACCTCGGGTACAATTTGACTTTGCTTTGGTATTGGTACCTTCGTCTGCCTATCATCCCCCCCAGTTCTTGGGGCTTGAATTCCTGCGGGACCATAGACCCGCGGTAGATATAGGTACGCGTGGAATGATTCTTGTTACGGTCTGGGACCGAACCTGTTGAGTTTGGTACCCTAAGTCGACAGCCCCCTAAAGGATAGTGTGAAATTATTTACGAATAAGAATACGACGAGGGGATCAGCTGATTGAAACTCCGTGTCGAGCAGCTTATTAAAAGAAGAAAAAAAAAAAAAAAAATAGCGCAAAGAGCAAAGCAAAACTTTGTACATTTAGAACTTTAATTCAATTCTATTAATTCTCCGAAAGTACCTAACATCGCGCAAAATTTCGCACAGAATTTTAATTTTCAATAATTCAATAAAAAAAGAACATTTCTCAACGATAAATAATATATACGAGTTTCATTCGACTCGTTCAAGATAAGGAAAAGAATTGAAAAATGAAAAGTATCTTTTATTTAAACGAAGTGAGTAATCAGCCATGACTTGAAATCCACGTCACTCACAGCGATATATGCTGAAATGAAGAAATCGCTTGTATGTTATACCTGGGCGTCGGGTCTCGTCGCGTCGCGGTCTCATGCTCTTATTATGTATCACTAGACTATGTATATACTCTAACATATAGTACAACCGACTGTTTATAGAAGGTAATACACTCGGTTCCAATGTCTGTGTCCGCATGTGTGTATCTTATTTGTGTGCGTGGGTGATATGATACGCGCATCGTCCGCAGTTATTCAGTAGTATGCGTCTTGACTGGACTAGAACGCCGGGTACTCCTGAAGTCGGTTATGAGTTCAATCCCGTGGTGTCGCGTCGCGTTGGGTCGCGTACCCGCGAATATGTATAATAAGGTATTATAACGTGTTGACCACGTGATTCTTATCGGATTTTCTTTCGCTTGGCTACCACTTATGCTACTGGAGCAAAATTTTTTATTTTATTTTTTCTCCTTATCAACCAACTCAGTAGTTCGTCGCCGCGACGAATAGTAACGTAAATTATGACCGAGTAACGCGAGTAACAAACGAGCCGAAGTTTGGTGCCCCGCTGCGGGTGGCTGCTGCGGACTGTGGTCACTCGGTTTTCTCCATTTCTCGTTTTATCTGACCAAGCCGCGACGCAATCGCATATCGCAAACAAGAGGCACCCGTTGACTCGTGACGCTTCCGCTCTGGGCTTCCGGTACGCCGACCGCACCGTTTCCTGCCTTGCCCTGCCTACTGCTTGCTCGACAGCTACCATATTCATGTTTCTCTCAATCCTGGAGCGGTCGCAATCGTCTGCGTAACGTAGTGCGAGTCGTGTAGTGCGAGGGAAACTCTATAGCCACGCGGAAACTAGTCGTTGAATTAATATTAATTTTTTGTTTTTTTTTTGTTTTTTTTTTTTCTCTTATTTTTACGATCAGTTATCGAAATAAATTACTTATTCATCTTCTGCATCTGCATATATACATACATATATGTATAATCATAATTCGACGTGGTGAAGTGACCTGAAGTGAATTTGAAGTGAAAAATTTGATAAAAATAAAAGAAAATATAAAAAAAAAAAAAAAAAATTAAAAAATTTCTTACAGAGCGAATTTCACGCTAAATATCGCCACAGTGAAGAGAGAAGACGAACAAGATAGGACAGGTGATGGTAATGTTCTGCTAAGATGGCAGGGATACCAGGAAAGAACAAACTCAAAATTGGCAATGCCGGACGATACTACGGGGCGTACCTACTCTACGACGTGGCTAACTCATGTCTAACGAGTCTTCGCAGTAAAGTACCACACCAGACAACAACACCTACAGCTGGAGTAAATCCAGGAAATATATCTCTTGGTCCGGCCTCACCTATCCACGTTCAAAATCCCCGTGAGTGAAGTGTTTTAGGTTTTGAAATCGAGTTACCGAGTTAGTTAGCTGGTTGACGTGCGTCGTTTCTATTTATCGTTCGCGTTGTTATCGCTAGTCGTTTCCGTGGGCGATAAAAAATAATATATATATATATATAGTATATAGGTATATATGTATATATGTATATATACATGGAAGGGATATCGCGTGGTAACGCGTGAGGAACCTCATGCGTATACCTTCATGGGTTTGAAATCGTTATTTGTGGCCTGCGTGGAGTGAAATTAGGAAATTGGTTCCCTATTTTGAGAGGAAAAGCGCGGAAACGGTCGGGGCGAAGAAGAAAAAGAAGGAGGATGGGGATGCGGATGAGGATGAGGATGAGGACGAGGATAAGGATGAGGATGAGGATGAGGATGGTTGGTCCCCGTGATTCTGGAGGATTAAATGGCAAAATATCACTCGGAGCTGAGGAGTTGGAGCCTGCAAGCTCCGGCATTTGAGAGAGAACGATGGGGCGAACGTGACCGAAATATTCTTATATTCTAGGCGCCGTAGGTCGTAGTGGTGCTAGTCTCGGTTCGGTAGTAGGTAACGCCCGGCTTGAAAAAATGCCAACTAAATAAAATTCCTCAAAGTTCCTCGGAAATCTTTGCTCTTCTCTCTAACCCCGACTATAGACCGAAATCGTCGTCGTCGACGTACCTCGCCTCACCACCTCAGAGTCCTCGACACTGTCCGCGTTTCATTAGAACCTCACGGGCTGTGGTTTTTTCACCCGCCTCGTGGCTTTCAGTGAAATCTCATTTCCGCGTGGCTCTGTTTAACGTATTTCCATCCTTAACGAGCCTCGTAAAGAATAACATAATACGCGAAATTAACAATTAAGAGCCCAGCCCAGAACCCAGAGCAGAAACGGCGCGGGTCGGGTGGGTTGGTTTGCAGGCGTATAACCGGGCCGAGTGTAAGCGAGGGTAATTAACTCCCAGGCAGTAACCGGGTTTAGCTCTTATTCCTCAAAGCCGAACGGTGAAGAAAACTTGTAAACTCTAACCGAGAGAGAAAAAAGTAAGAAAAAAGAAATGAAATGAAAATCGTCGCAAATTTTTTCCAAATAGGTAGCAAATTTTCTTATCCTATCTTGAAACCAATCTAATAAATTTACGGTTTAAATATCAAACATTTATAATACTCTACCTAGCCATATATCCATAACGTTTTCAATCGTTGTATTTATAACAAGCACACTTAGACATTCTCGACCACAGGCGACAACTGCTAAGGCAAACTAAGCTGACGGAATTAACGAGCTATTGTTTCTCTAATCAAACCAAGACACTTTACGAGTGGTCACACTCACTGACCCGATCCTTGTGTTTTAATTAAGATAAAATCAATAATTCAATTGAGAATCGAGAATCGAGAATCGTAAGACGTCTCTGCAGACGAAGTTAAAATATTGGGTATTGATTTTCTCTGTAATTTAAAGGAATTTCAGAGTGAAATTTAAACGCATGGAATACATATCGGAAGGTTCTGACCGATTTATTAACCGCGCGTAAAATAGGACCATAGATTTAGCGTTACGAGGTTCGAATTTGAGGAAAAAAAATTTTATGCTCGTCCTGCTCCTCCGCAAGTCTCTGACAGAAAGCACCCCAGACTATGCGAAAAAGGAGTGAGAGACGAGGAAAGAGCATACGTTAGGGGTTCGTGGCGAATTCTTATAAATCAAAAACCCGGTACCGCAGAAACGGCGTGCCGACCAGCTCAGGGACGCCGGCGTCTACCTATATTACACGTGGCCTAACGCGGCCCGTCCGAGGGTGCGCGAGATGAAAAAAATTGCGGGGAAATAAAAAAGAAAAAACTATGATTTACACTCGCTGTGCCTCAGACCTGTCTGTCTGTCTGACTCTCTGCTGCAAAGGGTCGAAGGATGGAGTTCGAAAATACGTTTCAATCCGCGAGTGAGAAAATTACGGTTCGTAATCATTCGGTTTGGGAAATGCATCTTTTCTCGCCGAGTTACTACACCCCCCATGAGTTATCTAGGCGATGCTATTATTCGGTGGAAAATACTAGAGATCGAATAACAGGGAGATAGATAGATAGATAGATAGATGTTTTATTTTTTATCAATAAAAATATTGGATAATAATTAAGAAATTAAACCGAGATAGAGAAAAGTATATGAAAGTAAAATAGAAATACTAGGATACAGAAAAAGACAAGGTAGGTGAAAAATAATAATACACAGAGAGGAAGAGAGAGACTGAAATGCTCCTGTGTAAAACCGTGTTATTTATGAAAGCTTAAAACAACAAGTTTCAGTCGCGTGAGCGAGAGCCTAGGCCGCGGTTCTTCGCGGTTCTCCCCTTTTGTTTGAGCCGAGTTAATAAATCACGATTAGTTTATAAATAGTTTGAAACAAAGTATAAGTTGGAACCATGAGGGAAGTTACCTGCATAAGTTTACTCGGGTTTAATTATTTTTTTTAACCTTTAAAGGTTGGTACAGCCGACCTAGGGCTCTTTCAGTATACTATATGACAAGGGATGCTCGTTGACCTGTCCTCAAAAAAATAATTAATAAAAATAGATTGTAAATGTGAGACTGACACTCCCGACGATGCCATTCATTAATACTCCGAGCTGCCATCAAATCGATGAAGAATATTGATAAACGCATAAACTTAATATACAGGATAAAATTTATGCTCTCGTGTCCCTTTCTCAATCTCAATTCCCTTTTTTTTTTTCTTCTTCCTCTCAGGGTTTTTATCTTTATTTTTCGAGCGACGAAATACCATAAATTGCGGGAACAGAAGGACAAAATTTTACCTAAAACTTGGTCAGTTTGCGACACCTGAAAGCATTTATCTGGCCTAACGACGTAACTCCGTTGCCGCAACGCCCGCACCGCGGTCAGAAATCCACAGAACACCAAACGCCGTATAGAAACTCTTGTCTTTCGAAGCACGTTGATAATACCCATAGCATAGATCAAATCAATCTCTTGAGTGACCAGAAAAAAAAAAAAAAAAACTATTGTGTTCGATGACTTCGATCCTACGATTAATTTGTAATCATTATCACAATCTGCATACACATGCATGCTTTTTCATAGTTGATCCGATTGATTGTCAAATCGTTATTTTTTTTTAATACAATTTCATCTTGTATACGACGGTTTCTCGTCGTTTTTTTGTTGCGGAGGCTGCGTATATCATATCGAAACTTTTCTCGCCCACATCCTAAGATAAATATTTCAATACCGTGTATATTGCGTGGTGTAAGGATTTAGGAAAAGTCTCACGCGCGATGAGTACCTACAAGAAACATTTTTTATTTTTTTGTTCATTTTTTAATGAACTTTTCGCGAGATTCTACCCAGTCTCTTGATTCCGGAAATGAATGACGTATTATTACACGTATGTCTACACGGCTGACAGGGTAACGTTAATAAGTAAACAGGTATTGGTTGACCACAGATCGAAAACGTTGCAATGCAGCCAATACCACAGTGACTGTTCGCGGTGTGTAAGTCTGACCCGACCCCAACCCAGGTTTACTTGACCTACCCTAACCCGGTCGATCTCAATTCCTGGTAATCGTCGCCGAGTTCTCCGATTCGCTTCAAGTCCGTCGCCAGTTCGTCGCCGTCCCAGGGCACGATTCTCCCTTTCATCTTACCCCTCTGCTACCCTTATAAATATTTCGCCTCTGTATCCAGTTCTGGTGGAATATTCTAGTTGTAGCATAAAATCAAGTTAAAGCATTTATAATAAACGCCCTAAATAAGTTTCATCAAAACTACTATAAAAGTAATTAAAGGTACCTATTCGTGTCCTTTGGTAATTAACTTTCGTTAGTTTCAACGCACGCTATGCTTTTAAAACTAATCGTTATACTACTATGACTACTATCGTATAAATACACCAAACGTCTCAAACTTTTCGTACAAGTGTCACATAGGTATTACCGGTAAATAAAACCAGGATTTTAACCCATTCAATCATAATATCATATCTCCTTTATTACCATTCAATAAACTTTCTATACGCTAGGTTTATTTATGACTTGAAAAAACATTCTATGAAATCGTCACATTATAGTTGAAACCGATTATCAAACCAATATATTCAAATTTGCAATTCGATTTGGTGTCTCTGAAAAATAGGACAGGTATTTATTCAGGATGAACTTTCGTTGGATGAATTTTGAACAAGTCGATCAAGTTTTAAAACGTGTTCATTTTCTTGATCATTATTATCAGAACTTGAATTTTATAAAAAAAAAAAAATCGCGATTCTGACTACAGCAGACTTTCCCACTTCGTAATATATATATACTATACTCCCGGTTTTTCATGCATCGGCGCTTTTCGATCTACTGCCAGAAGTTCTAAGACCGAATGATTCCATATCATATCGAGAAACCACGATTATGAGAATAGCATAATTCCGTTGGAAGCCAGCCGACTAACTACATCGACTAGAGGACAGAGAAGCCAGGAGTGTGCCCTGGGTAGATAGGTAATTCGAAGAAAGCTAACCCCGAGGTAAGCCGTAGGTGGCTGGCTAGATCCATAAGTCGGTAAAATGGGAGCAAAACGGTTAGATTGAAGAAAGTCAGGATGAGGGGGTAATAGATAGGACGGCGTGTAGGCATCCTCTGGAATACGAAATGAGTCCTAGTAGGTGGGTAGGTTCCCCTTGAATCGTTCGACCCCGTTTAAAAGTATGGCGCGAAAGCCCTCTGCCATAGCACGAAGGGCGGAAGGCCTCACTGCGCTGACTGCGTTCGCGGAATGCGCTCTACCGCTCGCGGCCCGTGACTAATTCGTCAATTAGGCTAAGCCCTGGCCCCTCTGGTCCTATGGCTATGGCTATGGCTATGGCTATGGCTATGGCCATAGCTATAGCTATGTCTGTGGCTGTGGCGATGGATACGGGTGTGGGTATGGCTCAAACTCTGCAGCGGCGCTAGTCTGAAACTGAAAATCCCACTTTGGGGACAATAATTTATCAGAGTCGGGTCCTCGGACAATTTTTCCTAATACCACTGCCCGTAATACCACTCCACGGGTATTAGTCAAGTCGGCACGCGTAAATTATAATCCTCCCCTCTGGGTTCGTTTTATTTACCCGAAAATCTTGGCCGCGTAGTTATAGCTATACGAGTCCGCCTGCTTCCCTTTTCTTCGAGATCGAACCCCTGCTGCGGCGTTGGCTCGACGTAGTAAAAGACGCAGGATTTTTATGAGCGATCAAATTTGGCCAAGGTTAGCTTCCGTGTCCAACGTTTCGTTCCCATAAACCTTGGGGTTCTCTGGCCGCTGACCGCCGCTCTAATTTCGAGTGTCGTACTTCTCCTCGATATTTCTTTATCGAGAAAAGACAGATAAGAGAGGGACGTGCCTTTTGACCAATTGCTCGTTTGACTGGAAAGTGACATTTACTTGGCGTCGATTATCTCCCGTTAAAATAAAACTCGTCGTACTGCGGGTTTGGGGTTGATCCTTGAGGCGCCGTCCGCGTCGGCGAAGGAAGGAAGGAATGGAAGGAAGAAAGAAAGGAAGGACAGTTTCATAAATTCTAGTTGAGATAATTTGACTTACAACGTTTTAGCCCTTTTATTGCGGGGACGAAAATCCCCGCACATATTTGCCGCAGATTTTTTTTTCAAGGGATAACTCGAGCCTGGCTCGTTTCTTCTGGTTTATTCTAAACGCCTCGGTGACTCCCTCTCCCTTTCTCTCTATTTCTCTCGGTTTCTCCCTCGCTAAAGTCAAGTCGCCCCACGAGGAGCGACTTCCAGACAATCTTACCCGCGGTATTCCAGCCCCCTAAGGCAAGATTAAGCCAAGTTTCCGCAAACGATTTCGCCCCCGATTGCAGCGTCTAACCGCTTCTCATATGTGAGAACGTTGTAGAGGAGAAACGACCGCAAGAGTTAACGTACCCTGGACCCATAACAGAACCGTAACATTTCCCTGAACGCGTTCTACCTTAAAAATTGCAGGGTCTAGGTAATGAAATTCAAATATTTTCTAGTTATACCAAACTGCACTAGCAGAGGTCTGCGAATACCGGAGTTCGTTTGGTCCGTGGCAAACCACAACTTCTGTGTAGCTGAGCGTCGTTCCAGAGTCCGCATACAAGGGTAACACACCCCCACATATACACGTACGGCGTAACACACCGTCGCGGTACATTCACGACTGGTGCGCCGCGCATAGTAAATGGATTGACCAATATTTGCGGGCTTTTGGCAAACAATCAAACAAACAGGAACTGTTTCCCATGTTCGAACGCTAAATGTTAGTTAGCGCAGCTCAGGTGTGTGTCATTCCCATTAGTCGTTGCGGTGATTGTCCAGCTTCTATAACTGCGGTGGGAACGTGCCCTCTCGCAACGCCCTGATAATATACCCTTAAAAAAAAAAAACAAAAAAAAAATCATTTCAAAATGGGCCAAAAAGAAAAAAGGGAACATTATACAAGTAGAAAAGTTTGTCAGATTGATACTGAAGAAGAGTGACAGAAAAAATAAGTATAAGACCGGAAGTCATTACAGCATTACAGCTTTTTGTTCATATTCTTTTGAGGTGGAAATAGTAGGCAATAAAACAGCGCAACATTGATAATAATGGTAAAATATAGGGGGTTCGAATTATTTTAGGGGTAGTAACAACAAACGAAGTACCGTGTATTTAAAGCATTAATAATAGTTACGTAGGTACATAACTCAACCATGCTGTGACCCACATCGCGCTAATATTCAGATAATTAATATTAGAGTTAGGGGAGGTTGGGAAGTTCGTCGCGCGTTTGTAGGTGATTTTGATTTGGCTACGTTTCAGTTATACGCCCTCGGTAGGTGGTCAACGGTGGTACTAGGGGGTTGTGAAACCCTGAAAACGGGTTAAACTCGAGGGTGCAGGGAGGCATGGTATTTAAATTCCATGCGTGTATTCCACCGGAAAGAGGAGAGTCGGAAAGAGAGACCGAAAGAGAACGATAGAGAGAAAGAGAGAGAGAGAGACAGGAGGAGGAGGACTTCGAACAGTGGAGGATCGGTCAGCTGTCGCTTAAATATACTTTGGCCCCCTTCCTACCGTCATCCCCTATTTTCCCCATACTACGAGGACGAAAAGCCGGAACGCGCAAAACCCCTTTGCGTATAATTCCTGAATAAAAAGCCCGTCCTCGCGTAAAGAACATTCATATTCATCTACCGGGGACGTCGTTCGCGGTAGGAATCGCGCAACAAACGGGATGTATGGGTGGATGCAGTCAACAACATTAACTTGTACATATACGAGGTCTAAATTTGAGGTTTCAAATTATTTGCTCCATGCTGCTGGGTTTGTTTTGTTTCGAATGTTGACCGACCCGGACTTGTAGCTTTTCGTTGCCCTCATTATTATTCGGACCTTTCACTCCGCAGATAAATTTCATACCACCCCCCTCCCCCCCAGACTTATGTAGCATAGTATCACATGCGGAAATATGTGCTGATCTAATCAACGGTCTAACATACTCATTAGCTGAAAAGGTATTGCGGATCGAAATTACCTGCACGATATCCATCTACCTAATTTCGTGTACGAAAAATAAAACCGGGGAGCTATTTATCAGCTCTCGAAGTTTTGGTACAGGGTGTATTTGAGGGTCCAGACTGACCATGGCGACCGCAGAGTCGATGAAAACCTTCGAACGATGCCAAAATTGAGAATCACTGAGTGAGTGGTCGCATGTTTCCCAACGAAAAAGCCTCGTCCCTGTAGACGGAGGAAACGGCGGCCATTTCCTGGTGACGTCGAGACGCCCGCGTGGACTCTATGGCCAAATCCTTAAAATATATCTGACCGTGAAGGGCGCGTAAAAAGGAGCCGCAAGATACCCTCTCGACTCGAGAGAGGTTGGCGATGATGAGCAGCGGTGAGATTTCGACCAATATATAAATATATGATGCGGTATACAGCTGATATACAGAGTGAGTTATAGGGTAAGAAATTTTTGACAATATACAAGAACGTACTATGCATGGTGGTCGAAGTGAACTCTACGGCTCCGTTTTGTCTGGTTAGATCCATATCCCCCTTGGTATAGTATCAGTCGGATATAATCTGAAAGAGGGAGAAAAGACGAGCGTTGACAACTCGCGTGGCGACAAATTCACTTTGCTCATATTGCTCAGCTTGCTCACATTATGCTAGAGCTTGAGGCCGTGCAGCCTACGGTTCATTGCCCTTTTTCTCAGTTTTTTCCCCTGCCCTATGACCCCACACGTAGGTACGTACATACATATGACGCCGGCTGTGGCAGAGAGAGAAAGAGAGAGAGAAAATAAGAGAAGAGAAGCTAGCGCGAGCTCAGCGATTCTCGACTCGTCGGTTTTTTGCGAATTTTTTACATCCAACATCCCCTTCGCTATCCAACCACCCTCGGACTCTCCCACCCGCCAATATTTGCGCGCATCTTTCGGCTTATCTTCGGACTGTAACGGCTGAAGCCAAGTTTGGTCTCTGATTTGTGCAAACTCAACCACCGCAACGCATACCCATCCCCCGAAGTCGCAACGGCTTACATATTCATCGACCCAGAGGTTAATTACGATATTGGTCCCAAGACGTCGGTCGCCTTCATTCCACGCCTCAAAGTTGAGCCGAAGTTGCGAGACGAGACTCGATCACGATCGATACTTTCGAGGCAGAGCCATGGGAGCCTCCTTTTTCGTCCTATCCTACACACCTATATACGAGCTACACGTATCTATATTAGACATATGTGTGTAGCTCTATGTTGCTATATACTACCTATAATGTAGCTGTCGATGCCCACCGCGTCTATCACCGACACGATCGAACGCAGGGAAGAGGCGGGCACCGAATTCGCAAACGGATATCCGTCGTGGGCAGCACCCGCTTCCCCAGTGGCCCGTGCCTTTTCCCATATCCAGCTTCTATATATCTACGTGCGAAAGGTGAAAGCCGCGGAGAACTTATGGTGCGTCTCTTTCCGCATTTTGCTCACCCTCGAAGAGAGAGAGAGAGAGAGAAAGAAAAAAAAAGAAAGTAAAAAATGACATTGCGAAATTCCTCTCTCTCTCTTTTTCTTTATCTCTATCTTTATTTTGACCTCGAGAAAATTCCTAATATTTTTCTTCTTCTTCTTCTTCTTCTTCTTCATTCTAGGAAATAATTACGTAACTCATATACCTCGCATATAGTTTCCGGGAAAATCTAACTGACGGTCTCGTCCGCAGACACAAAGCTTTGCTGTACGTAGATTACACACATGGATAAGTTGGTATATGTTCCTACATGGAAAAAAACACATACGTGTATAGGTGAGTATAGACGAGCGACGAGGCGGTTGCTAGCACGTGACCAGCATCCCCTATCGTCTCTCAGTACTCGTCAATTCTTTCTCCTTCGTATTCCCCGTTCACCCTCAACCTCCTCACCCTCAGAATTTCTAGTCCTCGTCTGCAGAGCAACCTCGTTTTTCTATCCGCGTTGCGGGTGGGCGCCGTTTGTTCCCGATTGAAAAGTTTAACGGGTAACATACATACAGAGACAGTATAACATCATACGGTACAGCACAGTATAGCATAGTATATAACGCGTACACACGCGTAGCGAATAGAACGGATAGAGGGTAGTGCAGCATAGAGGCGTCGATGGCGGTGGTCAGCGTTCTAGCGAGCGTTAACTCAACGTTATTACGTTACACCGCGACCCATGCGACGCAAAGCTTTCATTTTCCGTACCGATGCACAGCGCTCGATTATTTCCCTCGATTAATCTATAATTCGATAAATACCGCTACCCCGCTACTGCCTATTTATTTGTACGCTAAACGACCCGGAATTCACCTCGAATAGAAAATATCCATCTAACCGTACCACCGCTACCTTTGTCATCCATCCACCCAAAACCCAACCCCAATCCCAACCCTTCTTCTCATCCCTCTTTACTGCGATACTAACGGTGTACGCAGTATTGAGCTTTGTGTATCGAGATTCTGATGTCGAGAATACCTACCTCTACATAAAATCGCGAATAACCATACTACCACTTTGCAGAATAGCATCTGTAGACGAAGCCAGTAATATTTAACGATTATTAGTTCAAGTATCGTACAACAATATTCATTAACATTAACTTTCTTTATTTCTTTTACATTTTATTTGTCTTTATATTTTCTTTGTGCTCAGAGCGTGCGTAGGACATTAATAAAAAGCCTTTTCCTTTTCCTCTTCCTTTTCCTTTTCCTCTTCCTTTTCCTCTTCCTCTTTCTGTTTCGCTTTCTTTATACCCTCCTCTCTCACGCTGAGGGATTGTGGGTGGCGGTGAAGAGATCTTGCCAACGTTACCTAGGGTAGAGAAAAGCGTGTGTGTTATATGTATCTGGGTATATGGATATAGTATATCTATATATATGTATATACGTATACAAGATATACGTGTACGCATATGTATAAGTACATCTACCTACTACTGGTCGTAAATAACGGATGCCAGCAAACATAGCCGAACCCAAAGCAGCCATCACACGCGTGACTCGTGACCGAGGGGTGGATCGGGATGCCAATAGGGATGAGATTGGGATGGGGGTTGAGGTGGATGTGGATGTGGATCTGGAGGTGAAGGTGGAGGTGGAGATAGAAGCGAAAGTCGGGCGCTGAATGAAACTTCGAGTAAATAATGCAACCCCTCAATGTCGACACCTAGCTCTTTCACTTTCAGAGGTCGGTGGCTCTGATGCGTGAAGGTATACTTCGAGGATTTACTTAAGTAGATATAGTATATCTCTGCAGATATATATGTATATCTATATATGCATGCCGGGTAGAAAATGGGCCAAAATAAGCGAACCAATTTGCATGATTACTCGGTCAACTTGGACTCAATTCCCCGATCTGAATTAGTACGCGGTTAATATCGTTCAAATTCATTTTGTTTTTCTTTGTCGAATATCGTTTTGTCCCAGAAATTGGTTCGATATGTTTAATTATCGAATTCCCACTACCTCGACTATTCGGTTTCGTCGAACCATTAACGCGCGACAAAAAGAGCGGATTTACTGTAAAATAGTCTAAATCTGAACCCATCTCAATATATCAACAATTTAACAAAAACTAAAGCTTGTGTGTGTTTTTTCTTTCCATCATACAACGTCAGCGGTATGAAGGAAAATTATTTTATGACCGCAGTTTTTATTTATTATGAAAAGAAAAAATAAAATTGAATGTGAATCTAGAACATAACTTTTCATATATGCAGCTACATTTGGCTAGAAAATTTGAATAGTCCTCAAGATCTGCTAATAGTAGTTCTTTTACATTGGACCCATTTCAGTATCGTATACCTGCAGCAGTGGCTTTAGGCTATTTACAAACGTCCGGCAACCCCCCCTCCCGTTCCCGGTTCTTTACATTTGCAAGCTTGAAAAGCTATTTATTGTTCTACCCTGTGCCGAGGGGTAGGTCCTCGGGGAATTTTGCAGGCAAGCCAAAACGCGGTCTGATCGACCGGTTCGATCGGTAGCTGGGTCGGAAGGCAGAATGTAGTTGCAGCGGGGTCTCGCTTTGCCTTTTGCACTTTCCGTAATCAATGGCCCCGTTGATAACGGGGTGGGTTTGCATACATTTTCCGTACGCGGATAGATACCACCACCAGCCGCATGTAAAATGCGCGTTGGACTGGTTCCTGTACGAAGAAAGAAAGAAAGAAAGAAAGATAGAAAGAAAGAAGGAAGGTCGGTGGATATACACGCAGTGGGAAAAGAGCCGACTACTCGTGGTTGGCATAACCCCGCAACCCCCCCCTGCATAACCCCGTATAGTCGCTGCTCTGTATAAAACATTCAAAGGGTTGTTTTTATTTCGGCGCGATTCAATGCATTCTATAGTGAACCGACCCCCGACCCACTTCCTCCTCTTCCGCCTCCTCATCCTGCCTGCATTTCAAATTGATGGATTTAACCGGAAAAACGTCCGGGCCACCGCGCGCCCCTAGAACCACCGCGTCAATTTAAATAGTTTTGTATAATTTTAAAGTTCGTCCCTTAGCCGTCCCGGCCTGCACGCGGTACGTGTTCAACCCCACGTGTGTTGTAAATAGGATACCTGTCTACGTGTGAGTACATATAGTACATGGGATTTCGGGCGCCCATTTCTACCGCCCCTTTCAAAAGTTTTCTTCCCTAATAGTTTTCAACGTCTCCGTGAACTAACCCCCTACCCTTACCCCTACCCCTACTCTTATACTAACCCCCCACCCCTGTGAAACTGTCTCCTCAATCTTGTCTTACCCGACGTTGCGAAACGATAAAGCACCGACATCGATCGTCCTCCGTTTTACCCTCCTTCCATCTACGTTCTTATTCGTCTTCGGCGAGTTCCTCGGGACCAACGTTCGACGGTCCCCTTGAATTAAATACAAAGCCAGGATCTTTTGTACTCCGTAATTCACGGCGGTCGGTTGATCGGTCGGATGGTTGGCTGGTTGGTTGTTGCCGCGTAAATCTACCCTCTGAAACTCACTTCGTGTCTAACGAATTTAATTACTTGATCGTTAGTGAGTTTGCACCTATTACCGGACAATGGACTTCCTGACCCGGAGTTCGTCGCGTCAACGAGCCGTCAAGGAACTACCGAGCCGGAGGTGTCGCGCGGGTTATCGAGAGTTACGAATGAGTCAAGATTCGACCCCCCCTTCGTAGTAACGGGATGAAGGAACGTCGAGCGAGACCATTGCGTTAAGAAAAAAAGATAAAAAAGAAACAGAAAGACATTTCCTGGGCCCATACAACTTTTGGATTTATGACATTCGAGGATCCAGCCAAAACTCTGAGGGTGGTTATAGTTTTCGGATATGGGTAATAATCATTCGTTTCAGTAGCAACCTGGTAGAGCGGTTGGCCTGGTTCCTCGGGTTCCTCGGGTTCCGCGTGATGCCGCGCCTCCTTCGGACCAGGCGACGGTGTCTAGGTTCCTAAATCATCAGATAATTACTTTGGTAATTAATTACAACTCTGTTGGTCCGTGGACCCCGGTGCCGAGGAAACTCACGAGTAAACGAGCTCCTAGCTCTCTCCCCTCGACAACCCGGATCCCCATAGAGTTCGCTGTCTCTACTCTACCGCCCCCGCGGAGACTAGGTTATTTTTCATATTATAAATCACTTACCGATTTTTTGTTCGAAACCTTTTATAGTCCCGGGGAAAACCAGAGGAGTTTTACCGCAGGCCGAGTTTTAAAACTTTAAGACTTGAAACTCGGCTAAACGTCGAGCACCGTGGTGATCCCAGACAAGTAAACCGATTTGGTTTCTCTCTGATCTAAAAATGATTATCGAAAATAAACGCCTGATCGCGACACGGAAGATGGAATACGGAAACAAGGGAAGACGGAAGACAGGTGGCAGGTGGTAGTCGACATCCAACGAGACTCGTTGGTACCTCCGTACGTGTCGCGTATGCAAACTTTGCCGTCCATTAGTTAATTGTACCTTCCTACTGGAAAGCTAACCGCTGTAGGTTGGAAGTCAACTCGTGGGCTCAGCCGTCTAAGTTTTGCCACCGCACTAGGTACCACCATGAAGCTCCCACCGGCGCTCGAGGCTGATCAATGCAAGCAATCAGTCTTGCCGCTAGGACCCCTCTGCGTGACGGAGATCCCTTACTAGTCACTCCGGATAGCCGAGCAGCCAGTCTTCCATTTTCATCATCAGTTGTTCCCCTGCGATATATTAAGACAACACATTTCACTTCGGACTTCTGATGTCTCAATTCTGAGCTTACATTACCTACATTATACAGACGCAGATCGTTCTCTATAATACATCTTCTTCAACTCGGACCTCGAAGTCGTAGTCTCAGTCGTAGCCGTAGTCCAAGTCGAAGTCGAAGTCGAGTTCGGCATCGGCGTCAGTGGCGATAATGTTGCGAATTTATATTCCGAAGGCGATCGAGCGGAGGTGCTGAATGTGCACTCTTGGCCAGGGCCACCCTCTCTCTCTCTCATCCCCATTCCTCCCCGTTCTCCACCTTCCGACAGCCGCCCGCCAGTCACCACTACGACCACCACGTCCACCACTACCTCCAGGATTTTACCCGCGCCTCGCGAGCCGACGTCGCCACTCGGAATAAACTTTTTTACCAATTTTTACCGTAGCTTTTTTTCCTTTTTATTCCCCCTATTCTTCTTTTTTTTTTTTCTTTCTTTCTTTCTTTTTTTCTTTTTGGAGCGCACGTCACGTGGAGGCCAACCGGACGGCTGACTGGACACCGTCATCCGCCACTTTGACGGTCGAAAGCCCGTTTCCGGTGCTGGATGATCGCTCCTTCCTCCTAGCTAGGAATTTGTCGATTTTATACTCGATCCTGTGTACCGTGGGGGGAAATTGTGATTCTGGTGCAGAATGAATGGTATCCACTATAGAGCCAGCTTGCTCCACGGTAGCTAAGCGAGAATAATTGATCACATCAAATGAATTTCCTTACCATGGTAACAGCAAGAACAAACCTTCCGCCACCCCCGTAAGGCCTCTGATAGTTTTTGCCAGCGCCGCAGTCCCAGGACATTAACATAACGAGAGATTAATCACGCGAACGTGTCCTGCGTAACTTTAATTACCGTCCAACCTGAAACAAAACATTACACATAGCTTCGGGGCCTTCACAAGCTCTCTAGAATGCTTAAGAATTTCACATAGCCTGAGAGGTGGTTGAAAAATTGATTTCCAAAATTTGGAGAGAAAAAAAAATTTCAACTGCCAATTCCAGGGTCTGGGGACTCGTTCAAGAGAGTATATACGATGACCTGGGGGTCAACGATGAGTGCCGAGGCTCGTCGATCCTTGCCGACGCGGGTGAGAACGTTGTAGCGGTCGTTGGTATCCGGAAGATTTTTTTTTCCTTCTTTCCCTTTTTTTTTTTTTCTTTTTTTTCTTTGCCACGTAGATCGATCGCGCCCACGTTGCGTAGTGGGGTGGCCAAAGGGAGGAAAGCTCGGACGCCACTTTGTGCTGCATCGACACGAATTTGTATCCCCTCTGATCGCCCCGATGATCCACACCCCCTCGGACCTCACCCTCTGGAACATCCGCCTCCTAGTGGTGCGGACTCAACAACGATTCCCGGCCGTTGGGCTGAAATACGCCGTAGCTTTCATGGAATAGCTCTCGCAAGGTTATTCAAGGTTGATCGAACCCAGAACTTATAGTCGTGGCGCAGTTCGCCCTCGCTACGCCAGGCCGCCCGTATCACAATCGCATCAACCCTTCCGTCTAAAATAGCCAATTTGTCATCAAGTGTTTTCATTGTGCGGCCAATAATACAGTTCGAATCGCCCCGCCATTGTCGCGGGTAGAATTATTATCAACACTATTATCATTATTCCGGTATTATTGCCCAAGGACCAAAGCCGAGAAATTCTAGAACCGGGGAGAATCGCCTCGTTGCAATATCCATGCACACACACACACACATATATGTAATATGAATAAGTCTAAATAACCATGAACTGGTAATGAATGGGGACTCGAAAGCTCGGCGAAAAAAATCTATGAAAAATGCATATTTATGACTCGGACGAACGCGATTCTATATTCCCTCATTTCGCAATTCTTGAATTGATTCCAGGTAAATAACGATTTGTGCTCGCCCGCGACCCCGGCTCTCGGAGGGTGCGTAGGACTCGTAGGGGATACCGCGCTTCGAGGGCCAAAGCGATGGCGGTGGAGGACGAGTCGTTCGGCCCATGAATTAGCCAATATGTCTACCGTTCGCTAAATCACTATGATTTACCGTGGAATCTCGGGTAGCATCCGCGCGCTATATCTATCCCACCGCGCGTTGCTCGCCCCGACGTTGTGCCCATCCGTCACCCATGTGCGAAACAAAAGCTGGGTGGGATACGGAGGTACATTATTAGACCCCTTCTACCTACCTGTAACCTCGAACTACCACCTTAAAGCTATCATACCAAACCCCCTGCCTGCCTAACCAACTCGTGTCACCTCAGCGCCGCAGCTGTCGACCTCATCACGTTCTCACGTATACCTAATTACACCCTCGAATATGCTCCTGATAATGAAGCCAAGAATTACTATCAACGTGAAAATGTCTCTTGCACATTTCGCATAGGAATAACCTAGAGCAATAATCATTTCTTCAAATAGTTTATCGGTCATTTTGTTTAATTCATTATTCCGATTCACAGGGTGAGTTTTTGTTCAGAGTGGCTACGGTAGGTTTAGGATATTCGAAAATTATTACCGCCATAGGGTTTGAAGAATCTGTATAGTCATTGGTTCAATTGAAGAATCGATCGCTTGTAAGCGTTAGGAATTTTAAATTTGTAAAAATTTGAGACCTGAATTAACTGGATCATGAAATTGAATGAAAATTGAAGGAGACCCTTACAGCTAGAAGATTGTGAACAATGCATGGAGATTTGTCGTTGAATACGGAATTCATAAATCTCACTAGAGCTCTCGATTAGGGGAAGACCCTACTGAAATCTTAATCTAAATCAATGAAAAATCCGATTTCTTGTTTGCCATAAAGAAAGAAAGGATCCGGTCATAAATCCGATACTAGGGTTTCTTCGGCTTGGTGTTTGGAATACAAAAATGAATCATGAATATCCTACAAGCATTATTGAGACGCATTGAGCATTTTCAAAATTCACATTATTTTCACCATATAATCGCGATTCGTCAGTTCAGCAAGTCTGAATCAATTCCGAAATTGGGGTCGACGTAATTCTCTTTCAATTATTTTCATCGAAGTATAATAGCGAAAAGTGTTTGTATTTATATTGTCATAAAGACTTGGCGTGAAATCGCGAAATTTTACGATGAAAAAGTTTAATTAAGTCGGCTAAAAGCCAGCCTAATCCAAAGCTTTCTATAGATAGAATTATTCGATTCAATAACGACAACTGTTTCATTCGAATGAAACGGGGGAGAAATGCACGCGTGCGTTTCAGTCGGGCTTTGATATACCAAGGTTGTTCTATAAGGGAGACGTTTCTTCACTGAGGTGAGTTGAGTTGGGTAACGGCGTAGCGGGCGTCTTGGCACTAGGCGTTCATACGGAAATTGGGGGTTCGGTAGTTGTAGGTATGAGAAAGACGTTCGAATCTGGACGCTTTGGAATACGAACGAGGGAAGAAGATGAAGACCCTCCTTTTCCCATTCCATCTATTCTTCGTCGAGAACGAGAACGAGAACATCTGAACGAAAGGAAGAAGGGTAGAAGGGAAGTAGGGAAGAACGGAAGGCTTAGGGTCGGCTAACGAGGACTAACTCGGGTTGTTACGCGGTAGGTCCGCGCTAGGGTTCAAGAATCGGTTCAAGCCGCGTCGAGACCTGGCCTACGGATGTTGCGAGGGTGTCGGGTCTGGCTCCAGGTTTAAATCCTAACTAACCAATCGCACCGAGTTGATCGAGTTGAAGCCAATCAGTACCTAATTCATACATTCGTATTCCCGAAATGTTTCGTTTCGGTCCCCCTCACTACCCCGTCTTTATTTTTCCCCATCCTGACGACGACCGCCGCCGCCACCAACGCCAACGGCACAGCCGCACGGAGTGTAATAAACTGTTCTGTTTTCTCTCAGCATTTTAACCAAATTGACTCGCCGCCGCTCTGGCACTACCCTCACTTTCGTTCTCATCCTCGTCCTCTTTTCATCCCTCTTCTTCCTGTTCGTACTAGACGCCGAGGCACTCGGGACGCATATAGCTCCCGATCACCGAAGAATCAATTTGGGTCTGGAGGGAGGAAGACCGCAATGAAATATCTGGGCCCTGGCACGTCAAATTAACCGAGTACGTCTTGCTCCGCGTACAAACCCCATCCACAGTTCTCTTTGCGCTATCATGAAAGTGGCCTGCGTTGCAACCAGTGACAGAAAATGGTGCTAAGGGAGGAAAGGATGGAGTTTGAGTTTGAGTTGGAGTTGGAGTTGGATGTGAAGCTGGCTCCGTGCCGCATGAGTGACGCAAACCTAAATGAAATCAATTATCAAAGAAAAGAGAGCTGGAGCGCACGCCATTCCGGAATCCATCACCATTCCTTTACCCAATCGTACCACAGCTGCGTCTTCCTCTTCACCCGTCTTCAGAAACAATAATATTAGTACAGCCGCACTCGAATACGCGGCTGTTGGTTTCTTGAAATTGCATTTTTCTTCGAAAGAAAATGAGAATAGTTCCGGAGTAGATAAGACAAAAAAAAAAAATTGTAATAACGAGCGCAGAACGTATAGTAAATGAAAATTTGAAATTCGATTGCCATCGTGTCCGGAGGATTACGGGTTAAAATTAATAGGGTCGCTATTTGCGGTGTAAATCAACTCTCGCCCCGCTCTGTCCCTCGAAATTAAAGGAATCCGCTTGATCTATAGACGCGAGGGTTAGGACCAACTCCATCCCCATCGAGTCTCCCCAGAGCTCGCTTGGCAAGGACTTTTGTTCGCTCTTCCAGCATTGTCCAACGTTCAATGGATTTTTTTTTTCTTTTTTCTTCCATTTCTTTTTTTTTTTTTTTCACTTTCTTTCTCTTTCTCTTTCTTTTTTTTTTTATCCATATTTTTTTCCATGAAACTTTGCGAAGGACGTGGAGGGCTTACGCAGTATTCGGTACTCGCGGGTGTCCTCAGTGCGCAATGTGTGCACACGTGTCGCTCGTATAAATATTTAAGTCCTCTTTGTTTATACACGCGAGATGTTACACGGGCTTAAGATCGCTAAGGTATATATATATATATATATATACACCTATATACCTGCCTACAACGTTTGTGCAGAAATTACGAAATAATATACCTACCCTCTTCGGCTACGACCCACCGCGAGTCAGCTACTCTGTCCCAAGTTTCTCCTGCGAGTGATAAACTTGATTAAACTTGAGTTTACCGCTACTTTATTTTCTTTTCATACTATTTCTTACTTTTTCTTCTTCTTTTTTATCTTTTTTTTTTTTTTCTTTTTTCTACTTGCCGTAGAAGCAAAAATAGGAGACGCCGTCGTTTGACACGTGGGCGAGATAAATGTCGTATATATATACGTAGGTATATAGACGTCGCGCGGAATCATTGGATAAAACTATAAAACTTTTTTTTTACCTGAGGGCTGGGTGAGATGCGACGCGGTTTTTTCCTTCGGTCCTGGATAAACCAACGTAAATAACTAAGGGAATGCCTTTGGCTATATGGTAGGGGTTATTCTGGATTCCCTTTCTCAACGTGGCAGGGTAGCCGATCCTCGGGTGCGCGCCTGAGATGGGGTGGAAGGACGAGCGCCATCAACACCCTCTTGCCGGCGATTTCCATTCAGGCAATGACGCTCCCAATCGTAGAATAAATCCGAGCATCGGCTCCACTCCCTTCTGCAGCCTTCACCCTCGATCCTCTACCCCTCTTCATGCGTATCTCCCTGCAGGGATTCTCAATTTTTTATTTTATTTTCGCCACCGTATACAAATTGAATGCAACCACTCTCCTGGGGAGGGGAAACCTATAAGACTCGTGAAAATTTTGCCTTATAAAAAAGAAATTTTCAGACCGGATTCAACTCATCGAAAAAGTCATTCTTTGTGTTATTTCATTTTATTTTCATTTTCATATTTTCATATTTTCAAAGCGTAATCCTTGCGTGCAGAGTTCGACGCTTGTTTCCCCACTTTCCTCGACCCTTGCTCAATTAATATTGCATCTGTCAATTTGCGCTTGGTAAAGTAACGCGTACCGGGAAGCACGTTTATGTATATTTCCAGAATCGTCCCAGCTTGACCGTACGGGGTTTGCATGAACGTTCATCGCCGGTGTTCTAATACACCCGGCATAGCAATTAAGCGAACTACGGTCCTCAAAACTAATTAGGGGCTCGTAAAATTGTTTGTAAAGGACCGTCGCGGCGCGGCGTGGTGGGTAAGGGCGACGTTAGGTAGAGCGGGAAACTCGGCGCCCACTGCGCTACGACGGTCTCTCTTTCTGCGGATTTTACGAACCTCGAAAAAAAAATTTTCGAGCCACCCCCCAGCGACAAAGAACCGTGTCGCGAGCAACGGGAAGATTAATATTCGAGCCGAGGAACTATTGTGCTCTTCACCACAAAACTCCGGCTCTTTTCCATCCCTTATACCACCCTCTGATCGGTCGGCGAACTCCAGACCAAACCAAAACGAAACGAAAGATCTGAAACCCTTTTCACGACCACCGATCTGCATGTGCTGCTTTTATAACAATGACCATGATCCCCGACCGAGTACTAGTATTTTCAGCAATCTAAGGAAAAATATATTTGTACGTCTGTTTATCCAAGTTGACTAACGGACGTTGTTATTAATTATCTATTTCCTTATGTTTCAGAACACTACCACATATTCGTCGGTGACCTCAGCCCCGAGATCGAGACGCAGACCCTGAGGGAAGCCTTCGCCCCTTTTGGGGAGATCTCGTAAGTCCACTCCAGTTCCTTATTAAGGATGATTTAGCGTGGCCTAGGCGACAATATACCAGTACTTAGCCGGCTAGATAAGGCCGACCATATTGCCAGGCGATGCGACAATATCCAAGGCGTGTGCCATTATTAGACTCTGACCGCAAGAGTTGTGCCAAAATATAAACGCCGTCCTTTACCCTCGCGGGACGTATCGACCCTCTACACAACTCTGAACACCCTCATTCAACCCGCCTCACCAACACGTCCTAGAATCCGCGGTACAATCATTCTCGATTAATACTAGCGAGACTAGGGCGACGAAAAGCTTGGAGAACTTTAACCGTTAGCGGGATGAACTCGGCCCGTGGTTTCACGGAATGATTTTGAAATCAGGTTAAATTTCGCGATGGATCTTGTTCGCGCTATCCTCAGAATTTCGAGTTGTTTAAGACTTAAGGAAGAGAAAGATAGTGGGAGTAGAGATGAGGCAGACTTTGGCCTCTGGGCTCTAAGGGGACCGAAAACTTTTCGAAGATTTGTGCCAGACTCAAGACAACACTACCAACCCAGATTGCTCGGTCTATCCTGATCAATCTCACTACCCTGCCACATGCAGGCACAGCTAACGGACGCAAACTCTCTTTCGAAAAGCAAGTTTAAACGATCGTTGAGAGGAAAATTTTTACTTATCAAAGGGATGAACGTAACGCTAAGATATTATTACTTCGAAGAAGCCGAGAGAAAATTAACAATTTTCTTGCATGCAATAGGGTCTATCGCAAATTTTGTCATTTAGAGTAAGACGAAATTTCGACGAATAATCGTCGATTCAATTCGATTTAATCCTGCAAATTCTTCTTGACACAAGACGAACTTTTTTTTATTGAAACTTTTCTTATCAATCGATATATATTTCTGATTGTTAAAAATTGGTGCGATTTTGAGCAATAGCGAACCGGATAAAAGAAGGAAATCTTTTTAGCTGCAGTCTGTAGATCTCGGATATTGTAGGCCAGGTTTTTTTGTAAAACGGCTATTCGTTTAACGCATGAGCGCACCTGATAAATGTGAAAAAGACCAAGCGAATTCCGGTTCGGTATGCCTACCAGTTTCAATTTGGCTCTTTATCGCGCCGATACATCTAAAGCTCGAAGGTGTGCAGGGATTTCTAAAATGAGGGGGAAATACTCGAGCGCTTTGCGGATGCAGGGTGCTAAATGATGAAATTTCACGCGGTATAAAATGGGAACATAATCGAGTGCGTAACAGGACGATGCACGGTGTAAATTTTGAACAGTTGACCGCGGCGCTAAACGAAGACATCTTTACAAGAATCCTGAGCAATCTCGGCGCTCCTTGGTCTCGAAATAAGGAATCGCATCCTGTCGAGGGCGCGCGCCAACTTCCGAGAACCCGGTCCGTACTTACTCGTGCGGTGCCCTCGTTCTTCAGCTTCCTTTTTCCTCTCGATTCAACTTTTTCCCGTTCTACCATTCCCTCCCACCGACGTTGCTCCTCTTTGCTCGCGGATATCGGCACCTTCGACTTCCTGGCTCGCCTCACTCCCTCTAGAAAATCCCAACTCTCTATATTATTCTCGTTATCGATTCCCGCGGCCCTGAGCTTATACCAACGAACCCGAAGTAAGATTCGGCCTGCAGTAACCAGTAAGTGGCAGCGATTTTCTGGCGACCGTCTACAGTCTTTGGGGCAACTTTTTCACTACTTTTTATACCAATATCAAGTATGCCTGCTACAATTCGTCTCCTCCTATAGTATGTAACTATTCGCATTCAGACTAAGGGTGATATTATCGATCGAAAGATGGAGGGAAAATCTTCCGCAACTAGCGTAAGATCGTAAACGAAAAATTGAACGAGGATGTGATAGAAGTTTTCGAAGGACTTCGAGATCCTCGCAAAGCAAAGCTAACCGGCATAGAGAGAATTGAACGGATTCCGACCCCAAATACTGACTCAACGTCAACCGAGCTTGGAAGCTTGGTATAACGTATAACGAGGACAAATTCGCGTCCTTCTCTGTCAGCTCGTTCGCTACACACCTAGCTATGTAGGTATCAACCGCGTAAGTATCTATGTGGTCGATTAATCTCGGCTGTTTACGGCAGGAGAAAAAAAAAAAAACGTTGAAAAGCACCCGAGTTTGAAAAAAAAAAAAAAAAAAAAAAAAAAGGAGAGAACGAAACTGAATAGAAAAATCTAAAGGTATAGGAAAAGGAGGGAAAAACATAAATGAAATAAATAAACGACATCGACATCGACAGTCTCTCACTCGAGCTTTTTGAAGTGCGGTCTTTCCACCGGTGGCACTCGCTACTGCAGAGTACCTACCATATACCTGCGGGTCCTCAACTTGAAAGGGTTAACCTTTTATTTCCAATTTGTGATTCAAAAGTCTGAAGGCTGGGGTTAACGTTTCAATTTTATCATCTGTCATCGCGTATTAATTATAGGCATATCTCCCGTCCGGAGGGTAGCATCACATCAAACTCACTCGCTTCATTCGGTTGATCATCGCATAGTATATATATATATATATATATACTGATACCCTCCGGCCAGTCCTGTCAATATAGTCGATATGGTGATCGGGTCTTTGGGGTAGAAATTATAAATAAAATAAAAAAACACAAAAAACAAACGTGATCGCGTTTTTCGTCATCGCTGTCATTATGCTTCACAGTTTTGAGTAACCCGAAACTTATGAATAATTGACTATAATCAGAGTGAACATTACTGTACCTACATTTCGTGTTCATTCTAGGGTTCGTTCGACACAAGGATTCTGATATGATTTGGTGATTATTATTATTTTTTTTCCTTTCACGATGTTTACACGTTTTATAGTGTTTTCTGAACGAAAAAATACCAAGAGACTAGACTGAATGAGATTTCATAGATTTGTTAAATTATATAAAACGATAGTCAAAGTTTCTTGTATTTTGAATAAATGTGATAAAAATGATGTTTTATAGATGCAGGAAAAGCAATATTCCTTGGAGCTAATGTGGTATAAATTATCCGGTATATCGTTGCTACATAATGTGACGTATTCGTTACGTTATCTCAATAAATGGTTGGTGTATCGTCGGTATAGATAAGTCCAGGCCAGCTGCTATACGCAAACAAATCCATCAAGTTTTATATCCTGTTATATTATTTTATAAAATAAAGTGAAACGTGAGCGTAAATTAAGATAAATATTTGTTTGATCAACGTGAAAGTATCCAACGTATGGGTTATTGACTTTTAATAAAAAAAAATTCACTTTTTCGAAACACCAAAAACTAAAAGTTAACTCGAAACAAAAGCGTCGTGGTAAACAATAATATGATTCCCAATTATTTCTCAATGTTTATATAAAAACTGTTAAAAATGCAAAGGTTCATGGTTTATATTTTCCCGCAAATTTACTTGCAGGTTTTTGGGTTTTTTTTTTTCTTGTTTTTTGTTTTCTCTCTTTCTTTCTCTTTTCCGAATCTGAAAATCAATAACGTAAATTATTGTTTGGATAGAAACAATTTCGTTACATATTCAATTTCGTACCGAGTATGGAAAAAAAATTAATAAAAATATATCAAAAAAAAGAGAAAAAGAAAAGAAAAAACAACAAGAAAAAGTTAACATCGCCGGAATTACCGTGACAAACGAAAAGAAAAAACAAAAAAAAAATTCAGACGAGCTCTAGAGGTGGCTGAAAATATCTATAGGTATAGGAATCGGACGAAAATGTATCTGGCAATTGAAATTTTCAAAAATTGAATCCAACTCACCACGAACGGCTTCTCTCCAGCTACTGATCGCACGGCTTCGGTGAAAGCAATCAACGTATCTAGATCCGGTTCATCGAATTCGCTAGATTCCGATTTCACGCTCAGGTATACGTATAACGTTGGCATAGGTAGGAAGGTAGGAAGGTAGGTAGATAGGTAGGTACGTAGGTAGGTATAGGTATAGAATGGATAGTAGACATATGTATAACGTGGAATAACCTGGAGGTTCCACAGCTTCTCGCAGCTCACTGCATCGTTTGACCTCGCAGGCATAGCTTATATCACCAAGCTCGATCTCGGCCATGGAACCAAAGCTTGCTCTCGGGTTTAAATGGCGGCTAAGTAAGCTCCGTGCCACCACCCCGTCTTCGCTCTTCCGCTCTTCCCTCGTGGCCAGACGAGGCAGCAGCCTCCGGCTTATGATACACGGAGGCGTCGTTACCGCGAGACCTTCTTACCCTCTCAGAGGGTTCAGGGTTTGAGTCACCTTCTCAGCTACGGGAAGAGACAGAGAGAGAGAGAGTCATCTGGCAAAGTGTAACCGGGACTCTAGAGACTTTCGGGACCCCGAACGAGCGCGACGAGGTGGGTAGGTATAGGTAGATAGAGAGCTGCACCCGAGATTTCGTTATTAATATTTAACTACAGAGAAAGATTAAAACTTTGAGAAATTTTAATATACTTCTCTATTTTAAACTTTATCTTCACCCAACCTCCTGACACCAAGCCACCCCTGCTCCTCCTCCTCCTTCTTCTTCTTCTTCTTCTTCTTCTTCGATCTTATATCATTTTCCTTCTCTTCCATGAAGACCTTTTTAGATACGGGATGAGGGTGGCAGCCCTTCCGACGAGAGTGCACGTTAACGAATCGTCGCGAACATCAATTAATAAGTCAGCCAAGCTGGAGTGGGTATCGGGTCAAATGATGAAGTCCTGGAATTTTTAGCCTCACAAACGAGACACCTCTCCTCTCTCTCTCTCTCTCCCCCGTTTCAAGTGAGAAGCATCCGTATATAGCGCATCATTTTCTATTCCCTTTGTACACCCACCTTAAGAAAGTTCTCTCTTTGCCTCCCCTGACGGCTGTCGGCTGTCGGTTGTCGGCTGTCGGCTGTCAGTGAGCCAGGATAAAATTGGACCATCCAAAAACACTTCACGTACGGCCCTTTGAAGTCTGATATCCCGTTTCGCGGGAATCAAACCCTGGGAAATCAGTATTGCTCGCACTCGTCCTGGCTGATAAGACTTCCTTGGATCTCAAGGGTAGAACTGTTCCCCTGTAGTCCCCGTAAGAAAACATGGATATTGCCTAGAAATCCTATACCACCTATAAGGAGTTAAGGGTGAATTGTCGAGGATTCGCGTCTGTCGTTTCCGGAGTTTGGGTCGTAGGACCAGTCTAAGATCCGGTGCAGAGCGAGACCAGCGTCAGTACTGGCGCCGAGGATAGCGAATGTGCGGTCACCTGATTTATCGCCTCTCAAGATTATCATCCCCCTTCTCCACCGCTCGACTTCCCTCACGGAATTCTCGAATATATCCATTGTACGACGGGGTGAGTTTTCCTCCGGCGCAACGCGGGCGGACGTTGCAGCTATAGCTGGACTTGAGTCGCTTCGTTGTCCGGGATTAAATCTTGTTTTTCTCTCTGCCCCTCGTTCATTCATTCCTTCCTTAATTCCACCGCGCTCTATCACCTCCGAGGGAGATAAGCTGACCGCATGAGGAAAATAAAACGGTAAAGAATTTTGATTTTTCTCTCTCTATATATGTATACGTATAGACCTACATATACATTGTACATGGGCAGGACTCGAGTTCACGGAATAAAGATATAGAAAGGGTTGAGGGAGGGTAACGTTAATTAACAAACTCCGATCACAAAAGCTACGACGAGGAAGAAGACGGGGAACAGAACTGGGCTGGACCCGTTCGCTGGACCACCTCAATTATTATATCCTGGCGTTGCGATCAGACAAGGGCTTCGAAAAGTTAATCATACTTTTGGGAAGGGATGGGAACTAAAGGGGAGGAAGGGTGGCGTAAGGGAGGAAAGGGTGGCATTCTTCTCCGGATAAAGATCTCGGCAAAGTTACAGCCATTTGCAAAACTAATTGAGCCGCCGCCTTTTATGTCGTGTCAAAAGTTTTTGTCAACCCGAGTACTGCGAGGGGTAGAGGGTAGGTAGGTAGGTAGGTAGATAGGTAGGTACTTAAGATTAGATTCAACGAACCAGAAAGCGACGAACTTCTACTTCAAACGGACTCGCGGCTAGCTGCCAGGTAATAAAACCCTATTCTGTATAGGCACACTGTGCAATATACCCTTAACAGTTGTATCTAGATGTACAGTTGAAGAGTCCCTAAATAAAATCTTGAAGAAGAAAAATAAGAAGAAGTGGAAGAAGAGAAGAAAAAAAGAAAAAAACGTCTATATAAATAAATAAATAATTGAAGAAGGAATTGAAGCTGAGGATTCAGGATGCGAAGGACGAGGGTAATGGCGGTGGTATCTTGCTCGTTAGGTAATAAGAACGAGTGCTGAGAACACAACTACGTACTACCCTCCCAGGTTATATCCGGATGGTGTAAAGCAGGGAGGGTTCAGCCATCCGGCGTAGTAGAAGCTAGTCGCTCCACGTCCCGCACCCCTAAAAATGTTGCTAGGGTGATACCGAACGAAGAGCAAAGAGCAGAGAGCAAAGAAGCGTAGGACGATGTAGGGAGGGAATGAGTGTAAGCGAGGCTCTTTCGGGACCAACTTCCGGGTCTAGCCAGTACGAGACGAGACCTTCTGTTGTCCGTCTAAAATATTCAGGCTACTCGTCGGCACAATGATATGTATACTACTCTAGCTGTATTAAGCGTCGCGACGTTTCTCTGACTCTCCTCTGCCCTGCTCTGCTATTCTCACTTTCCTCTTTTTCACTCGCTGGCGACTTCGTCTCTCGCCTTTCTAGTGCAAGTATATATATATTAGGGTGATTCAGAAAAAAAAAAAAAAATCATTTTTTCTTCCAAACAGGCTCAAAAGTTTCATTCAAGTCAAAAAGTATGCCTGTTAAAATTTGAGCTCTTAATATTAATATTGAGTTGCTCCGCATCGCACTTTTCGATTTTCCATAAGAATAACATGGGATAGATCATTTTTGCTTCTTCTGATTTTTATAACTAGCAAATGACACATCACACAGAGAATCTACAGACACATTTTTGTAGGGAATTGAACGCTCTACAAAAAAGTTCCGAGTCATTTTCTAATAAGTCCATTCGTTCAAAAGTTATTCAAGGTCAAATTTTAATTTATTTTGATTGATTTTAATTTTAATTTTTTCAATTTTTGGTTTTTTATTTTTTTTTATTTTTCATTTTTCATTTCCCAACAAAAATATGTCTGTAGATTCTTTGTGTGACGTATCATTTGCTAGTTATAAAAATCAGAAGAAGCAAATATAATTTATCCTATGTTATTCTTACGGAAAATCGAAAAGTGCGATGCGGAGCAACTCAATATTAATATTAAGAGCTCAAATTTTAACAGGCATACTTTTTGACCTGAATGAAACTTTTGAGCCTGTTTGGAAGAAAAAATAATTTTTTTTTTTTTTTCTGAATCACCCTAATATATATATATATATATATATATTTATATACTTTTTACCACTTATTCCACCGTTGCTCGATATGTACTACCTCGACTTCCCAAGACACCGCGTACTGGATGAACCCCCTCTAACAGTAGACGTATATGGATATATAAAGAAGACTTAAGAGACGAGACGCGAACTCGACAGCCATCATTCCCCATTAAAAACGCCTGCACTCACGTGTCATGGAAATAAACCCACAACATTTATACTCCCAGGAGGGATAATCGATCTCTGTAGCCATATGTGGCGAGAGTACCCCATGGCTATATTCGTTGAGAGATGTGGTTTGGATATTTAATATCGCTTATGCATCTTTTGAGTAGAATTTCTGAACTAGTAGATCAGAAAAGTGTCACAGTTTCATTATCTAATCGTAAGACTTCTACTTGTCATCATAAAGCTCGGACATGACTTTGGATTTTATCGTTCTACCCGAGAAAAATCAAAAAAGAAAGAACAAAAAATTTGGAAAAGAAGTCTGAACAACGTGACGACTTCCCAAACTCCAGTTGTCTTTATCAGAGAAAGAAGGAGGAGTACATTTGAAATAAATCTAGCGGATATCTTGTTCAAACTACTTCGTGGTTATTTTAAGCCGATGAAGGTTTAGTTGAGTCTTCAATATTCTCGGTTTTGCTGATATACCTAAACCACGATGTAGAGCTGCTCGTCTTCGGTGAGTGAACTCTCTGCAACGTTGATCCCATGCACGCAAAGTTCAGCCTTTTCAAATCCATCGAGATTTAAATATTCCTGGTATCGCATCCCTTTGACGTGAGCCAAACCTCGCGCTTTCCCGCATATCGGTTTTCGAAAAGGTGCTAACGCGTGTGCGCTAGTTCGCTGGTGAAGCGGCCATTGGTTCGAGGTAAATAGGTAGCTGGCTAGGTGGTATAACATCCATACTGTACACGTTTTATCTCGGTACTGCTGCAGTATAGACACAAAGAGATTCCCGCATATCGAGGTACACGTACTCATCCCGCATTTATATACCAACGCGCTTGATGGCCCCATGCATATGTGCGCTGCATCATTTCAGTATTTAACCAGCATCTACTCGGTGGCTTGTACGGCGCCCCCAACCCTCCAATAATTTCCGCTTCTTCCGTGCCTCTGATTCGTTCGATTCGTTCTATTCGTTCTATTCGTTATATCCTTCGATCCTAGAATTTCGCTACTCTTCCATAGCCAAGCAAATGACAGAAAACTTCTGCATCGCACCGAACCGCACCGTAGCCAGTTCCACAGTCCCATCATTTCCCATTCCTCTCGCTTATAGCTGTGTGGGTATTTGCACCGAAATATCTACATGTTCCTCGGGTTTAGCATGGAAATTCGCATATCGAATAAAAACTTTACGGTTTTCATTAATTTTCATATAAAAACTTTTGCGATATGTTTTGATGAGTGTTTTAAAGTGAATTTTTTTTTCCCAGACCGGAGCTAATAGGCAGTAAGGCCACAGTTAAAAATTTGTTCGTTTTTTCTTTACCACGGTATTTTATGTCCATTTTAACCAACGCAGGGATCATTAAGTGGGAAAAATCTTGAGAAGTCACTGGAAGGGGTGCCGATTACCCGTTTGTTGAGGTTTTGTCCCAGCGGGGTTCGTCGGCCCATCGTGGTTTGGCAAGCCGTCGCACTCTCCGTCGTAGGCACCGTTTTATCCGCGGGACGGGAGGCCGTTTGGACAATCGTCGAGAGAGCAGAAGCGGATAAATTCGCGAAAATCCCAATTGCCAGGCGACGCCGAGCCGCTGTCGGCACGATCGAAATACTACCTAGCCCCTTGTTTCTGGGGCGCCAAACCGGCGCCAACGGGCACCGTCGCCACCAGCGTCGACTACGTCCTAGTGGAGTCGGAATCAGAGTCAAAGTCGCGGTTCTAGCGGTAGCCCAGTTGTTCAGTCCTAACGAATTCCCAATTTGTAGAATTCACGCTGAGTCTCTTTGGTAATTACACCCTCGACAAAGCTGTGGACTTCCGGAAACCGTGAATCTCATTTTATGGTCACATCGTGTTAAACTTTGGAAAGATATTCCTGTGTGTTGGTAAAAAAATTCTCAAAAAATCGGTAATTCGAATCCTTAGTTGCGTCTCGTTGTAAGACACAGTCAAAGCATAAAGGCTAAGTTATAAAGATTGAGAGATCAACTTCAAGATAAACTTGAGTTTCAGAAATCTTGGTCTCTAATTATCCAGTAAATAAACCTCTATCAGATTAACAGGCAACTTATTTTTCGAGGAAAAAAACAAAACTAGTCGTTGAATCAGCAGGACAATTGCTATTGCTTCGACCATATCTGGATGTAACTATTAGGTATATATGAAAATGTTGACGAATTGATAAACTGGATTTCAAAAAGCGTACGATTTATCTTGAATTTTTTCACTTTAGTAACTCATCTCTTGTCGATATTATTCTATGCAAAAAAATTAGCGAGCTTTTTCGAACCACTCCGTTCGGATATATGATCACGTATACTCTTTATCTATGCATGCATGTGTGGCTCTAGCCTGAACCCAACGATGATTACATGGTACACCGCCCATACATATATGCATGTGTGTGAAAGGGGTGGTCAAACTTATTGTTAGAAAGAGTAAATATGCGCGTACATAATAGATTTCTGCATTAAATCGTCATTTCTATGCATGAAGCAAATATTTTGCATGAAAAAAACGTTCGTCTGAATTGAAAACATTTGTAGTATCTTGTGAAAGGTTTACATGTTCATCTAAATCGAATCGTGTATGTCGTTCGCTCTGGATTGGCCACCTCTGATATACGTTATAGCTAGTAAAAGCCAGGCTGTCTTCGCTTAGAAGACGAGGAAAAACGTGAGGCAGGAAAAAAGGAAAAGAAAAGAGGAAGAAGGAAGAAGGAAGAAGGGGAATTTTCACACCCCAAGGATCTCCCAGACGCGATATTAGTTCCCACGTTTTGAAAAATCTCGCCTCGGCTTTTGTCTGGCACTTTCAACCCTGTATTATTTTATTATTTGCATACCCCGCGCTCGTGCCCTCACCCACCCCCGTCCACATTCTTTGTACATAGATAAATATAGGTACGATGCTGTATGTACTATATATATATACATCTTTTGGTATATAGATTGTTATACATATCCCTGTGTACTCGTATATCTATAAGAAGGTATATACTTTAGCCCGCTAACCGCGAGGGAACGATACAACCTACACACAGGTCGAGTCAACGGTCGCGAACCGATTCGCCCCGAGAGACACGTAGAGAGACGAGAAGACGCCGGCGTACTCCGCACCCCCTCCGTCAACCCCTAGCGATGTCCCCAGCCTCCGGACAACTTTTGTCGTTAGAATCTCGTTTGTTTCTTCCGTGTGACATCACGGGGGCAGTTTGCAACCCGCGACCCGTAAAGAGTGCTCGCCACTTTCTTCGCAGCCATGACCGCCGCGGTGTCGCCCTCGTCTTTTTCTTTCTTTCGTTCATTCACTGGTTTTTTATTTTTAAATTTCTTTTTTCATTGGAAAAAAACAAATAAAAAAGCGTTTAGCAAATGAACCGCAACACGAATCTCCCAAAAACGTATAGAATCATATCTCCGAACCAATTAACGACCCCTAAACCGGTGGAGCAAAGAAAAGAGGAGTACCATCACCTTTTGGTGTGCCAGTGCATACGCAACCCGCACAACCACGCAGCTTGAACCGAGGTCAATCTCGGGTCGTAGGGAAGGAAGGTGAGAAGATGAGTGGCGGCGAGCGAGTCTCTCATTAAAATTAATTCCGTGTAAATAAAAGTTGCGAGGGATGGCGAGGCAAGGCAAGGCAAGGCAAGGCAAGGCAAGGCAAGGCAAGGCGAGGCGAGGCTTCGGGCGCGGCTTGGGGTGTGCCTCTTTTCAAAAAATAACATCAAATTTAATGTACAATTAGGAGGGGTGTCCCAACAACCCCCTGAATACCTACCCAGCGAAATACCGCGAACAGAAGCTATCCCACCGACGAACGTTAAGTCTCGCTAATGGGTACGTCCGTCATGATGCCTCCTCTCAACCGGGACCCACTCCTCGGCGTCCCTAATACCGCGTACCATGGAGACTTCGGGAAGTTTACTAAATCGGCGATCTTGTCTGTTGTAGCATGTTCCATCTCCCCACGCGGTAATGACGTTTGAATTATATCCTGATCAATATCTCCGAATTTTTCATCTCCCAGTATATATATATATATAAAATATAAAGTATAGATATTCTCTCTTACCAAGTTCTGAACCAAATTGAAGAAGAACGACCGTTATAGGGTGCAATCCAGGAGGGTCTGCATATAGTATGGGAGAAATAGGTGCTACCGCGCTACGCGAACGGGCGATATTTTACGCGAATTATATTGGCGAGCGAAAACGCTGACTGGCCGATCTAATCGCGGTCTGTATTTATTGCCGGCTGTTCAACGTGGCCGCCGTTCGTGAACGATATTCTCGTTTCGCTCTGCCTAGATTATACATTTTCACGTTTACTCACATATATTTTTATATTTCAAGTTTAATTCGACTCCAGATCCGACGAGTTAATAACG
Source organism: Tenthredo notha (assembly GCA_914767705.2). Taxonomy (NCBI): domain Eukaryota; kingdom Metazoa; phylum Arthropoda; class Insecta; order Hymenoptera; family Tenthredinidae; genus Tenthredo; species Tenthredo notha. The sequence goes on along the minus strand of OU611908.1, from coordinate 17,543,194 downwards.
ACGTTAATATACAGCTAACTTTCGAGTAGGTATACCTACTGCTCATTCAATTTCTTTTTCTAACAATTATATGAAAATTTCAACGTTCTCAGTTATCATCAAGCATATCAATTCTATCAGAAACAATATTGTTGTTCATGTTGCTGTTGTTTTTTTTTTTTTCTTCTTCTTTCTCCAGTTTTCGAATGAAATTAATAAAATTTACGAACGAATAGGTATATTCTTATAATCTCGTTTAATTAGTCGGCAGGGATAAATCAAGTTTTGAATATGTTTTTGGTTTTCTATTCGATTATTATTTTTTTGTTTATTTATATTTATATTTATATTTACCCCGTTTTTGGACCAGTAAGAAGAAAACCGAGATTGCGTGAGGAGTGGAAGCGCAGCGTGTCGAGTAGTTCGCCAATTAGAAAACTCAGCTACCCGTGATCGACCGTTTATGCGACGAGCGAAACTGGGGTTTCTCGCCTCTCAGGATTCCCTACCCCTAGTATGGGACTCAGCCAGCTCTGGCATGAAAGTTTTCTCTCCCATTTGCGTCCGCCCGTAGTACCGAAGCAAGCGGTTCACATTTGTATAATGTTTGTCTAATTGTAAGTACGTACGTCGCCATACTGGGTTATATATCTATACATATACGCAAGCTTGCTCTTTCGTTGGACCGTTTTCTCAACTCCTCCTCGTCGTCGTCGTCGTCACGTTAACTTAAGAAAAGTGAGATGAGAAGAACGCGGAAGAAGAAAAACTAAAGGTGAAAGAAAGAAAGAAAGAAAGAAAGAAAGAGAGAAAAAAGTTAAAAAAGATTCAACCATGCTTTGGTTTAAAGACACCTCAGCGTTCAACCTCCTTTTCTTTAGCGGTTGGAATAATTTTATGACAATTAAGACCGTCACTGTGATAACCCACCGAAACAGTACTAGAATAAGTAACTAGAAAAGTAAAAAGCACCCAGTAGCAAACAAAACCAGGCCAAATGCAACTGACTTAAATAAATCCACCCCCAAGTTTGGTCTTCTGCTTTCGCTACGTTAACTCGATCACGATTTTATAGCTATATACATAAGTAATTTTAAATAGAGTAGAATTTTGAATTGTTATAGAACACCCCCTAAATAATATAAAACCGAGTGTTGAAAGGGCGTCCCTTCACCTCATCATATACCTAAAACGTCTGTCCAGCTCTGCAATCTCTGAAGAAATGATCAAAGTGATGAGATATGGTCCTTACTCGCGGGAAATATTATACGAATCGTCTATCTCCGGTATCAGAAATATCCACGCTTACAACGCGGTTCTCAAGAATAGACGATTTTTGGGGTATAAAGGCGTCGTATTTCTAATTCGCGTCGAGGAGGGTTGCAGAAGGGCTCCCTTTTCGTATTCCTATACAAACTTCAAACGGGAATAAGTGCGCGACGCACTTGGCTAAGGGTAGTGAAGTCTGGTTGGTCCCACGCGTGCGTAGGATCGTGTATAACAATTAGACTAGGAGAGGGTGCCGAGTATAGGGTTGACCGCAGCGGAGCGCGAGTATCGGACAAGGGTCTCTTAGGCGAACGTAGGTAGGTGTATGTGTACAGCTATCGCTACACCACTCGTCTATCCACACCAACAGCCATAGAGTCAGGTTCTAGGGACATACTAAAACACTCGAAAGCTTTGGACCGAACGTAGCGCTCACCCCTTCACGGTTGGTCTCGCAGTTTGCTCATTCTTTTAAAAGCTTTGGGTATTTCTAAGCCCCTAGCGACGTCTCTGTACATTTACATATGCTGTATATATATATATATATGTATACTCGGTGTGAAGATCGCGTCTTGTACTTGCAAGAAAACAGAAACAGAAACAGAAACAAAGATGTTACACGCGTATACTTGATTTTAAAATCGAACAGTTTTATCGCTACGTATTTTACCGCGATAAAAATACACCAACTCCCATATAGCCACCCCATAATTACGAGACACCTGAGAACTCTGAGGAAATTTACACCGGGCCGACGTTCGATTTATAACTCGTACTGAGAGGCCGGGTTGCGGCGCATCGCGCTACGTCGGGACGCCTGCTTTAATAATAGATTTTCAATCTCGTCCGCCGAAAAGTGACTCTCTTTCTTCACCGGGTAATTTAACCCGGACGAACCTTAGCAGGCTATAACCACCCCGAAATCAACTTCTTACATCATGCTGCTCGTAGCTTTAAGACACACTTAAATTTCCCTCAAAGTACGATGTAGGTACTAGGGAGGTAAACTTGAGATTGCTCTTTCTCTTGCTAAACTAAGTAATCAAGAAACAAACATTTTTTTTCCCTTCTCTTTCTCTATTTCTTTATTTCGATTTTTTATTGTCATTTTTTATTCCTAATGGTTGCACCAGTGAAAAGTTATTTTTAGAACGTATAAAGCCATCGATCAATCAATCCAATCAATCAATCAATCAATCAATCAATATATATCCACTCTTCCTCAAGCTCGGTCTCTTTCTTTCATTGTGCCCCTTTGAGGAAACTGATCGCGTCGGTACGTCCCGGGGGATAAAACGTTTGCCTGGTCAGGTCGCCCTTGCGACGGAGGTGGCCAATCAGCGGGACTAGTAGGTGCGAGGAAAATCCTGTTCGAAGTGCGAGTGAACCATGGGGATGTTGAAACTCAATTGAAGTCAAGCCAGGCCAGGGCTTAGCTATGGACTCGGGTTTTATTTTCAGAAGTGAAAAAGCGGGAAAAAACAAACGTAGAAGTAGGAGTAAAAGTAAGAGAAAAAAGGATAAAAATTTAAGGTTTCCTGCACGGTGCTGGTTTGATATTCAGAGATGGTATTATATACGCGCGGTACGTTACTCCTGCAAAACGTATAGTTACACTTCACCCCTAAATCACACAGTCTCCACTCCCACTCTCATTCCCAATCAGCCCGTGGAATAAAAAAGCGAAGAAAATTATGACAAATTCATTGCATATATACACACCAGCTTTTCTCTCTCTAGCGAGAAGTTATCTAGCCACGTATCTAACAGAGTCGATTTGTAGCCAAGCCCATTTGAGGACCAAAGACGGAATCTCACCGTGTAGGAAGAGTAGAGAGAAAGCGAGATAACTGCTTCAGGGTGACTTATTAAAAATCAATGTTGATTGCTACCCTCAGACCATCTCGTAGCTCGCCCGGGTCTCTCAGATGGCGGTCGCCAAACGTCAAACGGTCGACGAGTTACGGAGATAAGGGAGCTACCTAATGGCTCTAAATTTAAACGAATAAATTATACAAACTTGAGGAAAGATTTCGCCTCGAAAAAAAAAAAAAAGGGGGGGGAATGAACAGAATGAAGGAAGAACAGTAGTTGGAACTCGTTTTGCGATTCCCAACCGAAACCTTTAATTATTATATATAAATATATATATATATACATATATATCTGTCTGCAAGGGTCGGTTAGTGGATTCGTGACCTAGGCACGTAAGTTGAATCCCGTACGTTAGGGTTGCCGAGGGCATGTCCCGGGGCACCCGTTCCGCAGTTTGAATAATAGACGGTCAAATGCACTGCTAAGCACACGGGGGTTGTAGGTCCAGATCTCGATGGCATAGTGGCGTTCGGTAGAACGGAGGATTAAACGCTTTGGAGATACAAGCAGACCCCGCAGGGGCTGCAGGAAATGCGAAACGCGAAATGTTGGAGTGAGAGATGATGGTGAACGGAGCGGAATAGAATGGAACAGTGGAGAGGAGAGAAAAGAGATGAGGATGAGAACTTCTCCCATTATTTTGCGTCCGAGTCTACATAGAACCAGGCGAGATAAGAACGATCGTGACCGCTTAGGACTGACACTGATCCACGCACCCCCAACTCCGATCCATCGATTTACATAGCACAGGGTAAATCTTACCAAAAAGCTAAGAAGAACGGGAATCCAATCCAAATAAAAACCGTATTCCCAGGTATTTTAAAGGGGGGGGGTAAATATACACTTCACCAACGACTTGAATATTCGGAGTTATTCAAGAAGTGAGTAGGTCTACAATCAAACGGAATATTACTTTTCATCACCCTGATGATAAGAGAAAGTAGATATTACCTATATTAGTTTCGATCGCAAAATTACTTTTCCTAATTTCAACTCCAATCGGAAAATAGATTTTCAAAAAGGTGAAATGGTCTCTTGAACAACCTGGCAAAATAATCTTCTCAATAGCTGTCGTTGTAATAGAACTTCAGTATAATAAAAAAAAAAGAAAAAGAACGAAAAATGTACCCCCGGGGTGGATTCGCACCCCTTTAAAACGATTCACGATATTCAAAAAGACACATTACTGTACCCGTACCTATAACTATAATTTCTCTCGTGAAATTAAGCCTCATAGCTCACCTCTAATCGCTAATTGGTCAGTGGCTGACGGTTATCGGCGAGGTTTAGAATCGCGCGTATGATGATTCACGTGCATCGTATGTCCGGGGTAGATAAGACGGCGTATCGTATCCGCCGGGTATATGTGTAGCGTCGAACAGCACGTGTATCGAGGTACATATATGGTGCAGATGCCATTGCCATTGCCGTTTCGATCTCGGTACGGGCCGAGAGGAGATCCTGGCTTGGTTGAACACATATTTGGTCTGGGATCAGAGGGAATAATCCCAGGGATTAGCCCCGCTTCCCGTTCCATTCTATCGGGATATATCGACCTCAGATTTAAATACATCCCCGTGGGACGAAGGCGAAGGCAAAGGCGGATAGGTTTGAGGCTAGCTCATCCCCCCGATAAAGTAAGGGATCGTCGTGCCGTTTTCCTTTTGCTAACTTATATAACCTACCTAGGGTGAAAATATACGCTGAATAATTTCGCCACCTCAGAAATAGTACGAGGTCCGAGTTTAAATTACTCGCGGAATGAACGAGTGAACAAAAGTTTAATGAAACGGAGGGAAAAGGGTTTAGGAAATATGAAGACGTCAGCCACCGTCAGACGTCGGGAAAACAAAGACGTTAAACCTTTGTAGAGACCGAATAAGACGTCTGACCCAAGTTAATCTGGACTTACCTATCGGCGGGATCAATCTTGAGACGTGTTGTTAATTTATAAAGAGGTTCGAGAGGGTTACACGTGAAAATGGAAGAGGGAAGAGACGAGGCTCAACGCTCTTGTATCGGAGAGCTAGCCGCAGGGAAAGTGGGACGAAAACGGGTAAAGAAGCTCAGGAAGAGTCGATACCTGTTGATACTTGGCTCAAATAAAAGTTAACTTGTACGCCAAGTGTTTTAAAAGGCGCGCGCGCGCGCGCGCCCCTATGTACCTTCTCCCTCTTTCTATTCTATTTTCTCTCTTTCTTTAACTCTTGGAAAACCGTTGGCATGGACACATGCGAACACCCTACCACACACAGGCCGGCACTCCTTCCGGGCAGACGGAAAAGTTCGTACAACTTTAACGGAACTATGGAATAGCTGCACGGGCGGGCTTCATCCCCATTCCATGCAACATCTTGTTTCTATGTACTTTTATACATTTACCACAGCTAACTCGTAACTTATTCTGCTTACAGATCAAAAGATCAAATATTTTTATCGTTATGATTTTCTACGATATTGAAGACAAATTTATTAAGCCCGATTCAGGACTACCCTATTTCTTTTACAATTTTGAATACAAGAAAACTGAATGAAAAATTAATCGGACACAAATCGCATGAGCGATAATCACATCTATTCGAAATCACATTTTCACCCCATCCTGACAATTTTTCTCATCCAATTTAGAGCTCGAGTTCAATACCGAGATCGTCTAAAAATAGTTGACAAGGCATTATAGATGTATATTTTTTATTTTTATATACATTTTCATTTTTTTTTTTATTTTTTTTCTTTCTTGTAAAACTTATCAAAGCGAATGTTACCACAGGGGTCGTCAATAACCCGGTGATGGTGCAGGACCGGTGAAAAACTATCCGCGCCTTTTTCCTCACCCTCGAAAGTATCTCATAACTTATCTATTCACCGCACGAACGTCATGCTTAAGATTTAAAATATGGGGAATTCGCACCCCCTTACAATGTGCTAAACCGTGAGCTGCGTTTTCAAGCAATAGCTGCTACCGTAGAACTAAAGCAAATCGCGTCATACGGAGTTGGGCTTAAATTAACCCACAGGGTAAGTAATACTTGCTATAGCTAGTCTCTTCCCTTATAATATACGCATGCGTATAAGGGGTAGACGAGGCGATATTATCCGCTGCAAATTTCGTACAAGGGTTCTCGCATGAGTTGGCAATTCCTGAATACAGAATGAATGAGGAACGGAAAAAAAATTTGTTCAACAAAATTAGGGCAGAATAAAGAATCGACGAAATGACGCTACTATTTGCGGTCAGAGTAATTGAGTCATCCGATTCAGTTCGAGTGATTAAATGTTTTTGCCAAAGCCCCGAAACGACTGTACCTTATACCAGTCCACGATCAATTATACCGCGAGACCCGCCCCTGAAAAGCAAGACGAAGGAGCAAGGGAAGTAGTGAGAGAGAAAGACAACGGGGTTGAAGGGGGCAAAACGAGGAGATAAAAAACAAAGATGATCTTCCAAATCTAGGGAAAGAAGGCGAGCTCTACTATACGTATAGTGACGCAGTATTCTCAGATCCCAGTTTACTAACGTCGTTTTCAACCGACCAACTCCAGCTCCAGCTCCAGTTCCAGTTCCAGTTCCAGTTCCAGTTCCAGTTCTCTAGCTTTAGCTACGTTTTGGTCGACCCGGTAACAGCCTGCCTGAGCAGGGCTCTAGCTACCACCCTTGGTCAATTACGCGTAATTTCTCGATAAATTTGTGTCGCATCAGTCCGCAAAGGGCTGGTACTGACACTGGGGATGGTTGCCACTTTTCTGCCCACGCGATATCTTTTAGAAACTTTTTAACGAAGGGGGATCCTGATATTTCTCCATAGCTCTTTACTACGCCCCTAATTCGATAGCTTCGTCACCGCGCTGTCGTATCCGACCAAAAATCGCTCTCCTTGCAAGGATGAGGTACACTCGTTATCGCCACGTCTTTACGTTCCACTTACTCATCCCTACAGCTTTGCGATTAACCATCGCTTAAAAGAGGGGCTTGAATATTATCAAAATTTCACTAAAACATAACGAGAAGTTGGAAAAACTGTGCATCTTTTATGCTGACAGAATTTCGCCTCGTATCCTACAGCGAAAAAGTTCTAGTTTCTTTTTTTTATTGCCATTTTTTTTTTTTTTTTTCGCCACATTCACACCTGTACAAGGTAAGGCTGGAGTGTGTACGAGGTAATCCCTAACCGTTTTTTCGGCTTCTAATCAAGCCGAGTCACACCACAGTGTGATAATAGAAACGGTGTCAGGTGGGCCCTCGAGTTTGGTCCAGGATGGTGAGAAAGGAATTCGTTTGTTCACGGGACAAAGACACCCGCGCTATAACTACCCTGTTACGACCGCATTTTCATCTCCAGTCTCGCGTCTAGCCGAGTATCGAAGGATGTTGGGTCAAGGCTTTCTCTCGCCGAGGATATAGGACTTTGGATTTCATTGAACCGTGTAGTTTAGCGATGGGACGCAAGCAATTATCGACCCTCGGGAGCCGGTTCACCCCAAAACAGGGAAGACGAATATATGTGTAGACTTTGGCGTCCTGCACGTACGCTCTCTAGACTCTCCATCGGCACAATTCATGAGCTAAAATAATTTGACAGCTTCGGTTTCTCGAACCCGCGTTTCAGTCCCAAATCTTAAGTCTTGCGGTACTGTCAAAGAATCTATTTTCCCCACTTCGTGCCTTGCATCGTGGCTCCGAGTACAGATAGGGTTTGGTAATCCGTCCATCTACCTCATCCACGATACACGATTGGATATACGTCCACTTTCCTTCTACCAAGAGGAAAAGCTCGCCTCGAAGGCGCCACGTCGCTGAAAGAGTCGTCCGTCGATCCATCGATCCCCCACGAGACCAGAAAAGCCCCGAAGTTTACTTCGCCCGTATAAACTCCTTTACCCGCGTACAAAAAACACCATCCAGGAAGGGAAAAGCCAAGGAAAAGGCGAGAGGTGCAGTCGAAGCACTTCGGTACGTGCCACGATTACCTTACATGCACATCATGTATGTGGCTTACCGTGTGACGGGTATGCGGTGAGAAAAAATAAAAAAATAAAAAAAATTCTACTATTAGTTCGGATTTTATTTCCTGATCATGACAAGACGACGGTTTTTGGCTCAGGTCAAAACCGGCGCTATCTTGCCTGGTAGGGTCTCCCTTAGTTCGTTGTTCGTCTCGTATCGGGACCAAGTAAAGAATAGTATGGGCGAACGAGATGATGACGACGAACGATAAGAGACCAAGGTTCGTAGGCGAAGGCGAAGGTACTGCGCGACATTCGTCAACATCGAACCCCCGGCCTTCTTCCCTCATCTCTTCAAGGTGAATGATATAGGTAACACGCGGAGAAAATCCACCCTCGAAAAGGCGATTTTTTTCTCTGCCTCCTTCACTTTTTATCCTTTCTCTTTTTTTCTTCTTTTCTTTTTTTCTTTTTTTTTTTGTTCTGTTGTGTACGAACAATAGCAGAAGAAATTGTCGGCATATGTTGGATTTGATACTTGAACAGCTTCTACTTCTAATAATGTTCACGATTTCGTATAACTTCAAGGAATAGATGTATACCCAATATGATCGTATACCGGATGAAAGAGGACATAATTATGTGAGCGGTAATGTGATTGCGGTTATTTTAGGTATTATTCCTATCCTGTTCGTGGAGATTATTTACTTCCAGGGTTTGGCAGAGGTCCCAAACTTGAGTTGCGCCTCTTCCGGATGAATTTCTTATATATGTATATCGATTTACGAAAATGAGACTAACGGCATTGCCTCCTATTTCGATTAGTGAGGAACGGAAATCCTGCGTGCATCTCGACTCGTATTTGCGTCCGGTAATCTATATCGGTGTATACACCTATGCATGTATATGTATATGTGTGTATAGATATACATATATATACACCTATAACTGTAGGGACGAACTGAGAGCGTATCGAGCGTGTAATCAGAACCCGCGACTCGGCTCCACGTTCCCCACGATCCTCGTGGAGACGCGACCAAAGACGAGGACAAGGACAACGGCGAGACCGAGAGCGAGGGCGAGGGCGAGGGCGAGAGTGAGGGTGAGGGTGAGGACGACGATGAATAAGGGAAGGGGGTGAGGGTGAGGGAGAAAGCGAAGTGCAATCAGCGTTTACAACCCGCGCGAGAAACTTTTGCTCTTGGCCAAGCGAAACGCGCGAACCGTCTAGAAATACCAGAGAGCTTTATTATCGCGTATTCCTGCTCAACTTACCCCCGACCGAGACCTCCGCAAATATACTCACCCCGTGCCCCCCTAAAACGACGTGGACTAAACTGTTCTGTTTTTTCTTTCGTTTTTTTTTTTTTTTCTTTTCTTTTCTTTCTTCTTTTTCTCTTCTTCTTTTTCTTTCTTCTTCATGTTAACGTTTTTGCACTTCGAAGTTGATGGTTTAGAAATGGAGGAAAAGTGTTTGAAAAAAAAAAAAAAAAAAACTGGTTATTCTGGGGTTAGACGTTTCCTCTATCATTAGGAATTTGAAACCATATCGCCGTTTGGGAAATGAAAATGGAACAGAATCTGTAATTTGATGGTTATAGCTAGTCGCGTAGAGTAGTCGACGATGTGAGAGGATGTAGGTAGCTATTTGCGTTTCCGTCTGTATTTGAATTTTCGTAATTTAAGCCGGTTATTAATGTTACGCGCGTATGACGGAGCCAGAGCCAGAACCAGAACCAGAGCCAGAACCAGAGCCGGTACTGGGGGGGGTGGCGGCTAGGTCAGGGGTTGGGGAATCACGCGGCGATAGGCTATACGTAAAGGGTTAACTACCCACGGTGTAACCGAGATTATTACCGAGATATCGGAAAATTAACTGCAAAATGCCCCATTTTACTGGGGGTTATGGTAATTTTAATAACGTATTTATTGGTCCCTGACTGGCCTTCGCACAAAAGCAAAACCCGATAACACGCTCCGTTAGCTCGCCTCTGCCTGGGCAAGGCAAGCCAGCCTCTGCCTTGGTACAACCTACGTTTTTGGTACTCGTACCTAAGAGTATTTATAGAACATATTACATCCTGTCTAAAGGGCTTTCACTTCCTGATCACGATGAAGATGATACATTTCGCGAGGTTTCATATTGCCTAGCTGTAAATTGTATACTAGACTATAGGATCTCGAATTAACCAACAATTAGATTCTAAGTCATGACAAATTATCGGTTCCGTCCCTCAACGTCGTTTAGGAATTTCAAGCCGACTCCACTCAAATGATTCTCCGTTAAGCATCATCTCGAAATGGGAATATCTCTGTTCAAGGATCAGCGGGAAATCTGAGCCCCAAGGATGCGTAGAGTTAGGGTGAAGATTCGCGGACCACGAATATCCAACATACCGAACAATAACCCTTCATCAATTGAGTGCACTGTGAGACATGTGATGATTTACAGACATAGATACTCCGGGATGTTAGGATCGGGTTAAATAATTACGTACGATTGTCTCTTACGTAGACGTAACGTCGCGACACGATCACGGGGTTAGCCAACAGCCCCATGGTGAACGAGAGAACGAGCAAGCTGACAGTTTGCCAAGTTATTAGAGAGGAGATTGATGAAGCGTTGGGCGAAGGGCTCCAAGAACATTTTTCACCTTCCGCAGGCGCCGCTTATCTGATCCACCGCGAGATTTTCAACACAAAGATTTTTCCGCTGACGGTTTTTTTTTTTTTTTCTTTCTTTCTTTCTTTCTTTCTACTTTTTTTTTTTTTCTTTTTACCTCTTCGTTTTTTCTACTCATTATTAATGAGTTGTGGCTCGCGGAACGGCGCATTGGTACACCGATGACGCTGGATATACAAGACGCAAAGAGACATGACGATACGCGATTTTGCCAATTCTGGTCCGACTTACTGCAACCCTCTTCTTTCTCCACCCACCCCTTGTCCAGAGAAGGAAAAGATGTCGCCTGGCGAAGCGCCCGAGGTAGTCAAATATTTTGCATAGAATCCCTGAACCTCCTCCTCCTCCTTTTCCCCCTTCTTCTTCTTCTTCTTCGTCTTTTTCCACTTTGTTTTTTTTTTCTACTCTCCATCCTGTAAGCTTGCAAACCGGAAGTTCTCCGCAGAGAAACGTTTCGGTCGCCTCCGTGGCTACAGGATGTAGAGGAAAATCCTTACTTACCCACGATTAAGACGGTGGTATCTGACAGCCGAAATTAGCACCCCCGTTGAGCGAGGAAATTCGGTAGGCTAGAGGGATTGAGGTACGGTTGTGTATAGCTACTTTAGTTTAGTATACCAGTGTATAATGTAGATGAGCTTAGGAGTTTAGGGTATTTAGCACGGGAGAGACGATGAACAAATCGGAATGGAATGAGACAGAACAGAACGGAACGGAACGGAATAGAATAGAATAGAATGAACGGTTCTAATTGTTCGCCAGGCTTTATGTCGACATACTATACATATACCTATCTATTTATACATGTATAAATATACGAGTATATATGTGAGTAATTTCTGTTAGCGAATTGCACCGACTAGAAACAGTACCGCGGTGTGGCCATCGAGGCTGGGTCTAGGTGACGTGCGTGACGCGAGGACACGCCGTGTTCGTGCGGTCTAATGGCAATTAAATGCACTGTATCTAGCAACTATTGTCGTACAGGTATATAGATCGGGGTGCGACAACGTGAGTTCAGTCCATAGAATATGGTAGTTTTATTTTGTTATAAAAATATTTTTATTTTTTATTTTCACCTTTTAGTTATACCGGTGGATACTCCGAAGCTTCTGCAGTAGCACTTTTTTAATCAAGGGATATTTCAAGTTTTTATTGTACAGGTGTTTTTTTTTTCTTTTTTTTTTTCTTTCCAAATTTTTTTTATACCCGTGAACGCATATTCTTGAAAGTTTATTCCTTGCGAGACGATTTTGAACCGTATTAGAGTTAATAATGCGTAAAATTGACGAAATGGTAGACTGAAGTATAAGGCATAATGCGTGTAGGCGGTTTGCGGATTTACTTTTCTTGAAGTTTCATTTTTCGCTACTTTGCGTATACTTAGGTATATATACCTACTCATCTCGATAACAGCTTCTGACATATTGGAGGCGGAATTCGGACCGCAGGTTACTTGCATCAATGAACCTTCATTCATATTCAGTTTTTTTAAAAACCGAACGAACTCGCTATTCCCTGATTGGCTGAAATTTTATTCTTTCACACGAAAATGATTAGGGACATTCGAAACTACTTGGAAGAAATAAAAATAAACTGAAGAATAGAATTGTCCGATACACATGTTTCAAGATAATCGTTATACCTAGAATTTCTTCGCGGTATCGCGCTTCGCGTAAACGTTAATTCCTTCGGTTCCAGGGTGAGACGTTGTATCGCGGTACCGGACAAATTAGTGCTATTAATCAAAGCGGTCGACGCCACGGGGCAAAGTCGCACCGAGAATAGGTATCCGCGCGGATGCAAGTCTGGCCGAGTTACGGTGAGTAATGGTCAATAGAAGTTGGTCGATTCTCACTGCTGGTACTACTGCGAGGACGGAAGCGCGGGCGTAAACCCGCGCGCCATACGCCATCGGCACGTGTCACCAGCTATACTAGCCGCCCACGCCATACCATGCTATTCCATGCCACGCTACGCTACGGTACGGTACGGTACGGTACGCCGCGTCGCGTCGCGTCGCGTCGCGCCGTCTGCAGAAGCGTTGCAGTTTAGTTCGCGGGAGCATTGGAACTCCAGGTTGAAAATCGAAATGGCAAAGCAATTGTCCGGGACGTCTGTTACGTTACGAGTTTACATCTCTCCCTGATATCGTAAATTAATACCAACGTTATATTGACGCGATAAATCTCAGAATTTAATAATTCAGAATACCTATAGTATATACCCTTTACCTACCCATCAACGATTGCCGATAATATCGCCGTTAGACCGTACGCTGTAGAAAGGACAAAGAATAAACAGAAATTTATCGCATTTGAGATAAAAAGAAGAAGAAAAAAGAAAAAAAAAAGAAACATTCAAGGACCATTGACGCTCATTTTATTTTTTTGGTTTTTTCTTTATCCTTTTGCTCGTTTTTTTTTTTTTTTTGTGATTATAGATCGACAAAAGACGGACAATCGAGTATCTTCTACTACGAATGTAGCAAAAATATAGAGTCGTAACTCTATAGTCTAGATTTTCTCTCGCCATCCGTCGCCTTGCCTTGCCAGTTCCTGGCTTTTCTCCTATCGATTACGCGCACTCGAGAACCACCCGCGCTAGCTTCTTCGCTAAGGCTAAATCGCTCTAGGTTGGCATTCGCTCGGTCCAAAGTGGACGGATGCTTATCGCTCCCGTTCGCTAGCCAAACGACCTCGAAGACCTACCGAGTAGTAGGACTAAGAGTAGGAATAGGAGTAGAAGTAGAAATAGGAGTAGGAGTAGGTCCACCTCGGAATTTGCGCTCCGAAGATCACCCATAGCATACGACATCATTCTAAGGGTGGTAAAGACCCCTTGGATGATAGGATAGCCACGCCTCTTCACCCCGGAAAATCCGAACGGAAACCTACATCGTAGTAGAACTAGGAAATGGACAAGGGTACTCGCAAGCTAAGACAAACGCAAATATACCTACAGGTTGGTTTAGCTAACGCTAATACTTTCGACCACCGGACAATCCGATACGATTTTCACGAAACATCACGATAGTGGAAATGGTATGCATGTAAACGATCAAACGAAATCGCGTTTTCTTACCAGCTTGCACCAACTCGATCTATAAATAAACAATCTTATCTTTCGACTCGGAACACGACTCGTTTCTGTAGCTTATATAGCAGAACATATGATGCGATGTGAACGAAAGATCGTACATTTCAGAAATTTTATTAACGAGAAAAAAAAAGAAATAGAGACAAATGGATTTTGTTTATTTTATTTTATTTTTATTTCTATGTTTATTTTTTTTTTTTGTACAAAAAAAGACGCGATCCTTGCGAATACGGAAGCGAGTAGACAATTAACGTAGGTTTACGTCCCATCAAAATTTTTCCAGAGGCTACTTCAAATGTATTGGTTTTTTTACGATAGTTGTGCATATATATATATATATATATTTGTATATATGTATGTATATAAGCCTTCGGTTCCGTTCAGGCAACAGTGGTGACAGCAAGGACCGCTGGTTGTCCCACAACCGAACGATTGGCCCCAGAGAAATTGCCGCACTTGAAGCAGCGCTACTACGTCTTGTTCGCAATCGAATCGTCCGATCGATTTAACGAGAACCCGTCGTACCTACTCGGAATACGTATCCCAGTCGCGTACTGGTTCTCGGCTGCAAAGTGCCGTGTAGAGATGTACAAATTTAATGTAGATGTGGGTTGTCAGTGTGGATGTGGATGTGGGTATGGGTGAGAGAAATCCACGAGGAAATATACCTCGCTTTTATATCCTGAACGGAGAAAATTTGATTCTAGTTTGAGTATCTTGATTTAAAATTTTCCAAACTATACTATTATCTCTCTCTCTCTTTCTCTTTCTCTTTCTATCTCCTCCATATCGGGATATTTTTTAATTGAATATTTGAACCCTTAAATAAATCTGTCGTACACATATAGTGGGATGATAAAGTGTCTTTCCGTTCGCAAAAGAAAAGAAAAAAAAAAGAAAAAAAATCGAGAGAATTCTCGAGAGATCCAAGACGAACAATAAAGAGGATCTTCTTGTCTGTTCTTCTCACGCTTTGTTCAGCTACCATCTCGCGATGAGTAAACTTTAAAAGGATATAATATTATGACTGTAAATTAACCATTGAATTTTTTATTTTTGTTACAGGGATTGCAGAGTCGTTAGGGATCCACAGACGCTAAAATCGAAAGGATATGGCTTCGTATCGTTCGTTAAAAAAGCGGTGAGTAAAAGGGAAGAGATTAAGAAATGAGCGTCGTTTCTACATCCGACTTGGCTGCTAACCCGGAATCGATTAACCCTCTTCTTATGTCTCACGAAATCGCGTGGATACTAATTGTAACATTTTTTTATTTTTATTTTTTCCCGACTACCACCCACGCTCGTGTTTATTCGCCTTAAATCCCGCCAAGTACTACGTTCAGTGTCTAATAATTAACGCTGTACAGCTGGCGTGAATTTCCCTATACGGGCTAGCTAGGTGCAAGTTCAGAAAACAGAGAACCGATGCGATTGGCGAGTGATCTTTAAGCGTCGCGACGCGTCTGGCATGATTATATCACTATTGTAACGGCGTCGTTAACGTTAACGTTTTATCAGCGATCTTTAAGGCGGGACAGCGTGCATTTCGTACGTAATATCGGCCACCCTCATCCCCCGATCAACGCGCACGTTGCGCGTTAAGCTCATCCCGCGGTCCCCGTCTCCGTTCAAGGAAAGCTGTGCCCTCTGCCTCCTGCTCCATTAGGTATTACCGCGCTGCTACTCCCTTCCTTTAGTTTCCTTTACTTTTCTTTTTTTTGCTTTATTTCTTTTCGTTTCGATCGCGTAGCTTCCAATCGAAACTTGTCTTTATATTTTACAACGCTATTCTCCGAGATGGCATTATCTCTTACGTTTTATTAGCCCAGGCCTCTCTCTCTCCCTCTCCCTCTTCCTCTTCTTATTTCTTCCCTTTATTTTCATCCCACAGAGTTTTATCCCCCGTCACCTCGCCTCTTAGCCCAGATTTTCGCGCGATTCTTGGCCAAAAATCCACGACGTAAATCACCGCAAGATCTACAGCTGCCGAGTAAAGAAGAAGAAGAAGAAGAAGAAAAAGAAGAACAAGAAGAATAAGTAGAAGAAGAAGAAGTAGGAGAGCGAACGGGGGGGGGTTGGGGGGAGGGGGACAGGGGGATTTCTCTACCTCATCCCTTTTATCTCAAGCTATTCTAGGCTACTACGAGTCGGCTAGTCGGCTACTGGTTGTCTGCGGTCGGTGCAGATGCTATTACCTTCACGGAAGACGTCCCGTCCGTTTTAATGCCCTATCGATCTGGACCTGCACCGGCATCTACACCCGCCCGGGATTACTAATACTCGGAAGCCCGGTTGCTATATGTAATAGTAATAGACACTTCCTGCACGGTATTCCCGAAAGACTACCGCGTAATACGGAGGGTAGTTATACTCATTCAGTGCTTCTGTATCGCATGGAAATACTGAACGTAGGTATAGCTATACAGACGGCAGATAGATAACCGCTCTTTTTCACCAATGGGATATAAAATAGCCACATTCCCTCGTTATTTTACGTTGTTAATCAGCCGATCTGAAATCTCGTGAAAAATAAAGAAAACCTCGTAGAGTATACAGCTAAAGGACTTCATGCAGCTGGGAATACGTAGGTATTCTTCGATATATGCAGGTTATATCATAAAGCAAGTTTTCCCAGTGCAAAGGGGTAGCATATAACCAAGCTGTGGTATATCCTGATGATGAAATACGGTATGAAAATACCAAAGAAGACAAATTATTAGCAAACAGGTATAGAGTGGAGATTCACTCGCTTGAACTGGCTAACTATTCATATCACAGTTCGATGATATTGCAATAGACTTTTGTCATTTCATATGATCTCGGTTGACTGGGTTTACCGAAGGGCACCTGCTTCGGGTTACGGGTTCCGGGGTTTAAATGAAACTTGATTCGTCGGCAGGGAGAGCAACGGTGATCCCAGGTCGGTTAGGGATAGAAGGCGGACTTCTAGAAATCGCCGAGGGATCGACCCGCCGATAACAGATCACCGTTGGAACTACGGGGAAATGATGTTAAAGGAGGAAGTGAGAAAGGAATGGCCGATTTAGTCGCGAACCATCATTCTCAGTAATTTTTTGAATCGAATCCAAGCTCAGCTGCAAAATTTTCTGAAAAACTTTTCGATCCCTATCTTTCTTTCCCTCTCACCCTCTTCTACATCTCCCGAAGTGATCTTCCGCAAAAAAAAAAAACTCACCCATTCTACCCTCTCCCACCCCTAAAGTCGACGATTAAGTATTACCGACCAGCCCCACTGGCCCGGCGACTCCTGA
This sequence comes from Tenthredo notha, assembly GCA_914767705.2. Classification (NCBI taxonomy): domain Eukaryota; kingdom Metazoa; phylum Arthropoda; class Insecta; order Hymenoptera; family Tenthredinidae; genus Tenthredo; species Tenthredo notha. The sequence continues at coordinate 17,526,073 of OU611908.1, read as the reverse complement.
TCCTGAAGTGCCGGTATAACTCCTGTCGTAGGTATACACAGGTGTATGCACAGCACGTCCACATACGGGATAGGTGGGTATGTCCCTCCCGGGCAACGCTCGTGCAAGTAGAAGTAGAAGTAGAAGTAGAAGTAGAAGTGGAAGTGGAAGTGGAAGCAGACGTACAAGTGCAAGTAGAAGTAGAAGCGGAATATCGATTCGAGTCAAGAGGCTTGGTGCTGGTGCTGGTGCCCCATTCTCCCGTTCTTCCGTCTCTCTATACCCTGTTCCCCATCCTCATCCTCATCCCGCTCTTCACGGCCAGGTCTTTCGGCTATCCTATCTAGGCTAACCGCGGAAATACAGAGTCATACGTTGGAATGGAAATTTCGATCGGAAACATTTTATCCCGTGGGACAAGGGCCGTGACCATTCCCCGTGTTCTTCTTCACTGTTGGTATATACATATAGCTGATATTTGAACGTGCAGGAATCTCCGAAAGACCTCCATATCCAGGACCGCTTTTCAAATAGTATAAACATTTTTTTGAAGAGGAGAAAAAGAGGAGAAAAAGAAAAAGAGAACAAAAAAAAAAAAAAGAAAAAGCAAAGAAAAAAAAGGAAAAAGAAAAATTTCCCGAATATTTCTTCTAACCATATAACTCGCCCGACATATACATATAACCATTTTAGTATTGGATTGCCCTGCTGCTATATAAACACCGTTGAATTGATGCCGTATTATTCCCCATGCTACCGTCGCGTCCTCCCAAAGCGGGGGATGAACAAAAGAGAATATTTTTCATCCACATATAGTACACTTCAGAAAATAGAACCCTGCGGGCTCCCTGTCCTTATCGTTCGTCCGGTTCAATTTCATTTTTCTTTAGTTTATTTTATTTTATTTTATTTTACTTTATTTTTTTACTTTTTTACTTTTACCTTTATCTTTCGTTTTTTAACAAGTGGATAATCTATTAGTTCGTTAATCTGTCCGCGAAAGCGACGATTCTGGAATAGTGGCGAGGGATTAGGCGACGCTATAGAAATAGCCGGGGTTGTTCGCAGCAGGTCATTGGATTTCTCGCTCTACTCCGTCGCAAAGATGCGAAGAACGTAAAACGTCCGAAATACTTGTTTCGACGAAATTGAGTACCCACGTCTCATAAGAACCACCGAAGTATTCAAGGCTCGCGAAAACGTCTGACTCGTTTTTATAAGCCCTTGTGCGCGGCTCGGTAATCCGATCTAATTTCAGATACCGGCTCAGTCGTTTTTAGTATAAGAATTTCTTCCTCGTGTCAATCGGGCGTCGAGATTTCGCGACGCGACATTTGCAATCCTATTTTATTTATCTTATTCATTTTCTTCTTATTTTTCTGATTTTTTTTCAGGAAGCGGAGAGTGCCATTGGTGCCATGAACGGACAGTGGCTAGGGAGTCGCAGCATTCGCACAAATTGGGCGACCCGCAAACCACCAGCGCCAAAGTCTGAAGGTAGGATTATGCGATCACCTGCATATTTCATCGTCATATAAATCCTCCTCATATATGCGCCTTTTTCCCCCCTCATCCATTCCTCAAATTCATCTATATGACAAATAATATTATCGTGTCTTTACTGTTCTTTCACACGTTCTTGACGTTCGACGTTATGTTATATTATGAAGCATGAGACCTGTTATTATCACATCTGTAAAATAAACGTGCAGTAACCGCGACTCGAGACGATGATTTCGATTTAACACGTATCACGCTTCGTTGGATAGAAGAGTTGAAGCATGGCTACGTCGACGTACCCCTTTTCCGTACGTATAGATAGATACGTTTCGGCTTTTCTAACCACGATGAGAATCCGTCTGTAGATGTCACTTTGAAACTAGTGCCTACTGACGTAGCTCCGGGTCTTGCCGAGGGTATAATGAAGGGCGTTGGGTAGAGCTAAGGGTTGAGGTGAAAGGGGTGGAAAGGGGGTTAAGCACGAATCCAATTCAAGTTACAAACTAAACGCATAATGAGCTTAGAGGTAGCGCCCAGAGCTAAGTAAGTATTATTATATTATCATAAGCGGCTCTCTCTTCCCGCTTCCCTGTCACCCGCAACTAACTAATTTCATTCCACCAGTCTTTAATTAGTATTCGACGCGACGCGCCTCGGAACTTTTTCACCCGTTCGCTCCGCACCCCTGCCCATTCCAACCCTTAATAGAAGATTGATTCGTGGCCTGCACCCACCTGCAGCACGACTTACTTCCTCTATTCTTCCGCGTTTCAATTTTTTTCAAGGTCATTGTTTCCCGCCTTCTCGCATTTTCTCATACTCGTGAAACCCCCTACCCCCCCCATCGTCCAAGAGCGTCGCTTATGCTGGTCATTTTTCACCGCGTTACCCAACCATTATTCCACCGTTACCCGAGCGTCTCTTTCCCAGATTTGAATTTCAAAATAGTTTAACTCGCCGCGCGCTTATGGACGAAACTAGATATTCCAGACGGGTGGATCAACCGGGTTAATATTTTACACCCAACCCAAACGAGGCTCATATTGCCGCAACATTTTTCATATGAAACAGACACCCGACTTATCCATAAATTATTATACAACCAGGAGCACTGCAAAGAAATGTCTTTTTTTTCTTCATTCTTTCTTTCTTTTTTTCAATATTTTTTTTTTTTTTTTTTTTTCAACCAAAATCTTACAATTTTTTCCTTACATCCGAAGGACATTTATAGTATCGCTGTTTTATACCACAGTCCCTAGATTTCGGTTCTAATTGCCAAGCTGGCATTTCGCCGATCGATTCTTCGCACACTGTGATGCAAACGCGGATATAGGTATACGTATCGAGTCTTTGTGTTGGTTATTTCGCACTCGAGTATATCACTTGTGCCTATAGCTACACAGATACATATATATATCTATAATATAGGTCTGTATCTGTATTATAGAGCACTTGTTGCTAAAATTTTGCAACAGTTCAGTTGACGCATTGTGCTGATATATTCTCGAATAAATACTATATTGAAACGATTTTTCTAAGATTATTACACATCCGCGATTCCGTATTGGAAATCGTATATATACCTTAGATCGTTGCGTATATATATATATATATGAATTCTAAATACGTAGTACAAATCGGGCCGATTAACGGTTTCAATTTACCTAATAACAATTATTACCCTATACCCTGGACAGATTATACCCCAACGCAAACACCCGTTGGAAGAGCAAGGAGCGGTACACAAAGCGAGCTGGGCGGCTTATCGCGAATGATGTATACCTAGCCGATTACCCGGCTTTGTAATGCGCGTGTTTACTGGCGTAAGTGTCGAGCCGTGTCAGAATCGTGCGGGGTTCGTCCATGCTCCTTCATAAGTGTATACCTATGTATATATATATATATATATATACTATACACATATGTGTTCATATATACATATATATGTATAGGTATACTACTAGTATATCTACCCTCGCATATATATAGCAAAGTGGGTCTGCTGTCTGTCCGTCTGGTTTGGCTAGGCTAGGCTCGCCTAGGTAGGTATATATGTACACGAATTATACTGTACCATACAAGTACAAAAGGAGGATGTGTAGGATACATACGCGTATCGACTACCTGCAGCTCCAGGTACACGTCACCTCCACCCTATATCGGTTTACCGCGCCTACGTCGTACACGTATATGCGTGACTCCGTGCAGGTTGTCCTCTTGCAGTCTCTAGCACTAGGAGGTCCGCGCTTATCGTTTACTAGCTATCTATATCCTTGACGTTGTTCCCTTGGGCTTTCATACCTGCACGATCCAGAAGGCTTGCGAAATTAACGTCTGGGAAATACGCAATTCAATTAATTACGATGGGGTATGGTGATTTGAGAACAGTTTCAAACCTGGGACTTTAGATCGCTAAAATTTTCGCTAGAATTCAGTAGCCATATGTATACATGACACTCCACATGACATACAAGGTAAAAACCATATTGTTTGCGTACAACAATTTTCGAGATATTTTATACCGTAATGCCTCTAGGGTGTGTACGTATGCATTTTTTCAAAATTAAACGTCAACAATCGACATATGATGTGCGGGCGTCTGTTGTTGCCTCGTGAGAGCTTTTTTTTTTGTTTTTTTTCGTTTTTTTTTTTTTTTTGTATTTTTTTTTTTTACAGCATCTTCTCTATCTCGATGAAAACAGCCCTGGGCTGACCTCGAACGTATCTGTAGCGCGATTGAACCTCGGTAAACAGTCGGTTGAAATGATAAAACAACGTACATTGGTTACCAGAGGACGCCTAAGGGGTAGATATTTGCGTTCAATGTCCAACGACGGTGTACCCCTTTCGTACAATTCGGGTTTAGGTATACACAAGAAAAATAATCAATTGGAATTAATTGATCAAGCTCGGTATGTGAACATATGTTTTTTATTTTATTATAATTACTGTCATTCAGAGTTTTATTTTAGAGTTACTTATAGGTAGGTATAATATCGTTCGCTTTCATGAAAGGTAATTTTTATAAGCGCAACCCAGAACAGCTACATTTTTACGCCGGGTTAGGTTTCCCTAGGGCGTTTGTCCGCCTTATCCAAGGGTGAATTTGAACATTCGCGAAACTTTTTATCGCGCGATAAGCGCGTTCACGACCCCACAGGTAGGTAAGGGTAGGTATTACTGTCAGTCAGAACTACGACGAGTGAGCTTCAAAGCCCGTGAGCTATTCCTTCGTGTAAAATCCACCTACGATTCCGAAGGTATTATAATTCCGTTATCCTATATAACCCCCCGCCCCTGCACGCGCGTATAATAGGTACAAGGTATAAATTCACCGTTTCTAATTACACCCGCTTGATCATTCGCCCTTTCGACAGTCGTAAATTTTCATCAGCTATAAAAGCCCTAAATTTCTACTAAATTCTCAACTCGGTTTTCGAAAATAGCGTATAACCAATTTCCGGTATTCCTCGCAGCTCAGTTAAACACCGTTTAGTTTCTCGCTACTTGGGAAAATTCATCCCTTAAATACGAGGAGCTCACATCAGAACCGGAGGAACCTTAGCCAACAACTCTTACCGTTGATGTTCAATTCGGGATGCCTCGGAGGCGAAGCTGCGTCCTTCTCGTCCTTAGATAATTAACTCTGCGTTCGTTATTCGGCCTAGCTCATGGTGGGTTATGGATACGTTGTAGGCTAGACTTGTGAAATTTAGAGGTAGAGAACCGACGCTTAACCGTTCGCAATAATTATAGCTACCACGATCATTGTTCTCGGTCGTCGTCGTCGTCGTCGTCGTCGTCGTTGGGTGCCAAGCCAAACCAAAGCAAGGCAAGACAAGGCAAGGGTTCCCTACTGCAAACTTTCCCGAGCCGGGCGGCTTTTCTGCGCTTTCACTGATAGTGGAGGGGGATAACGCGTAATCGTTATGAGCAGAAGTAGCTTTGGGCCTACCGCGGGCCTATCGCGCGGCCCTACCGCAATTAAATTAAGTAAATTATATTAAATTACGGGTCTTATACGAGTTCTAGGCAATACGGGAAACGGGTAACCCTTTATACCCGACTCTGCTATATATAGATAATATATACACCTACCCCGGATGATCTGATGTTCGTTCGTTTTTTTTTTTTTTTTTTCTTTCTACTCCCCTCTCTTCGTCTTATTATTCTTCTTCTTCTTCTTCGTCTTCTTCTGCTTCTTCCTTCCTCCCCTTAATAGCTTACCACCAGAAAACTTTCTAACTTGGTCAATATCGAGGTACGCGCGTCATCTGCGAGAGTGTATCCATTCAGATGAAAGTATATGTTTATTCGATGTGCTCGATTTCTATGTATAGGTATAATCGGTAAAGTTTTCGACTCCCACGGGGGCCAGACGTGTTCTTGGTAGTACCTACCTATACCTACCTATCTACCATCTACTCCGCTGACATCGTCAAACTCGATCGGACCAAATTCCGGAAATCTAATTTAACCCTAATTCGTTCGCTCTCATCCCTGCACTCATTTCTATGGGTCGATCTAGGGACCCACCCGCCTTTAAGCCAAGACGTGCAATTATACGCACCTCACTTACTTAACCCACGACGGACAATCGAAACCCGACTAGGTGATAACTGCGTTTCTCTTGCCTACGCAAACAATCGCAAATAAGAAAAAAGAAAGGGAGATTCTAGAAGAAAGCTTTCGCTTTTATATCAGAGGCTTTTAAAAATGTTAAAAGTTTTGCATACCATATAATTTCGCGACGATTAAATCGGGAAAACTATAGAGATGAGATATGAGATATGAGATATGAGATAGGAGATACGAGAGAAGAGAGAGACTAGTAACTCGGCCAAGAGCTTGCGGGGAAGCCTCTCCTTTGTAATACTCACTTGGCCACTAGTGACTACCGACTAGAAGCAAGTATGTAAGTAGTGAGGTGCAGAAAGGGTATACTGCACAAGTTTGTGAAATGGTTGGCGTCGTCGGAGGCGGTCGAGAACCGAGAGAGAGAAATGGGAAGGAATAGGAAATGGTTTGGGGGTTTTGCGGAAGCGGCAATACTTTTACGGGTTTCGTGTTTTTGCGTAGTTCGTACCAGGCGACTCGTTTGTTCGAAGTACGTTACAGCCGTCCAAAGCTTTCGTCGTTAATATCGTTCTATCGTACCTACTCACTATAATACTGTGCGAGAGTTAAAATAATTATCTTAATACACGGCATGAAATTCCCGAGTCTTTAGGGCATGTAAACCGGCCGCATTACCCCCTTCCAAGGCTTTCATATTTTATAACAACATGCGTCACCCTGTGCGATAAATTTATTTATTTTTTATTCTCCTCTCTCTTCATATATTTTTTATTTTTTATTTCTTTCTTCATCAATATTGAAAAATCGTCGTCCCGCTTCGCGGGGTTGTTCGAGGTGGACAAGGGCGAAGGCGAACCACCCGCAACGCCGAGCAGTTGGAAACCGAAAGAGTCGAGACCAGCTATAATATAAATCTATAGAATCTTGCCTCTCTCGACTTTGACGGTAGGCTTACGGCGGGGTGCCCCATTCACCATCGAGTGCCGAACGTTGTTCTCCCTCACGAATGCTTTTTAGAGATCGTCTCCAACCGACGGGGTGGCGGCACTGGATAGGGTGGAAATAGCGATACCCAGAGGAAGAGGAGGAAACAAAAAAAATTCGAGAAAGATGGAAGAGAGGAAATAGAAATAAGAGAAAGAAACAGGGCGCAGAAGACCACCCCCTGTTTATTTTTCCTCATACTATGCGTCAGGGTGAAGGAAATAGAGAAGCAACATTCCCACATATATGTACATATATGTATGTGTGTATGTGTGAGTATTACATGTGAACCACTACAGAACCGCCATGGTGATACACGTGTAGAAGTGGGTATCACACTCCCGGATCCACCAATACATAGCAACCCCTTTATTGGGGGCGCCAATCTATTAGGAAACTGGAAGGGTGAATGCTCCAATTTATGCCACGACTACAAATCTTGGCTTGGAGTGGAGTGGAGAGTCTACCTCGATCCTGCAGGGCACTGGAGGATTCCCCATACTCACAATCAGGAAATCCTGTCCTCTCCTAGGCAGGGTGTATAACGATTACGTCGGTGCCATGCTCGGGTCAAATTTTTATTTAGGAATTTCTCTCCGTTTGTTTATCCATTTTCTTTTACTTATTTTCGAAAAAAAAAAAAATTTCTGTTCTATGCCTTCTCGCGGCTTGACGCGGTGGTAAGTCTGAACCACGCGTGAAAGAATTTTAGACTTGGAATGAACGCACCCACCCCATACCAACCCTTTTACGAGGGGAAGAAAAGATTTATATGGCACAGGTACAACCCGACACCCGAGATATTTTAGAATCCATCTTTTCGCGTACCACCTAAGTCCTGGTCGTTTGATGAAAGGCAGGAATTTTGTCAAATCATTCTCTAACTGACAATACGTCAACCTTTTTTCTTTTTTTTTCTCCCCTCTATTTTCTATGTTTTTTTTTTTTTCTTTTTTCTTTTTTCTCGCTCCTCTTTACAACAATTTTAGAAATTGCCTCCCGCGTTTCACTCAAATTGCCAACGAATTGCCTGTCTTAGAATATCCACCTGTCTACCCAGTCACTCAGCAAGACTTTTATTTTCATTTCTCACAAAATGTTACTTGGAAATCGTTTTTTTGATTCGTTACATCGCATCGTGTCAAACGTCTCGCCGCATGCGGTTCCCTAAATCTGTAACACATGCTTATACAAGTATTTATTTTTATTTAACAGCATGAGGTAGCGAATTTTCCAAAGGATCCAACAAAGCAGTGCCTTTCACTTGTAGACGTACGCTAATCTATATCTGTGATTATATACCATTCAAATATCATGCGGAAAATTTATCTTTTCATCGTCATCATGCCGAAGTGCCACCAACTGCGCGATAAATCCAAAACCTAATTTTACCAACTCTGACCGCATTGCGAGGCACAGGACGATCAAAGCAATTTGTCAAACCCTACTTAGATAAGCCAACATATTATTAATCATTGATAAGGTGGTAAAATTTAAGTCAAACGAAAATGTGGATATCAGAATGTATACATGTATTAGTCCTCGACTAACATGAAACGACTATCGGGAAAATCCAAGGACTCTCGATAAGCGCCTTTTCGTTTTCTCTCTTTACGTATTTCATTCGGTCCAGCTATAAGACCAGGTGGAAGTTCCCCCTGTAGACTAAGGGTTGGTTAAGGTAAAGTTGTTCGACGCTCACGCGGGCGAGTCAGTCACGGGGTGGAACAACGTTAAAACATAGTTTATTTCCATTGTCCCCATTATTGCCCGAGGACGTGGAAACTCTAACTTCGGTAAGTAAGGGTTATGACGGGGCACCGCGGTTCGGGACGCCCGTACGGTACGCTACGTCGACGTATTCACCCCCTGGTACATCCCCCCCCCCCCCCCACCTTTCCTAGCTTGAACCATCGTCGTCTTATATATCCCGACAACTCACGCTCTGAAATAAACACACGCGCGAGCGCAGGGACATTATCAACCCTAATAAAGACCGCCCCCGCTTTACCCATACCATACCTTTTCTTGACAAGAGAGCTAGCGAGAGCCATAGAGAAAGGTAAGAGAGCTAAGTAACCCAGGCCGTTAAAGTTTCTCTGTAATTTTAGCCCAGGTTTCGTTTCTACTAGGGTTTCTACGGGAATTTAGTTACGAGGGGGAAGAGGGTTTCTCCGCGGTTTAGCTCCACGAGATCTTACCCCTATCCCTTCAGTTATGTGACATTGACGAGTTTTACCTCGGACCAATCATGGGATGCTGATATACGCGCATCTCGTGCCTATCTTCGCGATAAAAAGGGTTGCTTGCGTAGACGAGTTTGACTCGCTTCGCATTTCAAGTGAACTTGGGTCGCGTTACGCGCGATTATTTACTGCTGTTTGTACGTCTGCTTGTTTGTATGTTTGTTTGTTTGTTTGTCTGTTTGTTTGTTTGTACGTTCGTTTGTTTGTATGTATTTTGGTCCGTTTGTCCCTCTGTCACCGCGTCCGTCCGTCCGTTCGTTCGTTCGTTCGTTCGTTCATTCGTTCGTTCGTTCGTTCGTTTGCTCACTCGTTACTTACTCCCACTCTGGGGTAGGTACTTGCGCTTAACCCACTTTTACAAATTCACGATTTTTTTTTTTTTTTTCCTCCCTCTTCTCATTTTTTTTTTATTTTCTCTTTAGACATCACACGTCATACTGCAGACCCCCTTTTATCCTAAGTAAAAGAAAATTTCTATGATTTTGTGAAAAAAACCGAACTAAAATAGAACGATAGATATAGATATGTAATCGGGCGATAATTAAACCTAGTAGGTTCTATCCTCACGAGAATATACATCACTTCTAGTTTAGACCCCGTGGTAACATTTGAAAGCAATGCCTAAGTAAAGGCCCACCACAAATAGAGGAGAGAAGCAAGATCCTGCGAATTTCAAGTAGTCGCGATTCACCGCGTTGTGGAACGGGGAAATCGGATCAATTTGAATCTCGGCTTATTGGAATTAGCACTTAGACCGCGAGACCCCGTTTGCCTACGTAACGAGGGATCGAGTAATGAAATTCGTTATTAGATGAAGGAGAAAAGAAAAATTGGAAAATCCTTGAAATCAATCCCATCATTTTTCGCCTTTAGACTCTAACCACAGGATCAGTTGAATCTCATATCATTACAGTATGCTAAATTTGTTAAATTTGATAAAATCAATAAGAAATACGAAAACTAATACATATTTCGAATAATGTGACGGTCGAGGTCCATCTTGTTACGCAAAAACGTCTTCGTGGCATTACTTTTTTTCTCCCAGGTAGTAGTAGTAGTAGTAGTAGTAGTAGTAGTAGTATCGCAAGTTTGGTTGTAGTGAGTAGTAAAGAAGGCTTTGGAATCGATCTTATCGTTAGCATCGTGCCAATAAACGTGCTTCGTCGACGTCGGTATATACAGCTGACACAACAGCGTCGTTTCGTAGAATTGTTCGAAGGGGTTTTTCTTTCCATAGTCGATATACACAGGTCGCGTTATCGGTATAGATATTTTGTCATTTCAGATTCGCGCCGTGTTTTTACCGATAACAAAATGAGTTAGTATACATAGATGCGCCATATATAAGTCGAAGGGAAACACGGTAATGAGGAAGTATTCAATTTACAAATTGCCTCGTTCTCCAAAGGGTAGATATACATGTATACATCATCGAATGTGTTATACACGTGATATATACCAATTTATACCCATACGTTCAACAGGAGTCAAAATTATTGCTTTTCTATATCTCGTTTAATGAGGGGGGGGGGGGGGGGGGGGGGGGGGGGGGGCAACAACGACAATTGCCGATTACAAACAGGCTTAGTCTCAGTTCTTCAGAAATCGATTTGATCTCCCCCCACCCCCATCCACATGGATATATACACCCTGCGGCAGAGAAGATCTGGAGCTTTTAGTTGACTCACGCGGAACACCGTTCACTCTCCAGTATTCTGTATGCATATTTATGTACACGTATGTATGTACATATACTATATATTTATTAGGTACTCAAAATCAGTGTTTGAATTTACACTGAAATACGAAGAGCAAGAGAGAAAAAGAAAGGGAGATATAATTTGACATTATGAAAGAGACAAAAATAAAAAAAAGCATCAAAATCAAAAAACTGAAACAAAATAAAATAAAATAAAATAAACACCTCGTTTTAACAAGGATATTTTGCAGGAGGGTGTTTGCAGGAGTTAAGGAGATAACTATGAGAGAGTGCAGGGCTTAGCGAGTGTGTAAGTGTACCAAAAAACAAACCGCTAACTTAAAACTCTCATTCGTCCTTATTATTATTATTATTATTATTATTATTATTATTATTATTAGATAAAGATATACTTATACTCACTAACTCACTTACTTACTCACTTAAACCTTCTTATTTATATACTCACTTACTTATATTAACTTATACTTCTATATTTTATACTTAAATCTTATATTAATGATAATATTGTGAAAATTTTATTATCATTATCATTTTTACATTTATTATCTTAAATCTTGATATTTTCTATTCATCATTATAGAATACCTACGTAAATTATATTATACAATTCATTATACATATAGTTTCTTTGATACACTTATCATATATATACAAAACACTTCTGTCGAACGATAATATATAATATATATGAAAAAAAAAACAAACAAAAAAAAAAAAAAATTCTCAACGTATAACAAATAATTCTATATTATATTGATATTACAAATTCATTCATAATTCTCCACGCGTTTTCACGTTTAATTAAATCTAGTTATTTTTATATAATTTTTCTATTTCTTCATACCTTCATTTATTTATTTATTTATTTATTTATTTATTTATTCATCTCTCACTCTATCTAATATTCTCTTTTGCTCTATATTAATTACATATATACGCTCATATTTACATTTAATTTTATCAATCATTCACTTTATATTTTGATTTTATAAAATTGAACTTTCGACCAAAATATAAAAAGAAACTACAACTTATTCTGTGACTCGATGATTGCAGTTTGAAATGAAAATCTATATAATACCTATACTTAGGATTTGCGAGAAAAAATAAAAAAAAAAAAAAATTTATTACATTTCGACTGTCATAATAAATATACGCGATTCGCGGATCGCGGATCGATTTTTATTATTTTACAAAATACAAATATGTAATTCTATGAGTGGTAATTTTTCAAATTACATATACCTATATATATTGGCTTTAAAACTGCATGCTTATAATAATATATTTATATTGTAAAATTTTTATCAACTTGGTTTTTTTTTTCTTCTTTTCTTTTTTATTTACAACTAACGGCGTCGTTGATAGTTTATAAAAACTCTTGTCAAGATTACCGGGTGAACCGGTGTGCGGCCACCGGTTACAGAATAAGATAAGGTAACGAAACAAATTTTTTTCATTCAATTTTTTCAATCTATTTTTCGAAGTTTTCATTAATTAACAATTTTAATACTTATTATATGTATATATATATCGTTCTCAATATTACTGTTATTATTATTATTATTATTATTATTATACCTACACGTGTGTGAGTATTATATTATCAAAACGTAGAAAAAATGATTAGATTTTCAAAATAACTCAAATGAACATACAATACATCTTGACCCCAAAGAAAAAAAAAAATTCCCCATTCCAAAGCTATACAGTGATCGAGGTGAGACATTCTTTATGGGAAACTATTAATATTTATTGGAGCTGTTTCGATGGCCAAAAATAACTCGAAATACGATGTACCAAGTACACCTTTATATCACACGTATACCTACCCAATACATCCCCATTGCCAATAGTCGAACTGAAAGGCTGACAATTAGTCGTTCGACAAGCCAGCTTGCACCACCGGTCAAAATGTCGGAGAAATGGCCGTGACGTGTCAGACCAATAACCGCGTGATTTCCAATTAATATCAATCGCGAAGGCTAGGCGTCGACTGCACGAAAATTGTTTTACCCCTAGAAGATCCTGGAAGCTATATTTACACACTCATTATTCTATACACCTACCGATATAGAGAACAGAACTCTCGCGAGTTTTCACCGCTTTTTAGCGAATTTTTTGACAAATTTGAAAAGTGGGAAATCATTTTTTCATTTTCATTTTTTCTATTTTTGGTTTGTTTCAAATCACTATATACTGCAAGGACAGTTTGAAGTAATAACAGTATTTTCACAGCTGATTAAATTCATCGAATATCATTAAATTTCCCTAAAATTATAGCAATTTGAAATATTTCCTTCAAATTCGACGAAGTTTCGATAAACGACAAATTCCATAAAATCTCAAATGATTTCGAAATATGTCATAAAATATACCAGCATAGTAGGTATCATTGGCTGTGAAAGAAAAAGAAAAAAAGAAACTGATTCAATGAAATATTTCTTAACAGCGTGAAATTGATTTGAAAAAAAAAAAAAAAAAAAGAAAAATTATATTCAAGGTACAAATGGTGAGGGAATGAAAATTCACCCGATTCAGAAATCTCTAATTTTATTCATGAAAGATATGAATGCCTGATACCTGTATATCATGATTATAATGATGTTAAGTAGATTTCTTTTCATCGTTTGGCAAGAATATTATTATTCTGAAGTAAGTGATCGGTATTATAGGTATATGTACCGTAGTAGGCAACTTTCTCAATATATTTTATCCACCTCGCCAAACTTTTCAGATAATATAATCGATATATTCAAGCGTACCTCTCACAATGCTCAAAGTCGATGTAAACAGAATTCATGATCCCAAAGTAACAGCTGTAGTGGGTTTATCCGTTATTTTATCCAACAGGATTACCGCCTCTCTCAAGTACATCTCTTACCTCACTATTCCTATGTAATATTTATTGCATTTTATTGATGTAGGTGTGTATTATAGGCATATATATATAGGCATATAGGTATATGTGTACCATATAAAAAAAAAAAAAAGAACACCGCGGGTTCATATACGATCGCGTTTCCGGTCTATACGCGTATACGTGTACTACGAATAAAATACATCGCGAGAATAGTAGGAGGATTCCCGTTCGCGCGTGCCTACGCATGTTGACGTCCTATCTTTCCCGTTTTTCCGTTCCGCGTTTTCGAGCCGCGATAAACACGACAAGTTTCCGATAAGTTACGACCGCGTGTTCCGCGCCGAATAAGCCGTGCTACCGTGTTTGATACAAGCTTCGAGCATTACTGCCACCCGTATACCCCATACCCGGATAACACCTAGGGTGATGGTTCTACCGCACGTGGATTTGTTGGGACCACGTTTAACTGACCGATGCAATGTTTAGCGGTAAACCGCGACCGGTGAACCTCTATCCGCGGTATCGTTCAAAAATACCATTTATGTGTATACCTATGTACTACATTCTATCTATATATATTATATACGTATAGGTACTTCTTTCATGTCAACCGACAGATTTCAATCATAATTGATCCTTGACCCAGGCCAACATCTCCGAATTTGAAAGTTCAGACGTTAGATTAGTCCGTGTTTTTTCTATTCAAATATGAAACGGATAGAAACGGATCTTATGCTGCGGCGTCGCAAACCGCATCAATTTATCCATTCATAATTTTCTTGTTTCGTGTAAAAGTTTTCTTTATCACTATTTTCTTCGGTTTTCCTTTCTTTTTGTCATTCTGATATTATATTACACCGTAACACCGCGTATTACCCTCAAATTTTTCTCTCCGCTATTTTATACAAACATATATATTCTCTGTCTATGTATATGTACGTATTACCTATACATAGATGTATAAATATACGAAGTAAAAGTAGAAAACTCGAAGCGAGTAGATACGGAGTTTGGAAAAAGGGCCGGAAATGACCGGAAATGACAGAAGAAACCCGGGAAATTTTCTCCACCGTTTTCTACCAGGCCTGAACTCAAGCACCTTTATTCACCCATTGCGCAGTCGCCCTAGTCCGCGTTTATGTCCTACTACCTATACATGTATACCGCTTCTCTACGTCCGTGGGATGTCCGTGTAATCAGCTGCCTAATGGGATGGATGTGGATATAGGCCCATCGCACGCGCCCTTAAACTGGGAAACTCTTGTCCCGTTGCACGTGGGATAACCATCAGAGAGCTTCATCTTCCCATATAACCGATAGTATATACGGTGAAAACCGTTGCGGAGGTTGAGTTTTACTACTAATTATTACCCATTCGAAGATAAAAAACAAAAAAAAACAAAAAGAAATACAGAAAAAACGATAGGAGGAAGAAAAAAGAAAGAAGCTCGTTGAATACTTCTAACTGTACGATTTGGGATTGAAAAAAATATAAACTTTGATATTATATACATATATATATATATATACACGTATAGTATATAAATATGTGTATACCTATGGTTATTAAAGTTTGCAAATGAAACGAAACGAAATGGAATGAAATGAAACTCATTTGAATTGCATTCTGTATAGGTATATTATCCTTCTGCCTATTTCTGTGAAATGGGTGGTATGAATACATCCCCTGTATACATACACGATCGTTTCGTGTCCACGAGATTGACGTTGCTGTCAGATGTACACATAGATGTATAAATGTAGGTACAGCCTGGAGCAGTGGTATATAAGGTTTAGTTCGCTGCAGGGTGTACCCTATAGGGTGTGTATGCAAGACCTTTGAGTCGAGAGAAGGGGGACGGTTTTACCCTCATCATGAATTCTCTCTGCGACGAGTTTTGGTCAACGTTTTTCCTATCCTTTCCTTTTTTTTTCTTTTTTTTTTTTCTTTAATTTCTTCTTTTCTTTTCTTTCTTTTTTTTTTTTAATTTTCTTTTTTCTTCTACTCTTTTCCCTGTTTCGAACTTTTTACTACCCGCTGCACCCCGTTCGATCCCCCTTTTGCTCCCCTTGAGTAAAAAAAAAAAAAAAAAAAGAAAAAAACCCTGTACTTCAACGTGTAGGTGATACACCCCGTCTCTTCTACTCACGATGCTATGTGGATTTAGTAGACTCCTCTCATCCTCGCTTGGTTCTTCTTTAGGGGGATAAGCTGAATTAGTAACTACCCAGTATACCGAACGATTGATCGCTCGTTAAGGTTGGTGTCGAGGATTTTAGTGGCTAATTGTTTTTTGGGTTTTTTTCCTCACTCTCTCTCTCTCTTTCTCTCTCTATCTCTCTCTATCTATCTATCTATCTATCTATCTCTAAATCTACTCTATCTGTTTGATTCCTCATACCTTATATATGATTCAATATATATAATTATATATGTGATCGTATTTTTCTATTTAGAATTTTTTTTTTCATACTCGTCGTACTTTTCAGCCAATTTATACGATAATTATATATACATATATATTAGCATTATACTATCGTTGTTAATGTATACATGTTATTTGTTAATATATATATTATATATGTATATATATATATCTTTTTTTTTTCTCGAATAATTATTATATATCGTATAATAATTTCTAATTTTATTCTTTATTTTATTTTTTCTAATTGAAATAATCCAATAACAATACAATATATTAACCATGTACAGACGTATAATATTATGTACCTATACTTATTTTATTTATTTGATATTTTTTTATTTATTTTTGTTTCAAATTATATTATATACTCATTATCATTGTTATAGCAGTTTTTATATGCTTGTGCAGTATTATATATATATATATATATACCTATATAGGGGAAGGTAAGGCAAAACGGACCGTATGAAAAGTTTCTTGTGAATTATTATAAAAAATCGACTAAAAAATTGAATGATGCATCGTGAAGGTAACCCACGAACTTAGTAATATTTTGAGCAAGGTCTCAGTCAATCAAGACGAGTCAATTATTATTTTTTTCGTTGTTTGCGATGAATTAACTGAGTCTGACTCGACGTAATTGACTGAGATCTTTATCAAAAAATTACCTTCAGGATGAATCAATTAATTTTTTTATGATAATTCAAAAAGAATTTTATATGCGGTCCGTTTTGCCCTACCTTCCCCTACTATATCTAAAAGCGATGAATTCAAGATATATACGTGTGATATACCTATATCTATATTGAAAATATACAGAATCGAGTTTTGAATGGATAAACTATTGCGAAAAAATGAGACAACTAGGTAACTGACAATAACAGTGGTTTTCAGAACTTTTAGCCACATGCACGAGAAAGTCAAGAACTAAAGAATAACTTTTGAATATCAAGGAGACAGTCCATTCTGGGTCGGTTTCATTCTTGAATTTATCGCAGTTTGTAGCAATGGTGTGCGTGCAACGGGAATCCCCGGCTCGTATATATCGCGGCACTTTGTCTTATACTAGCTGGTACCTGTAATACATTATATCTATAGCATCGTTCGTAAACGTCACGCAATAACGCAGCTATACGCAACGCCAATGCTTTAGCCTCTTCAGAGGCAGAGGTGAATTCGAAATAGAAGAAAAAAAAATTTCTTCCTTCCTAAAGTTCAAGAGGAAAGAGAAAAAAAAAACACCTCATTCGCTCTGTAACAACAAGAGTCTCAGAGTCTGGCGTTGGCGTTCGCGTTCGCGTTCGCATTCGCGTTCGTGTTCGCGTTGGCGTTCGCGTTCGCGTTACCAAAGAAGACTGTTATACACACGAGGCGATATTTAAGAGGTTCTTGTTCACCTGCTTACAGCAAACTCGAAGCCACTCACTTTCGACGAAGTTTATAATCAGAGCAGCCCCACAAACTGTACCGTTTACTGCGGAGGGCTAACCAACGGCCTCACCGAGGAACTTATGCAGAAGACCTTCTCACCCTTCGGATCCATCCAAGAGATCCGAGTCTTCAAGGACAAGGGCTACGCGTTTGTCAGGTGAGTTATCATTAGGATAGTCAATATATAGAAAGATTGGATAAAATCTTCGAACTAGTTTACCATTTGGTAGAGAATAAATATAGGGGTTTGTACAGGGGGAAGAAAAATATGTTTTTAAAGGAATGTCAATATCTCAGGAACCATCCGTGACATTTTGATAAAAAAATTTGTGGGTTTTTACTACTTGAGGCAACAATTTCTTTCGCCAAATATAGAAAATTTTGGAAATCAAATGACGGTGGGGTAGCAGTTTGAAATTTCATTACTGCAGCATATCTTAAAAACTGTTGAAACGATTTCATCAAAATTGATCTTAGTATTTCCATTTACCGAGATTTTAGCCGAATGGTACATTGGGGAAACTTTTTCGAACACACAGTTCTTAATTATTTGTCGAATATATATTTATGACTGAAATTTTATTCACACATTAACGATTCCTATTGCAACCGACTCTACGGATTTTACTGATACTTTATGCTGTATAAATTATACATTCTCTACCCGTACCCTACTTAATCTTATGAGATTGATCTGCTCTCGTACCTAGTGCATCTATTGGTGGATTCCGTTAGTTCCGGTGTAGCTTAATGCGCGATATCGTAACCCCCGGATACATTCCGGGTCGTTTCGTCCAGGATCCACGTGCTAGCTCACGATCACGGACTATTAATTTCCAAGCCTTGCCAAACACCGCGCTGCACCACCACCAGAGATTGGACACGCGACCGCGCACTGCATGGGCACGAGCCTAGAAGCGATCCACACGATTTACGGTCCTACCCTACATACATTCGCGAAGCCTGCATCATCCCTTGCGAATTCACGTACTACAAAGAGACAAATATCGTCGTTCGATATAAACCTATCCAAAATTTCATTATGGTAATGGACGAAAGAGTTTCAATTAAAAAGTCGGTATCATCCTCCCCTGATTTTACCTAATTTCATCAATTTTCTTCATCAAATTGATAACGAATTTTCGCTTTGAAAAACAGAAATCTCGGTTCTGTTTAATTTCCTGTATGTATTCTCTCGCGAAGAATTACCTAAATAAAAGTAACTACCCCCTTTCATCCGTCGTTTGGGTAAATTTTAAACACATTAATTTTTCATTTAACGTAGAGAAACTGATGGAAAAGTTTTGAAAAACGAGTTTGGTCCTCGTTCAAAGAACAAACAGACAGGCAAACGAACAAACAAAAAAGTGGTCTGTCATGGCACTAGCCTGGGGGCCGGTACACCAGTACGAGGACAGTCCAACTCGCCAGCCTTCTGCACCCGTACCTAAATACCTGTGGCTACTTTGAAGTATCTGAAGAATTCATGAAAAAGGGATGATGAGCTGCATATACAGTACACATGTAGTTAGATCTAATCCAGTTGCAGTGCAGAGGCACTAAGCGTTGAGTAGAACGAACTCTGTGCAAACCTCGCCGAACGACTTCCTCGGTGGTGGTTAATTTAAATTTTTAATCAACGAATTAGGTAGTCGCCCTCACCAAACCTCGAACCTCGAACCTCGAATCTCGAATCCGCCAGGAATTCGCACCGCTCAATTTGCGAACCACCAAATTTCTCGACCCAGCTGAACTTTGCATATTTTTCGAACCGTCGAGCAAGCGGCATAGTTTTAATTACCAAAGGATAATATTCGCTGACTGTTTCCCTTTCCCAAACTCAGAAGGAGAAACCAGACTTCGCGTTATACCCACCCTCAACCCTTTCATTCAATAATTACTAAACGTTTCATTATTACTTCTTGACTAGCATATACTATGTGCTAAGGAACTTGGATATTTTCATCACGCACTAAAAGCTCCTACGACTCTATATCGCTTTCTGCACAACTTTTATCCAACGCGAAAAAAGGACGAATGTAATATAATGGCAGAGACATTTATCAAAAGATTGTTTAACTTTGGATAGAAGCTTACAACCCTTTTATCGACCCATCCTAAGGGAGAATTTGTTTGTTTGTTTTTCGTTATTTTGTTTGTGTCATTTTTTTTTTCTTTTTCTTTTTCTTTTTCTTGTCTCAGAGCGGGGCACCGTTAGCATAAGTTGAAGTGGGCTAAGAAGAGGTGAAGTAGCTAGCTTTTCCTCTCTACCTTCTGCCTAGATATCCTTATGCACAAATGGTAGGTAGATATATCTATTTATAATATTGTAGAGCTGCATCAGTGTGTTGGTATCCCATTTTACCTCGGCCCCCTCCATTCCAGCCCATTATCCTTTCCCGGTTTTTCCTATTTCCCGTTTTACGTCCCGTCGAAAGAGAGCGGCTTCCTTCTTCAACCCTCGCCGATAATAGAAACATTTTATTAACTCTTAACTCAGGAACGAAGCGTGTGCAGTTCAGATTACTTTTATAATGCTTCTAAAAACTCGATCTTTACGTCCGCGTCAAAGCGTAACCCTCGTTCCTTGGACCTCTTCGCTCCTCTTACTCGTGGTCCTCGCGTGCACCACGTATACAAATCTCCGATAAAAATCTAAAACATTTAGGGTGCCGTGTGCCAATTCTTCTACGGTACCCCGTAAACTATAGCGAGATACTCGGCTACGTACTATATACCAACCTGCTGTATCTTCATCTGCACTAGACTGTTAACGAAGAGTTTTACTGTGCTGGAGAGTGAGATATGCCTAAAAAACTAAAACTCAGTTATCCCCGTTCAGCTACGCCATGTTTTTATATTCATTTTCATTTTCGTTTTTTTTTTTTTTTATTTTTTGTTTTTATTTCTTCATTTTTTGTTTCCTTTATCCACTTTAATATAAAACGGCGGGAAACTAATCAACTGCAACATACCACCCAGGGACCAAACGCGCCTGCCAGAATACTTGCTAAAAATGAACCAGCTACTATGATTCCCGAGGGCAAGTTAAGACTGTTACAACGCATGTAGATACATATACTATGGTGGAACTAGGTACACGTAAAGGCATAAAGAAAGTGAATATTTCAAGGATTACCATAAACTACCATGAAATCATTTTTTCACGGTTAAATTCATTCGTTTTCTTATTACCATTCACATCTACCTGCCCAGGTTCTCGACCAAGGAATCAGCAACACACGCCATAGTCGCAGTTCACAACACGGACATAAATGGTCAAACGGTGAAATGCAGTTGGGGAAAGGAGAGCGGAGATCCGAACAACGCCCAGCAAACCGGACAGGTGAGATACGACTAATTCACAATTTCATTTCATCGTCAGTCACGTACGTCGAGGCACTTGATTAGATGCCCTATCGTTAACGATCAGAATCTTCACGGCAATTATCAACGTAACGATAATTGAAAGTGGTTTAATTCTCACTTCGAACT
Organism: Tenthredo notha; assembly: GCA_914767705.2. Classification (NCBI taxonomy): domain Eukaryota; kingdom Metazoa; phylum Arthropoda; class Insecta; order Hymenoptera; family Tenthredinidae; genus Tenthredo; species Tenthredo notha. Next base: position 17,504,845 of record OU611908.1, on the reverse strand, counting down.
TTTATCCGTAGACGCTGACCTCTGCAACGTACCCATACTACGCGGCCGCAGCAGCGGCAGCGGCGGCCGCAGCTGGGGTAGCGGGCGTCGCGGGCGTTGGTAGCGTCGGTGGTGTTGGTGGCGCTGGACAACTTGGGTACTGGTACCCACCCCAATCGTACCCCACTACAGCGACCCAGATGCAAGCTGCTGGCGGCTTCCTTCAGGGAATGCAGGGATACACATATGGCCAGTTCGCTGGATACCAACAAGCACAGTACATGGGGTAAGTTGGTCAAACTCAACGTTCATTTACCTAAATTTGAGAATTCGGGGATTCGGAAATTCAAGTGGTCAATAATTTGACCCACGCAACGGCTAATCTCATTCAAAGAAATGCCATTAATTTTTAGTTCCATTTCTAATGCTCTTTCTATCGCTGGTTTAGAATGGGAATGGGTGTACACGCGGCAGGAACGGCTGCGGGTTGGGGCCAGGGTCTTCCCGGTGGTCCCCAGCTGCCCCCACATCATGCAACAACGGTATCAGCACCCCCAGGTGTCCAGGCGGCAGCCCCACCTCCCCCACCACCCGCGCAGATGATGGCCTACCCCATGCAACAATTCCAGGTCGGTATCTACCCCACGCAAAATTTTTCTGGACCCGATTGCTACGGGGTTTGAACCCAAATTTGATGAAGTATAACTGATTTTATTCTTCTGGTTTCTTCTTCTTCTTTTGAGTTTTCATTTTTTAGTTTTTTTTGAAATGAGAAACTTTTGTCGAAAGTAGAATTTGACGGTCAGCCTCTTGGCTTATCGGGTCCAGATATTATGCGTCGGTGTTTTTTATTTTGTAAGTATATATTACACACGTTGCATCGATGGTTGTCTTTATTTCTGATTTTCTTTTACCTATTTCCGTTTGCATACATATCTAAAATGCGCATTTTGTTATTTATATGTAGCTATACTATTGTTTCTCGAACAAATCGTCAGCGTTTATGTTATTTTAGTACCTGGCATTATACTATGTGCGTATACGGGTGTCCTGTCAAAATTTTCAAACTCGAATATCTTTTTTATGTTAACGTGAACACAGAGTAAACCGTTTTACATGTATAAAAATAAAATCGTTCGTAGAAGTACGTAATATGATGACCCATGCAGATTTTAAACAGTAATTTGGCCCCACTCGTCCGCGACCATCCCTCACTACATCATTCTGACTCCCTCTTCTCAAGATCGGATACGTCTTCGAAATTTTGAAAACCGTAAAAACGATCCGTTAATAAAAACGAATTTACCTCTATAAAAAAATATATCTATATACATATAGACGTCTTTATGGTCATATAATATACCTGGACACTCGGTATATCCATACAAAACTTTCTCATATAATATGCTTGTTCTTATTCTACGTTTCATCAAGTTATATTCATTTATTTAAAGATTTTGCACGATTGTTGTAGTGCGTTATAAACAGAATTTGGCGTCTTATTCTTGTTGACAATTAGTATAATCAACACCGCGATTAATCCGGGTTCCGAATTTCCTATAATGTCTCATTTCTGCATTGAATATCATCGAATTTATAGAAAAAAAAAAAAAAGGAATGGAGATCAGTCTCATTTCTGTTTAACACTTTCCCTGAGTGATGATGAATGTCCAACACGCGATACAGCTAATTCCAGTACCTATACAGGTAAATAACCGGTCCCCAGATTCCCCTCGAACTTTAAAGTGTTTTCGTATCGAGTGGGGTAATTTCAATGACCAATCACACCGGGGTAGAAACACCAGAGGGGTTAGCAAACTCGAAACATTTACTAACTATCCGGCAAGCGGGTACATCGCAAACTGCGAATAGCTTTACACAAAAAATAAGCATCCCTCAAAGTAGACTTGTATTCTGTAAAACAAATACAAACCCACGTTGATATTCGTAAAAAAATTTCCTCGAGGTATATCGCTTACTGTGTGTGTCTTCAGGGTGGCCGCGAACTAAATGCTTTAATTTTATATGATTTTTGTGGGGAATCTAGCTTGGTACCCTGCTGCTGGGAATAGTAACTCCCGTTGCTTTCTCTGTGACATATAGTTTATTTAAAAAGTCGCGCTAGCGCCTGTATATCGACAGCCAGCTACACACGAACGGCATCATTGGTCATGCGCACCTATATTCTATGTACGTTTGGCTGCCTGGATGCAGGCGCTAGACTGATTTTCTAAATTACCTGTATTTTATCACTACTTCCATATTTATTATTTCAAATGGCAGGGTACTAAGCTAGACTCTTCTAATCATCCCTTGAAATTGAAACACTTAGTTTTCGACTACTTCGTATAAGTTTGCGTATATGATATGTATATGACATTGAGTAGAAGCTTATAGTATACCTATATATATATATATATATATGTATAAAATGTATGGTAAAAATATTTGAATTGTTAATAAGCACGAAGACAAATTAGATGTTTCAAAAAATTCGAGATCGGACACCATATTTAATCAGCGTTTGTGTGTTCAAATGGTAAAGTGTGTTCTTGGTTGCGGTCCAGCTAGCGGATGAGGACTGGCTGGCGCCTAGTCTTCTAGTGTGATGGTAAACACGCACTCGCCAGCGACACCACTGCTACGTCACTTCCGGTTTGAGCCCCTCCCCCTTCCCCGCAATAGGTATGACCTAAGAAGACGACTGCAAAAGCCACGTGGGATGTGTATTAAATGTAATCACGGCTGCACCATAGCCGAGGTTACTACATCTCTTTTTGCTACCACTTCGAGTACGACTTCCCAATGGCTACCTGAAGAACAAGAAGAAGAAGAAGAAGAAAAAAACAATGAAAATGAAGAACAAGAAGATGAAGAAGAAGATCAAGAAGTAGAAGGCTGCCGCCAGGCTGGCTGGCTGGCTGCTGACGCACCAAATTATTATTATTATTATATACCAACGGACATTCTCATTTTAATCAAAGTACAGATGCATTGTTTGTGATGATATTATACTATATTATATTATACTATATCATATTATATACTATATTATATTATATTATATTATGTAAACAAGTTTATTGGTAACGGAATGCATGATGTAAGCTGGTATTGGGGTGCAGTGCTACGCGTATTCAAAAAACTCGTCATATTTGTTATAACATACGATTTCTGCGACGAATAACTGTCTGTGAATAAAAATCTTCATAAAAATTCACTTTTCAAACTATATTAACGTGCCGGTTCAATAACGACGGTATTTGATCGAAAATCGTAACTCCGTGAACTCTCATCTAGTGTGTTTTATAAGGGAATCACAAGAATATGGAAAATGATAAAAACCAAGTAATAATATGAAGTGTTAGTCTCAATTTTTCCTTGAATATTCAAGAGCTTTTCGAAATGACAAATATTGAAGAAAACTCATATTCTTGGGAAGAGTACAAAGAAGGAGTTTCATTAAACCGGAGCGATCATTAGACACGCAGATGTAGATTTGAAAAAAAACGTAATTTTTCAACAAAAAAAAAACTTCCCCCAACAATGATAGTTTCGAAAGTAAAATAAATTTACGCCCAAAGTGGTACCTAATACATAAATCTCCTGAAAAATATACCCCATACATTCTCGTATGTTAATACTTCAAATCCTCAAGTGTTCATCGTCTGTTATTCAACCCCTTATACCCATCATATTTTATCGCGAAAATCTATCGCGAACCTACTTCGTTTAGTTCAAGGTATAATAATTACATTAATTAAAACGAAATTATACTTTGAAGTGAAAAAAAAATGAAAACAAAATAAAACAAAAAACAAAAGGCGCAGGCACTGCACGTCTTTACAAAGCGTTTGTGCGATTAAACACGCGTAATGTGTATAAATAGTCAGGTGCGTATTGAAAACCGATATAGTTAGGTGGTTAGTTAGTTGGATAGCTGGTTAGTTGGTTGGTTGGTTGGTTGGTTAGTTAGTTAGTTAGTTAGTTAGATAGTTATAGTCAGGTAGTTAGTTAGTTAGTTAGTTAGTTAGTTAGTTATGTATTATATAATATACAATTATTGGAGTGCAGAGGAATTCAAAAGAGGAAAGTGCAATTAAAAATGGAAATATTTTCACGAACGTTCCGCACGTCGCACGTGACAAATATCACGCGGAGGTGTAAGAAAATTCAAGGGTTGCATTATACTTCCGCGAAAATCCACGGAAATTTTAATTTGAAATTGGGTTTTTTTTTTTTTTTTTCACATTTCAAATACTAGAAGAAAAAAAAAAGAAAAAATCCATCTTGCGCGGGGCGGAAAATTTCGTTCGATGAAAAAAATTTATGAAATTTAAAGATAAAATGGAAGAAAAAACAAAAAAGAAAAAAAAAAAAAAACAAGAAAGTCCGTTTTTTCAACGCGCACGTCCGGCAGGTGCGCGTTATACCTGCGTCGCCTGTGCCTACTTACCTACCTGTTCGTAGGCAGAATATATTAACGCTTATTTTTGTAATGCAATAGTCGAATAAGTTCCGGCGTGTTAAAAGAAGAAGAAGAAGAAAAAAAAAACGAAAAAAATGAAAAAACGAAAAAAAAATCAATTGTGAAAAATTATATATAAAATAGCGTAAAAACTGCAGCTGCAGATATTATTGCTAATTATAATATATAATAAACAACCGCGTTTGAATTTCGCTGCGCTTCTCCTCACAAATGTATTGAATCACAAGGAATTCAATAATTGCACAGCTCTGTCAGCGACTTATTAGGGGGAAAAAAAGAGAGAATTCTAGTTAGATATATGCACACCGCACGAATTAGATTAGTATGAAAAAATAAATAAGAATATTAAATGAGAAAAGAAAGAAAGAAAAAAAAAACAAGAAAACAAGAAAACGACAAAAAAAAATAAATAAAAATAAACAAATGAATAAATAAATAAATAAATAAATAAATAAATGATCGCAATTGGATCCTGTCCGCTGAGCGGAGGGTATAGGTAAAAAAAAAAAAACAAAAAAAAATATACGAGAAACGTACGTACATACATATATACATACATTACATACATACATACATATATAGAGGAGATCAAAATATATGAACCGCATTGAAAGAAGAAACAAACTAAGTGACGAAGGTAATTAGATGATAAGCGAATCATTCGAAACAATGAAATATCAAAATATCAAGAAAAGAAAAAAACAAAACTCTAATCGATTTCAGAAATCAAAAGACAGATGACGGATATATGCTTAGAGCTAATCAATATAATACCCTTTCGTTTTACATTCAGTTATTCATTGATTCATTAATTGTTCCAATCATTATTTCTTTATTTATTATTTATTATTATTTTCTATTTTTTTTTTTTCGATTCTAAAACTTCTGTTTTTCCCCTCTTTCTAATCAAATTGCAGTAACATCTAGAATCAAAACGCAACGATCAAAGGGCTGAAATTACATCCAGCTCCATATACGAGACTCCATGTGGACGTTATTAAAAATCATTTTATTATGTATATATTCATACACATAAACGCGGGTATTATCATATAAAGTCGTAGTTATAAACCCGCAAACTTTTCACGCGATGTAAATATGAAAAAATGATAATTTTTCTTTTGTTAATTTTCAATCATTTTTATCGCATATTCAATTAAAAATTCGAACAAGAAGGAAAAAATAAATAACAAAATAATAATAATAATAATAATAACGAGAAAATCCCAAAAACGGTAATAACAGAAATTTATTTTCTGAACAGCTTACGGGTAGAGCTGCAAATTTTTGACGAGTTATTAATTAATTATATGCCAAATGATCGCAGCGGTGAAAACGAACGTCCAAATGGGTCTCGTGATATAGGAGTGGGATTTATAAAAGTCCGTTGTTAGCCATAGGGACGAACGTTTAGACAAACGACGCGTTGAACTACAGAAAATAAGAAAAAAATAAAAATAAATAAATAAAATATAAATATAAATATATTATACATACATATGCATACCTATAAATATACACGTTATATAGACACTAATTCACGAGCACTATACACGCACACATAGACACAGACACACATAACACACACACACACACATATAATATATCGGAAAATTAATCTTACGATAATATATAACGCTGAGCGTGCCGTAGAAAGAAAGAGAGAAAAAGAGAGAAAGAAAGAAAGAAAGAGCGAGAGAAAGAGGAAACCAAAAATAATAAAAAAAAAAAAACAAGAAAAAAAAAACGTGTACATTATTAGTTAGGAGAAAAATTGAATGTAGCTAATTTTGTCGAGACGAATCGAAAGGATTATGAAATAAGTAAGATATAAATATATAATAATAATAATAATATTAGTAGTAATAATAATAAGAATAATAATAATAATAATAATAATAATAATAATAATAATAATCATAATAATAATAATAATAATATTGCAATTAGGACGAAGCTTGACACGCAGCACCATAATCGAGATGTCGGTGTACTGCAGTCAAGGGCAGCGGATAATTAATTCCATAAAAATTCCGCCGTCCTGAAAATCGCATATTATGATGTATTAAAGTTTCGTCCGCGCGAGTTCCTTCGGCCGGAAGTACCGTCAGCCACCTCGCCGCGAGCCTTGCTCGCCCTCGCCTGCTGTCGTCCTGGTCGTAGGAACTCGGGTATTACCACGACGCCCTAGTAAGAAGTAAAAAGAAGAAGAAAAAAAAAACCAAAGAAAGAAAAAAAAGAATCTAGGGCATAGTTTATTATATAATAACGCATATAGGTATAAGACGTTAAGAATTAATTATACGGTTTAATATTTAAGTATTGAAAGCGTATTGTATAGGCTAATAAGATCAAGAAGTTAATTCGTACATAAAATAAATAATATACATATAATAATAATAAGAATATTAATAATAATGATAATTTAATGAAAAAAGAAAAAAAAAAAAAACAGAATAAGAGAGATAGAAGAGAGAAGTAAAAAAAGGAGAAAGAAACAAAATTGGAAAAACAAAAAGAAAAACAAAAAAAAAAAACATACGGGGATTATTATACCCGTGCAATGATATATAGGCGGTAAGAGACAATTACTATGTAAGACGCACACACTGACATATAGATATATATATATATACATATGTATATGTATATAAACATATACATAAAAATAAATTATATGTATATGTATGTATACATATACATATGTAATATATGAATAAGTAAATAAATAAATATAAAATATCTAGTATATAGATTAATATAGATAGTGGCTTGATCACTGGGCGCGGAACGATCGAGTTGGTTGGTTCTCCCTCGTCTTAGATTTACGATCACTTATATAATACAGACGAGGTATAGATATTATAGGTATATATTATATATCTATAGGTATAAAAAGATAAACGATAATTATATACCTGCTGCAGCGGATCTATACATATATACATATAACGAAGCGCGCGAAAAATCGGTAATAATAAAAACGAAAACAAAAACAAAAAAAAAAAACAAAAAGAAATAATAATAATAATAATAATAATAATTAAATGCGTGCGTGGGCGCGCGCGAAATCGTCGCTAATTGTATTATAATGTGTCGTGTTACTTGCGGGTACGCGTATAATGTATCTTTATATATTCATACATACGCACGCGCACGCACGCACGCGCGCAAAATATGTACAGCTAGAGAGAAAGAGAGAAAAAGAAATGGGAGAGAGAGAGAGAGAGAGAAAAAAAGTATAAAAGAGAGAAAGAAAGAAAATTAAGAGCGAAAGTGAGAGTGAGAGTGATAAAGAAATAAATAAATCGCACGTATACCTACACGTGCGGCACCATCAATTTGTGGCCACCTGTTCCGATTTTTATTTTTACTTATTTCAATTCTTTTATTTACTATACATTCGCGTGACATTTTTTATTATTTTTCTGCTTCCGTTATATTTCGCGGCTCTTTCATGTTAATAAAATATTAAACAAAATATAGGGAGCGAGAATCTTTTTATCTTTCTTTTTTTTTTCAATTTTTTTTTTTTTGTTTCTTCCCCTCCTGTGGTAATTATTCTCGCGTGTGAATGTAAACTCGATCGTCTACCGGTGAATTATTAAAATTTTTACTTTATCATTATTATTATTTTTTCTTTTTCATTTCTATGTTTTTATCGTTATTATTTAAAGTGTGTAGATTTTCCGAGGTGGGCATACCACCCCTAAGTATTTCGTTATTTTTACACGAATAATTTCCATATAGCAGCGGGTGGTTCCAACCGCGGAACAGTCGACAGCTGACAATCAAGTCCATGTGATCGATAACGTAGAATTAAGAATGACTAAATCATAGAGTGTTGGACAGTTTGATTGCCTGATATACCTTATACACTGGCTTAAAAACTACAGAAAACATGGTAACAACTCTGGTAAACCCATTTATTTATTTTTTGGGTTTCCCCGTTGTTTTTTTTTTTTTTTTTTTCTTTTTGTTTTCAGATTTGACGACCCGCCGTCAACCCCCATTTACATAAATATATACACACGTATATAAAGCTGTGGATTTTATTGTTAGATTACTTTTTCTCTGTCTACCCTCTGCATCAGGAAAAATATTATTTTCGATCTTGATCCCAGACCATATTATTCATACGAGTTGTTTTTTACCTCATTTCATAGAATTCACGAAACAGTTGTTGTGTTTGCCTTATAGGTAATCACCGCATTTAATTCACCCTTACCATTATCCATTCTTAGCTTTATTTCGAATAATTTTACGGTTTCACTTTAAACATTAATAATTCGACTCCCCCGAGCCTGATAGACGTGCAGCATTTCGCAATCCGATAATAAAAATCTGTAAACCTGCAACCTTATGCTACAGTAATATTTTTAATTGATTTGCCAGCTATGAAGAAAAATAGTAGAGCTCAATTTACCGAATGCTAAATTATACGGATTAGTTGCAATTTATGGGAGAACAACGTTGCAAGCGCTTTTAACAAAATTGATGATTAAATACAATCACGATATCCCCGAATCGATTAGCCCATTATACAAATAATACAAATGTAATATAACGTAAAGAATGCATCTGAACAACAAGACAGACCAACAAGATTAATTATTTTTTTACGAGATTTTCATTTCTGAAGTAATTAGCCTCGGAATTTACAATTCATTATTATCACTATTATTATTTTAATGACGTTTAGTTTTCCTTCGATTGATCAATTGAACATAAATGAAGTCTCGGAAGTTATTGATAATTACCCGACCTGTGATCGCTAGTATTATACATATTATGACCGTGGCTCTATCATCCTATATAATAGGTTGAGTTAATTAATTGGTCGATTATAAATATTGATATGAAACATATGTATATGCGCAGAGGGTTTGTTATAATTCTCTCTTTGTAAAATCAAGATATACATAATATATTACTCGGAACGGTGGCCAGGCCAATTTTACTTACCATAATACGAAGCACCGCAGCAAAAAGAAAAAAAGAAAAAAAAAATATAAATAAATAAATAAATAAATAAATAAAAGTTAAAAAAAAAATTAAAGAAATAAATAAAAAAACATTTGTTAGAATTAGTGGACGGAAGAACGTAGAAATCATAAGCTTAGAATAATGAACATATAAAATGCGTACATGAGTTAATTAATATCTGTGTGGGTGAGTACATATATACACATGCGAGCGAGCGCTAGCCCCGCAAGCAAACAATGTGCGTGCCTGCACACACACACGCACACGCACACATACATATACATATACAGAAATATAAACAACAATGAACAAAAAGATACACGCACGGGCTCACGCACGTTGTTACCATTAAAAAAATTGCTATTATTATTATTATTATGTTTTGTTAGTTTTTAAATTATTGTTGCCGTTGTTATAATATGTATGGTTATCTTATTATCTTAATTATTATATTATTATTATTACTATTATTATTATTATTATTATTATTAGTATGATGATCATTATCGTAATTATTAATCGAATCAAAAATATTATGCGTAATAAATTATGAACGATAAAAAAAAAAAGAGAGAAAAATAAATTCGTCACCATATTTGTTCATTGTATTTGTGAGAGGTATAAAAAAAAATGTGTTAAATTATTTATGATTGATTATAATATATAGCGACAAGATGAGGACAAAGATATTTGTGAAAATGTTTTGGCATGCCTGATTGAACCCTTAATGGTATCATATTATTATTTATGTATTATATAATTTTTTGAAATTATGTAAGGGCACGTAAATCAATTCAAGGTGGGTGGTTTTGTATAGTCTGATTGTGAAATGAAAATAAAACAATTGAATAGATAATATTTTTAAAGACAAAAATCACGGATGAGTAATTCGCCAAAGTCGGGCTGTTTGAAATTCAAATCTTATACCCACTCAGTCAAACTATAAAAGCAATATTATTACGTTTCAGTAGAATAATTCAACAAGTTTGCTTGAGATGTTATTCACTTACGAAGCCACTTTCATAGCTTTACTCGAAGATATGTATATGAAACTCCGAGAATCAGAGGAAAGATAATCAAACCGAATATAACTTGGATCGGATATCCGAGGAATATCAGAGTGATAATTACTCGAAAATCAGTAAATGTAATCCATTTTGCAATACCGTTAATTGCATTGCATTGGACACCTTTGGTCTTTCGTGAAAGTGAATAGCCCCTTGACTTCTGTATCTAATTTAATTATGTCTCATTGTGTTGTTGTCCGAGGGGACGCAGGCGTGTTTATAATTGTTGTATAATTATGAATTGAGGAGACAGAAAGAAAAACCAATGTATTAATAAAAAGCATGATCGATACTGTATTAATTTTTGAAAAATATAATTGAGAAGGAAGAAGGGGAAAAGACAAACAATTAAACGGCACCCGCGCGATGTACAATAATTATACATCTATACATATATGTATGTGGATATTTATTTGTATTTATATATATGTATATACATGTATATACATATGTATATGTATATGTATATAATAGACACACACTACAGACACACGTACATACATACATACACATTATACAATTGTAATTGTATTAACATAAAGTATATTATAATAAAAATGATGAAAATATTATATATAAATATTATATGAATAAACAAATTATAAATATAAAAAAGTATATAAACAAAATACAGGATAACAATTAGGCTAAGTATAAGATATTATTATTATGATGTACGGTTGGTTTATAATGTAAAATATATTATAGAAAATGTATTGTGTCGTACAGTTTCTTACCCAAAACCCCACAATCGGGAGATATACAGGGTGATATTCCATGGACATCGCGATACCGCAAGTCTCGGACCGTCAGGCGGCTGATAAACATGTGCGCGAAATTATCAGGTTCGCCGCTCGACTATTAGGTAGGTATGGTATAGTCAAAATTCGATTAGCGCGATCGTACCCACAGATTATTTGACGTAATAAAAATCGTCGAATACCCATACATTTAGTCAATACACAGAGTTAAAGTTATGGGGCTACAACTGACATGTAAAATTCTTATTTTATTTGTCTTAGAAAGTAGATTGAAGCGATTAATTAAATTAGTAGGGCGATTATTATTGAAACGAAGAAAAAAATTTATTATAAGTCATTACAAAAAGAAATTAAGTTGTGGGCTAATCTCGCATCTTTTACAAGTACAGAAAGAAGGCACGCGCCTTATTATACGCAACCCGCGAATCTTTTGTGCATTTTCAGTTCTATAGTTGCCTAACCAATGCTGCTACCGGCGTAAACTGACCTACGACAATAGCGTCCCTCACCCCACTCCGACCGAAGGTAGGTTAAAAACGCCGTGCGCAATGTTTCGGAGCTCAGTGGTCTGCGCGGCATCCTCGAGTGAACATGGGTGACACGTGTTGAGGAGATTCGCGGCTCGGGAAGGCTGACATCAACGGAGGAACGTTGAACGTGAGTGAGTTTGAAATGTTTCGATCAATATCTTACAACGGCAATAAATAATCGACAATTTTCAAAGCTTGATGAAAACAAGTGAAATTGTATTCAATACTTTTCCAAAAATTTCACGCGTCTCGTATTTTAATCGTCGAAGTAAGTAACCGTTGAATTGCTACCGGCAGACTTTGATTATAATTGCAGATATTGTTCATTTTCAAGTACATTCTATTCATACCAGTGAATAAATGTGCTAAAATCTAGTTTTGAATACAAATATAATGCGCGAGAGAGTTTCGTTTGATAACTTGGCGATGATTATCATCCCATTATATTATTGGCATATAATTTCCGAGTCCCTCGCCCTGTAGCGTCGTTTGTTTTACAGGCATATTTCGCGACGAGTTTGAGTTGTTCTTTTAATTGTTCGTTCGTTCGTACACATCGCTAGTTGTGATACCAACTACTCCATTGTCACATAGAGTGCGCTGGTCGAGCATAAATAGTGGTGCTGCACAAATATGCGGATAAAAAAATTACTACGTTTTCTGAGAAACGCTCGTCTATGAATGAAAAGATAGTGGGTGCTGCACAAATATGCGGACAAAAAAACTACGAGCCTTTCTTTATATTCTTGGAGGCGTGGCGAATAGCTCATTGATGAAATTCTGAATAGCAGTAGAAAAACTACTAACTCTTTATTAGATTCATTGATACAATGAAAGATAGTGGCGCGTGGAAATGATAGTGGCAGCGAACCTGATCATTTTGCGCACATGCTTATCAGCCGTCTGACGATCCGAGACTTGCTTTACCGCGATGTACCTGGAATATCACCCTGTATATGCCTAATATATTTTCATAAATAACAAATAAATCATCATTTCCTAAACTACAAGAACATATTCCTCAACTTCCTCGAACAATTCCCGAACGATTGCATCGATAAAAAATTAAATTGAATTTATTTGCCTGCTAAGTATACGGAGCCGTACGCTATATACTGAGCGATACCCACGTTACCGGTACACGGTGTTATCGGCAGAAGATAGTTCGACAATACGACCGTGAGATGTCGCTATCATTTGTCGCCCGCTGGTAGAACTTACCGACAAGGGACACTGACCTAGGACAATAGCACAAGAGTGGTAAGATAGTGGTGCTGCACAAATATGCGGATAAAAAAATTACTACCTTTTCTGAGAAGCGCTCGTTTATGAATGAAACGATAGTGGTGCTGCACAAATATGCGGACAAAAAAAACTACGACCTTTCTTTATATCCTTGGAGGCGTGGCAAATAGCTCATTGATAAAATTCTGAATAGCAGTAGAAAAACTACTAACTCTTTATTAGATTCATTGATACAATGAAAGATAGTGGCGCGTGGAAATGATGCGAAGAAGTTGAAAAGAATTACTGATATTTTATTGCATTTATGTTTGCATTATAGGTATGTCTGAACAAATAGAAATAAAGCAGTTGAAATGCAGTGTGAAATAAATTCACAACTACCCAAATCACTGAGATGTAAGCCAGGAATCATCCGGTATAAACATTTTAAATATTCATTTTTTTATTCTTTGTTATTAAAAATGTAAAATTCTTATTTGATTTATCCTAGCAAGTAGATTGAAGCGATTAATTAAATGGTGGGGCAATTATTATCGTCCCCACCCCGCGCCGCGCGACGGTATACCGAGAACGCCGGGCGGCGGGCGCAGCGTTCAGTCATCTGCGCGGCATCCTCGAGTAAAGATCTGTGACACGTGTCGAGGAGATTTGCGGTTCGGAAAGGCTGACATCAACGGAGGAACGTTGTGGACATGGGTGAGTCTGCAATATTTCGAACAATATTTTACGACGGCAATAAATAATCGACAATTTTCAAAGCTTGTTAAAATCAAGTGAAATTGTATTCAATACTTTTCCGACAGATTTCACGCGTCTCGTATTTTAATCGTCGAAGTAAGTGACCGTTGTATTGCTACCGGCAGACTTTGATTATAATTGCAGATATTGTTCATTTTCAAGTACATTCTATTTATACCAGTGAATAAATGTGCTAAAATCTAGTTTTGAATACAAATATAATGCGCGAGAGAGTTTCGTTTGATAACTTGGCGATAATTATCATCCCGTTATATTATTGGCATATAATTCCGAGTCCCTCGCCCTGTAGCGTCGTTGGTTTTACAGCATATTTCGTGACTCCGAAGGAGTAACTAATTTGTCGTGTTATTTCGAGTTGACAAGTATTTTTCGGGATAATACTCGTTCCCCGATTTATGCTTTTATTCGATTCTTTGACAGCATTATCGGTCGACGGAGATGAGAATGAACATCGCTGATACTTGAACTGCATAGATCCTGCGTGCCACTTGATCGGAGATGGACGCCAACCAACGCTGCCGGCTAGTCCTGGATTAACGGTCCACCAAGATAATGGTGAGCTTCCTATTATATTAGCCAAACACCCAATTTAACTATAAATGTATGTCTGCAAAACAATCATTGCTAAAACATACTTCGCGATCCGATACAGATCTCACAATACCGATCAGATACCACAATACTCATCGGCCAAGTAACCGTGACGCTCACCCTGTATCTTTGACTCGATACTGGGGCCTCTGGCTTGCTTCTGTCTCCCCGTATACGCCAGAAACTTTGACGACAACTCGATTACACTCAGCTGCAAAGGATACGATACCGACGCGAAATAATATACCTAGAGGTAAGATATTGTGCGTCTCGTTATAGGGTAAGCCTAGGAGAGAAAGCACAATCAATTCTTGGAAATAGCAATAAATTCTCTCTTTTTAATGACAAACCTGAAATATGATTGATAGATCTCGAGAGAATATGTTTACCTTATTGAAATACAGTAGACTCACCTCGTAGTAGAGAAATATTTGAATAACCAGGATCAAAGTTTCAAGGTTTGAAAATAAATAGAAGGGTAGATAGCTGTAGGCCTAATTAGGCATCACATTTATTTTCTAAACATGGAACATAATTCAATATTGGTGATAAATTACTCCAGAGTCTCAAGTACCAGGCATAACGATTGAAATATTGAAAAATCTATTCATGCATGCAATAGTAATACTAGCTTATTGACATTCTTGATTCTGTTGAAAATAGTTAAAAGTTTATATCAAATTTAAAAATGGTTCAGGCAGGCTTACAAATTCAATCATAAGAAATATATTATAATAAATTTCATACGGATGTATAATCACAATTAGAAATTCTTTGGTACTGAGTTGAGAATGCTTGTTTGAAAAACACATAAACTTAATCTATCCAATGCACACTATGTTTATCTAGTTTTTATCTTCACAGGCGTTGTTCATCGAGGGAAACTAGTTCCTGCCTATCCTCCACAAAACCTCTTCAATATCAGGACAGGGGATTCACACCAGGGAGTAAAGCAGTCCAAGCACCGGGGGAATGACCGCAAGACAACTCTGCACCACGGAGTATGAATAAAGTAGCATCAGCGAATGGTTCGTAATTACAGCTCCTTTTGAATCAGTTTTGATAAAATCTCGCATCTGTTCTGGTCTATATTTATTTTAAATTACTTTACTTTATAATTACTTTTACTAATTAAATCGAGTTCAATCACACATTACTAAACTATTGGGTAATTGAATAAGTAATTTCATTAAAAATGTAATCAGTGACTCGTAACACTGCAAATATCCATGTAATAATAAGATCGTTTATGCAATAAACATGTATTATTATAGTATATTGGCGAATTCTTGAATAAATATCTCTTGAAATTGTAAATAATCGATCGTTGAATCATTTTACCCTGTCCTTTCCTTACCTATAAGTCGAAAATCATGAAAATCGCATGATTTCATAAAGCCCCGAACAATATTAATATATATAAATATAACAATATTAATATATATAATATAAATAATAATGCGCCTTGTCATATGCAACCCGCATGCCATTCGTGTAAACGACAGGGCCCATGTTAATTTTTGTTGCCTATTTGGTGTTTTCCGATTGCCTATATTCAGGCGCATTGAACTTAGAAAAAAAAAAAACGGAATTCTTGGAATTCAGCTCGAAAAAAAGGTATGAATGACACTCTGAAACAACTCGAAAAAAACGGCAAAAAAAATCCATTCAAATAACTTCTGGCAGTTGATACCTTATTTTAGCAAACGGATTTCTGGCAGTTGATACCTCGATTTTAGTCGCTTTAAGGTGAGATATCAACTACCAGAAAATCGACCAATCAGGAGGCTGCTTGAGCCAATTTAGGCTCAATTTCTCGAAAAGGAGCCTCCTGATTGGTCGATTTTGAAATTAAATCAAGTTACGGCGCTACAGAGGCTAGCCATCAGCAAAATTCTGGATTTCTGGCAGTGGCTGGATTTTCACGGCAGCAATTTACTGCGGCAGCAACACGTGATTAACAACGAATAGCGTAGGTAAACCACGTGGTTAACAACGAATAGCGCCGCGGCAGTAAATTGCTGCCGTGAAAATCCAGCCACTGCCAGAAATCCAGAATTTTGCTGATGGCTAGCCTCTGTAGCGCCGTAACTTGATTTAATTTCAAAATCGACCAATCAGGAGGCTCCTTTTCGAGAAATTGAGCCTAAATTGGCTCAAGCAGCCTCCTGATTGGTCGATTTTCTGGTAGTTGATACCTCACCTTAAAGCGACTAAAATCGAGGTATCAACTGCCAGAACCTTTTTTTCGACCTTTTTTCTACGTTACTACAATTCGCCTGAATATAGGCATTCGGAAAACACCAAATAGGCAACAAAAATTAACATGGGCCCTGTCGTTTACACGAATGGCATGCGGGTTGCATATGACAAGGCGCATTATTATTTATTTTATATATATTAATATTGTTATATTTATATATATTAATATTGTTATATTTATATATATTAATATTGTTATATTTATATATATTAATATTGTTATATTTATATATATTAATATTGTTCGGGGCTTTATGAAATCATGCGATTTTCATGATTTTCGACTTATAGGTAAGGAAAGGACAGGGTAAAATGATTCAACGATCGATTATTTACAATTTCAAGAGATATTTATTCAAGAATTCGCCAATATACTATAATAATACATGTTCATTGGATAAACGATCTTATTATTACATGGATATTTGCAGTGTTACGAGTCACTGATTACATTTTCAATGAAATTACTTATTCAATTACCCAATAGTTTGGTAATGTGTAATTGAACTCGATTTAATTAGTAAAAGTAATTATAAAGTAAAGTAATTTAAAATAATTATAGACCAGACCAGATGCGAGATTTTATCAAAACTGATTCAAAAGGAACTGCAATTACGAACCATTCGCTGATGCTACTTTATTAATACTCCGCGGTGCAGAGTTGTCTTGCGGTCATTCCCCCGGTGCTTGGACTGCTTCACTCCCTGGTGTGAATCCCCTGTCCTGATGAATATTGAAGAGGTTTTGTTGAGGATAGGCAGGAGCTAGTTTCCCTCGGTGAACAACGCCTGTGAAGATAAAAACTAGATAAGCATAGGGTACATTGGATAGATTAAGTTTAGGTGTTTTTCAAGCAAACATTCTCAACTAAGTACCAAAGAATTTCTAATTGTGATTATACATCTGTATGAAATTTATTATAATATATTTCCCATGATTGATTTTGTAAGCCTGCCTGAACCATTTTTAAATTTGATATAAACTTTTAACTATTTTCAACAGAATCAAGAATGTCAATAAGCTAGTATTACTATTGCATGCATGAATAGATTTTTCAATATTTCAATCGTTATGACTGGTACTTGAGACTCTGGAGTAATTTATCACCAATATTGAATTATGTTCCATGTTTAGAAAATAAATGTGATGCCTAATTAGGCCTACAGCAATCTACCCTTGTATTTATTTTTAAACCTTTAAATTTTGACCCTCGTTGTTCAAATATTTCCCTACTACGAGGTGAGTCGACTATATTCAACCGAGGTAAACATATTCTCTCGAGATCTATCAACCATATTCCAGGTTTGTCATTAAAAAGAGAGAATTTATTGCTATTTCCAAGAATTGAGTGTGCTTTCTCTCCTAGGCTTACCCTATAACGAGACGGACAATATCTTACCTCTAGGTATATTATTTCGCGTCGGTATCGTATCCTTTGCAGCTGAGTGAAACCGAGTTGTCGTCAAAGTTTCTGGCGTATACGGGGAGACAGAAGCAAGCCGGAGGCCCCAGTATCAAGTCAAAGATACAGGGTGAGCGTCACGGTTACTTGGCCGATGAGTGTTGTGGTACATAGACTTGGAAAAGTGAATCTGTCCGAGATCTGTATCGGATCGCGAAGTATGTTTCAGTAATGATTGTTTTGCAGGCATACATTTAGAGTTAAATTGGGTCTTTGGCTAATATAATAGGAAGCTCACCATTATCTCGGTCGACCGTTAATCCAGGACTAGCCGGGCAGTGTTGGTTGGCGTCCATCTCCGACCAAGTGGCACGCAGGATCTATGCAGTTCAAGTATCAGCGATGTTCATTCTCATCCCCGCCGACCGATAATGCTGTCAAAGAATCGAATAAAAGAATAAATCTCCCGAAAAATACTTGGCAACTCGAAATAACACGACAAATTAGTTTCCCCTTCGGAGTCGCGAAATATGGCTGTAAAACAAACGACGCTACAGGGCGAGGGACTCGGAATTATATGCCAATAATAAAAAGGGATGATGGGATAATTATCGCGAAGTTATCAAACGAAACTCTCTCGCCCATTATATTTGTATTCAGAACAAGTCCGAGAGCTTATGTTCGTAAGAAATCTAGATTTTCGCACATTTATTCGCTGGTATGAATAGAATGTACTTGAAAATGAACAATATCTGCAATTATAATCAAAGTCTGCCGGTAGCAATTCAACGGTTACTTATTTCGACGATTAAAATACGAGACGCGTGAAATTTGTCGATTATTTTACGTCGTAAAATGTTGATCGAAATATTTCAAACTCACTTATATCCAACGTTCCTCCGTTAATGTCATCCTTCCCGAGCCGCAAATCTTCTTGACACGTGTAACCCATGTTCACTCGAGGAAGCCGCGCACATCACTGAGCTCTGCAACGCCGCGCCGCGGCTTATCTATGCGCGGCGCGGGGCGGGGAAGACCATTGTCGTAGGTCAGTTCAGCCGGTCGCGTCTCGAAAGGCAACTATAGAACTCAAGTGACACAAAAGATCTGTGGGTTGCGTGTAATAAGGCGCATTAATTTCTCAATCGATCGATAATGTAATGGGCGAGAGAGTTTCGTGTGATAACTTCGCGATAATCATCATCCCATTATATTATTGACATATAACCCGGCTAAAGTAGTTCGTCATTTCCACTGCCAGATGGCGACACGATTTGACGCTCAGTTAACTTAAAGCAGTTCCCCGTGTTTGGTTTACGTATGCATATAGATACATAACCTGAGGTTATTTACAGTTAATAGAAATCACCTCAATCCCGTTTTATTCAAACCCAAAAAACACTCATAGTATTAATAAAATGTAAGTATTCAGTTTCTTAATCTCAACCTACAATCAATCATTATGTATAGAAAAGACCGTTCAGCTTTCTACGGCATAACCTAAAAGCTGATAACCTAAAAACAAACCACAGTAAAAATAACTGAAAAATGAATAAATGATAAATATTGAACAAAATATTCTATTTCCAAGAGGCGAATTCTGTATTACCCAAAATCAAAATCATCATTTATACGATCTATATAACTTCACAGACGCTCAATTATACTCTCGGCTATACTATATAGTGAAATGGAATCGCGAACAGAATTTAAACTGAAATCACCACCATCAGACGCTATTTCGGCCGTTGAATTTGGCCCAAATTCGACACAGTTTCTACTCGTATCATCATGGGACAGCACGGTCAGATTATACGATATTCACGCCAACACTATGCGGCTCAAATACAACCACGAATTGCCAGTTTTAGATGTAGCCTTCCAGGTATTTTAAAGCACTCTGATAACAATTTTTGATTAATCTGAACTCCTCCTATTCTCTTTATGCACATTCCGTTTATAATTATTACAGGATGCAGTTCACGCTTACAGCGGTGGTTTAGACAATACTCTGAAGATGTACGACATAAATAGTAACACAGGTATTGGATTCAGAATGTTCATTGAATTCAAAAGAATAAGCAATCCGAAAAATCCATTGCTACATTCTCATTTCGTTTTTTTTTAACCCTTGAACAGAATCCATAATGGGCACACACGAGAAACCAATTAGGAAAATCGAGTACTGTGCCGCAGTAAATGCCATTTTAACCGGGGGATGGGACGCCGCTGTTAAACTTTGGGATCCAAGAACTCCGACTTGTGTTGGTAGCTATCAACAGCCCGAAACAGTACTTGCCTTGTCGGTATGCGGAGACAAGTTTGTCGTTGGCACAGCGAAGAGAAAAGTTTGCATTTGGGACCTGAGGAATATGGCCGGAATGTTCCAACGGCGAGAAAGTAGTCTGAAGTATCAGACGCGGTGTATCAAAGGCTTTCCTAATGAACAAGTGCGCTTCTTTCAACAGAAATATCGATAATCTAAATATTGAATCAATGTTAGTTATTCAATGATTTATTTTGATAACAGGGATACGTTCTTAGCAGCATTGAGGGAAGAGTTGCTGTCGAATATCTTGACACTACTGCCGAAGCTCAGAAAAAAAAGTATGCCTTCAAGTGCCACAGGATAAAAGAAAATAACGTTGAACAAATTTATCCAGTAAATGCAATTAGGTGAGGAATTGCAATGTTTTTATAATTTATATTGCAGAAAAGAACAAAAAAATCTGATTCTGTTCGACTTTTTAAACATTTTCATCCCTCGGAATTGATATAGTCACTTTGAAATCATTTTGAAATCTTTTTCTAGCTTCCATTCCACCTATAATACATTTGCAACCGGTGGATCGGACGGATTTGTAAACATCTGGGATGGTTTTAACAAGAAACGTCTGTGCCAATTTCATCGTTACAACGCAGGCGTTACCGCTCTTAGTTTTAGTCACGATGGTTGTGTGTTGGCTATTGGTGTTTCTTACCTGAATGAGACTGAAATTCCTCCGGGTGGTGCAAATGAGGAAAGTATTTACATAAGATATGTTAATGATCAGGAAACTAAGCCAAAGTAATAAGAAGCTCAGAATTATAGAGAAAATGCTAATAGTTCAATCGACAAAATGCCTCTGATGAAAAACAGGCAGGATGTTTTTTAAAAACTATAATTCTGAACAACTGATATGAAACACTGAATAATTTATTGATCAGAATTCAGTCCCGAACATTCTTATGATAATCATATGGAAAAGTAATTGTGTATAGACAAAATAACTATAAGTAAAATGATTTTCAATTCGTTAATGATCTTCACAGGCTGTTGAAAGTGGAATCAATCGATTTTCTCTTCTTGATTAGCATAATGCATGAATAAAAACGATTTCAAGATCACAAATATCCCAAAAACACAACCAACGATCTCTCAAACTTCTACCTTATATCATTTCAATGGTAAATAAATATTTCATATTTTTTTATACAAATATTATCAAATCCTCATCGAGGGCCTATTCTCCTCCACGCATCATTCAAATATAAATGGAAGATCAAAGTGATTCAATTTTTTTTTTTTTTTTGTATATCAAGGCATGATTTTGTTCAGGCATAGTAAAATTGTTCAGTCTAAAGTACGTGAAGATTCAAATATTCATTTTTAACACAAAATGAAGATGGAAAATTAGTTCTGTTAACTTTTTTTACACATGGGTTGTTTGTTAGCTCATTTTATCATTGAGCTGAGTTTAAAACACTGATTTGTTTTAAATAATAATTTATTGACCATCTTTGAACATTCACAAATAAACGGGTCAAGCTTATAAATTAATATATTATTAGGTCGACCTTAGGTTTATGCTTCGTGATCGGATCGTTGTTGTTAATATCGGAACTGTTTAAATTTGATAGGAAAAAAAAAATAGAAGTAGAATAAAATAAAAATAAGTAGTTTTCTAAAGTTTTGAACTTGTGAATTAATTTCTAAAATCATTGCCGACGACCGACTGAAGCTCGTAGTTAATTTTTTTGTTTCCACTGTTATACGATCGAATTCAATAGTACACTTTTATTTCTAGCGAGAATTTGAAAAAGTGATATTGTAAAGGAAAAAAAAATAAAAAAAAAGAGAAAAAAGGGTTCAAACTAACACGTAAGATAGATAGATATTGAAAAAAATTGTGCTAGCCCATATTTAATACACATAAAATATAATATTAACTTCAATATTATTATTATTATTGACTTCATAACTAAGTACATTATTGTCAGAATTATAAAATAAGATAATGATTATAGTTCATTCACCAGAATACATCATTAAGCAGGAAAACACAAAAAAAAAACGGAAAAAAAAGAAGAAACAAAGAAAAATGAGACTCAGAGTTTAATACAACGTTGCATAATATTTATAAAAAAAAAAAACCATTGGATATAAAAAATTAGAGTTTATGAAGTAGTGTAATATCTGGACCTTTGAGGTATAGATTATTCAATTTAATATACAACTTTAAATATGAACTACAAAGTGAAGCAATCCATATATTTTTTTTTTCTTTTAATTTCCTATTATCTATATATTATCCTGTATCCAGATTCAATTGCATTGATAAAATTCGTGCGATTTTTCATTTCATTTCATATCATTTCCAATATATCATATATATATATATATATATCATCTCAGTTTTATACATTTCTTATTAAAAAAAAAAAAATTCACAACTTTCGTCTATAGACGATCAACAATCATACAGTTATATAGCTAAAAACGTTTAAAGACCGATAGATAATTTCGAAATTACGATCTTTAGTATGGTATTTTTTTTCTCTTTTTTTTTTCATAATCTTTTAAAACGTAATACCAAGTAACAACTTATATTCAATACTATTTACACATTTTTTTTTTCTGTTTCTTTAACAACGTGACTTTTAGCAAGATCAACCAACAAATATTTACAATATTATTCATTAATATAAGAATCTTTAAGATACATTTGATTTTTTCTTTTTTTCTTTTTTAATATCTTCTACTAACCTGAATCCGATTTCAATTATTTTTTCAATTCCGAAGCTAACAATAAAACTAACATCTTCGATAATCATTTTACGTTAAAACTTTTCTCAGTCCATCGCGAATCACGTCGTATGTTGCAAAACTGATTCCCACTGCTACAGGACCTTTTACCCAGTTCATACTGAGACCTTTGAAAAAAGCTAACGCTCCTTCCTCCCTGAAAAAAAAATTGATAAAAAAAAAGACGAAAATTTAGAGAAATTTCTTTTCTGAAAATTGAATCTCCAAATACTCACGTGTAAATTTTTACTACGGTTGTAGTTATCGTATGATAGGCGTCACCCTTTATCGCTGAGGTTTGCATTCTTCTTCGAACAATATCCAAGGGATAGCTACTAGTTTGACCAACCATTCCAGCTACAGCACCACAAATTAAAGCTGACATTGCCGATAATCCAGGGCTATTTACTGTATAAACTGTAGAAAAAAAAAAAAAAAAAAAATGAAAGAAAAAATTATTAGTAAATCGATGCAGTAGATAAAATTTTTTTAAAATTTTTTTATCGTGACCTTTTAGATGTAAAATCTTATCTCACCGGCTAATATTTGCTTCAACGATTCGTAAGTGAAGAAACTGAAGCCGGCATACGGTACTACGCCTAAAATCGTGGGAGTAAATCCACGATAAAAAGCGGTTACTCCTTCTCGTCTGTAAAGACGCGAAAATATTTGCCTAAGAGTTCTGTACTCAGTCTTTTGCGTTACTGCCATTCTGGCTCGCGCTAAATCCAGGGGGTAAGTTAAACCCTGCGATGTTACACCTGCTAATGAACCCGCGAGAAAACTCAACGGCGCGGTTCTGAAATTTAAACATTATTCAAATTAATTTTCCAGTTTTCATCACCTTGGTGAATAACTAGGAAACTATTAATTATTGTCATTCAGAAAATGACTTCTGCATAATCGGAATTCAAGTATCCGTAAGAAAAATCTGATCTGAGTTTGGCAAAATTTTACATTGAAATGAAATGGGTTTCTAATGTAATGACAATTGCCGTGAAAAATCCTCATTTCAGGTATTTTATTTTCTCTTTTTAATTCACTTACTTTTTTGGTCCATCGACGCCCAGCACCCTCTTCCACTGTTCGTGTGCTGTGAATTGAATAGCAGCATAGGGTACTATTCGTGCCATGGTAGCGCTATTCCCTCTCCAAAGACTGAGTAGACCATCTTTTTTATAAGAATTAACGAGAAATTTAACTGCCGCTTTGGCTGAATAAGGCTGCTGTGATATTTGGAAATTAATTTTCGTTCGATCTAATGGGGCGATTGTTGTCTTAGCTAAAGCTCCGGCTATGGCACCGGAAACCAAACTCGTCCAGACCCTCTGCGAGTTGGACATACGCCCGTCGTCAGTAGCATGCTGAGGTTGAGACGTAGCCTGAAGAGATAAGATTTCAAAGATTTGATGAAAAACCACCGAAAAAAAATTAAAAAAAATTAGAAGAATCAAATAATTCGAAAAATATAAAAAATCCGACTCACTTTCGTTTCGGTGATTTTCTCGGCGACGGAGGGGGTCGTCGATGACCCTACCGATTTTGCAGTACTGGTCATCACAGTCGCGTGGAGTCGTTCAAGGACGACCTGATTTCCTTCTCCACGACCGGTTGTCACATGACCACTCATCTCCGTCGCCTATAGCTTCTCCACGTCTCTTCCTTACCCGAGTATCACCTTATACCCTGTCCTTTATACCCCGGATGTATTTTTCTATTTAAAAAGTGAAAAATTGATGAGAAACCTGTGAGGTATATCCATAAATGATAATTTATCTCATTGATTAAGGAATACAATGAATTCATACGTATGAAAAAAGGAGAGAAAATAATCGATTTCTCTGAGAAGAGTGAAGAATTTACATTCATTGATACTCATTGATACCGATGTGTGATTATTTATGATCTTTGAATTTGGAACTTGAATACTATACGTATTTGAAACTTGAACTTTGATCGTAACCTAGTGGTTTTTCGAGAGCAATTATTACTATACGTATGCGAATTTTTCATTTCCATATCTCTAGATCATATCTAAACTACGGTATAATTAAAGTGTCCAGATTAGTTTATAGCATGAATAACATACGTGTACATAGATTCTACGTATGTATCTATATACATATCTACGATATCGCAATAGAAGAACCGATAAAGTGATTAAATAAAGCGATAAATATATCACATATATACGAGATAAATCATCATCTATATTTATCGTTATTATTCTCGTTTAACAAATACCGCTCTTTCTGATAAGATAAGAAAATCAATAAAACTATACCTGCGCGTAATAATTAGGCGTATATTAATTACCATATAATTATTCGATCAAAGCCTGATTCGAACTCATTCAATCTTTACAAATCTTTTTATTTTATTTATTTATTCTTAAAATTAGCGCAGTTTTAAACAATATTTGAGAGCTTCTATGAAACAGCTGCAGTCGTATATAGGTATGTAAAAATTACGTATTTGCGAAGTAATAAGTTTCCGCAGCTGACGCTAAATCAAGCATAATACCTGATAATTGGATACTTTGCATTTAACATTCGGGCTCATTGGTTGACAGTTGGCAGATGGCAGATGAAAAAAATATTTTTTGAAAATAATGTTTATTAGAGGCGAGATTCTTCAACGGTGTAAATTTTACGGGAAATAAACATGAGGTCTGAATATATTTGGAACAAGTTATTCGAACTATAACAAGTTCTTGAAACTTGAAGAAGAAAACGACGGAAAAGAAGAAGAAGAATTTGTGGGAATCTTTTAATATAACGAAGCTGACGTGAAAATATAGAGGAAATTTAAAGCACGTGATAAAGACTGCAGCAGTGGTATAATTCGACGAGATTTATTTTAAGATATAGTATATAAACATCGAAATCACGTATAAATATCGACTTTCGAAACTATAAAATGTATAGGAAAATATTCAAACGTCTAACAAACAGAGTAATGAAAAAAATTGAAATGAAAAAAAAAACAGATAAAATCTTGAAGAGATTAAAATATCGTGAGAAATATTGTAAATTCTTTTATTAAATACATAAATGATAAAATTTCGAAAACATGTGAAACTGTGTTCTATATCATAACAATACGTGCATAAAACGCTGAACCGATATACTATATCACATACACGAACGTGATGTAGTCTCGTTGTTTCATCGGTATAAAAGCACGTATGGTTTATATATAGATGTATATATACGTGAAAGAAAAAATAAAAGAAGAAAGAGGTAAAAGCATCTTATACTCTGGCTTTGGGAACGAATACAAACGCGAATAGGTATACTGCAGCGAAGAAGTCAGAGTCCTGCGATGCCGCGATGCCGCGGTGCTTGACCCGCGATGAAGATCGTAAACCCAAACATAACCCGATTACTATCTCTCTCGCTCTCGCTCTCTCTTTGTAAATATATATTACGGACGAAGTAAAGATAGAGAGTTATTCTAACCGTTCAATGTCGAAGTATTACAAAATAGAAAAACACACAAATAATGATAAAAAAAAAAAAAAACAATAAGTTATTGAATCCCAAAATCTACGTAAAAAATTCAATTTTTTATTTATCATATTTCATTTTAAAAATTTCAATCATTTTATTATATTAACATGAAACTCGTTCCGGATTGTAAAGAATTATTTATATATCTACTGCAGTTGTTATTCACTTTTAATTGACCTTCGATCCACGTATGTAATAATTATCATTTTCTTTCCTATATTTGTGCAATTTAATATTTTATGCAATTGTTTGTTTTAAGAATCTTTGAAAATATGTTTACCGATGATAAACTTTAGCTACTCTGCAAAATCGCCAAACAGCTGGCACTCGCATTAGATTAACACAAATTTGTTTATATATTGATATACCTGACAGCTGAGCGAGTGTAATAAATCTGCGATCTAAAATTCACCGAGAATTAAAAAACGATTAAAAAATAGAAATTTTCATTTAGACATATATTCTCAAATAGATCTCATCTCTGTTCTATGGTGCATATAATTCTCTATCTTAATCGAACTCCGATGAATTGTTAAATTATTCGGATATCGCAAACGTGAATAAGATTTCGGAATTATCACTCCGCAATTATTGCTTATCAAAATGCCTAAAAGTTCAAAAGCCATTAGGAATAATACAGTACGTTGGGTATAATATAAAAAAAAAAAATGATTTTATAGCTAACTAGTAAAGAAAAAGGCAGCTGTTACGTATTGAATGAATAACTATTACTTTAAAAAGAACGAATAATGTTGACGTATTTTTTTTTCATTTTCAAATTATTTAAAGAAAAGTTTAAATTGACTATGTGTATACATATATATTGCTAATTTATTCTCTGGAATGACGGTGCGCATATTAATCGTTTGTTTAGAATGCAGATAAGCCTCGCCCCGAGCTTATATTATCGGCGATTATTCATATTGCGTAATTATTTACATGCTCGCGATTTTCAATACGAAATAGTAAACCTTATCTGAAAATTATCGCTATAGTGACGTATAGGATATGTAGTTTAGATACCCAAAATAATGTGAGAAGTTATGTGGAGGTTGAATGAATTCAGAATAAACACAAGAACTATTTTTAGATATAAAATAAAGAATAAGAGAATAAGAGAATAATTAGCGGTAAACAGCGATTTATATGTATATATATGTATGTGTTTTGAAACCCAGGATAAAAAATTATCGCATTACGTACGAGGCACGAGAAAATGAACTAGTTTTTATTTTATTTTTTTTTCTAGCTACTAAACTCCGATTTTACTACAGAATCAAGCTCGTATATTCAGATTTATGATTAGGTGTATGTTTCAAAAGCACGAAAACCGCAAGGTTACTGAATTTATAATCTCTGCAACGTGGTATAGTTTGTACAGAGATAAATTTGTTAGAAAATAAATAACGACAGGTGATTTAAAATTAAAAAAAACAAATTATTAAAGATCTCCTTATAATTTTTGCTATTCATCAAAAACAATAACTTAGATAAAAGAAAATATGATTCTTTTTTTCAAAGTATTTCTTTAATTTCATCGAGGCGGTTCTACAAATTTTAATATAATCAATTACGAATCGAATAAAATTTCTGCTACTTTTTCGCGAAGTGAAAACTACACGTGGTTATTTTTAGAACTGTCAAATTGGTTGATCGTTCATTATTTCAGAGGAAGTAGTCAATAAATTTAGATCTACTGCTCGTACGATACATACTACATACAAACATTATATCATATATTATTATGTATTTTATGAGATTGCAGTTTAGCGGGAAATCTTCTGTATGTAGTTAATGATAATTCATTCATATAACATAATATAATGAAAAAATAAATTAATAAGGTAAATGAATAAAATGATGAAACGACTATCAAGACTTAGAGACGAACGGGTTAAAATCTTGATTGAAATATATATTTAAAAAAAAAAATGTGCAGCCTGTTAAACAAAGCGATGTTTTATCAAATACGTACAATTCTCTCGTGTACAAAGTCCGCTTTGCATATGATCAACAGCTGTCGTCAGGAAATTTGTCTCTCTTTAATGACTCTGTTTAAATTACCTTATAAAACAAGCAAAATACCAAATCCTTTGTTTTTTGTTTCTTTTTTTTTTTTTGTATTTTTTTTTTTTCACTTCTAAAATTACTCTGTACCATGAATTAGAATCGAGTTCAAATAGAATTCACAAACAATAGAAATTCGTCGCGTCACTATTTAAAAATACACATTCGTATGTCGGCATGTACTGTCTGCTATCTAGTCCGATGACGGGATAAGCAGAAGGAAAACGAAGAAGTAGAATATGTCGACATGTGCTTGACATTAGTATACCACGTGTATTTTTCTATAATTTATTTCATATTTAACGAGTAAAAAAATGCAAAAGGCAATATTTTCAATTTTCATATATTCATAAAATATTATCTAAACTGCAGAACCGAAGGTCATTTTAGATATATATTTATTCTTGAAAGAATACGAATGTGTGTTCATAACACATATTATTTGGGTCACATAATACTATCTATATATAAATAGTATATAATAGCGACTTTTTTTTTTCGTAACACTCCCTAAAATTTTCGAAACTTTGCCAGTTCGTAGAACTAATTGAAGAGACTTTCAATGAATTTATTTCAAATTTTTAAATCCAATACCGTTTTGGGAATATTAAGTTATATATGTGTCTGATTATAAGCGATAAAGAAATACTGAATTCAATGAATGGGATAATAAGTATAATAAACTAGATTATAATCCATTCTTAAATGAAATATATATTTGATTATTGTAGTAGCATAAATGAGAATGTCGATTAAAGTAGGCGTCATCTATTATTATTATATACATATGTGTCAAGTGGTTATCGTGAGAAATATATTTCAATCTACGGTAAGCTTCTTTATAACTAAGTGAGCTCTTATTTTTATATTTTTTAATCTAATACCTATTACTACATAACGTATCGTTCGAACTAACGCTTATAGATTATTTTTCGTCGTAATTATTACGTTCTATTGTTCCAACACTTCTTTAATTCATATTCAAAATAATGATAATGATGATGATAATTCGTTGATAAAAGTCTGAATGAAATAATTAATGCGTATTATAGTTATATTGTTTATCGTAAAAAATAATATATATGACTCATTACATAATAAAGTATCTAACGAGAAGAGACACAGGTTCATATATATACTCTTTACATACATATAATGAAAAATTCTATATTTCTATATATGTGTATAATATATATATGTGTAGATTTTGTTTAGAAAACATCGTTACGTCTTGCGAGAGATTATTGATTTAACGTACGTGCTACGTGTGTCCTTGAATCGTCGAATAAATGAAAATATAAAAGAAAAAAGATAAACTAATAACTATAAGATAAAGAAGACATCCGTGTGTGAATAAACAACGAGGAGCTTGTTGAACAAAGAAAAAAAAAAAAAACAACATTCTTTTATCTCTACGTGGGATAAAATTAAAATGACATATTTATTGTATTACCTTGTTCCAGATAGATCCCTTAATAAATAAATTTAACGCAGAGGAAGGTTCGGGCTACATCTACAGATCAGAAACGACGAACCTCACGTTTCAGAGTATAATAACCTCCTACGTTCGTCTCGTTACATCTTGTATCATCACACAGGTTAAAATGGTTAAAAATAACTAACGTCAGTCACTTGTTAACAGATTTATTATCAACTACGACAGTATTTGTTGTTTTTTTTTTTTCTGCTGTTCTCATCGACGTAAAATATCACACGAAACCAACTAACCTAATCAAACTCACGCCACGACTCTCAGCGACTAACTGAGGAGCGAGATACGCGTCACAGCTGACTGGCAGTAACGAATATCTGCTATACTCACGGCCATCTAGATTCGAACGGCGCGCTTATTATTTAATGTTTTTTACCTCGATTCGTGCTTTTGACGTATTGCAGTCACGTGGTTTAATAACAATGATAATGATGATAATAACAATAATAATAATAATAATATAAAACGTCAGTCTACACACTACAATGACTTTAAAGTTTTCAAAAATAAACATTTATGGCTATTGATTATTCTGTAAATGAGAAGGAGTAAATTTTTGTTTTCAGCTACTGCCTGTTAATTCAATTTATCTTTCAATAAAATACTTACTATCAACACACCGAATACAGTAGAAAATTCTTCTTTATCCTTATATTTTATTTATTAGATGATACGATTTGAACTTACCCGCTGGTATCAGTTATCGTCACTCATCGCGCAAACCGCGAGTTTCTAGTAGGCCGTGACTCCGCAGTACGCGCGTAGCATGCGCATACGCATGCGCTATGTAACTTTACTATAGTGATGTGAGCTGTCAGTTAGGTTAGGTTTATCATCTGACACGTAAACACTCAATTCCCGGATTAAAGGCTTGTTAAATAATAAAAGCCTATAAAAAATGGTAAGCAGAGTTATTATTATCGAAACTAGATCCTTTATTAACTTAAAAAGACATATTGGATTTGAAAAATTTGAGGTTAATTAAATTCCATGAAATTTTATGGTTCATTCAATGAGATTGATCGGTTATCGTTATCTCTATTCTGATAATAGCTCCATTTTGGAAACCACTTTCGTATAATTGATTAAAATTAGAGAAAAATTATCTAAGAAAGAGTTAAATTAATAATCCTTACTCTTTTGTTTCCACTTCGTCTATAGGCGCGTTACTTCCGAGAAGAAGACATAGACGGTAATTAATCATAATTTGTTAAAATATCGCTTAAAAGACTATCAATTATATGTATATTATATGTTTGTCTTTTCTTTTTTTCTTTTCAAATTCACAGAATTCAGGGAATGTTTTTACCTTTTTGCCAGAAGCGGGCAAATAAAAACACTGGATGAATTAACAATAATAATGCGATCTTTGGGGCTGAGTCCTACGATCGCGGAATTAAACAAATACCTAAAAGACAAAGGTAGTTAAAAACGGCTTCTCAGAATGTAAGAAAATCTTCATCCAATGGTCGATGATATTTCATTCATCTCTTTCTCTCATATCAGGTGGAAAAATGTCCTTTGCTGATTTCCTTGAAGTAATGCATCAGCAAACAAGAGCTGAAAATCTTCCAAAAGAAGTAATCGAAGCTTTTAAAGCTGCAGATACATCAAGGAACGGTGAAATACCCGCCAGACAATTAGCTCACATGTTACTTCACTGGGGAGAAAAGCTTAGCGCTAAAGAAGGTGATAAATAATACCGAGACATTGAGTTGGTGGAATTGTTTCCATTCAATTTATGCTACGTACTTAAAAATGATATTTTCTATATTTTCTAAACAGTTGAGCAGATATTTCGAGAAGCTAACGTATCCCCTAATGGACAAGTGAAATATGAGGATTTTGTCAAGATTGCTTGTGCTCCTGTACCTGATTATTATTAAATTTTATTTTATAACTTAAATAACAGACAGAATGATAAACTTATTAATTATATGCACAGCTTTGATATATTTCTTTCAATTTTATTCATATACATGAATTAAAACAGTATTATCTTGATTTTATTGTATAATTATGTACCTTATATGAACGATTATATTGTGGTTTTTTAATATTTACATAATATGGTGACTGGGTGGCCTTATATATTATATACATTCCTGTATCAATATTTTTTTGATTCAAATAAATGATCGGTATATTTTAATTTATTATCTTTTCTTGTTTATATAGTACGTATTGCCTGTCTCTAACATTTTATATATTATAATTTATATATCAAGTATAGTTCATTTTATTCACGATATTACAAAAGCGAATAAAACTTTTACTTTGAATTTCTTTCACTTTTTTTTTCTCTCATCGATTTGCAAGAGATTCATACATTCATATTGTCTATAGATAGATAACACCAAGAGGTATAACGTTGAAGATCTTCTAATTTACAAAAAGAAACTTCAATTTAGAGTATATTTTTCAGGCAGTAAATTTTGTGATAAAATTTCATCTGTTTTATTATCTTACCAAGTTTTGTCGATCGGGAAACGAAAATTTCGATTTTTTTCGTAAGAGTTGGTTGAATTGAGCTAGTCGAAATCTCTTCAATACCTATTACCTTAATTATATTGATATAATATTTATACTAGAATTTAATACATGAACGCGACGAACTCTCGACGAACTTTCATGCACTAATTTGCAGCAAATGTTTCACCTTGTTTCTTATAATTAATATATGGTCTAATACCCGTTCGCAATATAATACCATCTATTTATCTATACTTTAGAGTGGTTCTTGAAAAGTGATGATTTTTAACATTTTCAAGATCCACCTCTCAGTCGATTCCAAATACAGAAAAAATTAAAAATTAATAAATATATTATTCATTTGATGATGATAATTATTTTGATATTTCTTGAAATTTATATTCTAATGCAAATAGATGAAGACTTTCTTCTCATTTCTAATAGCGAAAAGCAAATGAAAAGCTTTAGCTAGAAAATCCATCTGAATGAAAAAATTTAACTCATTCATTGCATTTAATTTAAATTCAAAATCATGCGGTGTAA
The DNA here is from genome assembly GCA_914767705.2 of Tenthredo notha. NCBI lineage: Eukaryota > Metazoa > Arthropoda > Insecta > Hymenoptera > Tenthredinidae > Tenthredo > Tenthredo notha. The sequence goes on along the minus strand of OU611908.1, from coordinate 17,471,623 downwards.
TATTAGTCGAATAGATATACTATTAATTTATAGCATTCGAAATTTTTTTTGGTGGATACTCAGTAAAAAAAAAAAGAAAAAAATTTTAGGAGAATTTGTTTTTCTGTATTTGGAACCGATTGAGACACATATAAATGAAAATACATCAACGAACTAATAATGAAGTGATTTTTAGTTGAGGTTTTTTTTTTTCGACCCACATGATTCATGCATGCGGTATAAATTTTTTTTTCGTTGCAAATAATTTCTACGCGACGAAAAAAATCACGTAACTAATATTTCTGTGGAATAAAAACCAGAAAAAAAATTATGAAAACATAAAATTCGAGCATAGTTTTTAAATGAGGCATCTGCAATATTGTGTTGGACCAGGACCACGAAGAATCAGATGCATAATACATCCGAAAAGTTAATGGCAAACTATATTAATAACGAAAAAATCATTTTTGCCGAAGATTTTGACTGGTCGATTAAAATTTATTGACAAGTTTTGTTTCATTTAATCGGTTCAACCGGCGGTGATCCACACAGGATAACCGTGGTGCTGATAATCGTAGTGAGAAAAAAAATGCAGAGAAGTGCTCGGTCGCTGACTAGGGCAACTTGCTTCCACTCTAGTTCCGTTCTTTCGCGACGTTCCTGTTCTGTAAGACGTCGTTCGTTTCGGTCAATTGTCGCGTGGACGCGACCGAGAACACGGGACCACTGCGCCTCAATTCCACCTTCTAAAAATAAAAAATAAAAAATTTAAATTCAAGCAATTCATGCGAATATCATTTTGATATGGAAGGTGGAACCCAAAACAAAAATCTTCTTGAATCCAAAATGCTGCGTTCAAAATATCGAATTCATAGGATTCTGATATACCTGGGCTACTGTTTGCGCTATCAGTTCGTCTGGGAAGATATTTTGGTGACATTTGAACCTGAGGTGGTGCCGGAGGACTTATATCCGGCTTGCAATGAAGAGGGCATTTCTTTTTCCTCGGTGGTTCAGGCACGTCCTGTAATTTCCAAAATACTCCGAATTACAAATTTTAATTCCCAATTGACAAACTCTAGCATTTTACCTCCTGGAAATTGAGAAATACGACACGTGCCAATTTTTCTAAAACCAAAGACCGCACCACGGCTGGAACTCTCGTACCGCGAACACCTCGGTGATGTAAATTCAAAGTCACCACTGCTAGGCCAGATGCAAATGACACTAGGCAAATACTCACGCCGTAATAGAGACCTGAAAATGCACTTATTTGTATTTCATGTCTGTATGTTTGGTAAGAACAGATCAAACAATTAATTGATTAGGTATCATATCGTTGTAAATAATATTTTTAATTTGAATCGAGAGGATAAATTTAGATCCAGAACTGAACCCCAAGTAATGACGAATTATCAGCATGAATTTGTTCGTCGTTTAAACACTGTAATATCAGAATTAGGTAGAACGTTACGATAACAGCGTTTACAATGCTTCCTTTGAGTACTTTAATTAGCCAAGATTCGAATGAGCCTACCGGAGCTGTAAAACTAATTTAAACTAGAATTCCCACGTGAAATCAATTCGAACTTGACTAAAGTTTAATCATTAAATCGAAGTTAAGGGTTTCTGAATATATTCAGAGCGTGAATATATGCAATGTCATTAATTTAACTAGTAGACAAACTCTAAGAAACAATTATAGCATGTGAAAGCTGTGATTTATTAAAATATACCTACTTATTAATGGTGTTTTTTCCGTTGGAGGTAGTGTCTCGCGAATTGTCATCAGAAATACGGTCATCGACAATAGCGCTGATATTCCAAGAGTCACTTTTTCGCCGGACTCAGATGGGACGTAGAAGACGAGCAGAGCTAAAGGGTTTGAAAGAAATTCAATTTGCATGAGTCGTGAAGTCGACTCGATTAAATTGCCATGAATGAAATGATTGTCAGAAAAAAAAACGTAATTGGCTAGTTTCAGCAAGCATTACGTTGCATGATAAAATATCTTCTAGTACAGGGGATCGTTTGAGTTAGGAAACACAACAGATTCACGCACGAACTGAAAAAAGGCCGTGTCAAAGCGTTGATAAGTTAGTTATCACTTGGGTACGGGATAAAGTATGGATTAGAAAACCGGAGGTACGAAGTCTTCGTTTTTCTTTATTTGCTCTAATGTTTTGATGGCATCATAAACCGGAACCAGAACTTGCGGTACAGCAATAAAAATGAAAGAAAAAGTCCGCGGTAAGGGACCGGAGTAATTCCAATAATTGCAACTTTTTTTCATGAGGCTTTCCTTTAGTACGTTAAGACGAAGCAAAAAACTTTGTTTAATCCTTACACTCTTTTATTCGCAACGACTTACCTTTAAAAATATAATTAATCGTTTGAAATTATAAATCCGCAATATTTCCTCAGGAGCTTATTTACGATCTTATCTAAATATTATACAATCTAAATTAACCAAGCCTTGGTATTGGATTCAATATCGCAGTCAAATATATATTCGATGCTGTACTGTGTGGTACAGAAAGCGATTTTAGATTCCTTGATTGGCTACTATATCAATAGTTTCCTTTTACTGAAAATTAATCGTACAATTTTGTAGAGTAATCGATTCTAGAATCATACTATAATAATAATATTGTTTCGATTCAGAATCAGTATCACCATAAATAATTATGTGGCAATTTTTCTATTAATAAAATTCAACCTTATGAGAAATACTTCTTTTTTTTTCACTCAAATGTTTGAGTTATCTTCTTGTAAAACGCTAATTCGATAACCCATAAAGCGTGGGTGGAGAAATGAGTTTGACATCAAAAAAATAACATAAAAAGAATAAAAAATTATATGTGACGAGAAAGAGCCGACGTAAAGAGTCCAGTCGACCATAAGCGTTTTTTTTGTCCCTCCAAAATGGGATCGTCTACGTATATAATATACTCTCATCTTAATTATTATAATTAATCCTTCACTGAACTCGAAAGTCACTCAACGTGTTCATACCCTGTGCCCAAAATTGCTTCAATGGTTATTAGACTAGCTGCTAGAACCCTGAATATATATAAGTGCAACGATTTCAAATAAAATGAACGAACCGAATTAAAATTTAATTAGAACTTTCTTCTTCTTCTACTTTATTGAAAATTCCGATATTGCGGTAGAACTTAATATCGAACTAGGATCAATATTCTTGAACTTGAACCTTAATTTATTCTCGAGATAATCGTCTTCAAGAATTTCATAAAATTAATTACAATACATAATATCTATATATACCTATATATTTACTGATCTTGTTAGACACGCTTACCGATTCCGTTGATCAGCAAACAGGGTAAAATCAAGTTGAACACGTAAAACATAGGACGACGTCGTAGGCGTATCTCGTATGTAATGTCCGGATAAGGTTCAGGACAGCAGGAATAAAATTGGACGTGTTTTCTCGCTGAGAAATCCACTAAGTCGAATTCACCGTTGGCTTGGTAATTGCTAACGTCACCTTGTTCGCTCTGTTTCTCCAATTCCAACTGAAATTACAATTTGTAGAAATTAAGTGCTCATTAATTAACTACTAGCCACATCCTTGACCACATCGGTATAATGACGTAGTTTACAGTTATATCCAGAGTCCAGGTATTTGTGTACACCTCGGAGAACTCGGGAATATTTTCGTTCAAGAAATATCATTACGTTAATAAATAATGGCGTACATTTACGAGGGTGAAAAGAAAACCCCTCCATTATTTGTAAAAGCTTTGTATTTACGTTTTCACCGTGGAAATTTCGTAATTGAGTTGAATTAATATGTCCCACCATCCCCCTATATCAGGACTTCGTCGACCAGTCGCAGTTTCGTAGCACATCAACGTCATGAATCAATCGGAATATAAAATGAATTTTTTTTCTATTCATTCTACCGTGGTTTTCCATGATGTTTCGGTCTGGTAAAATTTAAAAGCTATTTCCTATGCATGGATACCAATTTACAAATAGCAGGTACATTGATCGGTTTTATTTCAGGTAATACCCTTTTTCAAATGCATATATTAAGCCATTCTCAAACAAAAAATAATCACATTTCCATTATGGTTTGATAAAATATCACGAAACGCTGAACACTGTAACAGGGCGCCCTGGGGATCTATTAGGTCGTTTAAGCGAGTCGACAGAAGCCAAGCGATACATATTATACGTCCACTAGTGTGTATCTTTACTCTTTAGGATATATGTATGTATTTGTCTAACATATACAGAGAGAAACGCATGTTTGTGTCTCTTGTGTATTATATACCAACAGTCTGCACCCATTGGAAAATGGAATATAGGAGATAGGTATAGCAGCTGGAGGAACGGGAGCATAGGAGGCGCAGGAACTGGCATACAGATACGGGATGGTTTAAGGGGTGAAGCGATGGCAGAAGGGAGGGCATTGAATTCTTTTCCCATTCAGGATTAAACCTTTCGATTTACCGTGGCGACTCCATCATTGCTATCCTTTGCAACATTCGAAGTGCATTTCGAGTTTGAATGACATTCAAATCTTCCGACAACGGGGGGTAGTTATAAATATGCATACATGGATACGTAGAAATATATGCCTTCAAGATTATATGCGTATATCTAGATTATGTATGTCAATTGGATCACCGCTAAAATTTGATGATTGTTATTGCTAATACGGTTCCTGACGTCAGTCTATCGCATTTTTGCTATCGACACTGAATATCCAGCAATTCAATCATACAATCGACATATTCTAGCGTTAGATCATTACATCTATCGTTTTCACCTGTAGTGGTGGACTCAGTCTTCAGGGGACTTGCCATCGCTGTTTTACGGGTAACGGTAGGCCCCTGTGTCTGGTTGGTACTCGTATTCTGCCACACATATTGTGCGTATGTAGGATGTAGACTAAGGCTTGAATGACGGGTCGTTTGTTTAAGGGATGATGCGTCAAAACAGCTTCAAAATTAACCACCACAGTTTGACGTCACGGTGTTGAACCGAGCTCGCTCCATCTCTTCAAAATCTCGGGCGCGATGCGAGTCAAGCGTAAATTTTATTCTAATCGTGGAAGAATCGATTTTGAAAATAAAAAATTTAAAGAACTTAAATTAAACGAAGAAAGATTTTGTTCCTTTTGTTAATTTTCATCTGAAAGCATAATGTACGGAATATACAGACTTACTTCGTCTATATCTGATCTCTGCGTTTGTTATCCGCTCGGGAGAATCTTACCCCACGTGTAACATTTAGGCAAGGGACTAAGCTATAGGGCAGAATATCTCTTAGCTCTGATATTTTTCGTTACCAAAGCCCCTCCGTCAGCGTGTCAAGATAATTTGAAACATTCCACTAAACCAACCGTGTTTTAATACGCTTCGCAGATTGTTTGACAAGGTTGTAGATAAAGTTACGATTAAAATGACGAGCTTTCAGGAAACTTTTACGCTTGAATAAATATAGATTCATCATTCTTGTCCTTTATTACGTAAAAAAAAAAAAAAAAAAAAAATCCAGGACAATTTTCTGATAGAGCTGCGTACAAACTCGAGGGCAAAAGTACATATCTTCCAATTCCAAGGTCCACCGATTCCATAATCGATCGACATTATTTTGTCAGAAAAAAAAAAATCAGGCAGACGATCTCGTATCCGGAAAACACTGAACCGAGAGTGCTAACGAGCAGTTATTCATGTACTAGCCATCCAGGTGATAATTACATTGGTTATACACGGAGAAAATTTTATTGGAGAGATTCCCATACTATGTATAGTAATTTTGGAACATACTTCCAATATGACAATCGTTCCTATACTTTTACCAAATGTCACCATGAATATAGGAATGTTGTTCTTATATTAATGGAAGATTATGTACAAGTATCGAAACGATCGTCATATTGGAAGTATGTTCCAAAATTACTATACGTAGTATGGGAATTTCTCCAATAAAATTTTCTCCGTGTAAAATGCCGAAGAACGTTATCACCATTTTACATATAATATAAAATTAGCGATTTTGAGCGTGTTTCGAAATTTAATAAAGACGACCAGCCGCCCTGAAATCAAATGTTGATTGAAAAGATTACAGGCAACGTAAATTCGTTTTATTTATTTTTTATCTTCGCGTTTTCAATTCCCAACGTCGCTATACGTCCGTGCAATACACGTAAGCGAATATTGCATCAATCTGACCATTACATAAGTCACACACAGCATTGATCGAGTCGCTGGAGCTTGACCTGCTGAAATTTTGTCTCCAAGCTTCATACCTTGTGATAATCGTATTTCGGCTTATTAGGCCTCCCCTCTTGTTGCTCTCACTCTGTTTTAAATTTGATGAAATAACTAAAAGATTACTCGGACTCACCTGGTAGCCATCGTATGTCCACGACGCCCATTTCAAAGCGCAACGTTGCTCATCAAAGGGAAAAAATTCAACGTCGATATCACAACTGCTACGAAATATACCATGACTTAACCATACGACTTCACCAGTGTGGCTGACAATCACATTCGTGTTAATCACTGCGGAACTGTACTGAGGATCGGCGCTGAAACATTTTACATGAAATTGAACGATTTTTTATTTTATTTTTCAAACATATTTGTTATAACGAGTAAGTGCAGGTGTAAGTAAGTATCGTATTATCTTTGTGGGAAATTTCCCTGGCCAGCTCAGAGGGTGGAAATTGACGGCATGCAGACCCTATTCAGGCATAAATTGAAATATAGCATATCGATGATTTAGCGAAAAAAAAAAATGTTGTGTACGTGCAATGGTGACTAATGATTATTTCTAAAAACCATAGAAATTTATAATGAAATATTTTTGAAGGTACAATTATATATCGAAGTCTCCACTAACTTGTTATACAAAATTGTATCCGGTCGCCATACTCGATTGAAAGGAACGCGAATCACCCTGATTCCAGCAAACTCTGAAGCGTTCCATTTTAGATGATGATCCGTCCAGGCTTGAGTAACCCAGCAGTTAGTCGTTAATATCTGATTCTTCTCATCCTGAAACAAAGGAAGAAAAATTTATTCTGAATGATAAATGTGGCGATATGATTTTTACGAAAACTCAGAATCTTCGTGAATTTTTAACTCTTACGATCTGTACTTGTGCTATAGCAGCAAGTGACAGAGACACGTGATTGACACATTATTAGAACCCACAATACTGGAACGAGTCTTACTACATGGAAGGAAAAATAGTTTCCAATTCTTGATTCCCAAAGATAAAAGAAGACTTTTTATTTCAATCAACAAAAGTGCGTGAATTCAATACTTCGGCATATACTGTAACTACGGAGATAATGAAAATGTCTAAAGTATGCGACGTGTATTGACAGCGAAGAACATTAGGTGTAGCATGATTGTATTAAATATCGATTTACAATAATTGGATAACGTGATCTGAGTGTGGCAATTTTGATATCAACTGAAACTTCCATTAGGTTGCACGAAGTCTTGAGCTTTTTCGCGGTTGGAACGAAAGGGAAGGTCGGGCCCATTTCTAGTATTAGACACAGTAGAAAATAGATAGTATGGGTTTGTAATTCAGCCGCATTTGTTTCAACGACTAAAGAAGTTCATTGAATTAATCTTTAGTTAAAATGGGAAAAACATACTTCGGCATCGCTCTTATAGTTTTTTTCGGCAACCTCGTTAAAACGGTATCATGTCAGACTAGCCTTCGCGATATCAGTAAGCAATACCGGCAAGAGCAAGTCCTTTTGGAGAATTTTGTGAAAAGTGTTCGACACGTCTTGGGAAAACGGCCTGAAATTAACAGGCCATACTACTATGTGCTTTCATCTTCAGTCCACCAAGTGGTAAACCCCTGGAGATGATCAACATGTTGCATTTGACGCAAGAGACTCTATAGTCGTCATTAATACCTGGCCAAACTTTAGAGCAAACTATACTAGCGCAAACCATTGCAATTGTAGCGAGTGCGAGAATATCATTGTCTTCTCGTCGATGACTGAAAACCTCCCTCTAGGAATGCAGGTAATGTCACGCAGTAGGATATCTCTCAACGAAATTTATCAAACGATTTCGTTCCTCATTGAAAATGGATTGATACCCAGATGGATAGACATTGACATGCTCTGCCACTAGGGGAGGAACCAATATCTTCAGATATTGAAACACCGTCACTAACCCTGAGCCCGGACGAAGTGGAAGAAACATTTTTGGTACCACCAAATGTTTTTTTTTTGCTGAGCATTATCGTTTATCTGCAAGGTGTACGAGAGGAAACCATCGAAGAATCATTCACGTTTAAAAATTTAGAAAATTAAATTAAATTAGATTCACAGAAGAGTAGCAGATTCAACTGCAATGATTCAACACACATTCAAGCTCACACTCTCATCTCTGATTTATCACTGATTATCAAACAAAAGTTATATCAAACTGATCACATCAAACGTTTCATAATTAAATGGCATGTTTTAATTGATGGCACAATGGTGAAATTGTTACCTGTATGATCGCAGAGAGTGATTGTTTTAACTAGAACACCATCCTATTGTGTGTTTTGGTCCAGTGCGTCAGATCCTCTATTTACACCAAAAGCTATAGACTCCACTGTGGTCCAGACACGGTCGGATGACAAATTACTAAGATGGTGAAACCAAGAGACGAAGGAAGAGACGGTCCAAGAGATTTTGTAGCATTAAGTAATTAAAAGTTTGAGCTATGTATTTATCATCCTAAATACCAGTCAGACTCTATTCAACAGATGAATTCACGTCTTCGTCAAAATTTCTGATTCAATTATCAAAGAGCTTTCGCACGTCTTTGAAACGTTATAAGACATCATGGATTTTATTCAAATTCTAAAGATTCTTGTAAGTATAATTTCAACAAACCAACTCCGAGACGTTTTCACTTGGCTAACCAATTCTAAGATAAGCTAAACTTACTTCTTTCTCGTTCACAGAACCTGCTCAATTCTGACTTTGGAAAGAGGAACATCGCTTTTGTGAAAACTTCAACACTTATTACGTGAGATCCGTAAAAAGGATCAATTAATCATTATGTGTGTGTGTGTGTGTGTGTGTTTATTTCAAATAATAATATATAATTGCTTGTCGTAGTTTTAAAGATGTGAAAATATATCCATATGCAATATGAATCCTTAGACTGGTTGTAAATTTTTTCGAAATCAAGTAAACTCACCACGTCGATAATGTGGTGAAGAGATAAGCCAAATATGACGGCCAAAGGCTCAGACGAATTTTCAGCCGGTCGTACAGCAGCATCGTAACCCTCCAAGAGATACTTTGTCAGTCTATATTCGTGTTCGTCGCAGCTACCTGAAATCAAATGTTAAAAAATCGCAAACCCGCGTCATTATTCATCAATTCATCGATGGTTCTCGATTTTAATCTTCTAGGGATGATGAATACCAATAAGTAGGAATCTTCAGTTTGATAAAATTCGGTCCAATTCATGTTTCGCTTATAAAACCGACACTTGGAAACCTTGAGCTCGTATCGACTCTAGCCTAAACCCTAAATACGTCGATCTCGTATGTAGGGGATAATGATCAAAAGTTAACCTCGTGTCATCCTTAGACTGGGTCGACCCATTAGTAAGGGATGAGGATTTGCAAAGGTCAGAAAAGCCGACCCAAAATGACGAAGTTGAACAGGCGCTTTCTACTGCTCACACATCCCACATTTTCATTTGACATCGATTCACGTTATTTTATTAAAGGCTGTAGTTGAGTAGGGAAAAAAAAAAAATTCAAACGACATTAAGAAAAGCAGACGATTTAGCCCTGTATTGACTATAAGAATTAATTTTCTTCAATTACGGACTATCGTATTTCTATCTTTGCTTGTGATCTTTGCTGATGTAACCTGTTGCATGCTCTGGAGTATTCAGGCTCTAAATCGTACACGGAGAAACTTTTCCTAGGAAAGATTACAATACTTGCGAGTGATCTTGGGATATACCCGCATTTTCGTCAATATTACCAGCGAGTATGGTAAACTTTGCAGTCGGATCTGGCTATTTCGGCAATTTTCGGCAACAAAGTGTACCAGATCTGACTACAAATTTTACCATACTCGCTGGTAATATTGACGAAAATGCGGGTATATCCCAAGATCACTCGCAGGTATAGTAATCTTTCCTAGGAAAAGTTTCTCCGTGTATCCTAGATATGAAAAGCTTTTTTGTAGCTGTAAAAATGATAATCGTCCAATTGTTAAGTGAGGGGAAACGCAAATATATCGTTAGACTGGGCGAAAAAAAAAAGTTTTCATTTAAATTTTTCCTCGTTGATGAAATAAAATTTAATTTCAATTTAAATTTCATTGCCTCTTGGGAAAGTAGGTATAACGTTACAATTTTGTGACATAAATCCATATCAAGTAGCAATTATCTACCTATATGCACTTCCTGAATATTATTTGCTAAATTTATATTACCGAGTAAACTTATACCTAGTAAGAAATTTGATCAGATCTTATAAAACGATGCGAGGCGTCCAAGTGTTTCAAAGTATAAGTTATTAGCGGTTATTAGGCAAGCACCAAGATAGAGAGAAAGACATAGAGAGATAGAGAGAGGGTGCTTTCCCCAAAGTCTAACAAACTGTCGCGTAATAAATTTTCACACCATCGCATTCTCGAGCCAAAAACTAATTAATAATCTCGGTGGTTAGAAGGTCTGTGCAACATGATTGAGGCTTACCTAAAGACACTTTGTAAGATTCAGGTGGAAAATAGCATTGAATAAAGGGAAGTACACTACATGCATGATTGATTGCGTTCATTTATCGAGCCTAAAGATCTTACTCACTAATCTTATTAGCCATACTTCGATCAGTTGGTTTTACCTCCCTTCAATCGTAAGGCAATTTCCTGTGTAGTTGCAGAAGGTGGGAATAATATTCCGTAGCAAAACTTTAGAAAAATTCTCTGACTTATTTATGCTATCGTATAGAAACGAAAGCTTAGCGATATTTGTCCACTGGGTAACGTGATCGGATCAGCAACGTATTAGGATAAAAAAAAATCGTCCACGCCAAAGTCTGATTAAATTTGCGCAGAATTGCGGCTTTGAAAAGCAGCGATTGGATTGACCGCAGGGTGATTTAGATTAGTAGTTTGATGAGGGATTTGCGGTCGTAAGCATAGAGCCATCAACCCAAGTTGTGATAGATAGTAGATAAAAATATAAATAAACTCTATGAGGATGACGGATTGATGACAAATCTTTACGAGTATTTAAAAAATGTGAAATTATAAGTTTAAAATTGGGGTTTGCTGAGTCCGAAGTCGAAAGTATATCTTCCCGAGAGAATTAGCACATTACTAAAGCCAAAGACAAGGGTCCGGAGAGTTTGAAAGGGAAACCATGTAATCGAACTTTCTTTTGTGAATTTTCTAGTCCTGTGAGTAATTGCTTGCGGTTAAATTCCGTGAAGATCTGCGGATTGAAACTGGTCACTATAATTTGAATATAAAATGATGGGAACCATAAGGAGGCTGTTTTTTGATCCGAAAGTAATTGAGAAATAAAATTGCGGATCGTGGACAATAGCGAAGAGACAATAAATGGGGAAAAAAAAAGTTTCAAAGGCAGTTTGGGGCTTTACAATTATGATGAAAATTTTCTGCTGGTGTATATAGGTACCATATATTGTGAGTACAAAACCGTTCTCCAATTTTCGAAGATTCATAGTAAAAACAACGGTATCAGCAATATGGCATCGCGATATATTAGAATTGGTGAAATGTTCTATGGATCCGTTTTGTATATAGTTCGCAGATTCGCACAAAACGACCGGACGTGCTCGAGTGCGATCAAGAGACTCGGTAGAGTCTCGCGCCAAGTACATTAAAAAGAATTTTTAAGCGCGCGGCGTGAGGCTCGACCGAGTCTCTATACCCGCATGAGAGCTCTTCGGCCTATGCGGCGACTATATTATCCTTATTTTCTTCTGACTCGGGTTATACACGAGATTCAAATATTTATCTCAGAATCCGGTTTCAAACAGCTTTCATTCAAGCCCAACTTTTATGCAATCGGTGCACGGAGAGCTGAGATCTGATATTCCGATTTTTAGAAATGCTCAGTTTGATCAAGAATTTTCTTGGTCGTCTCCGTCTCCACGATGACGTCACGAAGCAGTTGTATGGGTATATAAATAACATAGAGAGGCGTCCCTTCGTTTCTTGGCCCCACGGAAAGACTTAGGCTAGGCGGACGGGAAATTAAGAGCGTTTGCCCGTCTAGCCACGAACAATATAGTCTATTGCCGTTAGTGAACGCTTCGTCGTACCTCCGATACCGGATAAAGCATACGGATCTTTTCCTTCGCATTTTCGAAGTTTCAGTTTCATCATTCTTGTTTTTTTTTTTTTATTGCTTTCTTATGCCACTATAAATTTTTCCAGAAATAGGTTTTTTGTGTAAAAAAATCTCAGCGTTCCAAAAAAAATATTTTTTTCTCGTTCATGGTTGTGGTAATCTTTTAAAATTGAGCTCAACATTTGAAAAGCTGTTTATTTGCCGTTGCCCAAATTTTGAAAAAATTTTCATTATTTTTTTTTCGCAAAACTGGGAAAATTTCACATTATATACGTAATTTTCAAAGTGGGATCTCGATAAATCGTTTTTTCATTTAATTCTCAGACTTTCTACATAATTATAACATAAAATGTATGAAATAAATTTGAAATTTTCTCCAAACTCTGTTCTTTTATTCATTTCTTGAACGAGAGAGTGAGAGAAATAGAAAAATACTTTATTAGAAAGAAAGAGAGAAAAAAGAATTTTTATTGAATGCATAAAATGAATTGAAAATTTTCTTCAATTTTTGTTCATTAATTCATTTCTCGTGTGTTTATCGTGATCTCTCTTTGAAAATTACGTGCACCAGGTAAAATTTTGTTAGCTTTTCGAAAAAAATATCGAAATTTGTTTAAAAATTTGGGCGATGGCAAAAAAACAGGTCTTTAGATTTTGAGCTCAATTTTGAGAGCTTTTCACACAAATTAACAAGAAAAAACATTTTTTTTTGTAAAGCTGAGATTTTTTTCACACAAAAAAACCTATTTTTTGTAAAACAGTTTAAAGTGGTAAAAGAATGCAAGAAAAAAAAAAGAATAAAACAAGAATTAGAAAACTATATGGAATACTCCGTGCAACTTCGAAAATAGAAGGTAAAAGGATCTGAAAAAATTTGGAATGCTGTTTTTCGATGATCTAACATGTAGATAAGAGATCGCGTACTGTTGACGCATGAGCTAATACATAGGGGTGAAACAGAAGTAGTAGATATTCAACTCTACCTATATTATACATTTACAGTAAGGAAATAATTTTTACAATTCATTACGAACGAGAATAATTAATCAAATTCTACAAAAAGTAGTGAGATCCCCAAAAAAGCACCTCTGGTGCAAAAACCTTTCGCCAAGTACATTAATGTGATATACATCCCCCAAAAAGCACCTCCCAGGTAAAAAAAAAAAAGAATCCCAAATCAGTTGCTACTGCCAAGTACCTACTTCTATTGGTGTAAAGAGATAAACAAAAAACATGGAAAAATGAAAATGAAGAGATAAAAAAAAAAATTTTGGAGGTAGTGGTACTTGGCGGGCCTTTTGTAGAAAAGTACGAGGTAACAGCATAAAGTAGTGGCCCGCCAAGTACCACGTACTCCAAAATTTTTTTTTTTATCTCTTCATTTTCATTTTTCCATGTTTTTTGTTTATCTCTTTACACCAATAGAAGTAGGTACTTGGCAGTAGCAACTGATTTGGGATTCTTTTTTTTTTTTACCTGGGAGGTGCTTTTTGGGGGATGTATATCACATTAATGTACTTGGCGAAAGGTTTTTGCACCAGAGGTGCTTTTTTGGGGATATATTAGAATAACGCGCTGCTTGCATTAAATCCATCCATGCAATTATCATAGGTAATACGTATGGGCATATAAGCTATTTAATTCTGCACGCCTATGGTTATTTTTGAATAATAGAACAATAAGGTTCGAGATGAAATAAAATTAAAAGCGTTATAGTAAAAATAACAATATCTAATAACGATAATGAGGGAAACACGTTAAAATGTTTGAGACTTGTATTATATACTCGTACTCTGATACTGGATAGCAGAGTTTGCTGGAAGGAAATTAGTCCTTGACCAATGGTTTCATATAATCCACGAATTAATCCAAACGTAATAAAATATTTATTTCCCATCGTTGGTTGGGTTTCAAACGAATGGGGATGCAGAAATTGGCAGAGGTAGGCGTTCTCCGAGCTTGGTATTACGTACTTATACTTTTAACTCTCGCTAATCATAAGTCCGGATTTGGAAATTGAAAATGACACATTCCCTTTTTTATCCGTCGCATTTACCAAATCCACCGAGATTCCAGTCGGTTTTGTTTTACTTTCAATTTTGTCAAAGCGTATTTCTTTGAAACATGTAAATTGAATATAATTTCTAAAGTACCTATACCTAGCTACATCTGATAATGAAATATGGATACTTGAATAAAAATTTTTGTTCGATTTGCAAAATTTCACGTATCATTCGAATGCGGATGGAATTATCTATTCATATACCTGCGCGTTGTAGGTGAATCCACGGTATTTGGTAATTCGCGAAATTAGCTCACACATTAGCTCAGGCATTGAAACTTCAATGTGTATACATGCCCCATTTAGGTACAGAGAATCACGTCAATCGTTCGCGGGAGTATTTGGACTTCGCGGTTTGTTTCGCTGTTTATTTTACTCCACGATTTGTCTTCGTTTTTCAGGTTCAAATGAACAATCTCTTATCTAAAACTCCGAGTCTGCGATTTTTGAGTTTCTGAATCTGACATTTAGAATTCGGTGCAGTTTCCCTCGTTCGTAAAATTTCTCCGTAATAAGTTTTATGAATTAATATTCCGTAGATATTGGCCAGTTGAAATCACAGTAGCCGAAACAATCTAGAAAACATTATTGAGAAGTAATAGAAAAACCGACTTACCAAGTGCGAAGAATAATGTCACGACGAAAATTCGTCTCGTTCTAATGATCCATGGTGACAGCTCCATGGGATGATGGGAACTAGGAGGTCCTGTTTTAACCCGCGATTTCAACAAGCGCGAACTCTTCCCAACCCCACCATCCCCTGGACCAGAAACGCGCACGCGTTACCTGACAAAACTCTCTTCATATTTTACAAAATCCGTGAAACACCTATCAAATGGTATACCAAAAGTAGCGATCAGCAATTCATAAGAATAAATGCGAACCGCGAACCGATCTCCTGCACCAATTGACCTGTATGATTATTTTTATTCTTCAAATCTCATTTGCGTGGATATTTTTCGGGATTGATGACTCATTTTTGGTTCAGTCATTTTTTTAATTTTTTTTCATCCTAATGATTGCAGGCCTTATCACGCATAATTAACAAGGTTGCTTCCATCCTCCACGTAATGTCGTTTCATCGACTCCTGTGCCACAGGTTTCCGTGAATATATATACAAGGTCAGCAGGTGATCCTTACAACCTGATTATATGCTGCTACTTTTAGTCATTGATTACTAACTGATTTGCAAACCCCTCAAGAAGACTCCATGATCAAAATTACAAATTCTGGCAATTTTATAGTCAGTTCCAATTCACTTCCTGACGTTTTTTTCTGCCTGTGTAACGAAAGTTGTACAACGTCTTATCGGAAAAAACCTATAGGCTTCTGAATTTCGCTTTTACTTTCCAGTTGAAAGATCAAACATAATATTCTACAACCTTGATGAATACCGAGAATAAGACTACTGAATTTCTGTCAAATGGTGCGTTTGCTACCAGGTATCTCGTATTCTGAAACGGTTCTGTCTTATTGAGTAAGAATAACAATTCTTTTCATCCGAAAGGAAGGAAACTCGTACAATCCTTTGTTTTGTCCTAAATATTTCCCAATTACTTGCGAATGAAACTTGACGAACAATAACGACACAAGCGGAGATGTATAAAAAAGCGGAGAGTTTATATAATATCGAACAAAGTCTTTTCTTCTTTTCATTGAGGAGATCCTTGTATTCTTTATTCGAAACATTTATCAATCTTGGTCAATTAACGCTGTAGATAAAAATCAAATGATATAACTGTCGCGTTATCAACTCGGCGAAGAAATTCGAGCCAATTATTAGAGCAGCTTAAAAGTTATAATAAGGAGCTTTCTTGTTATCATTGTCAGAATAAAAATGAATGAAAAATAGGAAGCTGGGCAGACAACGGAAGAAGCCTTACCCATCAGGATCAATAAGGATGTACAGGAAAAGTGGATGCACAAATTTTGACGGGGACTGTGACGCTCACTGCAGTTGCTACTGCTGTTGTAAACGCAAATCGACAATAAAGATCATGTCCGAAACAAATTTATATAATTTATTCTGGAGAGTGTAATCCTAGGAGATATGGTCCAAAAGACTATGAAGTATCGTAAGAATTGTGTGACTTTGAAAGATATTAACACTGACGAGGAGGAGTGTGCCGTTATGAATAACAAGAAAATAATTTTGATCCTGACCACATCTCTGCATAAGATCGCGGTGAAGAACAAAAACCGGAATTATATTAAGATTGGGCTTATCGTGAGCTGGGAAGCTGTAATCTCAATCCTTACTCAGAGCAGCGTTGTTCCCACCCGAGTACTGATCATGAATAATTCATGAAAATCGCGTGTCGTAATGCATATCTGCGAGTGAGATGAGATAAAGATTGTTTATTCAATTTTCACCTCTAAACATAATTACTGGTGAAAACTGAAGTTCCCAATCTCTCGATAGATCACTTAACGTAACTCAATGAACACAATCATTATACAAATTTCAATTTATTGTTTTATAATACGACGATTGCACGTATATTATAATGAGATAAATTTTTGAAACCAAATTTGGCATCGCGAGAAATGAATGTAACATCTATCAGATATACTGGAACCGTACCTTCCGTGGTCGCGAATTTTCGATAACAAAATCAGAACTATGATTTTTGTTTTCTAGGTAAAAAAAAAAAATCGTTCAGCTGAAGCTCTACATTTACTACGTTTTATGTATTGAATTTATCACACCTACAGTTATGCACAAATAATTATTATGTCGCCACAGGTCAGTGAAGATATTGAATGAATATTCATGCTCTGCAAATACTATTTCTGCACTAATCACACCAAAGGTTTCACCTCGTTTCTTATAATTGCGGTACGGGCACTGCAGTATTAAACATGGTTTAATACCCACGCAGAAGTCTGTAGATTTAAGAAATACGAAAACTGAATATTACTACCCTTAGGTATGCAATAAAACGAGTTACACTTAATGCCTGCATAGAATACTGTGTAAATCGAAAATGAGAATATTTCAACGAACACATAGTGCAGTGATTTTTGGTAAGATTTTTTGTACTCAACAGTTTAATTTTGTCCATTGCAGATGATTTCTTTGTAATATTCCTGTGAAAACTTCGCGAGAAAATAGAATGTGTGCTTTAGTGTGACTGGGGCGTCTGCATTCGTATGTGACTAGGACCAAGAAAGATCAGGTGGATAATTCATCCGCAAAGCTAATGCCAAACCTCCTTCAAAAAAAATACAAAGACGAGTAGGGTACGTGAATATCATTTTTATATGCATGAGTAAAACCTTAGGCAATCCAAAGGAATCCAAACTGCTGCGTTCAAAGTACCGAATTCAGAATTCCGACATACCTGGACTACTGCTTGTGCTGCCAGATCTCCTGGAAAGATATTTAGGTGACATTTGGATTTGGGGTACTGCCGGAAGGCTGATATCTCGCTTGCAATGAAGAGAGCATTTTCTTTCTCATCGATGGTTCAGGAACGTCCTGTCACAAACTTTTACATTTCACCTCACGGATATTGACATAAGTAACGACACATGACAATTTTTCAAAAAAGAAAAATCTCACCACGGATTGGACTCTTGTACAACAAATATATCGGTGATGCAAATTTAAAGTCACCACTGCTAGGCTGGACGCGAATGATACCAGATGAACACTTCTCACCTAATAGAGATCTGCGAATACACCTATTTGTAAAAAATAAATCGTACAATTGATACAAGACGAATAATTTAATTATTTTATTGCTGCATGATATTTCTAATTTTAATCAGCAAGTTTTTATAGATAAATCAGTATCCAGGATTTATGCTCAATTAATGTCAAATGATTAGAATAAATCTGTTCTTCGCTTAGACACTATGACTAACCCTTTGGACTGCGCGTCTGTAAGAATTGAATAGAACCTTACGATAACAGCGTCTACAATGCTTTTCCGCCGTCTCTAATTACCCGAAATTAGAGTGAGCATACCCTGGCAGTAGAACTAATTCAAACTCGATTTCCCTTGGGCGAAATCAATTCCAACTAGACTAAAGTTCGATCATTAAATCGCAGTTAAGGATGACTGAACATGTTTTGCTGTAACTATTCGATACCATTCAGATTAAAAGAAGACTTAGGCTGAAGATCTTGAAACAAATTCAATTTGCATGGATGTTGAAGTCGACTCGATTGAATCGCACACGAATGAAATGATTGTCCCAAAAGAACGTCATTGGCTAAGTTTCAACATTACGTTGCACCATAAAATATCTTTTAGCACAGGGGATCGTTTGAGTTAGGAAACACGAGAGATTCACACCAACTAAGCATTGCAGAATTTTTGCGATCATTCTCTGGGATACGGAATACAAATTTCTTGATTACTATTCAAATGAGCTGAAATCTAAAATGCGGTACGTTGCCGCGGATGTCATTAAACACGGCCGCATTTTCATTAAAAAGGTCGTATCAGAGCGTTGATAAGTAAGTTGTCACTCGGTTAGGGGATAAGGTATAGATTAGGAAACCGAAGGTACGAAGTCTTCGTTTTTCTTTATTTTCTGTAGTGCTTTGATGGCGTGATAAACCGGAACCACAACTCGCGGTACAGTAATAAAAATAAAAGAAGAAGTACGCGGCAAAGGACCGGGGTAATTCCAATAATTGCAACAGTTTTCTCGAGGCTTTCCTTTGCTACGTCAAGACGAAGCGAAAAACTTTGTTTAATCCTTACAGTCTTTTATTCGCAACGACCTACCGTAAAAAATATAATTGATCGTTTGAAATCATGAATTCATAATATACCCCAGGAGTCTTTAGGATTATTATTATTAATTATGATACTTTGGAACAGTCTCAGCCCCATAGTGTATTATACGAACCCAATTAACTAAAGCCTCTAAATTTTGCAGCCTTATCAAAATATATATATGATATACAAATATTTCAAATGAATGATTCAGAATTAGATTCAATATTGCAGTTCAATATATTCGATGCTGTACTTTGTGGTGCAGAAAGAAATTCTGTATTCTTTGACGAGCTACTGAATCAATAGCTTTGTGATTTTGAAGATCCAAGATAGAGTTTCTAAAGTAATGGGTTCTGGAATAATACTGAACTTTTTGCAAATGATTCGTCTCGGAATCAATGGCATGTATATATTATTTGACAATTTTTCTACTATATACCTGAACGGGTTCTTCGTGTCTATATATTCTACGTATTTGATGGTAATTCTAGTAATAAAATCGGTTTGTGTGGTTGATGAAAAGTACGAAAAAATAAAAAAAACGTATTTTCTATCTTGTTTATATTGAAATTTTTTTCACTTGCGGTTATTTTCTAAGCAACTGATTACGCGTTGGTAAACGATAATCGATAATCTCTCAGCCGTCTGTAGTCTAATAAGTTTCAAGCAAAAAATAAGTAACCTAAAAAGAATAAAATAGAAAACCACCGTGCGAAAGAGCCAGTGTAAAGAGTCCAATTAACCGAGGATTTTGCAGAAAAGGGATGAAGTATGACCTGCAGGAATATTATGGTGTTAATTAATAACGGCGTACATTTATAATGGCGGAAGTAAAATCCTCATTTATTTCTCAAAGCTTTAGATTTACTCCGTCTTCGAAAATTTCGTGATGGAGTTGTATTCATAAATTATTACAACCACCGATACTGGTATTGATCAGTCGCTGTTACATAAAAAGAATGTCAACGTGCTGAATCAATCAGAATAGAAAATGTATTTTTTTATTGATTCAACCATGGTTTGCCTTGATGTTTTCTGTCTGTAACAGTCATTAGCTAATCCTTACGTAATCGCTCCGGAGATATTTCGAGTCAAGAACTGATTCATGAGTGGTGGACAACACTAATAGACTAAATCTGTGCAAATCCTATGCATGAAACACTGCAGACCATAATCGGGCTTCTTATCGACAAGGCTAATGAATCTACTAGGATGTACTTTCGAGATATATAACTGAATGTGTAACTCACCTGGGGGGGAAACACGCTTAGATACCTCCTGTGTATTACACCAACAGTCTGCACCCGTTGGAAAATGGAATATAGGAGATAGGTATAGCAGCTGGAGAAGCGGGAGCGTAGGAGGCGCAGAAACCGACTTACAGATACGGGATGGTTTAAGGGATGAAGCGAAGGCAGAAGGGAGGGCATTGAATTCTTTTCCCATTCAGGATTAAACCTTTCGATTTGCCGCAGCGACTCCATCATTGCTATCCTTTGCAACATTCGAAGTGCATTTCGAGTTTGAATGACATTCAAATCTTCCGACAACGGAGGTAGTTATAACTATGCATACATGGATACGTAGAAATATATGCCTTCAAGATTATATGCGTATATCTAGATTATGTATGTCAATTGGATCACCGCTAAAATTTGATGATTGTTATTGCTAATACGGTTCCTGACGTCAGTCTATCGCATTTTTGCTATCGACACTGAATATCCAGCAATTCAATCATACAATCGACATATTCTAGCGTTAGATCATTACATCTATCGTTTTCACCTGTAGTGGTGGAGTCAGTCTTCAGGGGACTTGCCATCGCTGTTTTACGGGTAACGGTAGGCCCCTGTATCTGGTTAGTACTCGTACTCTGCCACACATATTGTGTGTAGGTAGGATGTAGACTAAGGCTTGAATGACGGGTCGTTTGTTTGAGGGGTGTTGCGTCAAAACAGCTTCAAAATTAACCACCAAAGTTTGACGTCAGGGTGTTGAGCCAAGCCCGCTTTGTCTGTTCAAAATCTCGGACGTGATGCGAGTCAAGCGTAATAGTATTCTCATCGTGGAAAAATCGGTTTCTAAATATCCGGAAGCGGAATTTATATGAAAAATAAAAAAATTTAGAAAAGGTCAACTAAACGGAGGAAGATTCTGTTCCATTAATTTTCATTTTAAAGCATAATATACGGAATATTCAAACTTACTTCGCTTAGATTTGATATCAGCGTTTGTTATTCGCTCATGAGAACTTGACACCACGTATTCGCGACAATTTTTACAAGAGACAATTGCCGTGGTTAACGAATGCAGATCATTCTATGCGATGACTTACGCAGATCATACAACTAGCTGTGAACCGAAACCTTCGATTCACTCAATAGTAAATCGCGACGAAGTCGCCTCTTCGTGATTCATGAAATAATTTTAGATACCTAATTCGATAATTAAAAGAATAATTGAAGGAAGAGCATCAAAAAATCGTCTTCTGATATAAGCTGTACTGATTCAATAACGAATCCGTATTTTGCATTAAGCCAAAAAAATCATACACACTATCTCATCACGGGGAAACAGTACATCGTGTACAAACGAGCGAATTCCCACCTAGCCAAGCGGTGATTCAATTGCGTATAGTAAATGCCGGGAAATGTTATCCCGAAATACATAGATAGGTACTACATATGTGAAATTAGTAATTTGGGGCGTTTACTGTAATCCAATACGAAAATCAGCCACATTCGAATCAATCGTTAGTTGAGTGGATTACCAACGTTATATTTGGATCATTTTTTTTTATCTCTGTGTTTCAATTTCAGATAAATATAAACGAAAAGTCAGTCACGTTAGTCAAGCCCAGCTGGAATCAAGTTGCCGGAAATTTGCCTGCTGAAATATATTCTCCGATATTCATACTTTACGACAATTGTATTCCGGTGAAAGCTCACCCCGAGCTTCTCTAAATAACCACAATAGATTACACATTGTCACCCAATTTAGAAAAAAAATTTTTTAAAAGAAACTATTCTCCCTCTTCGTATCGATCTTTATGTAACTTATTGAAGTTCTTAATTGAAAGCATTCGCATCAACTGACGAGTGACATCGAGGTGCCAAACTGGACTGAGATTCATTTTTTAACTAAATTATAATCGTAACTTGTACTATGAACCGATACAAACTCACATGGGTAGATAAATTTCGAGAGATTCGCGGGGTTAGACCTTTTTGACTCACTCAATATGGCATCGCACTGTTATCTGGTGAATTAATATACATATTTTAAAGCATCCCCTGCAAATAGAGACGAACAGGGGTTAGTAGTAAGGTATGTGATGTATACTCATACACGATACACCAAGGGATGAACATGACAAATGTGTGATATGATGTATTATGGAAATGTCGAATCTAAGTAAATTATCATTCGCACCCCTCTGCACGACCGCTTAACTTTCATCTGACACGTTTTCCATATCCACTGCCTCAGTACGGAAAATATATGGAAAGGGAAATCTCCGCAGAAAATTTTATACATCATGCCTATACATAGGTATATTGTTGGATTCCGGTAAAATTATGTATCGTATATACAACTATTAAAATTAACAAAAAGTCTAAAAGGCTCGAGGCAAATAGGAAGAGCCTTTCACCAGCTAGAGGCTTTTACCGATGATACGAACCCATATGACAAAGCTTTTAAACAACGTTTTATAGCGCTATTCGCGATGAAATATTCCCCAACTGAAAATCAAGAGCTGACTAACTGTAATAACAGTTTCAGATAATATTTTTCGATGATGAATTGAAATATAGAAGGTAGTTGTTGTACAAAATTTCGTCCGGTGGCTATACTAGATTTTAAGGAACGTGAACCACCCTGATTAAAGAGAACTCAGAGGCGCTACATTTTAGATGATGATCCGTCCAGGTTTAAGTAGCCTAAGAGATAGTTGTTAATATTTGATCCTTTCCATCCAGTAAGAAAGTAAAATTTCAATTCTGAATTATAAATGCAGTGACATGATTTTATGAGAATTCAAAGTCCTTGTAGCTCCGTAACTTTGACGGTCAGCTTATATGATATAAGATCTTGAAAACGAGAGGCAATACCTATACCCTCTTCATCACCAAGCTTGCAGAGATAAGAAGCGTGTTGGTAGTAAAAGTTTCACACTTCTTGTTTTTACGCAAAATTCTATAAAGAGCTGTGTGGAAAATCGTTGCAGTAAATCACCGAACAAATTGTTTAGCATAGCAATATATTGCAGACAATTTACGGGAAAACTGTACCTACCCGTACCTTTACCATAGTAAATGCTATAATAAATACATCATGGAAACATTATTGTACACATACAGCTAGAAGGAGTCTGGATGAATGTAAAAGTATTCATTTCGAGTACTTGATTCCTTGTGGCCAAGGGGGTATCTTCTGTCAATCAATGAAGGTGTATTGCCAAAGCCTTGACATACACGTGTAGGGGCAAATGAAAACGTAAGGGAAATATGCGACTCTACCTCTCAGAGAAACACATTAGTCGCAGCGCGATTATATATTGAATATTGATTCAATGAAAAAGGTTAAGCCCATTCCCGTTATAAAACAGAGTAGAACAACAATAAGAACAGGTGAGTTAGTACAGTAAGAGAAAAGTTTGTAATTGAAGTACGTTCCCTTTATGAACGTAAAAAATCCATCAAATTGGTAGACAGTCATGATGGGACAAACATCGATGGTCGTCGCTTTTCTAGTTTTTCTCGTCACCCTCGTCAGCGGAATTACCTGCAGCTCTAGTCTCTTATACAATGTTAGTAAAGAATACTCGCAAGAGCAAGTTTCATTGGGAAACCTAGTGAAGAGCGTTCGACATGTCGTTAGGATACGTCCTGAGATGAATATGCCATACTACTGTGCTTTTGCCTTGAGTTCACTAGGTGGTAAACCCATGGAGATGATCAATATGTTGCGTTTGGCGCAAAAGACTCTGGTCATTATTAATACCTGGCCAAACTCCGAAGCAAACAATAGTGCCGCAGACCGTCGCAATTGTAGCGAATGTGAGAATATCATTGTCTTCGCACGGATGGCTGACGTTGATCGAGTTATCAGCAAAGTGAATGTCACCTGTACAGGTGCAAGAATAGAACTATTGGTGGCGATTTATGACATATTGGACAGCGACAATGAGGCCAAAGAAGCTGCAAAAACTATTGTGGACTTTTCATGGGAGCAGCTTCAAGCGCATACAATTGTCTTAGTTTCCATCGGCAGTCGAATCTTGGTGCTTAAAAGTGAACGACACATGTCGTATATAAGATGCAAGCCTGAACCACCTCGAATAATCGCTTACTGGGAGAGTGGCACGTTCATAGGAAACTTGTCGTTTGCACGTTTCGGGTATAATAAATGTGTGGTTCGGGTCTCGTCCGGTAATTGTTGGCATGTTACACAATTGGTGATTTCTAACGGTAAGAAAACCATTGTGGGAATTGAGGGTCGGGTATTGGAAGCTATAGTTGAAAGACAGAACTACACATTGGAAGTGATACACGCGATACCCCCGAACCTCAAGGAAGGCGTTAATTCCGGAGCCACAATTTTAAATACGACTTACGTCAGGGAAAAATTAGAATCCAATGAAGCTGACATTGGAGTCTGTAGTCTCCGCATATCATATCGGGAAAACATAAAATACAGCATCTCGTACGCAGCTAATACCGTCGTTTTGATGATACCCATTCCAAATTATATTCCATTCACCAGCATATTGCAAACATTTAGTCAACCAGTCTGGTTCTGTATAGTGCCCAGTTGGATCCTGGGACGAGTCATGATCAGGATGAACCGAAGAAGCATTTCTTCCTTGATGGCCTTGGCGCTTTTCCTAGGTGTATCAGTCGCTTCGAACCCTCGCGGTTTTGTGGAAAAGTCGCAGATGATATTATGGGTAGTTTACGGATACTTGATAACCCAGAGTTACATTGCCTCGCTAGCAAGCGTTCTCAACAATCCACGGGTGCGGAGAATCGAAACGATGGAAGAACTCGCTACTAGCGACATTGTAGTTGCAGGCTATCCTTTTGCACGCGATATTTTCGAGATTGACGACAAGTACAAACGTCTTGTTGATACATTCATAAATCTGACAGCAGATGAATATACGGTAATGATAGACAACCCTGGTAAGGTATTTTTGGATGTCCAGCGGACAGGAATTTTGCTTGACATCGTTTTGTTAAAGCGATACAGTCAGCTTCCAGGCTATTATCAGTTGAAACAAAATATTTTTAACGCACCTCTAGGAATGGCAGTGATGACTCGTAGCAGGGTGTCTCTCATAGAAAATGACCGTACGATCGCAACCCTTATAGAAAATGGATTGCTTCAGAAATGGTCAGAGGAAAATGTGCATCCACTACCAAGCCGTCGAGTATATGCAGACATCGAGGCCCGATCACCAACTTTGAGCTTAGAAGAAGTTGCAGGAATATTTTTGATCCTATTCATTGGTTGGCCGCTGAGCATAATCGTTTTCACCTTCGAGGTTTACAAAAAATCGTACCGCACAATAATTCACACCCGAAAATTTCGCATATTGAATCAAATCAGGCCCACAAAAGAGTAGCCGATTCCGCTTCAAGCATTCAGTGTACACCGAACTCATACTGTCGCATCTGGTTCATCACTGATTGCAATTATCGTTAGTGTAGACCAATGTTCACAAATAGACTGGCATGTAAATTATAGATAATGATTTGATTGTAAAAATATAATGAGCAATCTTGTCGCCAGCTCAAATATTTTGTCGATCATCACACGCACAGAATGATGCCCATGAGTGATGGAATTCAGTTTGACCAATTACATCAATCGCATCTATAACTATCGGCCCAGTATTCTGCATATTACCATGAATTCGTCCGTTAAAGCGCATGCAGTTTCATTGTTGGCTACTCGTCATCGAGAGCATCGAATTACCAGCATCAAATTGTTTCCCCTCTGCAGTAGATAACTCTGAATTCCATCAATACACGGAGAAAATTTTATTGGAGAGATTCCCATACTATGTATAGTAATTTTGGAACATACTTCCAATATGACTATCGTTCCTATACTTTTACCAAATGTCACCATGAATATAGGAATGTCGTTCTTATATTCATGGAAGATTATGTATAAGTATCGAAACGATCGTCATATTGGAAGTATGTTCCAAAATTACTATACGTAGTATGGGAATTTCTCCAATAAAATTTTCTCCGTGTACCAATTATCAGTGCATAGCAGATTTCCAACGTCGTCCAAATAATCAACTGCCCGTTGTGTACCCACGAGGATTACGTTAACGCAATTTGTGTGAAATTCAACAAGAAAAATTCCAAGCAAACGCAATGACCTGATCACTTCAAAGCTTCAACATTCAAATTGATTCTTTTAACACGCAAAAGGTTCCATTTTCAGCGCGAGAATTCATACAATAATCAAAATCTCCATTAGGTTAAGCGGAGGGTTGAGCTTCGTCGGGGTTTGAGTGGGCGAAGGGGTTGAGTGAATTCTTAGTATAATACAAAGTGGAAAAACGATGATATAAGTTAATCCATTATCATTCCCACTCTATTCACTTCGACGACGGAAATAGTTCATTCATAAGCACACTGTCGGTCACAATGGTCAAAACAAATTTTGGTGTTGCTCTGATAGTTTCTTTCGTCATTTTCGTTGGCATAGTCTTCTGCAGTACCAGCCTTCGCAATGTTAGCGAAATAGACTCGCAAGAGCAAGTCTTACTCGAAAACGTGGTGAAGAGCGTTCAGCACGTCGTTCAAATACGTCCAGTAACGAACATGCCGTATTACTGTGTTTTCATCTTCAGTCCACCAGGTGAAAAGCCCCTGGAGATGATAAACATGTTGCGTTTGGCCCAGAAGACGCTACTCATAATTAATACGTGGCCAGACTCCAAAGAAAACTATACTGCCGCAGACCGTCGCAATTGTAGCGAATGTGAGAATATCATTGTCTTCGCAACGATGGCTGACGTTGATCGAGTAATCAGCAAAGTGAATGTCACCTGTACAGGTGGAAGAATTGAACTATTGGTGGCGATTTATGACATATTGGACAGCGACAATGAGGCCAAAGAAGCGGCAAAAACTATTGTGGACTTTTCATGGGAGCAGCTTCACGCGCATACAATTGTCTTAGTTTCTATCGGCAGCCGAATCTTGGTGCTTAAAAGTGAACGGCACATGTCGTATATAAGATGCAAGCCTGAACCACCTCGGATAATGGCTTACTGGGAGAGTGGCACGTTCATAGGAAACTTATCGTTTGCGCGTTTCGGTTATAATAAATGTGTGGTTCGGGTCTCGACCAGTAATTGTTGGCATGTTACACAACTGGTGATTTCTAACGGTAAGGAAACCATTGTGGGAATTGAGGGTCGGGTATTGGAAGCTATAGTTGAAAAACAGAACTACACATTGGAAGTGATACACGCGAAACCCCCGAACCTCAAGGAAGGCGTTAATTCCAAAGCTACAATTGTAAATGACACTTACGTCCTGGAAAAATTAGAATCCAATGAAGCTGACATTGCATTCTGTAGTCTCGCGATATCATACCAGGGAAACATAAAATACAGCATCTCGTACGCAGCTAATATCCTCGCTTTGATGATACCGATTACAAATTATATTCCATTCACCAGCGTATTGCGAACATTTAGTCAACCAGTCTGGATCTGTATAGTGCCCAGTTGGATCGTGGGACGAGTCATGATTAGAATGAACCGGAGAAGCATTCCTTCCTTGATGGCCTTGGCGCTTTTCCTAGGTGTATCAGTCACTTCGAACCCTTGCGGTTTCGTGGAGAAGTCGCAGATGATATTATGGGTAGTTTACGGGTACTTGATAACCCAGAGTTACATTGCCTCGCTAGCAAGCGTACTCAACAATCCGCGGGTGCGGAGAATCGAAACGATGGAAGAACTCGCTACTAGCGACATTGTAGTTGCAGGCTATCCTTTGGTACGCGATTTTTTCGATATTGACGACAAGTACAAACGTCTTGTTGATACATTCGTAAATCTGACATCAGATGAATATACGGTAATAATGGATAACCCTGGTAAGGTATTTTTGGATGTCCAGCGGACAGGAATTTTTCTTGAAATCGTTATATTAAAGCGACACAGTCACCTTCCTGGCTATTATCAGGTGAAACAAGCTATGTTTAACACACCTCTAGGAATGGCGGTGAAGACACGTAGCAGGGTGTCTCTCAAAGAAAATGACCGTACGATCGCAACCCTTAAAGAAAACGGATTGCTTCAAAAATGGACAGAGGAGAATATGCGTCCACTAGCAGGCCATCGAGTTGATGCAGACATCGAGGCCCTATCACCAACTTTGAGCTTGGAAGAAGTTGCGGGAATATTTGTGATCCTATTCATTGGTTGGCCGCTGAGCATAATCGTTTTCATCTTCGAGGTTTACAAAAAATCGCACCGCACAATAATTCACACCCGAAAATTTCGCATATTGAATCAAATCAGGCCCACAAAAGAGTAGCCGATTCCACTTCAAGCATTCAGTGTACACCGAACTCATACTGTCGCATCTGGTTCATCACTGATTGCAATTATCGTTAGTGTAGACCAATGTTCACAAATAGACTGGCATGTAAATTATAGATAATGATTTGATTGTAAAAATATAATGAGCAATCTTGTCGCCAGCTCAAATATTTTGTCGATCATCACACGCACAGAATGGTTCCCATGAGTAATGGAATTCAGTTTGACGAATTACATCAATCGCATCTATAACTATCGGCCCAGTATTTTGCATATTACCATGAGTTCGTCCGTTAAAGCGCATACAGTTTCATTGTTGGCTACTCGTCATCGAGAGCACCGAATTACCAGCATCAAATTGTTTCCCCTCTGCAGTAGATATCTCCGAATTCCACCAACACCAATTATCAGTGCATAGCAGATTTCCAACGTCGTCCAAATAATCAACTGCCCGCTGTGTACCCACGAGGATGACGTTAACGCAGTTTATGTGAAATTCAACAAGAAAAATTCCAAGCAAACGCAATGACCTGATCACTTCAAAGCTTCAACATTTAAATTGATTCTTTTAACACGCACACGGTTCCATACGGTAATTTCATGGGTCAGATTTTCTGCTTACATTCAACGTGAGCCACGAATTACACGCGAAGACCAATAGACACGAAAGCACTTTGCAAGCAATATTGTTAACTGTAGAACACCGGAAAATGAGGAATTCGTCCTGCAAACAGTGAAAATTACTCACTTGCAGAGAATTTGTCGCCCAGTAGTAAAAGTGACATTAACCATAAGTATAAAATAGCGTGCTGCACGTGAATTTCATTAGACTATGAAGGGAGATGTACTCGGAAGTATTGTTAAAAGGTATGCGAATTTTCTCGTCAGTGTGGATCATTAGATCTAGCGTGACCTTCGAATATTGATTCAAAATAATTGATTAAAGTGGTTTCAGCGCGGAAATTCATACAATAATCAAAATCTCCATTAGGTTAAGCGGAGGGTTGAGCTTCTTCGGGGTTCGAGTGAGAGGTCGGGTTGAGTCAATTCTTAGTATAATACAAAGTGGAAAAACGGTGATATAAGTTAATCCATTATCATTCCCACTGTATTCACTTCGACGACGAGAATAGTTAATTCATAAGCTCACTGTCGGTCACAATGGTGAAAACAAATTTTGGTGTTTCTCTAATAGTTTCTTTCGTCATTTTCGTTGGCATAGTCTTCTGCAGTACCAGCCTTCGCAATGTTAGCGACATATACTCGCAAGAGCAATTCTTACTCAACAACGTGATGAAGAGTGTTCAGCACGTCGTTCAAATACGTCCAGTAACGAACATGCCGTATTACTGTGCTTTCATCTTCAGTCCACCAGGTGAAAAGCCCCTGGAGATGATAAACATGTTGCGTTTGGCCCAGAAGACGCTACTCATAATTAATACGTGGTCAGACTCCGAAGAAAACTACAACGTCGAAAATCCTCGCAACTGTAGTGGGTGCGAGAATATCATTATTTTCGGGTCCATAACTGACGTCTCTAAAATAATCAGCAGTATGAATGTAAACTGCACACCTGCAAGAATTGAATTTTTAGTGGCAACCTACGATATATCAGACAGTCACGATGAGGCCAGAGAATCATCAAAATTGGTTATAGACCTTGCTTGGACACAGCTTCGAGTGTGTGCTATCGTCTTGGTTCCTGTTGGCAATCGAGTCTTGGCTCTTAAAAGTGAAAGACACATTCCACACGTAAGATGTGAACCTGAACCACCAGAAATTATGTCTTACTTCGAGAATGACACGTTCGTAGGGAATTTATCGTTTGAGCATTTCGGATTCAACAAATGTGTGATACGGATTGCGACGGGTAATTGTTGGTACCTTACACATTTGGAAGAGTCGAACGGTCAGCAAATTATGACAGGACTAGAAGCTGAGATATTAGAAATTGTAGCGGAAAAGCAGAACTTCACCTTGGAATTCATGAACGCATTACCACTGTTCGACAAACAGACTGGAGCCCCAGTAAGCACAGATGTAGTTACCAAACCAACCCGCGTCAAGGCAAAATTGGCGGCCGATGAAGCTGATATTGGGGCTTGTTATATGTGGGTCAAGAATGAGAAGAACTTGAAATACACCAGATCGTACTGTCCTAATACCGTGATTTTGATAATACCGATACCAAAGTACACTCCTTTCACCAGCATACTGCACACCTTTAGCAAATCCGTCTGGATCTCTATAATGATCAGTTTGATCATCGGACGAATTTTGATCAGGATGAACCAAAGGAGCATTTCTTCCCTGATGGCCTTGGCGCTCTTCCTAGGTGTATCTGTCACTTCGAAGTCTCGCGGTTTTGTGGAAAAGTGGCAGATGACATTATGGGTATTCTACGGCTACTTGATAACTCAGAGCTTTATTGCCTCGCTGGCAAGTGTTCTGAACGATCCATGGCTGCCCAAAATGGAGAAGATGGAAGAACTGGCAGCTAGTGACATCC
Organism: Tenthredo notha; assembly: GCA_914767705.2. Taxonomy (NCBI): domain Eukaryota; kingdom Metazoa; phylum Arthropoda; class Insecta; order Hymenoptera; family Tenthredinidae; genus Tenthredo; species Tenthredo notha. The sequence goes on along the minus strand of OU611908.1, from coordinate 17,440,397 downwards.
GAATTACAGGTTATCCTCATGAAAGCGATAGTTTCAAGATTGATGAAAAGTACAAACGTATCGTCGAGACGTACACAAGTGTGACGGAAGCCGAACATTTCAAGATAATGGAGAACCTTAATGAGTTTGTTCTGGATGCCCAGGAGATGGGAATACTGGTTGACGCCTTACTGCTCAATAATTACACTTGGAATTCAAAATATTATAAGTTGAAAGAAAGAATTAGGTCATATCCCATAGCAATGGCGATGGCGTCACGCGCCAGGGTATCTCTCGACGAAATTGATCCAATTATTGCATCTCTCATAGAAAGCGGATTGCTGTTAAGAATGTCAGAGGAGTATACGTCCCCACCGGGAAGCTCAAATTTAGATAATGAAGCACCGTCACCGATTCTAAACCTGGACGAAGTTGCTGGAATATTTGTGATTCTAGCAGCGGGTTTACTGCTCAGCATCATAGTTTTCATCTTCGAGGTTTACAAAAAGTAAACATCTAAGAATAATACATCTGTGGAAATTCCGCAAATTGGGTCACATCGGGTTCACAAAAGAGTAGCACATCCCACAGTACACTGACAATGAGAGTAACGGAGTTAGTATATCTGAACCCTGAAAGCCCCCGTGAACATATGATTCGGTGTGATGAGCACAAAGGAAGGCGACGGATTAAGAGATTTTTGGGATATGTGGTAATTGAAAGTACTAGCTATGTATTTATCTTTCTAAATGTTAGTTTCACATTTCACACATGAATTTACATTTTCGTAGAAATTGAGGATTACATCATTACAGAATTCGACACGCGTTAAAGTACATTTTTGTAACACCTGCATGGGAAGTTCGACTTCGCGCCCCGTAAAAAGTGCGCGAAGCGGCCGATTCGCCAACAAATCCAAAACTGTTAGGTAATGTCGTAAAACTGTTAGGTAATATTTATTACCAAACGCTAATCCGAGCAAAACGAGCGTAACTAACGCCATTGAACGAAACAAGTGGTGGCTACAATCACTGTCTGCAACATTCAGGTTGGGGCATCGTCACTGTTCGTCACCGCGTGTTGTGTACACGAAGTGCGAACTTCCATGCAGTGTTACAAAAAATAGTATACGACACACGTGCGCGTACGTGATCCTCACACTCGTGTTTTTGTCACCCTCGCTTCGCTCGGGCGACAAGCTACACTCGTGTGAGAATCACGTACTTCGCGCACTCGTATCGTAATCTACTATATTGCGATTTGCGTGAATCTTGTTCCAATATTACAGAAAATAAATGTTTAAATATTATACAGAATAAGATGTACCCGTATTGAAATAAATTCTTAAAGACAATGACGATTCTCGTTCAATATTTTCCATCTTTCAGGTCTATGCTGTTGTCTAATCTCTGCTGACGGAACCTGTTGCACACTCCGAAGTGTAAACTAAACGTAATGGATTCTGCGCCGGATGTGTTCGACAATTGAAGAAACAGCCAATCGGCGCTTTGCATTTTTGTAATCCAGAGCGCCGATTGGCTGTTTCTAGAATTGTCGAACACATCCGGCGCAGAATCCATTACGTTTAGTGTACATCTTGATATCTATAAGCTCCAATTCTATTTCGTAGTACACGACGTGACAAGAGTCGTTCTTATAAATCCTTCAGATCCTATCGGTGGAAGGAGTAATAATTAATGTGTAAATTTAATTGGCTTCTCGCTGACACGTATAACGTTCCAATTTGGCCAACAAATTAATCCATATCGATCAGTGATTATCTCGTTACACCCGTTGAATTTTCAGGAAATTTATATTCCCGCGTAAGCTGTAGTTTTTTTAGTATACCTGTGGTGAAATCTGAATATCCATTTCACAACGATGAGACGTCGAAGTGTTTCAAAGGTAGTTATTAGCGGTTATTACGAATAAGCATCCACGATACCTGAAATTCTAACAAACTGTCGCGTAGTAAATTTTCGTAACATCGAGCAGAGCCTGAAACTAATTAACAATACCAGCGGTTACGAAGTCTGTTTAGCCAGGTATAGCTATGAAGAGACTTTCTGAAATTCAAACTGAAAACACCCTTCGAATAAGGTAAGAGAAAACATGGATGATTTATCGAACCTGAACAGCAAGGGATACCGAAAGGGCGATTGAATTAGCATCATAATAGGTAGCAAAAATAGTTTGCACTAAAGTATGGCTAATTTTGCACGAAAATTTGCTTGTTAGGATCAAATTACGTGGGTTAAACACTGGATTGACGGCAGGTTGATTTGGATCAGTACCTTCATTAAGGATATGCAGTCGTGTGGACAAAGCTGTCAACCCACGTTATGAAAATAGATCGGAATATTAATGAGGTCGGAGAGGATACTGGTACAAACATAGCGGTGCAACAGCGGTTTACAAAAATTCACATAGCTCTAACTCCGCCATTTTAAAAAAAATTTCAAAATCCTTCAAGTTGTATTTTTTTTTCCACAGTACTGAAGATATTTTGAATGGCGCAAAGATCCGTGACTTGACGTTTTTTTTTTGAGTGAAGTGACGTGGATCCGCTCAGTAGTAAAAGTGACATTCACCATAAGTATAAAATACTGTGCTGCACGTGAATTTCATTAGACTATGAAGGGATATATACTCGGAAGTATTGTGAAAAGTTATTTACTATTACTACCATAACTGCACTATTAACATTTTAGGAGCATAGTAAAAATTACTGGATAGCTGTGGTATAATTTACTGAAAACCCTCCATGTGTCTCGCTTATGGTGTGCTAGCACAAGTCCAAATTGCTCTTCGAGCCTTTCTATATACCCCACGCACGAAATACTCAAAAGAAAAGACAAAGAATTCGTGGGATTAAGAGATTAGAAGGTATCAGGTGATCGATAGTGCTACACTGAGAGAAAAATATGGTTGATACAACCACAATTCTACTATAAAACTGGGTGTGTGGAGGTGACATCAATAAATTAAAGTTATAAATACCCACGGAATTATGTTCCTACGAACTATAAATTATTGTCAAAAATAACTAAATCAATATAGTTGTTACAACTATGCGTAGAGTCAACAAATTATAGTCGGTATTACTATATCTATCAAGTAAATTCAACAATCAAAATAATCAAGTACACTCTACAGAGCATTTAGAGCTACCGAATTGGTGGATCACGACTACTTTCCTTTTTAGTCAGTACAACACAACGTAAAAGATAATTCAACTTTTGAAATAAGTGAAATCAATGTCATGAAAAAGTCAAGTGAACTGTAATTTTTGGGGCCCGTTGAGTATATCTAACCATGTTTGAAATTTTATTTCACATTCTATGGTTGGTTGAATCTACCAAAGATACAATTACACATACTATGTCATGCATTTTCGTGTTACCAAACTAAAAATATATTCTTGGGATCTTCATTCCAACCGATCCAAAGTGAAAAACAAAAACATTGGTTGTTGATTAGATTGAAGGTGGGATGAGATAAGGGGGAGGGAGTAGGAATATTAGTTAGTTTGCCAGTTAGTGATGAGAAGAGTCTGAAATTGTATCGTCGTCTCACATTTGGTACATATCATCCTTTAGGTAGCTGCATCTGTAAATTTTATCACATGTATCATGGTATCAATGGAGGAAACATATATCAATACATATAGACATCATTACATAGCACATTATCAATATGAGAAAAAGGCGGCGCTTGAAGGTGAGCATTTTCGCGGCTATATATACTAACCCACTCCTATCACTAGCACTCGCGAGAATATTGAAAGCGGTGGCCGCCACCTTACGAGAAAATATTGAAGCAATGTGACCATACACATATCGTTGCAGTTCCTAGCAGCATAGTGCGATATACGGGATATACGATACAAGAATGGTATGAATTATAATGGACATACACAATTCATTTTTTTTTAATACCAATCAAAATCAACGATATCTTTTTTTTTCTCTTTCTTCTTTTTTCAGATGAAAAAATATTATTATTATTATTTGTATTTTGTATAGGAAAAAATAAATATTGATTCAACATATAAAAGTTCATACTGATGCTACTAATAACATACAACATAACACCAACTATATTGGCAATTAACTATAGGTACATGGTGGGTTCAAATTAAACAATTGTACAATAATTTTAACATAAAATATAGTACGTGAGATTTCATTGTAAGAATTATTAGATACACCATGACTGTATGATTTGTATGACCCTTCAGATGTTAACTAAAAAAAAGTCAATGGTATCTATGAAACGTAATATGATCAACTATATTTTCTAGCTAATTCAACATGCATCAAGAGTTTAAATCAAATATTTATGTAGTTATTTTGACATAAAGTGTAGTAGAGGAGTTTTCACTAAAACGATTGTCAGATTCACTGCTATTATATAGTTTACAGAACCATTGAGGGATTGTGACTTCAACAATAAACGCATGGTAGCCTGATTACCGATTTATTTGGTGAAATTCACTATATTTTCAGTCATTCAGAGTAACTATTCTGTTTGGTTATTTTAATCACAAATTTATAGCAGCATCAACGAAAAAAAAGTTAATTAAGACATAAATATGGTTGACTGAACTAATAAAATTTAACTACACAAAATTTCACCATATACTATATATTTTTCTCTCAGTGTAGCTATTGGATATACCAAATGACACAAAAACATCACATCACATTCACGTCGTCGAGCACGATGTTGAAACAAGTCTTTCTAATTGGAAGAATGTTGATTATCAGTCCTTGATTATTAAAGGACATGAAAGACCTTATTTTTCAATCAACGAAAGTGCAGTTCCTAAGCCTCAAAGCACACGGTACGGTGGAAATACAAATGTAGGCAAAATGCGAATTTTCTCGTCAGTGTGGAACATTAGATCTAGCGTGACCTTCGAATATTGATTGAAAATAATTGATTAAAGTGGTTTCAGCGCGGAAATTCATACAATAATCAAAATCTCCATTAGGTTAAGCGAAGGGTTGAGCTTCTTCGGGGTTCGAGTGAGAGGTCGGGTTGAGTCAATTCTTAGTATAATACAAAGTGGAAAAACGATGATATAAGTTAATCCATTATCATTCCCACTGTGTTCACTTCGTCGACGAAAATAGTTCATTCATAAGCTCACTGTCGGTCACAATGGTGAAAACAAATTTTGGTGTTGCTCTAATAGTTTCTTTCGTCATTTTCGTTGGCATAGTCTTCTGCAGTACCAGCCTTCGCAATGTTAGCGAAATATACTCGCAAGAGCAAGTCTTACTCAACAACGTGGTGAAGAGCGTTCAGCACGTCGTTCAAATACGTCCAGTAACGAACATGCCGTATTACTGTGTTTTCATCTTCAGTCCACCAGGTGAAAAGCCCCTGGAGATGATAAACATGTTGCGTTTGGCCCAGAAGACGCTACTCATAATTAATACGTGGTCAGACTCCGAAGAAAACTACAACGTCGAAAATCCTCGCAACTGTAGTGGGTGCGAGAATATCATTATTTTCGGGTCCATAACTGACGTCTCTAAAATAATCAGCAGTATGAATGTAAACTGCACACCTGCAAGAATTGAATTTTTAGTGGCAACCTACGATATATCAGACAGTCACGATGAGGCCAGAGAATCATCAAAATTGGTTATAGACCTTGCTTGGACACAGCTTCGAGTGTGTGCTATCGTCTTGGTTCCTGTTGGCAATCGAGTCTTGGCTCTTAAAAGTGAAAGACACATTCCACACGTAAGATGTGAACCTGAACCACCAGAAATTATGTCTTACTTCGAGAATGACACGTTCGTAGGGAATTTATCGTTTGAGCATTTCGGATTCAACAAATGTGTGATACGGATTGCGACGGGTAATTGTTGGTACCTTACACATTTGGAAGAGTCGAACGGTCAGCAAATTATGACAGGACTAGAAGCTGAGATATTAGAAATTGTAGCGGAAAATCAGAACTTCACCTTGGAATTCATGAACGCATTACCACTGTTCGACAAACAGACTGGAGCCCCAGTAAGCACAGATGTAGTTACCAAACAAACCCGCGTCAAGGCAAAATTGGCGGCCGGTGAAGCTGATATTGGGGCTTGTTATATGTGGCTCAGGCATCAGAAGAACTTTAAATTCACCAGATCGTACTGTCCTAATACCGTGATTTTGATAATACCGATACCAAAGTACACTCCTTTCACCAGCATACTGCACACCTTTAGCAAATCCGTCTGGATCTCTATAATGATCAGTTTGATCATCGGACGAATTTTGATCAGGATGAACCAAAAGAGCATTTCTTCCCTGATGGCCTTGGCGCTCTTCCTAGGTGTATCAGTCACTTCGAAGTCTCGCGGTTTTGTGGAAAAGTGGCAGATGACGTTATGGGTATTCTACGGCTACTTGATAACTCAGAGCTTTATTGCCTCGCTGGCAAGTGTTCTGAACGATCCATGGCTGCCCAGAATCGAGAAGATGGAAGAACTGGCAGCTAGTGACATCCGAATTACAGGTTATCCTCTTGAAAGCGATAGTTTCAAGATTGATGAAAAGTACAAACGTATCGTCGAGACGTACACAAGTGTGACGGAAACCGAACATTTAAAGATAATGGAGAACCTTGATGAGTTTGTTCTGGATGCCCAGGAGATAGGAATACTGGTTGACGCCCTAATGCTCAATAATTATACTTGGAATTCAAAATATTATAAGTTGAAAGAAAGAATTAGGTCACATCCCATAGCAATGGCGATGGCGTCACGCGCCAGGGTATCTCTCGACGAAATTGATCCAATTATTGCATCTCTCATAGAAAGCGGATTGCTGTTAAAAATGTCAGAGGAGTATACGTCCCCACCGGGAAGCTCAAATTTAGATAATGAAGCACCGTCACCGATTCTAAACCTGGACGAAGTTGCTGGAATATTTGTGATTCTAGCAGCGGGTTTACTGCTCAGCATCATAGTTTTCATCTTTGAGGTTTACAAAAAGTAAACATCTAAGAATAATACATCTGCGGAAATTCCGCAAATTGGGTCACATCGGGTTCACAAAAGAGTAGCACATCCCACAGGACACTGACAATGAGAGTAACGGAGTTAGTATATCTGAACCCTGAAAGCCCCCGTGAACATATGATTCGGTGTGATGAGCACAAAGGAAGGCGACGGATTAAGAGATTTTTGGGATATGTGGTAATTGAAAGTACTAGCTATGTATTTATCTTTCTAAATGTTAGTTTCACATTTTACACATTAATTTACATTTTCGTATAAATTGAGGATTATATCATCACAGAATTCGGCACGCGTTTAGTACATTATTGCGATTTGCGTGAATCTTGTTCCAATATTACAGAAAATAAATGTTTAAATATTATACAGAATAAGATGTACCCGTATTGAAATAAATTCTTAAAGACAATGACGATTCTCGTTCAATATTTTCCATCTTTCAGGTCTATGCTGTTGTCTAATCTCTGCTGACGGAACCTGTTGCACACTCCGAAGTGTATATCTTGATATCTATAAGCTCCAATTCTATTTCGTAGAACACGACGTGACAAGAGTCGTTCTTATAAATCCTTCAGATCCTATCTGTGGAAGGCGTAATAATTAATGTGTAAATTTAATTGGCTTCTCGCTGACGTATAACGTTCCAATTTGGCCGACAAATTAATCCATATCGATCAGCAATTATCTCGTTACACCCGTTGAATTTTCAGGAAATTTATATTCCCGCGTAAGCTGTAGTTTTTTTAGTATACCTGTGGTGAAATCCGAATATCCATTTCACAACGATGAGACGTCGAAGTGTTTCAAAGGTAGTTATTAGCGGTTATTACGAATGAGCATCCACGATACCCGAAATTCTAACAAACTGACGCGTAATAAATTTTCGCAACATCGAGCAGAGCCTGAAACTAATTAACAATACCAGCGGTTACGAAGTCTGTTTAGCCAGGTATAGCTATGAAGAGACTTTCTGAAATTCAAACTGAAAACACCCTTCGAATAAGGTAAGAGAAAACATGGATGATTTATCGAACCTGAACAGCAAGGGATACTGAAAGGGCGATTGAATTAGCATCATAATAGGTAGCAAAAATAGTTTGCACTAAAGTATGGCTAATTTTGCACGAAAATTTGCTTGTTAGGATCAAATTACGTGGGTTAAACACTGGATTGACGGCAGGTTGATTTGGATCAGTACCTTCATTAAGGATATGCAGTCGTGTGGACAAAGCTGTCAACCCACGTTATGAAAATAGATCGGAATATTAATGAGGTCGGAGAGGATACTGGGTTGACGATAGTTCTTTGAATTGGAATACTTGGGTGAACTTGAATTCGTTACGCACAGAATCCAGGGTTCGGAATGAGCCGTGAGTACGTATATTTCCCTCGGAGTATTAATAGCACATTAAAGAAGGGTGCAGATAGTTTAACAGGGAACCCATGTAATCAAACTTTGTTTCATCAATTTTATAGTCCCGGGACTTTGTTACCTGTGACTAAATTCCGTCAACATTTAGAGATTGAACTCATCCAGTCACTTTGACTCAAATAGGAAATAACAGAGTGTGAAATGCAGGGAAGCAACGGTATATCGAAGAAAAAGAAGAGGTCGGTATCTTTGATTAAAGTTCAATCAAATACGTGATATGATACCTAATGGAGAGAATTAATCCGTGACTACCGGATTTAATTAATCCGCGAGAATTAATCCGAACGTAATAAAATGTTTAACTCCTATCATTGTTTGGAAGCGAAGGAAAAGGGGTGTAATAAGTGGCAGAGGGGTCGGGACCTTCTTATCTCGGTATTATTCAATAGTACGATGTATCTAAACGCTTTTGAAAGATCTTTGAAGATTCCACCCTGATTTTTTATTCTTTGAATAACCTTTCGATCTTGTTAAGCCAACTATTATTATTTTTTTCTTTTTTCTTTCTTTTCTTTCTTTTCTTTCTTTTTTTCTTTTGCCAATCCCATCAGTTGATTTTAAAAATATCGAGTCTTCGTCGTTCTCCACTCATAATCAGAGAAAGGATAGAATTGTATCCACAGTATGCGGTAATTTGTGAAGTTAAGTCACGCAAACAGACATTGAAACTTCAAAGTTTATACCATGCCCCATTTCGGCGGAGAGAATCACGTCAATTTCCGGCGTGAGTATTTGGGCGTCGCGGTTTGTTTCACCGTTTCCTTGCTCCAAGATTCGCCGTCGTTTTTCGTGGCCAAACGATCAAGCGGAAAAGCAATCGTATAAAACCCTAATCGAACGAGGAATTCAATTACGTGACCCAGAAGTTGTAAGAAATCGAAACTTCCAGTGTCAAAGTAGAGGAAAAAGTGTATGAAATATAGACTCGAGTCGATGGATACCAAAGAAGCAATCAGCAACAAGAACTAATGCGAATTGAACACCGCTCTCGCACTCCACTTCACTCACATGATTGTTCTTTGCTTTGAATCTCATTTGTCAGACACGCATGTATATTTTTTTTTAGCATTCATAACTCGTTTTCGGTTTGATCATTTTGTAAAGTGATTGCAGACCTTGTCACACGAAATTAACAAGTTCGCTTCTACGATCTACGTAACGTAGTTTCATCAGCTCCTGTACCACAAGTTTCTATGAATATTTACGAGGTCAGTGGTTGGCTCTTACAAGCTAACTTTGTGTGCTACTCTTGACCCCTTTAATCGACAAAGCAGTTCACAAACCCCTCGAGAAGATTTCATATACATTGAAAAATCCTAAATACGAACCTTTTTCTGTTCATATTCCAAAACTCATACCGCGAGCTTATGAAAAAAAAAACAAAAAAAAATACCTGAACTCGTCTCTTTCTTTCCAGTTCAAATATGAAGCATAATATCCCACCGTTTCGATAAATACCAGGGATGAGACAACTGATCTTCTCACGAGCAGTTTTTTCTACTACCCCAAATCTCTCGTATTCTGAGACGTTGCTATTTATTGAGCGAGAATAACAGCTAAGCCAGGCAACTGATAAAATTTGGATAAAATCCTTTGCTTTATCCTGCAGAGTTTGGTTTTGTATTTTTTGAGAGTTAAACTTGATCAACAACGATTTATGCAGCAAATTCTCTTTTCTGCTCAAATCTTCACATATTCTATTCATCATATTGATAAATTTCGTTCGATGTAACGCTGCTGATATAAATCAACTGATATAATTGTCGCATTATATCAACTCGGCGGAGAAATTCGACGCAATTATTAGAGTAGCTGAAAAGTTCTAAGAAAGAGCTTTCTTATTGTCATTGTCAGAATAAAAAGGAATAAAATAGGAAGCTGGGCAGACAACGGAAGAAGCCTTACCCATCAGGATCAATAAGGATGTACAGGAAAAGTGGATGCACAAATTGTGACGGGGACTGTGACGCTGACTGCAATTGCTCCTGTTGTCGTAAACGAAAATCGACAAAAAAGATCATGTCCGAAATAAATTCAGTAAGAATTCCAGTCGAGCCACCAGCGAGCAGCTACACTATGCAAATCCTGAATTGTGGCGTGCGAAGTGACAATTTATACGAGGTATACCTAATATGGAGAAAATTGGCCATTCTAATATCAATATAGTCATTATTGTTTCGTAAATGTAAGATCACTCTGTGAATAGACGAGATTGATGCTGGCTCCAGAGATCGATATGTCCTCGATCAAGATCACGGTGAAAAATGGAAATCTGAGAGTATCTACGCACCGGCCGCTAGGAGATCTTGCAAATCAGCTTCCAGGTATATTGGAAAAGTCTGCCCTGGGTGATCTGGTGAAAAGGACGATCAAACACTGTGAGAATTTTTTGATTCCCGAAAACATTGACGCTGATAAAGTCCGTGCAGTGATGGACAACGGGCAAAGAATTCTCATCCTGACTGCACCTCCGCGAAAAAAATCGCCAACAGTAAAAGAAAAACGAAATTGTATCAAGACATGATGAGATAAAGGAAAAATTTAATCCTTAATCCTTCCCAAAAACCAAGGCTGTTCTCTCCTGAGGGATGTGTTTTATAAATATCATTTATCCTGTAATTTGTGCATATTGTAAAACAAGAGGCGCGATGTTTTTTTTAAATAACATTTGGAAATCTAAATCGAATTTGTTACAAAAAAAATAAACTCTTTTGAATATTTTGAAGTACATAACTTCAAGATTCTGAGAGACAAATTGACATTCAAAATTATTTATACAACAAACCGCAGTTTACTTCGTTTCTAATGTGAAGATAAAAGTTGTTATATATTTAGGGGGAGAATTTCTAGACAAAGAATAGCGAGATACATAAAAAGAGAAAGGAAATGATTTTTATAGAGAAGGGAGGATTAATAATTGTATAAAAGATCGTAAAACTGTTATGGATAAGCTGCCTCATCACTGTCAAGAAAATGCTTACTTTTTTAAACAACAGGATTACATGAATCTCGATATGAAGACAAACGGTGTAAGAACTAGCTTCAAATTCAACAAAATTCCAGACATTTATAGGATCGAGGATAAGGAATACTTTGCGGTAACATGATAATACATCACTGGTATTATTCTTCATGGGGAATAGTCGAATGTGCCAAAAGAAATTAATGCAAAATATTAAGGAAATCGAAATTTCAATTTTCTTACTATCACCAGGCAGAGATGAAAGTAGAAGGGCTAAAAGTAGGCACAGCAGCTTTGGCTAGTCAAGAAATACTGAATGTTAAAATGCACGAAATCGAAGGTTCGAAGCTAGTCAGAAATTTCAACTTTCTAATACCTCAAGAAGCAAACGCCCTCAAAGTATCAGTCGAGGTTTTCAACGGAAATACAATCTTTGTACGTGCACCAATAAAAAAGAAGCTTTAATAGCTAATAAATAAATCAAAAAATCCACCGTAGCTTTCTCTCATTAAAACCTAATGAAATCTACTGATTTTCCTTCATATTTTCTTATTAGAATAAGAATTGATCTAACAAAATAAAAATTACGATCCATGGTTGTCTCCCACCTTTTTATTTCGATAAAATAAAAGTCACAGGTCAACAATTTATTTATTTTATTTTTTTTCTCAATCGGTGTTTACTTCTTTGCTGGGACTGGCTTTACCGCTACTTTGGCAGGCGCTGGTGCAGTCACCTTTTTTGCGGTCTTAGCTGTCTTTGGCTTCTTCGGTTTCACCGATTTCGCCTTCAGAATCTGTTTTTTACGGATCTCCAGGGTCTTTTGAGCCTTCATTGCTGGCGCCTTGGCAGGAAGAGTGATCTACGAGAGAAAAATAACGAAATAACATGAAATTTAGCACGAAATCCATCGCTTTTTATCTTTTCATCATTTTCATTATTGTATTAAAGTCCAAGACTCACTCCTCGTTTCTTTGCCAGTAGAAGATCCCTCGCTACCTGACGTTTGTTAGCGGTGAGAATAGCTCTGCGCTTTAGTACAGCGGCGTAGGGGTTCAGACGCAACATAGCACGCGTGTTGTTCAGAGGATTTAGTTTCTTAACGGAACGTACGACCTTCTTTCTGCAATTAGGCAATAAAATTTGCGATATTAAGTATTTTTCAATTATTGATCAAACGTTGAAGGTTCGATTATCGCTATTACTTCAGTATTGGAAGGGTAAAATCACAGTGATTCAGCAACACGGACCAATAATATCATCATTTTGATAAAAAAATATAAATCAAATAAATTGAACAAAGTGCTTATTTCTATGAATATTTAGAGACCATGAACCGTTTATTTGGTTCTTTAATTTTACCTCGGTGTTCTAAGGACCTTGCGGATCTCATCGGACTTCAGAAGCCTGGCTAAGTCGGTGTTTGCCATCTTAGGGAATGGTAGATTGTAGCCATCCTTCAATTGCGACTCTTTACGCCATGTGCCATACAGAGCGTCCAATTGATCGAAAGCAGATTTTGTCCAGATGACAAAACGGCCTACATGACCACCGGGTGCTAGCTTCAGGAGGTTTAGTTTGTTGATGTTCATTAGATCAACTCCTGGGATGTTGCGGAAAGCCTTGCGAAGTCCCTGGGGAAAAATCATCGATATCTCTTTAATCACCTGCCTCAATTCTAGAGTACAAAACTTATTATAAAGAGAAAATTATCTTCAGTACTTTTGAAGTGAAATCAGTGGCATTCATAAACACGGACCAAAAGTTGACTCATCATTTCATATTTATAACAAATTGTTTAACTTTGTTCATCAACAATAATCTAACTCCGATTAATATCGAGTTACGAAACTTGTAAAGAAGTTATTTCCTCACTGCTTTATATTTACCTGATCTTGTCCGTAGATTATCAAAGGTCCACGACGCTGAATGCGACGACGATTACGCATCTTACCCTTACCAGCACGGAATCGTTGGGACTTGTAAACCTGGTTAAATTTGAAAATAATTTATAAATTAATTCAATTAGAATTACGAATGAGAAAAACGAATAGATAGTGATTGCAGAATCTATCTTCGAGTAGGGAAAAAGAGGCTTTCTTTTTTACAGAAATACGAATGCGGTTTTTTCAGACATTTTCGTTCTCATAAGTGGGACACTAGTCTCTTTGTGCATAGAATATCAAAATTCTCAACATTAACAGCTCTTCTAAATTTTCTGTACTATTGTCCCAGTGGATGATGTTTCTATTATTGAATGGAGTCGCAAGGAATATCTAACATCGATATAAACTTCTGAAAATAGTAAATTAGAAAATTCGTGCGTACACACCTTTTGGATATCATTCCAAGCCTTAATACGACGCAAAAAGATGACCGCCTGCTTGGTCTTGTTGTATTCTTGGATTTTGTCAGATACAACTAATGGGAACTCAGGTATTTCCTGAACCATATGTCCTAGAATATACAAAAGTAATAAATTAAAAGAGAAGAAAAAAAAAACGAAACAAGAAAGTAGAACCAGAAATCTTCAAATTCTATTCCTTCAACTGAACCATCAGCACTTTTGAGAGTCTAATCAGTGGCAAATCAGCAACACGGACCAAAAGTAAATCATCACACAGTACCGTATATAATAAAATAAACAAAAATAGGATTTGGAAAAATGTCGAGTGTTGAAATCATCGCTTTATCCAAGTTTAAATCTTACCCTTTGATTGAACTAGGGCTGGGACACCAGTAGCAGCGATAGAAGAAACAATAGCATAACGTTTCTGATTGACGTTTATACGTCTATGCCAACGACGCCATGGCTTAGTCGGGGCGAACATGCGACCTCCGCGGCACATGTTACCAAAAGCACCCTGACCAGAACGGTGAGTACCACCTCCACGAACACGGGGGATACGCGCGACAGCACGACCAGTACCCCATGATTCAGCAGAAGTTTGATGACCTGATGAGAGCAAAAGTGAGGTGTGAAATTCATTTCTTGGGAAGGAGTTGAGTTTGAACTAATATTACAGAAACAAATCCTCCTATTTCTCAACGTAAATTCAAGAAAAGTTTCATGCTATCATCAATGTTGTAAATGAAAAATTAAAATTCAATGCTTTTATGTGTATGGAGAAGAATGGATAAAAACATACGCGAAAATTAGAAAATATTTGAAAATGATTGTGAATTTCGCGATGATTAATAAAAATTTTTTCATGCTTTTTTTCATTATTTTTAATTTTTTTCTTTCATTTTAGCGCAACTCACCAGCCTCCTTGGATACGCAGTAGGGCTGACGGCTGTTCTTGGACATCTGTTGGTGGACAAAGTTTACCACATCTGGACGGATGGGCGCTTTGAACACGGAAGGCAGAGAGATCGTCTCTCCTGTAGCTTCATTTTTCTCACTGTATACAGTGATCAGTGGACGCGCTGATGATAACGACTGAAAGTAACATATTTTTCGAGTGATAAAAAAAAAAAGTAGAAAGCTAAGCCTGAACGGAAAATGAATAAAATAACATCGGAGAATGTATAAAATTGTGACTTATTATAACGGTGTAAAAATTAACGGTAAACACAAAGCCCCAAATAAACACAAACAACGTGTCAATACGAGTCCTAAAACTTTGTAAAGTCTGACGCGAAATCATCTCATAAATTGTTGGCTATTTACGAACACAAAAAAAAAAAAGATGCCGCAATAATGTAATAGATGGATTATACAAGATTACAAGTATCTTACTGCGTGTTCGAAATCGAGGCACTAAATATCACAATATCTCGCATTTTGAGAGCAGAAATAGTCAAAAAGCTATATAGCAAAGGTGAAATAATATACGACGAGGCTGTTGATCGAGATGTGTAAAATATTCCGGTGAAATTTGATGACATGCACATGGCGGCCGCGGCTGTATCGTAAGGGTAACGATTCTAACCTAAGAGAATGGTTTTTATAAACTTAGCCAAGTCTGAATTGATTTGGGAAGAGTAATCGATGTAGATTTTGAGTAACACTGAACACTTTGATTAAATTTGGTGATAGGTAATAGGTTAACGAACTATGAACGCGACATTGAAGGTATATTACACGTGGTCGCGGAGAGGCACTTTCGGATAAATTATACGACGATATATTGCGTAAAGTGTAGCGTGTGTGTAGACAGAAATAAACGGGTGATTGTTAAACGTGATTTAGAATTTGATTATTATAATTCTTACCATCTTGACGAGTCTTAAAACTTTTCAATTCATTAGCAAAACACCAACCAGGCTGCTTGCACGCCTCGCCTGGTCATAAAGGAAGAAGAAGGAGGGCGGAAGTTGGACACATAACCGTAGCGCATGCGCTAAACTACCTTTCGCAGAGTAGGCAATCACACGGAATTTATTAACTATACAAAATTGGGTAAAACGCGAAAGGAGAAAGAAAAATTGCGCCGTATAATTGCTAAATAATTTGTTCTTAAATTAATATATATTAATTTAATAATATAAACTAATCTGTATGAAAATAAACTACCGGTTTTCTTTAGCCGCTATTGGTAACGCAGCATTTCAGAGAGCCACGGGGTCCGCGTAAGTAACGGAAAGGATTCCGACCAATCACAAATCACACGTCACTGACATTCACATTTCAACTTTCAATTACATTAGTTCGATTTTCTTAGCTGGCGTTTTTACATTTACAAGCCTATTAAAAATGGCAGGAGAAGTTGTTGTCGATGCTTTACCGTATATTGACCAAGGCTACGATGAGCCTGGAGTTAGAGAAGCGGTAAATAAAAATTCCCGTACATATGAGACGGTTTTCAAATATTCATTAGCCCCTCATTGCGAGTTTATCAAAGATTAGTCAAACTTTTGAGGTTATAGCACGTCAGGTTATGTTATGCATTTGTATTTCAGGCGCTAGCGATGGTAGAAGAAGAAACGCGCCGTTACAGACCGACGAAGAATTATTTGGAACATTTACCACCCTTGAACATTAACGCTTTTGAAACTGCAGTCATTAAACACGAATTTGAAAGACTCCAAAATCGCTTACCGATGGAAGTGCTGAGCATGAAACGATACGAACTCCCGCCACCACCTCCTGGTAAAATGAATGATATAGCCGCTTGGAATGAAAGCGTGGAAAACAGTATGGCACAACTCGAGCATCAGGCCACTAGGTAATTTTGTCTAATTTGAAAATTAGTCATTGATATTGATTTAGTCTTATGTATTTTGTACTTTTTGCACAATGAATATAGTTCATAAAAGAATCGATGAGTTTGAAACTAATAACAGCCTTTAATAAAGTTTGGAACTTTCAACAGAATTTGTAATCTTGAATTGATGATGGAGTACGGTTGCGAGGCTTGGAAATGTTACCTTGAAGTATTGATGCAGTTGGTATCGCAGGCGCAAAAGCAACTTCAGGGATTGCGAAAAACAATCCAAGAAGTAAACTGGCAAAGAAAATCAATGCAAACTCAAGGTGGTGAAAAACTAAGGGCTTTGGAGGCTCAATGGGTCGGATTAGTATCTAAAAATTACGAAATTGAACAAGCCTGTGTTCACTTAGAAGAGGAAATACACAGGAGTCAATATTTGAAAACCAAGGGTGAAGAAGCGGGCGACGTACCTAGAGAGGAACAAGAACCTGATATACCAGGGAAAAATGCCACCGAAACCATGGCTATGGAAATTATATCTGAAGAACCTCAACCTGCGTGATGAAATTTCTTGATAAGATTAATCGTGTGAATGTAATTATTTTATTTTTAAAAGGCTGAACTAGCCTTACTCTGATTCAGGAGTTTGATATCATCGATTCTAGAACCTTTTAATAATCATTTTTGTAATAAGAATGTGCAATGGATTTATCAGACATGATTTTACAAATCTAGATGATTCAGGCTCGAACATATGGACACTAATAGTCTGTGTTCTTATAAAATGTACTGTAATAAACTCTTTCCATAGCACAAGTCAAGTTTTGGTAATTATTGCACAGTATTTTCGAAGCACTATGTCTTTCGGAGTTTAATTTAGGTATACCTTACAAGATCTTTGATACCTCGTAGCTGAGATGGAAAATTTGAATAAAGGCACAAAATTTCTTATCCTCTTGGAATAAATTTAAATGTAGCAATCTAATTGAAAGAATCTATGAAGTATTGTTGAGAAAATGTAAGATATGTTAAAAGAATGTATCATAAAGCACATTTTATTTAATCATAGTCTACATTTATCACGCTCCGAGTATGCCTACAATATACATATTTACAAATCAAAATCACTATCTAATGTTTTATAATTATTTAATGTATAATAGTTTACATGTTATAAGATAGATAAGGAGATGTTTGAAAGAACGTTTTTTACTTTGCAGCATTTAATATCAATCATAGCGTATAGCATTTCTCGTATACCTACGTCGGTGTGGGTAAATATTTATACTTATTCATATTATGTCTAATATATAAATAACGTTAATAGCTGTATATAATATAATAACTATAAATATTACGTAAAATAATATCATTAATTACAAAGCGTTACATAATATTAGGCAATTGCAATTATTATTATCATTACATATTACATATTATTATTTATTATTTTCTCAATTTCTTCTTTTTTATTTTTTTGTTTTTTGTTTTTTTTCTTCAAGTAAAAAAATACATAGATTCAATCCGTTGCGAACGCGCGCTCACTGACGACGATAGGAAAAAAGTATTATTCAAAATACTTGTTACTACATACTTAATTCTTAATTCATACCGCTTATCTACTCGTATGTCATAACGATGTTTCACTAGCCCCAGAACTTTGCGATTGCAAAGGTAAAGTTCCCTTGTATCCAGATGATTCCTCTTCCAACATTGCTATACGCTGTTTTAAAGATCTTACCTAAAAATGTGAATGAAAACTCAAGACATACTTACAATATAATATAATGAATATTCAGATTCATATTGTCTAAGTCCCTACGCACGCGCACTAGCCGTCTAAAGGTAATAATTCATGCAGAGAATCTAGTGGCTTTTGGTGATTTTACTACAAAACATCTAGTAAGTATAGAATGCGCATCGCGCATGATTCAAGATGGCGTTTAGTCGTCTGCTAAAAACGCAGGACGAAGATGTTTGAGGTTGTCCGTGATGTTGATCAGAAAGCAAAAGAAACAAGTTAATAAATCGGCTAGCGATATACTGAGATATGTGTTAGACAAGTGGCCAGGGAAGAGGATATTTGGAATATACAGATTTCTTCCAATATTTTTCTGCTGCGGAGCAATCTTAGAGTTTTCAATGATAAAATGGCACGTCGGAGAGGTTAACTTTTACCGAACATTCAAGAAACGACAAATTGAAAATGCGATTGAGGAAAGAACTCGAAAGTTAAATCAACTCGAGAACGATATTACGAGAGATAAAATTGAGCATTAGGAAACACGCCAAATTAATAAAGAAATTGAAAAATGCCTGCCGGAGTTTCTTGGCCTCGATACCTCTCCTTCTTCACCGCCTCAATGATTTTTATGTTCGCTGGTTCGCAGACTGTTCATTATTACTACAGGCCTTTAGAGGATTTAAACCAACTGATAGAACAAGAATTGGAAAAACGAAACAAGGAAGCAAAAGGATTGGAGAGATTAAAGAAGGAAGAAAAAGGGCCGTCGGATGTGAATAGTTCCCCTAGTTCGCCTAGACCATCTCAAACATAGCAATATAACTCTTTGTAGATGCTACGATATATGTACTGTAGATAAATTATGGAATGATGATTTAAATGTAATGAATATATTATCTTAGTTAATCATAATCTTTTGTTACTGATTTTTTATATCCTTACCTGAGCTGCGTGCCTCTCCACCATTTCTAGCATCTGTTGCTCTAACTTTTTTAGTCGCGATTGATACTTTTTCTTTGATTTTTCCATTGACTGGACCAGAGCTCTGCGATAATATGAGAAACAAAATAAGAAAAACCTGATTTACAGAACAGAGAAAGATTCGCAAAATATGGCTCTTTGATTCTTTCCTTATTTGTTCAGAAAATTCAAAGTTTCGCGACTATTTTTTCGAGTTTATCACGAAATTTGTTTGTTTTTTTACAGATTTTCTGAGTTTTATCAGTCATAAAAACACCCTGTGGCAACTTAAGGATATTTTAGCCCATATTTCGAATTTTCGACATTTGCTAAAGTGAAAGTAGTCAGATATTCCAATCGCGACGTTGTCGAATAACAACTGAAAATTCTTTAGAATTGAAAAAAACGCATCATTACCCATTAGCACGTTTTAAATCCTTGACTAATTCGTCGGATTGAAGATGTCTGAGATCGAGATTTGCATAAACCTTATCAAACGTTGAGACAAGCTCTTGTAGACGATCTTTTAATCTAGCTTCTCTTCCCAGGGCTTCTATCAACTCTGACTCCATCCCTTCACTCTCATTGTCGCTCATTGCGTGATCCTATTATAGAAACATGTACATCAAAACTTAGTAAATTATTACAGCTTTGAAAGATAAAAGGTAGAGATCGCAAAATTAGGGTTTATTTCTTCTGTTTTTCAATCAAAAAAAAAAAACTGACCAGATCAGAAGTCCGAGGGCTTTGAATGAGTTTTTACTTTCACACTCGTAGCGTGACAAATTTTTTATATACATTATCGAGATAAAGTTTACCTTGTTAGCTGCTATCGCCGGCATAGCTTCCATATCTCTTAATTGTTCTTGAAGATGTAAAATAGCAGCATACTGAGCAGCAATTTGAGTGTCTTGAACACCTAGTTTTAATTCTATAGTTGCCCTTTCTTTCTCAAGTAAAAATACTCTGGCTCTTAACTCAGCCTTGTCTTCTCTCATCGCCATTAGCTCCTGTATATAATAAAATGAAATGGAAAGAGAGTAGAATTGTGGTGTGTGAATATAGAAGCAGAAATAAAAACTAAGATCAAATTTGTAAGATGTAGAATTTAAAATGAAATAAATGATCGATGATTAATGATAAACATTACGAGAGAGTCAAGAATTCTATTTCGGTGTTTTTTTCAATCGGTTTTGACGCACCTGCATAAGTACTGCAGTTTCTAAATCCAATTTCCTAGCTTCAGCCAACGATATTGTATTTTTTGAATTCAATGGCTCAGCATGAACACTTTCTAGTTCAACAGCCGTGGATCTGACCATGGCACGGTCTCCCTTCATTCTGGTAATGTGTCTTCTCAGCCTCTTTTCATCCTCAATACCCCAAGTTACTTCTGAACTAAATTAAAAAAATTAAGAAAATAAAGTAGGTGTACATCGATTCATGTAAATAGAAGTCAGTGAAAAGGGTGATTATCCTGTATCAAATATAGTATTCATATGAAAAAAAAAAAGATATAATCCTGACATTCAGATTTCTCTTAATTATTTTTCTTTTTTCCCGAAACCTACTCATCTGATAAAACCATGCTGTCTTCCCAGGGCGCTCCTAAAGCTGTACAGTCATTTTCTAATCTATTTAAAACATGGTAAGCCACATTTTCCGCAGTCCTTCTGTTGTCGATAGTCACGTTACTTCGATCGGTTGATAACGCGATTTCGCTTTCTAGCAGGGCAACTAAAACGTCATAGGCTTCAATGGCTCGATCGCTGTACGATAAAGCCAGACGCAATGCGGTAGCGTTGGATTCGTATTTTCCGACCAGGAGACTGAGCCTGAAAAAAAATAGGAAAAAATTGAAATAAAAATTGAAATAAATAGGAAAAAAGAAAAAAGTTTGTTCTTTAACGTCTTCTTTCATTCAATGTAAAATTCACATTATCAAATCTCTTACCTATCGCATTGCGCCTTACTCTCGTGAAGAGTTAGCGCAAGAACAGCATTGTTTGCTCTAGCGTGTTCCAGTCTGCTATTCAATCTCTCGGTTTCTACCTCGAACTGTTTTTCCGAACCGTTAAGTTCCTGCAAGTTTGATTGTTCGAGAAGATCGGAAACCAAATGTTCCGCAACCATAGTAGAACATACCTGAAAATAAATGATTTGTAATAGTTTATATTGTTAGGAAAAAAAATTCTTAAATTCTTAAATTCTTAAATAAATAAATAATATACTATGTAAGGAATTATTTCTTACACCGAGATTCGTTATATCTGGTCCAGTGATGTGTCTTTCATCTGTACGCTTCAGTCTTACTCTTTCTGCCATTTTTAATACCGGAGCTTCTTCTCGCGAAACAGTTTTAGTCGGTGGTGTTTGCAGAGGAGGCAACAACGGAGAACAAGGTGCCGTCAAAGGCTCTGGCGAACTCGTGTTTCCACGTATCTGAGAAAAAAATAAAGTAAAATTAATTACAATTTGAAAGAGAGAAAAAAAGGATAGCTAGGTAATCCTCAATCATCGGCAAAAGCTTCTCTTCCTTCAGTTTCCTTCAATTTCAGAGAGATTAAGTCGTTGCTATACAATATTGTACGCAAAATTGAAATTGTGTTTTTTTTTCTAATTTAAAAAAAAAAATTTCTGAGTGGAAATCCGCAAAATAAAGGATTACCCTTACATGTTGTAAATTTGTGTTACACCCTTAAAATACGCACCCTAAGATCGCGTCGTGGCGAGTCGCTGCGTGTCCCAGGTAAATTATTTTGTCCCTGATTTTTGTACTGAGCCAGTTGAGCCTGTAAGCTAGCAATTTCCGTTTTCAAGGCATTCACCTCGTCCTGGAGAGCAGCTACGGCAACACTCTGACACGATGCGGCTTGTTGGGTTGGTTCAGGAGTTGGCAAGGCGGCTGGGCTCTCCAAGGTTTCTCTACCGTTCTGTAGTTTCGTTTTATGTTATTTATTTGAAAAAATTATCGAATTCGCGGAATCATTATTTAAAAATCAACAAAATATAAAGAAAATTTTATACCTTCGTCGGTTTAAATTGTTATATTCTGACTCATTTTATACATGTAGGTAGTATATATAATAAATAATAATATATACATGCGTCAAGGGTAAAATAGTAATGCCTGGTAATAACTGTGTTTCACAAGAAATGAAATTGCATTAAATTACGTTAAATTGACCATCAGTTCGTTGCAACCTTCGCGATGAGAATTACACTGATTTTTATTTCTTTATATTTCTCTACCCTTTCGTCCTTAGCCAGGAGATTTAGCTGCTAATATGAACGAACTTCAATTTTATGATTAACCTGATGCTCTTGCCATATAGAATCATGTCAGGCCTAAAGTACAGGGAATTTGTTCAACCGCCGATACTAATTAGCTTGAATAATTTAGGATAATCATTCTTCATCATCATCATCTTCTTCTTCTTCTTACTTGCAATTAACCCTTTTTCACCTTAGCAATTAACCAACAGCTCACATCAACCCTCACGTACACAATTATGTATAATCGAAGCAATCTGTTAATTATCATACATTTTTCTTATTTATTTTGCGAATATTTCGTGAATACGAAACATTGTGTCTCTGTCTAAACTAATTTCTTTTTATCTTATGTACCTGTATCATAAAACCACAAAAATAACGAATTCCATAAGAATATAAGGAGGATGAATAAAAAAAAAAAATAGACACTCACCTCCGTTGGACGGTGTTCGATTTCACCGCAACAACTGGAATCCGCATCTCCGAGGGTTCGATCACCGTCACCATGAAGATCTCCTCCGCCTTCACTCTCCTCAACAGGGTTGGTAATAGATCCTTCGGCATCTCTACTGGTCTCGATTTCTTTGAAAAATTCCTTACCTCATTATAATTGCTTCGATAACCACGAGAGCAGGGACGAATTGAAATCGTTCTCCGAATCGATTTCTCAATATTAATTATTTGATTGGGAATAGAATTTCAATTGAAAATTTGTACAACTTTTGTTCTTTTATTTAGAAAAAACGCTACTTCATCCAATGTAGACAAGAAAAGGAAAATAAAATAAGAAACCGAGCAAGAATCAATTTTTGAAAATTCTTATTCCTTAAAAATAATAAGCAAAATGCTCACCAGATTCATCTTCTTCGGCGATAACGGTAGCCCGATGTCGTTCTAGCTGTCGGCCAAGTTCAGCGATAACAGAATGAAGTTCAGTAAGTCTTTCCTCATGTCTAGCAGCCTGTTGTTCTGCCCTCTGTTCTGCTCTAGCAGTTTGACTTTCAGCCCTAATCAGAGCAGCATCAGTGGCTTCTCGCGCCCTTGTTGCAGACAATAGTCTAGCGTTTAATTCAGCGACTTCTGATCGCAAAGAGGAAAGAGCTGCCGCGTGGAGCTGAAAAAGAATAATAATAAAAAAAAATTAATAAATATTTATCCAAGAATACTGATGATCGAATAATAATATTTTAGCTGTGGTAAAAAAAAAATGACTTATTAACACATAGGTAGCTTGTAACATACGTGTACCATATCCTCCTCTCACCCATCTGTTGAGAAAAAAAATTCTTACATAATACACGAAGTGTACATACAAGGTGGCGGCTATAAAAATTGACGAATATGATTGAAAGTGTCGAAATTAAATGAATGAATCTGGATAATAAAAGGGAGTCGAAATTTTCATTCAGAATTAATGTTGCTTACTTAGTATATAAAAATGTGGAAAGAGAGATGATTTGGAGATTATCCGAGGCTCTTTATAAGAGGCGGAAAGAAAATAATGTAATGGAGGTAATTTTATCCTGCGAATTTATCCACCGTGTATATAACAGCGAAATGTCAGAAAGCCTTGGGGACGCGGTCAGACGTGACGGTCAGTCAGGATTACCTGCGTAGTTGTTCATCGCAAACGGAAATGCGCTCCCACTATAACTGATGGACCGACCATATATATATACGGGTGATTTACCCGAGTGGGATAACAGTGGCAGAAAGAATAGCGAGCAGACAGGTAATAAAATTGTAAGAACCTACTACGTATAAAAGAATTGTGATATTTTCTGCCTTGTGGTATTATCTTGTCAAATAATTAAGAAAACTAATCTTCTGTGTCCGAAATCGATTATACTATACATATTTTCATCCTATTATCATATAATATCACATTTAATATTTCAGATAATTAAATAATAATCAAGATGCGGAAAGGAATAGAGAGCTACTTTCTTATACTCGTAATTATTCTGCCCTTGATAATGACTGCTATTACTTCAACATCAGCGGCAACTGTAGAAAAGGAATACATTCATCTACCTGGTAAAAATTGCGAGGAAGCACCATCGTGTCCTGATGGAAGAAAGTGCGTTATGGCACCTCCGAAATGCAGAGTTAGCCCGTGTGCTAAACTGGTTCCAATTTGTGACTAATTAAAACCGGGTAACATTGTAATTAAATAAGAACTGGATAGAGTGATAAATCATTGATTGAGTATAATAAAGGAAAGTTTTTATGATCCAGAAAGACTATGTGATTTTTATTTATCTAAAATAAAAGAAAAAAAAAGGTCGACTGGTTATGCATTTTGGGTAGTTGAAAAATAAAAATGTAATATAAGCAAAAGATATATTCTATACGCGTGGGTGTATATAAATAGCGAAGCAAGTTTTTAATTAGAAAAATGCAAGGCGAAAAGATGCAGGTTTTTATATATATGTTTGGTATAATAATTAAAAAGGAATGAGGATACACAGCTTCGTGTAAATAGTTTCTTGATGAATGATATTATACTTTTTTATCCTTCACTCGCTATTCATTTTGCGATGAGGAAATACCTCTAGACCCAGCTATACGTATTTAGTTTGCGACATATAAGAAACTACGCAATTTTCCTTTCTTCCTTATTCCCCATGTTGACCCCGTGCCAACTTGTCTATCATTAAACGTTGATTGCGAGCTAACAGTAATTCACAGAATAATACGTCATAACTGTATCTCGCAATGATTAGATGTCAAGATATTAATAGAACTACTATACGGTCTATTTATTACGTCGATTATTTTTTTACTGTAACACTTGTCGATCTATACTTTTTCAAAACCCTAAAATATCAAGTTTCGCCGGATATAGTGGTCATCGAGTGGCTGAGGGTCGTACCTCAAGCATATGGGATCAGGTTGACCAGAGCACACTCAATATCATATCTATAGATCGAGTTGTAAGGAAGGGTTAAGTTACGATCGTGTGTTCAGGGTAGGTGAGCAATTTTTTTATTTTTCGTTTTTCTATAAATAAGGCAACATTTTACGATCAGTGATCATCCGTATAATTCGGACTTTGTATATCTGGGACTCGACAACCTGGAAATTTTTTTGTCGTATCGAAGTCATTTGCAATGATTTATTTGACATTTAATCATAAACAGTTTTCTTGAATTTAAAAATAGTTTGACTCTGAGTTGATTTTGGGTCGCATCATGGCCACGGGACACTTTTTTGAGTTGGATAAAATGTCTAGAGTAGTTTCGGCGTGTTCAAATGAGGACATTGATCCATTTCATATATTGATTCCTTCGGCCTGGAATCGAGACTTATAAATAAACTGATGTCGTAGTTTCGATCCTTCACCGGAAATGTCTTACCTCGACCCCGAGTGACCCCGATACGTGAAAGGGTCTAGGATCTGGGTCAACCCGCGATTGGGTCGTCGCGTAGTTGTTAAAGCTACCTGCAGGGAGAATTCCGAGGTGATAAAAGGCTTTAGAGAAGCTTCCAGCTTTTGCATTATAATTGCGACTGCGACCTCGGTCGCTATTCAAATTGCAACTGCATTGGCATTTGCCTTCTGACGCCTCTATAAAAGATATGGAATTCTAGAACGTAGATATTACCTAGTCTTTACCACCATATATATAACCCAATGTTTACCACGTCCCCAGATATTCGGGGGTTGAAAAAATTGCGGAGATCTTAGAGTGCGCCTATATCTAAAACGTCATTTTGCTCTTCACTACTGGCGTGAATTTTTCATCAAACCCTTTTAGCCCTGTGGCAATCTCACTATTTCTCTTGCTTCTCTCTTTCCCATAACCGGCAAAGTGTACGATCATTATTTGTTTTTTTTTTTCTCACGGATTTCCACGTTTACCCAATTACTTTGAAGTATGGAAAAATCGACAAATTAATTGAAGGAAAAACCTTTTACAATATCCTAGACAATTTTTTTTTTTAGTACAGTTACGTAAGAATTTGTCTAAAAAGGAAGCTAATCTTATGGAATGAAATAACCACAAGGTTTTTTTCCCTTCTCGCAGTCTCATGCCAGCGGATATAACGTCAGCTTCCTTACCTGACTAAAACCTGCAATCAAAATAGCTTATGTTAACTGCTACCGCCGATCTTATGACTATAAACCGTAAAGCTGCGGTTCAAAGGTCTCAAACATCGTTATGGTGGTTTTATTTCTATAGTATATGAAAAAGGGAATGAAAAAAGGGAACAGTTTGACGAAGTAAAAATGATTAAAAAATTTCGTACGTCCACAAGAAAAAAAGCCAAAAAGAGACAAAAAAAAAAAAGAGCATTAGTAAGGAAACTAACGTTACGTAAAAAAGTATCTCGTTACACTTTAGATGCAGCATATATAGTGAGTTGCGGTCGGAGTCACTCGAATGATAAATTTCTAGGCTCGACGTTACTTTTTTCGCTATTATACGCAGCATACGCAGCGAAAAGAAATTCAACTTTAATTTAACCCGAGGTAGGTGGATACTTGCGGTTGTAGAAACTTTGAAAGAGTGTCTTCTGCATCAAGAAACGAGTACTTCGTGTCGGGGGAGAAAGACAAAGCCGTGTCTTTGAGAGGCGCTAAGCTGAGCGCTTATACGAACCTCCGGTGGTTGGTTCCCTCTTTTTTTCCCCCGTTTTTTTTTTTTATTTTTTTTTATTATTTTATATTTTCACGGCAAAAGGGTCTGAAAGATGGCACGCTGTATAGTGTAGAAAAGATAAGTCTTCCGTGTGTGAGCAATTAGCTGTTGAAGAGCTGAGGGGTCAAACTAAAAGTGGTAAAAACCCGGAAAAAGAGCGGCACGTCGCTAATGAGAAGAACGGACACAGTGCAGGGGAGAGCCGGTGTGTAAAAGCAAGGCCTGTCATGCTGATATCTATAAATCACTAGTTAACAAGCCTTTCTTAGGATCGGAAGAACCCCTCGAACCGGAAAGCGCGAGAAATCTCTACGCGATACGCTTTCGGTAAGGTATTGGATATCTTTTAAGAGTAAAAATCTAACCGGAAATTCTGCTGTAATAAGAACTCTGAACGTTTCTGTAATACAAATATCTCCTTTTTTTTTTTTTTTTTTTCAGAAAACTATCGCAGCTTCGGTTGAGAAGATCACTCTTGCTAATTAAAACTATACTTTAGTCTCTATAGTTTCAGAGAACAGGTTTCCAGAATGATCTCTCTGATGATGATGAGAAGTGCCGCGAAAAATTGGGGTGTTTTTTTTTTTTTTTGTCTTTATTTTTCCCTGAGGTCTCATTTCCCGTATTCCTCTGTCGTATCATGAGTTAATAAACACCCAGTATAGGTATATATTATGTTGGGAGAGTTTGGTAAGAGATTGCAGTGATTGATGTTCCGACCATCCCCTGGTTTTATCTTTTTGTCTTCAGCCTCTTAGGCGGCGTCGTCGTCGTTGTCGTTGTCGTTGTCGCCGTCGTTGTCGCCGTCGTTCTTGTTCGTCTTAACTCTTAGGTGGTGGAAGGAAGAAAGGAAGGAAGGAAGGAAGGAAGGAAGGAAGGAAGGAAGGAAGGAAGGAAGGAAGGAAGGAAGGAAGGAAGGAAGGAAGGAAGGAAGGAAGGAAGGAAGGAAGGAAGGAAGGAAGGAAGGAAGGAAGGAAGGAAGGAAGGAAGGAAGGAAGGAAGGAAGGAAGGAAGGAAGGTACCTGCAACGTGTCTTGCGCAGAGTAGATGGGGGTCGCCCGCAGAGTTCCGCAGACCGGAACGCGAGACATTGGATCCTTTAATCCTGCAAATTACGAGCTTTTCCTGGAAAGGATCGATCGTTGAGCTAGTTGTTGGAATTTTAGCGGTTCGTGGTATCTGAAGTCGATAGCTCCGAGGGTGAAGAAGAATAAAAAGAATAAAAAGAATAAGAAGAAGAAACGAGGAATTGGAAAAGAAACTAAGCAAAAAAGAAACCCCGATAACTACCACAGGGTGAACCTGCACAAGGACGAGAGACCCGATAATGGGATTCTGTAGTTTTTGCCACAGATTCCAACGCCTTTTTTTTCCCCTTATCTCATCCCTCATTCCTATTTAAACTTTAATCCTCACGAAATGATGATGCTTGCTGGGCTGCCTGGTGTCTCTTTCCCTTCGACAAACAAGGGGGTTGGGAACTACAATCAATAAAATACCAAGAAGGGCAATTCGCTCGGAAATTCTACGATTCAATGTCTTGCTTGCTTCTAGTTTGGTGAAAGAAAAATAGTAACGATAATGTATAGAAAAATAATGTAATAAAAAGAAGACAAAAACGGTGTTAATATTCATTCATTCATTCATTCGTTCATACAACAGTTGAAATACGTCGTGTAACGGCGACCTAAATCTTCTCTAAGACGTTAGAAGCAAGTGAATTATTATCTAGCTAGAGACTAGCAGTAAACCTTACTTACTGCAATTGATAGAGTGTAACCGGAGAGAAGAAATATACCGTAGTTAATATCCTGACGAATTAAGATGTACGGAATACTTTCGTATGTGTATAAGGTAGAAAGTAAATTCCCCTTGAGATATATAAAGTTGGAAAAAATTTATCAAACTGTCCTAATTGCATCTTTCATATAGTAAATAGCCTTCTATATACCAAGGTCTAACAATTTTCCCATAGGAACATCGTCGCGGTTTACTTAGGCAATTTCTCAGCACGGTGTATAATAACGTTATACATAACGTAGCCTTTACCTAAGAGACTCAAAAGCCAACCTTTGATAACCATTGGAAGGGGTTGAGCAAATTACATTTCATTATAAAATAGTTTAAAATTCAAAGATCAAGATGTAAATTAATCGTATATATTTACAAGGCTGTTAAAAGTCACGATTTTACTTACTAAAGGCTTTGAAAAACCGTTTTTCTTCGTTAAAGAAGACTAATTTCTTTTCTAACTGGTTAATACTTGATAGAGAAATTGAGTTTACTGGGAAACCCAGGTACTTAGAGATTCAAGAAAAATGCCAAGAAAATAAGTGTTACGATCCATTGGAATGACGACGTGGGATACGGAGTAATCAAGAGAAATCTCTGAAACTAACAGATTTTCTTTGATTTTTGCGAAAAGTTGATTCTATTGAGTTAATATGATATCCGAAAGGACGTTGCTTCCTTGATTAACTCACATTCTGTTGATCTCTATTATCAGCTTCGACTTGTATGGGAATAGTTCTATCGCCTCTTCGGTCCCCAGGACAGCAAAGCCAGGATCTAGATCTTCTGAGTGCAGTTGAGGGTTCTTCCTCGTCATCTTCAACCTCGTCTTCAGTAGTGGCGCAATGAACGTATACAAGATCGTCTCTCCTAGGTGGAACATCGGCCAAATCCTTGCCGTTAGATTCCCTAACGTGGCTTGGTAAATGATGTCGTAAATCAAGTTGCTGTTGATGTTGATGTTGATGTTGTTGCTGATGTTGTTGCTGTTGCTGTTGGAGACGCTCCAGGTAGAAGCGAGACTCCGCAGAGCCATTATTGGCGGTCACCGTGAAACCCGCCACGGCGACCCCTGGATACAGGACGTTCTTCCTCGATCTAATTCGGTGTTTTATTGTACAGTAATAAACTATTTATTAATTGGGACCCATTTCAGGTTCCCTTTTATGCCTGGTGCAGGGTTATCAGTCTTTGATATTTCGATGGAACATAATTTTTGTGATTTTTTATATTTTTTTTTTTTATTTCAGTTATAATTGTGCAGATATAACACCCTTGCGTATAGATCAAACGTACGTTGCACCCCGTGAACTATACCACTAGAAATTTCCTTCCCCTTTAATCTCGTAATTGTAATATCCTCTTTCATGGTTTGCTGAACACAGGATTTATCACTTTTTTTTCTAAAACGTCAATGGATTCATTCAGATTTAGAAATTCTTTTCTTTTTCGTATGAAAATACTGAATTTTGTAGTCACTCTGCACTCTGTTAGCAAATAAACTTATTATACGATTTTTTATTCACAAATAAAAAAAATAAAAAAATTATAATTACAATAATTCATCGGTTCCTGATGTCTGTACCTCGGCATTTCTGTATTAATCGTTCTTCAGTTTATCCTAACGATACCAAGAGGAAAAACGAAACTCGCGAAGGAGGAATATAGGGGGCGAAGAATATTTACTATTTTTTTTTTTTTCTTAGATAAAATAATAATAAATAATAATAATAATCATCGTCATAAAATATTTGTATAATCGTCCGGTCTCGTCAACGAGTCGCCCTGCCCGCTCAGCTTCCCTCACCGCATATGCATGTAGCTAGATCTGTAGGTACGCAGATAGCCATACACATACCTACGTGGTATTTAGGTATATATGCGTACATTTATACCTTTCTCGTTTTACTCTCAACGGGTTTTGATTGTCAATGGCGTCGGTGTTACCAGAGCGGTGGAGGACTGTTAATTGCATCTAACGAGCGGGTATACACGTTGGGTAGGTAGGTAGGTACGGCGCGGGTAGAGGGTTTAATTTAACCTGCGGGGAGGAAACATTTTTTTCTATTTAGAAAATAAAAAAAAAATTATCATTTTTTTTCCTCACGTGTTGACCACCGCAAGTCATGTTCGGATTTTTGATTGCGAAAAAAATGACCCGCGATTTGGTGATTCCCTTTTTTTTACTATAATCGAAGTATTCTTAATTTTATTGAAATATTTTGGCAAAGATGAGGATTTTTTTTTTTCTGGAAAGTAGAAGAAAATTTCAAGAAAAAAAAAATGGAATAAAAGTATAGAAATAAGATAAATAATAAGTCTTGATACGATTGACAGAAAATTAAGTATATATATCATGCGTAGAGGTATATAATCGCAAATTACGTGTTACGTTGGTTAGTTTAAGTTCCTTTTCTGTGTAGCACAGAAGTTGACAAGGCGTTAATTAAATAAGTTAATTAGTCGTAACGTACGGGGGTGTGAATGACTTTCCTCTTTTAATTCGGTTTTAGTATTACCTTACCACAGGTTTACGTCGGGTTTACGTGTCTCACTTAGATACGAAATATACTATATACTTATAACGATGTAAACGTATAGCTACTACACTGCTGCTGGTACAGATATATATATATATAATAAAATGTGCAACGCGTAACTGCTGCAGATACTAATAAGCTCTTAATTAGAGATTTTGCAGTCTAAAAAAATATAGAAACAAATTAAGAGAAAAAAAAAATTACATCTAGAGGCTTCCTTGCCTTTTCCTCGTCGTAACATCTGTTAAAAATTAATCAAGCAATAGAACTTTCATATTTCATGGTGTTGCAGCAGGTAGGAGATAAACTGATAAACTGTTGAAAGAAGGGATTTAATTATTCTGTAATTTCTTTATTCTCAGGTTAAGAACTTTTAGTTAGTTTTCTTTTCTTTTTTATTTTATTCTCTTTTCTTTTTCAATTTTCTCATACGGATATTTAGAGCTTCAGTTGTTATACAGAGGAGAATCGGTGGATTAAGTTATCAAGAATTACGTCCTGCTGCTGCAGCACCTATAATTTTATAGTGTAGGTGCTAGTTGGAAGTCTATAGCTGCTGCACCAGCGCCAGAGTTTGCATAATGCAAATCAGTCTGACAGACGATAAGCTAATCCATTCAGAGTCAGAGTACGAACGAGCAGAGGTATAAATATACCTATATACCAGGAATATTTACGAATTTTCAATGCATACATTTATTATGCATTTCAAGTGGTTTCACTCTCTTGAATAACGCAAATATGAACCTCACGTATATAAAAATGTTTTCTTTTTTTCACCCACGTACGCGACACGGGGCCAAATCAATTTCAATTTTTATTAATTTTTTTTATCAACGAGTTTAACATAAAAATTTGGCAAGCCTAAAAATATGGCAAAAACCGAGATAGAAGTAAATAATAAAATATACAGCTATAGTCGTTTAATATTCAATAGATCTCGTGAAAAATTGAAAAGTCAACTCGCATATGTACAATATATGTACATATATGTGCACGAGACATTGATTCAATTCTAACGTCACTAAAACTTTCATGATCGTACCCGGTTCGTATAATAATAATTGATTTCCACTGCGTATACGTACCTACCTATACTTGCACCAGATCGAAATCACGATCAGGAACAACACTAGATACTCATACCTTTACCTATAGACACAATAAATTATTAACTACGTGGGCGTATATCAAAATCGATTTACAAATTTCGAAAAAAAAATTAAAAAAATGAATTTGTATCAAATTCAGATTTTATTCTTCTCTTTGGATTTCAATTTAATCAGCATTGAATAAAACTCAATCATACTTTTCCGAAAGAAAGACACAAGTCGTTTAACTCTTTCGGCTAACAAATGACCGATTTTTAGTTTTAGTCGCACATGGCAGATGCACTCCGTTATTGCAATAAAACGTGCTTTACAAAACGATCGATCAATAATTCCAGGGCTGTTTTTATGCTGTTTTTATAAACTTATTTCAATCAAATTGGTATATGGATAGATACGTATGATATATGGGTAGTTCAGAAAGAATTTCACGTATTTTTACGAAGTAGAAATCGAGGATTTCGATGACGAATTATAACTACTCTACTACCTATCTTATTCTTGAAAAATAAATAAACGGCAACCCTGCGGTATGATTCATACCGTATTATATGCACTATGAGGGGCCAGATGGTTCCAGGAGGGAAAGGTGCTACAGTGTGTAATTTTATAGCATATTGACATGAAGTCGATTTAGCTTATGGCTATATTATTTCAATTGACAATTAGTGACAATTATAGAAATTCAATGATACAGTAATTAGATTTAAATTCCGGATTTATGCCATCGGTATCCGATTTTTCAAATTCCAATTTCAAACTCGCGAACTAGAGATAAGCGTACGATATATCGACTATTACCAGATCAATTCGTTTACTCCAAATATTGAAAAATATATATTTTTTATTTTTATTTTCTCTCATAGTCAATTGAAACAAACGAATAAATATCTCCTCATTTATTTGAATATAGAATCTACTATAAATATTATTAATTACCAGAAGAAAAAAATTTACGTTCAAATCATTTTCTTCCATTCATTACGTAACTCTAATTCAATGTAATCCCCAATAACGGACTGGTGTCCCTCCAGCAGTTTGGATGTGGGTGTAAAAGGTCAGTACATACATATATCCATATTCATGTAAGATTCGAGTTGCGTATGGTTAGCCAATAACCACTACCCACGCTTTAGCATATTTAGTTCGTATAGAGATCATTGCGATCGCTTTCTTGTCAGTTCTGCAGATATACCTATTTACGAATGAAAATCAAATGTATAATTGACCAGAACCATAAATGATGATTCATTATTAGGTTTACAGGAAACTTTAAGGGGACTTTATGATCGATTATTCACAATATGCGACAAATATTTCATGTAGCAGAAATGGTATAGTTTTGATTGATTGAAAAATTCGATAATATATCGCGTCGTCGTAATGAAATTCATGAAGTCAAAACCCTGTTTCTTATCAAAAATGATCATTTTTTACTCCACAGTTTCATTTCAGTTGATTTTTCCGTCATATCTATACAGAGAAATAAATTTAAAAAAAAAAACTTGTGCGGTATTCGGATACCGAATTTTGATCGCGTGTTCGTTCTCGTTTAAACGCGATATGGTATGGGTCTTCAGGAATTTTCATTGTTCGTTTTGTTAGTGTGACGTAAAACCGGGATGAGAATTTGTTTGTATAATGTGCAGGGATCGTAAGGGTGTAAAAACAGTAGTTTGAAATATCTGGAATTTTGGAGTGAGGTTGTACTGATCCCTCTTCAGTATCCTGTCTGATCCCTGCAGCAGCGTATGCATATAGTGTATAGCTAGTGAGCAAATGAAAAAATTCCGAACATTTACAACATGCCAATATAACTAGTTTTATTTTCTTCTCATTTCCCGTGGCTCCTGCCCGCTGGAACAGGGGCAGGGGCAGCAGCTATAATATAGCTTCTCTCGTCGTCTCGGTTCGTTCGTTTCGTTCACAGTTCTCGCGTCTCCTTCTTCCGCATTCCCGTATAGCAAATAAGACGCAAAAACATTTTCCAATTTCCCTCCGTCATAAGATAAATTAAAGAATTCTCAACGGAAAATCTTTCGAACAAATAACAAATAATGAATTTATATTTTGATTGGTAAGTTTTTTTTTTTTTTTTGCAAAAATTCGCAACGTTAAGGGTAAAAAAAGTTAATAATCGATGGATGTTGATTGAGTGTCGATATATATATATGTGGCGATAGGGAGAAATCGGCGATATTCGAAGAGGGAGAATTAGATCCGTATAGAAAGATGGATGGAGTTGAAAGATCGCGTCTATTCTGATCCCCGAAGATCAATGGTAGCGCAAATTAGGCTGTCGTCACTATACAGCAGTGAAGATGGGTATAAGAGATATATACCTCTGCAGGCACCTAAAACTGGGTGATTGATTTTACCCCGATATAATATATCGTATAAGGCTTCACCGAGGCCTACTTTTAGCACCGTGGTCAATCTGCGCGACTAATTAAACTAATTGAACAAAATTGAATTAAAAAAAGGAGAGGCGAAAAAAAGGCCATCGAGTTTTAAAAGTGTTCAAATTGTTCACATAAAGCGACACAAGCTTTGAGAATTTTTTTTCTTTGTATATAAAATATTTCTTAAACACATTAATTTTCATTTTTAATTATTATTATTATTATTATTATGCGGAAATAGAACCGAGAATAACAAAAAAACCTTTTTTGAATTCTATAATCTTCATTATTTTATACGATCGGAGAAGAACGAAAAATTTGATGAAATTTTTCATTTCTTTTTTTTCTTTTTCTATATGAAAGGATTATATATTTCGAGATTAATAAATTGAATAGTATATTAAAATTCTTTATGTATACTATGTACTATGTATTAGGTAAAAGTGGGACGTGAGAAGGCGTCGCGACGCCGGTGGCGCAGAGTTAGGTGGACAGTTTTTCGGAGCAAGTAGAAGTAGCAGTAGAAGTGGAAGTGGAGAAGTAGTAGTGGCGAAACTTTGGCCAGACGGACTGGCGGGCGCCGTTCAATGCGGACAAACGTCGTCGCATCGTCATGTCGGTTTAAATTTTTTTAATAAATTCCGTATACGGTTTCCGGGGTGAGGGGGTGTCGTTAAACGTGCGTTAATATATATATATTACGATCAACTTAAAAGGAGAGAAAAAGAAAAAAGGAGAGGAAGCGAAAATCTGTATGAAATTAAAAAAAGAAAATTTCATATTTTTTGTTTTCTATCAAAACCGAATTGAATAAAAGGCATTTTTTCTAGTAGTTAAATGTTCGCAAATCTAATTTTATATACACATATGCGAAAAATCAAAGATCGAAGGAACCGCGCATATAGTATGGTATAAAAAAAAAAAAAAAAACAATTCAATGACTCAGAGTATAATCAAGATCAATTCAATGACCAATACTCAAGTCAGACAAGAAGAACCAATGAAAGAGAAATATCCGTACGTACTACACCGCTATATAATGTAACTTTGAATCGTATTAATAAAACTCACAATCGTATAAATTAATTTGGTTTTTTTTTTTTTAAGCACAATTTTATACGTGATGTGATAGAACTGTGTCCCACTCACTCAAGTCTTAAGTAGCTATTTGAAAGCCACGTGATTATTGTTTCTTTACATAAACGCAGCGTGGCAATAAATGATCAAAGTCTCGTATCAACATGATCACTCTATTTTTTTAAAAAGAAAAAAAAAAAACGAGCTTCGAAAATCGTGATTTTCAGTCAAATGTATAGACACAGAAAAATGTACTTATTTTCTTTCTATCGTTTTTTCTTTTATTTTACTTTATTTATTTATTTATTTATTTATTTATTTATTTATTTATTTGTTTATTATGTAAAATCGTCGAGTCAACGCCGAATGACGTAAGTGACGTCAGAGGTAAGACCGACGCCGCGGGGAGTCGGACTACACGCGGCTTGAGCTGGTGTGACAGTACTGTCCCTCTGGCCCTCTCACACCCTCTCTTTCGGAATATCCTCCGATTCCGTACGGCGGAGGTACTATACGAGAATAACCGAACAATCCCGAGTTTTACCGAACCCGATATACTATATACTACATACGTACACATACATATACATATGCATATACATAGATATATAGATACATACATGTGAGGTCCGACAGCGAGGCGCCGCGGTTTCGAAACTAAAATCTCGAAATTCTCATACTTTTTTGGAAATTTTGATCAGGTCGTATTTTCGATCGCGATTTATTATTATCGAGAAAATTATATAGAGAAATTTTTCATCGATACTCATTCCAGAATATCAAAATATTAAACTGAACAAAGACTGCTTTCAGTTTTACAGATTTACGAATATATAAACACGCAGCTTAGATTTTCCCTTATATTATATTTTATAGAGACTGCGAGGGCGAAATTGGTACCTTGAGGAAATTACAAAAGAAAAAGACTCCACCACTCTTTTCTATCTTTTTATCTCAAATGTGGAAAGAAAAAAGGTTTACAACAAAAAAAAAGCAGAAAAAAATTTACATTAAATTTCTTTAAGTGCCTATTTTTCCCCAGTCTTTATATATTACTTAATGAATTATCAATCTATATCTGTCATCTTTGATTTGCTGATCTGTAAAAGGCCAAAGTAATCGATTTGTATTTAATGCTGAAAGGATTTGTTCTAAATAATATAATATTTTGGTGAATAAAAAGGCATTAAAAGGCATTAAAAATCGATAGAAATTTTTTTTCTTGTATAATGTAGGGGATGTAACGTGGAAGAGTTATAGCTTGACATTTGGGAAACCTCTGAACTTTGCCCATCATTTTATGTGCTAACACGATGTCTGACGTACGAAAACAAGGGTTGTTATTACTCGCAAGGGTTTTGCGTGGCTATGATATAAACTACAGTCGTTACATAATACGAAGTAAGTAATTAATTTTTAAACATCGAGGCTTGATTCGAGTGACATTTTACTCCACTCTGAAAGATTTTCTGATCTGTTCATAATAAAAAATTCGAAAAGAAAAAAAAACAAACTGACTTTTGAGAAGAAAAAGATTTTTGAATCTTATTTTATCTATCAATTGATTTCTATGATGTTTATTCGTTCACAAATTGCATGAGATTCAATTCCTAACTTCTTAGACCGTCCCGCATAAGTTTGAAAATTTTTCAGGCTTAGAAAGCATAAAATTTTGGAAACCATATTATGTATTGTATAAAGGTATACCACTCCTCCGCGATGAAACGGTGAAAAATAAATATTGGCTTAATTAGTGGCTGGCACGGAGGTTTCTTAATTAGTTCATCTAATCCTTCAATTAACGTTAGCCCATTCCACCCCTAAATATAACAGAGAGTTAGAGAGCTTTCGGCGAGTTGATTTCCAAAGTTTGAAGTTGACCCGAAAAGTTTATCTAATTTAAATATTTATTTGTCTCCGGCAGATATATATAAATATATGTATTGGCGAATATATCATAGCCGCAGAAAACCGGGGCGCGCAATAGCCGGTCGAAATATTACGAGATTCAAAAATCGTCTACCGAAATACAAGATTGAACCAAATTTTCAGTATTTTCGTTTTTTTCTTTTCTTTGTTTTTCATCTTTGATCTGATGTCAAGTCGTATGCTTCTCAGGGCCGTAGACCTTTAGCCGCAGTTTGGTATTGAATGAGTCTAAAAAGAATATAGGGGATGAAACAGGCCGCGAATGACCGCGAGCCTCTGCACAGAATTTTCAGAATTCGAAAATTTGCCCTCTCTAGAAGATGGGATACCTTTACATCACACGCGTTCTATAGAAAGCTCCTCTTTCTATCCGCACAATTTTCTACCCTTTCAATTTTCGACCGAAACCGCCTTAACTGCGCAGCCTGCATATTATGCGAAACGCAATCAATGATCCGCAGACTAAAGCCGTGCAAGGCTAGGTAGGTAAGTGTTGGCTCTTTCACTTTTAATGAAATTGCGATGCAGTTTTTCTTGTTTTTCATTCCATTTTTTTTTTTTCTTTTTTTTTCTCCCCAATCTTTCTTCTCTTTGACCTGCATGCAGGCATAAGAATATCGAAATAAAGACATAGAGCCGTTCAGTGTATTCTTATTTTTTTTTCTGTTTCTCCTATGCTAGCTAGAAGAGCTATAGAACGAAGGGGTTGAAATTATACCCCTGTGAAGAAAGAAAAGAGAAAGGAAAAAAAAAAAAATGAGGAAAAATATTAAAACATATAAAAGAAAAAGAAGAAAATTTCAATCGACTAAAAGTATTTACATAAGAATCTTCTCCAGACTCATATCCATATGACATTCTTATGGACCAACGCCAAGCTCTGGTTAATGCGGTTGGGATTTGTGGAAAAAAGATGAAGAAACTTACATTTCTGGCTCGAATATTAGATTACAGACTCGCACAAGGTCGGGTAATGCGAAACAGAGTTTATATGTCAAATTTCCTTATAGTCCATGATTTTAAATTCAGACATTATTAATTTAAGGAATAAATAAATTCTGTATTATATTATACCTCCTACCTACATAACTGGACATTGAATTAAATAGACTTTTGAGATGGACGTTGCTTTCGCAGGACTCAAGATTCAATCTATTTTCTTTTTCCGAGTCAATGGTCACTCGAACGTACTACGTATATATATTCAAAGTCTCAGCTGCATCGATCGCTACGACATACATACATACATACATATACCTATAACCTACACATAACTATATACAAGCATGTATAAGCTTAAAGGAAATAGGGTATATAGATATAGGAGTAAAAGTATGTAAATCTACTCAGGAAAATATTTATTCTTCAAGAACTCGAGAGAAAAGTAGATACGCGGAAATTTTCCTTTTTTTTTTTCTTGTTCTATTACCCTTTTCTCCTTGTTCATAATTTGTTTTTTTTTCTCTCTATTCTTGCCTGAATTAAAAAATAAGCTATTCAAACGATATCATGAACTGTCGCGAGGGACCGAAGACAGACAATCAAAGATATTTAAGAAACACTGCTACAAGCAAGCGTTACCTAATTCCCTGACGTATATCACTGACTGCATCTACAT
Organism: Tenthredo notha; assembly: GCA_914767705.2. Lineage (NCBI taxonomy): Eukaryota > Metazoa > Arthropoda > Insecta > Hymenoptera > Tenthredinidae > Tenthredo > Tenthredo notha. Next base: position 17,400,751 of record OU611908.1, on the reverse strand, counting down.
ATTATACATACTCAATTCTTTCCATTTCTCATTCTCCTTTTTATATAGGTATAAATATAAAAGATATCTCTGTGGTGTGGGGAAAAAAAAAAAAAAAAGAATTGGGTAACGGGAGATGGCAATTTCCACTTTCAATTAGCCACATTATGAAATTCTCGGCTCAGTTTACACGCTGATGGATATCTATGGAAGGATTTCTTCCGCAGTTTTTTTTTTATCGTCTTTTTGTCTTTTCTCTCTGTCTCTCTCTCTCTCTCTCTCTCTTTCTCTTTCTATATATGTTATTTTATTCAGCTTAAAGTTAACGTTGCGAAAGATTTGCATTACAATATATTTCGTACAGGTATGAGTATCTGTAATGCATATATATATGTACATCAATCCGGTGCTCCCTTCTCTCCCTGAAGGACTTCACTCAAACGGGATACTGCAGTGCAGCAACCAGTGTAGTTGCAGTGGAAGAGAAATTTTCAAAGCTAAAAATACACACGTAAACATCACGGTGCAGTGTTATTCTTCAAATATCTGTACACTCTCGCTCTCCTTCTCTTTTTATCATCTCTCTATACATACATTACTCGACGAGGTATAGAGACGTAAAATCGCAAACTCGTAGGTAGATTGATATAGGTACGCGAACGAGCGTTAATAATCAACTGATGGATACCGATGCATGAATTCACTGACTATACAACACTCAGACATTGATTTCCGCTTTTGGTCAAATGAATTCTGCGCTTTTATAGTTATGAACGACTAACTCCACCGTCCTTTCACTATTTTTACTTTAAGACTATCGCATATACGTTAGGGTGCTCCTTAATTCGGTTATATTCAAATTTCCATGCAACCATGGGCCAGAACGACTCCAAATATATGCAAAAAAAAAAAAAATGTATAAAAAAAGAAATGTCTCTTCTTTTGACAAGAATATACTATTCGATCTACCACTTCGTTCTATACTTTGATAATTTTCTTTCTCTTTTTCAAGTTATTGACATTTTTTTTGCAACCATTTATCGCGTTTCACTTTCGATAGAATTTCATTTTCGTCGTTTTTCGGATACCTACCAATATATATATATATATATATATATATATATAAAAGGCTTTTAATCGTGCTCTACGAACCGGAAGTTATCGATGACGCGCAGGCAAGCAGGCAAGCAGGCATGGGTACTGCTGCTGCTGCAAAGGTGAGGGATTTAAACGTCGAATTATTTAAATTGCGATAGATTACTATATAGATATATCGTTAATCGACGATTAACAAATATTATTTAATAAAATAATTATACAAATTAATTATTTATATATATATAATATATATCACAAATTACGTTCATAAACAATTATACAAATACACGCTGCAGCTATAACTCATACTATACGAGCTTTTCTGTAATAAAAATCGCGAATAAATTCTTGAAGGAAATGAAAAAGGAAAAAAAGAAAAAAAAAGAAGGATTTCTTATACTATATTTTATACAGTAGCCGAAACGCATTTTAGTTAGTACTTGGGTTCCTGCTGGTGGATGAAAAACTTGCAAGCGCCAGACTTAAACTTCACAAGTGAATCAGACTGAAAACTTTGCTGTAGGTACGTCGGTACTAGCTACTTTACTGTACTGTAGGTACCAGCTAGTTCAGCAAGCAGATTTATACTTTTCGCGGTCCCATTTTCTATATCTGCGAAGTTTAAATCTAGCTGGTAATCGATTTGAATACCTTTTCTTCTTGGGGCCATATTTTCTGTATATTTACTATATGATATACAGTAAGCGTTATCGGTTATAGCGTTTGAATAAGTAAAGTAAATAAAATTGAATCAAATTTTTTTTTTTTTTTTATAAAAATGGGAAATTTGAATCTAAATTAGGAGTAATTTTTGTGAAATTGGGATAAACCGAATAACTACACGAGTCTGACTCAGGGGAGGTAAATCGGAAATTGGACATCCGACTTTCTGGTAGTCGAATAGTGGATTGTTTCCGGGTTTGACGGGCGGGAGAGACTACCTTCGTACCTACTCCTGCTGGCTGCAAACTTGTAATGGGATATCGATCTCGGGATATCAGTTTACCCTGCGCTCTGCAGGTTCCTCGATTCAGTTATAATATTTTAGGGTAGAGAATTCGAAAATTAACTGCTAGGTAATAGTTATACGTTCATGTATAAAACACTAATAATTCTTAGCAAACAAAATACAACACGCAAACATCCCTTATTCAAAATATCAAATTTACTCAAAGGGATTAGGTATATCGTACACATATTTTTATACGAAATTCTTCTATACCCCTAATTTCAAAAGACAATTTATCAAATCTGTAATTTATCAAATTTATTAAAAAAAAAAAAGGTAATTCGGAATGCAATGATTTTTATAAAAATGTCGAATTTTGATATTAATTAAGACTCTGCCCCGGTCATGAAGATTTAAATTTTGTGAAAGGATTTTTAAATTTCCAAAATTATGAATTTTTTTTTTTTTTTTGCGAATGAAATTATTCCGTTGTTCGTCGTAGATCGGTATTCTACAACATATTTGACATTGATTTCAGCCCGCCAGTCTCGTGCTCAATAAAAATGATTTTATTCCCTAAAGGCACGTAAAAATGTTCGGTAATTGTCTGGAGTAGATATAGATATAGATATAGATATAGCCTATATGGATGGTATTTTAGCTGAAAGCCAAGACTATGGAACATAGAATTGCTATAAACCCCGAGCCTGGAGCCCGATCAAGCGCAAAAGAGCGACCAAGCAAGCATATCTATCTATACATATACATATACGATATATGCGAAGGCATTTCTATGGCATAGTTGGCCGTCTAGCCAACGCAACTCGTCTATCCTCTTCCCATATGTATATATGTATATAAATATAAATATATATGAGAATAGACGGTGTCAATTAATGTTAAATCATCATTTTAGCACAATGAATGATATAAAATGTTGTAAAACAGTCGTATTTTTAATTACGAAATTCAAATATATTACATACATACTATATCAAAGTTTGAATAATGGAGCGTAAAGAAGAAGAATAAAAGTTGGAAAAAAAAAAAGAAAAAAGTAATAATATAACAGCAACACTATTAATAATAATAATAATAATAATAATAATAATTTAAATTTATAATTTAAACGGGAACTTATATAACGTTGCAGCAAGCAATTAAAGCAATGAGTATTTTAATTGGAGACCAGAAATTCATATACTCGTAAACTTCGATTCTCTGCAGGTTATGCAAAGGGTGAAAAACATATTATATATGAATGTGTGGTGAAGAAAAAAAAAACACACAAAAATGCAAAATTGACAAAAAAGAAAAATAAAAAAGGAGAAAAAACTGTAATTAGGAAAAAAAAATAATGTGTACGTATAGATTATAATCATTCGCGAGAATAGAGGAATGAATTCAGTGAATTTGGATTATCATTTATTACTGTTATTAATATTATTGAAAAAATTGAAAATTTACCTTATTCGCAAGTTCCAACATATTTCCGCTACCACCAGCTGCAGCCTCGACCAATTTTTGAAGGGTATGGGGCTCGGGGGAAAGATCTCTGGCTCCACTGTCAAACTCCCAGCTTTCATGGCGGCCAGAAACTGTTCCTGTTGTTAGAAAAGAAAATTCGTATGGGGTAAAGAAAATTGAAATAAGATATAAGAATAAATAAGGCAAAATTTTAAGGGTGCGGATTATTAGGTACCTAAACTGTTGTCACTGCTTGTTGGTAAGTACTCTATCGTATGGGTAACGTGATGTGGACTAATTCGGTGTTTTCCAGATCTTAGAGCCTCGATTTCAGGTCGTAGGGCTAATCTTCTTCTTAAAAATTCTTGGTACGATATTCGTCCCTGTTCGTCAGCTCCTAATTCTCGCATCAACTCCTCCACCGAATCTTCGAGATTCAATTCTCGACATACCGTCAAAAGATCCTGACTGAAAAAAGTGATAAAAGTGAAGAATAAAAATTAAATGGTTGTTGTAATTATTTTCACAGTACAGTTTTTTTGTTTTTTTTGTTTTATCGCCTCAGAAATCCATGTGGTTCTAATTACTATGGAAATGATATCGAGCATTTAAAGAATATACATAGATTTTCAGGGAAAAAATAATCTAAAGTCTAATTGTTTCATCCCTAAGTCTAAAAATACTTAAAAATTTGTATGATACGAGTTAAAAGATAAATAATTAATGAATTAATTAATAATTACGTCTCTGTACATCTGATAATAAAATAATATTATTATTATTCATTATTATCGTGGCTATTAACGGCGAGCGGTGTGGAGTTAACGTTATATAATTACACGTACTGCAGGAGCAATTGCACGTTTTAATGGGAGATGAAAAAATGAAGAAAGAAAGAAAAAGAGAGTAAAAAAAATGAAAAAAGAAAAAAGTAGGTACCTAACGTACGTAGGTATGTACATAGGTAGGTACGCACAGGTAACGAGACTTGAGAGCTGAGAAGTGAGCTGGCTTGCTGGCTCGCATTACTACACGGTCCAACTCACCCTCGTTAGAGAACGAATCTACCCCATCCCATACTATGCACACCCTCTCGAGCGTCCCTGCTCCTGCTCCTGTTCCTGTTCCTGAACTGCTGCCTCTTTCAATTTCAAACCAATGACACTGAGAGCCGCGGTTTGGTGTGCAAGTGGATGGCTCTAAGAAACCCATGGGATCATCCTAGGTATACCTACTAGGCAAGGTACGAGACCCACCCTTACAGGATCGGGGTTATTCCCTACTATGAGTTATATACATCGCATGGTATATGACCTTAATCGATGCTGTATCTATGCTGTTTTTTTATTTTTCTTTTTTTCAGAGTGTGTGAAGTATTTGTCATAATTATTTTTTCAATTAATTAAAAACCCCATGCGAATTTGCGTTTTAATATTCTGCAATGAATTTCAAACTGCTACTCTTCTCGTATTTTATTTAATTTCTGTTTTTTTTTTTCTTCAAATTCAAAATCTGATATGAAACTGATTTGAGAGTTATTTCTGTATGAAAATTTACGGTTTCTACTATATTTAGACACGTTTTTTAACCGAACGACGCAGTTCTCCCGCGCCTCTATGTACTTATACTTTATCGAGCAACGATCTGTTGAGGAAAAGGGTTGCTCGTCAACCGGCCCCTGTAGTACCGTTTGCATGCCCGCAGGCATTACAGCAACATTTCGCTTCAAAGCTGTGTTTTACCAGTTTTCTACAAGTTTCATAACCCGGGGGTAAACGGGATAATATTTAGTCTTGTAAGCGTCTAAGGTAGAATTTTTCGTCTATTTTTCCTTCAGTAGATAAAAATAGGGCTTTTCTATTTTTCATTGCATAATTTTATGAGACTCTTAATTTCTGTAATTTGATTTTAAAATCGTTTCACTCTGCAGCCCTTGATTGCTTTTTTTTTTTAACTCGAACACGTAGAAAGCATAATAAAAAAATAAAAAAAAAACAAAGCTGAATAATCAAAATGCAAATACAAATTCCGGAAATGATCTCCTCGAAAATTCAGTTATATGAATTTTTATATAAAGAAAAAAAAAAAAAAATCTAGCCCGCGGTTATATATAGAAGAGAAAAAATTTCTTCGGAATAAATTCCATAGCGGGTTTGAATCCCACGGCTTAAACCAAAGAGCTAAAAATTTAATGCAATTTCATTTCTATGAAAAATTCATGCACATACCTACATACCTACATACATACATATATATATACTTGTTGAATGTTTTAATATTATAACATCAGATAGGTATACATATATGTATCTTATATATATATACTATATATACGTATAACTTTTCACAGAGACGGGAAATGAAAATGAGGTGAGTTTATGCGATCTGCGTATTTGATAATGTAAAAAATTTCAACCTCCGTAGGATTTATAATAATTATTACATCCTGGCAGAGTGAAATATAATCATAGTACGCTGATTACATAGTCCTTAAGGAATAATTCAATGTAATTTACCATCTGCTGTCTGCTGTCTGCTAGGAGTGAAAAATCTCGTCTATCATTTCATCGCGCTTTCATTTACTAGGCAGGCAAATTATTTTTTTTCTTTTCACTTTTTTTTTCACTTCTATAACTACTTTCTACTGAATAGACGAGTTTTATAACAAACCTTCGTTAGAAAAATAATACATAGATATATAAAAGTTCGTCTCTGTATGTACCACGCAGTCTGTCATACGTTTTCTCTACAAAGCTTCATCAGCCCTTTAGCCGGCTTCGGAGTTTTATAAATGATCATTAGAATTGCTACATGGGTTTAGATATAAAATTCATCCATTTCTTATAGTATACCTTATATCCTTAATGCGTTTATTATTACCATTAGTGATGAAATTATTAAAAAGCCAAAATATGGAAAACAAAAAAGGAGGAAAATTTGTTAAGCTTATGTATCTAAACACGTTGTAATAATTTGATAAGAATTAGTAACAGCATAGGATTGCGTAGATTTTTTCTTCTCCTTCTTCAAGTGATTAATATAAAATACTATAGATCGATGTAAAATTAATCTTCTGCAATTCACAGGCTATAGGTATTCATTATCAAAACGGTACATAGATGTGGTATATAGGAAGCTGTTTTTATGTGTAGAACCTGCAGTTCAGGTAGGGTAGGCTTATGTTTCTGTACAATGGTTCGTTATACAACAATTTCCCTATATATACGATATATGCACCTACTACATATATACATATGTCTGGTGTAATCCCGAGGCTTTTATAGTTCGAAAGGTTGTTGAAATTTATAATCCATCAAAAGATTAAGCATTACTTGTGTTAATTATTATTAAATTAACTTTAAAGCGTTATGGTACATCCCTATATACGTTGAAAGGTGGTAATTATATAGGAATATGAATAACATGGGTATATACCTAATCCTCTAATCGTCTAAGCCTAATTCTAAATTCATAACGCGTTAGAGATTTTCATACTAACGATCAATACTTTTAAACGAAATGAAACACATGAAATAATTGAAATATGAAAACCGCGTATAGAATTTTTCGAAGTTCAATATTATCGATTAATTAACAATTTTTAGATATATTGATAAAAATATATTAATTGATATGCTTATAATTATTATAATTTTCATTTACCATCTCGTTACGAAGCGTTTATGTCGTCGAAACGATTTTCGCTCAAGCGTACGTGTCTCCCATTGTTTTGGTGTTGCCATTATTTAATTAAATTTATTTCATAATTTATATATATATATATATATATATATACATAAATTCACAGCTGTGTTCCATTATTTCATTATAGATACATCACACTTCACTATTTATTAAAAAATAGAAAAAATAAAATAAAAACTATATGAATTCTATTCATTAATTTATCGATTAATTTTAGTCACCAAAATTAATTATATTATAAAACAATTTTTTTATTTTCTATCGCTTCGATCAACGAAAAATTATACGAAAAATTGTCATTTTTATAAATCGTAAATATATTATATTTCTGTATACTATATTATAATACGAATTGCTCCGTTCAGTCTCGAATGAAAAATTATTCAACAAACTGTATAGTTTTTTGTTGTTGTTAGAACATTGCGATATTATACACGAAGACACGTATATCTTTTTTTTTCTTTCTTTTTTTCTTTCTTTATATTTTCTTTATCAATAGAAAAGTTCATTGCACTTATTATATTATTATATTTAAGTTGCACGATCTGACTAAATCTGACTAAAGCAGTGCAGTAGCCATGCACTCGCGAGAACTGAGATTCTTCAACTGTGTATAGCAACGTGTGATGAAAACCGCGGGGGTAATATACATATATATCGTATATACCATATATATATATATATATAGGAATATGTGTACGTAGATTGTTTGTGGTACGACTGTGAATTCCGTATAGTTTTAAATTTAGAAACGTTTCCGTTCCATTCGATTCAAAAACTGTCCTCAAATACATCCATAGATATTTTCTGAACTGAGACCATATAGTACATAAAAATCTGTGATTATAAAAAAATTAGTGGGCATCGATAGTACCTCTACTACTATATTTGGAAGAAAAAAAATAGATCAGATTCAAATGGTGTGTAATTTACATATAGAATGTCTTATAGATGATTCTTATGTTTTCCCCAAATAGTAGCATCACAATGTTCACTTAAGTTCTCACAATCACAGACGATTTTTTTTTTTTTTTTTTTTCTTGTTGCAAATATTAAGACAAAAAATATTTGATTCTGACCGAGACCCTCTCTATGGAAATCCATTTCATCAACTTCAATCGATAACTTCACGATGTCATAAATAAACGATAGGATTTCCAAACTTTTTTGTTTTTTTGTTTTCAAAAAATTACATCTCAAGACGATTGATTCGACCACTTATTGGCTTCGATACGATCAATAAAACCCGAGTTATTAAATACTGAATGAATATATATGCGTAAATTTTAAGTTCCGGAAGTTTGGCCTTACGGATCTTCAACTTTATGAATTTTCAACCTCCGGTATTCTTTGTGTCAAAGTTTATCAAATTGGCTATGTAGACTTTCGGGGAAATACCCTTCCTGTAACTTATCATTCGGTAATATTAAAATTCGGAATCGTTTATCCTTCGGGACTTAAAAAATTCGGAACTTTAATCCAGCTCCTATAAATATTTGGAACAAGTTTTTGATCACGATCCGATAAAAATTCGTTTAAATCCCAAATAACGAGCACCTTAGTGTATACATATACGTATAACATATGTAGATATTTGTGTTCTTAAGCACGTGCTCCAACATTGTAAAAGATTCTCCATAACAGCATCCTTTTTTTTTTTTTTTTTTTTTTGAGAAAAAAGAAAAGAACTTTTCTCTTTGAATCGAGTGTATAAGCGGGCGGTAAGCGTGCAGGTCTCTTTCTCTTCTTATCCCTTAGCAGTGTTTACGTTAGCGGTGCTTTGCCCCGACGAGTGGAAGCTTTCGATAGCACATTTATAGAATACCGTATAGCTGCAGTAGACTGACTGACGATAGTATATGAGAAAAAGCAAACGAGTGATTATCTATCACCATTTCAATAAAATACCATTTTTATTCCTAAATATTTGACCAATAAATGATTTTATCAAAAGATAATATCATCATCATGATTATGGTTTTCAATGATTTGAAAGAAAAAAACGAAAAAAAAACTAGTACATATATTTTATGAATTTTTACCCTGCGAATGAAAAATTTTTTTTCATTCTAGAATGAAAATTACAACAACAAAAAAAAGAAAGACAATCGTTTGTCTGTCTGGCGAGGGAAAATCGTGATATGATTTATAGTGACTGTGCAGACTGAAGCAGTCCCCGACCACGGAATATACAATGATTTCAACTATAACCAAACGCTGAACGATAGATATAGGTATACGTTAAAAATCCGGTGTATTTTTCAAGAGCTTTTCAGCCACCATCGTGCCTAACAACAGCCGTTGCTTTTATCGAAAACCCCTCGTTCCGGTATAGGTAGATGAGGAATCCTGACACTCCATCCAACAGCATTACGATTTCCATGACACAATACCATACTATACACACCCTCGGCATTGAGTTCTCAATAAACACCTACTGTAAGTAGGTCTATAATAGGTATACCGAGGTGTTGAGAAAAAAAAAGGAAAAAAGGAAAAAAACAAAAAAAAAAAGAGAATTGCTGTGTAGAAATGACAAAACAAAGGAAAAAGAAGAGAGAGAGAGAGAAAGAAAGGAACACTTCAATCGTATCGTACAGGCGTATTTGTATAAAAATCGTAATTAAAGAAAATTCAATTCTTATATTACGTACGTTGAATTATTTTTTTTTTGTAAAAAGGAAAAGAAAAAAAGAAAATTTCAATAATTTTCTTCATGCGATAGAAAACCGAGTGGAATGATTATTTTGTAGATATGTGCATTCTATAGTGACTTTTGTGAAGAGAAATAGAAGTAGAAAAAGAAATAGAAAAAGAAAAGGAAAAGAAAGAAAGAAAACGAAATGAGACGATCATGGGGAAAAAAAACAGGGAACGAGTGAAATAAAGAAGGACGTATGTATATACGTCAGACTGCTGGTAGTATGTTACAAAGAAAATACACGTATTCCATTTTTCGCGAGCAGTGTTCTCAATTTTTTATTCATGCCTCCGGCTTGGCTGTCTTTCTACGTGTGGAGGAGAAATAGTAGGGTGAGGAGAGTGAAAAGGAGAAAAAGGTGGAGGTAGAGACATAGGTGTAAGTGAAGGTGTAGCTGTGGAAGAGCGAGAAAGTATATATGGGGAAACATCGGTTCAGTAGAAAAGCAGACAAAAGCGCACAAAAGCAGCACACACCTCCTGGCAATCGCTTTCAAATATTTTTCACAACGGATGTGGAATTGAACCGAGAAACGCGCACGTCCACGTCCACGTCCACGTCCACGTCCACGCCTACGCCCACGCACACACATACATACATATCTACCTCATCTAGGTTTATATTATAGGTCTATATCAACGTGTCAAGGTTTTGTTAAACTGCAACGAACACCCTTGATCAAGAATTGTCGACTGTGTTTCCTACTTTTGTCTTTCAATATTTTTTTAAATCTTTTTTAATAATTTTTTTTATGTATTATACTTCAGGACAATTGATTTATATAATAAAAATATACAAGTTCAATTATCTCTCTATATGAAAATGATAATAAAAATCCACGTTTGTTAGAAAATTATAAGAGTATTCCTCTGATAACAGGATCGATATTGTTCGAAAATAGGAACGAAATTTCCTTTAACAATTTTTCCTAAAACACTTCGATTTTGTGTTTTACGATTAATTGAATAAAATATGAGTAGACGGGACCCATCGAACAAGCGCTTAGACGGTGCAGGGTTAATCTACCTAATCTAAAAATTTCAAACAAAAAAAATTAAAAATTAAATGAATGTTTGATGGAATTTTAACACATCTCAATGTCCCAGCCATAGATATTGTATAAGTATATAGGTATATAAAGTGTTCGGATATAATATAGAGATACTGAACTTGAACCGGTAAAACAAGTTGTTTATATTAACAGTCGGTTCTCGACTGACTATACTGCTCAGACGGATGCATCCACGTGGTTATTTCACGTGAGAGAAGGGTACTTACTTTTACGTATGGTACTATACATAGAGACAAACACACACGCATACGTATAAAAAGCATGTATATGCGTGTATTAAACCGTGTGTTTCTTTGCATGCTCTCATGGTTTAGACCGGACAAGAAAGTCTCGAGAGTCTCGATATATGTATAGTATATGCGTAGAAAACCTTGACTATTATTAATATTATTATTATTCGTCGATATCAGAGTAAATTTCTCGTTTCAAAAACAAAAAAAAAAAAAAAACACAAAAATGATAATCTAAAAGAAGAGGAAATTAATTTTGAAAAAATTTTCCAGTATCGTTAAATAAGTAAATAAAAAATATTCTTCAAACTAAATTTGGGTGTGGTCTGTCTACGTGTTTGAAATAAATTCTGTTTAAATTATTGTTCGAATAATTGATCAAATAATTAGACTAGAGAGTCTATTTAACTAGAGAGGGTCTTCTCGTTCGCGTGTTGAAAGCTTATTACGTTCAAAAAGAACCCGCAGCAAGGTCGGCAATTTAAAAACTAACCATTTTATTAGGGTAAAATTTTTTAGCTTCCCTATGTACGACATATTTATTAATTATTATATTCTCTCCTCGTATTCAGACTATTGTCTCTTCTCTTTTTTTTTTTTGTGTCCGAAGAAAACTACTTTTTAGAAGTATTTATAATTCTTGATTTTGGTGAAAATAAAAAAGGGAAAAAGTCAGTCTAAAAAAAAAAAAAAAATGAAGAAAATTAAACCAATAAAAGTTCTTGAACGAAATTGAATTTTTGTAATAATGTAACCGAGAGAAGAAAAACACAATATACTATACATTGCGGGTAAGTTTTGGGGTAGGATTTGCCACAAACATACCTATATGGGTTATACTCGTATAATCCGTGCCGTAGACTTATAATAATACCTGGACATAGGTATATACATAGAAATACGTGTATATCTATACGAAATGCATTCTGGGGTGGCCAACACGTAGGCGATGTAACATTACATTATATTATGTTATGTTATGTGATAGTCGGTACCTAGAAACAGATATTTACAATTGAATTACGTAAATGGTACATAGACGTCATATATACCATATATATGAGTTTTCGCAATGGGAATATATGTAATGATAACTCTGTAGTTATAACCACATACGGCCATATACACCGTAACGAGATTTACGATCGTACGTATAGTTATATAGATATATACTATATCAAATCCGTATGATACCTACCCTTATATACCATCTGTACCTACGTACCTGTGCCTACCCATACAAGTGAAATACGTCTATTATTTTACTCGAAAACAATGAAGGGGGTGCGAATATTACCGAGCCGACCGAACCGAAGCGAAGCGTCGAGGGATTTGAATCGTTATCCCTGAAAAATGAAAAACGAAATTGCATATCGCGTGGGAAACGGGAGATATTTTTTATTTTTTTATTTCATTTTTATCTTATTTTTCATTTTAATTATAAAAAAAAAACCATATTGACCATATGTAAGATTATGCTTTTGATTTCCTAATTTTCGTCTTATTCTTACGTTTACGATCAGATTTTGACGAGATTGCGACCGTGAACAAACAATTACTTAATCCATGCCTCGTAAAAACGAAGTAAATAAGTATATATATAAGTAAGAGTATATATATGGGTGCGTCGTCGACGTGGGTGCGGACATTTCGTCAAATTGCCTTTGCACGAAGAGAACCGTAAACAAGTCAATTCCTACGTTGGCTATAAATGTACGCAGATACTTATATAGGCTTGGTCGCTTTTTATAGTCCTCGTGATCTCGGCCTAGAATCCAGAGTCTAGACACTAACGATACGACAAAATACAAGAAGAAAAGAAAAGAAAAAAAAATCATCTGCCAGGAAGGAAACACAATTTTTTTTTTTTTTTCGATTTTTCATCATGTGTCAAAAATCATGGTGTCAAATAATTAAGCTATAGTTTAAACAATTAAAATGAATATCTATATACCTGGTACGTACGCGGATTCTGGCTTATCTTCGAAATATATTTTTTTCTTCACAATTTCAATATTATTCTAACCGATATCATTAACGATAATATCCGCTATTTATGCAGTATCATTACATATATACATATCTACGAGGTCTGCAACAGCGTTTATAAGGAAGGAGAGGAGCAGGCCTTAGGGAACACCGCAAAATCCGTAAAACTTGCAAAAGGGTTGCGGCTAACGCGAAAAACCTTTTAAAAAGCGCAGAGTTTCGCATATACCTATATAGAAAAAAAATATATCTATATATTAGCGCATGTGTTTCTCTCCGATCGAATAAAAAGTAAGCTTCTATATAGAACCGATATATATATATATATATATACTATATTACGTAAATGTATGAGAACATTATCGCGGTGGTCGTACCGTTAAAAAAAAAAATTTTTAAATTTGAAAAAAAAATTCTACTTCACTTTTCATCACCTTACTTTATAATGCCTATAATAAAAAATTTAAAAAAAGCTGTATCGGCTTCGGTCGATTAATTGTTTTTCCTAATTTCAACTGATCCGTAGATAAAAACATTCAAAGGCCCTATATAATAAACTCATCGAATCATTTCCGAAACGACAAGATGAAAAAATCCAAAATGATAAGTATGAAAAGATGCATTATTATAGATATTTATAGGACTGGAAAACGATTTAAAAAATTATTTACTAAGGTAATAGTTAGGTATATACCGACAAACATGAATATAGTAGAAACGTATATCTATATAACCTGTAACTATATAAAAAAAAAAATTAGAAAAAAAATCTTGTATGGATAAAGATTTATGTATAAATGTATAAAGTATATTTGTATATACATACATATATATGTATATATATTTAGTATTAGTGCATATATGGGCGCATAAGCTCGAGACTGCACCCACGCCTCAAAGGTCAAAGGTTATAATTAAACATCCTGACGCACGCGCTTATATGAACATATACATATAAAAATACGCACATATACATACACTATTTCATTCCCCCATAAGCATACGTTTCTTCTCTTCTTTTAGACATATAAATCGGCTCTAGCACCATAGCTCTGACGTCATATATATTTATAATTTTTTTATTTCCGCTGTAGAGAACCGAAGGAGATTCATACGTGATAAGGAATCGATGATAAATATATCATTAACGACAGATAAGAAAATGATAAAATAGAAAGTTCCAAAAAATAAGAAAAAGGTTTCAATTCCTACCTTGAGATGAGATAAACGTTTTTTACTGCATCTAATTGCAAAGCATTTAATTTTTGATAGAAATTCGAGGAAAAATAATTGAAGATTCTTGATTAAATGAAAAAGAAGAAGAAATTATCGTATACATGCATTTCTCAAAATTAAATGATGAGAACTCCGTGGGATAAATTTAAACGAAAATATAATTATACCAGTATCATTTGAAAAAAGAAAATTAAAAAAATAAAAAAATTTCAAAAAAAAAAGACAGTATATTTACCCGCATATGAGTTCGTGGGGAGATAAAAGGTTCGTTTTGTAGCAGGAGAGAAAGAGAGAAAGAAAATAGACTGTATAGGGTAGTCGTAAAATATCCTGCACCGATTGTCTGAATCGGAGGGAGAGAAAAGCCTGAGTGACTCACTTGCCATAAAACAGAACTTGCGCCACCCTTCCTGTACCAGAACAGTTTCACGGATTAGGGTTTGCCCCTGCTTCTTCTCCTATACTTTTACTTCTACTTCTACTTCTTATTCTACTTCTTCTACTTCTCAGTATTTTTCATTCGCCCTCAAAAACTTTAGTTTCCTTTCCACTTTATACTAGCTAACTTTTCTCTCCCACTTTCTATCCATCTTCCTTTATATCTTCTCAAAAACGTTCTGTCTGTGTCACTTATGCACATATCCCAAGACCTTTTAATAATTTGATATAAAATAAAATATTTTAAAAAAAATATATACGTATTATATAAACCCAGGGGGGTAAGTATACACTGCGACGTAAAAATCTATTATTATACAACAACGAAAAAAAGGCTATGATATGCATATATAGCACGATTTTCTTTTTACCCGAAAACTGTATAGAAAATACGAAGAAAAAAAAAAAAGGAAAGTTTCTCTCTTTTGCTTTTTCGGACAATCGACGAGGTACATACATGTTTAACATCAATATTAGCTCTGAAACATATGTTGTTTTTTTTTTTCTCTCTATCTTTCGTCTCATTTTCTTTTCATTTTTTCGAATAGTTATTATCTGCGACAACGGAAATGGACCGAGTGGTGCGTTCTTCGACGTTAACTAGTAAAACCTTTCAAACTCTTTCACCCTGTGACAGAGCGATCTATATGTATACATATGTGTATAAGTACGCATGTACACATGTGACGTATACATGTATATGAGTCCATTATACATCGCTTTAAAAGAAAAAAAAGAAAAAAAAAAAAAAAAAGAGCAGAGTTTATTTTCGGGCTGATATCGATGATTTATAACCCTGTCCGTGCTAACGAGAAAAAGAAAAAGCGTAGGAGGAGAAAGAGCCGTTTATTGTATCGGTCAACGATATATAATCGCGAAATTACGTCTATATTCGCAATACTGACGCTTTAAATATCATTGAGAGTGCGATGAACCATATATAAATTACACTTTGACTTATGGCTCATTCTTATTTTCTTCTTCTTTATCTTTTCGTTGTAACAAATCAATGAAAATAGGAGAAGAGGAGAATATAGAAACATTTTCCTATTAATATATACAATGGTCAAGGATCATGAGCGAAATTGATTAAAGAGTTTTGTTCCGAATAGATGCAATCGCATTGCCGATCGTGGGCTTAATTTATTAACAATTGTATTCGAAGCTCAAAGAACTCTCGAGATGAAAGCGCAATCTCGAATTATATACACTCGTACATAGGTATATCTATGTATAAATATATAAGAATTATATATAAAAATATATAAGAATAATTTCAGTAATAATAAAAATAATTAATTTATCTAGAAAGTTTTTTTATTTTATTTTTTTATTTTTTCTCCTTTTCATTTTACTCTCTCTTTCTCTCTATTCTTTCTATTTTTCAATGGCAATACCCGACCTCTTGAACAATGTTCGTTTATTCTTCGTCTCCCTCTTCGGTCCTTCGTCCTTTCGTCAAGACCCTTTCGTCGTTTGATGTTAATTACGAATCGTGGCAAAGTCAGTTCTGAAGTGCCGTTAAACAATCATCTGCAGGGTTGCTGCTTCACCGTTCGAGGATGAGGATGAGGATGAGGATGAGGATGAGGAAAAGAAGAAGGAGGAAGACCGGTTCCCTATATATAAAACTTTAATCTGTGTATAGTATACGTATACACATATACGTACATATACAGTAGTTAGAAATGTGTATAAAGACATAAAGAACGTGAGTAATTCGAAAGGAAAAAAAAAAAAAACCAGTTTTCAGGGGACTTCGATAAACGTTAAACGAATGGACTAAAGTCACCTCAATTTACTATCGAATTCACACTCTGTACTTGACTAGATTTCATTTCATTATTATGTTATTGGAGTTTAATGAGCGTTGCAGCACAGACTCGAATTAGACGAGATTAAAAACCAACAAAAAATTGAAACAAAAAAGGAAGGAAGAAAGATTAAGGAGATTGTTAAACGCGGAATAGTCATTTATATATAGAAATTTTCATTTTTTATAGAATTTCGATTTCATTAGGTGTGTAAAAATTGAAAAAAAATACATCTGTAAAAAAAAGAAGAAAAAAAACATGGAGAATGAGAAAAAAAGGAAATGAAAATTCAGAGAAAAAGAACAACACAAAAATGCTTGAATAAGTCGAGTGTGTACACATATTATCTGAGTTTATCCTTTACAACTTTTTTTCTCTTTATTTTTTTCTTCCTTTTTGTTGACTTTTACTTTTTCTTTGATGAGAAGAAGTTCTTTTGACAAGGGATAGTACGGAAACCGAGCAGCGGAAACCCAAGGGTGTTAAGGAGACCCGAAACCCGTCGAGATCTCTTGACACACGGTGGTGGTTCTTCCTACTTGTTCGCGGTCTTCGAAAAAGGAAAGGTCTAGTAGTCTGTGGGGTTGGTAAAACCGACTTAGTTTATTGCGATTTTTATCCTCACTTTCACGAGCCCACAAACGAGAAAGAAGAAAAAAAAAGAAAAATAAAAAAGAAATAAAAAATAAGAAACCTCTGCTATTTTTCGTATATACAGGGTGTTACAACTAACTATGTCACCCCGACGGGTGGTGATAGGGGAGACCTTAACTAACATTTTCGATATAGGAACCCATGTCCGGAAAGTTGACGTTACCTTGATGAGAGGGATTCAAAGTTTTCGGCGAACGCCTGCAACGCTTGCTCACAGGCACGGCGAAATCGTCCAGGATTTAGAAATAATTCATGTCTAATTCAACTATTTATTAACAACATAATGAATCTAACACAGTGTTTTAAATATCACAGGAAATGGGTATTTCCGTCATTAATTTCAACAAAAAACAATCAAGTATTATCACATGTTTTGGTCAAACGAAAATAAAACTAAAATAACGCTAATTAACCACACGAAAGTTATCAGTGTAGCAAGTGTTCAGAGTACCCCCCATTCTGCTGGCCGCAGAGTCTGCAGCGACGTAGTATAGACTCCCCCACTTTTTCCATCACTTCCGGATTGTTATCAATAAATACGCATGCAGCTTGGTTGTTTTTTGTTGAAATTAACGACGAAAATGCTTATTTTCTGTGATATTTTAAACACTGCGTTAGATTCATTATGTTGTTAATAAATAGTTGAATTAGACTTAGATTATTTCTAAATCCTCGACGATTTCGCCGCGCCTGTGAGCAAGCATTGCAGGGGTTCGCCGAAAACTTTGAATCTCTCTCATCCAGGTAACATCAACTTTCCGGACATGGGTTCCTATATCGAAAACGTTAGTTAAGATTCCCCCTATCACCACCCGTCGGGGTGACATAGTTAGTTGTAACACCCTGTATATGACGTTTCCGTTCCGAACGATTAGACGAAAGGATCAGAGTAGGTATAAAAAGGTACGATAAGAAATGAAAAAAAAAAAATCGATGAAAAGTAAAAATAAATTGTCGATAAATTATAAACGCAAATAAATGTTGCTTCTTTTTTTTTTTTTTTTGTTGTTAAAAAAAATGAATATTTAATAAATTAAATTTATAAATTAAAGACAAAATGGTACAGAGAGCTTTAGCACCGCGCGAAAATATCAGAAATTAGAAAATTATTAGGATTTTTTTCCTCCCTCGAAAATTTTATCGTTCGTAATGGGGTGTCTTTTTTTTTTTTTCTTTCTTTTTTTATATTTATTTTTCTTCTTTTTCATCCCGCTTCAAGATCGAGGGATAAAAATAGACGGGGTCTGGTTAGATGCAGGATAACGAGGTCGTCGTCGTGTATAGTATACATATACGAAAAGGAAAAGAAAAGGGAAAGGGTAGGAAAAAAAAAAAAAGATACGATTGGTCGTGCGTTATACATATAAAAAAGAATTTTTTTTTCCATGTATTATTTGGTTAGCAGAAATTATTAACATCGATCCCCTTTCGATCGTGATCGCATTTCTGCATTCAGAATTTTTTTTTCTTTTTAAGTCAAAATTAATACGTGAGGAAGAAATTAATTATAATTATGTAATATTTCGAAAAATATAAAGAATAGTTTGGGAGAACGGCGTGAGAAATTCTGATTCATTTTCAAGAGCCTTAATCATGCAGCAGTGGCAAGAGAAGTAGATGAAAACTGAAAAGCTCTAGAAATTGGAAGCATTACACCTACGAGCCAACTGGGTCGAAGAAAGAGCGAGCGGAGTCATATAATAAATGTATATATGTTAGTAATTTACGATACATCTCAGAAAACGATACATACTTTATCTTGAAAAATTGAATTTTAATGCCAAGCGAGTCGCGAAGTCGCGACGTCGAGTCAAGAAAGGAGGAGTACAAAAGGGAATGAATAATAAAGAAGAGATCAGTATACGTATATATAACCGTATATGCTATAAGAAACGGAGAAAATCGCTTTTTCAAATATTGAGATAAAAACAGCAGCAAAAACAATAAAAAAAAAAAAAAAAGAAAAAGACGTATGTTTAACGTATAATAATAATAATAATACTAATAATAACGTGTGTATACCTATCTATGAATCAAAAAGTCTTATGAATGAGGAATAACCCTTCTGCTGCATGCACACAGACCGAATTACAAAGTCAAGTAAATTGAGAGCGCTGAGAGGTTTGTTGTATTAAACAAAGCGATGATTGCGGTGTAAATATTTACAAGGGTTCACTCAATGAAGCATTTATCAGTGAAAGTTCTCCTCTTCTCCCTGTCCTATAATATACCCATAACTTAACGTATAGTTAGAAGTATTTGTATAATAAAATAAACATGATATAGTTCATTGAATGAGCGTTGAAAATTTACGAAATCCATATTTTGCAATTTATACATTAAACGATCGTGGGAAAAAATGATTATTTTATTAAGTAGATGATAAATAGGAGAATGTCGAAAGAATAATCGTATATTATATACCAAGTGTATATTCAGTTTTTGGAAAAATAAAGCTCGCTGAAACAGCGTTGGAACTACTATGTAGAGCTTGTTGAAAACTACGTAAGTATGCTGTACGTACAATACGTATATAGGTTGGTACGTAATTCATGGCAGTACGACGTACCACAAAGCGTTATACCTTATACTACTGCAGCTATTCTGCAGTAAAGAAGTAATAACAAAAAGCGAAGGTAAAAAAAAAAAAAAAAAAAAAAAAGGAAAAAAAAAATGTAATAATGCTGCAGCAGGCAAACGGGGAGAAACAGAATGAGTGAAATAGAAAGGAAGAATAAGGGTTCTCCTCGTAAGTTTGCCCCACCGTTTAAAATGTCAATACACACTGCACGTATGTAGTAGATATAGGGTATAAAATTGTTCTGGCTAGACTAGTCCAGCTGTGCAATTTTCACCGAGTATATATCAGCGATTGAATTAATTTGACACAAGTCTGTCTTGGAATTCTCGGTTTTATTTTATTCCGTTTTCATCCCCGCAGAAACTTTCGTCTTCGATTTATTTTATCATAAAACCTGATAATTAACCCCACCGTAGGGAATAGACGTTGAATTACTTTAATCTCTGTTAAATGAAGCCATTTTCAATAGAATCATAAAAATAAAAATAATAATTATTATTATTATTATTATTATCATTTTTCATATCACATATTTCTATTCCAATTCAAACGCTACTATACAGCTGATGTTGGTGTCGCTTTCTGCACCGCTGCAGCATCCAGCAGCCTTTCGGCTTTGACACCGCACACAGTATACCTACGTATTGAGATAAACGGCTACTGCAACACGAGGAGGTGGTGCAGTGGGATACTGGTATTTCAAAGCTATCAGAGATAAAGAGGATGAGAGAGAGAGAGATAAAGGTGAAAACTCAGCTAAATGAACGAGTATCAGGTTTAATGAGAGCTGCACGTCACTGCTGTTTCATTAATCAACGAAACGCCAACTACCACCCACCCCTGTATAACCGGCGACTTTATTATTCATCGTGAAGTTTTCAAATTTATATTCATTTATTTATTTATTTTTAAGGGGGTTCAAAGAATCATTGTTTCAATTTAATCATATCGAATTTCTTTATCTACTTATTATTAATTATAATTACTCGCAATTACATTATTTCGTAATCATTTATAATACGCATGTACATAATTTATCAATAGATAAATATAAATATAAATATAAATATAAGTATGAATATTCATTTCTTTCTACAAACCTGTCGATAAAACCATCGCCATCACCGTCACAAGCCTGAAAGAGTTTCCTTACACGTTCCTCGTCGCAAATAGACCCTGCCTCGCTCTCAGCATCCGCTCCTGTAGTCTTCGACATTATATCACTTAACCTTACTTTCTTCGTCCATCACAATAAACGGGTAAAACTTCGACATTGTTTTTGTTGTTTGTTGTTTATTTATTTTTTTATATATGTTTAAGGGTTGTTTGATTATTCGAATAAATATAAATAAAGAAACATGTTTTACTGATGTAGATATATTCGTTTTATTTTTTCAGATGACGATAATATTTTCTTACTTATTTAGTCGACTTATGTCAAACAAAGAGATTCAAGTATTTCATTTTCAAACACGAACTTGTGTTAAACTAATTCAAGATCAATTCAGCTTTTTGTCACCATTTCAAAAGTGAGATATATCATTTCTGTTCGTATAGAATTTTGACACGAATTAACAACTAACCACAGAGCACTTGCACTCGTGCCAAATGTCACCGAGTCACTAACCCTAACCTCAAAATCCACCCCTAGCCGACACGAGCAATAAAAACTATCGATTACACTTGACGGAATCAAAAACCTTGCTCATGATGGCCGGCGCCATGTTGGATTACCAACAGCATGCACAAACATGAAGTAGAATTTGATTCGAGAATCGAGAATCGAGAATCGAGATTTTACATTCGACGTTCTCGCGATAGTATCGATAGCAGAATTTCGAGAGGGATGATAACGTAGGTTGATGCGCAGTCGGTAACTCGAAATTTGAAATTTAAAATTTGAAATTCGAATAGTTTGAAACTATACGAAATAGATATGATATTTACACAAATTATACAGTATAGTAGATATAGTTTATAATATATTAAACGATTACTCGGAGGAGTCTAGCTTCTCTTTCAGGGTCGGTATTAGCTTCTTTAATTTTGCTGCTTCGTAGCTAAAACCCCACATGATACATTGCGTGTGTTCAAAAGTCGGTAGCCCACGTAAATCTGTATCCGTTTCAAACCATTGTATATTTTTACTCTTTATTTTTTCTATTATTGAACGGAGATTATTGTTCCTTTCAATATCCCAGGTTGTTTTTTTATCTGGAACTTTTACCGAACGTAGTCTTTTGTAGTCTCCCTCCTCTTGCTCGTAAGCTCTGGAAATAAGCAAGGCATATAATCGTTAACATAAAAACAAATAAAGAAAGAAAAACGGTCATTATTTCGCTCCACAGTTTCAAACTCACTTCAAAAAGCCCGTATCTACAATTTCGTATCTGTCTGCAAGCGGTTTGTACATCCGTACGACATCCAGTGCCAGATATCCGAAATTTTCTTTCGAACGTCCGTTAACGTTATAGTCGGTAATCCAGTTCTCGTAAATCCCTATGGCTTCCTTCATGTTTTTGATTTTTGTCTCGTCCTTAGTGCAGGTAATAACTCTCTCGGCTCTTCTGATAAGTCCGTTGATAGCATGATATTGATAACTAACATCTCGACCTTCCAAGGATTTCAGACTATTAATGGCTCTCTGTTTGTCCTTGAAGCTAAGCTCGCTTTCTTCCTTTTCTTCTTCGTCATTTTTCACTGATTTTTCATCCTCCTTCTCTTTCTTCGGCGTTTTTCTCTGCGGCTGATCATCGCTATCCTCACTGTCCGAAGAACTATCGTGCCTTCTTTTAGCACCCGGTTTTTCCGATCTGGATTCATCGTTAGAATCGGATAAATCCATTTCTTCGTCTTCGGTAGCATCCTCGAACTTTTCCTCCACCTGTGGAATCAGCTTTTTAAGTTTTGCAACCTCTGGACTGTATCCCAACTGGATACAAAGCGCGTGTTCTTTGGTAGGGAATCCTCTGAATTCTCCAACATCTGTTTCGAACCATTGAATGTGCTTAGCTTTTATTGTAGCTATTATTTCTTTCAGCTGACGATTCCTTTCTATATCCCAGGTCGTCGTTGAATTGGAAAGCTTTACCGCTCTCAGCGCCTTGTAATCACCTTTTTCACTTTTGTATGCTCTGAGAATAAAAATGAGTTAAGAAATTCATGAAAAAATGTAAGAAAAATGATAAAAAAATAATAATTTATTATTCATACTAACGAGTAAAAACTGTCGTCTAGAATTTCGTATTTCTTTGCCAAGGCTCTAAAACCTTTGACAATTTCTATGGGTAGATATGCGAAGTTTTCTTTGCTTCGATGATTTTCTTTGTAGTCAGTAAGCCAGTCTTCAAAAACCTGTTGAGCCTCGCGTAAATTTGAGAGTTTTTCCTCATCCTTGGTAATCTGGATCGTCCTTTTAGCTCGGCTTACGAAACTGGTGATTACGTGAAATTGGTAGCTGACGTCACGACCGTCCAATACTTTGAGGGTATCAAGAGCCTTCTTTTTGTCCTTAAATCCCATAGCGCTTTCTTCAGGCTCAGAATTACCCTTAGGTTTTGCCATCGCGGTTACTGCAGCTTCGTTGAATACCTGATTCGAACAGTGGATAATATTGAAATGCGAAATACGTTGCGATTTACAAATAATTATATATAATTACATTTTATTAAGCGATTAGTGATAGGGAGGGGCGGGTTATCGCCTTAGTTACGAAAAAATATTCTCACGATTACATTATATTATATCGCTAAAATAATACTCGCACAAGACTACCACGGCAGATCAATATACACGAGACATCTTCGAAGTAGTGAACTCATAACTATATTTGGACAACGCGCCTTTGCGTTTACGTATACACAAATTGATCGTATCTTCAGCTTCTAGATTTCAACGAACGTAGGCGAGTTAATTATAAAAAACCGCGAAAAGCCGCCTACGTAACTCACGAGTAAACCTGACGATAAGAACTTTCTAATTAGCAGATAATACCGCATTTCGATATTTAAAATGAATGAAATTTTCGTAATATGGAAGGTTTATTCTTGAACGAACTTTTTTTAACATTCTTTGCAAAATTTCCTTGGATTGTGATGAATACGTAAATGAATATGCTCGTTGATCTATCTTCTGTATATCGTCGGTATAGATATAATTAAAGAAAGAAAATATCAGGAATAATCAATCGTCTTTATAAACTTTGCATTTCTATGTGCTGCAGATTATCGTTTTATTAAAATGAATCGATCAGAGTCTGCACTCACCTTTTTAAACAAAAAAAATTTATAAAAAAAGAATAGATCCTATGAGAATATGTAGTTTGCCACGTAACACTTTAATCTTTAGAACACGACACTAATGACTAAAATCGTATTTGGAAGTTTTGAAACTTATAGGTAAACTGATATAACTTCAGATAGTCGATCCACCGCGAAGTCTAGGTCCGAACTAACTAAATGGCATAATTTTTATATTGGTAAGTGGTATAAACGTGAGCCGCAGGTATATACATATGAGTGTTGTATGCGGGTTCGCAACTCGTAACTCGCATCTCGGAGTATAAGCTATATCTCATCCATGGGAAGTTTGAATCAGCTACCACAATAGTCGCCAATGGGCAGCTGGACGAGTGCGAGAATGACAGAGTGTCATAAAGTGTTAAATACGGAAGAGAGAGACAAAAAGATGTAAACACGATGTGGCGCAAAGTAGCGCGTGCAGATTGTGTCAGAACCGAAAATACATACCTATACGCAATATATATATATTATATCTTAGTATATATAATTACGTCATTCGAAGAATATCTCCAAGTTACATTCGAAAGTGTACCTCTATCTACATAGACAATACAACCTCGACACGTGTATTAAAAATAAATACACGACTATAATCGCTATCCACTATATATATATAAAAAAAAAATAAAAAATTTCTTTAACTCACGCGTAAACTATGCGGAGGCTAAAGTATTATTATCTTGATGAAAGCGCGAAACTAGATGATATTATATGAGGTCAACTGCCTTTTGCCTATACCGAAGCCAATATTGTATTGTACGGTTCTTCGCGAATTTAACTTTTTAATAAAAATCCTATAGACCACCTATACAAATTTCTCTATCTCTACTCGTTATGCGATCTGCATTTCAGACACGTACTCATACACACGCATACACACGCATGTGTATCATATGTGTGTGCGTAATGAGATGAAGTAAAATATGGTAAAAATAGCGAAACATCTGATGTTATTCATTATTACTTACTTGTACGATTGTGTCATAGCCACAAGTGTTCACTAAATTTGCAACTGATGTGATATTGGTTTGCGAATCGAGGATATGATAATCATATAGTATTTTTATACTCGTGTAAGTGCAGTGTATTGAAATCTGCCCACGCAATACTATGATGTATGTACCAACGGAGATTAAGAATCACATCATCATCAGTAATATTATATTGTACAATAATATTAGCGGATGATATCAGTGGGTAGAAGTCCTTACAATACGTAATGAACTCATATTAGTCTAGGGAATAAGAATAATAATCTCTAAGATGATTAGAGAGACGAGAGTCTTCTAATTATTGCAGAAAGAAACCCTAATAGACTTTTTTTTTGAAATTGGTAATGGAAAAAGGGTCAGACTTTTATCGATGTGATGGTTGTTCAGTTATTATTGGTAACAGAAAAATAGGGTATTGTGTGTATAGACTCGAGTATAGAATCTGTACCTCTACAGCATTGAGTACCGCAAAAATAGAAGAATGTGTTTTATAATAAGAACAGGTGACTGAAAGTAATGTTTCCTGTATGTTATTCGGGTGCGTCTCTTTGAAAGATCAGAGACCTTAGTATGAGGCAGATAGGGGACACTCAAGTCTCTAGAACCTCCGGTATGTGATCTTTTCATAATGTATACATAGCCAGACCTCCCAGCAACACGATTTGAATTTAGTATAAGACATAAGTCGAGTTTAAACTTACTAATCTCAAATGCTGAAACTAAAAAACGTTCATCACGCTTGATCAAAAATACTACGAACGATACGTTGATTTTCGGAATAAGAAAATAATACTAAAATCACAAGTTTAATGCAGGTAAATACCAAGTATCAACTGAATCCAAGTCAAGTTCTAATTCCTCGTTTCTGTTTTCTTGCTAGTCGTTAATTTTTTTTATTTATTTATTTTTCTCATCCCTTCTATAACAAGATTTGTAAAAATTTGAAAGACACGAACTTCGGGGAGCTTATAATCAAGCCAAACATTGGGAAAACTAACTTATCAAATTTCTTATATACCTATACATAGAATCTTCATTCTTACACATAACTACGTATACTATGTATAGGTGTATACATATTTAAGGTATGTACCATTCCGTATGTATAGACGTCTCAGCTATATACTATACTAGTACGTTGTATCCGGTCTCCGGAAATTGATATTGAATTGCGCGACAGTCCTTCTATTCCCTTTTGCTTCATCCCCCTACAAGATCTATACTCTACGTCTCCGCGAGTAGGCGTTACGATAAACGTTTTCGGTTATCGACTTTTTTTCTTTATTTTCTTTCCTTCGTTTTATACATATTATGGTACTTTGACGGCTGTCTTGCGGGTGTTCAAAAATCCAACTTACGAGGAACAAGAAATAAGGTAAGTTTGATTTGTAAGTGAGCGTTGATAAAGAGATTTATTCTATTTACATAATAAATAATAATTAATAATAATATAATAATAATAATAATGTTACATATTAATTAATAACTCAGCCTTGGCAGCCACGTGCCAACAATAAAATATAATTCTATAAGTCTTTTTGACTATTTAAACTAATGTTTAGAGTTTAGACCCATAGTTCTGCAAGTTGAACAGCTCTAGCAGATTTCTTCTTCTTCTTTTTCGTATAATCTATCAATGTCGAACGTATGTAATGTAGGTATGAGTACCGTTGAGTGCTGGGTGTCGAATAAATGATGGATAAATAAAAATCTTAGATGTTAGTTATACAATATTTACAGGTGATTTCAGATTGATTCCAGCCCTAATAATCCAAAAATCCAGTCATGAGTGATTCCCCGTAATCGGTAGAAAAAAACCAAACAAAACGAAAAAAATAAAAAAATAAATAAATAAACTAAGGAAAAATAACAATTTTTCAACAAACACAACTGCCCACACCCAAGCAGTGATACGCTGTTTGATCGAGCTTTGCACTTGCACTGCCATCAAGTAACGGTGTTTGCGAACTTGAAACGGTGGTTGCCGATAATTGGGCGCGCGATGTTTCCTCCGTGTTTGATTCAGAGTTCCGAGTTCTGTCGGTATCGGATTCTCTGGTTATTGCGGATATTGATACTGACTCAGGATTTGTATGGTAACTGCTACTCGCTCTGGTAGAAGATTCGTGGGTTCTAACATCGAGGGAAAAATCATGGGCCGAAAGACGACCGTAGTTTAAAAACGATTCCGTATACGCTGTCGAAGGATGATGGTGGTGGTGGTGGTGGTGATGATTGTTGTTGCTGTATTGGTGAGCGTAATGCCCAGGATACCTTGCCGATGGAGTTTTGAAACCCTCGTTTGCACTGCCCAGATATTGATGCAGATGATGGAAACTGTGACTTCCGTAAACTGCGCGTAAAATTTAATTATTATAGAATTGGATTTGGTTTTTTTGTTTTTTTTTTCTTTAGTTTTCTTCTTTATTCATTCTTACAGAGAAGGAAAAAAAATTAGTCGAGTTTTGCTTGTCGTTCTGTTTTACCGACATTTAATGATCTGAAGGGGTAGAATTTTGCTAACTTCTTCGATTTAAACTTGCAAAAAAGTTAAAACTATTTTTTTTCTTTCTCTTCTTCTCTGTCTTTTTTTTTTTTTTTGTTTGTTTGAGCAATTCGATATCCAATTGGTTTATACTTGATGGCTTTAAATATCGCAGTTTGTATAACTGATATTTAATAAATCAACCGATCTTTTCTTTACTCTCCGCGATAGTCGAAAAAAAACCTTTCTAATCATTTAGAGAAATGATTTGAAAATAATTGCAAACTTCGTCGAATTCATTGAATGATAAATAAAAGCCGTAAGCTAAAGGATGCAAACTATAAAGGATCAAGCAAATATGAGCTTTCGATCTGTTAGGAACATGCAATACCCGAGAATAATTAATTCTAATCATTGAAAGGTGTTGTTAAAACCAAAATATCGAATAAATGAAATCTTATCCCCGATTTTGTATGAAAGAAAAAAAGATCATAGCTGTTATGTTCGGTAGCTACCTGCTGCCGTATTGGAATACATGGCTAGCACCGCATCTCCGTAGCCAGTTGAGCTGTGTTTTCCTATATCTGTTGTTTCGGTACCGGAAGTAGTCTTCCCGATGGTTGAATGGGTTCCTCTTACTCCTGTGCTTGGTACATCTCCAGTAGCGCCTGCAGCAGTACCACCAGACCCATAAGCCATGTTGAACAGAGCTTCAGGGTCGCAGACAAACTTATAAACGTATCGTTCACCAGCCACCTTCTGCATTATTCCTTTTTCGTAATAATACCGCAAGGATCTACTCAGCTTATCGTAATTCATTGCTGGTCGGTTCTTCTGCACACCCCATCTTCTTGCTACCTAAAAATAACACGAATTCACAGTCTGATATAGTTTCGGTCCGAGTCAGAACTTCTGACTTCTGAACGACTTGAAAATTGAGTCTCTATAGGTTCAGATATAAATTTCTGTCTTAAAGGACTGAAAAAATTGCCCAAACGTTCGAATGCAAGAGTTTGTCTAATATCCATGAATTTCAAAGATTCAATGACTCACCTCTTCCGGTTCTATCAGTTTGAATTCCATTCCACGTCCAGTCCACGCGATACACGGTGCGTTTGCTGGATCATCAAGAAGAGCAACTAAGAATTGCCACAGCTGAAGAGAACCTCTTCTCTGCTGTTGATATCCAACCGGAACCTCGCCCCATGGTGAGGTGGTAGTCGTCGTCGTCGGTGATCTCTTTGTATATTCCGTGCTCCAGGGTGTCGGGGATGTCCTTTTCTGGTAACAGGAAGAATTCTGCCTATCCCAGGAATTCGAGGATGTTGAAGTCCTCGGCTCCAAGGGTGTTCCTATTTCTGTCCACGTTGGTGTTACGCTACGTTTTGCATATATATCAGCGTTCCAAGCAGTTTCTTGACGTGGTGGATATCCCTCATTGCTTGACGGAGGTGCTACCGTCGGCCATTGAGACGTTGCTGATGAAGCACTGGTCGGTCGACTGGATGCTGGAGAACTTCGAGCTTCTCTTTGGGTACTTCCGTTTGAATATTGTTGTTGTTGTTGCTGTTGGTAGACTAGAGTAGTACTTCCTGAAAAGAAATTTTTTCGTTTAAATACTATAGCGGGATAAAAAGTGAAATCAAAATAGGTAATTCCGTTAAAGGATACGAAGAAGTTCACATTTTCTCGCACCTTTAGACTCGTTAAGCATATGACTCGAGAAAAATATACCTTCTAGTCTAGACCGTGACCAATATCTAGGTGATCAATCATTTTCATGCCTGGTAATAGGGATTACCGTGAGCTGTAGGGTGGATTTAGGTTCAGTTTAAAATCTGCTTAATAATAATAACTAATTATAAAGGAGTAGCAGCGCTGTTACAGCACGTTGCACGCTGGCTACTGCTGCTGCTGCTGCTACTGCTGCATCAAAACGCAAAAGCTGTTTATATATTATTCAGTAAGCAGTCTGCCTGAAGTAACCCTTTTATATAAGCTTCTTTACTGTTGTACTGTGCTACGAGCTACGGTTTTAGAACGGAATCATTGTTTTAATCTGAAATTGCGTCCGCTAAGTCTTCGTAATCTTTCAGATAGTCCTTCGAAACGTTATGCAACATTTATACTAAATGCGGTTATTCCGTCGCCGAGTTACTTTACAGGGATCATTCCTATTCGTATAATCAAAGAATTCGCCGTTACTTATCTTATGACTCAAGCTAACTGATCAGTTTTTTCAAAATCAAAGCTTGACGCGATATTTAGTGAAAAATTTTAAGTTTACTTGTTATAAAATACCACGAGATGGAGGCTCGCCTTTCTGGGTGTTACCTTAAATAATAAAGGAAATACGAAAGGGTAGAATCTGAGCGATGGAGCTGCAGGATAGAGAAAGCCCAGTTGTTAAGCTGGCGAAGGCTGGAAAGCTGTAAAGCTGGAAAGCTGGGGTTGAGAATAAGCGCAAGTGGTCGCTGCGATGGGGATGACTGACCAACCCCGCTTCGGCCAACCCCAAACCGTGACTTTAGCCCTTGTCCGTCTCCGTGCATACCACCAACCACCGACGTATATCGCTTTCATCAACTCGCGATTAATTTTAATCTAAAACTACCCGCAAACCATCCCTTCGTTCAACCAAACCTTCGCCAGTTATCTCCACCTTTACCCCTACAGGTTACCCATTCCACCAAAAACTCGTAGACAGGTTAACGTATAACTTTGTTCGACAACGTTTACTTGTGGCTACAAAGTAAAACACCCGGGTGGTGCGGCTCTGTAATTGAGGATTATATCAGACAAAGCGTCTAGAGGGTTTAAAGACCAGGTTCTGGATCCTCGTGAACTACGGAATTCATAGTTGATTGTAATATCTCTTGAAAGATTACTGGCTTTCATAGATAATAATCAAGGAATGACCAAATGGAAATAATTAATATACCGATCACCTACGTACCCGTTTTATCGTTAACGAATCTGGACTTTGCAGTCCAGTGTTGATTAACAAAAAAGAATATACGTATATCGGATCAGAGTGATTAACGATGAACAATCAGTAATAACAATGAATACTTAATGTAAATGAGTTACATACAGCCAACCAGAATTATGCGAATATAATTTCCTCTGGCCATTTTAAACACCAGCCCGTGTATATTTGGTGAAAATTGATTTTAATTTCCTTAGAAATATTCAAGATTAAATTTTGACGAACGATGTTGAGAATGAAAAGCTGAAAATTACTGGTTCCAGTAAAAAGTGAGAAAGTATCGAGCTTAAGGATTGAAGTAATCGAATATTGGCTAAGAATTTTCTTCTCAAGGTTTATAAACTGAGACTATATGTGGGTATAAAGTCTATATATATAGCCATTTGGATGAGCATTGATCAGGTACTAACAATTGCACTCACGTTTCGTGGCAAGGAAAACAGCTCGTCACAGGAACATCGGCAGGAAATTGCTCGATATTCAAAGCCCCAACCGTACGGTGGCATACCGTCTATTGGTATTGGTACGAGTTTTGGGGGTGCAAGATCCAGACGCCTTGAAGATATGTATATTAATCAAAAGCTTTAAGGCGCACGCAACGCGACAACCCCAAGAAAGCGCGAGCGATCGGAAAAAAGCTATTCGCAATTCCTAATCCATTTAAGGTTCGCTGCATGGTCGGGAATATTGAATGTTAAATCTTGGCTCTGCTATTATCGCATATACATTCCGTATAATTAAAAACTTGATTTCATCATCAACAGCAAAGAAAGAAAGAAAGAAAGAAAAAAAAAAAAATAGACAATCTAAAAGCCAGAAACTTACGACGACAAACTGCAAATGCAAAAGCTCTAAAAAACAAATATTCTCAGTTTAATGTTTCCTTTTCGTTTTCGCTTTATTACTTTCAAATTTTGGAAGGAAACCTTCAAATTTTCAACACTGTTTGTTCGAAAGCATCGATGTATGTAACATATATGTTTCTTTTTTTTTTTTTTTTTCATTCTCTATTGCCATTTCCCGGCCGCTAACGAGGGAATTGTGATCTCTCTATCCAGTCCCACAGATATCACAGTGTACATCCATGGTCTGTATTATACGTCGGACAGCAAAAAGAGCATTGAGAGGGCTGCTGAAAGCGCATGAAAAATTCATCGGTACAAATCGCAGCGTGCGGAGAGGAAGAGAGAAGAGAGAAGAGAGTACGATAGGGTGTAGGGGTTACGGGGAGAGAAAACTCTTCCTCTTTTTCCATCCTCCCCCATGTTCCTGGCATGTCGGGTCGCGTATGTATAATTGAGTTGACGCGCCCGGGCTGGATCCTCGCTGTTCGTCGACGGCACTGCGTCAGGGGATGGGGTACCCAAGGTTTTTTTTTTCAGCTTTTTTTACTTTCCCTGTATTCGCTCCGAGCATGGCATAGCCATAAGAGACTATATACATAGTTATACGTGGGCAAGAAAAGGACAGATAAATAGAGAGAGAGAGAGAGAGAGAGAGAACCTGATGGCGGAGGTTTGTTAATGCGTCTCACTAATTAATCAGTTCCTAGCCATGGAATAGTGGGCTGAAGGGGCAGAGAGGGTAAGGAATTCGTACAGCATGATACGCCTAAACAAAGGCACAACCACCTGGTGCTAGTTACCACCGGTGGTACCTTTGCGATCATATTTACATCGCTATATATATAATATGGAATAGTAAAAAAAAAGATTGGGGATACTGTTTCTCAAGAAGAACCGGACATGGATCCGATTCTCTTAATGATTACGTCAGAACTTATGCGTGGATATATATATATATATATATATAATCCAGGGACATTGACACGTGCAAATCCGTATACAGTCTTGTGTAGAAAGGTTATTTACGGCCTAGTCGTTGGTTACTATGATCAGGGGACGCGGTGGTTCCTTTGTGCAGTGATTCGTCACGGTCCAAGGATGAGTGGCCGAACGATAGAGCGAGGGGATTCGATTACCGGACTTTATATGATCGTTGAATCATTGCGGTGCCACAATAGACTCATGTACGATCATGTACTGATGCTGTTTGTATTAGCTAGATGATAAGTGAACCGTAGGAGGGTTCTCCAACGACTGAATGAACGCTCATTCTCACTCGGATTGACACAAAAATTTTATATCTGTTCTTATCGGATTGAAAATTATTGATAATATAATTGTAAGCTAAACAAGGGTGTCTTCAAATGGCTAAAGTCTAACACACACCCTCAAAATTACATTCAGATCACTCACCACTGTGTTCAGCTGGGGCTGCTGAAGAAGAGAGCGAAGATACGGTGCTAGTCGGTTCAACGTAGCCACGATCCGTTGGTTCCTCTTTGACAGCGATATTTTTTGAAGCTGTTTCACCACGTTGGGTAGTCAGTTGATTACTGCTGCTAAAGAAAACCATAATTGTCATTTTTGTTAATTTTTTTTTTTATGCATAACTGCAGTGTATAAATCGGTACTGGAGGAAATACTCAACAGGTCATTTATAGCTAGATTCGATTTTAATTTGTGCTACGTAAGGTTCATCATTATGACGATAATTTCAGCCGTATATATTACGGATTAGATATGATAAACTGACTCTGGTTTAATTTTATTGATGAATCAAACTGGATAGAAATTAAAAGCTTCTGGTTTGCCAGTTAATCTTCAGGCGCTTTAAGAGCGATTAGAAAAATGTAACAAAGGCAATTAATCACTTCTCTTTGGTTGAGTCTAGGAGCGCGTTAGTATGGTATATGTATATGACAGGGTGAGATGGACGTGAGTCATGATTCTAGTTCCTTTATTTTATACCCAACTCGACAATCGTGTATCTTTTAGAGTTTAATTAATTTAAAATAAAAGAAAAGAAAAAAAGAAAAATTATATGAATATATCGAATGTTTAATATACCTGTAGCAAGAAGCTGGCGTTGCTGCACTTAGGTCCAAAAAATTATTGTTCTGTGAATGAGAGTGAGCAAGCGCGGAATTGTACTGGGGGTGATAACCCGGTTCACCATTTTCCGCAACCTCTGTGACTTCAGTAGCTTCTTGTACCCCTGTACCCCTTCTGCAATTACTTGTCTCCTGTTTAACTCCGCCACCTGTGTATGAAAAAAATTTCAAATTTTTTTCAAATGTAAAAAGCAAATCGAAACTTTGATTTTTTACAAAGCTAGGGAGGTCTCAGGATTGAAAAATCGAACGACTTACATTTTTTGATTTGGGTATTGTATGTGAAAAAAAATAAATAAATCTCTAAAAAATCGGATGTGAAAATTAATTTTTTTGAAATACTATCTCATGGTGATAATTGATGGAATGGATCTAATCCCCCTTCACCCCCATAAATATATATAGGTATAGAATAAATGCACACACGAATCTTCGGTAGCAAAAACGTTTTTATTTCAGGGTACCTCGGTGAGCGTCACCGTATTACGATGGCGCGTGTCCCACCGGAAGAAGAGTCGAGTCGCCGCTGGTGTTGCGGGGTGATACAGAGGTAAAGGGGGCCAGAAAAGGGAGGAAATAGGGAGAAATGGGTAGGGGGCAATTCGGTGGGGGGCTGTTAATAAATCAAACAAACGCGGGTCGTGGGAAGCATAAGTCGGCGGAATCCCCTCGCAATCGTTATATTTGTAAACACCAGCCCCCCCCGATATTCCAATACCCCTGCATGTCAGTTTACCTCTAGATATATATGTAGCTATGGTATACATACGTATGTATGTGTATATGTATCATATGTATATAGGTTACTGTAATATATCGCGCGTGCCAAAGCGCACTGGCGCTATTACACTCAGACGATAATCTAGTCACTTCCGGTTTGATATTATTTTCCATAAAAAAGAATAAGATTAAGAAAAACAGTCGCTGTTCTTTCCCCGAAGAAACGAATACCGGCTTTTCAAGCATCAATTAATTTTTCTAAATTATTTAGGAAATTAATATGGATTTTGTTTATATTAATTTTATCCTCGTTATAATTTTATACGCATATATAATATACACAGTCATCGAGACAATATTTGCAGCAAAACATCGCCAATTGAAATGAAAAAATTCAACGTTGTATAATATTTAATATTTTCGCAGCATTAATAGCGTATTTTGCACCCAGATCTGTATATATCTCGTTTGTTTGTCAACGCAAAATAACCGATCTGCACGTTAAACTCAACGCCATTGGCTATTTGCATTACCGCGGCGTGTGCCAGTACATTTCGCACACTCTCTGTATACATATATACACTGTTATACAGGGTTTATACCGGATTATTAATTCTTCTTCCGTAAACAAGGTTGAGAGAAGAAGAGAGGGGGGGGAAAAAAAAAAAAAAAATTATTCAAACGTTACACAGCATACACGTACACCTACCACGTCTATATGTATAGGTTTGGATATGTACACCATTAAATGCTAAATTAATTAGCGAACATATATAATAATGTGTGGATGTCAAAATTTTGTGTAACAAAGCTCGAATCCCAATGATGGGTTCAAAAATAACTGTGATATTTCAATTCTAAAATTGAATAAAATCACCATTTTTTAAACTAAAGGAACAATTTTTGCAATACGAATGTTCGTTATTTATTTAGCAACACACCAATGTGCGTTAATCTATATCGACGAAGCGATCACTTGCCATACGGACTTCCATATTGAGAAAGAAAAAATTAAATCTAGATTCATTTGAGATAATAAAAAAATCGTATAATAATGACGGTAAATATATGAAGAGAAATAAATGTGCAGAAAGGAAGAGAAAATGAAAAAATAAAAAAATTAGACCAAGAAATAAAAATAAAATAACGTTTAGGTTTAGGAAAGAGGGAAACCTTCGAGTCAATAAGCCGAAATAATCGTGAAAAAATAACAATTGTTGGTTTAATACACAAAGTGCTTCCCAGTGTAATCCGCGTTATCGATGGCAAAGGGGCGGACGAGAGAGAGAAAGAGGGTTGTAAGGGATGGAAGTCAACATACCCTGGTGCTTGTTTAAAAAATCACCTAAGGGCTTAATTTTTAATAAAGCGATCGCCTACCCCCTACTCTATTTCACTCCACTCCATTCTATATCTTACAACCCGCGGCTAAAACTTATATATTCTTCTATACACCCTCCGGCCACTTGTAGAAGTTGAAGAAAAAAAAACGAAAAAAACCAAAAAAGACAAACTCAAAAATTGACGAAGAACTTGAGCTCTACGACCACCAACTTATACAATCATATATAATTTTATTCATTACATCCTCGTACTATTTTATATCGAGTTTTCATATTTTAATCATGAAAATAAATCGCAGATATATCGTAGAGTCGACGAAACATATTCTATACATATATTTCGATATATATGCGGTTTGATGTTTCCGCCAAATGTCTATTAGGCTGGAAATTGCTTAGTTATCATTGCAGATCCGTTCGTGTTCATTAAGGACCCAATATTCTGAGTAAATATGTGAGGCTACTAATGTTAAGTGTCATTATTGCCGGTAAGTCGAATATAGTTAGAATTATGTGTGTGTATGCATATATATGTGTAAAATTGTATTACGTATAAGAGGGTATATACACCTTGAAAATAATTGTTTTTAAAATTTTTAAATTCAAAATTATTTCAGATTTTACGGATTAATTGCACCGAAGAAAAACTGTTTGTCTTAGGATACAGATCGCATCGTTTATCGAAACTTTTTCGAAATTGGAAAGGATTCTCAACATTGATGTAATTCTAAATATAAGAAAAAAGATCCCCAAAATAAGATCATTTTACAATATTCCTCCTAAAATTTAAAAACGTTTCGATTAATGATATGCGACCTGTACTCACATTTCTTTTTGGTAGACTCGATCTATATCATCAGGTGAGGTAGGTATATAAAATTTCAAATAATTCCTAAATATGTCTGACTATATAATAAGTAATCAGTTATGAAAGAACTGAATCAATATGATATTTTTTCAAGGCGTACTTCAAGGTGATCTAAATATAGTGAATAAATAACGTGTACATATCAAACTTCTATATCTCTCGCAGACTTCCATTCCGTATTGACTTATATTTGGACAAGAATTGTGATATCGTAAGAAATAGGAACTGAAGAAATATTAAACATGCAAATCTCTCAACCAGTTTGCGAGGTAACATATTTATATTTATTCGAAAACACATATTCCCCACTCATTCCCCTAACTCATCTCATCTCATATTGTTTATTCCGCTATTTTAAGACTTATTTGTTTGATTATTAATACTTTATTAGTTATTATCTTTATACTAACTTGATATGTGATGAAATTCGGGAACGTACTGTTCGCTATCTTCTGTTTCGCAACTGCTACCTGAAACCGAAATAATTATAGTAATTAGATAAAATTTGAAAAGGAATATCCTAATGCTGTTGAATTTTGTGCCTAAGTTTTATATTGGCAATTAAACTCTAGATTGAATTCGCTCTTTTAATCCGTAGATGAAATACAGAATATTTTTTATGGAAAATAACCAATTGTTTTTTGATATTAAATTTAAGAATTAATTGCAGTAAAAAATGCACTGCACTTTAGTGCACGCATTAACATGATTGCGGACTAGGTATCATGGTCGATTGCTGCACGGTCTGACGAGACGATCATGATCACGTTCACGTCGACAAGGGTGCCTACCCTGGGCAAGCGACGCATTTTCACCATGGCGCACCCCTGGACTACCCCTAAACCCCCCCCTTTCCACGGAACCATTATAAGCCAGTGTGTATTATACCAACAGTTAGCTGAATAATTAATATTAATGCTCCAAGTCTGAGACTAGACCTTTACTAATCGATCTCTCTGTAAATGTATCTTATACCCCCGTGAATATATGAATCTTTACATCATACAGATATCTTGATATACCTAGATGCTCAATTTATTAGAGTTTCTTCTAATGATCACATGTGTGTGTAGAAAATTCGGGATAAAAGACGAAAGTATACAGTGCTCATATTCGACGTATAGACGAGACAGACTAGATGAGAGGCTCTTAAAATTCCCTTGGGAAGAGAGGATCAGATTCCATAGACTGTTTGGGTAAGTATCTGCGATGGTTACTAGCTAAGAATCGTGGGTGGTTTAAGATACAACGTATAGATATACCTGTACAAAAACGTCTGGTCGATTGTAAATAATGAAAATGATATGGTGATCTAAAAAGTCGGACTTTATCTGCGGTAAGAAAGTTTGAAAATTGGTTTATAGGATCCTGATGAGACTGTTCAGAAGTATAAACTTTGGTGTAGATGTTGTGTTTCCTGCAGAACATTTACGGTACGTATAGGTATAGTGCTTTCCGAATAGGTGTGTATGCGTGTGTGTGTATGTATGGGGAGAGAAACCCGACTAATAGAACTTGGACGTCTAATCAATGTAATGGGCTTTGGCTGTTCGCGATTAGCAGCTCCACGAACGAGCTAGGTGCTATTGTTGAACATAGTTTATTGTTAGGTTTCGATTCATGTTTACTATGTATAACTTGATGGTATGGGTGTAGTGATTCGACAAAAAAAATCACATAATCGTCGATTGACACTATTACAATAAGACTCGTGGTATAAGGTATATATCAAACACGACTCTGCAGCAGCAGACCGATTAGGTAATGACCATATGAGCTCTAAACGAAAAAGCTAAAAGTTATT
This sequence comes from Tenthredo notha, assembly GCA_914767705.2. NCBI lineage: Eukaryota > Metazoa > Arthropoda > Insecta > Hymenoptera > Tenthredinidae > Tenthredo > Tenthredo notha. The sequence continues at coordinate 17,362,380 of OU611908.1, read as the reverse complement.
GATGATATTGATATTAAATGGAGATGGGTACCAGCCTACACTAGGTGACCTTGATTTCTATTATATGCATAAACACAGGATCGCTTTTGATCCTCGATCAAATTTTTTTTTTTTTTTCTTTTTCTCATCAATTGTTAATACATCGATATAGTATACTAGGATTTTTTCTGTAATAAACATGTGATGTTTTTTTTTCTTCTTCTCATCGTTAAAAGGAAGTAGGTTACAACCCCGTACATTATTATGATCGATGATTATTTCCTTGCATTTTACAATATTCTTAAAAAATAAAATAATGTATTATACATAGATTTTTCGAATATAATTTTACTTGCCTTGGATATGTAATAGTAAAAAATGTTTCTTTTCTACATTTTTTATACGCAGTCAGTCATATGGAATTTTTAGATATACATTTATTTATTTATTTATTATCATCGAGATCAGTAAAATTTAATAACGAATATCGAATTTGCAAATAATTTCGTAAAAACTACAGAGAAAATAGAAATAAGGGGAAAAAAAAAAAAAATACCGCCCGAACAGGGACTTGAACCCTGGACCCTCAGATTAAAAGTCTGATGCTCTACCGACTGAGCTATCCGGGCCATACATTGTTGGATTGATATAAATTATATAATTCACTGTATAGATAAGAAAGTTATTTTTAAATCACAGCTAAGACCTATGATCAGTTTGTTACGTAATCCGATAATAAAATAAATAAAATAACGGATATGTTTGACCTATAGCGAATGATACCATGGTCACCGATCACGACATATTCCATGACATATTTTAATCATAATAAAAAAATCAGTTTTTATTTTTCGGTCCATAATTCGTAATGAATTAATAATCATTAGACTGTTTGAATAATATATGAATCATAACTTGTTTTTACTTTTTCATCTTGTCAATATATTACATCGAATAGTTGTCGTAATCGTATAGCCTTTTCGTTGATATTAACAAAATCTCATATACAGTATAGGCATAGCATTTTATCTGAGTTTATTAAAAAGTAAAAAAGCCTGCTAATCATAATGAAGTTAACGACCGGAAACGAACCTCCTTTCTCTCTCTCTCTCTATCTATCTGCAGCAATCTTTACCCGCAACTTCATTTACGATTAGCTTTAAATTTCATCCTTATGATATATAAAAGATCGACGTGTAAGAAACTACATATATTGTTACAACAAGTTTCGTTTTTACGTTCTTGTATTTGAAATTATTTGATTCAAGATTTGAAATAACAGATTCACATCCTCTAAATTTTTTGGAGTAATAAAAAGTGAAAATTCCGCTCCTCAAGACTGAAACGTTATTCTTCTTCATTTCTTTCTTTTTGTCTTGGAATTTGAGATTTTTTTTTTTTGTCTTGGAATTATAGAGTGAATGTTATAATTCGTTGAAAATAATTTATAGCCTAAAGGAATGAATTATATAACACTTACCGTCTTGAAGCCATGATTCCTGCCTGTATTCTTGACTAGGGTATAAATCACTCCCTGAAACAAATAAATATATAAAGAAAATCATTTCTTCGACTATTCATACACGATCTTTATGCAACATCCACATGATATAATACAAAAACTATAAATATAACTATATAATAATTATACATATTATAGTAATGCACATAAATTGATTATAACAAAGCCGTAACGAATTGTATTATACGATTATTTGTTCCATTCTATATATATATATACATATACATGTGGAGGACAAAAGATTCCCAAAGATGAATCAGTCCAGTGATTCTGCATCGTGGTAGGCACAGACCAAGGAAGACCAAACCCTTGCTGCACAGGGTAGGTTACTAGGTGTTACTTTGCCCATCATTACCCTTAGATTTAGTCTCTAGTATATGGAGTGTGTTTAATGGGTATCCCTGCTCACCACGGGCAGTCCACTCATCGCTAATCTCGTTTAAGGTTGTCGTAAGTCCGTCTCTAATCTGCTCTGTGCTTAATTCTGAACTAGGTAGGTACTACTTAGGGTACTCAGTCATATATATCGCGTTACGCACCCCATTTTTATTTATTTATTTATTTTTTTTTTTTGACGAAACGATCGTAGGTGTAATTCAACGCTGTAATAACAACGATGAGCTTCGATTGTACCGTGGAAATTGATGACATGTGATTGTTCCGATTAGTTTTCTGATCAGATTTGTAGCGATAACGTGATTTGAACTACTGTAAGGGTGAAAATGAAAGAAAAAAAAATGAAATAAAAATAAAAAAAAAAAGATTTCAATATTTTTAGAGGCAAAGTTGTGATCGTAACCCGATTACCGTAGTGGAATTGCGGCATTATAGGTTCTGATTGAGTTACGCTACCCTCGAAGTAGTGGCTTATACCGTGGCATGCCAATGCTACAGCTCTACAAAGTGTCAATCATTGCAGCAGACGTAGACGACGACGACGACGAGGCGATGCTTGTGGAGGGGCGACAAACCTATATCTAGTATTATACACACATAGGTGACATGTATGTGCGCGTTTTGCCTTTATTTGCACATATATATATATAAATCGTATATAGCTAAAGCGTGAAAAATCCCTGGGGAGTCTTTGCGGTGATAATTTCTAACTTATTGAATTTCTCCCTTATAGCACGCGCTCCAGGGGGGAATCGGACACGTATTCTGAATTTCGTGAGGGTAGTGGGTCAAGGCTACTTATATGTAAGTAAAGATATTTCAACCCACTGAAATAGAAATTGATAGGAAAAGATTCCACTGATAATTATAATCAGAGAAAACTAGCCCTTAAATATTCTTACGATAATTTAGATTCTAATTAGAGTAGAGAGTAAGACTTCAAACGTGTCTTTTTTGATTTCCTTCTGTTCTTTTTTACGTTTTATCTGCACCTGGACTGGACTTTTAAATCAGTCTAAATAAATCTTTACGTCTTTTAAATTTTACCTCGATTTCATCTAGATTTTTTATTCAATCAATTTTTAATAGTATAGAAGTGTAATTAGTAAATCTAAGCATTAAAATGAGATGTTTTTAGTACATAAAATTGTGATCAGTAGTGCGGATCGGCCGCGTACGTTATAAACTTTCATGATATATATATAAATATATACCTATGTACCAGTTATGAGAGAATTTTCTGTCGTCCCCGCCTTTTCATTTCTGAGAAATAATATTGTTGCGTCAGTTGATGACGTTATGATAAAGATATCGACTTTGTGCTGTGCAAGTGACAGCCAGGCTGAATAAGGGGGACGACCTTCTCTCCGCGCTCGTATCTTGCGTATTCTATCAAAATGCTTCAAAGCCGACGGTACCGCGGTTCTCGTACCACGTGCGGTGAGATCAACGCAACAAGAAAACACAAAAAAAAAAAATAAAAAAATAATAAAGAAACTAGAAAAAATTGAAGTAAAGATCGTTTCTTATGCATATCGTTATGTTTTCTGCAATAATATATTTTTTTTTTCGTACATGATTCCGCAAAATAAAATGAAAATAACACATAAAAAAATGACCACTAATAATGGGGGGGAAAAAAAATAATCAAACAATTTGAAAAGGGAAATAAAAAGGTAAGGTACAACTTACCGTGTGTCTTGTCGACTCCAGAGGGTGACACGTAATAGCCGGAGGTGATAGAATGTACCGGATCACTCAGTCTGCTGTACCCGTCTCCGGTCTGAAACGAAAGAGATAGACGTTTTTAGTTACGATTTATACGGAAGAATTGCGGCTTATGAACGTCAATGAGTCTTCCAACACGCTGTGCGAAAAGTTCGATTTTTGCGATTTGCGCTCGGGCGAAAAACTTCACCCTAGTCCGAGAATCAACACTTTTGCACTAGTATCGAAAAGTACCATTTGGTTAATTAACAAATATATTTAATCAGGTACATGGAAGGCGAGAAGTTTTTTTTTACAAATTATTCTAATCAATCCCGAGTTTTTTTTTTTTTTTCAAAACGACGTTCTTTTGGATTCGAATCTATATATTATTATAGTTAATTGAATCAAAAATTGAATACCTATTCCAGAATGAAGATAAATTTCGTGATATAAGATGTGTACTAAATATCCAAATAGTGGATCATTCCTAACAGCAATGTGATTCGTAATTTCAAAACGAACAAAAAGCCCTTATGGATGAATCTGGAATTTTTTTTCATCTCAAATTGGTTCATCTTTTACATAAAGATACCAAGAAATTAGAAATCTGTAGGATGGAAATATACGCCGACTAGGAGATCCAGTCTTGTTCGTGAGTGTCGGGGCGTCGAAGAAGGCGAAGAGGGCGAAGAGGACAGAAACAGAGTGAGGGGAAAGAGCGAAGATGGGCGCGGAGGACATCCGGTGACTGATTGGAACGCTTCCTCTCCGCGGGGCAATCTTGTGGTAAACCAGGTTATCTCGCCTTCACCAACATATACTCATATCTAGATCTATCTACGTACTACCTATGTATGTAAGTATGTATGTGTGTGTGTGTGTGTGTATATATAGTGCTGAAATATTTCAACGAGAATCAGATTTACGCCATTCCCATTATTTTTTTTTTCTCCATAAATTGTTCGCTGGAATGAAAAATTTCAACGTATCACAGTGTAAAACAATGACAATGTCTTCTTGACTTCTGCAGACCACGTTTGGGCCTGTCTAACGTTAATCTATCCCCAATTTACCACAAAATCCAGAGTTAACTTTCATGGAACACTATTTAGTGCTTGAAGAAATTTTTCGAAGAATTTGCTTCACATTTTATAAAATAATCAGTTGATTATAAATTGTGAACAATTTGACTGAAATTCTCTCTGCAATCTATTGAGTTATATGAGAAAACGGTTTCGTAGTTATTGAACTCCCTTAAATCTGGTTCCAATCTATATGTACATACATCGTAGTTTTCCGATAGTATGGAAGCTGTTATTGTTAATGATTAATTATTTACAGACGACTCGAACCTTTGCTTACGAGTATTTAGTACACCCACGTGTTTGATGCTGAAAAAAAGAACGAAGAACGAGTATGAGAAATTGAGCGGAGATCCTTACGATGGGAAATGCAGCCTACAGGGAATTATTCCATATGGAAAAGACACGCGACAGTGTTTGCATACTCAGCTTACGCGTCATTAGCTGGTTAACTTTATTAATGCTACTCGATTGACTGTCACCCTTCAAAAAAACTGCACCCCTTTGCAGACTCTATGGTGCATTCTATACCTATATGCGTATACATAGATATTTAGGTATGTAATAAATATGGGTATAAACTAGGGTGGTCCTTAATTCGGTCATATCCGGAATTTCAATGCTTCTATAGGCCAGAACGTCTCCAAATATATATAAAAAAAAATCGCAGGTTCCTATCTTAATTCCAAATACCACTCCAAAATCTTCGAATTAACTTCGATCCTACAGTACGAATCTTTACATAAATCTATTATAAATACGTAAACGTTGTGTAAAGTATATAGAATTTCTTGCATAGAGTCAAGTTCTCGAAGCCAAGTTGACGACAGACTGTAAAGTTTATACAGACTGTCTTTTGTTTTTGACATTTTCGATTTCGCTTAGGCCGCCCATAAGACTGCACGTCGTGTTTCTCTAACATCAATTTCATTCCAAATTTAATTGCCAATCACATACATGATCTGTCTGCAGAATAATCTTCGAAACAAAACGTTTGATCCGGTATACGAAGTTATTTTTCTTTATTTATAAATTTGCAAAATAAATATATATATATTTTTATCTATAAAATAATGTACTTTCAACGATGATAATATGTTGTATAAAGGTATACGTCTTGTTGTATAGATGACGGTATACCGCGCCTATAACAAGAAGAGAAGAACTCGTACCAATTAGCTAATAGCTGTTCTTCTCTGGGTTCCATAGTCGAGCCAATTTTCTGCACTCTGTTGTTCTCTCGTTTTAGTAAACTCCATTGTTTAGCCCCTGGTCAGCCGTGTTATTCTTTTCGCACTTCACCTCCGTACAGAAATAGGGAGACCTTTGGCTTCTTTCCCAACTGTTACCACTCGCGTATATAGACCACATTTCTAAATTAACGGTATACCATAGAAAAAAAAAAAAAAAAGAGTCAAAGAAATAGAAAAACTTGATCCCTATCCTGTACACAGAATAATAGAATCCTCAGCTTTTCGATTTTCAGGTCATTCACGGTTTGGAAAATTTCCTAAATATAATTGCTATAGTTGTATCGAATTTTATTTTATTTTTTTACTATTAATTTATACCAACGGATGGATTATTACTCCGCTTTCTTGTCTAACGATGACAAATTAGTTAGCGTTATAATTACTATTAATAGCCGTTGTTTTAACGCTGGTTTATATTCACGATATCAATTAATATTAATTGCAATGCCTGCTAATATTACTGCTTTTACTGCTGCAGAGCTCGTTAGTGGGGAAGAAAGAAAGAAAAAAAAAAAAAATCATTAATTATTAAACATAAGAATTATTTTTTAATCAAAAATATTTAAGTGACTCCAAAATCTATAATAATTAAGAGAAAAAATGATAGCGACACTAGACTCGTATTAGGTATAATTCATGTATGGACTTATATGCCTAAAAATTTTGTGGTCACGTAAGCCAAAACTAACCCGAACAGACATAGAAGATTATTTGATAATTAACTGAACAAACACGCCCTTTAGTTGCCCCCTCGATCCTCAACGCTCAACCCTCAACCCTCGACTCTCACCCTTACTATATCCGTAGTGCTTTTCACGTCTGTGGCTTGCTCCGGTACATACCTACCTACCTAGCTGGCTACTACTCCACTATATACTTAGATAAGTTATATACAACTATTTCCTCCTCGCTGGTATTGTCTTCGTATTTCACACACATATTACATTAGATAGTATATATATTAGGGTGATTCAGAAAAAAAAAAAAAAATTATTTTTTCTTCCAAACAGGCTCAAAAGTTTCATTCAGGTCAAAAAGTATGCCTGTTAAAATTTGAGCTCTTAATATTAATATTGAGTTGCTCCTCATCGCACTTTTCGATTTTCCATAAGAATAACATGGGATAGATCATTTTTGCTTCTTCTGATTTTTATAACTAGGAAATGACACATCACACAGAGAGTCTACAGACACATTTTTGTAGGGAATTGAACGCTCTACAAAAAAGTTCCGAGTAATTTTCTAATAAGTCCATTCGTTCAAAAGTTATTCAAGGTCAAATTTTAATTTATTTTGATTGATTTTAATTTTAATTTTTTCAATTTTTGGTTTTTTATTTTTTTTTATTTTTCATTTTTCATTTCCCAACAAAAATATGTCTGTAGATTCTTTGTGTGACGTATCATTTGCTAGTTATAAAAATCAGAAGAAGCAAATATAATTTATCCTATGTTATTCTTATGGAAAATCGAAAAGTGCGATGAGGAGCAACTCAATATTAATATTAAGAGCTCAAATTTTAACAGGCATACTTTTTGACCTGAATGAAACTTTTGAGCCTGTTTGGAAGAAAAAATAATTTTTTTTTTTTTTTCTGAATCACCCTAATATATATATATATATATATACAGAGAGAGCTGTCAGGTATGTGTCACTCGTTGTCAGTCTACAGACCACGTGGTCAAGGTATATATGTAGTACATTCTTGTTGACAGCTTTTGGGTGGGCGAATAGAAGTCCTATATTTTGGTCTTCATGCCACTGACGATTGCAGTAGAGACTGAAAGCTTCGACAATTGTGGAATAATGTGTTTGGACTCTGGCTTGACCCTTACAAATAACAATTATATGTTTGGCTTAGATTTAGGGTACCTATACGTACTTCCGATTTGAAGTATCCTTTCATTTAGGGGGTTTCACTTTATTCATGTGACATCAAATTCACGTTATAATTTACGGATGAAAGTTGATCCTAACTTTTACACTGACTCCTATATCCGCAAACGTAGGAAAAAGAAAATTTCGTTTTCAAATTTTAATGCAGTGATTCAGAAAACGTATCTTTTCCTTCAGTATAATGAAGCCATGAAAGTCTATTCCACTTTAGACTTCTGCCTAATTGAATTATTATTTTGTTATTTTTATATTAATCTTTTCATTTTTTATATATAATTAATTCTGCTATTTTGCCCCTCAGAATTATGAGACAGTATATACGTAAACCTGATCGGTAAGACGATTTAATGATTGAGAGTAGGATACAACCCCGTCGCGTCGCATGGACATGGTCTCGTGCTGAAGAGATTGATGTATATTATGATAGGAGTAATAATCATTAATTGCGACGATTGTACGTATGTATATTATACAGTAGCCTATGTACAGTGTAGAATACAGACACGAGTTGATTCGTTCCCCTCGACTTTGCCCGCCCCAACGATCATGGGAACACCGAACAGTTAACACTGGTTGCTGGTCATTGAGTGGTGGCATATGTTGAGTTGTATACCGATCTGTGGGAATCGAGGATCTTTAAACCAAACTATGAACAGACACAACGATGAGTGACGCAGTAGTTTTTTTTTTTTTTTTTCTGATTTTTTCGTTACATTTATAAGTCGCGATTTTATGTATTTGACAAACATCAGAAATTCCATAAATTTTACTTGTATTTTTTCGAGATCGAGAGGTCAACAAGCTCGACTGTCCTGATTTGACCGAAAAATTTAATCAGGCAATATTAACGTGCAATAATAATAACTGGACCCCCAAAGAACAGGAAATGTATAAAATTGTTTTTCGTCCCCTCCCCCGCCGTTATTTTTTTATCATACAAGTATACAAAATTAATACCATGGAAGTTAGAACTTTGCTGTTTTTCCCTCCCCAACGACAGCTCTTCGTCCTTCCAGTAGGAATATCGTGAAACGTATTACAGGGTGACCACCCGCGGTTCCGGAACGCGTTCTCTGTCTCCCTAACGGCTCCGGGACTATTCATAATCGTCCCATGTGTATGTCTATCTATGTCTATATACATATATATTAGGGTGGTTTTTTTTAAACGAATATTTTTTTTTTTCAACTCCCCATTGAAAATCTTGTAGTAGACGTCGAAAAAGGAATCCTGTCCAATTTTTAGCTCTTAATTCAAATTCTAAGTACTCGACCTTTTCTTTTTAAGTTTTCCCATGCTAAAAGCATGTAAACATTACGAATTTTTCTTTCGCCGCGCACAACTTAGCCGCATCTCGATGGATTGTTCTCATCCAAGACTCACTTTACAGAGAATTTAGTGTTCTTCAAAAGTGCCTTAGGTAGTTTGGCTGTGGTTTCAACCGCTGCACCTGTGTGAGCCTTCAAAGTCGATTTTATGCATAATTCTTCTTTCTTACTGTGGGCGAATAAACAGTTAGACTTGGAGAAAAAAACTTTTTGGCGATTTTGTAGGAAATTTATTTCTCTACAAAAAAAGTCCTATGAATAAAGTCTCTCAAACCAGTATTTCAAAAGATACAAGGACTTCGATTTTTTGAAATATGAAATTCTAACAAAATGTCAAGTTCAATATTTTCGAATCAATCAAACTATCATGGACACTTTTGAAGAACGTTAAATTCTCTGTCAAATGAGTCTTGGATGAGAACAATCCATTGAAATGCGGCTGAGTTGTGCGCGGATAAAGAAAAAGTAGTAAGATTTAGATGCTTTTAGCATGGGAAAACTTAAAAAGAAAAGGTCGAGTACTTAGAATTTGAATTAAGAGCTAAAAATTGGACAGGATTCCTTTTTCGACGTCTACTACAAGATTTTCAATGGGGAGTTGAAAAAAAAAAATATTCGTTTAAAAAAAACCACCCTAATATATATATATATATACACGGAAGATGCACCCTGGTTCAGTCTCTCGGAGCTTGGGGGGTGACAATTACGCGTTTAAACATTACAAAAGGGGTTTCCCCGTGGGACGCGGCATCCGAGCGTGGAGGCGCGTGCCGAGGCAATTGACTCCATGGACCTAGACTCCTAGACTCATGGGGTACGTGTCTTCTCCTCTCACATACTATACATATATGTTGAGAAAACCCATCGAATATATATATATCTGTACAACGATTATATTTATTATTGGTCCATTGTACCCTCAAGAGTATAATATGTGTACAAACTTCAGTTTTGACTCCTCACACGATTGATCATCCCTGATGCAGTCTTTCGAATCTAATATCTATGTATAGATTTGCTTGTACTTAATAACGTTTATTCAAAACGATCGAATCTACTGTAAACGAATTTCGTTTTCGTTTTTTGTGTTTTTTTTTTTTTTTTCATAATTTTGGCGAGGAGCTAATCATTCCAACTATTTGGTGTACAAATAAATCCAATTGAAATTAATTTCTCGACTGATTTTAGAACAATTTCAATGAGTTCAGTTATTGAATGATTTCATTGCTTTCATAGGATACCTATAAGCAAATTATTCCATATATGATTATCAGGCGATTTCTGAATTCAAATTATTCATCATGTCGTTTCAAAATGCGATTTTAGAATACCAAAAATCAAATGATTTCCAACGATTCATTCTTGATTTAACACAACGGCAGTTTAATTATTTTTCATGAGAATAAATTGGGGCTAATTATACACTGTGGGTATATCAATTAAATATATCAGGTGAATCTACAGGAACAGTGAATAATTTTTAACTGCATTATACGATATTAGAAAAGATATTCTAAATTATGAAAAAAAAAAGTCTAGAAACAATAAAAAGAAGTTTGGAAAAATGAAAAGCGTCTTACCATTCTATTAAGATCCGCCGTGTTGTCTGCGGGCACTTCTTGATCAGGCAGATTCATCATGGCGAATTAATAAATCACTTAATTAGATTGTTTAATATTTTTATTTCTTTTTCGTTACGTTTTCTTTATTTATTTTATCTCCACGAAAAACCGAGAGAATAATTAGGGAAAAATATATTGAAAAAAAATTATAAGATATTATTAAGGTTCATATATAGAACTGATATACATGGGAGATATTTATCTTAAATTATTGCAGTTTCTCGTAATTACAGGCCTTCATCGCCTGTATATATTTACGGTTATTTACATCTAGGTAGTATATAACGTATATATAATATAAAGGACCTCCTCGCGTACGTCGGAGCCTTTATAGTTTGTTATGACAGGTCGCGATCAAAGATAGAACTGATAGCAGTAGCAGTCTGGTGATTTGATCCCGTACAACGTCATCCTACGTTTCAACCCCTCGCACGATTTCAAATCCCCCTCAAACCTTCCCCTTCTCTTACAGCGTTTCGCTAACGCCCGTTTTCGCCACCCTTATAACTAAGGGATGTTTCAAGCTACAATCCGTCGAATAGACGGTTGAGTTTTTGAACGTCCCGCCTACCCCGTGACGTCAACGAGCTTTCGTTTGCGTCGGGGTGGTGGCCTCTAAACAGGGGCTACGCCCGTAGCTACAATTCCTATACGCCGATTGGTTCCTACGCTTTATTTTACCAGGGGTCTGATATTTTCATGCGGAAAATTCCGCTCGAGAACGAGAGATAGAGATTATATATGTATGAATTCTCAGTATATGTATAGATATATATTATATATATATAATATATATAGTGTATTATTACCTGTACCTGGAGAAGCAGCCCATACTTCTCGGTAATCCGGTGACAATCTCTGCACCGCTCGTATATTTCAACATTTTTTATTTTTTTTTTTCCTATTATGGTGTATGTCGAATTATTATTTTCTTCAAATCAAATTCGAATGCCGGAAATGGCCTGATAGCATTTTTTTCTTTTTTTTTCTTTCATTTTAATGTTTCTATATATTTCTTGTTCCATTTTTTGATTTGTTCGTAAGCCCAAATCAATGGAATATGCATTGAAAAGCTTTTAGCTATTATGTAATGATCGATAACGATTGATTTCTTTTATTTTTTACCCCCTTTTAACCATGCATAATATACGAAATCAACGTTTGGACGAAAGTTTCGGATTTCGAATAGATTTTAAGCGTAGTTTAGAAAGCTTTATGATTCTTAGAATATAATTCTACTTTTGTAAACTATCTGTTGCCAGTTTCGCGCCAAAAAATTTTAAACTATTCGCATAATATAAAATCTCGAATTTTAACAAGATTATCTCTTTTCTTATGTTATTATTCTTCCGCATTTCATTTTACTGCCGATAAATACAATTCTGTGTACGAAATATTCACTATAAGACGTAATCCATGTATATTGATAAGTTCTGGGGGCTTATTCTGTAACTTCATAGCTGCGGAAATAACTGCAAAATAGCACTGAAATCATGAAAAACAATAGGCGGCTTCCAATGAGCTGCTTCTATTTCATGTTTTGTGCAGCTATTCTGCAGTTATGATAGCACCAGAGTTACAGAATCAACTCCCTGATCTCCTAGATCTACAATAATCAATATCCACGCATTCTAATATGCCGCGTGATATTACGCGCAGAAATTTGCTTCCTATATTGTAGAATATTTGCTTTACCATTAGCCACAATTGTCGAGATCGATTGTAAATGAACATGTCAATTATTACCGACAGTTGGTGAAGCTGTTAGTGAATTTTAGACCCTATGATGCTGGTTAGTAGATGTCTCAGCAAGCGTTTAGATTTTGAAACCGTACTAAACCACTCTACAAAACGTTTCAATAATCTAAGAAAATGTAGCAAGCAAGTCAAATTGGGTGGGGGCGAAGTGCAGCTGATAACTTTCGACCGCTTCTGCTCCTCATGAGGAATTTTCTGATGTAAGAAAACACGTTTACGTGTTTACCGAATATCGGATCGCTTTGATGAGGCGTAAAGTGCGTTTGAATCTTTGACTATAATCATGGTGTTGGTGCGCGTTGACTTCAAACCAATATTAAAGTGTTAAAAGTGGTTAAAACCCAAAGCCGAAGACCCCTGTCTTAAAAGTTCACGTTCATTTAGCTGGACAAAATCTATAACCTAGTCAAATTACCGTAATATTACATCACCGTGAGTATTAAACGCGCCTTGATTATATCTAAAAAGAATCTATTTCACACAATCATTATTACTCATATCAATAAAGAGCGTGACACATAGTCTAAGGAACAATTTATTGGTTAGAATAGCTAACTTACGACCTTGAACTAATTTGAACACTGATCAAATATTCGCATGTAGTAGTAGATTCTCGGTTAATCGGTTTGAAGAAAATTTTCTCGTTCAAATCTCATCGTACATAGCTTCTGAAACACGTGTGTAAAGTTAAGTATCATGTTTTATAAAGCTTCTATCAACAGTTTAAAAAAAAAAATCTTTTTTTCTTTTTTTCACGTACGTATAACATAGGTATACATGTGACATATCTAGTTCACTGAGAGACAAAATTGCCACTTGTATTATTATCTTTCGATATATGTATCACGTAGTACGTACGACTATTATTAAGTTAATAAACTATATCTAAGTACTTGTACACACAGCTATTTCTCATACGATTTTATAACACTGTTTATAATCAGAGATTTTAATTTATTCGTATTTATTACAGAGATTTATTATTATCATAATATTTATCCACTGCGGTGAAAGATTCATTTAATCTCTCCTGAAAAAGAAGAAAAAAAATGTTGAAAAATGTTTTGCCAAAAAAAGAGATTCTTAAAATTGTTAAGTTTTGCTTTTTTTTTTACCGATTCGGAAGCAGTAGCGAGGAAACTTATATATCTACAGTTATTTTCAATTCACTATAATCCCAGACACACAGTAGATAATTATGATTACAATTATCAGTAGGCATTAAACATATAAATATATATAACATGATTTGAGTTATCGAATCATTAGACAGACTAGATTACATCATATTATGAGATTTTTTAATATAAATTATCAAAGAAAAGAAAGAAAAAAAAAACACAAATTATATTTTCTAAATAATTAGAGATATTTTACTTTTATCGCAGGATAGTCGTGGGTAGTAATGCCCAGGGTGTGTTTGTGAGATGTGCCAAGCCAGGCTCTCCGAAAAATCTTACCGACCTTTAGCCGGGTCTGTTCCACCGTCAACATCCTCGACTTATATAAAAGAGCCTAAAGATGTCAGCGGTGGAGGCACCACCATTTATCCGTACTATCGAGTGGGATATGATGGACAAAAAAAAGTTCTTCCCTCTCAGTATGCTGTCGTCGTTCTCAGTTCGATGCTGTCTTTATCCGTTGACAGTTATAAAAACACGATTGCAAATTCAAAGAAAAAACCACATGTATTCAGGTAGAATACCTACCCATCTCTCTTCTCTTCAAATTTTACATATTTTTAAATTAACTAATGAAATAAACTTGTTCCAGGCATGATAGACGCCTACAAAAAGATCTACAAGATGGAAGGGTTCGGAGGACTGTACAGAGGCTTTTGGATCAGTTCTATCCAGATAGTATCAGGGGTCTTTTACGTATCGACTTACGAAGGCGTTCGACATTTTTTGGGACAGGACCCATTCACCGCCCAATTAGATTCACGGATAAAGGCACTGATTGGCGGAGGTGCTGCTAGCGTTGTTGGACAGACTATTGTCGTGCCGTTTGATGTTCTAAGTCAGCACTTGATGGTTCTTGGCGTCAGCACAAAGCATGGAAAACTAGTAGTCGACAAGGTGAAAAGAGACTAAAAGGAATTAAAGTCATACAAATCATCCCTAATCTTAGCTTCTAATGTTTATTAATTCAATTCAGACTTTCCTGTATCTAATCGTCGGTTTATATGAACTAAAGTTGATTTGTTTTCATCCAACAGATGGGAATGAACCCCTTAGGGCTGACTTTAGACCCTGGAAGATCGCGGGCATTCATTGCTGGTGAAATAGTTCGACTTATCTATCAGCGCGATGGACCTAAGGGATTCTATCGTGGCTACGTTGCTTCTCTGTGTGCTTATGTACCGAACAGTGCACTTTGGTGGGGATTATACACGTTTTATCAAGGTATATTATCAAAACGATTGAAGGAAGATAAAAACATGGAATGAAATTGACTATTCAAACAAATTTCTGCCATATATGACTAAAAAAATGTTCAAATTCGTGGCATTTCGATATATTCTATATCATAAAATGCAGAAAATTGAATTCGGATGTACTAATTTGGTAAAAATGTTGTTTTCAGATGAAATGGTTCGAGTTTTGCCGGTTTGGGTATCACATCTGTTAATCCAAGCAGTAGCTGGTACATTGGGTGGTTTTACAACGACGATAATAACTAATCCATTAGACATAGTCCGAGCAAGACTTCAAGTGCAAAGACTAGATTCAATGTGTAACGCGTTTAAAGTACTCTGGGTAGAAGAGGGCTTTCAGATGTTTACCAAAGGTCTTTCAGCCCGTCTTGTTCAATCGGCTTGCTTCAGTTTTTCAATTATTCTAGGATACGAAACTATAAAGAGAGTCAGTATAAACGAAGAATACAAGAGTTATGTTCGTTGGTGAAGATTTCAGATAATTTATCCACTGCAATGCTTTGCTCTAAATAAATTTATACGGTAAGCGTATATTATTGAACGAGTTTGCAGCTAATTTTTGACTAAAAAATCTATCGGTAATAAATAAAATGGGATATTTAGATCCATTTATTTCCTTAAATCGAAGAATTTTTTTATCTTCTATCAAGAATTAGAGATATTTTATATCCGCGAAAATTAATTTATACATAAACTAATATATTACATTCAATCTAGAATCACGCTAAGTAGAGTTGTTATTTAAATAAAACTGATTATTATGCGTAACTAAAACTAATTTATTACGAATTAGTCACGGAAATAAAATATTGAAAAATTAAAAATATGCGAATACGAACTAGCTGACGTTATAACGCGAAATTTGTTTTATTTTTTTTAACGATAAGAGAAAATCTTTACTAAAATATCGAAAGAAGGCCATTTCTTTCCTTTCCTGAACGTGGAACGAACATACTATATATATATATATATATGTACGTATATTTACGTTAAAATCTGCAAGTCGTAGCCTAAAGTCAAAAATGTTGTATATATTATATATTGTATAATGAATCCTACAGTATAGTTACACGTAGTGTACATAACACTGAGTAATAAACAAATAACTAATTAATATTATAGTAGTTGAATTTTTGTAACCGATTTTAATCTCATATCTTTGTCTATACATACATAGTTAGAAATTATTTATTAGACTGACAATTACACGGTACCAAAAAAAAAATTAAAAAAAAAGAGAATAAATTTAAAAAAACGTTGAATATAGTTAAAATAATTTCTATATTCGATAGCCAATTTATTATTACACACATTATAATGTTTAGAAAAATAATTATTAGGTAATTCTTTCTCCCTTAATAGAAGATTTATTATTATTATTGTTATTATTGTTCTTATTATTATTCTTATTCTTATTATTATTACTAGATAGATACTATAAATAAAATTAATTTATTTAGCGGCAGTATTTACGTAATAATGTTTAACAGAAAATTAGCAATAAAATTTAAGGAATAATTTTAAGAGTTTACGGATGTTTAGATTTGCGAGGATCGATCATGATAACGAAAATGCATTTTATGTGTATTATACAATAACTATTATACTATATGTTAAACGTCTGCATATACATACATAATATATGAAGAAAACTATTTCGTAAATACAGAGAGAAAGAGTTTTACGATTATCAACTAGTCGTTATTAGATATATTCATATTTGAATACGTATTATTATTGAATGCCTCCGTTATCACGATATTATAATACCAAATAATAATGAAATATTATCACTTGAAATTTCAAGTTTTAAATAATTTAATGAATTTTAAAATCGAGTTGGGCCGGTCCTGACGACGATATGCAACCTACTACCATATAAAAATATAGCTACCAATCTTTGAATAAGACAATGATTTTATTATTTTTTTATTTACAATTGATATGATTTTGAAAGATTTCTGAAAATTTATTTGAAAAATTCATCAAAAACGATGCTTTTGCTATTAAAAAAGAAGAAAACAAAAAAACTATTTATACGTATTATACAGCATTATAATAATAAATTTATTATACAAATCGTATTTATAAATCAATACGATCAATTCACATGTACATACTACAAATATTATCTTCTACGTAGTACGTAATATACTATATCTAATATCGATAATAAAAGGAAGAAAAAAATTAAACTTATTTCAACACTATACGTCGACATATTTTCACCAATCTAGTCGTATTATATCATCATTATATTGAAAACAATAGTTTCGTATAAGTTTGTGAATATTGATTTTCTGTTATATTATTATTCGTCATGAATGATTGCAAGCCTTAATTTAGAACTACCTATATACTAGGTATATTGTTTCATATCATTTTTGTACCTTAGCAGTTCAGTTTATAAATTTTTCATTTTCATCATATACGAATCGGTTTTTAAATACATGTCAATCAGTTTACGATGTGTTATTCGAATTACCTGTCGATTTTGCCGACTAAATACTACAAGTAAAATAAAAAAATATGAAAATGATGATTACAGATTGCTGATTGATGACAAAGGTGTGATGATCCATAATCATGATTTTATCAAGCGGAGATATTAGATGAAAATCTTCTTCTTCTTCTTTTTTTCTCCGTAATAAATGAAATTTAAATAATTTTACAGTATAATTAAAATCGTCGAATGGTTGAGGCTTGTGAAAAGTATAACTACGATTTAGAGTTTTCAAATTAAAATGATAAAAATGATAAAATGACGTAATTATTGTATTAATTAGTTGAAACAAAAAAAAAAAATTATGAAACCTATACAATATCATCAGTTATGTAAGATTTTTGAAAAGGGGGATAAAGTCCTGATTGTAATGACGCATCGATATCTTTAGTCAACTCTAAATAATTCCTGTGTGTATGAAATAAAATGATGAACGTATTTGATGTGCAAAAATGACGCAAAAAAAAAAAAACTTCGACATTGTTTAGTACGGTGAAAAAAATACCATAATATTAAATTTTTGATTTTCCACTATGCCTATAAGAACGAAAGAACCGGCCCTCAGCTAAACTCAGCTCGAAATTACATTAGAAGTCTCGCGAAAAAGAAAAACAGAATTGCAGTCAACATCGTTCCAGAGTTGCTCGAAGCTCCGTCTGTAATAATCGAGATATAAAACAATATAGACAGTATAGTTAAAAATCAATCAATGAAACTTTGAATTGATCTCCATTATCAAGTAATCAATTCATTTATAGGTACATAAATATGTTATTCTCACTGCAGTGCTTCGATGTATTTCCAGATTTGCATTTGCAAATTCCTTCTGAACAGACAAGTGCATCTGCTTGATCCTTAAACTCTGCCATGTAGCATTGAAAGTCGTTTGCACAGCCCTGGAATATGCCTTTAAAAGAGAATTTGAATTGTGTTGAATTTTTTTTTCCTTTTTTCTCATTTTTTGGAATCATTTTTACAAAAAATATTGATAGTTACCTGCAGTTCGTTCACATTTCCCATTGCCTAAGGAATAATGATGATTCGTCAAGCATTGACAATGATTGTTTATGCACTGAGCACGGTTCAAATTATCAATGCATTCGTCATTCCTTTGGCAACGATCACCCTCAGCCATTGGCCCTAGGGTTGAAGTAAAAATAAAGTACGTTAATTAATCGATCTGTAATTATTCCGATCAGAATGAAAAAAATTCAAAGTAGATGAGATTTTCAGTACCGTTTTGTTATACGAATAATAATCATTAAATTTATTGGGTATAATTGAAGCAGACATTTATTATATTGTACATATAATAATACGAAAACTATGAGATCTGTATATTCCCAGATAATGCAAGACTGAAAGTTTCCTATTAGATAATGTCTTTATGAGCAACTTATAGATTTGTGGTGTCTGGGTTTTGCAGTATTTTAAAAATGAATTTACTATCGCGGAAGGTCCTCAAACGTGTGCGAAATAGTTGAAAATTATGTGCGGGGTTTTAATTGAACGTCTATAATCGGCATGAATATGATGAAATATTGACACACGATAATTTGAATTGAGAAAAAATATACGATATTATATGCAAACTCAGAACGTGACTTATTGAGCTTTCACTGGTTTGTTTTATCAACGATTTACAAGTCACTTATTTGGTATAAACATTTTTCGAGGATTTTACGTGCCCGGAAGAGTAACACAAACCACAAGCACACAACCGTAGATACGCTATACGTGGTGATGAAAGAGATCTTTTAAATAGATCGAGATGTTTACAGGCTGTGGTTTGTGGTCCAGAAATACGAGTATACAGGGTGTTACAACTAATTATGTCACCCCGACGGGTGGTGATAGGGGGAATCTTAACTAACGTTTTCGATATAGGAATCCATGTCCGGAAAGTTGATGTTACCTGGATAAGAAAGATTCAAAGATTTCGGCGAACCCCTGCAATGCTTGCTCACAGGCGCGACGAAATCGTCGAGGATTTAGATATAATCTTATAAGTCTAATTCAACTATTTATTAACAACATAATGAATCTAACACAGTGTTTAAAATATCATAGAAAATAAGTATTTTCGTCGTTAGTTTCAACAAAAAACAACCAAGCTGCATTTGTATTTATTGATAACAATCCGGAAGTGATGGAAAGAGTGGGGGAGTCTATACTTCGTCGCTGCAGACTTTGCGGCCAGCAGAATAGGGGGGCACTCTGAAAACTTGCTACACTGATAACTTTCGTGTGGTTAATTAGTGTTATTTTTCTGTTCTTTCCGTTTGACCAAAAAATGTGATAATACTTGGGTTTTTTTTGTTGAAATTTACGACGGAAATACCAATTTCCTGTGATATTTGATACGCTGTGTCAGATTCATTATGTTGTTAATAAATAGTTGAATTAGACTTGAATTATTTCTAAATCCTCAACGATTTCGCCGAGCCTGATAAGCAAGCGTTATACAGGCGTTCGCCAAAAACTTTGAATTTCTCTCATCAAGGTAACGTCAACTTTCCGGACATAGGTTCCTAGAAAATATTAGTTAATGTCTCCCCTATCACCACCCGTCGGGGTGACATAGTTAGTTGTAACACCCTGTATACTGTGTTTGAAGTATTATAACAAACCCTATACGTAGCGTCATTCATTACAATATTTTGTTATAGAATTCCTTATTTTTTATCAATTATATTCATAGCTTCAAATAATTATAAAATGATGTAACTTACTTGCGAGACAGTTCGATGAATTCGTTATGTCTACTGTGAAGGTATCCTTACACGCGCAAACATTTTGTCTGCATTCCGCATTCGACATTAAAGCACACATTGCATTGTCCTCGCAGTATAAACCGACGGCTGAAATTAATGATTATATTTTAAATGATCAGAAAATTATTGTCCTCCTTATTTAAAATATTGACTGATTGATGCCAGCTATAATCCCGCGGAATCTGTTATAGACGTTTAGTATTAATAGTTGTTTTATGAAATTTTTGCGGAAACATTTGCAATAGTATTTTATTACATGAATTCTGAAACATTTAATTACGATCGTTTATCAGAACAATTATAATTTATTATATAGTTATATCAATTAGAAACTACATATTTTACAGTTCCAGGAAAGCGTTTGAATCATATTATACATATATAAGCAAAGAATATGAATCATGTATGGAATATAAGCGACAAGTTTTTATCGGTTCAGGTACACATAAGTGAATCGGCAAGATATCAATTAAATTTAGCGAGGAGAAAAAAAAAAAGGAAAAATACGTAGTAGCTTCACTATATACGTAAACCTATGCTTCTGATTAGCTATTTTTTCCCCCAAACGAATACACCGCCTAATCATACGCAGCTCGTTTTATCTGACTGGGTTATCGCTGCTATGTTAAGCCAGAACTATAGCTGGAAGATATTACTCACATATTATCACAGTTGAAAATATTAATTTTCACTCAATTTATAGGTGAAAAATTAGCGTTTTACAGACGAAAGAAATCGGTTCTTACAAATTTTTTGAATCATTATTTTTCTATGATGATAAATAATTGTAAAACTTACTTGGAATGCATGTGCCGAAGTCTGGAGTAGGTAAGTAATTTGGTTCGCAAAGGCAAGTGAGTTGCGATCGGCAAAACGCGTGATTGATACAGTGAAAATCTCGTTCGCAAGCTTCTCCGACTTTAGAAGCTCCGTTGATGACTGTAATAAAAAAGAAATAAAAAAATTCATGTTTATTAATTGTGCAGAAATTTTGCGGACGTTTTTTAAGGGATGAAAACTCCGGAAATTAGCTATGTTAAATATAACACATTTCGATCAACACTCGAATACTTACGTTGTCCAAAAGTCAGAGAACAAAAACTCGAAAACACTAGATAATAAAAAACTGTTATAATTTGAGATGACATTTTTCTCTGGAGCAGAATAGCTGTCGTACGATTACGAGTCGCGTGCGTAACTTATATTACTGTGTGACTGCGCGATGCATAGAGGCGCGAAGAATGGCCACGCCAAGATAGTAGAGATAAAAATATTTCTTATCTTTTATCATTTTTATCATATTTTTCTTTTTTTTTTTTCTTTCTGATGTTTTTTTATTTCATTCCCGCTGCTATCTGCTATCTAATTTTAAATTGAGACTCGCCCGGCAACAATACCTATGTGATAAAGCGCATCGTTAACGCATGCTGCTGAATAAGTATAAGCGTCACTGAACTCGGTTCTGCATAATTATGACTGATATATTTTACTTTTTTTTTTTTTATTTCAAACCTAGGCATATCGTAAATTTCTTTTTTTATTTACACTGTAATAACGAAGAAGAATTAATACCTCATAAAATCTGGAACCCTTTTTTCAACTCGGAGAAAGTGTTTTCAGGGCAAAGACTATCTATAGGAGTAAATAAAATTCAAATTAAGGAGCCAAATGCTGAAACCATCTCGCTTCTCTTTAACTATTTTGAGTTCTGACAGAATTTGAAAGACAGGTGGCTAAAAAAATTCAATCAATCAATATAAATGTGTAAAAATGATATCTATTTGACAAAATGTTACCACCGAAATCCCATTTCGCCTGTATGTAAATGTAGGTATGATACAAGTTCTGTAAACTGTTAAGTGAATTGCTACGAACATTGCATGGTGGGGGGCAATCTTTGCGAGGAAAAGTTGGGAATAAAAGTGGGGGAAGAGTGGCTGTTACCGATCATTCGAAAGACCAGCAAAGGTCTTGTGTTAGCGACTTTAGTCCCGATCAGTCGATGAATATATCCACGTTAACCGATCAAGTGCAGTTTCATTAAATTGTAGATTTTCGTCGCGAAGATATATTTGAAAAAAATTTTTAATCAATCATCGATACCAGGATGAAGTACCTATTCTGGGCAGCGTTCATCCTCTTACTGGACGTCTCTATATCACAAGGTCAGTAAGTTTACTAATAAATAGCAATAAATAGCGATTTTTCAAAAACTATAAATTTTTGTTTTTTTTCGTATGTATTGTGTCACAATTTTCTGCTTGCTCAATGTTTTATGTATTCGTTTGTGATAATTTAATTGTCATTAACAGATCATATAGTTGTCCGGCAAACACGTGTTGCCCGTAAAATCTTCGACCGTTAAAACCGCAGGGTTCCGTTTAACAATATTTGTTATAAATATTCTTAGTATTTGTTGAAAAAATAAAAATAAAAGAAAATGTATATAAGATTTTTTGCAAAACTCGACGTTTCTATTACTGTAAGCTGGTTTTTGAACAATCTGAGATATACAACGGTATACGAATTACTCCGAAAACTATAAGTTCGTTGAAATTTGAAAAACTATATTGATATTTTTTTTTTCTCAGTTATAATGTATAAAGGTGAATAATGCGAAGGTGAATAATGCGAAGAATAGGTATTACAGTTACAACTCATGATTTTGTTATGTGTATAGTCACAGCCTACGGTCAGGCATGGTTACGTTTGTATTATGACTAGTCTCGTGTTCATGGAATTCCTTGGGCAGGATTTCTAGCGGTGAAACGACTAACATAAGTACAGCTGGTGCTGCTCTTTCTTTTTTTTTTTTTCATTTTGATTTTCCTTGATTACGTTGCGAAGCCTTGTACCATTTTCGCACATTTTTAAAATTCTTCAAAAACGCCTGTACTCTGTAAACTATTAGCTAAATAAGGAAAATTGTTACGTATTTCGTTATATAATTGTACCAGTACCGACCATTTTTCCTTTTCTTTTTTTTTTTTGGCTGGATAAATTTCTGAAAATTTATTCTAATCTGGGTACGTGCGTATGAAGCAAATATAATTATTACGTATGAGCCATATATCTACATAGGTATATTTAAAACAACGATATAGTTGATTACAGGCCGATAACAAAAATATTGTTGCATGTTTTACAGATAACGAGTATTAATGTTATACGTGTGACGAAAATTAGATAAACTAAATATATATATATTGTACCTACGAGGTGATCAATGTAGAATAGAATATGTAATGTACTCTATATGATCAGCTTAAAGTAATTTAGCGCCTAGCAATTGTATAGGTATGAGTCAGTACCCGTATTGATCGAGCAATATTACCCTGATTGCAGGTATTAGATCGATTTCTTTCTCTGACGATTGTTGGCTTGAAAGAATATGAGTTGAAGCTATATGCAAACCATCATATGTTCATTGAAACGAAGAAAAAAAAAGTTATCTCTTTTTCGTAATGAAATATAATCGCCAAAGTCTAAGAACATCACGAAAAATTTCGATTGTTCACGAAATATAAACACCGAAAGATAGTACATGACGCAACTAGTGCGCAAAATAGGTGACTCTCGCACGAGTGCTATTTTTTCTAACTAGTGTGCAAAATTCGATTTTGCGTGCTAATTTGCCACTCGCGAATAACTCTCATACGTCTTTTGTATGATTTTTTTTCCTCTCAATTTCAGTAACCATTGTTAATCTGAAATCTCGATAGTTTCTCTGAATCATTGAATGCGTGAGTGAGAATTAAGCTAGAATCTCTATTTCTGAATTATTCTAAGAAATTAAATGATTCCTAACCGAGAGTTCGGTCGTTTGCTTTAATTTATTCGTTATCAAATAGTATGTTATAATATCAGTGCGCTAAGTTTGAGATTACACGTGATTGTGGTGCCAAACTGCACGAACGTGTAATTTCGAACAATCTCGCAGAAGTTTCGTATACAACTTTGTTTTTTTTTTATTGTAATTAGTGCTTTTATAAAGTCTAATTGAGGTAGATAACAATAGTGCAATAAATACTCGTCTGATTTTACATTACCTAGTTGAAATTTATTTATTCGTATAGCGCGAAGGTTTGTCATTATTATAATTATTATCCTAACTATTTGCGTTCACCGAAGCGTTTAATTATTTTCTACCTTTTTCCCCTGCATTGTTATTCGTCGTCGCGGTTTCTCGCGATATATTATTGTTTCTATTATAATATATCAATACCCAATGGTAAATATTGGTCGGATGTTGCGGCACGCTTTTGAAAAGTCGAAAATGGTATAGGTATACAAGTTACGCAAATCCAAGTCACAGATTATGGCTTAATCTTAAGCTTTAGTTGTCAACTCTAAAGCCAAAGTACATATATACAGTAAATATATGGATGTATATATTCGAAAAACTTATCGCGTCTCCAATGCCAAAAAGGCATAGTCCATTTAGAAAAACCAAAAAAAAAAAAATGAGTGCCAAAAGGGCATATCTTTCTTACCATAGGTTTTTACCCTATTCTGGTTTTTAGAAAAACGAGTAATTCTTTTTCTTCTACTTTTCATTTTATCTTCATGTTCTCAAAGTGATAGGCAAACTTTGATAAAACTATATGCTTTTTTGGTTTTATTAAACTTTTAAAAAGCCAACTTCAGATCCTTTCAAGGGTATAAATAAAAAAAAAAAAAAAATACATTACCCGGCTTGCATTACGGTGATCCGAGTTAGAGCTTATGATTCAACATCGTGTCGTTTCCAAGACTGTATCTGAGTCACTGGTCGTTCGAATGTGGAAGATTCAACAAGACCTAAAAAATGTCTTTCTCTTTTTTCTTTTGCATCCTTATTTCTACTTATCTCTTTCCTGGAGATACAATCATCAGAAATTCCCTCACGTTCCTTGAACAGTGGATCTATCTGCTTGAAATTTTTTTCAACCATTTGTCATGGAAATTAGATGTTTAATTACATGTATACCGAGTATATAAAAAAATTAAAAAAAAAACACGAATTGATATACTGATACAGAACATAATTAAATTACGTAATGAAATTTAAAATCTACATTTCTTGCTAACTTCTGGATAAAAATTTTAAGTTGTAAAATTATTACAATTAATTACAGCGATCTGTATGCATACCTACTGCAATTTAAATCTTCTACTGCACATTTACAAACTGATTGGCTTCAGAATTTATTGCCTAGCTATCAATCTTTATTCCACTTCAGGTCCACATACGATGATTATACCAACTATGGCGTATATCTAGATAGCGACTTATCGTTATAGAAAAAAGAGAAATTCAAATATCAACCGACTAATCTGACTACGTTCTAATTATGATAAAAATAAGTGGCTAAAACTTATTATAATTATTTTATTGCCATGTTCTGTAGCTTTTGCGTTTCTTTCTTTCATCGCAGTGTTACTCCATTCCATTTCATTTCATTTCATTTCAGTTCGTTCATTCACTTTTCACAATTTGGCATTTTGATAAGAAGCGACGTTAATGTGATCATCAATATTCAATGTGCTATATGTATATACCAATGTGTGTCTGTTATTTTATAATATTTTATGTATTGTGAAAGTCCATCTTAATCGTCTCTCTGTGCCGTCCAACGTTACGTTACGTTACGTTATAACGCGGTAAGAATAGCGTAAGACGAATTAATTCTTTGTTACAGACGTGCCTGTTCCTTGCAAGGATGTAAGAGACTGTAATTTGCCGAACAGCTCAACTTCGCAGGTGACAGAGTGTTCCAATGGCTTTTGCCTGTGCAAGGACGGAAATAATGTCACGATAGGTTGCGGTTTGATAAATGGTACCAAATCGGCTGAACAGCACGTATCCACCGGTACGTGAAAATCGATCGCAACGAGATGATCGTTTTTCTCGGGAATTCTTCTCCGGCTGCAGCTTTAATTATTTTTTAATTTACAATCAAATTTAAATACTACAAAATTTCAGATGCATTTTATACATATGTATGTGTTTTTCATGAGATTTCAGTGTTTGAAAAATGTTAAATAAAAATTCCATTATTACAGACGGACTGATCGGGCGTGTTTGTTCACTTGATAAGGATTGTTCTGTGGAGGATATAAACGCAAATTGTAACACAACGAGAAAGCAATGTGCTTGCAACGCTAACTTCGTCCCATCGGCAGATAATAAACGATGTCTTCCCGGTGAGTCATCTACGTTATCATCATCTACTTGTCTCATCTTTAGTCTAAGAATTCGTAATACGAGGATACAGATAAAATACCAAATTCGGAAGTTTCTCTATATACCAATGTATAAAAGCTACTGAACGAATATTCAGATACAATTCACAATTCACAGTTTCATTTTATTTATACACCTGCTTATCTTTTCATACGTAATAATATGATGTTATATAATGGTTAATTTTTTTGTCTATATAAATTTCGGGCATGTTGTACCTATATTACATCATCAACTACAGTTCTGTATAAACTCATTTGCGTATAGGAATACTAGGTATAATAATTCTTGCGCAATTCGAGTCATGTGTAAGTGTATAATTAATACGGTATATAGTATAGGTATGTGGCATTGTTTATATTACACGAAATATACATTATTAACTAGATAGATCCTTCAGATTATCACGCATTGTTTAGTTTATAGTATATACGTGCAATTACAAATGTACGATATTATATACCTACGCGCCTACCATACCAAACTTACTATTACGTACGTACGGAAGAAGTTCTCCAAATTCCGATCTATAATTAAATGTTACATTTTTTTATTCTCATTTTTTTCTTATTTTTGCAATAGCGATGAAATACAAAGATTCCGGATGTGAAATTTCCACGCAGTGTCTATATTCAGTAGGAAATAGTACCTGCAAAGAAGGGGTCTGCATCTGCGAAGACAACCATCACTATGTTTCAGGTTCATGCTGGGCAACGAAAGGTAAGAATTCAGTATAATTAGAGAAAAGAGTTATGCAATAATTGGTATCATATTAAAGTTTCCAGTTTCGATTTATTCACTATAATTATAGCAGCGTAATTCATTAATTACGATTCAGCATTAAAAATTCATGCCATTAATTAACAACTAATCAATTTCTAGAGAAAAAAAAAAAAAAAAAACTAGAGACACTAGAGTTGGGGAGAAAGTTGGGGATGTACATGCAGAATATAAATTATACTTTTGTTTAAATTATGTCTTGGCAGAATTTGGCGCTAGTTGTTCAGTCACGGATGAGTGCAGTCATGTAAACGAAGCAGTCTGCGATAATCAGTCACGATGCAGCTGTCCAAATAACAGGGTTGTAGTAACAGGGGTAACTGCAGGTGCCGATGGTACAAATACCGTTAACACTACAGCCTGTTTCTTAAAAGCTGCGAAAATCGATGATGATTGCGTAGAATCTATACAATGCGAGGATCTACTTGGTGAAAAAAGCGTCTGCGTTGATCACCGATGCAAATGTCACGAGCATTATCATCATTCTACGAATGCGTCTAAATGCATACCAAATCTCGGTAAGCCCGGATCAGATTCTTCTTTGGATTGTGCGGTTTCAAAAAATATTAAATCGGTTTCTTTCCTCTTCTAAATCCCTTTCTGTAATTTTCTAATCTTGGACAAAAATTAAGGTGAAAAATCAGTCGATAATATTTTATTGAATTTCAGAACTAGGTGCCGAATGTCGAGGGGATAACGAGTGTTCGCATGGCGAGGTAATAGGTGTACATGGACCGACCCGATGCTTGGCAAACAAATGTGAATGTGCTCAAGACTTTGAGAATGTTGGGGGTAAATGTGAGCCGGTAAATCGAGGGTCTGGGAACTCAGCACCAAGACGATGTAAGTAAAATATAAATTGCATAAATAGATTTATGTTATTTAACAAAAACCAAAAAAAAAAAAAAAGGGGGAGAAAAGCGTAACAACTTAGGGGCTCTTTTTCAAATTAAATTTAAAGTTTGGCTGTTATTTGCTGCTTCTGACTTTCGAGTCTTATAACTATGTAGAGGTATACGAGTAAATTTCAATATTGGTATAAAAAAAAACATCGTTCTTCTCGACGTAAAAAAACACACGCCTTGTTTGAAAAAATATTATTCCACATCATTGGAAAGTTTATTTTTAGGTACGTTCGTACGTAAAATGAATCATCTTGTAATATGCATCGCGAAGAAGGCCGGTTCGAAAGAAAAAAAAAACACACACACATTTTTCAAAATGTGACAATATAGACAAGTTTTCAAGCATTTCCTTATATCACTGTAACTATCTAGCTCTAATTTGCAAGCAAAAATTTTTCAGTATCTATTGAACTCAAAATTCGGAATGGAACTCTAAATTCTATCGTTTAGTTTTCGTATCTACGAATAGGGACGAACTATACTCAACCGATTTCATTTCGAAATAAAAATTAGAATGTTCAAATTTTTACCCTTATATTCCATTAGCAATAAAATCGAAACTTTTTGGCCATAGAGTTAGTTTTATTTAAAATGACCCTGATATTCGGTTATATTGCTCCCCCTTTCTCTTCGTACAGACATTATTTGCAGTTTGAGTAAACAGCTGTGAACACATATCCAAACAGCACATGTATAATGTATACCTAAAGATATAAAGTTTAGCTAGACATTGTTTATCGAGTCATTTGAATAACTTTATAATGCAGATATGAATTGCGATCATTTATCTTATGATATGTTTTATTTTTCAGCTTCTGACGTGTCAATCTTTGCTTTGGCTCTGGCATACTTTAGTATTATTTCTTTGGTCTGGTGAAAAATGAATTTCAACACTAGCGAACTACAACAGAGTTCTGTTACCATCTGGACTCTGGAATAAAAGTTATGTAAATATTTTCAAATACATAAAAATATCGGTGTATATACCCTATACCAAGGGATTTACCAAATCTAAGCTGCTGCCATTGCATTTAAAAAAAAAAAAAACAAGAAAAGTTAATACATACACACATATATATTCTGCACATAATCATTCATCCACTTATTATTATAAAATTTCATTATTAAGATGTTGTACGAAATAATCGGCAACGATTTCTCAAATCACTATCATATACATGGTTATCGTAGTTTTTTTTTTTTTCTTGTAATTATTAATAATAATTTTATCCCCATCGTCAAATGATATATAAAATTGTTTTAAACAACAAAATTCCTATATGTTTATATTATTATATATTATATGTATCGTTACTATATTTTTCGAATGAATTTATCAAGTTTTACTACGAATGAAATAATTATAATATTATATCGTTTAAATGATCGTTGTGTCATCATTTTAGCATTATTAGTTCGTTCGTTAGTTCATTACTTAATATTTTTTTTCAATAAAATTGTTCGAAAATATGTTTACTTAATTAATTTGACATTTTATTTCATCAATGAATAACGACAATCGTATTACAATTCAGTAAGTATTTCTTCAACTGCCAATTTCGCTTCATCTGGCAAATAAGGCAATAAAGTTATCGCCAATAATTTAACGCTTTCGTAAATTCTCGGCTCGACAGCAGTATCTGTAAAGAAAATAAATGATTTAAAGATATCAGATTTTCGATATTCATTTGATGTCACAAAATCGCGATGAGAGATATTCGTATAATCGCTATGATACGCTTATTGTCATCAAATCGGATATCGTTTTTTTTCTTTTTCTTAATTAAAAAAGGAATGTCTAAATCATCTCTAAACGGGCGTTGACGTAATCACACTCTTGTGGCCTTCAAACATAACAATTGTGAGAATATATTATCCGTTATTTCCGAAGAAAATTAACATAGTATAGTGATATAAGTACGCATCTTGATATTGAATTAATGGCCTTCAAAGTTTAGATGATTTAAAAATGGATATAAAACAATGCGTACAAATGTCTGAATTATTCTCTTAAACAGTAGAAGTATCTGATTGTAAAACATTAATAAACTCTCTAATAGTACTTGAGCAAAAAAAAATTTGTCAGCAACGTCGTGGAATGCTGTGAAATACTAAGACAGTGATAAAACCGCAATTATACCTAGAAAAATAAGAAAACTAAAATAAGTTAAAATTAATTAAATGATAATTACGTAGAGGTACGCAGCCGAAATCTTCGGATACGTAGATGTAGCCGCTAGTGCAAACACATTCGTTGTTTCGACAGTTACTGTATCTTCCGAACATCGTGGAACACTGTAGATTTTCTTGGCATGTACCTGGCCAGTGGGTGGTAACTGAGAGTATGAGATATAGAAATGAGAAACTGTTTTTTATATAATATATATATTTTTTTTTTCTATTTAAGTGATTATCAGTTCTTATGCATGGAGACTTACGTACCTGGCAAACAAGAAGTTCGGGCTAATGAAGGAACGTAGCTGGGTACACAAGTACAAGCACTATTTCCGTGCAACAATACTTCACAGGTTGTATTCAACGAGGCACATTGACTCGTGTGTTCACAAGAAGCTCCCAGTGCTTAAAACGATGATATATATTTCATTCCAGGAGATATTTAATATTAGCATTGGTTTCAACAATTTAATCCGGCTTAAACAAGATAGTTGAACATTTTTAACTTCAAAGTTATCAGAAGGAACAAATTTTTACAAAATTCATCAATTTTCAATATGCAGAACATTGATTTAACATTTTTATCATACAAGCTAATCATAATTTTACGGAGAACAAACTTTCCATAAAGTATCTATTTGCAACCCTATAAAGTACGGATTATTGTTTGATCGGTTAAAATAAACTCACCGACTTTACAGATTTTCAAACCGTTTTCCACAACTGGTTGATATCCTTCTATGCATTGGCAAATATTTGTAGAAGTACTACACTCGGCGAATGGGTCAGCGCAAGATGGGTTAGCAGTTGAGCACGTTTCACCAATGTCTGTTAAAGTATGTGAGCATATACGTATAAATCGTATGAACTTGTAAAACGAACTCAAAACCGATAAATGAATTTGTACGGTGGAAATCTATCGGAAATGACATTTTTTTCAAGGATTTTTTTCGCTTCAAAAACATCTAATTAATAATTACTGACCAACGCTACATTCGTCGTTATTTTGACTGGGAACAAGACCTGTTCCGCATTGACATGTTTCCTCGATACAACTTCCTGCGAGGCAAGGAAGGCCGTCAATATCACATGACGAACCCAAACCTGTAGATAATGGGAAAAGACGTAGAACAAACTGATGAATCTCTTTTTTTTTTCTTCTTAGTCGAAAAAGTGAGCTTGAAATCACTTACTTGGTTGACAAATCCTGCTTTCCGGGTTTTGTAGAAAACCGTCGTTGCAGTTACACCAACTAGAGTGCCAGATACTTAGGGTTTTGTTACAAGAGGCATTTGTATCGAAACATATGTCATCAATTCTTTCACATCTCCCATCAATATCTTGAAAGGTACAAACAAGAACGGTGCATTTTTAAATTGGTAACAAAAATTCAGACAAGAGAAACTTATTCACATTGATGAAAAATCATTATGTGGCAAATGCTGGTGATTAGAGTAATATTTTATCGTATGGTAATAATTATAAAGCTGCATGAAAATTCACAATTAGGCAAGAAATTGAACTCAGCTTCAGTGCTGATCATTCATAACATTTCTATACTGCTATTTTATAAGACAATCGTAACATGTAAATTTGCCTGCTCTTGTAAATTATCATTCACTCGATTTCACTGCAACGTAGGTATCTGATAAATATCGAACGATATCGCAAATTCATAATTATTGCTATATAAATAATAATATTACTCACCAACTGCACATCTTGTATTATCAATGTTGGGCACATAAGGAGGCCAGCAAATGCATACAAAATTTACACATTGAAGTAGTGAAGAGCTGCATTCGGGAGTGGTTTCGCACCCACTTCCCAGTTGTCCATTGCAAATTTCAGCCAGAAATAAAAGACAAAAAACGACTAACAGCACTGGCCTTTTGAGTATAAACGTCATCGGAAATAGATAGATTATTTTCGCTGATATCTGCACGAGAAAAAAGTAGCTGACACATTATTATTGGATAATTAGATAATTATTCAATTACTCACTGCTTGTGCAGGCAAGAAAAAATATATACGAGAGTGGATCAGGACTTGTGTGGAATCAACTCCGATTGGAACTTTGCTTTGGCTGTTCTGCGATTACTTATATAGCCTCAATCGAAAGCGATCGCAGAAATTGATATATCAAAATTTGTCTAATCTTAGTTTTAATCTGAAATACGGTAGCCGTTATAATTAACCGATGAATGTGATAAAATGTATATAATTAGGTAATCATGAGGTGGCAAATATCTTGGCACACTAAGGCAGGCCCAGGCCAACGCTCATATATTTCTGACACCATGATACAACTATAAGAAATCGATTGACATAAATATCGATAATATCAAAGCCCAAGACTATCGCAGCAAGACTTATAGTTCATAGAACTTAGAACTGCTTTGAAGTAAAATTGATAAATTATCTTTACCGGTTCCTGAACTCTGATAAAACAAGATGCATAATTGTTCCGGACCAGAATCAATCAATAATCAAAAATCGAAACTAAATATTACGTCTTGTTTTCTAATGTATCCCAGGTCTCAGTTGTCATCTAATTTAGAACTTATAGTATATGTTAGTATTGATTATCATTAATTACTATACAGGTGCTCGTTATGATGCATAAATATACTCTATACATTCGTAACTTGGATTATCCGGATTTGAAATAGCGTATAATAATTAGTAGTGCCAGCTGTAGGTTTGGATTATCATTGATAGTCGGATGATGGTGATGACATAAAGTAGCTATTCAGTTCCTTATAAAAATATGATTACATGATATTATAACTTAATTCCAAATGATTTAGGGCTAGATAATTAAAAACCATATTGACTAGCACAAAACGCATAAAATCTTAATCGAAAGAAATTTCGAACGCTTCGATGGTTTTACGAGCTACAAGAGTATGTCTATATATAATTAAATACACTTAGACCTCGCCCATCGTAGCCTAAATTCTCTCAAAGTTCAAGGGTCTCGATTTTAAAGAGAATAGCTATAAAAATTATTCTTGTAAAGACGTGGTAGCAGTTCAAAAAAAAATATATATATATTCGTTATATGCAGCAATCGCAGCGCGCTACCACCTCCGCAAACGTTATAATACGACATCGCCCAGTGACGTGTGATAAGATAATGAAAAATTCAGATAAAGTTCTTTGTGTATCATAGCGTGTATCGTTCACGCCCTGACGCTAAACAAGTTCGCGTTTTGTCATCAGTAATTAACAGGTGCATAAAGAGGCTAGTTAATTCACTACAGAATGTTACAGCAGAGCTTATAGACTGAACGAAGACTGAGCTGTACGGTAATCGAAAACAATCTGTCCCATCATCAATCTAAGCGTTATTATCTTCGGTGTATTAAAACGAGAAAATAGTGTGTGTAAAGGGCTGATAAATAATTTATTGAAAACAAGGTAAATATGGAGGTGAAAAAAACTCCTGGAAGATCCGCCGTAGCGCTAGCATTCGATGTACTTTTCAAACTGGTGATACAAGCCACTCTGCTGGTACCTTCAGTCGTTGACGCGACTCAGGACGCGCCTATTCTATCAAGACGTGAGTTTAATAGCATTAAATGTATAAAGTCAGTTAATAAATTATAAAGAAATAAATTAAGTCCATTAAAGACGCGGAATTTTCAAAATTTTACCGCGTCAAATTCGAATATTTAAAACATGTGTGAATAAACTATAGGTTTTTGGGCGCGTGACATTGACCCTGGAAATGAATAAACGTGTATATAATTCGTTATTGCGTAAAGAGAATTTTTTTATTTTTATTTTAACACGTACATAACAAATATGGTTTAGAACAGAGGCGCGTTACAGTATAGTATATTGCGTGACCTCCATGACATTTACGCGTTTCTCTAGCATGAGAACTGGAGGTAGTAGAGAAAAAAATTAAAAAAAAAACTCTTGCGTGACTCAACCGGATTTGAAGATATTTCGTTTTTTTTTTTTTTTTGTTCTTTTTAAACAATAATATATAGTTTTTATTTTAGTGAAATTAAACCGCAGCTTCGAGGCTCTATAAAACGTCTGGTAAATGTCTGGTAAATCTGGTCTGATGTTGAGTATACCGCGTAATATAATAGAACAGTGCGGTATGGCACGAATATATACAATTCGCGTCGATAAACTGACGTATTACGTATTCCCGGAATTACGCAGTAGCTAAAAAATTATCACGTTAAAATATAATATAGTATACATAAAAAACGAATTAATAACTTGGTGCTTATAAATGACGACACACAGGGGTGTGAAATTTTTAATCGGTCTTTCTCCCGCTGCAGTATTATTCATTAGTTTTATTATTATTTCAATGGCTTTATTATCGGCAGGGAATACCATCGTTCAGGAATTGAGTGGGTACTAATTGATGAGTTATAAATAATAATTATCTATAGATAATTAACAAATCTTCAATTACACGGACAATTTCATGTTTCCTAGACCGTTACCGCTCATTATTATATTATACTATTCGTTCAATGTTTCGCGGGCTCTTTCGCGCCTGTTCTTATGGTTTTTTTTTTTTTTTGTTTCTCTTTTCACTATTGAAGATCGATATAACAGATCAATTGTATACGTATTTTTCAAAAAGAACCGCATGATGATCACCGTGACTCACGGCTCTGTAAATCGATCAACGATCTTATCGCACGTTGGGCGGAACGCGATTCACGATTTTATTCTCGGATTATATCTAGTTCACGGGCTGTAGAGTGCAACAAATTGATTATTTCAATTATTTATACAGTATATGACATTAAGTTATGATAGACGATTTTTGACTATCTTGATTTTGAATATTCAGCTAAAATCGCTAGTATAAATAAATGTGTAATAACTACATATCGTCATTCCAGAGACTTTGGCATCCTGTCAATATGACAATGACTGCGTTGAAAACGCTTACTGCTGGAACCAACAGACCTGTCTTTGCAAGGAGGGATACCTTGTCGATAGGAATCGAACTCACGTACAGTGTTTAGCAAGTTCGTATGTTTTTTATTTTTTTTTTTAAGCATAACTGAATCTATTTTTTCACATATGACTTTTCATTTCTCTCGTTAATTACACTTAATTATAAATTCAACAATAACGAGTTTAACTAACATATCTAATTGGAGCTTGGAAAATTTCTTTTTTTTTTTCCTCTCTCTATCGTCAGCGTGTATAAATTATTTCACAAACGATGCTAATTAGCACTCATATCGATCCGCATTGTCTTCCCAGACTTCGATTTTACCATAGAGTGTTAAAGTAGGTGTATATTTCTTCCTCGTTCGTTTCGGTTGAGGGGCTCGTGGCAGACCAATTTATACCGAGATGGGAACACGATGTATACCCGGTGTCATAATATATAGCATAAAAACCATTCGTTTTTATTATCCTTATTCTTATTCTTTAGAATTTTTATTTTATTTATTTCAAATCAAACGATCATAGCTGTTCATTCTGCATATTCTATATCTATATATGATGACACTCAAAGCCTGAGAAGTTTCATCCGTTCGATAAGGGAATAATTTTTCATATGCTACCCAGACAAGATCATGAAATACGATTATTATAGACTCATATAGACATCATGCCTATATATATATAGGTAGTATATCAATTTACTCGCTTGTTCGATAGTCGCTGTACAGATAGGAGACCCGTGCAGCATGGACGTGCAGTGCCGCGTAACATTCGCCGCCCAGGCGGAGTGCCGGGATGGAGTTTGTGGATGTTCCGAGGCTTCCCACTTCCAGGCAGGACGTTGCTATGAAACTAAACGTAAGTTGATTGTCCCGCTGGTCGAATACAGAACAAAAAAAAAACAAAAAAAAAATTCGAATAAGACAGAAGAAAAAAGAAACACCAAAAACGTTTTTCAGCTTTCATTCATCGACTTTATGCAATATAATATAAGCCCACCATATACCGAATTCTGGTTTAGATTTTTTTTTTAACAATATGTAACGTCCCGGTCATGAGTTCGTTGGGAGAATTACATAAGGGGGTCAAATGGCTAAGCAGTGAATCGTGAGAAAAAGAACGGCACTGCTGGGGCCCATGCAGCTTATCTTACACCCCTATACCGGTTTAGAGTACATCTATACTATAATCATGTGTAGACATAAGTAATATGTTGAAGCTGATCCTGAAAGTTTACCATTCATCGCATGATTGAATATTTAATAATGAATTTCAGGAATTGGTCAGATCTGTCAAGTCTCGAACAATTGTTACGTAGAAGGTACACAGAGCTATTGTGTGACCGGTGTTTGCACCTGTCCTTTCCAGCACCATCCTAATGAAAATGGAACTCGATGCCTGAGGAGTTCATGTGAGTAATTGCGACTGGTGTTTGCTTCTCTGCTAATTATTTTTAATGAGTAACTTTGTAATATAACAATTGAAGCATTTTTGTATGTCTCTTAGTTCTTGGGGACCAGTGTTCAGGGGATGGTGAATGCGTGGCAATGAACTCTAGGTGTTTTGACGTATGTCGTTGCCGTGTTGATCACGTAATATCTGGTGACCAAAAACGATGTTTAAAGGCAGCTAATACCGTAGGTGAAACTTGCGAGGAAAATTCACAGTGTCAAGCTTTTATGAGCAATTCAGAATGCAGAGATGGTCATTGCGGATGTGTAACTAGCTATCATCAGAGAGGACCTATCTGTATACAGAGCTCTAGTAAGTGAATTTCATAAAGTCATGAATATATGTTTCTTGATTTTACAAATTTATATTTAACATTATTTCATTCCAGTGCTCAATCAAGCATGTACGAATCATCTACAGTGCATCACTCTTGCACACAAAGACTCAAATTCTACCGAAATTACGAGCGTAGATTGCATCGATGGTAAGTAATTGTTTTAAGACTATTTCGTTGTATCCTGTCTATCGTATAGAAAATTAGCCGTTATAAATGCTAAGTGAATCTCTTTGTTCACGTAATCGTCTATTTTCCATTAATCACAGGAAGCTGTACTTGTTCAGCGGATTACATAATGACAGAGGATTTACTCGACTGTGTCAGATACAGTGAAAATGGTAATAAAATTGGAAAAAGTCTTACTTAGGTGAAGTTTAACGAAGAGATATCCTAATTTTTATTTTACAATTTTTAGGATCTTCGAGATTAAACATCGCGGCAAAACTATTGATAATTTTATCGCTATATCAACTTCGAAGATTTTGGGATTAACTTTCATCTTAATTTGATATTTGTAGTCGATTATATCATACTCGTGTAGGTTTATACAGATAACGATATACTCTGATTCACTACGATCTGGTTTAACACTCGACATCAATATTTCATCGCATCTGATGTCGATAAAGGACCAGAATCTTTCATCTTCCTCAAAATCTAATCAATTTCATATTATATCTACATGTGTAGGTATACTGTATACAGTTCAATATGCGATGCTTGGATTACAAGCTCGTTAATTTAGTGTGTTCAATGCAAACTAGTTTTATACGTACAATTATTTATTAAATTTTTTTTTTTTTTCTTTCTTTCTTTCTCTAAACTTGTATATAAAATATAATATTAAAAATAATATAATATATACCTACTATTTACTGCCGATTCAAAACTTTTCATACTACATATTTCCTCTATACTAAATTATACATAATTTATAATTCATATGAAGATAGGAATAGTCCAGAAGGACTTTATCAGCTTTGAGATGAATTGAATTTCCTACATTTGAGTTCAAAGATTATTAAAGCGTGAAAATTTCCGATACACCCAAAAACTGATGTCTTGAATAAAGTTAACATTAATATGAATTTATGATTGGAAAAAAATTGTTAGAATTGATACTGCTTGACGCTATGAAAAATTTGTTAAAGTAGAATCACTCGACGATGTTTTGAGGCGATAACCCATCCATTCAGATAGGCTATAGAATTACAAAGAGCGAGACTCTAGAGTATGAGTGTGATCCGCAAATTTCCCACCTGGTAATAGCATCAAACCGAGCGATAAATTGAGTATGGTCTATTGTGAAACCCAATAACGTTATACGCCCGTAAATTGTTACGACGACAAGCTGTTCGGTAATATTTAATTTACCTTGATCATCCATGTGTATATCATAATGAAGTATATCATGTTTAGAGAATGAAAATACTGCTGAAAATTAACTTTGAAAATAACTGTAAGAACAAATTGCAACTTTTTTACTTGTCTTTGCAGAAAAAAACCATTTTTATTCTTTTAAATTTTTCTACAATTCTTCGTGGATCAGAAAGTCCGCGTCTTCTGAGATCTCGCGTTCAAGTTTCATATCATCCCAAAACGTTAGTCGTTTATTATAAAATTTTGAAGCCATTTTAACGTCGTTTGGTCCGTCAATCGACAAGTATTCAATATCCTCGGACTTTACAGGATTCCAAGTAACGTCGTATCCTTCTGGGGTTGGATTACTGCAACAGAACCAGACGGGTCACATTATGTTCGTCAGATACTTAGAGAAAATTTGAAACTCAATTACAAAGTTAATCAACGTTCGTTTGTAACGACGTCTTTGATCTTAAGGCACAGACTACTAAACGTTAACTTTGGAATTTATGTAATTGCTTATCCATATTAATTTATCGAGGTAATATTAAATTCTTTATAAATTTTCTCCTTTCCCTTACCCATGGATAACGAAGTTTATCCACAAATCCAGAGTTCTTTCAATCATGGCATTGCCTTCGTCCTTGTGAACGAGATCTTTAAAGAAGGTTTTCTCCAGGGGATGAAGATAGACGAGATCATCACCGTGACACGATCCTTTATATTTATTATCATCGTCCGGATTCAATGAGAATATTTTAGCGAATGAAAAACCTGCAGGAGCTTCATAACCGAATTTGTATACAAAAATCGGATTCTTCTGATGTTGAAGTTGTAATCCTACCGACTTTGCCATTGGGTGATAAAAGTATCTGTCAGAAAACATCTGAAATAATGAAAAATACTTACATTTAAAATAAAAACTCTAGACACGAGAAATTGACATGAAACTTACGTTTACAAACTTCTGTTTATCCCTAGGCTTGACCTTATCATCTTTGAAATAAAATTCTCTGATTTTTATGATCGTCTCTTTCAACTCTTCGAACTCAAGATGATAGAGATTCAACGCTGAAGTATATGATTTTATTGGAAGAGCGTTCCAGTTCATAAGAATTGGTTCATATCCAAAAATACCTTGAAAAATGACCTCCTACAATTAATATCTTCTGGTATAAATTACTAGTCATTTTTTACTTCATTTAACTTCGCATTACCTGCTACTCGGAATAGACCTTCGTGCGAGGTAACGCCCGTTAGAAATGGTACGTCAACGAAATGACCACCTTCAAGCAGCTTCATGGGTCTCTGGGTAAGAAATGCTCCTTCGTGTTCTGGTTCTACTGCAGGCTTCCATGGAATTATAGGGTCGATGTGCCACACCTAAATATGCACATACCATAAATCTATGAAGTTTTTTAATCAATGAACGAAGCACGAAGCAATATTTTCAACAAAGCCGTATCTGCTTTCTATTTTTAGTACAAAGAAGTTCATCGACTTTATTCACAAGGCTGATATACTCTGATGAATGAATAAACCGCGATTTCTCAAGAAACAGGATGAAGAAAAATCAACGTTTCACCTAGGATACGAAAAGTATCAAGTTGTAACCAACTTACAAAGAATATAGGATCGGCGTTCAATAGATCATCGATCGACTTCGATCGCAAACATTCTACTAAAACGGATGAATTTTCTCTCGGACAATCCAGATGTCTTCCTATGTAATCTGCATGTTCACGAGCTTCACCTGGTAATGAAACAGCCCATGCTGCCAAAGCGTTACCAGACTGAGCAATAGCTCGATGAAACAGTCCTGAAATTATCGCGAAATATTTATTTCAATATCTATCATGAGACAATTTTGAGATCTATCTGATCTTTGAATTCGATGGATGTATAATGGATTTGTTCGATGCATAATAAGGCAGTAGGTGTATAACAGTAGATAAAAATGTGTCATAATCGACTACGAATAGAAAACTGGAGTATTTATATTGTCCTGAACATTAAAGGACCTTAGATCGTCATATTCATCGATGGACAAGATAATACTTGACATATATAGTCTATTTTCATGCTAATGTATGTCTGCACGCCAAGAACCACTCATAGGGTAATTAAAACTATAAAATAACGTGCTTATATTTTATTAGAGATGTTATATTGTCCAAGTAATTAATTTTGTCCATTTTTTCTTTCACCTGCTACTCTACAGATATCTGAGGTATCGTAAATCAATAATTCAGCTCGACTCACCCGCGGACGAATCACTGAGTATGTGAAAATGAACAGATGCAGCCCCAGCGTCTTGGCCCTGAATCGTAACGCTTTCACGATCTCCTCCAAAAGCTTCAATGTTTTCTTGAACCCATTGCAAGACGAGTCTTTGATCTTTAAGCCCATAGTTACCTGGCGATACTTCGTCCTCGGTACTTAGAAATCCTGAAAAGATTGAGGATTTGAAAAACGACTTTAAGGCGACTATCAAAACACGAGATTCACTCGCCGAAATCATTATTAATCTTATTTCATTCTAATCCAATGGCGCGAGGCATTGAGTAATTGTTCCATTTGCTTTCATAAGACGAATATCAGCTAACGTATCTAGAAATCAATTATGTCGTGCAAACGAGAAGTAGGTCGTTACGTTTATATTCATAGATTTAGGGCAGCTTTCGTTAGCTCCTGAAAATGTCAATCTCTGAAAATGATCTTGTTCGCCAAAGGCGGCTAGTCTGTAACCATTAGCCGATCAGGTAATATAATCTCTTTTCAAATTCTTAGTGATCAGGAGCAGATTTCAATGAATTGTTTATTTTGTCTAATATAGAAATAAGAGTCGCTTTTATCTGTATATTAACCCACCAAAGATGTTGAGACGGTAGTTTGCGGATACAACGACCACGTCACGGTCGAGGAGATAATTTCCAGGAAAATAGTCTCTGGTACCAGACCAGTACTGAAATCCTCCCGAGTGAAAGATTACGATAACCGGAAACGGTTTATCCGGCTTTACTTCTTCAGGGATCTGATAAATTCGAAGATTATTAGTCCTGATTACAGAGTCTAAAAAAAAAGGTCTTCGAATTTCAAACGAACTCTGAATTGAATTTTAGATTAAATAAAGGACGAACCTGAGGTGTATAAACATTCAAATACAAACAGTCCTCGGTTCCTTCTGGATCGTCGGGCATTCGATAAATAATTGATTGTGGACAAATCTTTCCATCTCGTTTAGCATCCAAAGTTTCCCAAGGCTCTGGCCTTTCGGGTGGCTGTGACACATCGAAGTGTTAAAAGATCATTTAATTTACACGGTCGAATGTATATTTGTCGATACTATTTACTCGGTTCATTTTTTCTTTTCAAAGAAACTAAATATCCGGATGTCATTTTTAGGGATGCTTATTTCAAATTGATTCAATTGAACAGTAAAATTATATGAACCCGATTAATTGAAGGCCATTGTCATGCTATCTTATCAAATAGCTTAAAACCTTAGAGCTCAAGAAGTTACTGATTTTAGATCATTCAACGATAATTGACTTTCAATTTAAGTCTATCGGATTTTCGATATAGCTTTGAGATTTACTTTTTCATTCTGTCGAATTCGGAGTACAACTTATCTACAAATATTAAGAATCGAACGACAAGTTTTTGGAAACGTTTCCTGTACGCCAATTTTTTTAACAAATTATTCCAGCTGTTGTTTGATTGGAAATTATATAGGTACAGACTTTTTCTGCGAAAAAACAATCAAGTTGTGTAAATACCTTGAATCGGAGTCTACCAATCGGCGGTTTAGCGAAAGGTATACCCAGAAAGGAATAATACTTTCTTCCAAGGCGCGAACTTTCTGTTAAACCAATCAAACAGCCATTTTTGATGCAGATTTTTGGTTCCTCTTGAGCAACTGCGATTTTTAAAAGGACTAAAATTCCAATGCAAAAAATCGCGCGTATTATAACCATCGTGCTCGACGTCTACGAATATAATAAATCTCGTAACGTGTAACAAGATATGAATTTATTATTTATCAATAAAATATACAAGATAATATATCGTCGACGATATCTCCAGAAGCGTTTATCTATCGTCTATTTCCTGATAAATTGATTACATCTACGTTATACTTCAGGGTTCATTAAAACCCATGTGAATCGATCACATGAAATATCAGCTGAAAATTATCACTATAGATATTATAGTTTTAAAATATATCATTTCTTGTCTCGAATGCAAAATACGTTGCAGCTTTGAATGCAACAGGTTTTAGATTAGATATAAAAAAGTACATAGACGCAATCCCAGAAGTTTATATACGCTAATGGATTATGAAAACGAAATAAGGAAGAAAAAAAAAAAACTGTTGCTTTTATTCTTTAAACTTCAAAGATCTAGGATTCAAAATTAAGGGATATATTGATGGTGACCTGAATTCTGACGGTGATTATTTAACAGATAAAGTACCTAACTTTGACAAAACTTATCATGACAAAATATATATTTGAATATCATATCTTATATAATCTGACTACCCGTTATGTACAGTCTTGTTATATTTGTAAATACAAGAGAAGCAAGGAAATTCTAGAGAAATCAACCCTTGGTATTATAACCGTAGGATTTATCTCAAGGATGACCTAAGCTATGTAGCCACGGAGCTATCACGAAGCAAGAAAACTGATTTCAATGAAAGAGAAACACAAAGAAATATAAACGTAGTCCGTAGAAATTCTACACAGAATGATGTGATACGATTATATTCAAAAATACAGATAACGGCTGTACAAACAACTTTCTATAATCTGAATAATGTATAAGTTATTTATTTCTTTTTTTTTTCTTTTGTTGAATGTTTTCATTTTCCCATATGATTATTTATGCTACGTATTGGTACTACGACTTCAAGATTCAATAAAGTGTACAAAAATTGATATATTTTGAACCTGCTGTACCAAAATTTATGTATAAAAAGAACTTAGCCCAAATAGAAACACGCACGAACACCATATGATTTTAATTAGTTGATTAAAAAGATTGATTCAAACTGTGGTTTGATTAGTTGTTATTACTTACAATTCTATAACTGAAAAGAGAATTCGGAGACTGCAGGGTACGAAAAGAGTTCAGAGTGCTGAATAATCTTAACATTAATACTAATCATTCAAGAATAATTAAAGAATGAAAATTAACAAGCTGTTAACTTTTGCACCCCTTATCTGATTTCAAAGTTTATTGCCTAATATCTACAGGCAAAATTTGTCTGAGTTCATCCCCTGAGCATTATTCGTATGATTTCGATAAGGGTGGCGCATGCAGGGTGCAGGGTGCAGAGTGGGCGTCGCGGCGTTGGTTCACCAGGCTTAGAGCGTCCCGTAACTCCGTAGCGTGAGCACGCACTACCCTTCGTCTCGAAAATTGAAGACCGAACTTGATCCTCATATACCTAGGAGTAACTGTGGTGTACAGGAAATCGCGAAACGGGTAAGTTTTTGAGTTTCGGAAAGCAAAAAGTGATACGTGATTTCCTGTTCTAAGATGAATAATTTTTCTTTTTTTAAATTTCGCACAGATCGCGGTATCTTGATTTCATTTTTTCACTAATTATGATGAGCTTTTCTTATTTCCGAGGCTGCATTCTGATGAACGATCATCTATATCTGATCACTAATATTTTTACGTGAATGATATGTTGTTTTCTGTGTTTGTTATAATTTAAATTTATTATCTTTCAAGCATAAGTTTACTCGATAAAAAAAAAAAACTATATTCGAGTGCTTTCAT
This sequence comes from Tenthredo notha, assembly GCA_914767705.2. Taxonomy (NCBI): domain Eukaryota; kingdom Metazoa; phylum Arthropoda; class Insecta; order Hymenoptera; family Tenthredinidae; genus Tenthredo; species Tenthredo notha. The sequence continues at coordinate 17,318,149 of OU611908.1, read as the reverse complement.
AAATTCGTGCTGATATAAAGTGGTTTGAAAATGTTGATCAAAATTTTAATCAAAATTCTTTTTACTGCAATTCTTGAGTTTTGCAATTCGAATTATTCGTCGTTAGCTGTATAATGTATAAAAGCAAACGAATAAATAACGGACTGCATTCTGTCGGAAATAATTATCGTTTTACTCAGTAATCTATATGTACCTTTATAATAGCACGATGGTTTATTCACTACGCTATACTCTTTGTCAGTCAATTACCATCTAGTTGCGTGATATTTGAATGCATCTGATCTTAACGTAAACGACCGGGCGGGTTGGTATAGGTCAGGGCTGTGCGAAATATTTGATCATGAATAAATGATATTCAAGATTATTACCTAGAAATTCAAAAGTTTTAATTTTTTTAATTTTTTTTTTATTATTTGATAGGACGAATTCATTAGAATGATATTAAGCCAGGTAGCTGTATATAATACAGTCATCTGAATATATATTTCAAAAGTTTCGAGTGATATGATAGATACGTTGGTGGTACCAATATGGTTTGTCCTGCGGGCTGCGTCTCAGTGCTAATTTTCAATTTAGATACTGTATAAATTTTTAAATGAATTATCGATTCGCTTACACCTAGCGAACGGGAATTTTTTTTTTTTATTTTCTAACATTTATTCATCTGAGCTATCCGCGAATTACCCGTTCTTCGGAATAATTGAAATCCCCGTAGGCAAATAATTTAATCCTGCGGTGTTTCAGTGCTGATCAAACAGCCCCTGATGGCTACCCTATAGCTTGTGGACCTTCAATTAAACTGTTGAAATATTCTTCCTTCACGTATCTTTAATTTAATTGCCTCGTTACATTATCACCAGCACCTCTGAAAAGGTGCTTGAGATAAAAAAAATTTTAAAAAATAGAAACTTGGTTTTATCTTCTTGTAAGATATGTGTGCAGTATCATCGACGTAGCCGCATCGCGCCGAAAAAGCACAAGAAGTTGGCCATCAATCAAAGAGCCTTTTAATGTCTTCTGCAATTTCACAAAACCCTAATCGTTCAAGAGATACGTGCGAATGAACCCTATAATTATTCTCACCAAATTAATTAATCAAAAATGAAAATATTCAATGTTCTACGGATTTGGGTATAAAATTTCATCATTAGTTCCATAGTTTCAACATTTTTTTGTTCTTTCTTTTTTTTTTTAAAACAATTGAATATTTTCAATTATCAAGCATCGTCCACGATTTATACAAAATCGATGTTGTTCATTTCCATAAAACGTTCCTCAAATATCTTTCGGTATGATAAATCGTTGCATTCAATATCACACACAAATGTTAGCCTTTGCCGGATTTAATAATTTTTATTTTTTTCTTAAATTGAGGCTTCACAGGAAGCTTACCGGAACAATAGGGTAATACATCCATAATTCTTCGCTTTTTTCTCTTCTCTTTCCCTTTTCCCCCTTCTTATCTTCGGATAATATTTAACCCACGAAAACGGAGAAAAAATAATATCAAAAAATAAGAATAAATTGACCGTATGATACGTGGCCTCATTTTATCCCGTGAAGATTTTATGATAGTCAAACTTTTTGTACGTCACAGATGACGCTAACTGCTAATTCTAGTTCGTAATTGACCAATTAGTTCAGCTCACCAACCTGCACTGTTAGCGAAAGTCCAATTTAGATACCTACCTAAGCATGAGGATGATATTGAGATGAATAGAGATCATCGTTTTGACGAGACTTTAGATTATAATTAAAACCCCTCGGGTTATCTTTGAAACATATATCAAGTAGTCATTTTAATAATTTGTATGGGGACGGTGTAGATAGGGAATTTAATAACCAGGAATGAATACGCTACGTGAGTTACTTGAAACCTAGTCTACAGCTTGACGAAGGTTTTGTATATTAAAATTTTCATCTCTATCACGTCGTATCGTAATACTTTAGAGAAAAAGTGGAATTAAATGAGGGCATAGAAAACACGATATAAAAAAAAAAAAAAAATTCAATTCTAATAAAGTCTCATTACGTTTATACCGATCTCTAAGTTCTACCCTTACTTTTACGAAAGGGAAATAAAAGACAAGAAAAGATAAGATGGGTATCAAAGATCCCCAAATTTTTCTCCCACAAACATGAAAATTAGGGAAAAAAAAAAATAATAATGGACGCTGAGACCCAGTTTGAGTAAACAAGAAAATTATGAAATACGATATCTCCGAGAACATCGATACATATACATATTATACCCATGCCTAGTGGTACCGCGGGATTCCCTACACTATGTAATGCGTGTACCTATATATCTATCAATCTTCTCGCACGATGGACAAACAACGATAGACATCTCCCTTGAGTCGATGAGGCATGTCAGACTGACAAATGTGTATCATATCTCGTCATTCACGTGGATGACAATGAGGTCAAAAAGAAGCTAAATTTTCCTGATAGACAGGTAGTATCAAACGGCGAGTTAAAACGCGATCCATGGAAGTGGACATTCTTTGTTTCTTGTAAAAGTCAGAGATAGAATAAGACAGGGAGAGAGATCAAACTGTTTTACAAATCAAATGAAAAATATTTTTGTATGTCAAGTTATTCGAAATAAATTAGCTTCGATTATCGATTCTTCACACCTTCTGTAAAAATGATAATTTCTCAGTCCTGTACGAAGAAAGTATCGTGCAAATAGCCTTGGCGCAAAGGTAATAGACTTAATAGTGTAATCGATAAAACGATAATCAAGAAAAACGCATTTGGGTAAGCGCAGGGTGGCAGAGAGAGTCTCGTAATCCATAAGGCGTGAATTTGAATTCTATAATTTATCTTCTACAATACGTACGATGGAGAGGATAAATGTGTAAAGTCACAAACCTAAATCCTCAATTCATCCGTTGAATAATTTCTGGTAATTTGGTTAATCGTTTAACATTTAATGTAATCTTAATCGTAGTACAAAGTGCTTCGTGTTGTTTTCAGATTTAATTTCGTATGCCTTGAGCGGAGTAAAAGAGCATCAATCATTTTTAAGGTCAGATAAGAATTGAAAAGTAGGTATAAATATTTTGAACAAGAAATCTGACTTTTTTTCATAAAAATCCTAGTTAATTACTTCCAAATTTTGCATATTACACTTATTCACTCCTGCCAGTTGATCAAAATTAATTGCCTCAGCCCTCAGTACTATAAAGAAAACTTTTGCGTGCAGATAATTGGAGTTGAATTAACCCATTCCTTCTCACTCTTACGTCAGTTGCAACTTATTGTTCATTTCAAAGTAGAGCGTTTCTCCAAGTTAACGTCAAAACTTAGCGATAACGAAGTCGAAGATCGAAGGCTATTGTCTTTTTTAAAGAAAAGAAAGAATACCCAACATCGACCCAATACAGAAGAGTTTAAGTTGAAAAAGTTTTCACCCTCTGCTATAAGCTCGATTAATTATTTAAACAAGTATAAAATCGCGGTTAATAACAAACTTGGGATTAAGGGTGAAAGGCTAACGGTATCTCACCCTTAAAAATATCAAATGCGTTAACGCGACACGAGACCATCAGACACCACCTCGAGTTTCTAGCCATATTTCTTCCTTCCGGTTTAGCGAAAACTTTTCTTTTACAAGTATATCAAGAGTGCGAGGTAGAGTTCACTCCTCTTTCCTAATTTGCTCATTAATCTTCGACTTCCACCGACCACCGCACCGTTACTTAACGAAAATTTTGGCCTTAACAATCTGACCTTGATAAGATAATTAATTAAACTACTTAATAATCACATCAATAACAATCATTATTATCTTTACATTATAAAAATATGATATTATAAAGGTATTAACGTTATTTTCTTCATCAACGGGATGAAAGATTTTTTTTTATTTATAATATTAGGTACCTTAATTTGCTAAATTATTTGTCTTTTGGGGTATCTACTTTAACAAAGTATTACCATAATTCCTAAGATCAAGTTTATAATGCAGGCTGATGCTCACGCCTGATCAAAATCTTAGACAATGTCTTATATAAGGGACCAAAGAGGTTCAAAGGGACTCAACAAAGTTCAGAGGGAGATAGAGAGTGAAATTTAGATTGGATGCAAAGGCCCCTTGTGTGTACACCGTATCACTAATTATCGCTCGTTAACATTTGTTCAACAAGATAAGAAAATAAATTTGAATTCATCTTAATTGTAATTGCAATTACAATTACTTACACCTTGTGATATTGTGAGTGAGATAAAAACACGGTCGTTAAAGATAATGGAAAATACTTTTATACAAATTGACCGCGAAAGTGATTAGCTTGAGTCGAGTCAGACCTTCCGAAGTAGCTATATAAGATACAACAATAGAAATTCACGCTTTTATTTCTTGCGTTGTTCGAGACAGGATAACAGATGTTCTAGCGTACAGGTTTGAGAAAATTAATTGATTACATATCAGACTGTAGGCAGGCTATTTTAGCCAGATCCTAAAGAGTGCGAAGGGTCTTCGAACACATACTACACTCGAAAGTCGGGATAGAGTGAGGCAAAGAAAAAAAAAGAAAAAAAATTGGTCACATTATTTCGAGCAGACTAAAGAGGAAACTTCGACCAAATTTTGGCCTCGAAATTTCACAGCGATTTGATGAATAATTCTAATCTAAGATCAATGCCCATGTTCACGTCTTGCTATTAGCTAATGATCACTCGATATTTAGCTTAAAAAAACAATTAACACATCCTAATTGACGCATTTAGGTAAAAGCGAGATGTGGATCCGGGCCATAGTCTCCAAGTTTATTAAACTAACTAACTCCTGTAGAAATAATAAACATTTCTGTGTCTTGACTGTCGAACATTCTTAAAACAACTTTGAAAAACAGTCTTGTACGCCTACGCTACCAGACCACCTACCAGCATTCAACTATGGATGTAATGTAGAAGCTTTTGCGTTTGAAATAATGGTGTGAAATAGCTATTTCGTAAAGAAAAGGAAATAATGGTGGAAAGAAAATAACAGGAAGAATGGAAACGTGAAGCTCGTGTTACATCCGATTCTTCGCGTTTTTATTCAATTTCGTGCGGAAATTAGAATATCGCGAATATGTTTTTCAGGGTATAGTTGAGGACTGATTAAAAGTTCTTAAGATATAAAATAAAACCTTGAGAGATGATTTAATAATTGGGTAATGGAATTTACTTGGGAAAAAAGTGAGGGTAGATATAAGTCTCTTACCCAAGTTTTACTTTTATTAATTCAGTGAATGGATACTGTTCGTCATATTTTTTTCTTTTTTTTTTTCCTCCCTCTCTTTCTCTCTTTTTTTTTTTTCTTTCTCAAAATTAGTTTACTTTAGAAGTTAGTTAATTTGTTATCATCTTTACAGACAGCATCATAAAATATTAAAGAATGTTGACGAAGGGCAACACAGATATAGAAACATGAGGCGTTTGGCTCCTGGAGTCTAGACTAATCCAATCAACCTGCAATGGTAGTCAGCAAGGATTGAGTTACTTTGAACGAATAGGAAAACTTTGTTTGATACATATATATACATAAAGCGACGAACCTTTAACGAGATTGTACTGTCATGCTAAATTATTACGCAATTACTCAATCTCTAACAGTAGCATAGCTATACAACTGTAATTCCTCTAAGTCATGATGGATAATCTATCAGCAGACGGTTTTGTCAAATGAGAAATGGACAACGTTAACAAGCGGATCGGGTCCGAAATTTATAGAATATTGTATAATACCATACGTATACGTATGGTATAATAACGTAAGGTGACTTTTCACTCGAGCCAATTTCATAGGATGTCTATTACCAGAGACAAACAGGAAAGGGACATGTTGGCTCTCCAATAAAAAGTATCATGGGTTTTACTCTGGCCAGGGTATGTAACTCTAATACGTTCCAAAAATAAATTTAAAACAACTTTAAATGGATCGGTTTCCGATAATTTACCTTTCCTATACCACGATTAAAGAATTTCCCTCAGTGAAATAGAATGGTAATGCTTCCTGTTTCAATACGAAACTGCACTTGTATTCTTGATGCTGTAATTTGATAGCTAATTCAATAGCTTTGATAGTAATTCGATACGAAGCAGGGAACAGTGCTAGACAATTACAATTTATCAAAGCATACAGAATTACTTCAGGACTGATCAAATGGATTCTAACAATTCGTTCGAAACATTGTTAGTCATTGATTCGAAGTTAGTAAATTCTTTTTAACTCCTGTGAACGAGAGTAATACGTAATACGCAGGAATAAATTCCCAATTGCTATTCCTCCGAGTAATAATTTGAATTTTTACCTATATTGATCGAAATTCGGCTTCAAGAAGAGCTTCATATAACCTGGTGAAATTTATCATCGCAACGTCTCGAGCATTTATTATCGGTTATCAGGCTTAAAATTTGTGTTCTTTGCCGATTAGGTAGGCAAAGTAGAGTCTAAATCTTGTTAAAATGTTAAATGATGCAAATCTGAAACTCAGAGGTGTGACGAATAAAAATTTGAAACTAAACATAGGTAGAAATAATTTCTAGACACGTTTTCAACGACTTTCAAAAAAAAAAAAAAATAACTTTATACTCATCAGTCGGCAAACTTGAGGAAGTATAAACTTCTGTTTAAACACCATCTAAGTAATTTCATCCGGTTGAAAACCAGGGTTCAAGTTTCTTCCGAAATAAATTTTAAGTCAGAATCAAACTACGTTAAAGCTACAAAGGTCGTTGAGCATATATACCCACTTTCTTCATATTCTATCTCGCAATTGAAGACATGAGTGAAAAAAGAAACTAAGGTTTTATAAATGGTTAGAAAAGTAATGAATCATTAAATTGCTTCTTTCTTGAGAAAGTTTTTTATGCCCCAGTCGAAGATAAAAATTGGACAATATGTCGGTATCCGTTTTTATAGGGAGATCAGCTTGAGGGCTAAATTTAAGATGCAACAATAGCTATGAAAGTTGTATAAAACTATTTTGACTTGATAACAAAATCTTCGTTCACTTGAGCTTGCAGCCTTGGCGAACAACCGCGTTGTGTATATAAATTTCTCGCATCAGCACCGAGGCGTGTCTGGTGATCAATCAAGTTTAATGTAACTTTGCCATTAACAATAAGTAAATATTGGCAAAAAAGTTACTTATCGAATTCATTAATTAAGGCACAAAGCTACCGAGAAAAAAAGCTCAGCGAAATAGAAAGAAATTAGAATGTAAATAAAAAAAATTGTTATTATACCTCACGCTCTGTTCGTTAGAAAACAATGATTACCTGCAAAAGAAATGACGAGTTTATTTACTCCGAGGTAATTTTGTAAGAAATACAAAAAAAAAAAAAAAGAGGAGATTTTACCTTAACGTCACTCTGATTTGATCACGACGAAAGTAAAGCTTATGGCAGAAGGGTCATTGGCATAAAAGGTACGTTTATTTTGCAGGGAGAAGACGATGGTGTGACAGCAAATTAGCATACGAAGGTAGTTCGAGCAAAGGCGAAGCCGGAAGAAGGAGAAAAAAAAAAAATACGAAAAGAAAAGAAAAGAGACCGAAATTAGAAAGTCAACGAGAGATGTGAATGAAGTTTCCATACCTAAATTCAATTATGACGATTGCGAGCCATGTGATACGAAGTTGATGAGGATCGCCGAGAGGAAGACAAGAAATTACACTAGAAGTCAATATGTCAAGATGTGGAACCTTTCAGGAAGAAAATATTCAGCAATTCATGAACACCGATGGCGAAGGGTTAAACATCACGCAAAGTTTTTCTGAATACAATTCCCTGGCTGGTTCAGGATCGGCCGTTCACTCCGAAGATATATTCAATTTTAATTGCACTACGATTCTGCAGGATGAAAGTTTCTGGATCCTAGTTGTCAAGGTGAGAAATGTTCAATCTATTATTCACTATTTCTCGCCGTTTCTACCGTTACTATTTTACATGCTTTCCTTAATATCATCCCTTATGCCAGCTTTACATCCTAAGTTAAAAATTGGTGAAAAAAAAATATGGAATAAAAAACGTTCAAAGCATTACGTCTTACATCTTACACAAAGTTGGATATCCACTTTAAGATTGCTATTCCGAGACGAGAGTTTTTACTTAAAGTATACGTATTTTATCGTCATACATACTTACTTTGAACGCAGTGAGTAATGGTGGTTGTAAAAAAGACTGATTTGAAAACTTGCTATTTAATGGTATGCTTGATTAATACGTCAAAGATGTACTCCTAAATGTCCGGGACTTACTTTTTAAATGAAATAAGGAAATGTGAGGTATTTTACCCGCAAAAACAAATCTCTTGTAAATTTTTGCGAGGCTAGAATATGAATACGTTATACAACAAAGAAATGAGTGAAATTTTCTGTCGCAGATGTTATATAGCACCCATCTGTTTCCTCTGAAAAGTGAATTACAACTTATATAATGGTACATTCAGTTATCCAAAAATGGCAAAAGCTCAAGTATAATAATACTAAGTATTATGAAATACAGAAGCGAGTGACGCACATGGAAGTGCGAAAACCGATCTGAACAGACTCATTTTTATTGAAAGATAATTCCCAAAAAAAAATAAAAGGCGCATTGAACTTTTACCAAATTTTATCCCTCATGAATGAAAGTGGGGGATATCGTGAAAAAAAAAAAAATCCTCATAACGAAATATGTGCAAAGTGAAAAAGTGGAGAGCGTAAAAGCTGGGGCAAAGCTGGCCAACGCCATATGTCACTCAAATTCTAGCATTATCCCCTTTTTTGATAAAGTGGAAATCTAATTCTTCCAGCTTGCTCTTTTTGACCGGCGCTTGAAAGGCTTTAGCAAAAAGGTGATCCTCCAAAATTGTGGTCCGCGCTTTTAATAACTGCATTAAAAATTCTCGTTCATAAAGAAAGTGAAAAAAGAAAATAGCTATAACGCGTCGTTTAGGAGTTTAGAAACGTAATAAAAAATAACTAAAAAATTATGAGGATAAATAAGTGAGTGAGTGGATAAGGGATAAGTGTGGACTGCAATAAAAGGACGAAAGATTTTTTTTTTTCTGTTTATTTTTTCATCCTTAGCAAAGATATCGATCCTCAGAATGGCTCTCGGGTTACTAGTCGATCAATCTTGCAAGCCCCGCTGATCGTCGTGCTAACACTATCGTATGAACTGATGCTGTTTGAGAGGATTAGGCTATGCACGTTATTGAGTACAGCTGTAGATACTATACCAAAATTTATTCTTATTTTATTCATATTTATGCATATATACCTACTCAAGGGTTTTTATACCATATACATAGACCTACCGATATAAGTAAGTGTAACATTCATATATTAGGAGTTCGAAGGGTTTACGCGATTCGTTAGTATAAGTATCAGTCAAGTCTGTAGATGTATGAAATAATTCGTCTCCCCTGTGAATAGAAAAAAAAAAAAAAAAAAATACCTACAAGGCTATCAGCTTTCGGAATTCGCGAATGAACGTTGATTCGCGGCTCTGATTTATCGCATCCCTTTGATAATCGCGTTGAGAAAAGTGCGGGAAATGAACACACATGATGCATTAGGGAAAAAGGCTTTATCCAGTTGGTCGATGAGCTCAAACTATATTTATAACCGACATGATTTATCAGTCAACTGTCAAAATCTTCCTATAATCGATGAAGAGGATACGTCCCTTTATTATCTGACCATGTACTTATTTACGCATATCCTTTACCCGTTTTTTGTTGTTTTTTTTTCTCAAATTTTTCATATTCAGGATCCGCTGTTAGCCCTCGAAGCTTTGGCACTAATTAGTGTAATCCTTCTAACGGTTGGTGGCAACACACTGGTTATAGCAGCCATAGCATCCAGTCCAAGTCTTCGGGCACCAACGCATTCTCTAATCGTGAATTTGGCCTGCGCCGATTTGATATTAGGTATGAAAATCGGATTTTTAATTATTCTCCTGAATTTTTCTTCATCATTTTTTGTTCTTTATTTTATTCTTTTTCTAGGCAGAGTTACACCGATTCACAAAGCCTGCTTTTTTCAGGGCTTACTGTCCTACCGCTGTCAGCTAGCAGAGAACTTAGAGGTGGATGGGGCCTTGGGCCAGTTACCTGTTCTCTATGGGCAGCTTTGGATGTTCTTTGCTGTACAGCAAGCATTTTATCACTGTGTGGAATTTCGGTGGACAGGTATACGTATACGTATTTGAAAAATAATTTAAAAAGAAGTAAAAGCGTGTGAGAAAATCTAGAAAAAACAAAAAAAATAACGAATCAATCAATAAGAAATTTCGATAAAGGTTCAACTTTTATCTTAACGATTTTTTGTCCGATTTTTTTTTTTTTTTTTCGATCCCTTTTAGGTACATCGGCGTGTCCAGACCCCTAACTTATTCAAGGGTTGTCACTACAAGAAGAGCGAGATTAATGATCGCAACTATCTGGCTCTTGGCACTTGCCATCAGCGCTGGACCACCCCTGGGGTGGGCAGAGGATAGCGTCTACGTACCAGAAACGGGTGAATGTAACGTGAACAAACAGTTAGGGTGAGTCGTAGAATTAATTGGGGAATAGGTGTAGCAAATATGTTTTTTTTTTTTAAGTATTATCACGCTTTGAAGAATAACTTGGCCGTAGATACGTCATATTTTCTGCCTGTGGGTCATTTTATCTTCCGGCACTCGTTATCCTGGTCCTTTATGGACTCGTCTACAAAGCTGCGGTAAAAAGATCGCGATTTTTGGCCGCAGGGTCGGTTACCAGAAGCCACGTCACGCTCCGCATACATCGAGGCAACAAGGTAATCATTTTTCTAAATTTATGATTCATCAATTATTTTGCGAAAACTTTTATTCTCCTAGCTGAATTTTGTGCTAAAGAATACTAGCTGTATTCTTTTCAACCAGAATCTTAAAATTATAATTTCTTGCTACATATCAAATTGAAACTATGAATTACACAAGAAATTCAATTGATACCAGGCCAAGAAATCTGTCATAAAATTGAAGAAAACTAAATAAAGAAAAAAAATTCGGGTAAAGGGTCAGGAAATAAATTCCCCTTTTCTTCTCTATTCGTAAACTCGTGTATGGGGGAAGTAAATCTTCTACTTATAGATGAACAGCGACAGATATCTGCTTATAAATCACGAAAATCGATAACTTAATCCACGAAGCAAGCAGCCAAGAATGATATTCGTTTTCTTCGACGTGGTTTTGCTTCAGGTCACTAACGCAACGATATACACGGGATGTGCTTTAGAAATCTCCTCAAATAATCTTAACAGCTATTGTTTATTTTTATTCACATGACACAGTGCAATACAGTTATTTGCAATAAAAAATTAGACATTATCTAATACTATTCAATAAATTAATAATAAATTGATTTCACGCTCAACAGACTACGTACAAATTTTTTCTCATATTTTTAAACAATGAAACCTACAGTTATTAATAAAGTCTTAGGTGTAGTTTCATTTCTTGTGGGATTTGATCATCAATATACAAAAAAATCATTTCCAATTCGCTCAGGGTATAGGATTAATTATAGGACTGCAGTAACTTTGGTGAAAAAAAAAAACAAAAAAATGGCAAAAAAACTTAGTTAGTCAAATTTTTGTCAATCACAAGAGCTTTTTCCAGTCCTGCTTTATCATATCGCTGGCTTTTTCACCGATCATATAAGTAGGTGCGTTCGTATGCCCAGAGATGATCGTCGGCATTATACTTGCGTCGACAACTCTCAACCTTTTCACCCCGTGAACCCTAAGACGGGAATCAACCACGCCAAAATCTTTTTTAGGTGCCATTTTACACGTTCCAACAAAATGACCGAGGGTCGAGGTTACTTGACGACATGCACAAGCCCAGTAAGGGTCGGAATTGAATTTTATGTGACGACATCCAGGAAACGGGACCGGAAACAACGTGGTGTTATAACGTTTGAAGGACTTTGTAGCCGCCAGCTCGATCGCCTATAATTTTTTTAAGGATCTTTATAAAGCAGGATAATTCACAATTGTTTAGTTTCAAATTCAATCAATCTGCGAATCTTATATACAGATTACGCAATTCTCTCAGCGTTAGATTTGAATTTTGGTATTTGTGCTAATAGCCAATGAAGATAAATGTGAAATTAATTCTTACGAAAGTAAAAAAACTCTATTCGATAAGGTCGTACGAATAATGTCACAAGATAGTGAAAATCTAACACGATATTACAAAACAATTTTACATAATATAATTTATTGGCAATGCAAAGCGTATCTAATGCTTTCAATCGACATTCAAATAAATTTCTTTTATGTTTTATGTTTTATGAATAAAACACGTCTGTCGATCGATAACGACATACATAAGATATCATTATTATATTTCTTTTGAATTTGAGACAGCTGCTGAAATTTATGGGATCTCTATTCGATATTGGCAACAAATGTAGTTGCTAAAGTATAGGCAATAAATAAATAAATAAATAAATAAATAAATAAATAAATAAATGGTACGTTCGGCGAGAATTGAATAACAAATTAATTTGATTTCACTTACGCAATATGCTGTAACTAGCGAGTAGTAACATTGACCTTGACAGAGTTGGAATAGTGGTGAATAAAAAATTAATTTATTGAGACTTTCTCACGTGTCTGAATCTGCTATATGCATAGAAACCGGTTATGTGGTCTATGAATCCCGTCAATGTGATGTAAGAACTCTTGAATTGAGTAATTGAGATTAATCAACTTTTTTCTTTTCAACAATAAAAACTAGTCATTCATCGGTTACTGAAGCAACAGATTATTTACAAATATCGACGAGCTACGCCTAAAAATTTTTTATTATACAGTTTGAAACAATATTTAATACTGAGCCGATTAAAAATTCGCGTAACTGTATCAGCACGATCAGATTTACCTGGTTATTATACATACATGATACATCATCATCCATACAAACCTTTCGAATGCCTCGAATAATAGTGTCTAGGTCATCTTGATTCTGATAATAATTGGCTTCCAAAATGGGCCAGTGGAAAGGATTCGCACTTTTCAAGGTAACCCTGCCTCTGCTTTTTGGATGCATTAGGATTGGAACCAGACTGAAGGCGTCCTTTCCTTTATATTTTCCGAATACCTCGTTAGTCCATTCTTCAGTGAGTCCTGCGATTCTTCTGACACTACCGGAAGTATCTCCAGTAAAGGCACCGAGGCCCATGACGATCTCTATATCCGCGTAATCTTCTTCTCTTGTATCATCAATTCTTTGTGCGTCATAACCAGCCCGAATATTGTTATCCAATTCATTCTGCTTCAGAATTTCGAAGCTCTTTTTCGTCCTGGTAGTACGCCTAGTGTTTATAAAGGCTAATCCTTCGGCTCCACCTGGTACAGTGAACGGACCTGTTCCCCTCACGATGTAGTCGAAAGTATTTGCCAAGTTCGAGGCAACCCTGGACTCAATGATGGTAACACTATCGTTTACGAGGAAAGTTAGTGCCGACATGCTCACATGATCCTGTAGATTATGTCCAACTGGAAGGTCCTGGAGGACTTTAATTCCGAGGGATTCTAAGTGTTCTTTAGGACCGATTCCCGACAACATCAACAACTGGGGAGAATTTAGACTACCAGCGCATAAAAGCACCTCTTTCGAAGCCCTGACGAAAAACCTTTGATGATATTTCGTAAATTCTACACCAGTAGCGGTTTTAGTTAGAGGATCTATCGCGATCTTTGTCACCTTCGAAAACTTAGACACGTGAAGATTTGGCCTGTTTCTAATCGGCTGGAGAAAAGCTTTGCTCGCACTAACGCGACGTCCAACACGAAGGTTTGCTTGGGCTACTGAAAAACCTAACAACTTATCAGCGTTGTAGTCGTTCGCTTCATATCCCATCTCTTCGGCTGCGTTAAGGAAGACGTTTCTCAGCTGTGATACGTAAGGTGAATAAGATACGTCCAGGTATCCACCTTTGCCGTGATACCTTTCGTCTAAATCCGGGATCCTGTTGTTTTCAGATTTCAGAAAATAGGGAAGTACGTCCTTGTAACTCCATCCCGGGTTTCCCTGGGCCTCCCAGGAGTCATAATCACCCTTTGAACCTCGCGTATACATCATATAGTTAATTACCGAAGACCCACCGACTGCCTTACCTCGTGGCCAATTGCACCGTCCTTTTTCCATGGCGAGACAGTAGCCTCCATTTCCGGTACTATCGGGTGGTTCAGGTTCAGTTCTATAGCCCCAGTTGTAAGCCGATATTTGCATAGCTGAGGCCAGCAAGGGAATGTCTGTGAGAAACATTTCGTCTTTTCCTGCCTCTAAGAGTAATATGTTCCAGCCGGATATCTCAGTAAGACGATTGGCGAGGACTGAGCCTCCCGAACCAGCTCCAATAATCACGAAGTCATACTCTAGTAATAATTTCAATTCATCATCTACGAAGTCCTCATTGTCGTTTGGCAATAGATTCGTAAATCGTCTGAACATGTCTTCAAAAATGTTGCAGTGTCCAAAGTGTAAAAGTAGCGCGAAAATTATGCCAATTTTCGAAAACATGATGCTAAGAAATTTGGCTTCTTCAAGTTTTGTTTCTAATACAAAATTTTTGCGTATAATGTGAAGACTCGCGATATCAACAATTGGCAATTATTAGTCGCGTATAATAAGATGATTTCTCTGATGACGCAACTCGTTTAGAGTTCTCCTCACTGATTTTGAATACAAATCTTAAACTCTATACGTGCAGGGAGTGTGTCGATTCAGACTCATCGCTAAGTTTTCAGACGGTAAAAGTCGCCAGTCCTGCGTGACAGGCATGATTATAAATCACGGACAGTTATTTCAAACACAATGAAATCAAATGTCAATGTCTCGGAACTAGATGTCAATGTCAGTGAGCGAAATCGTTGTAGGTGGCGGATATATTCACCGTAGTACAGTAAGATTGTGAATTTTCGACACTTCTGATTGGAAATATTGATTCATTATAATTTTCAATAAATTTGAATTTAAATTACAGCTTGTAACTTTTTCCTCGTTTCTCAGAACTTTCAGCAGTCCATCGCTCGGCATGAAAAAGACTGAAATAAAAAGTGAAAAATGGATTATACTATCAGAAAATATATTTTACAAATCAAATGAGTTTCGGAAAAAAAATGTGTATAACAGTAAAATTTTAAGTAACAATTAACTGTGTGGTTTGAAATTACGATTGAACCGTTGTACCATTATATCATAGGCGCATTAACACAATAAGTTAATAAATTAACGGTACTTACCACGATTTTCATTCCCAACATTTCATCCAAGTGTATGAAAATATCGTATAATTGTTCAGCGATTTGAACTTACGATTATTATTTCGATGGAATTGAATGGACCACATCAGATTTTCACTTCTACATTCTTCGACCGAAGGAGTGAGACCGTGAAGAGGTATATTTCGGTATTTCTTTCGGCGTTTGGAAAATATTGATAAATATAATAATCAAACAAGATTTATCACTCTGCTGTTTCTTATTGTTATAGGTATATGTATATAGATTCGAGATTGACGGGTACTCCGTCGACTGAGGCTCGATTTACTTTTGGGAATTGGAAATTCATTCAAACTTTTGTTAATTAAATTCTTCGTAATACGAAAAATCCAGGATGGTAAATAAAAGTCACTCCAAATCACTTTGAAAAACTTTCGCAGCTTAATCGCCCCTTTTTCTTTATTATACCAGAGTCTTGGTCCTACATTTCAATAAACTTTTAAAACAAGAATGAATTTCTCAATGAAAAGGATGTGCGAAAAAACGTCACTGAATTATTCAGGAACTTCATTCACGTAATTTAAATTATTTGATTTTGATTCGATATCCGAGTCTCCTGAGAATAAAAAAGAACAGTAATTATATTTCGAAAAAATGTAATGAATCGTAGGATACTGAAAGCTCATTGATTCATACTGCTTGTTATTGAAACGGTGTAATTTTGTATTTAAAAACGGAATTAATTAGTGAGTATAATTTTTGCGAAATTTATATTTCTATTGATTTAAAATATAAAGACTAATGATCAAATTTTTACGCAACTATTTGAAACCGAACATCGTTACAGTGTGCTTACAGATCGAAGACTGAAGCCAGATCAGACCTGCAGTAGTATAGTAAACGCTGATTGCCTACGAAACGTGGGCGATCAGCACTACATTGGGCAGTGTGATAAGTTTTACAACAAGGTTAACCACACGACTTCTACTCTAATTGTCTTACCTTCCATTCTCCACATTCACAATTTGGAGGTTTTTTAACGGATTAAAATTTTTATGCCAATCTCTAATACCTAACTACTTCGCGATCTCCAATCCCCTAGATCAAGGCGAATAGATTATAACTTATCACTGAAAAGGATAATTGAATATTGTTATGATCACAGGGAGTAAATAATTCGAGAAATAAACAACTGTGATCATAATTAGTAGGAATTCCTCTTTTGTCCTTTCCTTTCCTACGTACAGATTAGAAAAAATTTAATACCTATAATAATCACCAAAGTCTACATGGCTATGAGTTGTTGTATAAATTTTTTATTTATTTTCAAAATTTGGCTTATAATTTGTTTTTCTACCACCTATTGCCACACCTAGGTAACTTTATCGATTCATTATTGTATGAATAATCGAGGTAGTTATTTACAGAGCTTTTCGTCTAATGAGCCAAATTCGTTCAAGCTTATACTAAAGTGATTATTTCTCGTTGTAGATTGACGATTTCATTAATTTTCCGAACCGTTAATTTTTTTTATACTTATTATTTTTACAATACTAAATTAACAACGAGACTATAGTAAATCGTTAAGTATCACGCGCCTTGTTGAATTTAAATTCAAACTTCAAACCGGAATCTCCATTCCAGACGCTGAAAAAAACAAGATGCATAACATTCAGGGCCGTTCATCATTTACCCAATGCGCCAGCCCGAATGAATATGAAACTGCTTTACATTTTTTAAATTCACTGCGCATAAATGCGCCACGAATCTTCCAAGACTATAAAACTAACGGATAGCCACGGTTTTTGCAATTGAAAAGTGTGACAAATTTTTATACGATATCCGCTGTTTCAAAACTGAATCAAATGATGAATATATTCTAGTGGAATAGATGTACACTTTAAATAAGTCTGAAAGAATTTTCATTCATTACTTAAATTGACAATAAGCTGTTAAGCTTAACAATTTATATAGTCACCGCACGATTATCGTTTGAATATTATACCTATTCTGTAAACTAAGAATGGGGATTTTCCAGTTCTTCTCAAACAACTCGAATATCAATGCCTATACTTACGCACAGCAAGTACGTGACAACAATGTATTAACATTATATGGCAATCATGGGATTGACCATCCTAATCATAAGGAGAAAATCAATTGCCTTCGTCGCGGATTTTCTTTACTAAACGGGTTTTCGCTGACCCAAATACTTACCAGTGCCCGTTTACATAATGACTGTATGAAACTGAAGGACCATGTAGAGTCAGCTCAGACGATCACCGTGATCCGAAAATATATAAATTTGATATTTTGATCTCTCTAATCAGGACAATACCAACAGTCAAGGACGATACCAAGGATGACTGGTTTGATAGAACCAGCGATATGTAATATCCTCGTTCTCCATTAAGCTTCATAAATTTCTAGACCGTTAATTTTTAGTTTCTGATATCAAAACGTATATCATATCACATTTTGTACCTGTTGCCATTGTATTAAACGGAAGGTAAAAAAAAAATACTACGAGGTTCGATGAACCTTATAGACAGATCTTAGCAGTCGCTGATCGCGTACCACTAGTGACTAGTCTACGATATCGTGCAGCTAGTTATGAAATAAGCTGGTCATGGTCGAGAAGATGCTGAGAGTAGTCTCATTACCATTAATTCTGACCCCAATGTTAAGTGATATTACCTTCAATTGAAATTGAAAGAAGATACAAATAATTGTAAAAAATGTCGCATCATCGTTCAGTCATAAAACGGAATATTGAACTGTAGTTCACACGTTCGTCTTCTTCGGAATAGAATAATATGATTCATGATAAATAAACTGCAGACTTTTTTTTATAGATGTTTGAAAGTCTTGAAATCCATAAAGGCTCAAAATCTGATCACAAAAATTCAGTTCCTAATCATATGATACTATAAATTTTGATCGTTAGTATCGGAATAAGTAAAATTGGTAATGGTAATTGTTCGTTTAGTTATCAGAAGATTGTGGAAGCAGCGGGTCTAGTACGAGGCTTGTATCGGGCCCCGGACCTCCGCGACGTTGGGCATCTCAAGGACGTCATGGCGCTCTTTACAGAGGTCCAGCAGCGAAATTTCGAAGACAAAAAAGAGCTGCAAAAACTCTAGGGATCGTAGTGGGAGGATTTTTGCTCTGTTGGTTCCCGTTCTTCATAATTTTACCCATAGGTAAGGATTTTTGTAAATTCTCTATCACTAATCACGACAATGAAACGAGAAGATTGGCTAAATTTTTTGAAACTCTATTTTTTTAAGCATCTACCCTTTCATCCCACCTCTTCGATTAGAATAGAATAGAATAGATTACGCTGCTTAGTGAAGATCCCTTTTCCTCTTTTAAACTCTCTCGAATTTCAGACTTTCTTTGTTGGTATTCACCCGAGTGAGCTTCACTTGATGAAAGGAATTTATAAGGTTTTTAAACGATAGGAAATTGCACATTGCAGACCGGATATTACATTACGTGTCTTATATGTATTGACGTTCAAAGAGGAAGAATGGTGAACGCGTCCAGAATACAAACACCGTCCGAATTGATTCGGGTATTTATTTTATCACCTATTTTCGGAAACCACAGGCTCTAATTCAACCTGAAACTAAAACTAATTGAAAAAAATCTTCTTGTACTTGGTAAAGGAAGACAGAGGAATAAATTTATCTTTCAATTCGTCTTGCGCCAATAGTCTTTTACTTTCTTACATAGAATTTGGTTTTTTATCGATTCAGAATATAATTACAATCATTTAACAATAAAACAACACATTTGAACGCTGGTATTCCACATTCCGAAATTCCTGAATCGAATATGAATAGCTATGAGTATATCTGTCGATAGAAAAAGCATCTTTAAACCTGAAATTTTTATTGTCGTAAGCTTATCGAATACCAATTCGATCCTTATGTAACATATTCTCGATTATTATTTCCTAATTTGCCAATTATTTACCTGTTGGAGACGACGAGGTAAAGAATATGTTAGAATACGTTAGAATAGATTAAGAATATCTTAGATATTTCTCCTCTACTTGGAGCAAATTGAAAACAACATTTAGGATCGATTTGAAATTAATTTTTTTTTCATTCTTTCAGATGCGGCGTGCGAATCGTGCAACCTTTCGGAAAGTGCAGTTTTTGCGTTCGCATTTTGGCTGGGGTATTTCAACAGCTGTATAAACCCTTTGATATACGCGTGTAGCAGCAGAGAATTGAGACGAGCCTTCCAGAGTATTTTGCGAAGGGCATTTCTACTTCGTGGACAAACTCAGCGTTCTACAGCTGCTATTTACGTAGCTGGTACCTCGAACGCAAGACAAGGGATGCTGACAGTACCAAGAGACTGAACTCTTACTACCGCAAGAATGAACCGAGAGCGACCGCAGTTCAAGCAGAGAGAAGGCCAGCTTATATTTACAGTTGAAACTTACTGTAAATAAAGTTAACGTCTGACCTCGCTCTCCATTCGCTACCATTGAAAGTGCAACAGGATTTCTATATACGTATACGTGTGTTGTATGATATAATACCCATTTCATATACAATAGAGAAAATCACATTTTCAATCCCCACGAAATTATTTTCGAAAAGAATTAAGCTAGAATAAAAGGTAAAGTTTCAGATCGATGTTGATGGATCCAGACTCCTCAAATCCGAGCAATTTAATCAACATCAATCGGGTATTTCCTCCTGACTTTATTCTTACCGAAATTATAATATCGAAAAATCAGTCTGAGGTGTGTAACTCGAATATTAAATAAGGAATCAATCATCGAAGATCTCATTCTTATATATTTATTTGTACAGCATCTTACAGTGTTTATGGAGTTGTGTAATCGTGAGATTGTCGTGATATAAAGAACGTTATTTATCATATTAAATATTATGTAAAAATATGTGAATTTTATTTAATCAACAATCTATTCAGTTTTATACATGAAATATTTACATTTCAACGGAATATTAACAGTGGTTTAGTCCCCTGTCAACATCTATATGAAAGAACGACGGTAAAACAAACAAAAATAATATAATAACCAATACGTTATTACATTTGCCACGCTCTATCAAATAGAAACATTCACAACCCCCTAGGACAAATGGTGCGTGATCAGTTATACACGAGAAATCAATTTTTTAAATCTGCGAAATTGTTTCCTGGCCCTTGTGGTTGAAATCTTTTATATACTAGAACCCTTATGTGTGTATCGGACTTTTTTTTTCATCAGGAATGAGAAAAATAATTGCTTTGCAAGGCTTCGAAATTTTTTTTACCGCTGGGCAAGAATTTAGGGAATTAGGGATTCGATACTAATGTAGCCATGGTGCCCATGAGAGAGAAGCCTCTAGAATCATCATTAGTACAATTAAATTGTACACGCGTCATACCAAAATGTAACTATGATACAATTAATAATCTGATTATTAAATTCATAGATACTAAATGTGTTGTAATAATTGGAATGAAACAGGGGATGGGTATAACTTCGAATTTATCATTTAGCTCCTGATGATGTAGCACTGACCATTAATCAGAAACGGAACACAAGTCGTTCCCATTCTGCGTAGGGGTCCTGCCTAACTCGACACCGAAATAATGCAGCCCATTTATCAAGTTGAATGAATACTACTCGCAGCTAGGGGGATGAAATAGTGAAAAGCAAGAGAGAACGGCGCCAAAGATCTTCCTTTGTTTTCTTGTTTTTTCACGTCCTATGGTTAGAGAGATCATACGAATCTCACGTTGAAGTTTTCATCCGAGGAGATTTGTCTTACCATTTTGTGAATATTCAGATAAGAATATCATTTCATATAAATACGAAGTGATTCAGTTCGATCGGATCATATTTTTCGGATCAATTAATCGTAAAGATTTAAGACTAAATGTCCTTCATCGAAAATTCGCTGGACGATGGTTTTTGAGTTACAAAAGGTCTACCTTGTTTCCTATGAATGAAATAATATTGATACACCTTTTGTAAACGTAAAACATCCGAGTTCTCTTTTAATATATTGCCCATTCAATAATCCCACATATAACGTATGCATATAAATTTTCCGAGTCGTTTTGTTTACTTCACGGTATGCAAATTATGATAGTTTAGCAATTTCGGTCACAATGGTATCTCGTTAATACAACTCCCATGCGAACCCTTTGACGCCACGAAGGCCACTGACCCCGCAGCAGGTGCCTTTACGCTAGGTCAGTGCTCCTCCTGGCTAGGCTATACATTCTTCTCATTCTTTGCACAAATTAAGGGAATACACCTCGTCAATGAATGGACGAATGGACGAATGAGCGGTTGTACACTTACAGTAGGCAATCAGTGAGGAACTTATTCTGAGCGTATGCTCTTATAACCGAAAGGGATTTAGTTTCTGCAATTAATGAATAAGATACTGCTACTCAAGTGCAGTAATCTAATCTAATCGAAACCTTTAAAAGGTGAGGATATTGTCATTTTCCAGCGTGCATAACTCCTCTTAAACAAATATTAACTATCTAGGATTTTCAGAAGAGTTAGCATTCACGATCAAGAAGATCATATATCCAGGAGAATAAAATTGATGTATATGCACGTTGAGAAAAATGCGCTTGAGAAGATTGATGGCTTTTTTTTTTTTTTATATTACAGTTCATAACTTTACCAAAAATGAAATAACTAGAACGAAGTTGAAGTTTTCTGAAATTGTACAAAATATTGCAGATTTGTAAAAAAAGAATCGTAAGAATCGGTCCAAACGGTTCAGAACATAGAGCGATTTGGAAAAAAGGACAAAGATAAAATGTTGAAAAAATTACTTTAGACGATTAAAAAATGAAATTCATCGACAGAGTGCCGGTAATCCTTTATAGATGAATCCCGAAACACGTATTCCCTTGAATTGTGCGAAGAATAAGAAAAATGTATTTCGGAACGATCCTGTGATGATCACCCAGAAAGCCTTGGACAATTTTCAATGGAATCAGCCTATATAAAAAATTGGGAACTAAGAAAGTCGCGGGCCAAGATCACATAGTTCACCTGAAGCTTAGTTGATACCTAAAATGAAGAGACGCAGGACGTGAGAAGTGGAAAGTAACGAAGCAATTAATTATTGATACATCCAGAAATTTATTGCTGCAGCAACGATACAATATTAATGATTCTCGAAATTGTGTTCAATTGATAATTGTTCCTTGAAAATTAATATGTACCCATATCAAATGAGTTCTTCCATCTGCTTCCTACCATATATATGCTAGTAGGTTCGGAGTATTTCAACTAATACGCTTATCACAAGTATGAGTTAGATAACTCGTCGATATTTCCTGCGATACTATACCCTGCAGTTATTGTACATATTCGAATCTCTAAACATTCTATTATTATAATTATTGTACATTGTTTGTTATCATAAGGGATCCTATAATATCTTCGAATACTTGGGCGACCAAGTCCTGCTGGATAAATGTGCACTAAATTATTTTTTCGAATGGTAATTTTATTTTTATTACACATTACATTTTCTTATGTATAATACATGATATATTATTCGTGTAGGTCCTATCATCTACGATATAGGAATTATGATGTCACATAATACGATCGATTATTTATTCTTCAAGACACTTAATAAAATAGGTCAAAGTATGATTTTCAATGAAGAAACAAGAATCTTAATTTTGAACTTATTTCAAATTGTACTTGATTGCTTTACCCTCGATTATAATTAATCGCTTACAACAGAATAGTAGGGGGTAAGCCTTATTACACGCAACCCGCAGATCTTTTGTGCGATTTGAGTTCTATAGTTGCCTAGCAGACGACGCAGTCGGCGTAAACTGACCTACGACAATGGCGTCCCCCATCCCACCCCGCACCGCTCGTAGATAATATAAGGGCGCCGTGCGCGAGGCGGCAGACTTTAGTTACTTGCGCGGCCTCATCGAGTGAACATGTGTGACACGAGTCGAGGAGATTTGCGGCTCGGAAAGGCTGACATCAACGGAGGCACATTGGACACGAGTGAGTTTGAAATATTTCGATCGATATTATACGACGGCAATAAATAATCGCCGATTTTCAAAGCTCGTTGAAAACAAATGAAATTGTATTCAATACTTTTCCGAAAAATTTCACGCGTCTCGTATTTCAATCGTCGAAGTAAGTAACCGTTGAATTGCTACCGGCAAACTTTGATTATAATTGCAGATATTGTTCATTTTCAAGTACATTCTATTCATACCAGCGAATAAATGTGCGAAAATCTAGACTTCTTACGAACATTCGAGTTTACAAGTATTTTTCGGGATAATACTCGTTCCCCGATTTATGCTTTTATTCGATTCTTTGACAGCATTATCGGTCGACGGAGATGAGAATGAACATCGCTGATACTTGAACTGCATAGATCCTGCGTGCCACTTTATCGGAGATGGACGCCAACCAACACTGCCCGGCTAGTCCTGGATTAACGGTCGACCAAGATAATGGTGAGCTTCCTATTATATTAGCCAAACACCCAATTTAACTATAAATGTATGTCTGCAAAACAATCATTGCTAAAACATACTTCGCGATCCGATACAGATCTTGGACAGATTACTTTTCCACGTGGATGTACCACAACACTCATCGGCCAAGTAACCGTGACGCTCACCCTGTATCTTTGACTCGATACTGGGGCCTCCGGCTTGCTTCTGTCTCCCCGTATACGCCAGAAACTTTGACGACAACTCGGTTTCACTCAGCTGCAAAGGATACGATACCGACGCGAAATAATATACCTAGAGGTAAGATATTGTCCGTCTCGTTATAGGGTAAGCCTAGGAGAGAAAGCACAATCAATTCTTGGAAATAGCAATAAATTCTCTCTTTTTAATGACAAACCTGAAATATGATTGATAGATCTCGAGAGAATATGTTTACCTTATTGAAATACAGTAGACTCACCTCGTAGTAGAGAAATATTTGAATAACCAGGATCAAAGTTTCAAGGTTTGAAAATAAATAGAAGGGTAGATAGCTGTAGGCCTAATTAGGCATCACATTTATTTTTTAAACATGGAACATAATTCAATATTGGTGATAAATTACTCCAGAGTCTCAAGTACCAGTCATAACGATTGAAATATTGAAAAATCTATTCATGCATGCAATAGTAATACTAGCTTATTGACATTCTTGATTCTGTTGAAAATAGTTAAAAGTTTATATCAAATTTAAAAATGGTTCAGGCAGGCTTACAAAATCAATCATAAGAAATATATTATAATAAATTTCATACAGATGTATAATCACAATTAGAAATTCTTTGGTACTTAGTTGAGAATGTTTGCTTGAAAAACACATAAACTTAATCTATCCAATGTACCCTATGCTTATCTAGTTTTTATCTTCACAGGCGTTGTTCACCGAGGGAAACTAGCTCCTGCCTATCCTCAACAAAACCTCTTCAATATTCATCAGGACAGGGGGTTCACACCAGGGAGTGAAGCAGTCCAAGCACCGGGGGAATGGGCGCAAGACAACTCTGCACCGCGGAGTATTAATAAAGTAGCATCAGCGAATGTTTCGTAATTACAGTTCCTTTTGAATCAGTTTTGATAAAATCTCGCATCTGGTCTGGTCTATAATTATTTCAAATTACTTTACTTTATAATTACTTTTACTAATTAAATCGAGTTCAATCACACATTACCAAACT
Source organism: Tenthredo notha (assembly GCA_914767705.2). Lineage (NCBI taxonomy): Eukaryota > Metazoa > Arthropoda > Insecta > Hymenoptera > Tenthredinidae > Tenthredo > Tenthredo notha. The sequence goes on along the minus strand of OU611908.1, from coordinate 17,293,188 downwards.
ATTGGGTAATTGAATAAGTAATTTCATTAAAAATGTAATCAGTGACTCGTAACACTGCAAATATCCATGTAATAATAAGATCGTTCATGCAATAAACATGTATTATTATAGTAAATTAACGAATTCTTGAATAAATATCTCTTGAAATTGTAAATTATCTATCGTTGAATCATTTTCCCCTGTCCTTTCCTTGCCTATAAGTCGAAAATCATGAAAATCGCATGATTTCATAAAGCCAAGAACTATTTTTGCAAATATATTAATATATTAATATTAATATATTAATATTTTTAATATTAAGCTGCCTTACCATATGCAACCCGCATGCCATTCGTGTAAACGACAGGGCCCATGTTAATTTTTGTTGCCTATTTGGTGTTTTCCGATTGCCTATATTCAGGCGCATTGAACTTAGAAAAAAAAAACAGAATTCTTGGAATTCAGCTCGAAAAAAAGGTATGAATGACACTCTGAAACAACTCGAAAAAAACGGCAAAAAAAATCCATTCAAATAACTTCTGGCAGTTGATACCTTATTTTAGCAAACGGATTTCTGGCAGTTGATACCTCGATTTTAGTCGCTTTACGATGAAATATCTACTGCCAGAAAATCGACCAATCAGGAGGCTGCTTGAGCCAATTTAGGCTCAATTTCTCGAAAAGGAGCCTCCTGATTGGTCGATTTTGAAATTAAATCAAGTTACGGCGCTACAGAGGCTAGCCATCAGCAAAATTCTGGATTTCTGGCAGTGGCTGGATTTTCACGGCAGCAATTTACTGCGGCAGCAACACGTGATTAACAACGAATAGCGTAGGTAAACCACGTGGTTAACAACGAATAGCGCCGCGGCAGTAAATTGCTGCCGTGAAAATCCAGCCACTGCCAGAAATCCAGAATTTTGCTGATGGCTAGCCTCTGTAGCACCGTAACTTGATTTAATTTCAAAATCGACCAATCAGGAGGCTCCTTTTCGAGAAATTAAGCCTAAATTGGCTCAAGCAGCCTCCTGATTGGTCGATTTTCTGGTAGTTGATACCTCACCTTAAAGCGACTAAAATCGAGGTATCAACTGCCAGAAATCCGTTTGCTAAAATAAGGTATCAACTGCCAGAACCTTTTTTTCGACGTTTTTTCTAAGCTACTACAATACGCCTGAATATAGGCATTCGGAAAACACCAAATAGGCAACAAAAATTAACATGGGCCCTGTCGTTTACACGAATGGCGTGCGGGTTGCATATGGTAAGGCAGCTTAATATTAAAAATATTAATATATTAATATTAATATATTAATATATTTGCAAAAATAGTTCTTGGCTTTATGAAATCATGCGATTTTCATGATTTTCGACTTATAGGCAAGGAAAGGACAGGGGAAAATGATTCAACGATAGATAATTTACAATTTCAAGAGATATTTATTCAAGAATTCGTTAATTTACTATAATAATACATGTTTATTGCATGAACGATCTTATTATTACATGGATATTTGCAGTGTTACGAGTCACTGATTACATTTTTAATGAAATTACTTATTCAATTACCCAATAGTTTGGTAATGTGTGATTGAACTCGATTTAATTAGTAAAAGTAATTATAAAGTAAAGTAATTTGAAATAATTATAGACCAGACCAGATGCGAGATTTTATCAAAACTGATTCAAAAGGAACTGTAATTACGAAACATTCGCTGATGCTACTTTATTAATACTCCGCGGTGCAGAGTTGTCTTGCGCCCATTCCCCCGGTGCTTGGACTGCTTCACTCCCTGGTGTGAACCCCCTGTCCTGATGAATATTGAAGAGGTTTTGTTGAGGATAGGCAGGAGCTAGTTTCCCTCGGTGAACAACGCCTGTGAAGATAAAAACTAGATAAGCATAGGGTACATTGGATAGATTAAGTTTATGTGTTTTTCAAGCAAACATTCTCAACTAAGTACCAAAGAATTTCTAATTGTGATTATACATCTGTATGAAATTTATTATAATATATTTCTTATGATTGATTTTGTAAGCCTGCCCGAACCATTTTCAAATGTGATATAAACTTTTAACTATTTTCAACAGAATCAAGAATGTCAATAAGCTAGTATGACTAGTGCATGCATGAATAGATTTTTCAATCTTTCAATTGTTATGACTGATACTCGAGATTCTGGAGTAATTTATCACCAATATTGAATTATGTTCCATGTTTAAAAAATAAATGTGATGCCTACAGCAATCTATCCTTGTATTTATTTTCAAACCTTTCAATTTTGATCCTCGTTATTCAAATATTTCTCTACTATGAAATGAGTCTACTATATTCAACCAAGGTAAACATATTCTCTCGAGATCTATCAATCATATTCCAGGTTTGTAATTGAAAGGAAAGAATTTATTGCTATTTCCAAGAATTAAGTGTGCTTTCTCTCCTAGGCTTACCCTATAACGAGACGGACAATATTATCTTACCTCTGGGTATATTATTACGCGTGGGTATCGTATCCCTTGCAGCTGAGTGAAACCGAGTTGTCGTCAAAGCTTCTGGCGTATACGGGAAGACAGAGGCAAGCCGGAGGCCCGAGTATCGAGTCAAAGATACAGGGTGAGCGTCACGGTTGATTGGCCGATGAGTGTTGTGGTACATAGACTTGAAAAAATAATCCGACCGAGATCTGTATCGGATCGCAAAGTATGTTTCAGCAATGATTGTTTTGCGGACATACATTTATAATTAAATTAGGTCTTTGGCAAATATAATACAAAGCTCACCATTATCTTGGTCGAGCGTTAATCCGGGACTAGCCGGGCAGTGTTGGTCGGCGTCCATCTCAGACCAAGTGGCACGCACGATCTCTGCGGTTCAAGTATCAGCGATGTTCATTCTCATCTCCGTCGACCGATAATGCTGTCAAGGAATCGAATAAAAGAATAAATCGGGGACCGAGTATTCTCCCGAAAAATACTTGTCAACTCGAAATAACACGACAAGGTAGTTTCCCCTTCGGAAACTAGAATGTACTTAAAAATGAACAATATCTGCAATTATAATCAAAGTCTGCCGGTAGCAATTCAACGGTTACTTACTTCGACGATTAAAATATGAGACGCGTCAAATCTGTCGGAAGAGTATTGACTACAATTTCACTCGTTTTCATCAAGCTTTAAAAATTGTCGATTACTTATTGCCGTCGTAAAATATTGATCGAAATATCTCAAACTCACTCATGTCCAACGTTCCTCCGTTGATGTCAGCCTTCCCGAGCTGCAAATCTCCTCGACACGTATCACCGGTGTTCACTCGAGAATGTCGCGCAGCTGACTGAATTCTGGTACATCCCGCGCGGCTTATTTATGAGTCGCGCGGGGTGGGGGACGCCATTGTCGTAGGTCAGTTTACGTCGGGTAGGCAACTATAGAACTAAAAATGCACAAAAGATCCGCGGGTCGCGTATAATAAGACGTGTGCCTTTTTCCTGCATCTGGTAAAAGATGCGAGATTAGCCCACAACTTAATTTCTTTTTGCAATGATTTATAATAAATTTTTCCTTTGTTTCAATAATTATTGCTCTACTAATTTAATTAATCGCTTCAATCTACTTTCCAGGATAAATAAAATAAGAATGTCACATGTCAGTTGTAGTCCCATAACTTTAACTCTGTGTATTGACTAAATGTATGGGTATTCGACGATTTATATTACATCAAATAATCGCTCAGCTATTCTAAAATTAAAAAAAATTAAAAAAATTAAAAAAATGAATATTAAAAATGTTTATACCGGATGATTCCTCGCTTACATCTCAGTGATTTGGGTAGTTGTAAATTTATTTCAGCTGCTTCATTCCTATTCGTTCAGATATACCTATAATGCAAGTATAAATATAATAAAATATCAGTAATTTATTTCAACTTCTTCGCATTATTTCCACGCGCCACTATCTTTCATTGTTACAATGAATCTAATAAAGAGTTAGTAGTTTTTCTACTGCTATTCAGAATTTTATCAATGAGCTAATAGCCACGCCTCCATGAATATAAAGACAAGGTCGTAGTATTTTTTTGTCCGCATATTTGTGCAGCACCACTATCTTTTCATTCATGAACGAGCGCTTCTCAGAAAACGTAGTAAATTTTTTATCCGCATATTTGTGCAGCACCTGCAGCACCACTATCATACGCGACCAGCGCTCTCTATGAATCAATGGAGTAGTTGCTGCGCGAGGGGGTATCAAAACTAGCGATGTCTACAAACGAACGAACAAACAATTCAAAGAACAACTCAAAGTAAAATTATCTAACGATTAAAACGGAAAGAGAATAGGAAGAAGACGATGAATAATAGATAGCGACTACAAACACATATACCTTTTTTTTTTATCACTTTAATATTCTCATAATACAATGACCAGCTCACCGTATTCAACTTCTATAGGGAATAGTAGTAGGAGTTGAAGTCAGACGGCTGCAGCCTGTTTATATAAATCGATCGATCAATGATTTACAATTTCAAGAGATATTCATTCAAGAATGCGCCAATTTACTATAATAATACATGTTTATTGCATCAACGATCTTATCATTACATGGATATTCGCAGTGTTGCGAGTCACTGATCTCATTTTTAATGAAATTACTTATTCAATTACCCAATACTTTGGTAATGTGTAATTGAACTCGATTCATTTGAAGTAATTGTAGAAGTTATTCAAAGTAATTATAAAGTAAAGGTATTGAAAAGTAATAAACTTCATTCAATTACACATTTCTTTGGTAACGTGTAGTTGAACTCGATTTAATTAGTAAAAGTAATTATAAAGTAAAGTAATTTCAAGTAATTATAGAGTAAGAGTAATTATAAAGTTAATAAAAAGTAATGAACCAAAGTAATGTGTAATCAGATGAAAATCCAATGACACATTACGAAAGTAATGAGTAATTAAGAAAAATTCAATTACAATTTTCACAACACTGAATATTTGATTGGAAAAATTGTAGATGTAGTCGTAATACGTACAATATTTTACGTATATCACTATAACTATAATTGGAACTATAATTGGGCTATCATAAAAATATTATTATACTTTGAACTAATCGTTGCGACGATAATACATACGTATACGTACGAAGGTATATTTTACAGAATGCCAAGTACAATGTTAGAAGCAGATAATTTTAATAGTAGAATAATTCTTACTCTATAAATATAGTTGTTCTCTCAGAAATACTAATGAGAATAGTCTACTCTCTATTCATTATGGACAATTTTACAAAAGAGTGAATTATACTTGACAAATATATATCGTATATGCATGTATTATGCTCTGTTACCTGAATAGTTATTTGGATATTTCGTACGGTAATGGGTAATCCCAACTATCTCAATCCCTACCACTTTTGTATCCCAGATACGAGTTTAAACAAATAAAAAGCATCAAGACCTTTGGGTCCGTACCCGAGGGCTAGATACAATATAATACAGGCGAGAAAACATATCGTTAATAATATATTATCACGAATTTTCATCTATTATGTAATATTACAAGTCTTTTCCCTGTACGATTATAATATGACCGAATCAACTGGTCAAGTATAGCGGGCTTTATAAAAACGAGTTATTATATTACCGCTTATAGCTTTTATAATTAAATTGATTTGGAATAATCTGTACAGCGATTTGTGAAATGATTTGAAAGTTTTTGTTGAATATTGAAACTAGTATCCGACATTTCTCGAGTAGGACGTTGATTTCAATGTTACATAGAGCGGGCAGCAGATGCTGGGATATAAAAGCTTGTGGTTGTCACTAATCGTAGAAAATATTGTAATTAGGTTTTTTGTTATTTATCACAAATAAACTGGGTTATACAAAGCCTGCTGGCTGAAAATTTGTGGCGACCAGCTCAGCTTGTTTTCTGTACAACGTTTCAAACGGAACCGATTCTTAGATTAGGTGCGAGATTTTACCAAAACTGATTCATTAGGAACTGTAATTACGAACTATTTGCTTTTGCTACTTTATTAATACTCCGTGGTGCAGAGTTGTCTTGCGGTCATTCCCCCAGTGCTTGGACTGCTTCACTCCCTGGTGTGAATCCCCTGTCCTGATGAATTTTGAAGAGGTTTTGTTGAAGATAGGCAGGAACTAGTTTCCCTCGATGAACAACGCCTGTGAAGATAAAAACTAGATAAACATAGGGTACATGGGATAGATTAAGTTTATCTGTTTTTCCAGCAAACATTCTCAACTAAGTACCAAAGAATTTTTAATTGTGATTCTGTATGAATAAATAAATATTTCACATTGTTGCAAAAAACAAAAAAACGAAAAAAAAAAAAACAACAGGAAATAAGAACATTGTGAATTATTCGTAATATCACGTATACTACGTCTGTGTATGGTAAAGTCAAATCAGCACTGAAACTTACCGACAGTTTACCATGTAGTGTGCGCCATACACTGCACGATGGTGCTGTTGGTCGATTCATTCCAAGATCTCACAGCCAATCAAATCATTCCGTATTCTGCCTTGCAGCGTGTCGGTACAGCCTGCTCCAGAGATCCCTGTGGCGCGCGATCGATGTTCGACGAGCTAGTTGACATAGAATTGAACCGAAAATCAGCTTGCAGACACACATGAAACATAGAGAAACGGACAGGCATCATAATCTACTCTAATATTACAAAGCCTTATTCGTATTTCACCCAATGCATCTGAAGTATGAACTTCAGGTAACAAAAAGTCGTATAAGTACCATAAGTATATGATAGTCTATTCGAAAAGATACACTGTTAAAAATAATTGTGAATTTACAAACGTCTAATATACAAAAGTTTTGCAAAATTACGAATATGGTGCAGCAAAAGTGAATCGGTAAGCTTATTCTATAAATTTCGAATAATCTTTTGAGTTTTATTCTATTTGAATTCACCAAGATGTTAGTAAATTTGAACCATTTGTAAAAATAATTTTGCAGAGGCAATGTCTTGTGAATTCACACGCGTGTCTCCGAATAATGCTTGGAATAGACATACCTCATTGTGTCTCATTACAATACATTGGATTGCGAATTCGTGTGCATGTATACAAATAATCCTTGCCAATACTCGTGACACATTGTAAATTCAAAATTCATTACCTGTGAAAATTAATTTACGAATAGTTGGAATTCACTAACAATTTAGTGAAGAAAAGTTTAGTGAAAATCAAGAATTTCTTTCGAAATTTATAGAAAAAGCTTACCCACTTTATCTCAAATCTATCTAGAATATATATGTATAACCCAAAGCACATTACATTGGTCATTGCATGCCAATTCTCACCTCAATCTCTGGACTCCAGACCTCATGATTCCTGGACCCGAGTAATCCATACAGTTTTTATTTCCGGTTCATCAGTCTTTTGGGATTTCTAGACCCGCAGATTGGATTTGTATCATGTGCCTCTGGAATCTGTTCCTATGCATTTCAGCAGCATCTCTAGCATTTTCTACTCGGATATTCGTTTTCATCCCTTCTTCTCCAGGATCCTCGACAGATGCAGCTTGTCCCAGCTTCGCCGACAGCTTGCAGACACCCATGAAACATATAGAAACGGACAGGCATCATAATCTACTCTAATATTACGAAGCCTTATTCGTATTTCACCTAATGCATCTGAAGTATGAACTTCAGGTAACAAAAAGTCGTATAAGTACCATAAGTATATGATAGTCTATTCGAAAAGATACACTGTTAAAAATGATTGTGAATTTAAAAACATCTAATATACAAAAGTTTTGCAAAATTACGAATATGGTGCAGCAAAAGTGAATTGGTAAGCTTATTCTATAAATTCCGAATAATCTCTTGAGTTTTATTCTATTTGAATTCACTAAGATGTTAGTAAATTTGAACCATTTGTAAAAATAATTTTACACAGGCAATGTCTTGTGAATTCACACTCGTGTCTCCGAATAATGCTTGGAATAGACATACCTCATTGTATCTCATTACAATACATTGGATTGCGAATTCGTGTGCACGTATACAAATAATCCTTGCCAATACTCGTGACTCATTGTAAATTCAAAATTCATTATCTGGTAAAATTAATTTACGAATAGTTGGAATTCACTAACAATTTAGTGAAGAAAAGTTTAGTGAAAATCAAGAATTTCTTTCGAAATTTATAGAAAAAGCTTACCCACTTTATCTCAAATCTATCTAGAATATATATGTATAACCCAAAGCACATTACATTGGTCATTGCATGCCAATTCTCACCTCAATCTCTGGACCCCAGACCTCATGATTCCTGGACCTGAGTAATCCATACAGTTTTTATTTCCGGTTCATCAGTCTTTTGGGATTTCTAGACCCGCAGATTGGATTTGTATCATGTGCCTCTGGAATCTGTTCCTATGCATTTCAGCAGCATCTCTAGCATTTTCTACTCGGATATTCGTTTTCATCCCTTCTTCTCCAGGATCCTCGACAGATGCAGCTTGTCCCAGCTTCGCCGACAGCTTGCAGACACCCATGAAACATATAGAAACGGACAGGCATCATAATCTACTCTAATATTACGAAGCCTTATTCGTATTTCACCTAATGCATCTGAAGTATGAACTTCAGGTAACAAAAAGTCGTATAAGTACCATAAGTATATGATAGTCTATTCGAAAAGATACACTGTTAAAAATGATTGTGAATTTAAAAACATCTAATATACAAAAGTTTTGCAAAATTACGAATATGGTGCAGCAAAAGTGAATTGGTAAGCTTATTTTATAAATTTCGAATAATCTCTTGAGTTTTATTCTATTTGAATTCACTAAGATGTTAGTAAATTTGAACCATTTGTAAAAATAATTTTACACAGGCAATGTCTTGTGAATTCACACTCGTGTCTCCGAATAATGCTTGGAATAGACATACCTCATTGTATCTCATTACAATACATTGGATTGCGAATTCGTGTGCACGTATACAGATAATCCTTGCCAATACTCGTGACTCATTGTAAATTCAAAATTCATTATCTGGTAAAATTAATTTACGAATAGTTGGAATTCACTAACAATTTAGTGAAGAAAAGTTTAGTGAAAATCAAGAATTTCTTTCGAAATTTATAGAAAAAGCTTACCCACTTTATCTCAAATCTATCTAGAATATATATGTATAACCCAAAGCACATTACATTGGTCATTGCATGCCAATTCTCACCTCAATCTCTGGACTCCAGACCTCATGATTCCTGGACCCGAGTCATCCATACAGTTCTTATTTCGGTTCATCAGACTTTTCGCATCCCTAGACCCGCAGACCGTATACTTTTCTGTGAGGAAAATTGAACAGGAAATGAAAATTTAATAAAAATGTAATGGGAATATATAAGATTTGTATTATAGATCGAATACAAAAAACATGCTTATGTGTATTTGAAAAGATTTCAGTTTGCCAAAGAGAAATGTATATTTATTGCTCATACATATTGCCACTTCTGTTTTTTTTTTAAACAAAGAAATTATGATTCTAAATATCGATCTAGAAATGAGACTGACAAACTGAATAATATTTTATTTAGTGGCTTACCTCTCATTTAATTTATCGGTAAGATACATTTGATGTATATAAACAGCTTCAGAACTTTCAATCTGCGTCTTTGACCTGCGGCGGTTTGTATCTGTAACAAAATGATTGTTTTGTTAATCAGGTTAATGTAAATAATGTATTTCCTCTGAAATTGGACTTAATAAAATTATTATTTTCTATTTTCATTCAATTAGTGTTTTATTATATGAGATTAAACCGTGAAAATGAGTAAAAAACCGGTCCTAAGATTTTCAAACTTTTTCGAAATGTAAACAACCTGCGATCTGTGCATCGATAACTCCCTCGTATATATTTATATATTGTATATATAAATTCGTTGTTTGGCTATTTACGTTTTACATACGATTATACGCATATCAACTTCTACACGATACCGTTAAATGCAATGGAGTATTCTATCACAACCGATTCGAAAGATACTTAATTGTTGGCTATTCGCAAGTCGAAATAATATTAACGTATAACTGCGGGAAACAGTTGACTGTGCAACGGTTGGAAAAAAGTTCACTCAAAAGCGGCTTATGGTCAATAAATTGCGAGCTCGGAGTTGAATTTGGCTTCAAAGGATCGCGGAATACTAGGATAAGACTATTCATACCTTTTTTATCATTTAAACGACCGTTTGTTACTCCAAAATCATTATTATACTCGACATGATTATTTCTTCGATTCAGATGGCGGCTTGTTTACCCGCGCATAAACGCAGTTGCAGTTTTCTGCGCGTACGCAGGCACAGTTTTTTGCGTCTGCGCAGGCAGACGTTAGAAATAGTAAAAAAATAAATAACAAATTCTTCGAATAAGCCAACATTTGAAAAATGAATTGAGACGAAAATGAGAGTATAAAATCTCGTTATTTCACCCGTGAATCATAAATTTTCAAACCAAAGCCAATTTGTTTTCCCGCTACCCGCCCCTCTCGGGATTTTCTCCGCGTAGAATATTTCAAGTTTCGTTTCGAATGAACTCCATTTACGATGACTTTTTTCAGGACTCGATATTATTACACGATGAAATGAAGAATTTACGTTGAAGAAGGAAAGATGTAGAATTAATATAAATATCCACCGGCAACCGGTCGAGGAAAGTCGAGAGAAAAGTTCAAACTGGCATGGAACTTCACGACAATCGGAGTTGAACCGCGATGAAATATTTTTCCGTCAGATAATGATCGTTGAATCGCAAGATTACAATCTCTTACCTTGACAAAGACGCCTACATCGAATTATAACACCATGCCTCAACTATGAGGCGTCGAGACGTCGACCGATGCCACTCTGGTCACGTATATAAATGACACGGAAAATTCGAGCTGACGAAAGTCGCCGCCTTTCAGGAACGACCGGAAATGACCGGAACGCGGGAACAGTTTTCTGCTCCCGCGCTGGGCTGCGTTCCAAAACGTCATAGCAACCAGGTGACGTTTTCGAACGCAGCCCTGGCAACTTCGGTACGTATGGCGCGAGGTTTGAAAAGGTAAATGCACTCTGAAATTTTTCTTCGAATAAGCCAACATTCAAAAAATGAATTGAGACGAAAATGAGAGTAAAAAATCTCGTTATTTCACCCGGAAATCATAAATTCTCAAACGAATATACTTATTATAGAATATTCGACGATTTTTACCTAAAATACATATCTATAGTGGCGAGGTTCTTTTGCAGTATTTGGGGTCTAGTTAAATTTACGATTCACGAATTATTTCGACAAAAATATATACATTCAACCCTGGAATCTGCGCGAATGTCTTCCTTATACGTATAAATACGGTTCTTTAGTCAGATTCAGTGTTTTTACAACAACACGTAATTGATGATACAATAGAAAAGAATACCAATTACAAATGTATTTTTTATTTTTGTAGACACACCCACCTGACAATCGAATAGTAATAATAATAATAACGATGAATAATGAATAAATGATGAACATCAATAAAATTATATCTCGATATAATGCTCACCTTTTCTTTATTCGCCGATTCTTCAATCCGTCTAATTTGTTTTTGGAGTTCGCTAGATTTTCTGGATAAGAATCTTACTAGGTGAGTCGTATTTCGTACACTGTGACAAATACATAAAGAAACAAAAATGAATCGTCAATCTAACATTCATATAATTGTAATCGCGATATATTCATACAGAAATAGAATTTTCTTTGTATAGAATTCCATTCCATCAAATTCAAACTTCAAAAGGAAAAAACTGAAATTTCCAATACATATAGAATCTACTAGACCTTAGTAGACGTACTTCAAGATTGTGTTACGAATACCGATTAATCTTACATTTGATTTGTCCGAATGATTTGGTCCATGCAGCAAACTGTGCAACTACAATTTTGGTTATTCTTCTGATTCCCGACACCCCTTTCCTCCTTTTTGCCTCCTCGGTTTCCTTGAAAAAAAATGAGTGATTTAGAAGATTTGAGAAATAAAATGTTGGATGAAAAACAAACGAGTATTATAATAATTAGTTATTATTCACGAAAAACTTGACACATATATACCAGGTCGTATTTCGATACAGGGAAACTCACTTCCAAAGGAAAGTCAAAGAAATAAAAAAGAACAGAAATAGACTTCAGGTAAATTTGATTCAGAATGTATATGTAGGTATAACCCAATGCACAATATAATCTACATTGATCATTGCATACCAATTCTCACCTCAATCTCTGGATTTCAGACCTCATGATTCTTGGACCCGAGTCATCCGTACAGTTTTTATTTCGGTCTATTAGACTTTTGGGATCTTTGGACCTGCTGGTCATATGTTTTTCTGTAAGAAAAACAAAACAAGGAAATGAAATTAGAGAAATTAGAAATGAATTTGGTGTATTTTCGATTTGTAATATAGAAACAGGATCATGTATACTAAAGAAAGTGTAGTTTGTCACAATATGTTGGACGACAGTGAAACTAAATTGCTAACTTTGGAAAGACAGAGATTAGCATAGAAGTATCTTTTTCTCACCTCTTTTGCAATTGCTACCTTGCTACCATATCCATCCTCATACTATTGCTTCTACTGGGGTTCCGATCGATTCCTATCAGCTTCAATCAAGCTCTCATCGGCTTCAATTTGTAGGGGCTTGGCTGAAAAATGGGCAGAAATATACTAAAATGTAAATAAATTTGAATTTCAATATGAAAATGTGCTCATAAAACCAGGAAATCTACTTCCAGTAAACCAACATGAATTGAAACGAATGAAGTATGTGAAAAACGAAATTAACACGACTCAAATAAAATTCAGAAAAATTGTGTGACAATTTTTTTGAATTACAAAGATACATGATTTTCGAGCTCCATCTAATTCGTATCAATTCCGTTTTCCACATACTCAATTCGTTTTGGTTTACTGGGATCTCAATGTAGGCTGTTTGTTAATTTTTCGATTCAGAAGATAATTCGGATCCGTGACCATGTTACGTTACAAGACATGTGTATACATGTTAGGTAAAAATATTAATAGTCAAAATATATCACCATCCTACCTGGTCCCTTCTGCTCTGCATGGTTCTCGCATAATCAGTCCTGACCACCTCCAGTTCTTCACATTCTAATGAAAAAATAAAAGATGAGCAAAATATTTATCCATAAAACACATTCATACAACTTTTATAGAGATGTTTTTGCATGAAGAAGAATCCTCACAAATAACGAACGTAAGAAAGTGATTGAACTCTGATAGAAAGACAAAATGCGATCCAAAATACTGTTTACCTTGCATATAAATCATCGTAGAGATCAGATTCGTATAATCGGCCTCCTGAGCCTCCGCTTTCCCTTCGGGAACAAACTACAATTTGTCACACTCGGATTCTCGTTTATATCCTCACTTGCGTGTTTCTTCTTATTCATTCTTTCTTCTCAAGTTCTCCTCCTAGAAAAATGAACGAATGATTTCGACAATTGTCGTAATGAAATATGAGTTGAAAATCAAGCGGGTAAACTATGATCAATTATAGTATTGCCCGAATGCCCAGTCCATGCTCTATGTCTATGCTCACGACGACCTGAGCCTTTACTTAGCGCCACTAGAGGCGCAGCGAACTTGAGTTTACCTATAGCTATAGATATACAGCGGCAATAACAGCGACGTTTCCAGGGGTGGGGATGACTCAGTTCGGTCTCCCAACATATCGTAATATAGTCATAATATTAGCTTTATTCAAAAGTAGTATTGAAAATATCCATGCTTGTTTCACGCCACGATCGTTCCACTCCACATGACGTTACTCTTGTGATGTGCACCGAAGTAATCCAACTAAAGTAAACAGTTCGCGACTTATTAGATGTATTAAAATACAACAAGACGTCTGATAATTATACCCTCAACCTAAGTTCGAAGATGACACCGTCAGCTAGCATTGCAAGTATCGTCGTATTAGCTGGCTTTGGTATAGCCGCAGGCATTGCCGCCCTTTATCATTATTTGACTACTCAAAATTCTGAAGAAGAACAACATAGATATCGTCGAAGGTCGCCATCGCCTTCTGCACGTTCCTCACAATCTCCATTTCCTATAAGACAAAGGCCTCGTGCGATATCCCCACCTCGTGAAACACAGACAATACATCAAACACCACAGACATCAGATCTGGGCAATGAGTAAGTCAGTGAAGTATGTATATACTTGAATTAATCAGTCATATTCCGATAGGATCTTATCTGAGATTGAGAATATTTAAAGTTTCTAGATCATATGTCCATCCCAAGATAATATTCAGTTTTGTGTATCTTTTTTCTATAATTATATAGAGTACGCCGTCGTGCAGAAGCAATTCCCATTTGTATACTTTGTTCAGACTCAATGCTCCCTGGTACAAGAACAATTGGATTAGATTGTGCACACGTTTTTCACGACGAATGCTATACTGTCTGGCGATTTAGGACGGTAAGTTATCAGAAGGCGAAATTCTATAAAAATTTCTACTATCTGAGTTACTGATAATTTTATTTATGTATAGTATCTGTATGTATGTGTACAGGTGATGTACAACCCACACGCAAACCTTTGTCCCAGCTGCTGAATAGAGGAGTCGAAGAAGAATGATTGAACATCTTGGAAAGTGTTATTAATACTAATAATATGAAACAAGGCTACTGAGAAAAAAAATTATCCCGACAAATCAAGCCGTCCAGCGATCTTGATACCACAGTCACCTTATTTGAGACGAATTATTGTGCCTCTATGAAAAAAATGAATCTGACCCTTTTAGATTTGACGAAAAAGTAAAGGGGTCGTTAGTTATATTCATTTACCTACGTATGACTGTTGTGTAAGCACGATTTGTTTGTCTTTGCAAATATATATTTACAAATAAACAATATCTCGAAGTATTACAGGCATTTTTCTAATCCTCCTAAAAACATCTATTTATCAATTAAGTAATAGCCGTTCTGCGGATTCGAAATATTAAATGACGAGTTTACATAAATGAAAGAATAGTATTTATCTAGCTCGGCTCAGTGCTGAAAATAAAGGAATTCAGATTGGGAAAGTTTATTCCGTTCATAAAGTACGGGGAACCCCAGTCTACGCAGACATGAATCGGGGTCAGAACCGAGCTCCTTCTTCGCACTCGTTCATTTCTAATGAAGTACCCCCAAAAACATCCACCAACAAAAATTCCTCCCCAACAAAAGTGGTACTACAAAAATGTCTACTTACAAAAGGATTGAAATCAGATACAATTGCCAAGTACATGTCTTCTGTATAAAAAAAGTTTACAACAGAAGAACAGAAAACTGAATAGTCTTGTATTGTTCACTCGCTACGCTCGCTCACTCGATCGGATCTTGATAATTACAGGGAAAAAATCAGGAAAAAAAATTTAGGAAGTGGTACTTGCGGGCCATTTATGAGTAAGTAAAAGAGTATTTACTCAGGTCTATGTATCATTTGTTCGATACATATTGCTATGAGTAAGTAAAAGAGTATTCACTTAGGTCTATGTATCATTTGTTAGATACATATTGCTATAATGGCCCGCCAAGTACCACTTCCTAAATTTTTTTTCCTGATTTTTTCCCTGTAATTATCAAGATCCGATCGAGTGAGCGAGCGTAGCGAGTGAACAATACAAGACTATTCAGTTTTCTGTTCTTCTGTTGTAAACTTTTTTTATACAGAAGACATGTACTTGGCAATTGTATCTGATTTCAATCCTTTTGTAAGTAGACATTTTTGTAGTACCACTTTTGTTGGGGAGGAATTTTTGTTGGTGGATGTTTTTGGGGGTAGTGACCATATTAATGTACTTGGCGAAAGGTTTTTGCACCAGGGGTGCTTTTTGGGGTTGATATCACCACTTTTTGTACAATTTTGCTTGACTACCTAATAATTGTGCTCGCTCGCTACGCTCGCTCGATTGGGTTTTCCCATATCCTCGCTTGCGAGGCTTGCTCAGTTGTCAACGTTCTGCCAATTGTTGCTATAAACATCGCAATGCATGTACGGTGATGCATTTTGTATCATCCGAATCCCTCAAGAAGCAGCAATGTTAAATGTGGTAGTATGATTTTGAATGAATGAAAATAATGTTATAATATACACGTATGCTGATACTTTTCTGTGAGCCTTAAATTTCTGTGGACAGACGTTGCATGTGTTATTTTATTAAATTCTACGAATTGTTTTGTTAGAATCCGATATAATTCTATATGCCTGCAATGTGTAGCCCTCCTCCTGTCTCATCTGGGCTTGGAACCGGCAATAGCGGAGTTACTTGCACGCAGGGTTATAGTTGCTGCTCATGATTAAATATATATAAATATTAGATATATGTGTTGCAATTCTTAGGTATTTTTTTTTTTTTTAATGCAGCTAGGTCCTCTGCAAATAGAACATGTACGCGTCCCATACTCATAACGTCAACTTCAACTTCGGGTCTGAACAGAAGGTATCGAAATATATAGAATCAAGCCTATTGATGCAAGACTAGCGTAGAGCATAAAATGAAAGTTTTCGAAATCAAAAACTTGCATTCTACTCTATTCGTCTGACTCTACCCGTTTCTTGTATCAAATCACACTATCCCGATATCTTGCAACTTCAGCGTTTTCTCTCATTATCCTCTCGTCTCAAACGACGACCGACTTCAAAATTGAACAATCCACGACAAAGGTTTTTATCACATCAGACCACGCAGATCAAGTTCAGTAGCGGTGGCAAGGCGCAGTCAGTTGTGTAGGTCTGTGTCTGTGTCAAAACTTACCGCCGCTGCAGCGATTTACCGATCGGCGAGTTAGCGAGAGTCTATTTGAAATTTGACATCCAATTGTGAATATCGCTACGCACGTTCTAATATGTCGTAAACCACAAAATTTGAGAAATTGACTTTCTTTGAAAAATGGAATGTTAATAATGTTTCGCAGCTTATGTGTAAGTATCAGCGGTCAAATCGTAGATTTACTATTTTTAAATAAGTATTCCGATCCGTAAGGTCTTATCTTTTCAATGGTGATAGTGAACTGTTTTTATCGCCTACTGAACATTTTTCCAAATGTAGGATACGACATATTAGAACGTGGGTATCGATATATAGTTTGTACTATTAATTTACATGTAATCATAGATATTTATACAGACTTTGAGATCGTTCTGAACGGAGGATCTAAGCTGTTTGTAAAACATGGATTAAAAAATTATCTCTACCGAAGGTCAAGGCACTACGTTGACTTGGAGTGTAGAATAAAGCCTATTAGAGTCCAACACATAACGTCGACATACAGTCTCGTTTCGACTGGATGATACGGAGATAGATTATAAAACTCGTTGGAATCCTACGCCTAACGGACTCACAATTTAGATCTGAGCAGACGAGCCTTCAAAGATGAGCTTAACATAGAGCTTGAAGTGGAATTTGTTGCAATCCAACGCTTGAACTCGGCTTTATTGGTCTGGCTCCTTACCGTTCCTTATATGGAATCATGCTATCCTCAATATTTTTCAACTTCAACATGTTTTCTTGATTTTCTATCGTCAGACTTCCTCAGGCGATAACTTGCTAAATAATTGAACCCAAAAAACCGTTACCTCCGATAATTGCATTCATAAATAACCTCAAAAGCTCAAAATCGTAGGATTTAAACATTTTTGTTGGTGACTATCACATTAATGTCCTTGGCGTAAGGTTTTC
The DNA here is from genome assembly GCA_914767705.2 of Tenthredo notha. Classification (NCBI taxonomy): domain Eukaryota; kingdom Metazoa; phylum Arthropoda; class Insecta; order Hymenoptera; family Tenthredinidae; genus Tenthredo; species Tenthredo notha. The sequence continues at coordinate 17,275,451 of OU611908.1, read as the reverse complement.
GTACCTGAGGAGCTTTTGGTGGATATTCACTAGTTTTTGTACCTTCAAATTTTGTATTAATCATTGCTCGAACTTTTTTTTATTTCCTTTATTTGGATTTGAAAACATGAAATGACAACACGCGTCTGCTAGTGTTGCAGACGATTTTTGTCTGCGATGCTAGCGCCTACTACGTCGTGACTCTCGTACTTACACCAGTCTATACAACTCTTGTGTGGATTTATCCCTTCTATGCCATATTCCCAGATGCGTAAGGACGTATGTTCCGTGTATGAGCATAGGACATACGTCCTGCGTTTAGCGGCGCGATGTGATTTTATGGGAATGGTTTTAATGCGATGAATCTTGGTCTGAATTTTTGTGTGGACTTTCCTTTCTATGTCTGTTCCCAGATGCGTAAGGACGTATGTTCTGTGTATAAGCGTAGAACATACGTCCTGCGTTTAGCGACGAAATGTGATTTTATGGGAATGGTTTGAGTAGGCTGAATCTTGGTCTGAAGAACACTAAAGAGAAAACGAAACATTGTACGTGAAAACGAGGTATCAGAATCTGAAGTTAATTATATCTCAGCACTCCGGACACCGATTTGATCGATCTAGGGCTCAAATGAAAGCTTTTCATGCCCACATCCTAGATAAAATTAGTTTTAATTCGTGCATGTTGTGAGGTGAAAGAAAACGAAGATACTAATTCGCGTTATAGGTTAGGGTAGTTGCCTTTCGGGTATATAGACTCGTTGAGTCTCGCGCGTGAAATTTTTTTTCTTGATGAAATTTTTTTTTTAATGTACTTGGCGCGAGACTCTACCGAGTCTCTTGATACGTTGGGGGTTCATATCAAGATCGAACTCGATGTGCCCTTGAATCGTGAGAATCTCATGAATACACACAACAAAGAAAGTATTGAATATCCCAATCATCCAGAATTCAAATTACAGCTACTTTCAAGCTTCGGAAGAACGTAAAACTTATTGACAATTCGATATGACAATAAATGTCCCGAATATGATGATGAACTTAAATTCTATTGTTATGGTTTAAATAATGGGACAATAATGTATGTATGTAGTTAATAACTCTTTCTAAATAAATTTTATTAAGAATATACGCTTTGAAGGTTGATTGAAATGAATTTCGTTGTCCCTTCTAAAATGTTGATAAAAATGATATCAATTAAACTTCCTACGGCCCTGTCGTTCAAGCACGTTATTTCACCCTCTAAAAGCCAGACGGCGCTACTGAGGTTTGTTATGTTTCTCTTCCGTGGATTTAGACGTCTGCTGTCACTGTTTGCAAAGTGAAAATAAACTAATTTCCGGACAATCGTACTACAACTTGCAAGCCGCTAGGAAGTTGGATGGCCGTCGACATATGCGGTCATTGTGTCGCTCGAACAGTTCACTAAATCCACAATCCACCTAGCAAACCCTTTGTATATCAATTGTATAAATTACAATTATCCCAATTGAAAACAGTAATGCGATACTGTAATACCCTTTGAATATCTTCATGAAATTATACCGTGTATGTTACGTTTATAGGGGATATAATCAGTGATTTATTATTAATATCCATCATCATCATCATCATCATCAATCGTCGTCGTAGCTTGTGGCTCGTAGCTCGTAGTGTAGCGTTAGCGCGAAATATTTAAAGATGGCGTATCCTGGCATAGCTTTGGTCGCTATGGTCGGTGTCGGCCTAGGTCTAGCCTTGTGGTATTTTTTAACTGACACAACAAATGAACCACCTCACGGATCTGGACCTCCACCACGCAGAGATACACCGCCGCCAAATAATTCATGGGAGACACCGATTGCTAGGTAAAAAATATCAAAGAGTTACCTGTCTCCCTCCGCCAGCCCCCCCTCCCTAATTTACCGTATTTTCGTAAACAACGTTTAATTAATTATTTAATTAATCACGTATCAATTTTCTTAACATTTCTTCAAGCTGTTATCACCAGTGATAATATCACTCTGTAATTTCTATCAACATAAATATCATGTGTTCTAAATTTATCATAATGAGATGAATAACAAACACTTTTAGCAAGAGTCAATGTTATTTTAGATAATTTTTCAAAAGGATATACACTATAATATCTGTAATGCAGCATAATTATTTAAAATTGAATAAATACTTAGTTTCTTTCATTTTTTAACTGGTTTTGTGTTGTTTTTTTTTTTTTTTTTTGTTGTTTCTCAATAGACGCCGACATCCAAGGAGCAATAGCAATACTAATTCTAGAACCACAGATGATTGTCCGATTTGTACAGAGCCGATGGATGGCAATGCAGTAACGGTTAAATGTGGCCATATCTTTCACATTGCTTGCATTAAGAAATGGCGTGAGGTGGGTAGATAATAAAATAATATAAACTTTATGTATCTCGAGTTGTTGTTTACTTAATTATTTATTGTTTTTTTTTTTTTTTAAATCGTGTGAACGCAGCTTGAATAACACCATTTTTTTCAAATTCGAGAAGCAAATGTGTTGAAACAAAGATAATGCACCTAATTTTAATCAGATTTTTATCATCTAACAACACAGAGAAGTCATATATTTAATTATGAATGAAAGCCAGTTGTTGTAAAAGTCAAATAAAATTTTTTACAGGCACAGAGTGGAGAAAATCGTGGCACAGTAGTGACCTGCCCACTTTGCCGTCAAGCTATCTGAGCTATTTGAGTTCAACACATTGTAAAACTCTAGTTTGTCCTTCAGGGTGAAATCTGAGCAATGAATTTCATCAAGGCAGCGCAATTCAATATAAATAATTTATATTGATTGACTGAATGATCATTTTTAGACGGGTGCCTACCCCGGTGGCAATAATAATTAAGTAAAATTAAAAGGCATAAAAGAAAGAAGAAAAAAAAAGAAAGAAAGAAAAATAAAAATAAAATTTTATACGCTTTGTTCAATCAAAGACACTTTACTTCGACTTTTGCTGATAATTTAGCTGAGATATTTAGACAGCTACAACATAAGCAATTATATACTATATAAAATATATACACAGATACTTTCGATATGCTAAAGTATAAAATATATCGAAAAATAAAGGTAAAAAAACAAATATCCAATCTTTAAGTTTGAACTTGGCCAAAAAAAAAGTAAATAAATAAATTGATAATTATTATAATTATAACAATGATAATGATAATTGAAAAAATGATGATTAGATTTTATAGAGAAAAAAAAAAACAATACTTAGGAGTTAGTAATATTGTAGATATGATTACTATAGGGAATCTTAATATCACGTCCTCTTATTTTTTGTTGAGACTGAACCCTAGAAGAAAAAAAAAAAAAGGAATAGAATAAAAAATTATGATAATCGCCAAGGCAAGTTTATTTGTTGATTGTTTATTGTTATTCATATTGTATTTTTTTGAGCCTTGGAATTAAAGAGATGGAAGTAAAAATATTCTTAGTTTTATTTATCTGTTCTGATTAGATTTTACTGATGAACGAATTTTGAATCCGTCGCGAAAATAAAAACTGGATGAGATATTTATATAGGAAAAAGAAAAGGATTTTTGTGTTAGAATAAGTGCCCTTACTAATATTTAATAACGTTTAATACTGTTAATTATAATGATGATTTTGAAAATAATCAACGAATGAATAAAAGTCTTTTAAAGCATAATTATTCACATACGTTTTTTCTATTATTCAATAACTTATGTAACGATTACCTATACATATATTAAACGACATTGAATGATCGTGACAATTTTTTCAAGCATAATATATATATAGTATATATATATATCATGTATCACAATAGATCGCACGTTTTACGTAACAATACGCTTTCTTTTCGGCGGACCATATATTCCTCTTGAAAAAGACAAACTTTCCCTTAGGATAGCTGCTCCTGCATTTGCTCACTATGCTATTAAATTTCCCTTTTGTCACAAAGATCGCACGAATTTTACGTAATTTATTTTTTTATCAAATTTTTTCTTATTTCTTATTTTTTATTTTTCTTATTAAATTTTTTGGACTCGTAGTTTTTTCTAAAATTATTTAAAACAATTCGACAAAGTATTGGCTATAGTCTTAATCGATAGAATCAATGTAATAATTGATTAATTGAAATCGACGAAAATATAAGAAGCGACCGAAAAATTTTCTAGAAACTTAAAATCTATGAAAACTATCTAAAATTTAAATTATTTATTCAATCATCTCTAGATCGACATCCGTAACTCACTTTCCTTTCGAACATGTAATTATTTCAATCTGCAGCGACGTGCCGCAGAAGTATGAGTTTCTCAAAGAAGCAATTAAATATCACGGAAATAATTGTGCAGAAAATTTTTTGGCGTTCTATATCTTTATCGCATTATTACTTCGCATCGGATCCTGTACTCATTCATTTGATATATGAATTTACTAAATAATAATAAACCCAGACAGAGGTAGGTATACACCTTTCTTTATTTCTTTATTTTATAACAGAGAATTAGTCAGGGCTAGACTCAGTGAAGACCGGCGTCCAGCTATAACTATCAGAACCAGTCTTCGAGTGTCGTCCTCATTGTCAGTTACCACGAGGAGTCCTCTGTGGCAACACAGTTAGTTTCAAACGCTTCGTATATTGTTGCATTTTCAATCGTTTTTATACATCCTGTATATCAAATCTTGAAAACAGAATAATTAATGTTTAAATTAATATTTACAATTATTGCCTATTGTGTACGGTATCTGAAATATCGAACTTGTAAGCATAACGAAGCTTGAGAAGGGATAAAAGTGTGGGTGATTTTGATTCCTGTATTATTTATTTTTCGTATTTTATGCAGTGTTAGATATTGCTGTGAAAATTGCTCTTCTTTCTATATAGTATGTCAATTTGTTATTCGTCGTAGTTGAAAATGGAATTCTAGCAATCATAAGTAAAAAATTTTCAATCAATGGTTTCGATTTGATATAATGGACTGATGATTTAATCTGATTGCAAAATGATCGAATTGAGAAAATATGATACGATGCGTGCTTATGGCAGTTTTACTAATCACAATTCAAAAATCATCATCTGCAGTACAGTCGAAGTTGCCTATAGAGAAACGAGGTAAAGCTATTAATATGTATAATTCAAATATTTTTAGTAATAATTCTTAATCTATTCTAAAGTTTCTAGAATCTTGAAGACTATCCAATACTTTAGTTTATTGAATAATTAAACTAATTAATGTCATCAACTGAATCCGGATTTCGATAGATCTTATCATCTTCAAATCATACTAGCCGCGCAGATTTTTGAATTTCAAGAGTAGATGTGTGTGTCGTTGATTGTGTACTTATGAATTGTAATTGGATTCTGAATAAAATTAGAAAAGAATATTCATTCCTTTCCGGGTTCTGTGGATTATCGTAAAGACCGTTACATTATACATAGAATCGCATGAAATTACATGCACTTATATTGTTGTAAGTATAATCATGGTAATACGAATCTGATACTTTCCCTAGATTTTCTTATACTTATTCACTTTCAGTTTCCTTTCCGCTGATTAGATTAACTATCATAATTTAGCATAACTATGATTTATTAAAGAATCTTACAATTACAGGACGTATAAAATATAGTTATTAAATCGGTTGAGAACACCTGAGTTAACGGTCAACCATTTTTATTGAGCCGTCTGTTTGTCAGGACATTGACTTACTCCACAATTTAACGCTACTCTGCTAATGAAGATATTATTTACCCTCAAGAAAATCCAGCCTTTCATTGTGTTCAAATCTCGATTCCCCGATACTAATAGCTCACAGGTGAAAGGCGTTTGTAAAATAATACCGTCTTTTCAATTCCGATGGTAGTTCTTTTTAAACAGTCCTTGAAAAATCAAAGAGTTTGACAAATACGTGTCTATGAAATTGTATGAAAAGAATGTAGTACCAACGATTACAGAATGCGAACATTTTTAAACACGTATTCACCTGTTTTGCTAAACAATTCAGAGAATTGCCATTTTTCAATCTAAATCCCCGTTTTTCATTCCTAAAGCTGTAGCAATTAAAAGAAAGATTAAGTAGAATGAAATATACGTTGCGGTTTTTCTAAGTTCGCATAAAATAAAGCGCGCTTTTTTGTTTGTTTGTATATCTTATAAGGATTTAAATCGTATATCAGTGTTATAGCTGAAAACTATAGCGAAACTATTCAGTCCATCATCATTAAAGTTTTTTTTTTTTACCCACGACGTGATCAGAACTAATCAATCCGTAACAGTATACTCGAGTCAGTCTGTACAAGGAGGTTTTTTCTAATCGTTCGTTGAAAATATTTCAAATTCGTTACACACAATTTATTCTTCGTTAGTAGCTCAGCACTCTAATCAATATATTTTGAAATATCGCATGAAATTACACCTAGAAATATTCCATCCAATATATTATACATCTATAATTGGAACCTGCAATTTGGAATGTACAAGAGAACGGTAAGAGAAGACACGTGTGCAGTTATAAATGGGAATCGAACCACAGACTTGCGCTATCATCATACAGGATTCCAGACTTACAGGACACATATACAGTCTACTTGATTTAAACACATACTCAGTTTAAATATACCATAACTTGAATCTGAACACTTATGCAGGGTACGAAAAATTTGTTGTTTTTTTTTTTTTTTTAATACGGTATTAAATTATAGGCCATTATAGTTATCCCCCTCACCATGTATATTACTATTGAGTATCTGACAAGGCTTTATTGATTTGGTCAGTTTTACTTTTTCAAACAAGGTCTGGGTTAAGGTTACACTGAAAGTAGTTCGTTCGAATGAAGAATATTATTATAAGCGTGGGGGTCAAGTTACTCACAAACGGGCCTGCAGGTACGCGTTCTACTTCCTGAGGCCACGCGGACGCGACTTGCTCAGCTTGCTCTCATGTAATGTTATATAGTCATTCAGCCACATGTATAAGTATATATATATACACATAATATGATGGACTAATGCACGTATGTCGTTAGATAGCTGTCATAGATTACCATATTATACTACATACGTATTATATCCCCATTCAAATCTACTTGATCCTAATTCTAGAACGTAAATTGCAATTGCTGCATATCATCATGTTTAAGATAGAAAATAAACAACTTTTTCATTATCTATAATAAATTTATTCATCATCGTATACAGTGAGACGTCTGATCCGTTCTTGGGCTCCTTTGGTCTGGCTTGCACCAGGGGAACAATTTTTACCTCTTGGAGTACCGGAATTTCTGTCCAACGTCGAGACTGTGGACGACGGTGACTATTTTAGCACTCGGCTTGACGTGGGTAATAAGGATGAAGTTTTTTTAGTATATGAAATAAGAAAAATAAGTTCTATAAAACTGTATCTGATGAAATAAAAAAATTGTTCTTTTATGTTTCGTTCGAACATCACAGAAAGACTGCTACAAAACAAGTCGTCTTTTATCTATGGAAGAAAACCTTGGATGGATGTTGTCCCGGTTTATGCACTGGTTGAAAATTGCGCACTTGCTTATAAGACGAAACTAACGGACGAAGAGTCGACGAAAACAAAGACGATTAAAAAACACGGTGAAGAGATAAATGACGTTGACTTTCCCGTTAAAATTCCCGATCGTCAACTCGAGGAAATTCTCATATACGAAGAGAAAAGAACCCGGGTTCCTCACTTCCACGTAACTTATTGGATGTTTTATCCATTCAGCGAAGGAAAGACCATCTGCGTTTTGGATCTTGGATATCTTGGATCTTGGCCGATACCTCTTGTCGGGGGAAGATGCTTCGGGAATTTTAAAGAATATGGAAGTCACGTTGGGGACTGGGAACATATGAGTCTCTTCTTCAAGGTACGTTATTGATTCATCCATTCGTTTATTAGTCTTCTAACTTTATCTGCACAGATTTTGAACCTACTTTCTCAAAATTCAGGGAAACGATCACCCCCTGGCGATGTACGTATCTGCGCATGACGCCGGTGCTTTTTACCGTTACGATAAAACGGACAAGACATTTGTCTACGAGGATCAAGAAACTCGGAAAGGAATTTTCCAAAAGCCAATATTCCCAGATCGCGTTTACACAGCGGGAGGTTCGCATCCGGTTCTTTTTAGCGCGAAAGGATCTCACGGTCTTTGGACAGCGCCAGGTAAACATAAATTTGTCCGGCTACCCCGATTGTATGACGAAAGTGGTTTTGGGTCGCCTTGGCCGACCTGGAGGAAGGTAGAAATGCTTCCAAGAGAAAAACAAGAAGCTCTACCCTCATGGATGAGTTTTAAAGGAAAGTGGGGAAACCCAAAGACCAATTGTCACCCGTTAGCAAAATTGGGAATTAATTTTTGCCAATTTGTTGACGGACCTACCGGTATTCCATTAAAGAAGTTCAACTTTCATTGCTAAAAATTGCAGATCTTATAGACTGTATATTGTTTATGCAAACTTTAAGGAATACCTCTACCTACGTACATCAAATATATAAGAGAAAACACCATTTCCCAATCAATATAGTATGTATGTGTTTAGTTTATTGAATCGAGTATATAACATGGTAATTGGGATTCGTATAATTGCTTTTCAAGTTATTATTGCATGTAACAATATAGGCAAGCACCAAATTGACGATTATATGTATAATAAATGTCTGTATATATATAATACGTATGTATGTGTAATAGTTATAATATATAGTATAGTCATGAGTTAGAAAATAGTAGTAAAATACAATTGAATACTATGTATAGTAGTAATTCATGTATAATTAGCATATCGATACTGCCATTCTAATACGTCGTATCCCACAATTGTAAAATTGTTCAGGAGGCCATGGAAACGCTTCACTTTCACCATTGAAAAGATAGGACTTGACGGATTGGAATATTTATTTAAAAATAGTGAATCAACGATTTGACCGCTAAAACTTAATCATAGGCTGCACAACATTATTATCATTCAATTTTTTGAAAAAAAGTCAATTTCTGAAATGTTGTGGGTTACGACATATTAGAATACACGAAAGTCTGCGTGTGGGATGCGACATATTAGAATATTTATTTAAGAATACTAAATAAACAATTTGACGTCTAAAATTTTTACAAAAGCTGCACACTGTTATAATGATTCCATTTTTCAAAAAAAGTGAAAATGTCAAATTTTGTGGGATACGACGTATTAGAATTTCAGTATCGATATAACAGCTTTTTGCGTGATATGCAATATAATGAATAATCAGGAAAAACAGCATTCATAGCATATTTGAGATATAAATATCAACCTATATTGTTTTCTTGTATAATTGTAATTGTAATAATATATTCATTTATAACCATACGCGAGAACAACAAGTTAAGGCGCAGATGGTAGAAATCCTAAACTCTATTCCGAGTCAAGTTCCCATCGAATAAATTACATACTCGGCATTAATGATCATATAATGATAGGCCGAATTAAGACTACAGCTTTTGGCCGTCTATATCGAAGATAGATGTTTCGATTACATTGGGGATAGAAAGAGATACGTAACTTGTTTCTTTCTATTCTTTCAAAACACGACTAAGTTCGACGGCTATTATGATTCTGTGAACCTAACAGAGAAGCTCTCGTCTTAAAATTAGTCCCAACCAGCGAGAAGAATGTTTGTTCATTATTTCAATCCTGTGAATTAAATCCCGTCCAATCGGAAACCTCGCCATCATCGTCTCCCTCAATCGCAATACTCCGAATTCCATTTCTGAGTAAAGGGGTACCTTTACCCTTTCCCAGGACTCTTGCATTCAATAGAATTTTCAAAGGATTACCAGACTTGCAACACATTACTTGGATTTCTTCCTTCAATAGTTTTTCTTTGTAAGCTAATAGGTCGACCTTCAACCTGTTCAATTATAGTTACCTTATATGATACTTGGTATGAAAAAAAAAAAGCCAATCCCTCAGGATATGAGAGATTATTACCTCTTGGTCAAGAAAGGATAGAACTAATCTGCAGAATCGTTATTTTCGTACCTGAGACCGTCTTTGTCATGTGCACACTCAATCACACGACAATTCGGGTTTGGAATATCCACAATTACTGCCGGTACCAGACTCTTTCCTTCCTCTTGTATGCACAGGTTCCATGGTACTGAAAACTCTATGTGATACCTGGCGCAATAATTGAATATCAATTTTTGCTACACGTATAATATGGGGGTGAAACAATGAATTAATATTGGGAAGAGGGGTCAGGGATTATTATTATTATTATTTTTTTTATTATTTTACACAACTGACAAACTCAAACGTTTGTATGTATATGTAATATACCTATGATGAAGCTGCAAGAAACCAAGATGTGCGTCTAGATGACCGTGTCTCTGAGGATGAATCATGATGTTGTTATCCTTTCCTACACCGCTACCGCCACCGAAATGCACGTGGTGTTCTAAAAAGGAAGGCAAAAGCTATTTTCTTAAAGATTGTTCACCTCAACCTGTTGCAAGGCTGAAAGTGGTCAAGGATGATTTTTGTTTTTTATACAGAGGTATATATTCTGTTGCGTTTTATTCGGATTCCATTGAAATCGAAACTCTCGTTCATCGTAGAAAGATACAGGAAGTAAAGTCAATGTGAAAAACGTTAAATTAATTATTAATTAAATTGATGATGATGAAATTCTATTGCAATTTAATCGAACTACTAACGGCTTTGACTCCTGTAATTAGTTTAAGACCACCTACCCGTTCTGATCGATCCTTTTTTTTTATTAAAGTCTGACAAAGTAATAAGAACTCGTGAATAAATCATCGCATTTATATCAGATATTACAAATACTGTAGTAAATTCACTCACGAAACTCTGCAAATCTTGTTATATTTTAATAAAGTTGATATTGAAATAAATTGCCATTTCTTTATAATATTTCCAATGAAAATTGTTAGACAAAAATATTGCAACATATATATGAATCAATCTATACACAGCATAATTATTGTGGTACATATAAAATATGTAAATTAAAACGAATTGCGTAATTCTCCAGTTTTGCGCCAGTACCTGCAGCTTTCTCAATTATGAATGATCAAGAAGCTAATTTAACGAAATCGCGGTATAATTATATAGCACCTGAAAATTCCTTCGAATTATCGCCCGGAAAATATACATATAAAGTCGTTTAAGGTGCTTCCCTACCCAACTCCACCAGACCTGAAAATTTGGGAAGAAAGGTGTTATTAAACGGAATATCTCTGCCTGGGCACCGAAATCAATGAAACAAACTTCGTCGCGCAATTCTATGTACGATTTCGAACACGTACAGCCAAAAAAATTTGTTTTTTACGCGAAAATGGAGAAGATATCCATGTAAAACGGCTTTGAAAACGTTTTACATGGATATCTTCTCTATTTTCGCGGAAAAAAAAAAATTTTTGGCTGTACGTGTTCGAAATCGTACATAGAATTGCGCGACGAAGTTTGTTTCCTTGATTTCGGTGCCCAGGCAGAGATATTCCGTTTAATAACACCTTTTTTCCGAATGTTTTCAGGTCTGGTGGAATTGCGTAGGGAAGCACCTTAATGGATAAATATCTGAAAATTGTGTCTCATCGAATATAAAATGATTTGCATAATTTTTAACATAGAACAATAACAAAAATGTGTAAAGGAATAAAATTTCAGTCCGATTTTATTTATCTCGGTCCTGAAGCGATCGAAATATGTCGATTTCCATTAAAAACGATGTATGAAATAAGATGGAATGATTAAATTTCTGGCCTTTTAATAATTGGAGATATGATTGTATAGGGCGATTGTGAAAGATTATAAAGTTATTAATAGTTCGATCCTGATCGAACTTATCATCTAACTTCCCCCTAGTACTTGAGAAAAGATAAGCGATAAGAATAGACGATTAATTTTAATGTAATAATTGCACGAAAGGGAGATTAGCGAAATAGTTACGTTCCTGAATAAAACTCGTGTTCTATCGAACCGCCTGCAATACCTACTTTAACATCGAATTTCGCGCACTCCGGTATTAGTCGATAGCAGTAGTAGGTCCGTAAAAAAGGAGAGAAAAAAATATGAAAAAAATGAATTAAAGTTTGAATAAATTCTTACCCTTTTCTCCCATATTGTTTATAAGATCTCTCTCTCTCTCGAAAGTCCTCACCTACATGCTACACTAAACTGTATTAATAAAGGGTGTAGCAGTAGCATAGCCGTCGTACTACATACACCTGACAAAAGATAAAACGGAATTCCCCGATTCCCTCCCCAAACCTCATAGTGTCAGTCGGTCAACTGCGTGATCCAAATTGCGACCTAAAGATGTCAGTGGTAATGTAAAACTGAAGTTATAAATCCGTCCGCATCAGTGGCGCTACTAACCCCCAGCCTCAGTGTAATCAAAATCAATGTAATGCACCAGTCCTCGGCGAGTTTATAGTGCCTAGTCCGAAAAAACATCCCTGTGTATTAATATTATAAATAAATTAATAAGACATGTCAAATGGATTATCGAGCCTAAACGATGGGTTGAAAAACACACGAGGTAATAATAAATAATCCGCATCTCATAAATACGTGATAAATAGTTATTACCAAATTTAAATTCCGGCTTTAACATAAAACATATTCTATACCTCTGTCTTTTCAGAACAACGATATTCTGAGGGTAGTTTGGGGGGGATGCAGGGGAAGCACTCAACCGAGGTAAGTTTCAACCCTAGCATACAATCGAGGTTATTTATAGCGTCAACGATACCTTCTCGAAACTCTATAGTGAACGAAAAAGATACTTATAATTATTATTTCAGATGGAACAACCTAACCCTTCAAATACAAATCTGAAGAGGTCGGCAGCCGCGGATAATGAAGGTTAGTTAACCCCTCGACTTTGTTACTTCTCTTATCACATAAAAGAATCTCACACTTCCAAAGATCCATTTGAATAAGAATGAAGATTAGGCATAGAGCACTTATGAAATTGATTTCACTTTCCTTTTTTATTTTTATTTTTTCATCTCCTTTTAACTGACTAAAAACGTTTGGGCCTAAATCCAGGTGCTCCGCCGCCGAAGAAAAAGCACAAAAATCCTCAGCCAAAGAATGCAGTATGTGCGTTAAACGAGTTGAAAACTGGGGCTGTTTACAAAGTTGTTGGTCAAACGGGACCTACTCATGCGCCAATATTCACTATCGCTGTTCAAATCGACGATCAAATATACGAAGGAAAAGGAAGGACAAAAAAAATGGCCAAACATGCAGCCGCAGAATTGGCGCTGAGAAATATTGTGCAATTTAGAAATGCTCCTGAGGTTCATCAGGCGATAAACCTTGTTTGTCATCCAATAATACCTATGGAACCAGATTTTACAAGCGATGTAACAGAGAGGGACAACCACTTGGTTAATACTTTTAAGACGCTGATTCAGGAGCCAAAAAATACTAACAAGTTTTTGGATAAAGGGCCTGTTGCTCTTATAAACGAATTATATCCTGGGGTCATTTATAAATGCGTTTCTGACAGTGGAGAAAGCTACGCTAAATTTACTATTGCAGTTACGATAGATGGGGAAACTTTCGAGGGTACTGGACCCAGCAAGAAATTGGCTAAGGCTGCGGCGAGCAAAGCTGCGCTTGCTAAGCTAAAAAATGTACATAGCTCTTCGTTCAGAAGCCCTTTACCAGCTAGAGTCGTTTCTAGTTTCTCTAGCTGTGGTCATTGGCAGGAACAAATGACACTACCACAGATACTTGCTGATAAAATTGGGAAAATGGTTAGCCAGAAATTTACTGAACTTATGCAGACAAAACCACAACATGCTAGACGCAAGGTTTTAGCTGGTATCGTACAGACTCGGGGAGCTGACGCCGAACTCATCTGTGTTACTACTGGTAATAATGAAAATTCTTTTCTCTTCAGATTGAAGCTTTGGTTGAATCAAGAAATTCAATTTCTTAACTCTTCATTGTTATAGGATCGAAATTATGTTCGAATTTTCACTATTTAGACAAATCAAAGACTGGTATAGTAACTAAGCACGTGTCCAGCTTTCCTGTAGGTCCTGAGGATCCTGAAAACTGCCTAAAATCATTAAATTCTTGAAATAATCTCTATAACATATTTGCAATGATTTATTGTTCTCTTCCATATCGATGATTCAGAATTTTTGGAAAAAACTATCCTCAATGAAAGAAGTCCTGGATTTTCAGGCCCCAATTTTGCTGGACACAACAGAACTGATACTTGCCTATGCTTTTAAAAAACAAAGTTGAATTTTTTCCATCATCAAAAACACAGCTGGGGAACCGGATGATACTTTGATTCTGTAGTATATTCCCTCTGTAATCCATCCTGAATAACGCTTTTTTATTAGAGGCAAATTTTTGACTGATATTTGGTTTACTAAAAGGTACCAAATGCGTCTCTGGCGAACATCTGAGTGTCAGTGGCGGTGCGCTAAATGATTGCCACGCGGAGGTAGTGGCCAGAAGATGTTTGTGTGAATATTTATATAATCAGCTAGAACTCCACTTGGAAAATCGATCCCAAGATTCTATATTAGAAGCAACTAAAAAAGGGTACAAGTTAAAGGATGGGATACAGTTTCATCTCTACATAAACACCGCTCCTTGCGGTGATGCGAGGATATTTTCACCCCATGAAGAAAATGAAGCTGTAGATAAACACCCCAACAGACGAGCCCGAGGGCAACTCAGAACGAAAATAGAATCTGGGGAAGGTACTATTCCCGTTAAAAGCAGCGAGGGAATTCAAACCTGGGATGGCGTGCTCATGGTGAGATTAATTCTCACAGAAAATCTTCTAGGGAATAGAAAAAAAGGAGATACTAGTTGAACATAAAGTAATTTTCGAATTGCTCCAATCGAGGTTTTACTTCTTTTCAGGGTCAAAGGCTGTTGACGATGTCGTGCTCTGACAAAATAGCTCGATGGAACGTTCTGGGAGTACAAGGTGCTCTTCTGAGTCACTTCATCGAGCCAATTTACTTACACAGCATCGTTCTTGGCAGCCTATTAAATCCGAGCCATATGTACCGCGCAGTTTGCGGACGTATTGAAAACACTATTCAAGGTCTACCGCCGCCCTACAGGCTCAATAAACCGCTAATGAGTTTGATCACATCTTCAGAAGTTAGGCAACCAGGGAAAGCCCCTAATTACAGCGTCAATTGGACAATCGGTTAGACTATTTGTGATAAAAATTATACAACTAGGAATTTTTGGTTTTGAATATTATTTAAACATACGAATAATTAACATGTATGCATTTTCAAAGGCCAAACTGATGCCGAAGTCATTAATTGTACTACCGGTAAAGATGAGGTTGGTAAACCTTCGAGAATATCTAAGCAAGGATTGTTTAGAAAGTTTTACAATCTAGTGGGAAGAATGGACACTATTGATTATGTTGATTCCCACGAATGCCGACACTATTTCGATGCGAAATCATCAGTTGAGGATTATTCGGTAATTATTTTATCTAATGCAGCGTAAAACTTTAATCAATGTTGATTCATTGATATGATTTTCTTCCCTAACAGCTTGCGAAACGTCAACTAAAGGATGCGTTTGTTAGAGCGCAGCTTGGAAGTTGGGTAAAGAAACCGATAGAACAAGATATGTTCGAGGTTGATATCTGACTAGGCTCGTTAATTTCTGGGCCGTTCGATAGAACGAGATTCAGGATTTCGGAGTATGTAGTTCCTAGCGTAAAATAGATCGCTCGCTCGGCGTGTCATGTCGCGGCAGAGTTTGGCACCAGTAAAGCATAAATCATAGGATCTCACTAAATTTTTCATCTTTATTATTTAGGATAGAAGAAGGGTTATTACGAAGGGATAGATTTACATAGAACTCCTAAGACTCGAGAATAAATTCTTTTTAATCGTCGTTTATAAATTTGATCAAAAAAAAAAAAAAATAAGATAAAAAATCACATTGATTAATTATCATTAGGTTTTATCATTCGTATAAAGTCGTACTAAACTTGGACCATATTTTAGTGGAAATATGAAATTCTTTTAAAAACGAATTTTAGAATCGAATCGCAAATGTTTTTTTTTTTTCAAACATTCTCACTTCGGTCTGAAGATCTGAATTGACTCTAACATAACGTTTTTAAACAATTCATTTCCCTATATTTTATCTATTACAAGTTATGGTCCATTTATAGAATAACTGACTTTGACTAGTACCATTATTCTCTTGCCTAGAAGTAC
Organism: Tenthredo notha; assembly: GCA_914767705.2. Taxonomy (NCBI): domain Eukaryota; kingdom Metazoa; phylum Arthropoda; class Insecta; order Hymenoptera; family Tenthredinidae; genus Tenthredo; species Tenthredo notha. The sequence goes on along the minus strand of OU611908.1, from coordinate 17,259,224 downwards.
AATGAAATAATTCATAGACTGGTATTAGAATAAGACGAATAATATACTTATTATTTGATTAGTAGATTTACAGTAAACGCGTAGTGGCCTTAGATTTTTCGTTGGTTTGATGTGCAATACCTAAACGAAAAGACAATGAGAATACCAGTTAAACATATCCACCATTATTTCTGTAGAATTAAACATATTATTACATAGTTAAAACCTAGTATACGTAACTTGTTACTTAAAAGAAAAAAAAGCGAAAAAAAAGAGAGAAAAGGTCCTTATTAACAGTGGCTGAATTTTATCAGATGACCATAGTTTTATTTTATAGTTTATTATAAATATACCAACGTGGAGTCAAGTTTAAAAAAAAAAAGTCAATAGATTTTATTGATAATCACAATCACAAGATCACAACGACGAATGAGAATTTTTTTTTTTTTTTTACTTTGAGGGTGGATTTACCACTTTAGTTATAACGAAAACGAAATTGATCTTTTTTTTTTTGTTTTATACGGTAACGATAGATTGTTAATCATTGACTATAATTGCTTTGAATTTATGAAGCGACGTAGTTTAATGCACCGCATCCCTGATGGCTGTGAACTAAACCAATCTCAATGAAGTTACGACGTTAGAGAAAAAAAATTAATTTTTTTTTTCAATTTTTTTTTTTTTATCTGTATCTCATATTCTTTGGTATACCAAGAAAGTTTAAAATGTTACTGCTTGTAGTACGTTTATTTATATTATTCTTTATTAGTTATGATGAATAAAGATTGGTCAATATTTTTATTTTTATTTTTCTTTTATTTTTTTCTAGCCAATTAAACTGTTCAATCATTTTAAAGATGTGAAATAAATTGAATAAGAATCAAAACAGCTGTGCTCAAGAATGAAACCAAAAAAAATTAAAAATAATATAACGATGCGAACAGAACTCGAGTAGTTTTTATTAATTAATTAATTAATTAATATGGGACAGTAGAAAATCCTATGATTATTGCCTCACTGTGCCAGTATTAGTAGAAAAGAAAGAAAAATACAGTAGAATAAATAAATAAAAACAAACTCACAATAATAATTCTGCCGTAGTGGCACACTGCTCGAAGACGGTCCAGTTTTGCGCAAAAGCCCAGATACTTTTTTAGGAACTAGTTTATTCCGAAAAAGGTGTAATGGATGAAATTTGAATGTATTAACATCTGTATTCTAGCCAAAGCATTAAAATATTTAATTACATACCAGAACAAAACAAAAAAAAAAAAAAATACAAAAAGAGAAAAAAAAAATAAAATAATATTAGAATTAGTACTAATCTCAGAGGTAATTTTCTCGACAAGTTATACTCTTCCTTAATACTTTTTAATAGAAAAAAAAAACAAAAAAAAAAACAGAAATTGTTCTAGTATTAAAAATAATTAGGTAAAAGGCTCAAAACTTTTTAGATGCAAATGCAAATGCAAATAGAAGATTTAATAATCCTAATCACGCAAAGCTTTTACAATCAAAAGATTAAGTTTAATGATTAAATAATCTCAAAATCTGGATATATACAACATCGCTTTATTTCACGATGTAAGTTCACCAATCATTTATATCTGACCATTTTTACCTTTGATATAATAATACTAGGCGTGACGGAGTAGACGGACGTAGTTATAAACTCGTTCGTCTGTATAAACAAATTGATTGAAAATTATTTCATTTACACCCTAAGTGATGTTGATAATTATAAAATTTCGCACGTGTTACTAAAAAAAAAAAAGTCTTAGACTATTTCTTCTTTCACTATATTGATATAACTTATTGTATTATTATTAAAATTAACTGATAAAGAAAAGTTAATTACAATGAGAATATGCGTAGTAGTATTTGCGAAAGTATTATATTCGCGTTAAATAAAAATTTAAACGGTTATTACATATTAGATTACAGATACAATTACATACACAAGTAGAAATATTCTATCAATAATAATTATGAGTAGGTATCGACAGTTCTAGTGGCTAGAAGATAAAAAGAAAAGATAAAACTTATAAAAGTATTGATCATCGACGAATTATGAAAAAGAAAAAAACAAAAAAAAAAAAGAATTTTCAGCCTGTTAGATTTTAAGCTTAACTAGTGCCTCTAGTTATATAATTAAAAAAAATTGAATAAAATTGAAAAACAACAACAAAAATAAGTGAAAGAAATCAAGAACGAAGTTAAAAAATAATAATTAACTACTTAATCAGATTAATTAGTATTAAATAATATTCAATTAAAATTGCCAAATTAGTTTGAGAATTTCTTCTATCTATGTAGACGATGCGAAATAATTAACAATTATTTGCATATCTTCAAACCGAATGTTAAATATTAATGTCTTCAGGTAAAAATCAGCATTTAAAACGATTTTAAATCATTTGGAATGCTCTATTGAATCATATATAGCATTCCTTTGAAAATCGTCAAGGTTTTTTTCTTTTTTTTTTATCGTTCTTTTCCTTCTGTTTTCGTATTTTCGCTATTGTATTCCGATTACATTTAATACATCTTTTTTACACATTTATTATTCAGAATAATTATACGAGAATCTTTTTCATCATTGTTTTATTTTTTAGTTTATTTATTTTTTTATTTCTCTTTCTTATTTTAAAGCAGAAAATAAATCAATAAGCTTTACCTATTATTATTAATATATTATTTATTTTTATTTTTTTCAATCAATCAGACACTACGGCATTTTAATAAACTTATTCGAATCTGTATAGTTGACGTCAAACGAATAAGAAAAAACTGTCCCAAATACGTTATTTGACCAAAGTTTTGGATGTACATTGATGGATCCATTATTGTGATTTACCTGTAATCCATAGTTGATGATTATGCCAACGAATAATGTAGAATGTATATGTATAATATGCATTCTTAAAATATGTATGATTACCATTAAATATACACCATATGTTCAGAATCAAGTTAAAATAATTTCATTTATCTTATGATTATTAATATTATTCAAAAATTATGTTTTTATTTTTTTTATTTTTTGTTCTTTCTTTTTTCATTTTATTACGAAAATTATTTTACCACATTAGTTATATTAGCTATGGTAAATTAAATAGTATAAGATGAAAAGTAATATAAATTCTTTATCTTACCTGTTATTATTTATATTTTTCCAAGAATCTTCACGAATTTATCAAAATATTTGATTTCTTGCTGTTTTTTTCTTTTTTTTTTCTTCGACAGTGGTGTTATATGTATTATATTATAATTTGTTGCGGTAGCATGCAATATGAAATAAAAGAAAGAAAGGAAAATAATGAAGCAAAGCCATTTTTTTCTTTTTTTTTTTTTGTTAACACTTCAACTCTTATATATATTTTTTTCCTTTCTCGTGTACATATTAGATTAATTTCGTCAAATATAAGGTACTGCTATTACTCAACTATTATTGTCATACTTTGCAATATCTGCTGAACATTGTATAAATAACCCATGCTTGTTAATAATTTACGCGATAGCTCATATGCACGCAAGTAAAATTCAAATAAATATAAAATGATATATATTGTCATGAGAATTTAATGATCAACGTAAGGTTTTGTATAATAATTATTCGTTGATATTTCAACGCCGCAGGAAATAATTATTAATAATTATGAATAAAAATTCTGGATCGTATTTACCATTAATATTCAATGTAATTAAATCTGTTTTAATTATGTCATCAAATAATAACAAATTTTATTTCCTGTTTTTTTCTTCTTCTCTTTTCAACTAAACAATTAATCTTTTCATTCGCAAACTTTTCTGTGTAATATATGTTTTTTTTTTCTTTCATTTTTTTTTTTTTTGCCTCTTTTATTCTTTATAATCCATAAATTAAAAGTTTACTTCATTCCACAGGAATTTTTATCGCATTAAATAATTATTATATACCCATGTAAAGTATGACAATCTTTTCTTTCTTTATCTTTGTTATTTTATTTTATTTTCTCGAAATTTCAACTTATACGTATAATAGGCATCTTATTTATTTTATCTGATATGTATGTTTTTTTTTTACTTTTCGCTGCGTATAATTCCGTAGTCTTTCGCTAGATAATCAATATTTAATTAATTTTAATATTTTTTCGTACTCGTTATTTTTTATTTTATTTTTTTCCACGCTGGACAACAAGCTGTACGTCTATAAAGTAATATATTACCTATACTTCATATTTTTCAAGTTATCTCTTAGTACAATTATATTTAGAGAATGCGTGATATTAATTATTATACTATAAAGCAAGCCAAAAGCGATATGTGCTGATTTCAAAAAACTAAATATAAAGAAGAAAAAAAGTATTCGCAAGCAGAAAAATCAATGTAATTGCAATCTAAAGAAAATATTCAGGGAAGCTGTATTTTGGACAAGGATTTTTAACTTAACGTTAATATACGTAACATTGTGGCATATATTCAATCTTACACACATATAATTATTTTATATCATCATATACTTTCTATTTTAATTAATTTATCTAAATATAATATTTATATGTATATATATATATATATATATATATCTAGCTTCAATGAAACTTTAGTTTTCTTGTGCCTTGTCTTACGAGGCAAAATCGACGTATGCAATGAAAAATTTGTTTTCCCAAATAATATATTATATCATATTAAATATGCAGGATCATTATCATGACTATTATAATTCAAATTTTATCAATAATTGAGAGTCTTATCGAAAAACAAAGAAACTGAATAAAGGAGCTCGTCTATTTTGGAATTAAATAAAATTATTTGAAGTTATTGAAACGAAGAAAAAATAACAGAATTGAAAAAATAAAAAAATAAAAACGTAACAAATTTTGCCTCCGGTTATATCTTCTGCAGTAATATGTATATTAAATGTACACCTGCATGGCGACGAATTAATTCTATAATAAAATATCATAATAAATGTTAATTATTATAATATAATAGGACTTATCGATTTATTAACAACGTAATTGCTTAACTTTATAAATAAAAGGAAAAAATTTCTATTATATTATACTAGGTTTAATAATATCCTAACAACTTCACATAAGAATATTTACAACACCGTTATCGATATATATATATAGGTATACGTGAAAATTTAAGAGCAGAAGTATATATATATATTTATATATATATACTTTAGGTATAGTAATACAAGACACGTGGTTATAATATCAAACCAAATTGTAAACAGCTTAATGGTTTTTTTTTTTTTTTTTTTAATAACTAATTACGTAACAACTATAGTGGGAATTATTGTTAACATTAAATAAACTCTTCCTCATATTTCAGATCTTTATGTACGCCAGTTATAATGCATTATACATATGTTATGCATAAATCGCCTCGATAACTGCTCAATAAAACGTTAAATTTTCGAATTAATAATACGTATCGCAAGACTCAAGTAATTTTCTCTTTTAGCAGTATACATATGTACAGAAATTTCAAATCTAATATTTTCTCCATTTTTTAAACCAATTATAATTATTTATTGAAGAGTATAACATCGTCATTTCAGATAAGTGAATTCGATATTTTTTTTCTTTTTTTCCTCGTTTTTTTTCTTTTTCATAGTACTTGATGTATAGGTATATTTATAATGTATGTATCTATATTAATTCTGATTACTTTCTATGAGTATTATATATTACATATTCTTATGTAGAATTAACGGATGGCTAAGCTTCGTTTTTATTTTTTATCAAATTTTAATCTACACACGCGTATGATGCGAGTGGATAAGAATTCCGTATCTTTTGAGTACACAGTTAGTTTTTTTTTTTTTTTTGCAAATAGGAATATTTTTCAAGAACACAATTATACATCGCGGGTCTCGAAATAATTAATTAATAGATTTAATTATTTTTTAATTATACACCTCTGCTTATAAACTACACAAAGTATTGTATTGAGAATTTTCGTGAATACGGGTACAACAGGCTTGTGAATTTTTAACCGTTATAAATTTCGATTTTCATTTCAAATTCTCGAAATGCTCAATATATAATATAACTTAATAACAAATAATGGTTTGAATGCCTCAAAACGGTTAATGAAATAATAATAATAACATATTTTCGAAATATTTCTAAAATTCATCGTGCAACCAAGATGCAGAAAATTATGCAGATATAACTAATCGATTGATCGTGATAATACGTTATACGTTATGTAGAATATATACCAGGTACGAGTGTATGATTGATAAAACTCTAAACTCGCTAAATAATATTCAGGATTATAGTAAAGTAGAAAAATCGGACCGATTTTCACACCGTTTTTTATTTTCATTCGCTGAGTATCTGCAAAAATCGGTCCTGATTTCTTTCTTTTATAATTTTTTTTTTTTCACGCCACCCTGTATATTGCTAATGTCGAAAAAATTTAACTAATAAATGCGCTATAGTTATGATATACTGAATTGCATATTTTGCATCGCTTTTTTTTTTTTTTGTATATAGGCACTGCGAAATAAATTACCGCATATATATTATATGTCCTTCTTCGTAATTAATGTACTCATAGTATTTAATTCGCCATAATTATATGTATACCTATAGAGGTGTGCAGAGATTACGTATATCTCTTTAATTCTATCTAAATAGATTTCCTATATAAACGTTGATACATTTTTTTTTTTTTCCCCGTTCTTTCTTTCTTTCTTTTCGTTTTTCTTATAAATCTGCGATCTGCAGTTCATTATACAGGATCAAATTGCTCGCTTACGAAATAACTTGCAATACCTATATGTAATATATCATTATGAAAATTGGGTGAAATAAGAATGAAAGAATTTTTCTATTTTCTTTCTATAATCGTAAGTATAACGTACTACATTCACATAATATCAATTGCAATTAGATAAGTTGCTTCCCAAACAAGCGATTCAATCGCATATGTATGTATATATATATATATATATTCTCCTAAATGTATGTATAATAATATATATTCGGCTGACAAGACGGTTTATTCTTTGACGCATCTTCTTATTGTTTATGTTAGGGTTACCATTCGTAGTCATGTTGATGAAATGGATTAGTACACGGTTGTTGGGCGTGAAGATAAGTAACTGGTACTTTTCCAAGATCATATTCCCTGTCCACCACTTCACTGTAAATCTGCCAAGCAGAATAATATGTTAAACGAATCGCGCATACTATTCCAATTGCTTATGCAGTTATAGTGTCAATCACTCACCTATAGATAACTCAGAATTTCATGCATCTTACTATATATTTCCATGTAAACTAAATAATATAATACGCAAGTATCAAACTAATTTAAAGAATTTCAAAAGTTTGAACTAATTTTTTTTCTAATAATCAATAAACTTGTCAACAAAAAAAGTGGGTCTAGTTTCGACAAATGAATTTTGAACGTTATCAATAATACAATAAATTTCAATTGTAGGTATCAAACGTGCAAATTTAGTCATGATCGCATGAAGCTGGAAACCTTATTGATTTTTTTTTTCAAATTTAATACTTGCAGAAAGGTGCAGAATGTTATTAATTTTCCACTTTTTTAAGACACTTAAAGAAATGAACTTAAGGAAAAGTGCGATTTTTGCTACTATTGTGTGGGGTAAACTAGTGAATAGCACAAAATGTGCTGTGCATCGACGTATGTACATGTTATGTACCGTGGTGAACTGGAAACCACTGGATTCGTAGGTTTGATCATTTGAGACTATCTGGCAATAAGAATAAAAGAGTCTACTATCGCTATTAACGGGTTATTCCATGCTCGACCTGGAAGCTCCTACGAATAAATTCATCCTCTGATCCTTTCCCCGTCACTCCGTAGTTGTAACCACCTCCACTACCTCCACCTCCACCACCACCACCACCACCACCACCACCACCATTCAAGAAGGGATTCGTCGGATTTGAGTTGCCTGCGAGAATTATGAGACGCGAAAATTCCTCTCAATACAAATTAGGATAATAAATCCTGAGACTTAAAAAGTAGGAATAGTTCAGAGCTTACCTCCGTTTCCTCCAGGAATATCCAGATTACCACCTGACGTTTGATAAGTAGCACCATATCCTGGATCTTGATTAGCCAGTTCATGCAATCGACTGGAACTCAATGCCCTGGGAATTGCATTGCTAGGAACTCCATGAGGAGCCAAATGTGTTGCTTCAGCAACCTGATGAGGATCTTCCGTTTGTGGCAATTCGGAAACAAAGCCTGTATCCTTGCGGTAGAAATTGATGAAGATAAAGGCAGCAAGAACTCCCATGCAGACCACACCGTAGGCACGGAATGTTGCGGTGGTTCCTGAAACACGCGATTTGATAATGAACTCGTTTATCTTTTTATGTATGTGTGCAATACCTGTTGAATAAAATCAAGGTTTAATATCTTGTAAAGTTTAATTACCATAACTGGCAACGAACATTCCACCGATAACTGCGCCACATCCTCGTCCCAGACCGTGATGAAGACCCTGAAGAACGCCTTGGGCACTGGATCTTAACTGGGGTGGTGTGTTATGAGCGATGTAGCTGCAGCAAGCTGCCCATACAGCTGCATGAGTTATTCCTTGCATGAACTCAAAAGGCAATACCCACCAGGGATTTTTCAACCATGAAATGTACAAGAAGCGAAGAATGTTACCAACGAGACCAAGGCAGAGGACCTGCGAAAATCAGAAGTAATAATATGTATAGGTTTGCATTAATATTCATGAAATTCTGATTCAATTTGGGGAGTGTTATCACCTTGACGTGTCCAATTTGACGGATCAATTTAAAGCTGAAGAAGTAGGCAAAAATTTCGGATATGTGATTTATGACTGAAGCTACTCCAAAGAGAGTTGGACTGCCTCCATAATCCTGGAGATGCCAGAAGAGGAAAGTGAATATGAGGCCTATTCCAAATCCCATGAACCACGCGACGAAAAGGAAAGAGGCACACTTTAAGTCTTTGAACTGGTTCAGAACGGTGACCCATTCTGGAATTTCTCTTGTTGTTTGGGCGAACATTTTAGTCTGAAACAGCGTAGGTAATAATTTATTGGTAATCCGTTGCTCTCCATCAATTATTTCGTGGCAAACCTTTATCTCATACTCCAGATTTCTGAAGTTATGTAAATGATAATTAATTCAACTCACTTTGCCTTCTGGTGGCTGAGGTTTAGGGTCAACGTTCCCCGAAGAGTCTTGAAGACCCGGTAAATTCAATTGCTGAGATAATTGGCTCTGAAGTTGTTCTTCCCTAGTTGGCTCAGCCGATATTTTTGAAACTTCCTAAAATGAGGAAAGAAAGAAGTTTGAAATCGAAGCGGTGATTTACGGCTAAAGTCCAAGTTTCTAAACTCACCGGTTCTGCGGCGATAAAATCGTACTTGAAGTTTATCTGAGTTGCAGTGATCAGCGCAGCACCCATCAAGACACTGAAGGTAGCAAAGCAAATTGTGTAATTTTTTTCTTTCGGATCTGGTTCGCAAGGATGATCAGGAAATGCTGTACTATGATCCAGGGCGATTCCCACAAAAAACATAGCCAGACCCCATCCGAGACTACCAAACATACGCTGATGTCCGTACCTTGAATATTAAAATGCATGGAGAACACATTTACACGAAGTTTATAATGGATTATGAATAAATTTTTTTTTATTTCGTATCTCCTCACCTGTCTGCATCTTCACCGAGAAGAGTAATGACGGCGGAATCGGCTAAGGTGATTGCTGGAGCAGAGAAGAATTCCCCAACGATTACGAGAAGGAGAAGTAGGAAAAAGGTCTTTTGGATATCCTGGAATGAAGATTAAAAAAATGTCGTAATGTTCCTCATTTCGTAAATATTAAAATCGGCTAATCGCTGCTTACCGCAAGTCGGTAGACGATGGAACTGAACTTCGGTTTGACCCAATCCTTTTGTTCCTTTTCGTCATAATTAGCAGCGTAACTCACTGTGAAAGGACTTTGACCAGCGGAGACATGGGGTCCTTTAATAGCCCGACGGTTTCTGACTCTAGGAGCTTCCTGTTGTTCTTCAAGGAACATTAATTTCCTTAAACCCTTGATATTCATTCCAAATACTTCACTCTCCGATGCAACTATGTCCTTCATTGGTTTAGTCTCGCGTTTTGCCAATTTTCTCTGGTACCTTTGATGGCGTAGGATTTCAGTCTCTGAACTGATTATATTCCTCTTAACTATAACTTTTTCTCGTGGTGGTTTAACGTGAGTCTTTGTCTTCGTGTAGGCCTTCTTTGGCGGTCTAGATTCGTCCAAAGGTTCGTTCTAAAATGTAGAAAGAAAAAAACAAAAAAAATTGAGCTACGTTTTCCTTTAGGGTTTTAGAAAATTAATGAAAGAAAGAAATTTCTGGAGAAATGTGAACAGTTGTCTTCGCACTTTAGATGAGTGACCTTCTACTGAACATCTTACAAAACGAAATGATATCGAAATGCTTGAACTGACCTTTAGGAACCTTTTGTACTCTAGAACATCAGCAGGCCTATTTCTTCTTTCCAAACTCTTCAAATCTACAGCTTGGGCAGTGGGATCTCGAGCTTCAGCATTTTCAATGAACTGTTTATACTCCAGATCCTCCATGACACCATCTTCGACTTCTAAAGGAGCCTCGCGTTTTACCCTATTGCTTTCTAGATCGTAAGGATTTTGGGCCTCTTCGACTTCGTTATTTTCCAAATAATAACCCGGTGCACGTATCGAATTGGTATAACTAGCTTGTCTTTTACGTTCCACGTCGTCAACATCTCTACGGATTCTTTCGAAAACCACATTTTCCGCCGTTTCAAGATCCGCAATATCGTCATCCGGAAGATAATAACTTTGCATATCAACGGAACGCTTGCGAATTCTTGTTTCTGATTCAGGAATCCTTAAGTACATTGTGTGATTCACATCTCTTGCCATACACGAGGTAGCTGGTGGCTGGATGAACCCGAGAGGAAGGGTGAAGATAATCCAGCAGGACAACGATGCCAAAAGAATCATCTTCCCCTTTTGCCATCTACAGGATAAAAGTGCCAGAAATTTGGTACATCGTTGAAACTGATTGTAACAGTTATTCAAATCTTGCAGAAATTTTACTAAATATTTCGTTCTACTTCGTAGCCCAAATCACGGCCTCGCAAACAAGGGTCGTATAGGTATCATCATCGAGACAAAATCAATGATAGCTTCTAATTTTAATCTAAACCTTAGGTACCGCTGTGAGTGAATAGTCAATCAAACGGTATATTGACTTTCTATCAACGGTTTTAGCCCTAAATAAGCTAGTTAATTAATTTTTAATCCGTATGAGGTCCCAGTCTCCACCCTTGTCGATAGAAGTTTACCGAAGTTCATTTGTCAAAGAATGTATCTACCCTGTCCTGATTTACCTCTCCTATACTATAACGCGAACTCGCGGATCCAATTAGCTGTATAGACTACAAGTGATTCAAGGCCTCGGCCCTTTAGCAGGGATCAACATAATTATAGCGTATCATTCTTCATAGTATATAAGATTGGAAATCTTTGTATAAAATTTCTAACATCTGATATTCGTCAGCTGTGTGATAGTTGACCTATTTTTTTTTTTTTTTTTTTTACAAGTCAGATTCACGTATCAAAAATGTACGTGATCGGTGTTATTTTTTTTTTTTTTATCATTTTTCTTTTTTTAAACGTACCTGTCAGCAAGAGAGCCCCAAAACGGTGCGCTAAGAAATTCAATGAAGGGTCTAGAACCGATGAGAAGTCCGCACTGACCAGCGTTCATTCCCATCTGCTTAAAGTACACCCCCATCAATGGGAAGAGTGATCCAAAAGCGGAGTAGAAGAAAAAATAGAAGGTTTTAACTGTGAGAAGTTCCTGGTCTACGGCCCCGAAGAGATACTCAAGAAAGTCACTTTTTCCTCGTATTTTATGAGTCGCTTCTTTCGGCTGGGGGTAAGCATTTGGGTCCACTTCACCCTGGGCTTGAGGGTCAACTATGGGCCTGATTCCAGGGGCTCCTGGCATTCCTGGTACTCCTGTATGCCCAGGAACCGATGGTAGCGAACGACCACCCCCGTCCTGGCCAGCTCCACTTTCATAGTCGTATTCCTCGTGGCCATAATTCTGCATGATTTTAAAAGCTCTTCTTTTACAGCAGCACTACCAGCTTTAGCTGGACACTTTCTGGCTCACCTATTCCACGCACGAAAGTCTTTCTCTCAATCCCTTTAGCGCGAGTTGCCAAATCGATGCCTGACTACGGGTCGCGAGACCAAAGGGAAATCAATATAGTGACGTCAGACGCGCAGACGCTGTTATGTCCGACTTATACACGAGTAGGCAGTAGCCACCCTCTTCCCAACAACCTGCACACAACCCCCTTAATCTTGCGACAGAAGTTTTCACTGATATGTACGACCTTGTTCGCGCCAGGATGATCAAAAGGGATTTTCGAATGGTGACGGTACATTATACACCCTTTGGTGAAGGATGAAGGGGTTGGGCAGGGTTTGGGCAACGTATCCGCGTTAATTATTTATCGCGTCTCTTATTTTTTTTTTCTTTTTGTCTTTAAAGAAAATAGTCAACTTCAAAAAGATCATCAACATTATCAGATTATCATATTACTGCATAATATGACAGCTCAAGATTAAAAGTTGGCAGAATTATTCAGCGAAGCTATATTTCGCATGTTCAGATGTCGAGACCAGGAAAAAAATTATTAAAACAGCGTGCGAAGCACAGCTGGTCCAGAAGAGCGCCAAGACCAATTCACTTTACGGGATCCTGGGCGACTAATTGAATTTATTTCAATATTTAATTGACTTTCAGAGCTTTAACGTCAGTTCTTTTTTAACTTGAAATTCCGTTCCACCTCGTTGATTCAATTTTTAGTATTCCCTTTCTGCAAGAGTACAGGCATATAAATATAAATAAAAGCTGACAGGAATTTACATTATACAAGATATCGTATATTTATTGTTACCACGCGATGTGGGTCTGATCAAAGCACATTGATATATGTTGCATAAATCAGTGTTTTGTCTCTGAGTAAATTGAGATGAGTAAACGTCTACTAGAGAAAAAGATCTAGTCAATTGATAGCACGAACAATCTGGATTATTTGTTTAAAGCGATTTTAAAGCAATAGTCTGTATAATCAAAGTACATACATAAGTGATAAGAACACGTCCGTACAATGGATTCGCGATTATTTACCAACTTCGTGAAAACATAGATTGGTTGTTAAGAGCTAATTGAACAAATAGAATACCAACAGTAACAAATCTCGCAGGGCTGTTAAAACCAATGTAACATATCATAAAAAAAAACTCTATCAAGTTTTCCTTAATTTTATGTCTTGTGGCTAGTTGAAATCCAGACCTTGAATAAAAGATATCAATAATATTTGCACTTTGCCAGTTGCAGTTATCAAAAACTTGACGTAATCTTATTAAATAATTCCGCATCGAATAGATGTGTTCCGATCTTTGAAACGAAATGTTGATTTTTAGGAAAGGAAATTGTGGTGAAATGCGGAATAAGAACACTTTCACAATATATTATGTAAATAAATAAATTGTGATATTATTTTATTGTCATGTTACGTGTTATAATACAAAAAGATATCTTAATAAATACTAATTATGTACATCTCCGGTGCAGGTTCGTTAATTACAAAACATCGTCATTTTTATTGAATTTTTTTTTTTTCTTCAATTATTTCAAGACTTATTTTTGAAAATAATTTTCCGTACTATCGTTGGTGTCTCCCTCATGTGGTTAACCGTAGCCGAAGTTGAAGACGGAGCTGGCTTTGGAGGTCCTTGGAACATGCAGGTCTTTGCGGTCTTCAATATACGACCATTATTTCCAGTTCGCCAGTAGACGGTTCTAACTGCTTGTTTTCCAGCCACGTAACTTATTGCTCCACCGATCAGCATCTGGAATTTAATTTCCGAATTTAATAACTAATTACTTACAGTTATCAAATTATCATAAATTTAATAGGATTCTGAATAACCGAATTAACTATCCGTCAAATTTTTTAAACTTTCTAAAACCTTTTTAAAGCTTTTTAAATATCTAAAACTTTGGATTGTGCACAAAAACCTATGATTTGCTAATTTGGAAATCGTACAAGCTGTCGTGAACAGTTCATAAAATCCAATTAACTAGACATCAGTTATACCGAACTCACGTTTCTCATAAGCTTTGAGCCGATGAAAAGCTCTTTTAGTCGATTATTAAAAGCTGAATTCTTTGTATTAATGATGAAAGTATTATTTGCAACTCACCTTGATTTCGAATGTGGATTCTTGTATTTTCTAAATGACTAGAGTCTTGATTTTATAACTTAAGATTTATATTTAAGTAGTTATTGAAGCGTTAACACGTCTTCCGTTCTTCATTCGCACTCTATCACGGCTATTTTGTTACTAATGACGAAAAGCGGTCTGCGTTGGTCATTTATACGGTCGAATATGTACGTCATTGTTTGGATAAATGATATCACGTGTCAGATACGAGGCGATCCAGTGGTGATGGATGTAAAGAAACAAAGATTTTTTAGGTCTCATCGGTTTATAGGTTCCGATAAGTGCAGAGCCTAGACCTAGGCCCGGACTCGTACTCGTACTCTACGTTCATAAAATTGCGTTTTTTCCCCTCATTAAATCGTTTACATATCATATGAAATAATCGAAACATATTGTATGTATATTTCCTATATCTCCATGTATATAAACTTGAATATGAGTCAATGTCCGTAAACGTATACGTCACGTACAGCTGTTGAATAAAATGATATTTCTCAATTATTGTTGGCTCTGAAACTGTCATCCGCAATAATTGCAAAATAAAAATAAAGAAAGATAGAAAGAGAAGAAAGAAAGGAAAAAAAAAAATTTATTGAGATGTTATGTCGAGCTAATGACGTGGTTGTACATTATTTTCAATATTCAGTACAATACGAGAAAACAGTACAGGGTTAAAGTTAAACGTCCGAAGATGAGATATATACATGCGTTGTACGTTATTCTACGCAATCCCACTGACGTCCAAAGTGTCATAATAATAATTATACGTTATTGTAATAAGCATAACAATTATTTCAGATGAACAAAAGCTGCAGACCACACGCAATGAACGTGGTAATTAAACTATTATATATCAAAGCTACGTGCGCAATAAATAATGATATAAATAATTAAACGATTGTATATTAATCAACGGATTAAATAAATCATTTGAAAAATCCTAGATTTACAATGCTCGAGTACTGCGGGTTCTCGTATCTCTGGATTCATTCTTTATATACCCTGCATGCCTACGTATCTTCATCTTGAACGTGAACCACGGGAAGTCCACGTGTAACATACGAGTTTTCTTCCACCCATACGTCATGTCGAATTTTATAACGTAGACAGCTAATTAATTGCCATTCAACCTATTGAACTTATAATAACATGACCATATATATAATACATAGTGGAATGACTATTCAGTATGATATTCTAAAACTCGTAGTATACATTACTCTATAAATATATATAATAGTATGTAATTATGTACCGATGCAGATAATTCTGCATGCACTCTATTCGTGAGAGGTATCTTAAGATAGCGATATTTATATGGACAAAAGGAAATGCAGCTGCATAGTGATAGAAAATTGTACATATTTTCAATCTTAGGAAATATTTCCACAGAAATACGGAATATTCCGGTTACCAATTCTTGTTGTTATGTATATATATATATATATATCGACGATGACGCCAGTATTAAAGTTTTTGTTCCATCATTTTGGTAAATTAAGAATAGTCATCACGTGAAATAATTATTAAAAGTGATAAAACTTACGATTATATAGGGGAGAAGTGTAGCAGATTATCTTACAACCAACTGTCTGACTATGGGATTGACGCATAGAGCGATAAGATATGTTTGTATAGTTTAATGTTGCAGTGATATGTACGATGATGATAAAATCGGATTTAATTAGCATTATACACGAACTTGATAAACCCATAAACCAATTATCATTAATTAATTCTTGTTTGAATAAGTGAGAATAATTATGACCTCGTTTTAGCCGATATAAGAATTGAGGCATACGTGCTGAGACATTTTTCATCATTCGTGTGTCCACACCTTGTTTGTGACACTCTGCAGTGATAACGATGAATAGTAATTACACACAGTAACAAAGTTACACAGCGTTATTCACATGATGATTCGAACGTTTATTCATTGCGAAAGTAAATAAGAATTTCAGCTCTTTCGTATTTTTTATATTTTTATTTTTCGTTTTTGTCTCGTTCTTATGAATCTGAATTTCATGGGTCAAGGAAGATCTGATGTCTTCAATAGTCACAACAATTCGTGTAAATGGTTATTTTATACCTGTTTTTGTAGATTAGGTACGAAACATTCTGCGCAAGAAAGTCATTTGCGAATAAATCCTCAATCTGAAATAATTTGCGTACTTATCAATCGTTCTCATATATTTCTAGTAGCCAGTTGACTACAGCCGAATCAATTACCGAGAGAGATAATGTAATCCTCAAAAGTTATATATAGACTGTCCGTAGAATTAGCAGAATCTTATTTGACAACGCGATTAAACATTTTCTAATAGCATAGTTTAATAACGTGGAAATTTACTTAATTAATGGTTTTCTCATTTTTCTAAATTGTCTGTAATTCTTTCATTTGCTGTAACTACAATCACGAGTTTACTTCTCGGTAATCTTGTATCAGAGCCTTTATATCATCTCTGGCATCTTGAAATTCACTTTCTTCCATCCCCTCGCCGATAAAGTGATGAACGAAGGCTCTTTTCTGGTACATAAGGTCGTATTTGTGGCCTATACGTGACCAGGCATGTCTGATGGACGTGTTATTGCTCAACATGACTACGGAACGTGATGTCTTCGCCAAATCACCACCAGGAACTGTAACTGGTGGTTGGTGATTGATACCCAACTGCAGAGTGACGATAAAGTATTGATTCACTCGTCGACCAAAAAAAAAAAAAATTATTTATCGATTCATCCGAATCATGAAATGAATAATTCATGTGTGAATATGTTAATAATACAGTACATATTAGATTTTATATATATATCTATATAAGTATTTATCGTTTTTATAGAATATAGGTAGAAAAAACGAACATAAGAGAACCTTGAACCCTGTTGGGCACCAATCAACAAAATTTATTTCTTTCTTTCCTTTGAGAGTCGAAATTGCTCGGTTAACATCATTGGGACTAACATCTCCTCTGTATAGTAAACAGCAGCTCAAATAAGCTCCTTTTCTTGGGTCACATTTAACGAGCTGTACATTCGCACAGGTCAAGTAAAAATAAAATCATTATAACTAAGGAATTTAGCTAGCCGAAATTAAATAAACGTAGGTAAATACCTGATTAGCTGGCTCGAAACATTCATTAGTCATTTGTGCAACGTTCGGTTCTTCGAAAACCATCTTATTGAAACTGGTAATAGGCGAATAAGTAACAAGAGGAAAATGTATACGAGGATAGGGCACTAGGTTGGTCTGAAATTCTTCGAGATTCACATTAATCGCCCCTTCAAATCTCAGAGATGCCGTAATGCCAGAAATTACTTGAGCCAGAAGTCGGTTTAAATTGGTATAAGTCGGTTGCTTTACGTCCAGATTTCTACACATATTACGACTCGCATTAGTCTCGCTAATTACAGAGTGAATTTGATATAATAAAACAGATCTATGTGAACCCAAGGCAACACATTCGCTCATACCTAGAGCAAATATCGTACAAAGCCTCGTTGTCTGCGATGAAACAGCAATCTTCAAAATCTAGAGTTCCATGGGTCGTTAATACGGAATTATAGGGTTCGACGACAGCCGTGGAAATATGAGGTGCGGGATAAATGGCGAGATCTAATTTAGACTTTTTTGCATAATCTTGGGATATTCGTTCCAATAGTAAAGTGGTGAAACCGCTTCCGGTACCACCGCCGAATGATCTGAGATGATATAAAATTAGTCTTCGGTTGCGGATGGTAGTAAGTTTATTTATCATTTCTCATATGAGCCGCGATTAGTATAAGTATATTAGTATTGCACGTGACCTAGATCCAAGATCAAATGGCAGAGATTTCTAATCGAGCATACGGACTTATTTTTAGTCATTATTTTCATCTGATAGTATATTAATACGCCGAAATATATACGAAACCGGGTCACTTATATCTTTATAACCGGCACATAAACCGGATAAATAAAAACGAGAATATTGAAGGAAAGAAAAGAAAAAAATTTAGTAAACCCAATCATTGGTCTAATAAAATCTTAAGACGCATTTAAGCAAGATGATTACAATGACCTGGACGTTGATTGGGTGACGATTAATGAATACATTTATACGAGTGATAAAAAACAAAAATAAAAAATAAAAAATAAATACGTCATCTACTGCGTGCGTATTATTTTATAAATATATACTTCAGAAATAATAATTAATGAATAAATGTGCCATCATAGTATATAATAGACCTGAAAACTATGAACCCAGATAATTTCTGACACCCTTCAGATACTTTTCGAACTCTATCGAGTACGAGATCAATCGCTTCAGATCCTACTGAATAGTATCCTCTGGCATAACAATTCGCAGCATCTTCTTTTCCGGATATCAACGTTGTTGGATCGAATAAATTTCTATATGCGCCGGTTCTGATCTCGTCAATCACTGTCGGTTCAAGATCTACAATCACCGTACGCGGTACAAGCTTCCCAGCCTTGAGAGGAGAATACGTTTGCAATAATAATCGCAATAATATGGCCAACGATCATAAATTTGATATCATAATTAGCATAATAAAAAAAAAAAATATATATCAATATTGTACTAATTCGCTAATGAGAACGCGGAGAGATTTATATAATAATCGTTACTTGAGAGGGGGCAAAAAACTTCTGAAATGTTTTATCGACAATTCTGAAACCGTCATAGAGATATCCATCGGGTTTAACGCCGTGTTCTATACAGAATAGTTCCCAGCATGCATTTGCCATTTGAGTTCCTGCTTGGCCTATAAAAATCGTTACAACCTCCCCTGACTTGTTTGATCCTTGAGCATTATATAATTTAGCCATAATTGGAATAGAATTTTTAAATCATCCGAAATTAAAGGTAGAAATTTCGCTCCTGGGGCGTATGGAGCCTTTATATACTATTTTCCGAGATACATAATTTTTATTGATAATTTCAATACAGCCGAAATTAAAGTATTTTCAAAACGTCATTTCGATAGATAGATATTCATTTCTTTTCTTTCGTCAATTGCTTTTTTATACCTGCCGTATGCCATCAATTTGTAAATCGAACATTAGCGATCTATAGGCTTAAAATAAATTCCTACTTTCATAATGCCCTCGCATTTACTTAAATCAAAAGCGTGAATATTCATATCTTTAAAATATCGGACGACCTCTAATGCGAATTGTAGTATTTCAACGTTTCATTAAAACGCTGAAAAACATGATAAAACAACTATACGCTCTGCTATTTAATGTTTCAAATTTTATTAAAAAGTGTCGGTCATTTTCACCCGTTTAAATAAAGTAGATAACATCATCTATCGATTTTATAGAGTTAGATCGATCTATCGATGTCTATCGATGTCTTTCGAACTTGTCTTCTGCTAGTTGACAGGCTTCAAAATTCCAATTTTCGTTACATTTAAAGCAACTTAATTTTCCAGAATTGAATAGGAAATATAAAACACTTAGTTCCTTCATCATTTTGATAGTAAAATAACCGACCTAACTAAAAACAAACAGTTTTCAGAACTATGTAAGAGAACCTAACCCAATATAACATAACCTACAACGTCTGATGTAACATCACAAGTTATCACAGTAATAAGATCCATCCCTTGTTATTATTCAGAATTACGATGTTAAGTGTTGCTCGTCAATCGGCTAAAATATTTACCCGAGGAAATTTAACAGCCTCATGTTACCTTGGCCGTACATTTATCGCATCCGTTCCAACAAGAACACCTGTAACAAATGGACTCACGATTTTACGAAGGTTTCCGTCTCGTTTATCAAAGGTAAGTGAACCGACAGGTGCAAGACTACATTCAGAAAACACGAAAAAGAAAAAGGAAAAACAGAAAAAGTTGAGATCAATTTTTATTGTCAAGTAAAATAAATATTTAAACATTACAGTTACAGGGTCTTTTTAGACAAACTGGAACGGTCGCAGTCAGCTATGCATCCAGAGCTTCTCCAAAAACGAAAAAGATCGTTGGCACATGGATGCTGACTTGTAGCGGGATGGTTTTCATCGCTGTAGCTTTAGGTATAGTCGGTTACGTACTTGTTTATTGTTGTGTGCGTTATGTTGTTAAAATAATAGCCGATCAAACTTATGGAAAGTAGTGAAATAGAAGAAAGTGAATTGATTCCAAATTTATATCTATTACAAAATAATAAAGTATCTTAATAATCACAGCTGTCTCAATCCAATCACCTTGCCTTTCTTTACTTATTCAGGAGGCATTACTAGACTAACTGAATCCGGATTATCAATGGTGACTTGGAAATTACTTGGCGAAAAAATGCCTTCTACTGAATCAGACTGGGTCGATGAGTTCGAGAGATATAAACAGTTCCCAGAATTCAAGATGTGAGACATCCGAGCACTGATTATCTCACCATTCATTATACCCTTTAAATTAACATAGAAGATCACATATTCCTTAAAATCTATTAAACTATTGCTAGAAATTGAACCAGAATTGTAAAATATTGTATATTGCTGAAGCAAATTATCTCTTCTCATCTACAGATCAAACAAGCACATGACATTGGAAGAGTTCAAGAGAATATGGTGGATGGAATACTTGCACAGAACATGGGGCCGTCTTATAGGTGCAGCTTTTATAATCCCGGCATCATATTTCTGGGGAAAAGGGTGGCTTGACTCCAGATTAAAGCTGCGAGTTGGTGTCCTAGGGACTCTGATTGGTATGCAGGGTTTAATGGGCTGGTATATGGTGAAATCTGGACTAGAAGATAGATTTGACGGTCCGTCAGACGTGCCGAGAGTATCGCAGTACAGACTGGCTTCCCACCTTGGATTAGCGCTCATTATTTATTCAGGCTTCCTCTATAATGCTCTGGATATTTTAATTCCTGCTAAAAAAGTACCCGTTGATTACTTCAGCGCAGGAAAAGTCAAGACAGACGTTACCAAAGGATTAAGAAGACTTAGAATGATGACCCACTCGACAAAGGGACTTATCTTTCTCACAGCTATCTCTGGGGCGTTTGTAGCTGGCATGGATGCTGGACTGGTTTATAACTCGTTCCCAAAAATGGGAAATAAATGGATACCGGATGATATTCTGGCTATTACACCGACGTCTAGAAATTTCACTGAAAATCCAACCACTGTGCAGTTTGATCACAGAATATTGGTGGGTATTGAAAGCCGATATTCGTCAAGGAATTAGCTTGAAATTTTATCTTATTTGTGTCTTTTAGGGAATCACGACTCTTTCGATGATAACGGCGACTTGGTTTGTTTCTCGGAAGTATCCGCTGCCAGGGCGAGGGTCCAAGGCTGCGATGGCATTACTGTGTTTTGGATACCTACAAGTTCTCTTGGGTATTTCAACGCTTTTATATTACGTCCCTGTACCACTCGCTGCTTCTCATCAGTCTGGAAGTCTTGCATTGCTTTCTGCAGTAACTTGGCTTTGCCACGAATTAAAATACGTCAAATACTTACCTAAATGAATTTAGTTTTCTGCTCGCTTTTAGAATTAGAAATTTGTACAGAATAGAATAAGGATAAACTTTTGGATTGAACTGGAGTTCAATGTAAAATAAGATACAATATGACCATGATGTAAAGTATGTATCTATCATGCTGTATTTTGTTCCAAGAATTTTTCTGTATCTGGAAAATATTCTAAAAAATATAAGTCCTCGAAATTTTGAAATTTAAATATTGTATTTATTTATTTATTTCGATGGGTCCTGTAAAGATAGGAATGGATGTGATATTTTGATACAAAGAATCAAGATAATAATTTTACAACATTATGCTGATTTATTTGTCAACGCAGTGTGCAATAATATTATAATAATTATTCGTAAGAAATTAATTTAAATTATAATATATATATTTTTTTTTGTTTATTTATTTATTTTTTCAGTTATATTAAAACCTATGATAAAATTATCAAAGCTTTATACGTGTTTGTTCTTAATTAAATACAACAATTGAATTTATTTTTCACACGATAAGAGTGTTTCAAACGAACGATAAAATATATATTGCCTTATTATGTATAGTAATAAACTATTAGTTTGATAGTTAGTTTTTTAATATTTGTGTTACTTCATTTATTTAAAATAGTAAAAATAAAAATAAAAAAAAATAAAAATTTCCCACCAAACGAACTTGATTGGATTTTGAATATAGACGAAAATAAGATTTTCTTTATTTTACTTTTTATTTTTATTTTTTCTTGTTAAAAAATTGTAAATCCTTAAGATTTATTTCGCTACCTAATTAATTAGAATTTATCGCTGTTTTGTATACAGATTATAGATAGATATCGTTGTTGTTTTACCAACTGACACTATCTAATTTCTTTCAGAAGTTTGAGTTTACTTAAAGTTTTCATTTTATTTTTTTATTTTTTTCCTCCAAATTCATTATTATCAAAGACATTCAATTTCATTAGCAGTCATACTATATAAGTTCGTCAACTCCAATCAGTCGCTAAATTACTTTATAATAGTGTTTTTGTTTGTATTTTTTTTTGTAATTTTTTTGTATTTTTTTGTATTTATTATTTATTATTCTTTTCTTATACACATTGGTCCAATGCGGCAATGTCATTCGAGCGATGAAATCACCACTATAGAAAATTGCACTTTTAAATTGTAACACCTTTTTTTATATTTACATAAATGAACGCGTGACTTCAATCTTATGGTTGCGATCAATTGCCGCTTTCATAGTTTCACAAAAGGCAAACATATCGTAAGAGTATTTTTTGTGACATGGCTGCATAACGATTGCAAAGATTCCCTTCGTTAACACACATAATAACTTTAATAATATATTTATATATATATAAAATAAAGAGAACTTTGAAACAGCCTGTGGAGTGCGTTTTAAATAAATTAAAATAGTAATTTTACATTGCGATCTTAATATAGTATATAGAAAAAGAAAAAGAAATGGAAAAAAAAAAACAGGTTTAGTCAGAAAATCACATTGTAAAACATAGATTGAAAGAAAAAAAGAAAAAGAAAAATAGACAAAATAAAATAGGTAGAATTCTAAACCTACAGAATAGTATTAATTTTTATATCAGGCAGTTTGATCTGAAATCAGGCCACTTCATTAATAAAACCCTTTTGTTTTTCTTTATTCTTTCTTGCTGTAATTATTGTTGTTTCAGTCTGATAAGAATCTGTTTATGCCGTTTCCAGGGAAAATTCGGCTTTAATATATCAAATTATGTGATTATTATATATTTATGAAATATATTACAGTACATAAATGCGAAACTACCCTTAATTTTTCGTTAAGAAGATATAGGTATTGATTTTTCTATTCAACTTGACTATACGCAACTTTGAAAGAGCACTTAGTAATGCTGATATTTTCAAGTCTATATTCTTCTTCTTTTTCTATTGTCTGCGTAATAATTTGAGGCACTAAAAACATGTTTGAAATTGATTTTATTTTAATATAAAGAAAATTATGCTGCTTGCCAGGGCAACAATTTATATATTCCTGTAATCATATAGGTCGGTCTTATAAATATTAAAGAACAGGAAACTCGTTATCTTACAGATACCCTGTGTGGTAATATGTCCCATTACTATAAATAATATCCACACTATACGAGGTTCGAAGAAGATAAAGTATGCTTTTCATATTTTCTTACGATTTTTTTTTTCTAATCTACTTGAAAATTATATTATTAGAATAAGTGGCGATATACCAATGGATAAAAACACAAAGAACCAAATTAAAACGCTCCATAAATTACAGAATTTATGAAGTGGTAGGTAATTTAAACTGGCAGGTAGTTTACGTCGAAAAAATGCATAAAATATTAAATATGTACACGCATATTATGTATATGTATAATATATAATTGTAATTATTGAAATCCTACTCAGATTGAGTGGTGTAATGTTTTACTGTATTCTGATAATCACCGTATCCCTATAATACAGTTTTTGCTGTAGGTACTTTACAAATAACGAACATACTTAAATATATATATATATATACTATATATGTATTTTTTTTGCGAAAACCCAGTCTGTGAAGGATGTAGTAGTAATATGTATATTGTATATATTAGTTGAATTAATCGTTGAAAAATAATAATAATAATAATAAAAATAAAAATAAAAACGAAAAAAATTATCTCATTACTCTATGTCAGTGTATGGAAAGTAAGGTACGTAGCATTAAATATAGCGTAAATAAATCGAGTTTTCAACGACTGCGAACAAAATTTAATCGAAGATTAAACTGGTTTAATATACCCGTTAAAAAATACAGTGAATTTATATTTCAACACGTATTTAGAAGTAATAAAAATTGAGTTACAGCTCGATGCTTGTCCCATATCATTGTGTTAATTCATTTCATTAGTTTTGTGACAAACGGGACTTTTGTGCTAAGTAAAAAAATATTCAGTTTAAGCGTACATATTTTACTGTTTCAAATTGAAGAAAAAAAAAAAACGCTCACGACTAGTTAAATAGCTATCTCGATACTGATTTAACGACACCAAAATATCCACAGTTTATATCCATTGTGCAATTTTCTCTCTTCCTTTCTGTCCCTCTTTTAAAAAAAAAAAAAAAATACTCAACTCTGTTCGTTTGTTTATTATTAGCTTTAAAAAACGTTGTAAATAATATCTAAATATTTGTAGGAAGGAATTAAAGATCCATTTCTAAAATGTAGCTGCTCTGACTGGATCTTAAAATAAAATTCTTTATAGGCCATCTCTCACTAACTCTCTAGGCATCTTAGTTTGATTGATGGATAGGACTTGAGGCATATCCTATTTTTAATATCATTTAAAAAAATGAAAATATGATTAATCAAAAAAGAGCCTGCTTATGTGTACTGGACGTGTTAAACACTTGGTTACATTTCAGTCGATCTACACCCTCGATCACATAATAATTAATTACATTTCAGAATTCAATGTTGTTTAAGAAAATGAAAAATCTAAGTACTACTATTATTACAGAATTTTTTTCTTCTATCAAATTATTCAACTAATTATTGAAAATTTGTTGAACAAGCGATTTCATCATTCAATTCGTGATTCTAAGTGCATCTCGAATTTCGTCGTATAAAAAGAAAAGAAAAAAAAAAACTGGAATGTTACCAAAGGCTAATCTGTATTCACGTACGTATGTAATTTAAAATGATAGATAAAAAAAAGAAAAAGCAGAATAATAATATAAAACGTATACAAATGAATGACTGAATAAATAGACACATTGAAATCTGTATTCTGTGCGAAGGAATGTCCTCAAAAGATCTTTATTCGCGGCAAAAATTATTCAAACGCCACTTTAAAACTCAAATTTTATTATTATTTTTCATCAAGTTCAACTATTACTTTTCGTAGGACTTGTATCGATTTTTTCCGGATTAACAATTACTTGTATTACGTAACTTTGCTGTATCTTTGCTTCTTCTATGTGCATTTTATCTCCCAAAAGTTTACCACCAAAAAACCACCGCTGCCTTGATGGTTCCAGTCCTTCTTGGCTCTATAAAATCAGAACAAAGCTCATAATAAATGCAAATAAAATTACATACAGACCTAATCATATTCCAAACTCTTACAAGTCTTATAAAATAAAGAAAAAAGTGCAGCAATTTTAAGCACACAGATTAAAAGATAAAAGGTTCTTTGAGCTGATTAAAATCTTTCTAGATTGCTCGGCGGCTTTTGGATCAATCATACTCACGTGTTTAAAATGGAGAAATTTAAAGAACTTCTGTTTCATACAAACCTGTAACTTTTTCTTCGCAGCTCCTATCGTATCCTTGCTATATACTGGTAATTTCACATCTCCTAGGGTTGTAGACAGCCTAAGTTTCAGAGTCATTTCCGTGCCGCCGTCGACAGGTTCTATAAAAAAAAAAGAAAAAATGAATCAGAGTAAAGAATTGAGAAAAAAATGTCTTATTCTTCATTCTTTATGGACATTAGGTATTGCTCATTTTTGCTCTAGCAAATCTCACCCTTACCAGAACAGTCAGCTGGTGAATCTCTACCGCTGTCTTCTTTGACGATATTAATTGGATATGATAAACAATAAATAGGAACTTGATATCTGGTTCCTAATTCGTCGTAACATTCAGTTAAATATCCATTAGGCACGGAGACATTAGCTCCGTCTAAAATCGCCTGTGCCAATTGGTAGTCTTGGGCTTCGGCAGCAGTCGCTCCAGCCCTTAAAGCGTCCCATATTTCTTTCCGGCCATCAAAGGCCGGCGCAGTGTCCCAAAATTCATCTCTCTTGCTTCTTAGCTGACCCTCTGTTAAAGGTACGTCCGATTTCCATCTAATAACTTCGTGGCAAAGTGGGTGATTTTTCCTTGAATTACCTGCGCAAGGATTTCATTTGTTAGGCACTAATAAAAAGAAGACAAAGATGATGAAACCGACGATGAATTTATATTTTAATCAGAAAACCGATACTTGGAATACATCAAAATTTTAAGAATTGTTTATCTTCAAAGAGAAAGGACAAGCGATAGGGAACTATTTCTCGATCGAATATCATTGTTGGATAGATTAGATTATACACATTGCATTCTTTGTCCTAACACTGAAATGTTATCTTAATTGTACCGCAAGTTTCGGCGAGTCGCAGCGATAGGAAAAAAATAGTGAAATTGTTTGAGTAGAATCGAAGATCTAAATCTTTGGATTTGATTAATCAGCTTGATAGTAGGATTTTCAGAATTTGCTGCGAAGTTTGAGTAAATGAAATTCTACAATTGTAGAGATGTTTTGAGATGCAGTGATGAGGAGGAAAAAAAAAGGAAGAAACAAAGTGAAAAAAAGAAAGCTTGAATGATGCTGCTGTTTTAAATTATGGAATTTATCAAGGTTATATCAAAGACGTTTATCGCGAAATTAAGATGACGGTAAATTAGGTAAAAGTAAAGTTTGTTATTTGTAAATAAAAAAAAAAAAAAAAAACGAAGTGACTATAAAATAAAGAAAGTATCTAGTTGAAGTTTTATAGCGAGGTCAATAAAAATGAACGAATAAATGAATGGTTTTTTTCTTTCTTGTATGCTTGTTTGTTTGTTTGTTTGTTTGCGTAATTTGATAGAAATAACCTAGTTAGATATGAAATAATCTATGATATATGTAAGATGTTGTAAAGTAATAGGACTCTACCGAGTTAAAGTTTTAATTGCATTTGAATAAATTACGTGTTGTTTGCGGTGACCCATATGAGGTAGGTGATTTCCAAGGTTAGTTATTGATGTATTAGTATTATTTAAAACTCTTACCGGAATTAGTTCTCGTCGAATTACCCGACGTGTCGTCAACAGAGGCGTTCCTGGCCCTTGTTATGCCTATGCAGCCTCCCATCCTAGGCGGCGAAAATAACCAAACATTTCACTGGAATTTACCAACACCTTACATGCCATTTTCGTCCATCTTTACCTATTTTATCATACGGCAAGAGAGCGCGCTGCCATCAGAAGCGTGGTAAAATATTGAATTAAAATATCGTGAGGGACGAATTCACGCATTTCGAGGGTTGCACAAGGATGAACTTTAAGATTTTAATAATATTAACACCAATTTCAACTTAATGTCAGCACAGGGGGGTCAGCCTTCGTTCGTCGTTTAATTGATTAGCCAATTTATCTAGCCAAAACTGATAGAATTATTTAACAAAAAAAAAAAAAAATCCTTGTCACTATAGCTATACTGTAATTGAATTTTTCTATTTTTCTTTCATATTACACACGTCAGAGGTTTTTATTCACGTTGCGTTAGTTGCCCCGGGTATTAAGAAGGCTATTGTTTAGATTTAGGATTTAGGACTTTTGGGGTATAATCACAGCGTTTATCTTTTATCTCGGCAACTTCGGTCGAGAGTGGGATAATATTTAATAAAATATAATCATTTATTTTATCGATTGAATTCTTCAATGTATTTCATTCTAGGAGATGTATCAGACAGGCGCGGCACACCACGTTAAGAAAATAACATAAAAAAAATCTACGAATACGAATATAGTTTTTGTTTATTTCTCAATTTTTCAATATCGCATATGTATTTGTGTTGGTAACTCTATTCTCTATTCTCATGGAAGTTTGCATCGCAGGCGCAGATAGTAAAATAATCATGGAGGATTTAACGGGTTCCTCACTCGTAGAAAAATTATCTGTGGCTTTGAAAAACGATAACGAGTTGATTAAGGAATGTCAAGATATTGCCTCAGGTATGCATTATCATAATTACTTGGCTAATGACGCGGCTTTTGACCTTGACATGTTAGGCAAAACAAACCTGGTGGGACTAAGGTTATCTTTTATCTCTCTCAATCTTTACCAAAAAAAAAACAGCGGCTCGCCAACCTACGAAAACCATATCACGTATCTTTAAATATTTTCTTTTTCTTTATTCCTTACTTAAATTTGAATTACAAATCAGGAAAACACGGAAATTCCCAGCAACTTATTCATCTCTAAAAGAGAATGTTGTTCACTCGGACTTTCCGGAGTCTGAAATATGAATATTTCCTACGCCACGATCGCTCTTAGTTTTTCATCCGATAAATAAATTTATAAATTTTTCCTCCCATTTTTCAGACGTAGAAAGTGGCAAAATCAAGCTTTTGGCCTTTGTCGAAGAGCTCGGTCCGCTTCTTACAGATAAAAATGTAACTTTCAGAGCTCGAGGGACTCTAGCTTTGTCAACGACGCTACAGCGTTTGCCTAAAGATTTTCTAAATGAAACAGAGCTGAATTTTGTTACCACATTTTACTGCGATCGGACGAAAGACAATTTTGAAGTTATACCGTCAGTTTTGCAGGGGATTTTGGCCATCGTATGTATAAACTGTAACAAAAAATCTCAAAAAGCTTCATTTTTGACAAAATTAAATATTGACGGAGCTTATAATCTGTAGAACAATCCGAAGATTATTAATTTTACTGTTTTCACAATGTTCACAGTTGCAGATGAGTCGATTACCGCAAGATTCGCCCACAAGATTACTGAACGTAATGTTTCAGCACATACATTGTCAGTCACAGTTACAATCAAATAGAAAAACTATCTACATGATATTTGAAACTCTGTTAGAAAACAGACCAGAAGATCTACGATCCATGGGTCCAGACTTTATTTATGGATTAATATCGGCTATAGATGGAGAAAGAGACCCGAGAAATTTAATGCTGCTTTTCAAAATGCTTCCAAAGTTTATAAAAGGATTATCGCTTGGTCATTTGACCGAGGAAATGTTTGAAGTTATTGAATGCTATTTCCCAGTTGATTTTAACTCGGTAATCATTATCAACTCGTTGTGTTTAACTATTGGATGAAAGTTCTATGCTCTTCTTCTAATAGAAACTTCTTTCATTTTTCAGTCTGCATCAGAGGCTCAATCTGTGACTCGTGAAGACTTGGCCCACTCTCTAGCACCTTGTCTTTACGCGTCTTCAGAATTTGCGGCGTATAGTCTACCTCTAATAATCGAGAAATTGGACTCGAGTTTAAGACTGGCAAAACTAGACTCGTTGCATCTACTGCGCGGAGGTGCTGCAACCTATGGACCAGCAGGGCTAAAGCCGCATCTTGAAGAACTGTGGCCAGTTTTGAGAAAGGAAATTTTCCCAGGAGGAGATCTTGAGCTGCGTAATTTGGGACTAGAAACTTTGACTGAACTGATCAAAGCATTGTCTGAAGATATAAAAACGCGAGAGAGTTTTGTCGAAAGAATAATAACGGACACTAAATCTTCGCTGTGCGATGTGCAGCTGAGCCTTTTCTGGCCGGCTGAAAAATTGCTAGAAGCTGTTGCCAGGGCGGGAAAAGATTCCTGTGCACAAGTATTGAAAACCTTTGTACCTTTGTGCCTGGGACAATATTCTACGAAAACTTCTTGTTCGGATAAAGTCACTTTGACTGAGAGTCTGAATAACCTAATGGCGATATGCGATGAACAAGGCTTTACAATTAAAAGTATTTACTCTTGACATCAAACTGTATTGAACAGAGATTCAAACTTTTAAGAACACACGTTTTCTAATTTCACAGGCATTCCTGAATTGGCGTGGACCGATATACCAGTTCTGTATTTAAACGCGTTAAATACTGATAACACAGAGCTTAAAGTAAAGACTTTCTCAGGCTTGAGGATTCTGAAATCATCGTTGAACGAAGAGGCGAGGAAAGTTCTTTACGAAAAGATTTGCGAGACAGTAGACGCGGGGACTAATGAACTGAAGAATATCTGCCATTTCAGTCTGTTAACTTTTGCTAAAATTTATCCCATTGAAATAATGGATACTGTGATGAAAAGATTGGCAATTGACCACTGTGAGTTTACTCAATTTTTCCTAAGCGATATATTTCTGGATTATATCATCTATTCACATGTTGAAAATCGAACAATTCTTTACAGCTGAACTCGACGCTGCGGTTTTCGCTCATAGGTTGCAGGCCTTATGTGCGATAGCTAAATTATCAGAATTGGGGCCAGTAATTTTGCCAAAAGTTGTGTCCGTGGGGAAGTCAGAGAGACTGGAAAAAAGTATCGCGGCTTTATCTTGCTTAAGAAAACTGGTAGCTGCTAGGAGCGATTCTTTTAGTATACAAGATTATTTGTACAGAGATTGTAAAGTTATTGATTTGTTGATATTTACAGATCCGAATGATTCCGTTCAAAAATTAACCCTTATTGCATCTATTTGTCGATCAATAGTTAGAAAGCTAGACGCAACAGACCAGCAAATGATTGTAAATAAATACGCTCCGATACTAAGCGATAAATTTACTGAAAGCAATGTCGTTTTATTAGAAGGAATTTTAACACCTTTGCAAAAAACCGTTCATGTTGAAAATACCCTAAACTTGTTAGAGAATCTTTCACACCTTGCAATTAGCGGCAGTAATTCAAACTCTACACATGTATCAAGCAAATTGATATCTGTATTAATCAACAAACTAAATGAAGACGAAAATTTACGAATTATTTTGAACATGCTGAGGGAACGCATTAAATCTATTTTAGAAAATCATGATTCTAATATTTCAAACAAAGAATCAGCCATTATATTGAACACATGGCTTACCAAAGCTTTGATTGTTAGAGGAAGCAGAAATTCTCAAGATTATTTAGACTTTGTAAGTAATATATCAGAGAAAGTGAAATACTGCTTGGAAATAATCGAAACTTATGCTATTAAATCGACTTCGTTTTATTTTACAGCATATGAATTTGCTAAAAGACACAGTCGTCGGTCACAAGGTAGCAAATGGCTTTAAAACACTCTCGGATAGGTTTGAGGATACTTTAACTGAAGATAACTTCTGCAATGTTAAATTATTCTACAAGCAAAGAGTGTTTCAAAACATAATCCAAAAGAACAGTGAGTTCGAGGCACAATCGAGGCAAAATTACTTAATCGCATTAACACATTTAGTCGAAGAAGTTCCGATGGAATTACTACTCATGCATTTAATACAGGTATGAAATTCCTCCTCTATTATCCGCTATAATACAGGTTGAGGATAAACCGCCCTGATCTAACTATTCGAATTATTCGAATTTTCAGCTTGTACCATTACTAATGGAATCTATCGCACTGGACAACTCCGAGCTTATACTATCCTCGCTAGTGACTTTAAAAGTTTTGTTGGAGACAGAGCACAAGATTTTCACCGAACAAGCACAACATTTTATTCCAAAATTCCTGAGCTTGACGGTACATAAGGAAATGGTAATACTAATTGGAACAGTACTTATATGATTTAAAGAATTTAAAACGAGATTGAGTTGCAAAAATTGACTAATTCATTCTTTGCATTTTCAGAGAGTCAGAACTGCAGCGTTGGATTGTTTGTTGTGTTATGCAAATTATCCAACGGTTTTAATTCTCCCTTTCAAAATGGATGTCCTAGAGAAACTGGGCGCAGCTATAGATGACAGAAAACGTCTGGTCAGAAAAGTTGCCGTGAAGACAAGAACTCGTTGGTATCTCGTCGGTTCGCCTGGTGAACCGAAACAGCCTTGACTTACATTTATCAGCATGAGGCGCTCGTTATTCACTTTCTTTTACGTCTTTTTGTACATCTGACAAAATTGAACTCGCCTAATTTTCACATGAGAAACAGAAACATTGCCGCAGCAGTAACAGAAATTTTTTCAATCCAGAATTAAAGTTTTAGTGTGGCCCTTGTATAAATCTGTAAAATAGTGATCTGAAGTTAACTTTAGCTGTTATTTACTTTCAGATATTGAGAAACATTAAGTTATATGAGGTCGGTCTGTTGTTTAAATAACTGTAATAATTTCTTTTTTCTTTTTTACAATAATTTATACAAATTTTTATTCAAATCTAAGAGCGAGAATTGAGATGAATCAAAACGTTGTAAGAAAAAATTTATATACATATTAATACAACATATTAATGTTGAGAATGTTATTAAGTTATTAATAATGCAAGATTGGAGTTTACAAGTGTCTTAAAAGCGAGTGCATGTTTGTAAATAAGTTGTATGATTCCTTAAATTTTTAAGTACGAAAGTTACCTATACCTATTCGAAAGATGAGCAAATTACGATATAGTAAATTGTGTATATTTACAACTGAAGTACATATTGTATTAATAGAGATTAATAAAAAGTCTCTTTTTAATTACCAGTACAAAATGACTAGACACATATTTTGCAACCATTACTTGAATTGTTCTATAAAACCGATTCAGGAACTCTAAAACGCTGATATACTCCAACTAGACATAGGTAGGTAATTCAATATACCATTGATCCAGAGTAATTGGATTTCGACTAGAAGCCACATTTAATGTCTTTAGTGTGCTGATACAATGGGTGACGGTAAGGAGTGTCTAGGAGCTGACCATATCATAAAAATTCCTCAACTAAAAACCCTAATCATTTATTAAAAAATCCATTCACAGGTGGTGTAGTGAAGAATGGTGCCTACAAATACGAGGACGGTACAAGGTACGTCGGCGATTGGAATGGCAGGGGTCTAAAACATGGAGCTGGTTCACTGGCATTGATCGATGGAACACGTTACGATGGGGCTTTTCAGAACGGTCTTTGCTCCGGGCTAGGTGTGATTATATTTCCAGATGGGGCAAAGTAAGCTGTGTTTTAATAAATCTATATAGGTATGTGTGTATTGAATCTACAGATGATATGAAAAAATTGATGATAAACTTATAGATACGAAGGGGAATTCATGCAGGGCTGGTTTCATGGACATGGAGTGTTCTGGCGCGCAGATGGAATGAAATTTGAAGGAGAATTTCGAGGTGGAAGAGTATGGGGACTAGGTAGCTATGCATTTGATTATAATTTGCGAATGGGGATAATTTCTATGCTTTTTGTATGATATTTATACATTAATGAGGTATAACAATGATGTATTATGATAGTTTATTCGTATAGAAGTAGATATGTACATGATTATCATTTTTATTTCTATTTTACTAGGTCTGGTAACTTATGCCGACGGTTCGCACGGTTTTCCTCGAAACGAAGGCTTCTTTCAAGATTGTAGATTAGTTCGACGTCGACGATGTCCAGATATCGTTCAAAAAGCCCAAAAAATCTCTATGATGGCAAGAGCGCAATGTGAAGCTTAAAATATACCGAAAAAAATTGAATAGTTTGGAAAATTCTATATATTATAATATTAAATCAATCATATTGTATCTGCATACTAATACGGAATGATATTTGATCTTCAAAAATTAGAATAAAGTTCTTTAACGCCTATATCCCGTATTCATGAATCATACTAGTTGAATTGAATAATAAATAAAATAATGCATTATTATGTAGAAGAAATAAAAGAAAACTACGGATTATAGGTAAAAGTCAAGGCCTTTGATCATTTTTCAGTTTATTACAAATCATTTAAATAATTAATAACTAATATACTATAATACATGTATATGACGTAAATTAATATAAGGCAGGATGATGAATGATCAAAATGAATATCGGGTGATCAAATCAGTGATAAACGTTGTGGCGCCTGGATTGTTTAAAGGCATTTAAATTATGAATTTTAAATTTTAAAGCTCCGGTCTCCGATGACGTAGATTCAAAAGCGCGCCTACGTCATAAATCACGTGGTTCAAATGCGCGCGCACTCTACGAAAACTGGCGTGTGGTTTTTAATGGGTGGCAGCAAGTTGTCACGAAGTTTCTCTCATCCATTGGCAGCTAATAATCTGGTGATCTGCTGACTGGCTTTTGACCAATCATAAGAGAACCAATTTCTTTCCCCAAGAGGTTATAATACTTTATATAACTTTACACACGAATACGACCTTTGGCACTACGCAGGTATCTACGTATGTAGATACACATACATATACCTTGGTAGCAGCACACAACCACGACCAATACGAAGTAGATGAAATCGTTGAAATCTCCGTGGAATAAATAATATGAAATATATGACCGCCGAACAGCAGGAGATCATTTCTGTTCCTAAGGATACCTTCCTTCTCTTCTCATGCCGTTCTCTGACAACTTGCGGAAATCCTGCTTCACCGCCCTTTCACACGATGTATTACGGTAAGAGAAACTTTATTTTCAGTTCTATTTACAGTACCCGTTGCTGCATACCTTCGTCGTTCCCGAAACAGTTATTATCACTATTTACGTGGGTTAGTTATACTTTTTGAATACTATATTACGTGTGTGTGTTTGTGTGCTTCAATGCACACTCTTACGGTGTTGTTGTTGTTCTTTTCATTTCTTTTTACTTACAATTCTCATTTTTGAATATCTGTTGTTATTTTTGAATAATCGTTCAGCGTTAATGACCGCAATTTTTACGTACGTCTAACTCTGCTTTTCTATTTCACTAATAACATCACACCACAGTCAACGTCAAAACGAGTTTTATATTTAAATAACATTAATTAAACATATCGGGCAAGAAAATAAGTTCAAGGTTTAAAAGTCAATAGGCTTTTATGAACTTCTTACAACAGTAATTATCGAAAAAATCACTCGATTTTATCCTGCTTTTTAAACACTATAAAATATTACTCGAATTATTTTTGCCCAATTTTACTTCCAACTAAATTTAATAAACTACTCTTGTTATTCTTATGAAACAGGTTCTCTAACCTTGCTTTATAAATCAGATAATAATATCGCAAAATAATTCCGCATTAATCACTGATATTCAATATCCTCAAATTTTATAATTAGCTTATAGGGCATATATTCATCGGACTTCAATTCCTAAATTTAAATTTTAAATTTATGTTTCTCATTTCATTTAAATTTTTATCAAAAGCGGGGGGGTCGGAAGTGGAAATTGTTGATAGCATGAGCAGAAACACTTACTCATTGGACTCTCAGTACAAGTGGTACGTTTGTCGTGAGCAGAAGAGAATTTTTTAAACTCAATCATTAATAATATACAAAAGTCTTATGAAATAATTAAAAACTATCATTGGTTCTAGTTAATCTAGTGATAACTCAATCAATCGTTCAGATTTCTACGCTATACTCAATTTCTCTTTAACGTGAGTTCAAATTTTCTCATAAAATGCTTAAAAATTCATTGAACTTGTATTCTGAACAGAATGCTTAAACGAATAAACTCATGTACAGAAGTATAGACAAATGTTAATTAACACACAAGATACATCGCCCATTATTATCCGATAATCTGAAAATTGCACCTAATTCAAATCTGAAAACCCTAACTCTTCGGGTTTTTTTTCTTTTCTTGATAAAAATTGCTTAATCTTATTTAAAACCAGGCAGTGCGTAATTTTTTATCTGATTTATTAAGCCAAGTAAAATTGGTCTGCTTGATCGATCGAATTTTTATCTCCCTAAATACGTGCTATATTTAATCTATCCTAAGATCTTTTATAAATGTTTTCTTCCACCTGATTTGTGTACATAATTATATAATAATGATGTTATCAATGTTATTAAACAATGTAACGGATAGTGTTTTGTATTATTGTTAGAGATAAAAGTTTTCTATAAACTTTTATTATCTCCCTTTTTTTCCTCAATGTTTTTAATCTGTGCGCCATTTTTGCCCCAGTCACTTGGTTTGCACGTGTATTCTGACGCAATGTCCGAACAATTTTTTTGCTCATACCCATGTATGTAAATTCTTATTAGTGTTTGGTTGCAGTATGCATAATTAAAATGTTCTTTACATAACTAGTCTGATCTCTGACCTGCGGTAAGCATCGTACATACTGGCCTTCGCTAAATGAACATTTTTACAGTACTGCGAAGAGATCGGGTTGAATAAAATGATACAAGCTGAAATTTCTAATAATATTTTATACCTAATACATAACACTGATTCTAACTTGTGGCTATTTGGCAAAACATAAATGTTCGTATCTTATCGCAAATTGTATTGAATTCAACATATTCTCACAGTTACTCAGTCAAGATTGTAACTTCTTACTGTGATAAGCTTTTAACGATCCATTTTAACTAAGTTACAATATGAAATCAAAGATTACTCCGAACGGTATTCACTTGTGTTAATTTTGATCTAGTTTACAAATCAGCCATTAAATCACAATCTGATAATATTATTTATGAATACCGTTTATCTATTACACGATAAAAGATTTGTCATTCAGATATTTATAACGTTTTATATTTGCTCAAGGCAAAGGCCTTGATCTTGACATTCAAACTCTTGGGTAATCGACAGTCTTGGATCTGGTTCGATCAACAAAAATCATATTCTATCTCAATTTTTCCAAATCCTAATCATCATTTTATATCTTATAATCCTGAATTTTTCAGTACCAGAAAAAACAGCTTCTCAAAGAGTCAAAGTGAGCTTCACAACTTTTGAAAATGGCTCCTCACAGCTGTAAAGATTGCTTACGTGCAAGAATAATGGCAGCTAATGGGTATCCAAACTCTGGCTCGGCGGCAAAGCCACTGATGCATCACTCACCACCCTGTGAGTCAGTGAATTGTATGTGTGCTTAGACTAGCCACCTTTTAATTGAATTATTTAATTTTGCATTTTGTTAGTACTAATCATGAAGCATGAATGCTAGATAACATCTTAGATAAAATGAGCACAAATTTTGAGATATCCCCTGTTTCGTTAAAAAAATTTTTTAAACATCTGTTATGTATTTTCCCAATTAACTTTGTTGGTCATCCTTTTTTTTTCTAGAAGTTAATAGTACTAATGAACAAAAATATCAAACTCTTTCACAGTCATTAGCCTCTGTATTTATTGAGTTGTAATACATGAGCGGCACATTATGAAGAAAAGCTAGAAATAACACTGGAATAATACAGAGCTATTAATTCCTAGTTTTCTTGATCGTTAGATTTCATCTTTCAAATGCGTATTTAGGAATCTTCTGGGAAACCATTTACGCATTTGGATCTGTAAATAAAAGATTTATAAACACTTGGATATACTTTAGATTGAGTAAATAATCATTAGCGATTATAGTGAATAGATGTAATTATAATGCCGTTTTTAAATTGTTGATGAACAAGCTGCGTAGCAAATTAAACTGCTCTAACTTTACTTAGTAAAGTTGAATGCTAGCTTCAATTTTTTACCTATCAATTGCAGCAATGCCGTGGTTCGGGATGGATATTGGCGGAACTTTATCTAAATTAGTATACTTTGAACCTAAGGATAGAACCAGAGATGAAGCTGATGCAGAGGTTGAAACTTTGAAGAATATTCGACGTTATCTTGTCAAAAATTCAGCATATGGTAAAACTGGCCACCGAGACACACATCTGCAGGCATGTGAAAGCCAAGTTTTCGACTAAATGAAACACTTTCTTTTTTTTATGTTTCTCTTTTAGTTATAATATCTTGCTTATTCTCAGATGGACAACGTCTGCATAAGAGGTAGACGGGGTAGTTTACACTTCATAAGATTTCCCACTAGTGAAATGGGCAACTTTTTAGCCCTTGCCAAATCTAAGGGAATGGCTAATCTGGTCACTACAGTTTGTGCGACTGGAGGAGGGGCTTTCAAATTTGAGGAAAACTTCAAACGTGTAAGTTTATTCAGTATCATAACACAGATGAATTCATATTCTTTACATTTGAACAATCATTTTGGTGCAAATATGCATCGAACATTGACAGAATTGAAAATGCACAATTCTTTTCAGGAAGTTAACATGAGCTTAGCCAAGTTTGACGAACTCGACAGTATTATAAGAGGCATGTTGTACATAGAAACAACAAATCCCCACGAATGCTACTACTGGTCAAATCCCACTTGCGATGATAAGTGCAGAAAAGTACCGTACGAC
Organism: Tenthredo notha; assembly: GCA_914767705.2. Lineage (NCBI taxonomy): Eukaryota > Metazoa > Arthropoda > Insecta > Hymenoptera > Tenthredinidae > Tenthredo > Tenthredo notha. Next base: position 17,220,616 of record OU611908.1, on the reverse strand, counting down.
TTTTCCGAACCTTACCCATTCTTGGTAAGATCAAAGGAATATTAAAAGTCTTGACCAGAAATCATTCTTTCAAATAGTATAATATGGTCTTTCCTATCACAGATTGTGAACATTGGATCTGGTGTGAGTGTCTTAGCAGTCTACGGCCCCAACAGTTACAAAAGGATATCGGGGACGAGGTATAATAAAAGAACTGCATTATGTGATTGAAAAATTTATTCTTCAGCCCATGAGGAGCTACAAATTGATATCAACTCTTCTATACTCGTAACAGCTTAGGTGGCGGTACCTTCTTAGGATTGTGTTGTTTACTGACCGGATGTAACACCTTCGAAGAGGCTATTGATCTAGCAACCGGAGGAGACAGTACAAGAGTAGACAAATTAGTAAAAGATATCTACGGCGGTGATTACGAGCGTTTTGGACTCCCAGGAGATCTGGTGGCGAGCAGGTCAGTTGTTCCTTCGCTGTAGATGAAATCCTCAACAATTGAAGTCTCCTTTGTTCATCTGCACCTTCTTTCTATCCATAATTTTTCCATCACTTTTTTACTACTATATCTCTAATATTCCTTTTCTACTAGATGGCCCTTCATTCTTCTATCTTTCTAACTATAACATGTATGTTAAGTTTTCTCGGTGTGTACAGTTTTGGCCAGATGAACTCCAAAGAAAGACGTAACGCAATATCCAAAGAAGATCTTGCGCGAGCTACGCTCGTTACAATCACCAACAATATTGGATCTATTGCTCGCATGTGTGCAGTCAATGAAAAGATTGATAGGGTAATTTTTGATTATTATCTAAATTGATATAGCTATTAATATACTGTTTTTCAAATTATAGCTCTAGATTCGTGGAACGTAATTAGTTGCATAATGAGTCAAATTTTATCTCAAGAGTTCTCATTTTACCTCAAGAATTCTCATCTTATCTCAAGAATCTTCATCTTATCACGCTCACTTGAACAGTAGCATCTATATTTTATACTTATAGCACAGGACAATCTGTTCCTAATTTTTAAACAACGAGCTTAAGCTAAATCTAAGGTAATTGTGTGACAATTTCTAACGCAGGTTGTATTCGTGGGTAATTTTTTGAGGGTGAATCCAATATCGATGAAACTTTTAGCGTCGGCTATGGACTACTGGTCTAAAGGCACAATGAAGGCGTTATTTTTAGAACACGAGGTGGGTTGGTCAAAAATGATATTGGAAAAATTGCTCATGGTAGAAAAGTCATTTGGAGAATATTTAATGCGGACATTTTTAATTATTCCAGGGTTACTTTGGAGCGGTTGGTTGTTTACTACAATTTAATGGGGATACAAGTTAAACCTGTTTTTTCCACGTATAATAATCGTTAAGTGAAGCATTCCCACGATGATTAAATATAAAACTGGAATAAATCATCACACCTAGTCGCACGTCAATATCAAGATTTGCAGATGATGATTTCTATTTATCGAATTTAGTTATTGAATGAGAAAAAAAAAAAAAATCTAAACTCCTTAAGCAGAAATCAGTATTTTTAATACTATTATTTATTTTTGTTATTACTGTTACTTTATCAGGATCTTCTACAATGGACATATATAATCGTTCTGTTATGTGGCTCTCCAATTCACGGCGAGAATACTATATAACGTTGTCGAAGATTATTTTCTAGGGCACAAATATATAATTCAGGACACAAAATCAGTTGACGAACGACCAAAACAGTATACTGCATTTGATTCGAATTGTCCGTAGCACTCTATCTTGCAGAATAACTTAATATTATTTACAAGCCTTGAGATATTATTGGCAAGCTAATAGCTGTTGTTAGAGAGTCTTCTCAATACGATGTATAAAGAACAGGGAATATTGCTTGGAATTAAATCAAATATTTATTACCTAATTTCGCAACAAATTTTTGAGGAAAGTCGAATGATTTTCTTCTGAATAATAACAATAAAGAAAGAAAGAAAGAAATAAGAAAACGAAAACTCGTGAATTAATTAGGATATCTCTAACAATAAATAAGAAACAAATTTAGGTACTTTACTAACTGGTATTTTGTTAGAGTGAAATAGTTGTTGCTGCGTAATATTATATCAATTATTTCAATATCACTCTTCTTTATTTTTATAGTTTTATACAACGGTTTAAGTTTGGTGGATTAATAATTATATATCTAATTTATGGTAAAAGCCACTTTAATAACTACTGGGTATATCATAGTTGTCCATTATTAATTAGCTGCCATTACATTGTTCAATTATGTACATGCATGCCGATGTAATCTCTCCTCGTTACTCGACATTTTATATTAAATTCACTATAACATAGCAATAAGCCTCTAATCAATTGCAGCAAAATATTATAGTTGAATATTTTATTTATAATAGGGATGAAGATAAATTATATACAATCTCATACAGAAAATTTGAGAAGAAGAAAAAAAAAGTTATGAATTAATATTTATAGATATGTTTATTTGTTTATAAACGATCTTTTTTAAGTTTAGAAAATTAGGTAAAAGAGAAAAGATAACAATATTAGAAGATATATCTTAAATACTTAATTAATAAATTAATGAATTATTTTACAATCAATATTTTATACTATGGGTTACAGCTGGTAAATTTATTATCAATTGTGTTAGTAGAAAAATGATTAGAAGAAAAGAAAAAAATCTTCTCGCTACGTTCACAAGTATAATTTGCCATTCCGATTGTTTATCTATTACTACGTTCTTCCAATACCTTATATACCTATATACCTAATATTATAAATTAAATAATTGCCTATAGGATTGGTAAGCTATATTTATGAACGCTGCTATAAAAGTTTATACATAGAATAAGTTAGAAAGAAAAAGGAAAAAAAAAAAAAAAACGATACTAATTATAAAATTTAAGCGGCGACATATGGTTTACAAAACACACAATTATTATCCCATAGAATTTTAATAGCAAATTTGTACAAATATTATATCAATGCATAATGTTTTAACAATAAATTATTTACACATCACTACACTATGATACGTTTGAAAATAATGTAGTCGTTTTTTTTTTAACATCTTGTTAAACCTATTAGAGCAACAGGTGCAGATGATTGCGATGATATTTATACTCCAAGTTGCTTGGCAACTAGGTGCAAACAATATGGTAGCGTTCTGAAGTTTCCTTCTTTCTATCGTTTTCAAAAGTTTTCTATTTCCAATGAACTTTTGGTCGCAGCATTTAGCAAGAAGTAAACTTTTCGACGTAATGTCTGCGCTCTGAACTATCTTCTTGAAGAAGATTATACTCTACGCAGGACTTTTTGATAACGGAGTAGTTGAATAAGTGGATTTTAGATTCCTCGACACAATGGCAAGTCTAAATTACATATTCAATCAATTATTATCTGCAAATTGTAGGATTTTGTAAATATGAAATTCGTCTAACTTGATTAACAGGGTCCAAAAAAGGCAAAAGGAAAAAAGATGGACTCAGTCGATGGGGTAGATACATCAAAAATGAACAGAGAACAGCTCGAAGTTTACTCCAATAAAATATTGGAGGAAATGGAGAGAGAAAGAGAAGAAAGAAACTTTTTTCAACTTGAGCGAGATAAATTAAGAACGTTTTGGGAAATTACTAGACATCAACTCGACGAAGCTCGAGCAGCTATCAGGTAATTTTTGAGAGTGAAGAATCTCCGTTACAAATTCTGCTAAGTTAAAAATATATCTTCTAAATTCTCGAATTATTCTATTCCAGAAACAAAGAGCGGGAAAAGGAAGATTTGATCGAAAAGCACGAAGCTGAGCTAAAGTTGTATAAACAAAAAGTAAAACACTTGATGTACGAGCATCAAAGCAATTTATCTGAAACCAAGGCTGAGCATATGGTGGCGTTGAAAATGGCTCAAGATGATCATACCGTACAGGAAAATGAACTTATTAAAGACAAGAAGGATCTGAAAAAGATGCGTAAAGAGCAAGAAATGGCTCATATGGACGAAATTCGTGAATTGAAATTAGTGCGTAGTATGTTTCTTAATGTATTATTAGAGGATATTGTAGATGTAGAAAAAAATTGATATGATATTTATTTACCAATAATAGTCTAACGCTGAAGAAATGAGTAATATAATGAAGAAGTTCGAGGCTGAGGCGATCGAACTCGAGCAAAAATATGAGCATAAGTTGGCCGATCAGTACGAAGCATTGACATTGAAGCATCGTATGGAAATAACTGAAGTGGAGGAGAGAAAGAACAAGCAGATTGCAGATCTGATTAAAAATCATGAAAGATCGTTTGTCGAAATGAAGAATTATTATAACGATATTACGCTCAACAACTTATCTCTCATTCGAAGTCTGAAGGTGAATTGTTTGTGACAGTGATATACGTTGTTACCTAAAGAAATATTGAGTAATGCGACTATTTAAATTCACTAGGAACAAATGGAAGTAATGAAGAATCATGAAGAGAGAATGAAGAAGCAGGTTCGAGAGCTATCAAGTGAAAATAAGAAGCTTCAAGCAGATCTGAAAGTCGCTCAAGAACAAGTAGCAGAATTTAGTCGTCAGCTACTGAATTATAACAAAGATAAAACCTGTTTGGCTGTAGGTATTCGAAATTATTTAACTGATTTCATCATTTGAAGTATTATTTTCAGTTTCTAATCTCAAAATATAAAATTGACTATGCATATCTCTGTTAGAATACTAAGAAGCGATTGACCGAAGCTGTGAAATCACTGGAGAATCTGAAGTGGGAAAACGAGGTCCTTGAATTGCGATTTGACAAGGTGATCAAGGAGATTAGATTCATATTCATGTTGTACAATCGCCTCTCTCCAGATTGATATCTGAGATTATTTGTATATTTTTCAATTTAACAGTGCCAAGGAGAGCGGGACGAACTTCACTCCAGGTTTGTCTCAGCAATTTTGGAACTCCAACAAAAGACTGGTCTGAAGAACGTGCTTCTTGAGAAAAAGTTACAAAAGCTTTCCGACTTGTTGGAACAGCGTGAAATTCAAATAGGGGAAGTTTTGGCTGCTGCTCAGTTGGATCCAGCGACTATCCTCAACGTAAATCAAAAGCTAGAAGTACGTGCGATGGAAGTCTGATATTATAAAATGTAGAGTGACTCTGGTCGCAGTACTCATAATAGACTGTTACATATTTTACTAGGAATTGCTGAATCGTAAGAATACAGCCATCCAGGATCTTCAAGTCGAATTAGCAAGAGTATGCAAAGCACACGACGACCTTTTATCCACGTGTGAAAGCAAATTACAAGAATATGGAATATCAGAGTCTGGGCTTAGCTTCCATCAGCCAATGAGAGCTAAAGTGTTGGGTCCTAAACTGGGCCTTGCTTCTATTGGATTCGTGACAAACAATAGATGAGAGATAGAACGTTTTGTATACAATGCAGATTTAAATGCAAAAATATCGTGTAAATAAAATATGAATTTCTACTTGATATACACACAGGGTAATTCAGTTTAACCAGGCTATATTTTCAGGAGGTTTATTCATAAAAATGTCTTTTTTCTGACGAGTATATCCAGGATATCCTTTTCCAAACTGGAAAAGTGTCAAATATGTAGTTTCCAATGATATACGTAATATATTATACGTATTACGATCACATCTACAATTTTTCCAATCAAATATTCAGTGTTGTGAAAATTGTAATGACATTTTTCTCAAATACTCGTTACTTTCGTAATGTATAATTGGATTTTTATCTGATTACACATTACTTTGGTAATGACTTGATTCAATTACACATTACTTGGGAGTTCATTACTTTTAAATAACTTTATAATTACTCTTACTCTATAATTACTTTAAATGACTTTACTTTATAATTACTTTTACCAAATGAATCGAGTTCAATTACACATTACCAATGAAAATTGATCTTAATAAAAAGATAAGCTAAATAAGCTAATCGGTTCATACCCCATCTATAAAAATATTAATTTTTTTCTTTTTAATATATATAATATATATATATATATGGGGCTTTCCAGGCGAAAACGGCCACTTCGGAAACGGAGTGTCACAGATTTCAATGGTTTTCACATATGTTGTCGTCCATGTTTCACCTTGGATCTCAGGTGAGTCCTTTCGTCTTGCTGACCCATCGCCGCGCTGCTGGCAGAGGTCGTAGCGCTGCACTCCACAGTCGTTATCTCCGAAACGACTCGACCGAATACAAATGTTAAAAAAACCATTTGTCCGTAAATTCGTGAACTTTATAATGCTTATTATGGAAATTTGAAAATTTTGAACCATACCTCAAAAATGACGAATTTCGCATTTTTAAGCACTTATATCCAGGCTGAAAATTTTCGAAAATTGCCGTAAATTACCCTCTTTCCATGTTCTATTCACCCCCCGAAGCAAATTCTGGGCTCTCCAACGGTTCGAGAGTTATAGGTCAAAATGTGTTCTCCAACAGAGTCCGATTGAAATTACCGATCGCCTGCGTTACATTTTGACCTATAACTCTCGAACCGTTGGAGAGCCCAGAATTTGCTTCGGGGGGTATATAGAACATGGAAAGAGGGTAATTTACGGCAATTTTCGAAAATTTTCAGCCTGGATATAAGTGCTTAAAAATGCGAAATTCGTCATTTTTGAGGTATGGTTCAAAATTTTCAAATTTCCATAATAAGCATCATAAAGTTCACGAATTTACGGACAAATGGCTTTTTTAACATTTGTATTCGGTCGAGTCGTTTCGGAGATAACGACTGTGGAGTGCAGCGCTACGACCTCTGCCAGCAGCGCGGCGATGGGTCAGCAAGACGAAAGGACTCACCTGAGATCCAAGGTGAAACATGGACGACAACATATGTGAAAACCATTGAAATCTGTGACACTCCGTTTCCAAAGTGGCCGTTTTCGCCTGGAAAGCCCCATATATATATTTAATAATGTAAGATGCATAAAGATACCGGCAGACTTTGATTATAATTGCAGATATTGTTCATTTTCAAGTAAATTCTATTCATACCAGCGAATAAATGTGCGAAAATCTAGATTTCTTACGAACATAAGCTCTCGGACATGTTCTGAATACAAATATAATGGGCGAGAGAGTTTCGTTTGATAACTTCGCGATAATTATCCCATCATCCCGTTTTATTATTGGCATATAATTCCGAGTCCCTCACCCTGTAGCGTCGTTTGTTTTACAGGCATATTTCGCGACGAGTTTGAGTTGTTCTTTTAATTGTTCGTTCGTTCGTACACATCGCTAGTTGTGATACCAACTACTCCATTGTCACATAGAGTGCGCTGGTCGCGCATGAATAGTGGTGCTGCACAAATATGCGGATAAAAAAATTACTACGTTTTCTGAGAAGCGCTCCTTTATGAATGAAAAGATAGTGGTGCTGCACAAATATGCGGACAAAAAAATACTACGACCTTGTCTTTATATTCATGGAGGCGTGGCTATTAGCTCATTGATAAAATTCTGAATAGCAGTAGAAAAACTACTAACTCTTTATTAGATTCATTGATACAATGAAAGATAGTGGCGCGTGGAAATAATGCGAAGAAGTTGAAATGAATTACTGATATTTTATTATATTCATACTTGCATTATAGGTATATCTGAACGAATAGGAATGAAGCAGCTGAAATAAATTTACAACTACCCAAATCACTGAGACGTAAGCGAGGAATCATCCGGTATAAACATTTTTAATATTCATTTTTTTAATTTTTTTAATTTTTTTAATTTTAGAATAGCTGAGCGATTATTTGATGTAATATAAATCGTCGAATACCCATACATTTAGTCAATACACAGAGTTAAAGTTATGGGACTACAACTGACATGTGACATTCTTATTTTATTTATCCTGGAAAGTAGATTGAAGCTATTAATTAAATTAGTAGAGCAATAATTATTGAAACAAAGGAAAAATTTATTTTAAATCATTGCAAAAAGAAATTAAGTTGTGGGCTAATCTCGCATCTTTTACCAGATGCAGGAAAAAGGCACACGTCTTATTATACGCGACCCGCGGATCTTTTGTGCATTTTTAGTTCTATAGTTGCCTACCCGACGTAAACTGACCTACGAGAATGGCGTCCCCCACCCCGCGCGACTCATAAATAAGCCGCGCGGGATGTACCAGAATTCAGTCAGCTGCGCGACATTCTCGAGTGAACACCGGTGATACGTGTCGAGGAGATTTGCAGCTCGGGAAGGCTGACATCAACGGAGGAACGTTGGACATGAGTGAGTTTGAGATATTTCGATCAATATTTTACGACGGCAATAAGTAATCGACAATTTTTAAAGCTTGATGAAAACGAGTGAAATTGTATTCAATAATCTTCCGACAGATTTGACGCGTCTCGTATTTTAATCGTCGAAGTAAGTAACCGTTGAATTGCTACCGGCAGACTTTGATTATAATTGCAGATATTGTTCATTTTTAAGTACATTCTAGTTTCCGAAGGGGAAACTACCTTGTCGTGTTATTTCGAGTTGACAAGTATTTTTCGGGAGAATACTCGGTCCCCGATTTATTCTTTTATTCGATTCTTTGACAGCATTATCGGTCGAGGGAGATGAGAATGAACATCGCTGATACTTGAACCGCAGAGATCCTGCGTGCCACTTGGTCGGAGATGGACGCCAACCAACACTGCCCGGCTAGTCCCGGATTAACGCTCGACCAAGATAATGGTGAGCTTTGTATTATATTTGCCAAAGACCTAATTTAATTATAAATGTATGTCCGCAAAACAATCATCGCTGAAACATACTTTGCGATCCGATACAGATCTCGGTCGGATTATTTTTTCAAGTCTATGTACCACAACACTCATCGGCCAATCAACCGTGACGCTCACCCTGTATCTTTGACTCGATACTCGGGCCTCCGGCTTGCCTCTGTCTTCCCGTATACGCCAGAAGCTTTGACGACAACTCGGTTTCACTCAGCTGCAAGGGATACGATACCCACGCGTAATAATATACCCAGAGGTAAGATAATATTGTCCGTCTCGTTATAGGGTAAGCCTAGGAGAGAAAGCACACTTAATTCTTGGAAATAGCAATAAATTCTTTCCTTTCAATTACAAACCTGGAATATGATTGATAGATCTCGAGAGAATATGTTTACCTTGGTTGAATATAGTAGACTCATTTCATAGTAGAGAAATATTTGAATAACGAGGATCAAAATTGAGAGGTTTGAAAATAAATACAAGGATAGATTGCTGTAGGCATCACATTTATTTTTTAAACATGGAACATAATTCAATATTGGTGATAAATTACTCCAGAATCTCGAGTATCAGTCATAACAATTGAAAGATTGAAAAATCTATTCATGCATGCACTAGTCATACTAGCTTATTGACATTCTTGATTCTGTTGAAAATAGTTAAAAGTTTATATCACATTTGAAAATGGTTCGGGCAGGCTTACAAAATCAATCATAAGAAATATATTATAATAAATTTCATACAGATGTATAATCACAATCAGAAATTCTTTGGTACTTAGTTGAGAATGTTTGCTTGAAAAACACCTAAACTTAATCTATCCAATGTACCCTATGCTTATCTAGTTTTTATCTTCACAGGCGTTGTTCATCGAGGGAAACTAGCTCCTGCCTATCCTCAACAAAACCTCTTCAATATTCATCAGGACAGGGGATTCACACCAGGGAGTGAAGCAGTCCAAGCACCGGGGGAATGACCGCAAGACGACTCTGCACCGCGGAGTATTAATAAAGTAGCATCAGCGAATGGTTCGTAATTACAGTTCCTTTTGAATCAGTTTTGATAAAATCTCGCATCTGGTCTGGTCTATAATTATTTTAAATTACTTTACTTTATAATTACTTTTACTAATTAAATCGAGTTCAATTACACATTACCAAACTATTTTAATTGAATAAGTAATTTCATTAAAAATGTAATCAGTGACTCGTAACACTGCAAATATCCATGTAATAATAAGATCGTTTATGCAATAAACATGTATTATTATAGTAAATTGGCGAATTCTTGAATAAATATCTCTTGAAATTGTAAATAATCGATCGTTGAATTATTTTCCCCTGTCCTTTCCTTGCCTATAAGTCGAAAATCATGAAAATCGCATGATTTCATAAAGCCAAGAACTATTCTTGCAAATATAATAATATATTAATATTAATATATTAATATTTTTAATATCAAGCTGCCTTACCATATGCAACCCGCATGCCATTCGTGTAAACGACAGGGCCCATGTTAATTTTTGTTGCCTATTTGGTGTTTTCCGATTGCCTATATTCAGGCGCATTGAACTTAGAAAAAAAAAAACAGAATTCTTCGAATTCAGCTCGAAAAAAAGGTATGAATGACACTCTGAAACAACTCGAAAAAAACGGCAAAAAAAATCCATTCAAATAACTTCTGGCAGTTGATACCTTATTTTAGCAAACGGATTTCTGGCAGTTGATACCTCGATTTTAGTCGCTTTAAGGTGAGATATCAACTACCAGAAAATCGACCAATCAGGAGGCTGCTTGAGCCAATTTAGGCTCAATTTCTCGAAAAGGAGCCTCCTGATTGGTCGATTTTGAAATTAAATCAAGTTACGGCGCTACAGAGGCTAGCAATCAGCAAAATTCTGGATTTCTGGCAGGGCTGGATTTTCACGGCAGCAATTTACTGCGGCAGCAACACGTGATTAACAACGAATAGCGTAGGTAAACCACGTGGTTAAAAACGAATAGCGCCGCGGCAGTAAATTGCTGCCGTGAAAATCCAGCCACTGCCAGAAATCCAGAATTTTGCTGATGGCTAGCCTCTGTAGCGCCGTAACTTGATTTAATTTCAAAATCGACCAATCAGGAGGCTCCTTTTCGAGAAATTGAGCCTAAATTGGCTCAAGCAGCCTCCTGATTGGTCGATTTTCTGGTAGTTGATACCTCACCTTAAAGCGACTAAAATCGAGGTATCAACTGCCAGAAATCCGTTTGCTAAAATAAGGTATCAACTGCCAGAACCTTTTTTTCGACGTTTTTTCTAAGCTACTACAATACGCCTGAATATAGGCATTCGGAAAACACCAAATAGGCAACAAAAATTAACATGGGCCCTGTCGTTTACACGAATGGCATGCGGGTTGCATATGGAAAGGCGCATAATTATTTATTGCAAAAATAGTTCTTGGCTTTATGAAATCATGCGATTTTCATGATTTTCGACTTATAGGCAAGGAAAGGACAGGGGAAAATGATTCAACGATCGATGATATACAATTTCAAGAGATATTTATTCAAGAATGCGCCAATTTACTATAATAATACATGTTTATTGCATAAACGATCTTATTATTACATGGATATTTGCAGTGTTGCGAGTCACTGTGTTCACGACAGATATAGGCGAGATGAGAAAAGAGAAAACAAACAAATGGCGGATAGTTGGACACGTTAGGTTTTATTTTATGTTAATATTTTTCCGAAATGGAAACTCTACTTTCAAAGATTTTCTGTCGACTGGTGGATTTTCTTTCTCGTTGAGGTATTTAAAGCCCTGTCCCCGAGCGGCCGGTCGGCGTACTGAAGAATTCAACAACGGTCTTTCGGGGTCAACGTGTTAAAACAAAACAAACTTCATTTTAGATAAGGGCCTTAATAACAACAATAATATAAACTCAAAACCAAGCTAATAATGATAATAAGGTGCAACATAATTGGCCCGGCGTTGACTGCCCAACACACTGATTACATTTTTAATGCAATTACTTCTTTAATTACCCAATACTTTGGTAATATATGTGTAATTGAACTCGATTCATTTGGTAAAAGTAATTATAAAGTAAAGTAATTTAAAGTAATTATAGAGTAAGAGTAATCATAAAGTTATTTAAAAGTAATGAACTTGATTCAATTACACATTACTTTGGTGATGTTTAATTGAATCAAGTCATTACCAAAGTAATGTGTAATCAGATGAAAATCCAATTATACATTACGAAAGTATCGAGTATTTAAGAAAAATTTCTTTACAATTTTCACAACACTGAATAGTTGATTGGATAAATTGAAGATGTGATCGTAATACGTATGATATATTACGTATATCACTGGAAACTACATATTTGACACTTTCCCAGTTTGTAAATCAGCTAGAACTATAATTGGGCTCTAATAAAACTATTATTATACTCTAAACTAATCGTTGCGACGATAATACATACATATACGTACGAAGGTATATTTTACAGAATGCCAAGAAGTATAGATTTTTCAATCTTTCAATTGTTATGACTGGTACTTGAGACTCTGGAGTAATTTATCACTAATATTGAATTTTGTTCCATGTTCAAAAAAATAAATGTGATGCCTAAATAGGCCTACAGCAATCTACCCTTGTATTCATTGCGATGTTCATTCTCATCTCCGTCGACCGATAATGCTGTCAAAGAATCGAATAAAAGAATAAATCGGGGAACGAGAAATCAGTTTCCCCTTCGGAGTCGCGAGATATGCCGTCACGAAGAATTATTCCTCAAAATATGACCTGGTGAAACCAGATCACTCTGTTTATTTTGCGGAATATGCCTGGCGCGGTTAAGCCTGGAGTTCATCTCCTATAGCGAATTCGGCTTTCAGAAAAAGTGCGAACTGCACCAGATTTCCCAGTTTTTCTGTTTTTTTGTTTTTTTATTGTTCGGATTGGCTTATAATCATCCTGAGGTAGCAGTGGGCATGGTTCATATTAATTCTGATTCCACAGAGTGATTAGAAGTCATTTATTCATCAAGGGTGCGAATCATTTAGCTAAGTAATACAAAAGTAGCTGAATAGTCTAAGGAAATATTCAAAAAATAGTAGTAGGTTTGCATGAGCGATATAGTTTTATTCCCGTCGTTCAAAATTCGCGACTCGTTCCAGATCGTTAAAAGAGAACATCGAAAGATTTCGTTGCTAAGAAGCATTTGAATACAGCTCCTGCAGTTTGGCACGCGGTAGCTCCAGCTGCAATGAAGATGAAATTACACTTAGCGTGTGAAAATAAGAAATTATATTCTGAATTGGTATTCTATAGTCTACTTACTTCGTGATTTGCACTGGTTGATTATTGCGTCAATCTGTTCCTGCGAAATGCCAGCTTTAGAACGGAAAATATCATCGTGAATGTTTCCCGCCTCATCGTACTGTAAAATAATGTCATTATTCGAAGGTCTGGGTATATTTCGAATCGCGATCATAGTAAATGATTTTAACTATAATCTATTTTATAAACCGCTAATTCCAATTACTCACAATTCCAATCCGCTTAAGAAAACAAGCAGCGAAACAATCGAAAGATTCGTCACCCTCTGCTATGACTCCGGTTTTTGCATTTTCGATGACAGCTGAAAATCAAAATGCCACATCGTTTATCTTGTCTGCTAAAAATGTCAACCTTGCAATTAGATCGTTTTGCAAAATGAAAAATATTTATTACCTGGGTTGACACTTGTCTCTGCAATACAGAATTCCTTGTGGCCCTTTAGTGCTACTTTCTGTTCGTCAGTCAGCCCCTGGAGAAAAACATTAGGGTAGTTTATATCTTTTGCACATGTAATGCGTATAGACTGAGACTATCATATAGTGTAGAATTGTAACTATAAAATTTGTTCACTTGTTAGAAAATTCAAAGAAAAGAATAAGATTTTTGAATTAATATTCCAAAGTCGGTTTTTTGTACTTACTAGAGTACTGGCAACGCACAGGGAAAAAATGACGAGGAGCACTTTCATTGTTTGATGAAATTTGAACTTTTAAAATCGAGCTACGTTACTACTGAGAGTATGAAATTGAATGTCTCTTATACCATTTGCTTCTCGCCTTTATACAGACATCGATATTTGTTTTTGGAACGTCATTAAAAAACCAATATCGATATCCCACTGATTCTTCTGTATCCCCACGATTGGGCGGTATCCACTCCTTTCAAACACGTATTAACGAGCGTATTAAGATACATTATTTATTTTGTATTCAAATACGCCTCCGAAAATATACTATACCTATATTATACCTATAGTGCTTGGGTTTCAAGGTTGAAGTTGCAAATAAACGATTTGATAACACGTTCATCAACTGTATTCGAAGATGCGGATACTCTGGCGAAACAAGGTGCCAACAATTCATTAGCATCAATAGTCTGACTGGTTTACACGTAGATATACAGAGCGATTCTCTGGAAAGTAACACGCTGCGCCGGTATATCGGCAACCCACACATCAAGCGAATGTGTTTGATTGACTCATCTGCAAAAATTTGATAATGAATAGCATACATGAACATAAATCATGTCCTGTATAAATATGATGTAAAACGTCAAGTTTCCATGTCTGCACGAATGTGTACATTGAAAAAGGTACTTCAGATGTGATTATATTTTGATATCATGTAATGAGTGGGCAAATAATTTTACCATCATAATTCCTGTCACAATTCCTATAAACTCTTTCCTTACAGGGTTTCGTCAAAGCTTGAAGAAAAATGATTTTTGATGTGTTGTTTGGGTATATATAAATATGATGGATAAGTTCACTTGAAAAATGCATCGTGTAATGAATTTCGGAACATGTGATTTGTGAGAAATACTTTAAGATTTGATTTACTGATTGTTATGTACTTCTCAACAAGCTTGTAAACTCGGAGGACATCACAGAACAGTACTTGAAAAAATGACAAGTAATTATTAGAGAGTGATGGGATCACGATGACAAGAAGACAGAACTTCACTTTGAATAATATCGTAATAACACGTTGCTGAGTTTCAGGGATTCGTTAAATCAAATCAATTGTTAATTGAGAAGCTGTAGAATGAAATGAAAAATGACTATTCTTCACTGTTTCTTACATAAAATATTGAAATAGTATTATAGGAATATGAAATATACTGTGGAAACCATGAAAGCGTAATTGTTACCTCATGTTCATCAGGTTCTTAAATGTTTTCGGATGCATTTCAAGGACTATGAAACAAGCTGCTTAGATAATCGAATGTTATAACAATTTCCACAATTGTTAAAGTACCCATCAGGTATAATTTTTTTTTTTTAACTACCTCGATGCACATATGCATATGGCATGCGACCAGAATTGACACCTGTACGTCGATAAAATCACAATGGTAATCAAAATTAATTATTTAACAAGCTATGTTGTGGAAATATCGAGGTTTCTAGGAAGTTATTTTACACCAAAGATCATAAATACCCTGATACCTGGAGGCTATAACAGATATACACGTATACACATGTATTCCATACAGATGTAGCGCTTGAGAATAATCATTCGTATATCATTATAAACATCGTTGAAAAATAAATTTACCTGTCTACGTTATCAAGAATTTTTAAGAATCCATCCAATATTTACTTATTGCGTTTACTTGTTATATTTACTCTTCCACTTTTATGATTTGACAATTCATTAGTAAGGCTACAGTCGAGTATACTTAGAGCAACTATCAATATATTTTTACTGATTGAATACCTACCAGAGATTTATCTTCCGAGAGATTTGTTATTCGTAAATCGATGATATTATGGATTTACGTTACAGTTATAGCTTTCGGAATTTCACTAGACAGAAAATCAGGGAATCCTTGCGGCAGTCGTAACTGATGAATGGATTTGCATTGTGATTTGCATTGTGTCCTGCGGTATCACGATAGATATTAGCAAAAAGTTTTTATTTATATTGATTTGCGTATTAAAATGATTTGCGTAATATTCTTTCGAGTAATATAATAGCCGTATTTTTTTCGGGATCTATGAGACGTCCTACCGACTCGAAATCACAGCTACAAATACCTTGCTAGGTGCGCGTTTAGAAATAGCCGAGTAACGATTCTTTACCGAAAATCATAGCTCTCTGAAACTTGCTTGTCATGATCGCAATTAGTCTGCTTGGATGAATCGAATAACGTTATCTCACTATAGCATGATTAAAAATGAACATGAACAGAGAACGTGCCAAACAGGAAGATATAGATGGCTATCTGGTTTGAATTAGCAATGGCTTTAAAAAATGATGCATATATTTATAGCGAGACTCGATATATTAGTATTTGAATTTTTTATAAGAACAATTTCTTGCAAAAACGAGGTTTTACGGGTTGGAAAATAATATGCAGCTTGGAATGAATTTTTCAGATTTCTGGCACCTTATATTACCTTCGCATTGCTTTCATACTGTTAAAGTAAACTGGGGTAAAAGGAAGAATGAAACAAGAGGGTAAAGACAAATTACCTCACTTGACTCCGTATAGATATAACACAACTTTGCAATTCTGCAATTTGAAGTGTAGATGGCTCGGAATCTTATGTGAATAATTATTAGTTGAGGAAACAGTGAGCTCATAAAATTCCTATTGTTTTATATTCCTCTTGAGCCATTTATTTTTTCATAGCCTGACATGCGAAAGACACACCTGCAAACCAAATCAGCTTGGGATGAAAATTAAATTTATTAATCTATGAATAATTCTATGGGTAATCTCAGATTAAATAAATCTGTAATAAAAATAAGAAAATGAATCTAAAAAATGTATTAATTTTCATGCGGAATGATCATGCATGTGTAAATGATTTGAAAGTAGAGCCTATTTCATATTTAAACTGATTTCGAGTCATTTTTAGAATTGTTCTTTTGGCAGACAGGCAATTATTGTATTTACTTAAACATCCTGAATGAATTCATTATTTTTGTTTTTCGGGGGTGTTATCAAGCGTGTCTTATTGCTAGTCACTGATGATTTGAAATTTAAGTATTAGCTTGTACGGAGACCGGTAATAAATAATACAAAGACATCGTAAATATTTTTCCTAGAATAATTCAACAGTTTCGTAATTATTTGTTACCGAACTATCAACCATCAAACAATTCGAAGCTCTAACTATAATTATCTCGTAGATATAATAGCACCGTATAACTACACCGTATACAATGGACGATGCACGATCCTTCCCTGCCACGTCTCTCCCATCCCGGATAGTAATTACACTTTTCTGTTATTCCGTATAAATAGAAGTGGAGAATAAAACAATTCAATCAAATATTACATTTTCGCGAAAAATCATGCAGTTCTTGATAGCATTCGCCTGCGGGCTCATCTGCCTCTTGGCAGTGTCTGTGAGTAAAATTCGTTTTTAATTTACAATATTCGCATAATTTATTCTTTATGTTAGTTTCCGTTTTTATTTTTGTGTTTCTTTCGTATTTTCGCCAAATTTTTTTGACCTTGTCTACTTTATAGGCTTATACCTGGGATGATAAAAAATTGATTACTTATACTTGCGTATACATCCGGATATGCATTGTGTCATTTTATTTCCGAATTATTCTATTCATACATTCTCCACAAAGGACATTCAATTTTTGCAATTATATTTTTTTAATTTATCCCTGTGCTTCACATCCACGCATACAATTTGTAACTTCAATGTAATTAGATTTAATAACATGTGCAATACTCCAGGGAAAGAATAGAACGGTGATAAATAGCCGTGAAAAAAACCTAAAGCAGTCACCCTAAATTAGCGAATAGTGTAGCATAATCTTAAATCTAATCAAAGTGTAGGTCGTCAGTGACATTAGATTAAAGTGATAAATGTTTTGCGTTCATCAAGAATTTTTATCAAATTTATGTATCGAAGGTATTTAAAATTTTTCACATACCTTTTAAATAATTAAGGCTGCCCCACCGACACCCGAACAAATGAAACATATGAAGGAAGCAGCGGAAAAGTGTATTGAGGAGTCAGGTGTGGATCCGGAAACGCTCAAGAACATAAAAGCGGACGAGATGGTGGATGACGAGAAGCTGCATTGCTTCGGCGCTTGCATGATGAAAGATATGGGCATAGTAAGAAACTTTAATGAATTTTGAGATTTGAAGTGAACAGAAAATAAGGGACAATTAACATTTAGAGAGAAATTAAAATCTAATATCAGATCAGTTTTTAGCCATTGTAGGTATCTAATGTGACAAGAATCTTGCGTATTTAAAATGACATTATCATTTTATAGATGAACGAAGCAGGTGAGATTCAAAAAGATGAGGCAATTGCAAAGATTCCAGAGCATATGCCAAAAGAGGATACCATCAAGCTGATTGAACTTTGTTCCAAAGAGAGTAAGTTTATTTTGGAGTCTTTATTCACTTTAGATACTAATTAGAATCATTCAATTAATAATCGACAGCCTGGTCCAGGCCCTAAAATGAAAAAAAAAAAGCAATTGTATAAATTCATCGATAAACCCTATAAGGACATAGGAAATTTTTCCATTAAATCCATAAGCTCGCAATTCCTCATCAATTATTATTTCCAAAGTTTGTTAATATCAAATTATAACTGGTCGTGGATTTTTATTATTTTAGAAGGTGACAATGCGTGTGCAACGGCTTCTCTTATCTTCAAATGTCTTCATGAAAACAATGTGAGATTGATGGAAAATTATTAGTATCTTAGTTGTTGAAGTAAAACTCTGAACTTTAATATTATATCTGTTTCTTTCAGGCTCACGAGCTCTTACGCATGCCTCATGATTAATTAGTGATATATAACTCAACAAAATCATCAATTATAATATATGGAATAATTATTATCACGATTGTATTAATGTAGCGAAAATAGATATATTTGTGCACTGTTTATCGAACTTTCATTTCCGCTTACTCTACATCTGCATGTAAAAATTATTATCACATATTTGCATTATAAGAGCAGCTTGAAAATGAAATATGTAAAATTTGAATGATATTTGGGTCTATGAACTCCTTATCTCAATTTATCGCGGAACTAAGATCAATTTTTACAGTTAGACCGTATCTCTGAACATTTAGAGATTTGGCTACGTCAGTATGACAGTCCATTATAATCAGTACAATGAAATCAAGTTTCAATAGCAGTATACTACCGAGATATCTCGTATCTGCAACTTATCGCAGCCTCTTTAAGATGCTTAACCGTTATTCGAATTCACTGACCTTTGCATAGTTCATATTCTCTTAGCTTAGTTACTATTCAAATTCTAGACAATTCTAAACTACTCAAAGTTTGACCAAGCCCAATCATGAAATTCTAGAAATTTCGCGATTAATAATCACGAAAATGATATAAAAAATAAAACAATAAAAAATACTATAAACTGAACATCTTTACCATGAAACCTGAACATCCCCTTCTTCTACTTTTCTGTACAAAAAACTTTAATCATAGAATACAGAATCAGTGTGAATCATTGATTACGGGTTGGCAATTTGACTATTATGTCAGGCAAAATAAGCATGATGTAAGCATCTCATCTCTCATCTTCTTAATCACCTTTACGTATAACGATGTACTGCAGAATGCGCACATATCACGTCAATTAAGAAGTCGTTTGTAGCTACCAATGAGTGAGAATTAAAAGATAATTAACTAGACAGTATTTTGGTACTTCGAATTCGATGCATACTTAAGATGAACTTTGCGAATTCATCGATTTACCTGAACTTACTTTCTTCTCCGCGAACTATACCTAATCGATATTCGGAAAATAGATACAAGCATTCGATAACATTGCCTATTTAAATTCATAGAAGGATTCACTGAACCGTTCAGATTTCCTCGAAGGAATCAGTATACAATATTAACGGTAAGTTGTTTATTCGTTTTACTTCTTTATTTGCCTGCGGTGCTGTTGGACTTTCAGCACGTCTATCCTGAGCGGGGAACCACATTCGAAAACTGTCTTATTTGCTCTTACAGTCTGTATGAATTCATAATTTGATGGCATAAGACAGGTCAAGATATGATGGATGTAAGATTTGATATGGAATTTTGGAATCTTCATAAACGATCTGAAATTTGATCGCTTTGTTACTGGATAATAATAATTGTTAATGATTATAAGAAAATATAGATATGTGTGCAATTGTTATGTGGAAAAATTACTATGAGTATAAAAACAGTACATTGTCTTGAACTTTATTTACTCGAATAATTATTCGTACCTGCAAAAGTCAACAACACTCCTTACCCAGTTTGTGTGCGAAAAATCAGGTTCCAAGATTTCGAGAAAGGTTCAAAATTTTTCAGAATATTTGCCTAAGTGCTTGACGTCAGTATAGAAATAACAGCGGTAAAAGTTATGTATTATAGTTTGGCTGAGAACTAACGGAGCAAAAAAGAATAAGCAAAAAAAAAAAAACGAATCGTGAAGGAGTGAAGATGATTGATGATTTGCAATCACGAGTAGAGTCTCCGCGGTTCTTATATGACCGTTTCTTGCAAATCTCCAAAACATTTATTTTCAAGGTTTAGTTCACGTGGTAACAACTACAACCACCATTGATTAGTGTTAAAAATAGTTTTTCGTATTTCGGATCATTAACGATCCGTATAATATTGACTTGCAATGTATGAAATTTTTAGCTCAAGGATTATAGGATAAAAATTTGACGAATAACGAAATCAAACTTGTAATTATCGTTGAAACGTGACGAGATTCAAAATTGATCTCGGGATCTTGGGAATGAATTTAATTGAATTTTTTTTTTCCAAAAGTACTTTGAGTTCGGCAGTCCTTTTCCAAGATTAGACGTAATGAAGAAAATAGTATTACGGCGTTTTTAATTCACATTTATATAATGAAAAATGATGAATAATAATTGCAGCGATTAGAGTATTAAGACTTAGTTTCTTAGTTTCTTTTTCAAAGTCTCAAGGCTTGCTTCTCATAGTCCTTACTTCTAATCCACGAACCATTAGGTACCTGCGAAATCAAATCATTGACAATAACTTGTGTTACGTAATGGTAAACGTGACCTCGACTTCGCTAATGGCAATATTTACGACAATAGTGTCGATTGTTACAAAGAATAAAATAAATCAAGTCCTGCGTGAAGAGGGAATAGAAAAAAAAAAGAAAGAAAAAATACTTATTATAGGTAATTTAACAGTTCGGATATTAAATGTAAAAACATTCCGGTTTTGTGATGTCAACAACCGTATTATCTATTCAAATCAAACTTGCATAAACATATAAGTTGTAGGTACAGTAATGTTCATTAATGACTTCGCGGTGGCTAACTTTTTTTTTCTGATTTTTGCGTAAACGAGACTCCATTCTAGTCGTATTTCATGTAATAATTATGACCCCTTATAATAAAAATAATATAACATTATTTTAATTGAATGAATCCGAAAAAGTTAGAGAAAAAAAAGTTAGACAACGCGAACCCATTAATGAACGTACATTACTGTACATATAAATTTTAATAATTATTCGCACATGGAAGATGCGATTTAGAAACCAAATATATAATATTATTCAACTATTGATTGAATGGAGTAATATACTCCGATTATTATAATATACTTACGCATACTTGGCTGCATAAACTTTTATTTTTTCACAATTGCAAAAACGAGGTTGTAACTGAGCAATAGATAATTCTGCAATAAGTTATTATTTTTCTTAAGCATGGATTATTGTGTCAATGAATACGTAGCTATTTCTCTCTTCGATCATAGCTACTTACAGATTTACGCTTAACTGCGTACCTGAAGCTGTGTAACAAGGACCGTGATAAATGATTGTCGTATAATACGTGACGGATCACCTGCTCCAATTTTTTTGCATTATTTATGTATATTTAAATGAAAGTCGAACAAAAAATTTCGATGCAACGAATTTTCTGAGTCGAAATTATTCATTCCTCGATCTATTTTCGAAGATTATTTGCAAAGTAGTTAAAAATTTTTCAATCCATCATAGTACGAGCATTTCGTCGCACAGATTGAACGCGCAAAATTTACTCTTTACTATTTACGAAACTGCCTGCTGTGGCGGGGGGATTGAAATCCCTCTTGATCTCTCTGAAATGACAGATACGAATACCCCCTCTTCTAGCTTGTATGTGCACTACTTTTTCGTGCTCAATTGTATTTCCGGGTACTATTTTTTCGGACACAAATTATGTGTTGTGCTTAAGCATATATAAGGTAATACGAGAACGAGAGATTCATCATAAGTTTCTCGACTGTCAAACGACACGGTAATATCTGCTGTACTCTAATTGTTCAATCATGAAGTCGTTGCTCCTTTCCGCAACACTACTCCTCGCTTTGGCGTTCTTCGTTAATGTAAGTATATGCATATTTTTTTCAAAAATATTCTCTTCTTGCTAGAGCGACGAATGATTCAGTCAATATTCTCATAGAAAAAATGCGAATTCAAAATTTGTGACAGTGAACTGAAATTATAAGATTTCGAAACGTTCTTCAGTATTTAATGTCAAAAACCGATGAATACATGATCATAAAGATTTTTGGATAGACTCAATATCATCATTATGGTTGATAGTATTACGTATTGTCAATTTCCTAATTTTTGTTTTAATTGAATTTTCCTCTCACAGGCAAAGCCACACCGTCCATTACCGCCCCATAAACAGGTTGCGTTTGATGCTTGTTTGACAGAGTTCGACCTCACTAAAGAAAAACTTCATGAACTCTGGCATAGCGGAGAGAGCGGTGAAAATGACAAGGAAGCCACCTGCTTTTGGGCGTGTGTAAACAAGAAATCTGGCCTAATAAACGAAGCAGGAAATATCGTTAAAGAAGAGGCGCTAAAAGGCTTCCCACCTTTCATTTCTGAAGAGAACCGAACAAAAATAGTTGACGCATGTTATCAGCAAAGTATGTTATTGCCCTGTGTTATTGCATTTACGTTCTTTCGAGTCTTTGTCAATGAGAAAAAATTAATTAAATGACTTCTTGCACCGAGAAATTGCGAAAAATTACTTTTTTATATCCCAATTTATTATCAAATGAAAGATCTGATCAATTTTTCTTTATTATAGAGGGAGCTGACGACTGTGAAACCACCAAGCTATATTTCACATGTGTAGGGGTAAGATTTTACTTGTCACTATAATTATAAAAAAAAAAAGAAGAAAAATGAATTCTGTGATGGGCTTCCAATCAATTTTCGGTAATGTAACTTCATTAATTAACCATAACTCTTCTACTATCTTAGAAATTGATGCCCGATCCACCCATGAACCCGGAATTCAAGAAATTACACGATGAATGCAAGGAGAAACTGGGTCTCACCGACGGTATGAATATAAAACAGATTGTTGACATAAAAATTATCATATGAAAATCTAGACATCGTTGTAGCTATATATTTCTTATCATTTTGTTATAATTATTATCATTATTTTCATGTTAATAACTAAATAATTCTTTCATACAGAGGAAGTCCATAAAACGATGCATTTAAAGGAGGAAGTCAAGAAGGACTGTTTCAAGGCCTGCATCTACAAGGGTGTTGGATTTGTAAGTGACGAGTGCTTACCGTTGTATTATCAAGTTTGCTTTATCCTGTAATTTCATAAATTTGAACACAATTCAATGACGTTACATTCGTTTTTCAGTTGAATGAAGATGGATCATTCAACAAGGAAGTTTTCGTCGGAAAAGCACCACCACACTTGAAGGATTCCTCGCAAAAGCTTGCTGACGAGTGTTCAAAAGAAGGCAAGTGATTGTTTCCGTCGTCCTTAAATATCGTTGCATATTTTCATCGAAGAGTTCTTCATATATTAACTTGATCCGTTTTATATATTTTTTCTTTTCATTTGCAGAATCGGCTGACAAGTGCGAAGCCGCAGTTATATTGCACAAGTGCTTCAAAAAGAATCACGTAAGGGTTAGCGATGCCTTCGGTCCACCACCCAAAGCATAAAACGATCAATGAGAGATCCATTCTCTTTGGGAAATCGAGGACATCGAATACCCATCGTTTAGTTTTAAAAATGTTTTAATCGTAACTGAATCTTCACCTAGAACACAGAATGTAATAAATATTGTTAAATCTAGATAATTTAATAATAGTTGATTAATTAAGAAACACTAAGATATTGTGAAACAGTATTAACTGTAGTTTGTTAAGTGTTGGGCGTTGATTTTAAATAATATAAAATTTCACCAAATACTCGTTCAGATTATTTATCCAACCATAGAATACCGATCATCGAATATATTACCTATATTCTGTTACGGAGTGACCAATAGGCATGATTTTACAGTTGTTTAGTTTGAGTGACAATCTCATAGCTATTCACCATATTTATTTTGACTAGAATACAGAAATGGATAGATAAATCTTTTCTAAAGTCATATACGAAATGCAAATTTGATTCGAATCTGAAAGAAAATTATCAGATTTATGTTCTAGGATCTGGGTCCAAGCCGAGTATGTAATATTTTAGTACCAGTTGGATGAAAAATATTCAAATTATTATAGATATTCTCTGTTTTCTAGGGTTGAATAATTTTTCTTCAAATCAACTTTCATCAATAATTAATTAGTTTGAATCTTCGTCGATACAAAAGTTGTGAAGAAAATCTTTATTAAATGAAAATTTGTTGCAGCAGGAGAAAAACTCTTTCCAAATATAGATGAAATAAACTCTTGTGTGAATTTTTATAAGATATCTTTATGCAGGGTTATTATAAATTAAGGTACGGCCTATGGTGTGACAAATTCTCTGCAATAAAATTATCATTCTCCTCAAGCATGGATATTGTACAAGTATGAATACCTATTTTTGTACTCAATCATACGTATAAATATTTACGCATTGATGCAGAGAGCGTGTAATCAGGACGTGACAAACGATTGTCATGCAATACGTGACGGCATTCAGTGCCATTTATATAATGATAGTTCAATTTCATCGCTTTAATTTTATACTTCTGAATCCAGCTTATCCAGAAAACCTTTTTCAAAGTTGGTTTGTCGTCACTATAGTTGCAGGGAAAGTCTTAAATAAATTTAGTTCACGTTTAGCAAGAGAAGAACTCTTCCTGAATATATGGAATAAAATCCTACCCCAATTTTGATACAATGTCCTCATGTAGGGTTATTATAAATTAAGATATGGCCTATGGTGCGAGAAATTTCTGCAATAAATTATTGTTTCCCTCAAGCATGGATATCATTCTGTTAATGAATACCTACTTCCCTCCTCAATCATACGTATACACACGGTTACGCTGGACCGCAGACAGCTGTGTCACATTAAGGACGTGACAAATGATTGTCATGCAATACGTGACGGAATTACCAGTAGGTACTATTCAAATAACGATAGTTTAATTTATCTGCCTTGATTGGGTATTTTGAAATCCAGGTCTCGAAAAATTTCGTATGCAACTGATTCTGTATAAAAATTATTAATTCCTAAATATTTTTTTGTAACTTCTTTAACTTGCAAATTAGTTCGAGGTTTCTTGATCTATTATAGCTAGCATTTTGTCGCAAAGATTTAACGCGAAGCTGGATACGGAAGCGGGGAAATAAAAGCCCTCTTTATCTGCGATGCAAAGTCAGATATTTAGCCCACCCCCACTTTCTAGGCTGTTTGTGAATCACTGTTACATAATAAATTGGATATCCGGTTTCCATTTTTGCAGTTTCAAATTATGTATTATAAACAAGCGATACCGGAACGAAAGGTTTGTCATAATTGTAAAAAACTTGAAACGATACGGTGATATTTTCACTCTACTCCGTTAATCATGAAGACTTTGCACATTTCTGTAACATTACTCTTCACCTTTTTGGTATTTTTTAACGTAAGTACACATGTTTTATCTAAATACTTTATTCTTGGTACAGTAATGAATGTAATGAGTTAATCATTTGATGAAATAGTGCGGATATGAAGATTTTTATACAGAAAAAATTTAAAGAGCTATATGTTTTCCGTGACCGTGAATTTAAATTAACGGATCTCGAAATATTTTTCAACACATAACGTAGAAATTAAATAAACGTATGGTTCTTATTGGAGTCATTATCATTATTATTTATTTTTTTATGTTATTATTGTTGTGTTAGTTGAATTTTTCCGCACAGGCACAGGCAGACAGAGAAGCTGCGCTTGAGGCTTGTTCGAAAAAGCTCAATCTCACTCCAGAAAAGCTTCATGAACTTGAAGAGAACGAACCGAACAGTAAAGAAAACAATGATCTCTACTGTTTTCTGGCATGTGTGCACAAGGAGCTGGGCCAGATGAACGAAGACGGAAATTACAACCGCGAAGCGTTGCTTAAAGATTTGCCGCCTTCCGATTCTCAAGAGTATCAAATTGAAATAGTTGATACATGCCTCGAACAAAGTACGTTCTTCTTTATAAATTTTCTTTTATTCCAAGACTGGATCGATGCAAAGAATGAATTATATGATTTCCTAAATCCAAAAAATGTAAGAATTATTTTTTGACATTTAAATTTATTACCAATTGGAAGATCTGATCCATTTTTAATCATTATAGAGGGAACTGATGAGTGCGAAACCACCAGATTATTTCACGCTTGTATCAAGGTAAAATTTCACTTTTCACCATCATTTGTCAGCGGTTTTTCAAATCAACTTTATACTGAATTTACATACTAACATTCAGTCAATACTCTCGAAAAAATAACTAAAACTCATCGATTACTTTAGAAATTGAATCCTGTTCCTTACACGTCCGGAGAATTGAAGAAGATGCACGATGACTGCAAGGATGAACTGGGTATGACCAACGGTATGAATATGAAACACATTTCATTAATCAAATTTGGGACATGAAAATCCAGACGTCGTTGTAGCTGAATATTTTTCATTATTTAGTTGCAAACAATAATAGTTTTTTGATATTAATCACTAATTACATCTTCCACAGAGGATGTAACGGAAAATATGCGCCAACAAGGGGAACTGGAGACTGACTGTTTTGGGGCCTGCCTTATGAAAAGTGTTGGATTCGTGAGTGAAAATTAAGTACTTGACGTTATTATTAATTTAGCTTACGAGGATATGAAATTCGATACAAGTTAACCACGCTACATTCGTTTTTTCAGTTAAATAAAGACGGAACTTTCAACAAGGACGTTTATATCAGAAAAATTCCTTCTACGAAAACTGCAAAAAGGTTGGCTGATATATGTGCAGAAGAAGGCAAGTTACGTTTTACTTTTGAGTTCAGAAACAAATCTAGAATTTTTCCCAATGTCTTAACTACTGCGGGCAAAATCTTAGAATAACTGTTTCTATAATAAAAAGAAGACTTAGGCGGATCTTAATTTGTTGTGTTTTTTTTTCTTTTCACATTTACAGTAGGGGCTGATGATTGCGAAACCACAGCTCGGATATTCAAGTGCTTTAAAAAGTATGATGTCATACCTGATGAACTCCCTAGCCCTCCACCTCGTGAATGAAAATTTTCCAAACTCTCTTTGGAAAGGCGATGATTTCAAATTTTCACAGCTTAGAATGAAGAAATATTTTAATCCCAACTCAATATTCATCAGATACATAGATATTGTAATAAATATTGTTTAGTGAGGTGTTGATTTTGAATAATATAGAATTTTACCAAATGCTCGTTTAAATTGATTCTCCAATCATATCATTTTCCTACTTTCCACCGAAGTGACCGATAATCTTTCATTCCCGCTGGTATAGATCTTACATCTGAGTCAACATGAAGAATAATATACAATATGAAAAGATCCAAAACTTTTCTATGAAGAGTCTTCAGAAATATGAAAAAAACATATCATTAACACCGGCTCATTAAATTTACAAAGTCCATTTGGTATATTGAGTTCAATTTGCATCGTGTAAATGGCAATGAACATTCTTTGATATTATAATTTGAAGAAAAAAATAAAAGATGAAAAGTAAGAAACAAAAACAGACTTGCTATTGTCAAAAAAAAAGAAAAAAAAAAGATTGGAATCGTTATTTAATGGGAGGAGAGCTATATAGTGTTACGTAATCTAGTATGAACGACCTCTTGTTACGTCTTGTACGTTTAGTTGGTTTGCCTATACTGACCATAGAATTGACGAATTTTCATCAAATTATGGATTGTATGACTATAAAACTCATCAAGGAAATTTTAATGAAATAAATCCGACGTAGAGTAGGAAATAAATATCTGCAGTGAATACTGAACTTGCAAAATTTTCTGTAGGATAACAATATAAATGATTGTTTATTTCTCTCTTTAATAATACGTTATTATTTATCCTTTACACTGGAAAACTGGGTAAAAAATATGTGACAAATGATAATTGTTGTTCAACACGTGTGATTTAATCACCGGT
The DNA here is from genome assembly GCA_914767705.2 of Tenthredo notha. NCBI lineage: Eukaryota > Metazoa > Arthropoda > Insecta > Hymenoptera > Tenthredinidae > Tenthredo > Tenthredo notha. Next base: position 17,192,425 of record OU611908.1, on the reverse strand, counting down.
GGTTCACCATTCAATTATCATGATACGAATCATACACTTTTTTATTTCCACTCTATATAGATGTTGATAGATATTGCAATTTTCTTCTATAATAATTAGAGAGCCGTAGGATGACGTAATATTGTAATTTGTTAATTGATAATTGGTATTCTTATCAAGGTATCATGTGAAAAATTATTGAACATGTTCACCTTGCAGTTACCCGCACGGAAATATATATATGCGAAAAATATATGCCACATATATGTGACATATTTTTTTTTTGCGCCAAAACTTATTTTTATATATTTGAAATAAATGTCTAGATATATGTGAACATAAATGTTGCGGCATGTATGTCGACATATATGCGACATAGATGTCGACATAGATGTCAACACTATGTAAAACTCATCAAACATATATGTATTATGCGTACATATATGTTAACTATATGCGACATTTTTGTATTTTGCGCACTTATATGTTATATATGCGACATATATGTTGCATATAATTTTCGCATATATATATTTCCGTGCGGGTAATATCATTTTCCAGAATTATAACGAGTCCATGGATCATCAAGGGTGCAATAATTACTACGTAATGAGGAGAATTGAATTAAATTGCGAAACATCACTTCCACGTTCACAACTTAGTTAGTGTCTAACCATATAATTACGTCTATTTAAATCCCCTCAATTCTGGGAAGTCCCAGGTGTTATATAACTTGATATGCACGTCAATATACAAATATATGTATATATATCTACATACATGCATGTCTGATATGCAATAAAAACTAAGCTAGAATGATTGTATCCGGAAAGCATCCTGTCGTAACGGTCTGTCGCTCCGTGTTGTCACTTTCCGTAATAAATTAATTGGATGGACTACGTAGTGGTCAAATAAAAGGATAAATAATGGTATCATATGGATTGTAATTCTTTCAGAACAGAGTAATCAATGAAAATAAAATTTTCATCAATAGCACGAATCTATTTCAATCGATTTTCAGTATTAAAAAAATATAAGACATATATACTTAGAAGAAAGAAAAAATGTATATGTTGTACATACTTGTCAATGATGGTCATGAAAACTGTTGAGTTTTTATTCGATTCATAATTGATTATATAAATGCAATGCCAGCGAAGATGGTATTAATTAGCATCTGCTTCCTCGTCGTTGATTCGAGGTTTCGCACGCGATTTTATTTTACGTAAGTAACGTATAGGTATATATATATACACAGCAGTGTTATGACCGATGTGCGAATATGATGGCTCATAGAAAAAAAGAGTGCCAGCTAGTAATTTAACTCTAATTAAGTAGTTATTGAAATCACTTCGCAACTTCATCGGATATGTAATGGGATGAAATAAGAACTATGAGATTACCTGGTTCTGTACTGAGGATAATTATTCATTGTTAATGGGTAAAAAATGTGTTTATGAATATCTGCCAAAATTATAAATGCATTAAAAGTATCTTTCTATCATCGTTCGCCTTCTATTATTAACATTGATAAAAAGTTCTGACGTCTTTGGTCCATTGAGTTCAAAACTATGATAAATATGCTGAAAAATTTCCTATTTAGTTAAACAACAAAATTTCATTGAAAATTAAATGACAGGTGATTTTACTTAAGGTTTCTATAAAATTTAACGTGATTATTCTTAATCGCAGGTAAGTACTTTTTCTAAGTATAGAAAGTACACTAGCGATATTTGAACTACGAAACGATCAGTTGTAATATTATTTTCTATACTCCAATCAAATAGCCAGTCGACAACCTATGATCGATTGGTATGTCAAAATTGAAATATGCACGATGATTATGCTACAGCGCAAATAGGTACAAAGAAAAAAATAACCATATTCGTTCGTAATTTGAGTCTGCAGTTACGCTCTGGAAGAGCGATCAATTATCATAAACTGCGTATAATTGTTCGTCTATTATAAATTCAGAGTTGATCAACTTGTTTACTTGTTCAAAATATATCGTTATAGGTTTCAGACAATTTATGCATTTATTTAACTGCTTAGCGATAATTTTTAGAATTATTACTCTCGTCAAACAAAACGATCTATATTTATTCTAGACTCTTTCTAACTGAGAACTATGATAGCCTTAGGCATGGCTATGCGCGATATATGTGAATAAAATATGTAATGAGAGTTTTAGTTCTTGAGGATATGAAATTGGCCAAACAGCTCTGAAACTAATTTCAGCTCGTAGATTTTGCTCGATGAAAATTAATTTGAAAATTAATAACTAAAATTGCTTCAATATTTCGTCCTGTTTCTTGTACCAGACTCTTCGAATTAGTAGCTTTTTCACAATTGGTAAAAGAGCCAGGTTCTGTAACATTACCGTTATAGTGCCTCGAACGATTTGCCAAGATATAAACGTTCACAGAACTAATCATATGCGTATAAACAGAAATAGCTGCAGTATATGTACATACATGTAATTATAACGTAAGGTGCGATAGAGGTGAGATAAAATCGGCTATATTATAACGGTGGACATAAATAAAAAATGACAAAAAAAAAAAAATTAATTCTAAAATCTGATCCTGATTGGTACATGAAAGATCTGAAGTGATCCTTCGCTAATATTACACGCATAATGTATACGTGGCCTGTTTTGACGAACAGACATAAGATGACAGACGGTATTTTGTGCCGTGATATATATCTGTCAGTGAGTACGTTGACCGCGATGTATCGCAGTATGGAGTCAGCGTGACAAGAGAAAGAAGAAGAAGAAGAATAAAAGAAAAAAAAACATTGACAGTAAAGCGCAAAAAAGTAGCACGTTATAGCGATTCTTCGCTCACGATCAGTTCGATCTTATTCGCTATACACATGGTTCCTCTCACATTACAGGTTCTGGGTCTTAATACTTTTCGCCATGACCCTGCCGATTATTATAACTATTATTCATGCTGATCATTTTTATACAGGCTATTCAGTTCTATTTTATTTTATTTTTATTCGTTCAGATTATGGTGGGGTCAAGCTCCTTCCTAGGAGTATAAAAGATTCAAAATTAGCAAAGATTGTTACTAGACTCAGGTGCACAGAACCCAAAGTACCTATCTACCTAGCCATCGTTACTACTTATTATACTCAAGAATAATCTACATTCGAGTGATCGCTTTAGCAAACATGAAAGTCATCGCTATATTCTGCGCGCTCTTGGCAGTCTCATTGGTAAGAATTCACCCAATTTACGGTTTGTGTTAGAAATTGAATCCACAAATTGTAATTCTCCCGAAAAATTACATATGAAAAAAAAAAGGACACACTTGAATATCATGAATTATATTTTGATCGGCGTTAATTATACCAAGGAGTTAATAGGTGTTCAATATACCTAGGACGATCGCTTTAGTGATTGTTAATTTTATAGATTTGATTTTTTTCTAATCACAGGCAGCCCCATCTGCTAACGAGACGCCTGTAGTCTCAGAGAAGATTGAAGACGAAGCGGTAAGCCAAAATGACGAAAAAGTCGTGGATGTAGCTAATCCTGCAAGTCTTGGAGAAAATGTACCCATAGTAGTAGTCGCCACTTCCGTGGACGAGGATGGAAAAGACGATGTACCAAAAACTGATGAAGAAAAGTTGGCTCTCCACCGGGAATACGGAGATGTTTGTCGTGCGAGTACCGGCGCTACCAAGGAGCAAATTGCAGCAATTGCAAAAGAACCGGCAGAAGATGTACCGAAGGTCGTGAAGTGCTACATCAAGTGTTTGAATGAGAAATACGGAGTTGTAAGTTGAATGTATATCTAACAATAATCTTGAAAAATTAAAAAATTGCAATTTCATTTGGACACGCAGGATTGTAAATTGATTCTGCTTATTTTTTTTCTTAGGAAAAGGATCAAGTCCTGCAAAAGGATGTTGCTCGCCGGTCTAAGCCTTCGAGTATTGGCGATGAGGAGTTCGAAAAAATTATCGATACTTGCGGCGTTCTTGGTGAGTAAATATATTTGAAATGTTTTTGAAATTTTGCCACTTTGGTAACTCAGGTGTTTTGGAATAAGCGATAATATACGAATAAAATTTATGTCAACCGATGGTAAAGTTTCGACAATCGATAGCTTATCTTGTGCGATACGATGTATGATAATAAAATTTATCGGGCTATCGGACGAGAAAAGAAAACGTTAAATTTGGAAGAGATTTTTTTTTGATTTCTTCACATGTTTTCAAATTTCTTTCTTTTTTTTTTTCTATGACGTCGGTATGTGCATTTTTGGTATTAGCATCATGGGTAATGACGGGGAATGTGGATAGTTGACTTGTTATGCTGATAAGGCAGATATTTTTGCATGCTGTTTTATATTTATACCCCTTCGCAAATATTGTCTAATGCAATTCGATATTTTCAGCAACCGATGATCCTTGCGATTCTTCGTACCTGAGATATTCTTGCTACTTCAGAGAGAGTGGAGAGAAGATTCGTATCCATTAAATCATCTTGAGAACACACGTCGTTAATTATAATTAAATTTGAACAATTAATAGTAACGTAAGATGTATGCAATTTTCCTTAGTTTTAATTCATATGTGTAAACCTAACGTTTTTAGCACATTGTAATAAGCTAATAAATTATTATTAGAAAAATATAGTCGTATAATTTATTCAATAGTCTGTTTCTTTCGCGTGTTTATTAAATATTATATATATGCGAGAATGTGAAATTATAAATTTAATTCATCAACTATTTAAAAAATGCAATCTAGTAATTTTCAAAGTTCTTTGTGAATATATAAGCGGCTAAAATTTCACCGCAAAAGTAATAGACGGGGCTTAAATTTGAGATCGAATTTGAGGGGTGTATAACATCGTAGTACCTATCTATAAAACGAAAAACGGAATATTCGATCGGGAATAAATGGGATTTTTGTAGTGAGGAACGCGAGGTTCAGGGAAAGAAAAAAAAATAGAAAGGATGAGCAGGAGAGAGCATGAGTCATAGAGTGAGATCACGTAAGGGTGAGAAAATAAGATGGAAAAAAAATAAAATAAAATAAAATAAAAAAATAATGCAGGGCTCGTGCCACGTCGACTTGACATTGACGATGATGACAACGAGGTAAGAATCCCTCGGAGATATTCCTCGAGTGAAAGCCGAGGGATATAATATTCCTTGAGCTGGAGGGTGGGGTTTTAGGGTATTGAGAATTGGAGTAGGAAGGGGGATGAAAAGCGTAATAACATAAAATATATCGCGACATTTGTTGGCGACACCCGGTCGGGGAAATAAAGGGTGGAGGACAACCTGCCACTACCGAATTCCGGATATCCTATCTTCTTTATGAACATGCTGAATGGCACTTCTACCTGATAATGTAAAAGGATGAATGAGAAAGTCCTATTATACATCATACCTTTTCCAACCATCCAGGAGGCCTTCAGGCTATAAATTGTGCTTTGAATATTTTATTATTAATAATCTATAATCGATAATGTAATTGATAAAAGCTAATCGAACATTAAGGTGGAGGAAAATTTATCTACATATTCACTTTTCATTTATCCCCTTCGGAATTAAGTCTATATTGCATAATGTCTTTTTCTTTTAAACAAATGACACTTTTCAATTTGAGAATAATGAACGGCGATTATCTTTTCATTCAGTAATTCGACTTGTCAAAATAATTATTGAACGATTTAAACATTAGCAAGGAAAAAGCTAACAGTTTTCTCACATCCGTGTTGAATTTTGTTTATCTTCGAAGTAAAATTAAGCATTTTATTTTCCTGGAATTTTCCGGGTTCCAGTATTTAAGGGGTCAGGGAGACATGAGGGTCCTGGTAATTTTAATTTCCGTAAAAATTTCACCGCGTCGTTAACAAACGGTTCTTGGGTGCGTGAAACCGTGTGAAAAATCTTCCATCGCTTAGCTTGAGACGTTTAATTCCCACTTTATTTATAAGAGGAAAAACTTAGCCCCATTTATTTAACGCTGATAAATACAGGCCTGTGAACATACGTATAGAAATGAAGAGGCGAGAAGCAGTACCATTATATAAAAGCTATGCAAGGTATAATCATTATGAGACTAATTGCTTATGGCTGACGTGTATGATTTGTATTAATTGAAAGGGAACAGATTTATACGTAATTGTCGAGCCGATGACGATTTTCGCAATTCATTTACTGACATCATTAGCGACGGTGAATAGATTTTATTTATTATAGGAAAAGGATTTAATGAACGTAAGATTCATTACTTTACTTCAATAGAAATTGAATAAAAAATTTGAACGATGTCCCTAGAGTGAACTTTTAAGGACGTTTCTTGTTCCTTATTCAATTATCTAGCAACGCATTTTTCGCATTTTTTTTTCGATCCGTTTTTTGATTTTTTTTTTCGATCCTAGTTTCCGCACAATTTGAGCTTTAGCAAACCGTAGCTCCTTCACCGTTGTCCCTAGAGTGAACTTTTAAGGACGTCTCTTGTTCCTTATTCAATTATCTAGCAACGCATTTTTCGCATTTTTTTTTTCGATCCATTTTTCGATTTTTTTTTTCGATCCTAGTTTCCGCACAATTTGAGCTTTAGCAAACCGTAGCTCCTTCACCGTTGTCCCTAGAGTGAACTTTTAAGGACGTCTCTTGTTCCTTATTCAATTATCTAGCAACGCATTTTTCGCATTTTTTTTTCGATCCGTTTTTTGATTTTTTTTTTCGATCCTAGTTTCCGCACAATTTGAGCTTTAGCAAACCGTAGCTCCTTCACCGTTGTCCCTAGAGTGAACTTTTAAGGACGTCTCTTGTTCCTTATTCAATTATCTAGCAACGCATTTTTCGCATTTTTTTTTTCGATCCATTTTTCGATTTTTTTTTTCGATCCTAGTTTCCGCACAATTTGAGCTTTAGCAAACCGTAGCTCCTTCACCGTTGTCCCTAGAGTGAACTTTTAAGGACGTCTCTTGTTCCTTATTCAATTATCTAGCAACGCATTTTTCGCATTTTTTTTTTCGATCCATTTTTCGATTTTTTTTTTCGATCCTAGTTTCCGCACAATTTGAGCTTTAGCAAACCGTAGCTCCTTCACCGTTGTCCCTAGAGTGAACTTTTAAGGACGTCTCTTGTTCCTTATTCAATTATCTAGCAACGCATTTTTCGCATTTTTTTTTCGATCCGTTTTTTGATTTTTTTTTTCGATCCTAGTTTCCGCACAATTTGAGCTTTAGCAAACCGTAGCTCCTTCACCGTTGTCCCTAGAGTGAACTTTTAAGGACGTCTCTTGTTCCTTATTCAATTATCTAGCAACGCATTTTTCGCATTTTTTTTTTCGATCCATTTTTCGATTTTTTTTTTCGATCCTAGTTTCCGCACAATTTGAGCTTTAGCAAACCGTAGCTCCTTCACCGTTGTCCCTAGAGTGAACTTTTAAGGACGTCTCTTGTTCCTTATTCAATTATCTAGCAACGCATTTTTCGCATTTTTTTTTTCGATCCATTTTTCGATTTTTTTTTTCGATCCTAGTTTCCGCACAATTTGAGCTTTAGCAAACCGTAGCTCCTTCACCGTTGTCCCTAGAGTGAACTTTTAAGGACGTCTCTTGTTCCTTATTCAATTATCTAGCAACGCATTTTTCGCATTTTTTTTTCGATCCGTTTTTTGATTTTTTTTTTCGATCCTAGTTTCCGCACAATTTGAGCTTTAGCAAACCGTAGCTCCTTCACCGTTGTCCCTAGAGTGAACTTTTAAGGACGTCTCTTGTTCCTTATTCAATTATCTAGCAACGCATTTTTCGCATTTTTTTTTTCGATCCATTTTTCGATTTTTTTTTTCGATCCTAGTTTCCGCACAATTTGAGCTTTAGCAAACCGTAGCTCCTTCACCGTTGTCCCTAGAGTGAACTTTTAAGGACGTTTCTTGTTCCTTATTCAATTATCTAGCAACGAATTTTTCGCATTTTTTTTTTCGATCCATTTTTCGATTTTTTTTTTCGATCCTAGTTTCCGCACAATTTGAGCTTTAGCAAACCGTAGCTCCTTCACCGTTGTCCCTAGAGTGAACTTTTAAGGACGTCTCTTGTTCCTTATTCAATTATCTAGCAACGCATTTTTCGCATTTTTTTTTCGATCCGTTTTTTGATTTTTTTTTTCGATCCTAGTTTCCGCACAATTTGAGCTTTAGCAAACCGTAGCTCCTTCACCGTTGTCCCTAGAGTGAACTTTTAAGGACGTCTCTTGTTCCTTATTCAATTATCTAGCAACGCATTTTTCGCATTTTTTTTTTCGATCCATTTTTCGATTTTTTTTTTCGATCCTAGTTTCCGCACAATTTGAGCTTTAGCAAACCGTAGCTCCTTCACCGTTGTCCCTAGAGTGAACTTTTAAGGACGTCTCTTGTTCCTTATTCAATTATCTAGCAACGCATTTTTCGCATTTTTTTTTTCGATCCATTTTTCGATTTTTTTTTTCGATCCTAGTTTCCGCACAATTTGAGCTTTAGCAAACCGTAGCTCCTTCACCGTTGTCCCTAGAGTGAACTTTTAAGGACGTCTCTTGTTCCTTATTCAATTATCTAGCAACGCATTTTTCGCATTTTTTTTTTCGATCCATTTTTCGATTTTTTTTTTCGATCCTAGTTTCCGCACAATTTGAGCTTTAGCAAACCGTAGCTCCTTCACCGTTGTCCCTAGAGTCACCAGCGTATACGCCATTCTTACCCATATGTAATTTGTAGTCTTCTGCTGACCTTATAGAAACGCCATGCGACTCGTCCCCCATGATATAAACTCCATATCTATCCCAATGTTGCAGTATAAATGAAACGATGGTCAATCTTAGCTCCTGATGCCTATCCCGATTCTTCGACAAGCAATACGACAGCGCGCGAAAAAGACAATTCCCATCTGGTTTCATGGGGGACGAGTCACATGGCGTTTCTATAAGGTCAGCAGAAGACTACAAATTATACATATGGGTAAGAATGGCGTATACGCCGGTGAAGTAGAGTTGACTGCAGCTGCATCAATATTCAAGGTAAATTTAAAAGTTTACATAAATAATAATACTCATCATTGCATCAATTATGATGGTCAGCTATAGAAAGTTGCAAGTCTGGCAAGCCACGAATCTGCCTGGTCATGCCGATTTTGATATCAAGGCACGCCACAACAGGGCCACTTTAAGGCCCTGGGTAGCGATGCAAGTCTGGCAAGACACAAATTCACCCGATATGGCCCATGTTGATATTAGGGCCTGCCATAGAAAATTTCTACACGGGTTTTTAAAGGAAGACTATTACGTGACGAATTTTAAGTCAAAGATCACATTGAGTTTAAGTTTTCAGATAAAAGTTTCTCGATGCGATAATGAATGAAGATTGATTCGCTCTGACCAAAATCGCAAATTATGATCTCCGAATGATGAAAACCAGAATTTCAGAATCAGTATACCTCTGAAGGAGGTATTCGGACATTTTATTTCGCAAAATAGCAGAGCTCGACAGAACGTAAAGTGGCATTTTAGTTCTAGGGTTGTAAAACCTTGATTCACAACTTAAACTTCTTGGTTTTTGATCAGAGCTAACTATCAAAAGATTACGTTTCTCACATCAGATGTGAAAACTAATTTACATAGTCAGCTGAACATAAAGGGGATGGAAATGTTGCTTTAAGTTATTTAAATGAACGCAGATAAAATTGTAGAACCAACGAAAAAATCCTACCAATCGTATCTATCCGGCAAAAGCTGATTTTCTCCCATTAATCGAGGATTGGGTCATGTATGTCGATGGAAAGTATCGCCTCGAGTTTACTGATAAGTTTTTATGGCTTTTTTAAAGTGCGATCCACCGTTGGGGTGCATTTCTTATGTATAGGTAGACTCGTGCCCATATGTGCGCATACGTAATATCCTATAAATCAACACAGGCATATATATGGTACACTGATACGTATCGCTATTCACATCCAAGCGAGAGATCAGAATGTCAAATTTCAGTTTTCACAAATATTTTCAGATCTACGTGATTAACTTTTCGGAAAAACAAAAACATCGATAAAGTCCTCCGACCATGAACAAGATTATACATAATTGTTTTGCCAAAAGAAGTGAAAAAATCTGAGAAAACATTGATAGAAATTTATGATACTAGACCATTAAACCTCTGAATAAAATTTCTTTAACTCGTTAATCACTACACGGATATACAAGGTAATTAAGTTTCGTCAAAAAGCTTCGCTATTAGACTAACTTTACGATTCGTTTGAGCCAAGTATTCCTACATATGGTACGCCACTATATCTAGACGTGCAAAAAATGAGGCATATTAAATACAAAATGCAATAAATAGCTGTAGAAATATGAATACATCGTCTCACACGGTGAATTTTTTTTTACGTCAATTGCAATTGCGTATCCATTTGTCATTAGATCTGTCTGTTTTATTAATTTGCATAATAACTGAGTAGGTATATAATAAATTATAATAGTCAAAAAATGTATTCTCTTTATATTTATGCTATTTTTTGGTCATTCGCTAAATTTAACAGCGTAATAAATTTTCATTTTTATACAGACATAAAAAGTCGAATTTAATTTGATTCCGATAATGCATACCTACGTATACATTGGGCAGCTGTCATATTGAAATAGCGTTAATAAAAACGATGGTCAGAAAAAGAAGAATTTGAGTTATAATTAGGTAACGAGTGTTTAAAATAGCGAATTTTAAATGCAGTTATATCATTTCGTACCCGCTGCCCGTATTCCACTATACTAACTAGATTATATTCTACTGGTTCCAGTTAGATTTAACAAGGTAATGCACTTAGTAGGGTGTAAGCTCTACGTTGCCATTTACAATATTTGCGTTAGCTGTTACCAAATCTGTGTACTACAGTTACGTTACGAGCTAGAATCGAGCTTTGAACATTTGCTAAAATACAAAATCTCATCACCACAGGACAGGGCACGTTGAAACGTTGTGAAAAAACATTCCAGAACGTGGCTTTTCGCACGATCGACGAATACAAATTCGAATCTTTCCAATTAACTAGGCGAGACTCTAGCCAGTCGTGTATTTTTCCACATCCTAACACTAGAAACAAAAATATTTCTTTTCCAAAATCTTTGATCTTGTTTCTCTGTGTAACGCTGAATGTAGCTACCCCTAATTTGGGGGAAAAAAAAATCGATATTGGAGACAGGGGTTGAATTTTACAATTTTTCTCGATCATATCGTAAAACGTGATACGTAGTATTTGAAAACAACCCTATGGGACGACCCTGCTGACATTTTTTACAGACACATCGCAAAATTTTTGACTTGTCTTTCAATGCACATTGTACCAGCATAATATAAAAATTGAAGAATGTGTTTTTAGTTATTTAAACTGTTTTTCCTTGAATTTCAGTCATTTTTTCCAATTTTATAACTTTATATTATATAATAAATAAAGCCTAGGTTCTTCTATTAAATTTGCGTAGGTATCTACAGAATGTGCCAAAGTTTCGGGTATGAACTCATTCAAAGCAGTCCAATTGCAAACTCGGACAGTAGGACCAAGTAGGACCAAGCATCCCAAATCCTTACTCGAATTAACTCTGATACGTTTCATTATTTTCTATTGCCAAAAGATCATTAGGATTCTGCGAGTTTATCACGTGTAATTTATTTTATATATTTTTATTTTTGTTACAGGAAAAATGACTGAAATAATTTATTTAAAAAACTGAAGATAAGGAAACCAATTATATCTAATAAGAATTGAAACAAATTTGGATTACTATCTTCGACATAGACTACAACTTTAATGAGTTAGAATAAAACTGAAAGGTGTGAGGTGAACAAACGGTTTTAGAAAGCAAAGTCTAGAGTATAGATTATTATTTATGTAGTACGTTGCGATGAATTACTTGACTCTCGCAATTTGGCTTCGCTTTTTTTTTTTTAGTTTCTTGGGGTGGGAGTTTTTGAAAAAATCATAATCACAGACGCTCAGAATTCATTTCATACTCAATTTTCATCCGTTTAATAAGTAAACGGAACAGACAAACATTCAGAACTCAGGTAAAGATATTTTCAGAAAGTTGGATTGGAGAAAAGTACGAGCCCGTTTGGCAGTTGATGTAATTATTTTTCGAAAGTTCGACAGTAAATAAGAATTGAACATTTCAAAATATCTACTTCTGAATTCAACTTTCTTGTATTTCTATTATGAGACCTAAATTATTTCTTAAAATAAAAAGAAAATCATATTTCAGATCAAGAAGTAGAAAAAGAAAGAAACATTTTGAGTTTTATTCAACCAAGTAGATTTTATTATGTAAAACGACGTGATATAGAATTTCCGAATTCACATTTATGCAATATTGAATACAGCTCGCTCGTTTCCAAATATTTCAACGGTTGCAGGTTACATCGGAGCCTCCAATTTTAGCTCTAAAAATGCAGAAACTACGTGGAACTTGAGGAGAATTTTTCCTTAAATGACTACTCAGAGCTTTAGGTGGTGAACTTTAGATTTTCTGTGAAATAAAATTCCTCCACACGTTGATCAGCTGTTGGCTGAAAAAGTTGTTAGTAATTAGCACGTAGTGGCTGCTTTCCCTTCTTTTCTTCATCCCTTATACTTTATAGAACCACCAAAACTCCAGTGCTAATGGGCTAAGAGACTTCAGCAAATCGTCTATGTTTCCTATCTCGTCTGTAGAAAATAAATTTTTTATAGACAGACCTAATGAATGATATTTAAAAACAGTGTCAGCCCATATTAGAATATGTAGCAATAGTCCTTGGCGATTTTTTCTTCAATATTGTGATTTGGTATTGAAATCTTTTCCATTATTGATGGTCCGACTAGTCAAGGAGAGACTGAATCGAACTTTTTCTTCATCGGATTTTTTACTGGTTTGGATCTGCATTTATAATAATAATTTATCAAACGAGTTTAAAATGAGTGAATGTATGATGTGTATGAAACTCGTTTTGATATAAAGAAATATTCACAATATAAAATTAAAGGAAACGAAATATATCGCGAATCATTGCGATCCGTTTGTCTTGATCGCGATATGCATCAGGTGGAAAACTGCGGAATATTTTTTTGCTTCTTTGTTCAATTTTATTTACCTGTATCTGAAAGACTGACAAGATTAGAAAAAATAAAATAAACAAGAAATTAAAATCAGGATACAAGGTGTAAAGGAATTGCCTATTAGATAGATGGTATGCATTTCACTGAAATAATGTATCACCAATCATTATCATTATATGAAATAAAAAAATCATTACTATTGACATGATGGTTCAAAAAATTACAGCTAATAGTATTTCGTGGGCAAATATTTAACCATGAAAATAAATGGTGATTTTATGTTAGAGATTGAGGAAAATAATCTTTTCATCCTTGTTGTGATTTTACGTAACTTTCATTCTCGACAATAGGATTATTCAAAATACAATTGTATTGGAATCAAGGAATTAACACGAAGCTAATTCTATGAGATTCATTGTTTTAAGTGGATAATAAAGCTGACCTATTGCCGGGTATGCGTGCAGATAAAATAAACATACTTATATATTCATTGTTCATTGTTAATGCCGATACATGTACCGAGGTAGTTTCTGCTCAAATATTTGTTTTACCAGTGATTATACTCGGCAATAAATCACTTTCATTACCTAATTATGACAATGATTTTTCATAAAATTTATAGAGTATAGATTCATCAGAGTAGAAAACATACCTTTATAATTTTATTATTTGATATAAATGAATATCGATGCAAGTAACTTTAGAGTTTAGTATATAAGAGTCGCAGGACATGAATTAACAAGACAGTTTTAGATTCCAAAAAGCATGTTGCACAGTGCCTATTCATTGGCACAGTAGTTAGAGCTATTGACACAAAATGAATAACTCGATTTTCACTTTTGTTCTCGTTTGTATAGTTTTTGGGGTGAGAGTTTTCGAAAATCCTGATTATAGACGGTCAAAATGTGTTTGAGAAAGAATTTTTCACGTTTATAGGTAAATGGAGAAGTCAGATCGAAATATTTTGGGAAAGTTGGATGGAAGAATGATACGAGCCGATTTCGCAGTTGAAATAATTATGTTTCAATAATTTGAGGTCTTGATGATATTCAAACACATGTCCATCAATAGAACCGTCTGGTGTTCTTACTTTATCAAGACTCAATCTTAACTCACTTATCACGTTCTATGGATGGACTTTCAGACAGCTCGACAATTTTTCAAGATCAAAAATCAAAATGTTTATCCGAAGGTCTGAACTTGGTAATTTCTTTATTCCATCTAAAAATAAGGGAGTTAATCGTTTCGGGAAATTGGAGCGGTCTAGAGATCGTGAAATTCTGCATTTCAGTGAAAAAGTTCGATAGTTATTGCAGTAATTCCTTTTTGCAGAACGTTGTGATACAGTATTTCGAAAATCACATTTTAATCTTTAATTGTTTATTTTTTTTCAGAACTTTCTTCAGCTGGGTATGTTTCGAGCAACCAAAAGCGGTTTAAACCAATGCAGAAACTATTTGAAACTTCGAAGGATTCCTGATTTTCGTTAATGTCGATTTGGAACTCCCAGTGGTTTTGGATTCGGAATTTTTTCTACCAAATGAAATTAAGTTCTATGCTTATAAAGAAAACACTGATGTAATAAAGTATTGGAAATACAAACGATTCACGTCCATTGAAAAATTTCTTCCTAATTATTCTGAAAAATGTGTAATTAGTATAATAAATCGAATTGGCGAACACTGGAGAACCTGGCATTTCGCACAATCGATGAATACAAATTTCAATGTTTCCAATTAACGGAGAGAGACTTCAGTGAATCGTGTATGTTTCCCATTCCACCTGCAGAAAAAAAAGAGGCAATTTTTTTTTTTCCGAAAGTCAATATCCTTTAATCAAATGCCTGTACAGAACGCTAAATTTACTTTCAATTTGCAAATCGATAATCGATATTGGAAGCGTGGGTTGAACTAAACATTTCTTTCGATAATGTAGAAAAAAAGTGATATTTGGTATTTAAAAACGATGTTAAATAAAATATTTAACCGAAAGTCCTTGATGTTTTTTTTTTTGGTTTTATTATAGTCATTTGGTTTCACGATTTTACTCGGGTTTAATGATCTGACTAATCAAGGATAAATTTAATCGAACTGATCCTTCACCGATTTTTTTTATCCGTTAAATCTCTGCATCTTTAATTGACTAAACGAGTTTAAAACGATCGAAACTTTAATCTGTACGAACTGGTTTCCGCGCACTTATCTTTCTTTTAGCTCCAGAAAAGTATCGAAAGTATATGAAAGGGGACAAAAAAATCTTGATTGGAATATGTGGGGGTGACAGGATCAACCTGATTAAAGGTGAAATAAAATTCACAAAATTATTCCGCAGACTGTCTCTGATTTCGAATAAAAACTCGTCGATTATTCTGTTCGCAGGTATAATAGAATATATACTTTCGATTAAACTTTATATATAGCTAATATGTGATAGGTATAGTACGTGATATAGATTTCATGTAAATCATGTATCATATTATATAAATAAATCAGCAATTGACCCGAGAGACAAGGAAAAAAGTCTTTAGCAAATGATTTAAAAACTTTGGAAGACAAGTTTTTTACACATGCTTTTACTGAGTTTGAATAAATTATCAGCAATTACACGTGTTCGTGACAATATGTAATTTTATCAAATTATTAGCGCGTAGATTCGTAAGAGTAAAAAATATTCTCATAATTATATCATATTAATGTATTCATATGAATGTTTTAAGTATACCTATAACTGGATATACATGGCCTCGATACTCTGCATATAAGAGTCTGCGACATATCAAGGAAAGAGTCAGTTGTACATATTCATCAAAGCGAGTTCCACAGTGCCTATCAATCGATATAGCAGTCAGAGCTATCGAAACACAATGAATAATTTGATTTGGGCTTTTGGTTTCGTTACTCTAATTTTTGGGGTAAGATATTATTATTTGGGAAGATCCTTACAATATTAGTTCAGATTTTTTTTTTTCAATGAAGAATTTTTTTCGTTATTTAGGTAAACGGAGCAGGAGAAGACGAACATCTTCCACTCAGGCAGAAATGTTTCGACGAACTTGGATTCACTAAAGGTACGAGCTCCTTATATGCAGTCGAAATATTTCATCAAATTGAAGTTTTTTCGAGTTATTTCACGCCTCGATTATTCTATAAATATACGAAAACTGGTTTTTGAAAGTGAACTCGATTAACCGGCTTCTTTTACTTTGCAGATGAACGTTCAGCAACTGGCAGCTCGACATATTTTGAGTATCCAAAAATTGATTGCTATCTAAGTTGTATTCTCGGAGGTCTTCATTTGGTAATTTTTCCTTTACTTGCAATAAAAATCTACCGAGTTAATTAGTATCCTAAAAAATGTAAAAATCGCGGGTAACCGCCCACACTTCATGAAATTCTATACATTTATTCGAAAAATTAACTCAAAGAATAATTTTTTTAGCTCGATTCAATATAATTTGAAATATTCTTCGATGCTTTTCCTGGTTTCAGTTTAACGATGATGGCTCAATAAATTCCGAGCTTGCCGTCAACGCGGTAGATGAGGAAATTCGTGAACAAGTGCGTCCGTTAATTAACAAGTGCGTTATCGATACAGCGAGCATCGCTGATAAATGCAAAAAGTCCTTTGCAGCAGTCAAATGTCTCCACGAAGGAGCCGGAGAAGTAAGATTCATATTTTTTAATGAACGATATTGATGGATTTGTTAATTAAGAATAAGGAGACGGGAAAAGGAAAAATAATCTCAAAGTTTATGCAACCAAACGAATTCTATTACATAAAACTTGATATAAAATTTCAGAATTCACACTTTAATTTTTCAATGTTTTTCCACTTTCAGAGTTTCCAATTATTGGGATTCTTCGAGCCTGCGAAAAAGTCATAAACAACGCAGAAACCATGTGAATATTCAGGGGGATTCTATAGAGAAAGATGATATGTTGTTTTCGATTTGTTATTTTGCTGTTAAATAAATTAAAATAAAAAAAATAAAAAAATATATGTTGTTCAAGTGTTGGTTAAAAAATGATAATCAATGTCTAGATATTGGCTGTTTCTTCTCTCTTTCTTTCTAACCCTTTTAAAACCACCAGAACCCCAATGCTGTGCACGTTTCACCCTTTCGTCTATATTTCATACTCAAAACTGATCAAACATTACACTCAATCAGCCTCAATAAAATTCACCTCGATACATTTCTGTAATGATAAACGAACACTGCAGATATAATAAAGTATCAAGAATTCGAACGATTTTTACGCCTATTGAATAATTTTTGTAACTTTTTTTCTACTCATTTACCTGATGAATTTAATTAAGGATATAATTCCTGATATGATTAATGACAGCGATGAAAGGTTTTGTTAATTTTTATCAATAAAGTCTGTACCTATATGTTTTATGTATGTTGTAATGTTGTATACGTGTAGTAAAACTTTTCCAAAAGTCAGACAGAGTTTATAATGACTGATCGATTGAATTTTATGGACCAGCTAACGTCACAAGGACTCCGATCAATTACTTTCGCCGTTATAATCAGGGGATAAATATCGAATACTGTCTAATTTCATTCCAATAAATTCGTTCTTTTGAAATTTCGTTCATTGCTAATGAACGCGCTGTTTATCCGTTAAATAGAAAAATTCAGATAAAACTATGAACATTTTGAATACCTGGAGTATACTATTTTATACGTACGTTTGTTGTTAATCGAAAAGCAGTTTGAATACCAAAGATATTCGTATACCTGTAATTACATGTAGAGGTTCGAAAATCAACAAAACGTTCGAGCAACGATACGGACGTTAATTGCACACGATAATGAATTAGTTCGATTCTGGCACGTGGGGTTCTAGCATTAATTAGAAGCTGAAATTGCATCTGAGTTACTCCTTCAGTCGAAAGTAGGCGAGTCGTTGAAGAGAGAAAATCGATGCTAAGGATGCAGAGCCAAACTAAAGCGTACATCTTTATATTGTGTGTCGCAGTTTCTCAGGTAAATTTAATAAAGTAAAACCGTATGAATTCAACTCCATCGAGTATATGTCTCTTTTTAAAATTTTGAATAAATGATATTCTCGTATTAAAAGCCTCAGAGGAAACAATGATGAAAGTAATTCATAGCGTACAGTTTCAAAGCGAGGGATAAAATTATTTTCGGTTCGTCGGTACCGAGCATAATCGCGAGTACAATTAAGGCAATTGGCAATTTCAACGGAGGACTAATCATCTCATCTTAAGCTTCAATCATACTCAAAGAAACTGTTTCAAGGAGATAATTTCTAAACGCATAATATGTTTGCTCCAGTTATTAGTTTCTTCGTAATATCTTGAAGAATTTAATTAATTAATATCAGATCTAATTCCGGATCGGTATTAAATAGTCCTGTACGTTTTTATTATTTGAAAATTTTCCCTCCAAGATAAATAAAAATTCGAATATAATTCTTCAAACGTATGCATCTCCATGCTAACAATATAATTTACTCGTACTTCGTAGATATATTTGCTCCTATTTCAGAAAGGAATATTTATTTCTTTTTATAGACTCAGGTGAACGCTAACGTGAGAAGAGAGTGTCGTAAATTGACTGGTGTGTCCTGGGGTAAGTGATGAGAAAATCTAGGATGAAAAAAATCAAAAAAAATTAAAAAAAAAAAATAAACGCATAGTCCTAGACTGACCCTTTACTACCGGGTCGTCGACAGAGAGCAGTATTGTCCAGTTAAGCCAATAATGAAGCCAACAGTTAGTTAACTACAATCCTCCAACGACGAATCAGCCTACGAGTAACGTGTATCACGCGGTGGCCTAGTTGACGCTTTGCAGACGACCGAAAGACCGGATGCAGTCGTGATTGAGATACAAAATTGGCAATAAACATATCTTACGAACACTTTTGTCTGGTATTAGTCAGCTTTGGCAATTGGCCTACTACTTTGGTATTTGATTGGTTGAATCAAAATTTAATAGACATCCTTAGGCTACATGAATTCCCGCGAATAGATTTTTTATCAATTTTAAAACATGGGGTAGTTTTTGATAATAATTTATTGTATATTGTCTCCATATAGCGTCTTTAAGGATGCTGAAAAATGGTGACTTGAATCAAGATGATCCTGAGTTGAAATGCTACGTGAAATGCTTTATGGTAAAGAATGGCATAATCAGCGAGAACAATGAAGTTGAAATAGAAAATACTCTTAGACACTTACCGAGAAAGCTTCAAGCAGGATCACGTGAAATACTTGAGAGATGCAAGACTATGCGTAAGTCATATAAAAATCTGAATAAAAATTCGAAAAATAGATAACAACATCAGTTTGATTTCATTGAATTATCTACAGGTGGAAACGACTCGTGTGACACAGCTTTTCAGATAGTAAAATGTTACTTCGTCGCTTATCCAGAGGTAAGATATTTACGGGTATTTTATACTAAATAACAAACTCTCAAAATTCTTTTGTACGTCAAGATGTATTGAGCATAATAATGGTGACAAAATAATGTATGAAATTTTAGGTACTGCAAAGGGTTGCTCTGGTCTAGCCAAATCGGGATTCAAGAATACTTGAAATGTACAGATCCTCTCGGAGTTATAAGCTGAAATTTTACATTTGCAATGATTGCGGCCAATATTGCATTGTCAATTAGGATTTAAATCGAATACACGTTATGTTATTAAGAAAAAAAAAGTATCTTATGTGTTAAATTTTCGTTTGAATAAAACAAATTATTTGCATTTAAACGTATAAGAGAATAAGAAGCTATTTGAGATTATTTGAGTCTGATTTTTATTAGAATTGTGAAATTATAAGAGTAATGATATTTTATGGAGAAAACAAATTTAACGTATAAGTCGAATACGGAAGTTTGAGAATTATTCCAGGGCGAAGAATCTCATAGGAAAAAATTACCGCATGGATTAATCTGGTTGAAGTCAGTAAGTAGTTAAATGATTAAACGGTTAAAAGCATCGAACAAAACAGGTCAGTAGATTTGGTATTACGACCCTCATATGCGTAAGGCTGTGATCTACATATTAAATTATCGAGCAAAAAAAAAAAGAAAAAAGAAAAAAAAAAAACTTGAGCCAATAACAACGAGGAGTATGTCAACTTGAATGTAGGGCCCGTAAACGTATACGAGAATGTATTCACATCTAACAAAGTACTCACATGTATAATTTGGATGGATGCGTGAGCGAAAAACCTATATATAACAAGTGTTAGTGGCCAAGAGTACAACCAGATCAGATTTGACCACAGTCGACTGAACTTCGTGAGATATAAAGATGAATAAACTGGTGATCTTTGGAATTCTGTGCGTTTGTGTCGTTACGGTAAGTTTTTTTACCTTATCATCAAAAGTTCTCTTCATTTAATGATTCAAAAAGTTTAGAGAAATTTTTCGTGTAGCTTTTTCGTGACGTTAAACATTTTTTTTCAAAGCTCATACGGCCCCCATGTATTACCCGGATAAAATCGTATACCAAATTTATATCATTTAATGTAAAAATAAAAAAATAAAAAATGAAGTGCAATGCACCCAGTCCAGGTGAAAAAAATAAGTGCTGAAAATCGACTATTTTCTTTTTTGCGAATGCGATTTTTTTTCTACACGAATGGTGAAAATTGTACAGCAGAATTTTACATAGCTCTTCGTGATTCTATAAATTTCCGGTTCGATTGCAATAACAGTTTGATTGGCATTACGCAGGACCGATTTAGAAGTGTTTGTCATTATTTTTTTTTTTTGTTGAATAATAACGTGTTCGTTGTGGGTTTATTCAAATGTATGTATTTTATTGTAACTTCGATTTGAAACGAGGCAAAATATATATATTTCTGAATATTCGACGATCGTTTGAGAAATAAATTAGATTTAAATATTATGTAGATGTGCCTATATACAACCTGGGTACCTATAAATCAGATATTTTCAGGCTTTAAAGACGAGAGCAAATACCAAGGCGAAATGCTACGCTCAGACGAATCTTGGTTTGGGTAAGTAAATACATATTTTATTTACATATAAAAACTTGTGTAGATTGATCAAAACGTTTTACTGTTAATAAGGCTGTAAATTATTTACCGGTATTTGTAAATAGTGGCTTAAATTACATTTGAAAAATAGAAAAGATCCCCTTTTGTAGTAAAAATGATGAATAAATACTCGAACGAACGAATAAATAATATCTGGTAATTAAAAAAAAGAGAAAAAAAAAAAAAGAAAAGGAAAGAAGACTTATTATTAGACATTTTCCTGCTTATTGTCAGTATTGTATACACATCCAGCATTGTAAAAAGCACGTAATAATAATTCGGGTAAATTGAGTTTCTTTGTTTTAGAGTAATTAAAACGAACAAAGTTCAAGAGAAATTAACGTAAAGAACAGTTTCTCAATTGATGAGAATTTCAATTCTGCCTCTTGTACTTCGATCGATAGAAACCGCTTATTTTTTAGATGATAATAATAATGTCGATCATTATATACTTTTATTTAGATGACGTAAAGGCCATGAAGACCGGTACTATGAAACCGGAACAACAAAAATTGGTCATCGAATATCTGGCCTGCTTTATGCAAGATCGTGCCATGGTGAGTTAAAAACTGGTTGACATTTTAAACCTATTTAAGATTCTGTGCTACTGGACCATATCAGTTGAAAGATGAGCGTAGAGATAATGTGAATTACCTTTATATGAGTCCGAGGCTATTTTTCATGTTACGTTCCCAATCAATCTCGATATTCCTAAATATTCTGAATACATGAATGAAATTTGAATAAATAGAAAGAAATCATAAACATTTTCGCATCATAATTCTTATTTTTATTTCATTCCTTCAGCTAACTCCTGATGGACTGTTTAATGCCGAAGTCTGCAAGAAGGAGGTCCGTCCAGAAAATGTCGCCGCAGCTCATCCAGTGATCGATGCTTGTGCTGGAAAACGTATGTTTCTTGTCACCTCTTGTCCCTTTTGCTCCTTGCCTGTTTCATTAAAAATTCATTCTCGAATAAGGAGTATCCGTTTTAGTATGAAAAGCTTGGGAAGAAAATTTTACTAAGCTTACAGCAGCTGGGTCTATACATACATACATACATACATATTTAAGCATTACGTGGACTCTTGAAAATCAAAATACTGGCATAGAATAATTCACAGACTTGACAGGGTTCACGGTTCTCATAATTTTTATTTTCTTGTTTTGAAGAAGTTGTATAAAAAAAAAAAAAATTTTATCTTCAGGTGGAACTAACGCCGTTGAAACCACTGCCAAACTCCTCAAGTGCCTGAAGGAAAAGGATGCCAAGGTGAGTTCGGAAAACGATATGTTAATCTTTTATATTATTCCATGTTAAATCATTTCATAATTGAACTTTTCTCTGATACAGCTTTTGGAGAAATTGGACATCTTCTAAACAGCCTAATAGCAGCACCACGCATCAAGCATCATTAAAATTGCTTTGCGAATTGTATTTCATGTTATTACAATAAATCTCTGACTTCACATTCGAGTTGACGTTTAATTATTCTTTATGAACAACGTTCATAATAATTATCTAGATATTTTATATCAGTTTCAATTAGGTAAAAATTCTACTGATAAGCCATCGCCAGACTATTATATTCACAAAGAAAAAAGAAAAAGAAAAAAACTGAAATGAATTTTTCTAATATTATGGAAGAACGTTGAGAAGGGGAACCGAATTCATTGATCGAAATTGATACCCGATATTTCTGCAATAAAAACTAGAAGAGGCCCATGGGAGGATGCTTTATCGTAGACGATATATCTTGGTTTAATGTTTGTAGAAAAACGAATGAAATTAATCTACGTTCCTGACAGTCATTCATAGGAGAACTGAAACGAGGCAACCGAGCCAAAACCGCCCAAATAATTACGAATAGAGTCACAGATATAACTAAACGAAAAACTCCTCGTAAAAACTGACTGCGACATTGCAGTATTCGAAGAAATTAATTAATTGAACATTTCAATTATCGAATGGAACAGTTTTTGTATTATTTTGAAAACTACAATCCTTTACCTGGTTTAGAAATAAAATCAGATACAAAAAATGATTTTCGTTCGTATCGAATACCCTGCATGACTTACTCTAGCATTTAAATATTTTTTTTTTCTATTCTGTCCTGGCCGGAAAAACAGACAAGTGAAAAATTAGAATAACTGGAACAAACCAGGAGGCTAATTGGTTTAATCTTAGTTAGTCCGGTGTCCCAAGTATAATTCCCCCTGGGGCTGGCTCGTCCTGAAATAAATGACTTTATTATCGCAAATAGCCTAGCGAACTGTTAACAAGAGGAAATCGTAATTGGTTCGTAGATTTTCCCAAGTTATGTCACGTGGGATTTTTTTTCTCGAATTATATTGAATGAAAACGTCAAATCCAAAGGTTCGTTTTATCCGTAGCAATCAATGAACGGGCCTAAAGCTATAGTAGCGGCTTTTTTTATTAATTTTTTTTATCTATTACTTGTTTGAATTCTGTGAGAAAAAAAGTTACAGAAATCAGAGCACATCAAACCGGTGAGTTTGAGCTCCGTAAAAGACAAAATTAAACCAGAAAAAAGGTTTAAAGAAAAAAAAAAACGAAAAAAACAGGAAATTTTTTTTACTGCTGCGCCTGAACATGTCAGGAATTTTAATTGGGTACAACTCGTTGACGCTTGCCTCTGTCTCTGCCTAAGATCTAGATTAGTTAGATAAAACTGTATAATAGAAATAAAAAGTAAAAACTCGAAATGAGTCACGAAAATAAAGCTAAACTGAATTACCATAATCACTTTGTGCAATTATCATCTTTTTTGCTTGCAAGATATTTCTCTATTAAAGTTTTGTCAGTCTTTTGAACGCAACTTGCGATATTGTGACCCTCGTAGCATGTAATCCGAATTTGATTTTCGAGTTAGCACCCAAAACGTCGGTTCGTTAGACAAACTCGTATTTTCTTATGATTAAATTTTCATTTTATCAATATTTCTGGTGAATTTATAATGGTTAATAATTCGTAGCCTTTCATCTGCACTGCATTTACCAGTTACGGTAAAATTGAGAGAGATAAAACTACGAGATTGAAGTACAAATTGGCCAATTGAAGAATGACACGGGATGAAAAATCAACGTTATAGTATATAATCAACTCAACAGACGTTAGTCTATTTTCCAATTTACTTTCGTCAATTGATTTGATCTAAATTATGAGTGCACACGGCTCCTATTCAAATAGTACTATTTTAGATCATTTTCTGGATAGATAAAAAAAAAAAAATTATCTTCTCTTCTGGGGTATTGGAAAAAATTCTGTTTTCCTTCACATACCTAGCCATATATGCGTCTGTCAATACTCATCTATAACAATAAGTGTCAATTAATGGATTTTGGTTCAGAGTAAATGCCAGAAGTTCGCGGTTGCTATTCTTACTCTTTGTTTTAAGCTTATATTTCGAAGTTTCTTCACAGCAAGACGAGTCTGAGAAGGTTGTCTCGTACATCGTGATCTGCAGACGATTGAGCAATTTTCTGCTGATAGGAGAAGTTAGGAGCGCGACCCAAGCGGTTGTGAGTGCTAAGGGGTACGGTTCTCTTGCCAACATCCAGTTTTCTGAAATTCACGAGTTATAAGGGAAGATTTTAGGCAGGGAGGTAGATGGTAATCAGTGCGAAGTATAAGTCGTGACCTCATAGTTTAGACTGAGGATAAAATTGGTAAAAGAGAAAAGCACATGGCCTGTGTTCGTGACTGCTCAGCATTTTAGCTGAAAAGAATGATACGAGCTAAAAGAAAGAAAAAGAAAAAGAAAAATCTTAGTATAATGTAAAGTAGTTTTTCGCTTTATAATCTTCATTATTTTTATCAAATAAACGCAGCTCACTGGCAATCAGCGATACACTTAGATTGGATAAGGCTCAAATTTACGCACTATAGAATTGGAACAAAGAGCTAAGGCCAATTCAAAGGGAGAGAACTAAGCCAAGTCACGGTGAAGCAAGAGTGATCCTATTATCCGTCGTAAATCCAGTTGGCTAAACTACCGAAAGCCACAAATTTAATAATCAACTTGAATTTCACCACGCTTTTCGTTAATCGAGCCTAATTTCTTTTTCTTTCAATAAAGCTTTTACCATTAGCCATCTACGGTTAGAGTAAATTAAAGACCTGAAATTACTCTACACCTTTTAATCGACGAAGGTATGTAATCATTCAAATATTTCTCCATGCCATACATCGTGATTGTAAATTCGAAAAAATTCACATAGTGAATATGTATTTCCAAAAAGCTACATTGAATTTTATTAAATCCGTCCGCGGTTATTTCCGGTAAATAAAAATCCTTCGTTATTATTTTCCTGCAGAGTTTTAAATGTATTCACAAACAGTGTTAGAATTACTTTGGACAACTACTATTCATGGATGGATAAAAATGATCTTCATTCTTGAATGGATCTTGGTAGTGAGTCTAGAATAAAAGTGAACTGCAGACTAGACGGTGGCTATAAAGCACATATGTAGTAGGTATATATGCATTCGCATACGTGAACATGTTGAATATTTTTAATATTTTGGAACAACTACGTGACCTGATTCCTTGACACTTTGCCCTCATTGCCACTGGCTCTTGGAGTTCGGGGACTTGCTTTCCTTGCCAAATCTTACGTTAGCTGCACCACTTTGCGCATAGAAAGTACTGCAACTTACCAGCCACCAGTGCAGTGCCGAAGATCAACGATATACTGACTTCGAACGGAAAATTGAAAGCGTTAGTCAAGTTGTGGGATATTTTTTTCTTTTTTTTTTCAGATACGGTTTTCGTTGGGATATTAGAATCTGATGTATTCCGAAAATCTTTTTGTAACTCGATTGATGTGAAATGATTAATTGACACTTTTTTCGAGTATTGAACATGACGCATAAGAAGCTTCAAGCTACGTACAAGTATTTACTCGAGATCAGTGTAATAAATCGCGAGAATGCATTCAGGGGACTTTGGCTTGCGGAAAAATGACAAAAGGAGTCCCTTGGTTATTTTTTTATTTTTCTACCGATATCGTATACCTACTTCTAGGCGTACTATATATGTAGAGAATTTATGATCGCAACTCGTACCAGGAAGACAAAATGAAATGTCCCAGGACTCCTGGCCTGAAGCCAATGCCATGTTCGTAGCTTACCATGAAGTATTTATTTTCAGAGTATGCATATCGGTCACTCCATTCTCTAATCATACAAATTCTAGTTCCCACAATCGTAGTGATCATTTTCATTGCTGTTTTTTTATTGTGAAATTTCTTTTTAAATTTGACAATATTTCGACTATATGTATCGTGTGATAAATCTCTTTTCACTAAATCTCTGTGTCAAATTACCTGATGTAAAATTCTCGGGTCACTGCATTATAAACGTTAATCAGCCGATTACAGTAGAAACGTAAAAGCGATGCCTGCTAAATTGCGAGATTATTCAGTGTATACCTAATGTTTTTCTTATTCTTTTTTTTTCGAGATAGGGATCATTGTCAATAATTTCGGGCTCGAGAACTGAGATTGGTTTCTTGATGAATTAGAGAAAACCTGGGGCAGTATTTTTCTTCATTATAGCTCGATACCCGACAGTCGAACTGACAGTGAGACACATTATTCCACGCAGGAGATTCTCCTTAGGATTTCGAGGTGGTTCCTGTGCAGATAAATTAATGGTCCCTCGAACGTGGTCCTGGTTGAATTAAAGAAAGGAAACCCAGCATTGACCAGACAGAAAAAAAAAAATAAAAAAAAAGTAAAGAAACCGAGGGAGGATAAAGGAATTTAGTATGCTCTGAGAGACAGGCTTTTCTGATGATGAGATCAAACCTCATACATAATTAGAGACACGCCTCTACCACTACTCTGATTGAGTGTGGTCAGCAATAAACTAACGTCAACAAGAAATTTGGAAATTGTTTTCCGAAAACAAGATTTTATTGTATATATTTAGAAACGTTTTGGCGCATGGGAGCATTGGAATTTGAATATGACCGAATTAAGGACCACCCTAGTATGTATAATGTACGGTGGTGATTATACTGATATTCCTGATAATTATTACCGTTTTTTTCATCACGACTATTTTGGTTTCTCGTATTATTATTCTTGGTGCGTTTCTCACCTGCACATTGTGGAAGAGCCCTAATATTGGTCCAAAGTGTCGCAAACTTCTACGCCTGATACATATTTCATGAATGCACGTACCGAGCAGAGGATACGAGGACACCGGGCTTAGGAAGCCCCCAACTCTAAGGATCCTGTAGTGACGTTGATTCCGATGTAGCCTTAGGCGACTGCCGCGAACTAACACTTGGTCAAAATCTTTAGATCCACGAGGCTGTAATCAGTGAATAGGCGAAGCCAAAGATGAAGGAAACGAATCTCCTTTTTATAAAAGAGGAGATTGTAAAAAAAAGTTCTCACCACTTCTTATCAATGTGTATATTGGCTGTTTCTGGCATATCGAAAAGATCTCTAGATTTCTGCAATGTGTTTTGATCCACTTTTTGCCTGAAAATTAAAAAATGAAGAGAATCATAGATCGAAAAAATGAAATTCATGCTTTTAAATACTTATAACATTCTTAGAATTGAGGATAATGTAAAGTTCTTGCGATGGTGGTAATCTAAAATAATTAGTACTCATTGTTTTTAAGAGAAGTAAGGTCGAAAGTGGGGCAACGGGTTAGGGTTTAATTTAGACGTTAGAGATAGATAAGTGTAAGGAGTTGCCAGGAAGAAAGACAAATTCAAGGTGCAGTTCGCGAGCTCTTTTATTCTGGTAATAATTAAGGCACAGGATTTCTCCCGGCTTAATTTAAACTTTATTAATAAAAAACCTTGATAAAAATCAGCTCATCCACCTACCGTAGATTCTAATCTAAATGTTAAACCGCCAGCACGTGCGACCACTACGAAAATAGTCGCTGCGTGCTAAAAATGAAAATAACGTGAATAAGAAAAATGAGAAAAATGCGAATAATTATATTACAGACTAAGCGATCTCTCGATTAATTTTCTTTACAAAAGATTACCTACCTATCAAAGATATACCTATAGTCATCGAAAGAAAAACAATAAAAATTATTAGCGTGAACTCGTTGGCCATAAAACAGCGAAACGATAACAACGAAGATGCACTGTTTATAAAACAACATTGCAAATCAGTTTTGCCGGTCCTCTAAATTAATCAAGTAAAAATATTTCGGCCTAATTTTAAGTTCTAATTCCTAGACAAAAAAATCTCAAGCTTTGATTGATCTATGCTTACCTGCAGTCATCCACGAGATAAATAACACCTATATCGCAAACATGTGCGATCACTGCTCGTAAGTACCTATTCATAAAAAAAAAAAAAAATCGATTTTTATTTCCTTGATACCTGTCATTTGAAGTGAATAACTAAAATCCGCGCTGGGTTGTCCAATTGATAAAAATTTTCAATTACAGAAAAGTTACAGGGCAGAAGGGGTACGTTGGCCAAGTGACCTGTAAATGCGAGTGAGTATAAACTTTGGCTATAAATCTGACTACAATTTTTCATACAGTTTGCATTTTTTTTTCGAAATATGTCGCGATAAACTATTTTATTAGGAAATAATATGTGACATAGAAATGGCTCAATTTCACAAGCGGTTTAATCCAATATATTCTTGTTAAAACAGTTTTTGAAAGATGAATTTAGAAAATAATGTGTTTACCGAACACATCGCTTAATTTCGTACTGGCAAATCGATGAAAATATTTGATGATCTTTGAATAAATGAATATATACGATATTTGTTTTTTTCAGAGGCGACAAGAAAGAAGAAGAGAAAGAAAGCAGTAATAATAACGGTGGCTGTTGCGGTAAAAAGTAAGTTAATTACAATTTTAAGTGCAAACATTCTCTGACTATGATCTTTTTTTTTTTTTTGAATGGGTAAAATCAGAAAGTGGGTAGAGAATTTGAAACCCGATGGCAAACTTTGTCGTAACCAAAAGTTCAAAATCTCAATTGAACAAGTACAGAGAGTGGTGGATGTGGTAATTGGTTGTTGAGTGGGTAGAGAATTGCGAGGCAAGACTGCTTACTCAATTGCCTTTATACCTCTAAACCATAAAGATGTCGACTCTAAGAAGAATTATGTATTTCACGATCTAGCAAAAAGTTTTTTTTTGTTCTTGCTACCAAAAGACTTGAATAAACTTTCAGAACTAGGTGTGTCGTATAGCAGGGTAGGTTTTTTTTTTTTTTTCCCCCCCACGAAAATCTCTAAAGCTTTTTGTGACGCTCGGTCGTTTCTATATATATTTTTACAACCCGTATGACCACCGTGCCGCCAGAAAATACGATAATAATCTTTCGAGAAAACCGGAAGTTCAAAAGCTGCGGAATTTTGTGCATACTAACATGGAGCTTCAATGTGCAGAGTGGAAGAGAAGAAAGAAACCACCGGTTGTTGCGGTTCTGGTTGCTGTGCTTCAGGAAATAAAGAAGACAAGGGTGGCTGCTGTGCCGGTGGTGCACCTCCTAAAAAGGAAGAGAAGAGACGGAATAGTCCTGTTGGTGGTACCGGGGGTGGCTGTTGTGGAGGAAAATAATATCACTTCAAAATTGCAGTAGCTACAATCCTATAAGAATCCTCTGCCTATCCATTCACCGATCAATTTTATCCTGCAATTCTTTTCGCGGCCAATTTTCATGGCGTTAAGGATAATGCGGTTGGTGGTCATGCGGGTTTGTGCTTTATATTCATCAATCTGAGAATAAGTCCGGCACATATCGATCTTCCCACCATTGGATTTAACTGTCATGATAATTCATCTTAGTCTATCAGCTTAATGTATATCCTTGGTAAAACTTAGCCTAGGTCTGAACCAAAAGCGAAACCCTTGCGAGTTGGCACGTCTAATTTTAGTGCCATAGTACTTAACTCAGTCAAAGACAAGACATCAAGAATTTAGATTTAATAATAAAGGTAGAGAGTCGTAAAGTCAGGGGGTGAGGATATTTCCTTTGGAACATTACGGTTCCGTAATAAACTTCTGACAAAATATTATACACGGGCGTTTTTCAGCTCATAATAAAATTTGCTTTAGAAAATTGCACAATAATAATCCCATGCATATATTATTTATCGACTAATAGTTTATGCAGAAATATACCGGCTTTTGTGAAGTGAAATATGTCAATATCTTCTATCGTCTATCATCTATCGTGAAAAGAATCACCTGTTCGTGAACTGCTTGGGAAATTACAGCCCCGTTTATTGACTCGAAACTTTTGTGCTAGAAGCAGCTATAAACTTGTCACTATAGTAATTCCTAGTCTCTGTGAATGAACGTTACCGGTATTGATCGAAGTTTGATAATGATTTTTAGTTACATTTTATCATTCATGAATAAACATTCATTTATATACAGAGCTAAGGAAGCAGTCAGTGGATGCTGTAAATCTGGATGCTGCAAGGATGGCAAAGATGATAAGAAGAAAGATGAGAAGAAAGATGAGAAGAGAGATGAACCAAGTGGAGGAGGAGGAGGCTGTACGAAGGAAAATAAAAGGGAAACATCAAGCAGCGGTGGTGGTGGTGGTGGTGGTGGTGGCTGTTGTGGTGGTAAAAAGTGATTTCCTGATACAAAATCTCGAGATACTGTAAGAAAATCAAGTTAATCACACGATACCTTGGTTCATCAAAAACATGTTAACAACCGCTATGAGCTAAACGACAGAATATATTCATTACTACTAATACTGATACTATTATGCATGTTTTCTACTATCATAATGTTCTATGAATAATGACTCTCTTCCATGCAATAAACTATATCTTTGTGATGAGTATCGTTGGCTACTTCGAATTATTTTTTTCTTTTTTTATCATTTATTTCCTTACTTAGACTTTTATTGTCGATTGAAGACAGAACTCAGAATGTGATGGTGATAAAATCGGGATATATTTCTATAGTTCAGACGTTTCGCAGATCATCTTTTTAAGATGATAAATATTAAATAAATTCATTTACGACGTAGCGATAAAAATAAATAATGAAATCAACTGCGAATACTGTAAATAAAATTCAAGATTGATAAATAATTGATGACTCGATGAATTTTACTAGATTTACACAGCTGTTAGGAAATCTGTAGCTTTATTCTCATAGTATAAATTACTTCGCGATTTTTGTCAAATTGTCTGTACAGCTTTTCCTCAATCCGAATAATCTGCGGCATGCGGTAATCGGAGAAAAACTCGGAATTAACAACTGGCAAAAGTGTCCTGCGAATCTCCGTTAGTTTCCAGACGAATATATTAAGAAGTCTTATTAATTTTTTGAAACATTCGTAACAAAATTAGTGAATATTTGAATTCACACGAGTATGTGAAAGACAATTTATTGTAAGGTAACAGTATGCACTTTAAGATAGAATCGCAATCGAGAGGTCCCTGTTCATTTAATTCAGTCAATTAGCTCCGTGACTGGGAGTTGTGCCAAATGGGTGCTAGTACCTGATACATGTAACAATAGTACGATTTAACGTTACCATTTGAAAATGAAATATCAATCAACATTCATTGATCGATATACCTATAAATTATACACAATTGGGTTACTGCAGTGAATGGCGATAGATTTGTTGCCAGAGGATGATGTGAAGTTCCTAATTGTTATGGGACTGGTGTTCGTCCATTTCGAATGTAGGTTTAAATAACGAAACTTTCAAATACCGCAGAACAAAATTTTGCCGATAGAAATTGGTATGGGAATTAATTATAGCATATAACATATGGCGCTGGGCTGATGCTAGGTCGAAAGAAAAAAAAAAGAAAAATTTAGAAACGTACGTAGTTTTGCTTTTCTCTTTACATTAGTTGTGAATATAAATGCAGGCGTAGGTATTGATCAGAAATTTTTATCTCTTTTTATTCCATTTATATTCGATTAAAAATATTCGTCAGAATTTCTAATGATAAATGTAGAAACGGTGCTTTGCGGATTGCAGTAATACCTAGCGTTGGTGAATTTTATTTAAATGGGAGATAAACTAGGAAGTAAGAAAGAACTAGACGAAGATATTACGAGAACTGGTAAAACTTGGGAGACCGAGGTAATGAAAATTCGAGAAAAGATATAGCAAAGAGAAATGAAACCAAAAAATAAAAAATAAAAAAAAAAAAATAGTGTATCTCAGGTAAGGACGGTGCCGAGAAGGGATGATCCAGAGAAGATTTGAGAGACAGAAGAATCAACGAGGATTCTCTGGATGAAGAAAATTAAGTGGTTTTTTTTTTTTTTTTTTTCTTTTCTTCTTCTTCTCTTGCTTTTTTCTTCTCCTTTCTACCGTACCACAGACAAGTAACTCAGTTTGAAGCAAGGACCAGCGTCAATCAGTGGTGAAGATTTACGAACTGAGAAATAAAAGGTGATTGAGAAATAACGAATCGCCAGAGAAGATGAAGAGATTTGAAAATCCGGAGAGAGAAACAATTTTTGAAATTCAATCAGTTATTGAAGAATGGCGGGGGGGGGGGGTGAAAAAAAAAACTATTTCAGTTCAGAATTCTTTCATCATTCTCTCGTACCACTTGTCAATGAAGATCGAATGGTGAAAAGGTTTTTGCTGATAAACCCGATTAGTTGGTTCGGACGTGGTAGATTCCTTCTCTTCGTTCGTAGATGAATATATATATAACTTTAACCTCGAGGTTGTAAATGCAGTGCCGAGTGGTCCAGGCAACCAAAACGAGAGCAATATTTCTGCTGCTGTTAAAGGTGGAGAAAAATGAGTTCGCCTTTCCCCTTTTCCCACTTGTCCTGGCTTTAACAGAGGCAAAAATAAGGGTTCTTTCAATGACTTGAAGGACTGAAACAACTCCGTTACATTATACGTTTTTATATATGGATAATTAAATCAAACTCCCAATAGACATATATATCTATAACCATTATATCAGATACTGTTGAGCATCAATATGGTAGGATTTTATCTTGTGTGAAGAATGAACGGCGCTTCTCTTCATCTATGAATAGACTCGCAAACTATTTTCCTCTCAATTCTCTTTTGTGCTTTTATTCGCATTGATATTATACTATATGAGTTGCAAGTAGCTCCACGGCATAGAAAGGATCTGCTTAATCATTTCAGGTGAATTAAAATTTTCGCGGTAATCACAAGCTATAGAGTTTCTTATATTTTTATACGTCTTGTTGAATTATGAATATTCTTTGACTCGAATTTCTGGTCGAATTTTCATTAACATTGGTAGACAGGCCAGAAAGAGGTATTTGCTCTGCAATTATCTACATGAAAATTCAAAGTTACATTTGATACGTCATTAAAAGGCAATGAAGCCGGGTATATAATCAATGTTAAATTAATCGGAGATTTGAAGGGATAATTGATTTCCTACCCCTTGGATGATTTTCTTTTTTTTTTTTTTTTCAGTTTTCAGATAAGTTTAAACAGAAATTGATTAAAGTGCATTCCGCACAGCAGAGCTTTTCTGTAAAACGTTTACCCTCGTTAAACTTCGCTTATAACTTACTTCACCCAGGAGAAATATTTCTCTCAAGTATAAGACGCGAGACCAATGGGTGACTTTTTTTTTTTCATTTTTTTATATATAATTAAAACGTGAATAATGAATAGGTGCTAAGCACTATAATCTAGTTTCTTTTCCTCCTCAAGTACTCTTCCTTAAAACTAAGTGTGAATTGGGTCAAAGTTATTCTACGTTGTTTACCAGGACTCTAAGCTCTAAAGTATGGACTAAACAAACTTTTATAGATTCGAAGTAATTTTATCAACGGATTTATAATCATACCCTTACCTAATATCAGCATCAGTATAGTATATGCACGCAATGCAATTTTTTCGTATCAATTAGAATTTTCGAATCAAATAATTCAGACAATTAGACCTCACACCCCTTTATCCAGAATTACGAATATTACAGAATAATAATATACCATTAGATTTAATGCCGTTGAAATATGTGGTACATATATACATAAACCGATTCAAATAATCTCATACTAATTAAACAAAACTTTATTCCAGTTTGTGAAGAGAAAAGCCACGTGTACTTGGCGAATAGACTGTGCAGGTAGTTATATGTTATAAATGCAGTAATAAGGGATTATTCAGCGTTAATTACCAAACACCGAAACATTACATTATTTTTTGTTAGAGAATTAAAAAGACGAAATAATAATATATTATGTTTGCATCAATTTGACGTATAGTGTTTGTTTAAAAATTAGCAAAAGCAAATTATTATTATAGGATGGTGAACATGTCGATTTTATTGGATGAACACGGTTTATTTACTGCAATAAAACCCCTATTGTTCGAAAAAAAACTGCACAGGTATACATAATACATCGAATTTGAACGTACAGAGGAGTACAGTTTCGTGTGGTTTACAAACAAACGAATAATTAGATATGGGAATAAATTTGGAAGAAAAAAAAGTCAGCTTTTGTCTATTCAACTATTCGGACTGTTTTTGACCCGTGCAATATCGAAATCAGAGAGAATACGTTAAATGACTTATGCCATCACTGCAGCATATGCAAATTGCGTATCAATTTTTGAACCGATCTAACAAATATTGATACAAAATATGCGATTTTTTTAGCGATGGACTAATTATGCGGCTGAAATCGTCGATTTCGAATCAATGCGATTCGAAATACTAATTGATAAAGTTTGGATCGAACAAAAATTTGACCACGTATATCTAAACGAGATAAAAAAAAAGCTCTATGTCTCTGCACAAGGTAAGTATAAGTTGCTTGATAGTTGAACTGCGTGCGGCGAGCTTGAAAAAGCTTTTCGGGCATGCGCTACTCGAAGGTGTTTGCCCACGCGGCAGCCAGTCGGTCGCAGCCCGCCAAACTCCTTCTATCCAACTCCGGGACGCCCAGAAAGCGTGAAAGTTCCAATGCTTACGTCACCGCAAGCTCTTTTATCCGGTTGCATGTTCGTAACGATAATTATTATTTACATTGGGCGTTAAATATATAACCGGAAATAAAGGACGTCGTAAGAGCTGCGCATGTGAACCACAATATGTGACGTTGCATTTAGTTACCTACACGTATATATGTTTTAGCGGTTTTCAATTAATTAAACGCAGCTGCATCGGCGAATCTTTTTTTTTTCTTTTATTTTTTGAAAACTAATATAATAAATAAATACAAAAGAGAAAAAGTTATAATTAATAACGGGTTAATTCTTTAGTTAAAAATTTTACAAACGTGTGATACAATATTTTGAGCTTTTTTCTTCAATTTTCTATTTAATTCCAATTTTTTCTATGAGCATTTGAGAAATTTTCTTTTTTTCTTTCTTTCTTTCTTAACACTAACTTTTTAGTCGAGTATTATAACGGCCGAATAGCTGTGCTTATATATAGAGTGATAATTAAAAGCAAGAAATAAAATAAAATAAAATTGAATAAAATAAAAAAAAATGAATAATGAAAATTTGAAAATTTGAAAATGACATAGTGATAAAGGTTCCAGACAGTTGATAGTGGCGTTATAAGATTTTGGTAGGTGGATTAAGGGCGAAGGGCGAAGGGACAACAACTTCAAAGATTAATTCTAAACGATATTGTGCCCATCTAATTGGCGTTGTAAATAGGAATTATGAAAGGAGGTATAACAACTGGGATATACGTATTTACCTCGTATAAATGTAACTACGGATGACAACGTAATGCAATAAAGAGTTTCATTTCAAGACACGGCAAAGTCTTTAGTCAGTATCAAAATCTGGCCTAAGAAATAAGAATATAAGAAATGGGGAAATGTAGAGATTTATAAAAAAAATTAAACAAAAAGAAGCAATTTAGGATTCTTGATTAGACGAAAATCTCTGATATAGGAGATAAAATTTAAGAGAATAAGATTAAATTGAAATATTATAATTTAAAAGTATGTATATATTGGCAGATTATCGAGTCATGAATAAAAAATGATTTATGAACACGATACCGTAGTAATTCGCGTTGAAGTTTTACAAGAAAACATAAAAAATATACTTTGCTAATAACAACTAGGTATATTCGTGAAATTTCAATATTAATCATAAAGATAAAAAACAATGATGAATAATCAATATAAAATGAAGATAAATTAATATAGTCATGTAATAATTATAATGAAAGAAGAAAAAAATAAAATAATTTCTTTTGTTTTCAAACAAATAAAATAACTATAAAGTTAATCAATATGTAATCAGTTTTGGTTGAATTAAAGTTATTTTTGAATATTTAAAATTGGGGAATATACGCTGATAATAAATAAATAATTAATCATATAATTAATTATTAAATAAATAAATAAATAAATAAATAAATCATAAGCAATCATATTGTGGTGTTATGTATAACTATTATGTATAACTATATTTAGGGATTGTTACTAACGTATAATATAAGATGATGCAATTCCAGTGAATAGTTTCTCAATAAAAAGATATAATTTTAACTAAACTAATTAATGAAATAATTAATGAAAATCTAATCAAGCCAATGATTATAAATCTCTATTGTTAGTTTTAATCAGATAATTATAATCGTAACTATCACGAACGTCGGTGGTGAGCTAAAATAATAACTTGCGGTTCATATCTATATGAAAAAAAGAACAGAATCAACAAAATAAAGGTAATATTGTTTAATATTATAAATGTTATATTTTCAAATTATTTCAAAGAGACCTGTATCAGATTTTTAATTAATTTAAATTGAACTATACACCGCGATCGTTACAGCTATCCCGTTTCGCGATTTAAATCGGGCAACGATTTTGGCTGAACTTTAGCAGGGCGGAGTTGTAATAATTTATTCAAAATTACGAACGAGTGTGGTAATTATACGTCATCGTAAAACTAAGCCATTCCCATTGTTTTCAGCTTTGCACTAATTTCCTGATATTTATACTACATACCATATACGATTACACTTTACGGACGTGATGTATAACCGTTCTGTACTAGCCATACAGGCAACAATTTACTGGACGTTGGAATATATACGTTTTGAAAATTATTGTGCTACACCTAGTCAGATGTATAGGTGAAGTGAAGTGTTTTTGGAAATTGTTTTACGAACATTTTTCAATTCTATCAAAGTTATGGATTAATTAAAATGGAAAGGGTTCGACTTAGAATCTGAAAGATGGAAGGATGGATTAAAGAGAAATGGCAAATAGTGAAAGGTCGATAAATTTAAATGAGCAAAGAGTTGAGATATGAAAAATTAGCTTTTCGTTTAAATTCTGTTATTCTCAAACGGAAGAAATACACACGAGTGAATGTAAAATGAATGAATGTCAACAAGATGGTGGATCCCAATCGGACTGAGTAGACCTACAACGACCTAGCTTACTTTTTTTTTTTAGCTATTTTCTGCGCAGAGATTTCATATGGTCGAAAGCCCGCAAACAGTTGACGCCATTTGTGTCTGTGAAATAAAGCTCGAAACCGTTTCGTCTGTCTTTTATATTCACAATAGAAACAACTCCCTTGTCCGATGTCTGCTTTTTCACATGATTTTCAAAGTTCTTGTTAACGCCCGTTGTGAATATTTTTTTTCTTTCTTTTTTTCATCGCACCGAAACGTCGTCCCTCGGGATTTCGTATGAAGAGAAAATATAAGAATGACAATAATAATGGGCGAAAATTTCGTATGAAAATTTCCCTAAACTACGTAAATTTCTACGTTTCTTCTGATCGCATAGTAAATATTGATTCACAAAGTTTTTGTTTCTTCGTCATGCAGCTCCCTTATTTTTTTTATTTTTTTTCTTCTTCATCTTTCTTTCTTTCTTTCCTTCTTCTTCTTCTTCTTCTTTTTTTTCTACTTCTCTTCTATTAAATCGTAACCCGTCAACAAAGCAGAAGAAGCTTTCGTTCGAAGGCGCTTACAAACGTCTTGAGAAGCTTACAGAGATCTATATACCAAAACATGGGGAAAATTTTTCGGGATTTTAGGTCAAACAAGACTTTGTCTCTTGTCACTTAATCCCGCGGTTCATTCATCGTAGCTGCTGAAGCCGTTCTGTTTTTAAAAAATTTTCAATTTGAATTTATAATGAAAATTTCACC
Source organism: Tenthredo notha (assembly GCA_914767705.2). Classification (NCBI taxonomy): domain Eukaryota; kingdom Metazoa; phylum Arthropoda; class Insecta; order Hymenoptera; family Tenthredinidae; genus Tenthredo; species Tenthredo notha. Next base: position 17,154,203 of record OU611908.1, on the reverse strand, counting down.
ACGCCAATGCACCCTTTTACCCTTTCAATTCTTACCCTCGAACTTGCGCTCTTTTCAAAATAAAATTTGAATTACCACTCGTTTTCATAGACATTCGAAATCCAGGATTCCCATATTTGTTCGACATTTTTACCGATAATATAATTCAGGTTTTAATTGTTCGTTATGGCTTATCAGCCGGGTAGAATTACGGGTGATATTATTTTTAATTCCCAACCAATTTCCGAATTTAATTTCAAGCCGCAATGTCGCTTCGCTGAATGTTTACAATTTTAATAATCACCGGGATATATCCGGTTAAAAGACAATTACAACTTTGACGAAACGTCCTATTAACGTAGAGCCATTTAAATAATCCATTTTCCAGCTATCAAACTAACTATACAGTATAGTATTTTGTTTATAAATGAGTTTTCATTTTCTTAAAGAACAAAAGCTTTTTATCTTATAGATGAAATTAAATTCAATTAAATACCAAGTGATTTACAGTCGTATAACGATACAGATCTTTCATGGAGTTTATAATCACAAGAGTATATGTCGGAAATGAACGACAGCTTTGAATACTTTGATAATCTACAATTGAATGAAAATAGTAATTTTTCGATTCGGCTCAATGCATTCCAAAACTTTTTCATTGAATCGACAAAAAAAAAGAAAAAATCAAGACTTGATGGAAAAGATAGAGTTTCAAACTTCCAAGCAATTGGCAATGTGAAACCCTGTTTTGGTTCATTTCGGAAAATGGAAAAAAAAAAAAAAAACTGACGAAATATATGATACGGAATGTTTGAATTGAAAAAAAATAAAAAGACGACAAAACTTTCGAAGTATTCCATGGAAAAACGTGAAATATAGACCAATGGAAAGTCTAAAGTTTGTCTGCTAGTTTCATGGCTACGAGACGATTCAAAATCCAAAAATTGGGTAAAAATTTTATGGGGTACACGTCGCGAAAACTTGTCTTCGTTTATTTTCTGGCTTCCGTGAAGGGGGGCTTGTGCTTTATACGATGGTGCCACCGCGCGTTGTCGACTTTGAATAATTGAATTCACGTGGTGAAGTTGTCTTCCGCGTCTGCTGTAATTTAATAAAACGTTTTTTTTTTTACTATGCTTGCGTGTGTACGTATGTGCATGTGTGTCTGTGTGTGTGTGTGTGTGTCAATATCGGCTATTTTAAGCTCTGCAAAATTGCAGGACCTTGTGGAACCTTGGCAGTAGCGAAATTTTCATTCAGTATTAGCTGAACGATTACGAGCGAAAAAGCAATCGGTGCCAATTATCCGCGAATTGTTTCGGTGGGTAGACAAAATGAGATTAAAAATGAACATTTCAATCAATACTTGAATATTGAATTACCATTCTATACGCCATGTACGCGTCACGGGGTTTCTGTCGAGTCAAATTAAGCCCTGGATACTTTTTTATATTATGTTGTCTGCATCGGATCGACAGTTTTATATAGAAAATTTACAATAAATATAACAAATTATGAAATTATGCCTTGGAAATCATTTTTTTTTTTTTACGAATCAATGAGGCACGTTGTAAAGAAATATTCTATTCACTCATATAGCATCTACTTTATACAGCTGATTACTAGTATTCTAAGACTATATTATGGAATTATTTGAGATTTAATGGACTTCGTTTTGCACAGATTATTAATTGCACCGAAGAAAAAGTGTTTTTTGCTTCGTTCGTCGACATCATTTTATAATATTCCCTCCAAGTTTCAAAAAGTTACGATAAACGATCCGACCCGTACCCTGCGATCACCACTTTCGACGGTAGATTCAATCTATAAATGTCGAAGTCGATAAAATCTCAAATAATTTCTAATCATATCTAAACATACAAATAATGACCAGTGAGAAAACTGAACCAATGGAACATTTTCTTCAAAGCGTACCTCGTTTTTAACGATTATGAATAAATGAACTGTGTAAAAGGTCTCGAAAATCTTCAGGCTTGTAAAGCGTATTCATCAATCGATCAAATTATTTCTTAAACAGTTAAGTTTAGATTGTTGAATGTCTGGGATTTTCTGAGGTCAGAAGTAACCTTGACTGATCGATTATTCGTTTAACGACGTTTAAACGAAAAGAAATGAGCTTTGTTTCGTTGAAACAGATAAAGTAGGTACTGTGTGACATTTTAAGTCGTGTACGTCTTTCCGGCTGAGTTAACCCTCCGAATAACGTTTCCGTAAAGTAAAAATCAAATGACGTTTTTTTTTTTTTTTTTCTAACGGATGTAAAGGTGCTGAACCAAATACCAATTAGTTTTTCTTTTATCTCCTGTATAAGTACAGACATTATTATTTATACAAGTTCAATGTATTTTCTACCCTTGTATCATCATCGACTGGATCGATACAAGGGACGTCGAACCCCTGACTCGCATAGCCTGTGGCGAAAGTTGAAAGGCAAATATTCTGTGAAGAAATATTTTGCCAATCTATTGGGTATCGGTGGTAATTTATTATTGATCATAATTTGTAGAAAAAAAAAAAAAATTGTCAAAATTTCAAATGATTCTAGCTTTGATCTGGTACCAAACTCTAAAATTTACGTTCATTTTTTCAGAGCCTATTCAAAAGTTTAGTAATTTTCAAATACTTGTTTGCAGCTTATTTGAATGTTAAAATTTTAGCAAAGTTTGAATAGCCAGCTCTGAACTGAACGTGTATATTCGGTGTCAAAAAGCGAGACATATATTGGTGGTGTTGATATCAACATTAATTAAATGTGACGTATAAAGATGACATAACTCGATTTCAATTCAATCCCAAATTTTTAATGAAAACCAGCTTTACTACTATTTTTTTTTACTACGTACTATTATTTTCATTAATTATTGATTTTCACGTTCAAATGCGTGAACGAAATCTATTGGAAAGAAATATCTATAAAATTTTACTGTACATGGATGGAACTTATGTCACGAAAATTTTAGACACAGTTAATAACAAAATTTTTCAAGTTTCATCAATTTGTGTTTCATTCACGTGTATGTGAAATAATTAATTGACAATTAAACGTATTTAGACGCAGAGTACGACACAACTTCAGCTTTACGAATGCCACAATTAAATCCTTTTTTTCTAGTCGTAGAATTCTAAGAATAGAAAAATAATGAGGAAAATATACAAGCACTTATTTAATACCGTTTTCTACATGCCACTGCAACCCAGCACATAGCATTAGCCGTAATTTATAGGGAGTGTCTTTTCGGAATAAAGCTTTTCTAGTATCTCTTTATTTACTGAAAATTGCATTTTTACCCGCTTCGCACATTTTGAGACTGAAAAATGAATGAAATCATGTAGATTTTTGACATTATGATCTATAATTATGGAAATTTCCAGTGCAGATTCGGAAATCAATTAAATAAGAAAGTTAAGATATTCAGCAATGTATATACGCGCGTGTACACATATATATAGGTATATAATACATCGTAATATATACTTGGCAATATGAATACGTAAGACAAAGGATTTTTCGTTCCGTTCAGAGGCTCCCTCGCGATATAAGTACCGGGGCAAGTGTAAGTCGGACAAGAAGCATTTATAATAATGATAAGGAAGTGCGTTGTTTGTTCGTGGCTTTCATTCCCCTCATATTCATCTTCATCAGTCGAGTTTCATATTGCGTAGCTAACGCTGAGGTTCCTTGATGCTGTCATCTTTGATAATTAATAGTCGAATACTTATTGTTGCTTATAGTTACCCTAATTAAATCAGACAAAAGTTTAATAGAAAAAATCGTTTCCTCGCAAGTTATCGATCCATGTATCTTAGGGTGGTCCTTAATTCGGTCATATTCGAATTTCAGTGCTCTCATAGGTCAAAAAATGTAGTCAAAACTCCAGGATCTTATCTTAATTCTACACGGAAAAAAATGTTTACTGGGATACAACAATAATTCTGGTCATATTAGCTAGAATGTTTTGCTAGTATGGCCACAGCCAGAAATATAGCTGCAATACCTATATACGATTGCCATTTCAAAAATGTATTACTTGCAATGCCCATAATTTTCGATACCGTTACCATACGATCAGTCGTTTTAAAAATATTTTCTTCCAACTTCAGCAAGAAATCGCAACCAGAAATATATTGCTGTCCAACCATAGCAATTTTTTTCCGTGTAACTACTGCCCCGAAGCTTTTGAACTTTTCCATATGGAGACGTCCTGACGGCCCATGAAAGCATTGCAATTCAAAAATGATCAAATTGAAGGCCATCCAAATGTAGATAGGTATGCAATTTCGTTGCATAATCAAGCGCATTAATAGCCAATTTTGAATCAACCGAAGCTGCATAATTTTTGCCTCAAAATACACACATCGACTGGTTGGCAATATATTTGAAGCTCATCGGCTCAATGATGGTGTCGCATAATCATTTCATAATTATTTATTACATGCACATATGTGTACATATATAAATTTTGTTAATATAATATCTTTCTAACTTCAATTTATATCTAATTAAATAAAACGAATATAAAATGTATCCACTATCTTAATGTCTTTTTAAAATAATGTTCCCAGAGATTTTTAGCCGAAGGCTGTGTCGTTAAGAGAGTCTTTAAACCACGGACTTTGGTTAAACGATGTAAACTTTAAAATAACACGAAGTTTGAAAGAAAAAGAGTTGCAGGAGTTAATAATTATAGTCATCCTAGCTAGCGTACTGTTTAGTTTTATTTCTTTAAACTTTAATCTCAAGTAGTGGTTATGCTTGGTGGAAAAAGAAGATCCAATCGTTGATTAAAAAAAATTAATAAATAAAATCAGCGTTCGAAATTTCAACGTCTTCGAAGTCCTATGCTCGCCAAAGGATCTAGACGTCCCGATGTCCCGGCAAGCTGTCGTTACCTAACTAAATAAACGCTGTTTCATGAACTACCTAGATGGACCTTCACTGCTTCTTGAGATATCAAGTAACTCAAGACTTGAGCGTAGGCAGGATGTTCTCATACGTTAAATTGCTAATCAGGATATTTTTTTTTTGAATCTAAAATCTTGTCTAGCGCAGCCTCTCCTTCTTTCTTCAATTCATATCGATCTGATTTTAGAATTTTTAATAATTATTGCGTCGGAATTAATCATCCAGTATTAATAAATAAGAAAAAAAAAAAAAATTGGTTCAACCGGGCCTCAGAAATCAACCGTTGGTCATCAACTTCCGTAGTGTCCCTCATAATCCAGGACAATAAGAAATCGCGAGACTTAGAGAGAGTGGACAAAAGAACTCTTCGAGGGGATGAACAGACCAAGGTCTGAGAAAAAGTCTTGGAACGAGATGAATAGGGGTGAAATAATAATCGTCAAACCTGATATCGATGCTGAGATTTTTCAGCGGTAAAAATTGTGACTCCTTACGTTATCGAACTTTTGTAATTACGTAAAAATAAAAACCCAAACAATTAATCCGTTGGATAATCCCAATAGAAAAAAAATCAATCGATCATCGATTTCGCAGCTCAGTATTTTAATTCGCGAAATTTCTCGTGGTCTTTGCTATATGACTTTTTGCAATGAGCATATGCAAGAGACCGTTTTATGTGCAGATATAAATCACTAGTTGCAGGTAATTAGTGAAACGTTATTAGATTTTCGGGATTTCGCACAAGGTTCGGTTTAGCCTCTTGTTTCCCGTCTCTAGCTTCTCGATCCTCAGTTTTGCGTCTCGAACGCAGGAACACCGTTGATGACATTTTCACCGACGGGGACAAATTGCGAGTTCGAGTCGTCTGATATTAAGAGAAATACACGTCGTCATCTAGCAGCTAGCTGAAGCCTACCCTTTCAAATATCGAACACCATTTATACGAGGTGTGCGGGCTGGTATTCTCGTCGCAAAATTTAATAAGCCCGAAAACCACCGTCACTTCACGGGGTATCTCAAACTGTTCTACGAGTTGCCGGAAACTAATTAGTCGCCCGAAAACAACGGGCAATCAATCTGGCCGTGTTAATTACTATTCGAACCAAACCGATTGAAATTCTTATTAACTTTCGATCAAATATCAGATAAGAGTAACTGGAACCAAAATTTTTTTTTCTTCAACGATTCTATAAAAATCGCAAACTGTATCTGATTATTATAGGTTTAATTATATCATCAAGGATTCATTATGGGTAGTTAATAGCTTGAAACTTTTGACATTTATTTTTATATAATACCAAGTTCACAGAATTAAATTTCCCGAGAATTTAAATTGGTCAAAAAATTCAGAACCATCGATTAAGGTAGTTGTTCACGTACAGTCCCACCAAACGTGGGTTTCAGACAAGATTTTGAATACTTCTCGATGGGGAAAAAATCTGAAAAAAATCGAGCATGTAGGAGATCCTCGGGAGAATAATTTTGCATAATAATAATTCAAAAAAGTTAATAACAAATTGATGGAAAAAAAAACTGTTCAAGAAATTAGCGGTGACCCAACTTTTTTTTCAGGTGAAAATGATTTGTCAATTTTACTGAATACGTATGAATTTTTTGAAAATTTTGGTGATATTTTTGAAAATTGAGGTTTTTCATACCTGACAAATTTCAATTTTCAAAAATATCACCAAAATTCTCAAAAAATTCATACGTATTCAGTAAAATTGACAAATCATTTTCACCTGAAAAAAAAGTTGGGTCACCGCTAATTTCTTGAACAGTTTTTTTTTCCATCAATTTGTTATTAACTTTTTTGAATTATTATTATGCAAAATCATTCTCCCGAGGATCTCCTACATGCTCGATTTTTTCAGATTTTTTCCCCATCGAGAAGTATTCAAAATCTTGTCTGAAACCCACGTTTGGTGGGACTGTACGTGAACAACTACCTTAAATGACTGTTAAACTACTTTAAGGATTAAATGCTTCAAATTTTGCGCCCCTATTTGATTAGAAACTTATCGAAATATTCGGAAAATTTGAATCAAATTCCCATTTTCAATAGGAAGATACACTTACTTTGAATCGATTGCTTTGTTTTAGCCATTTTTGTGTTACCTTGGTTATTTTGATTGTTTATTATTAGTGTGAAAATGACGTTCGTCCCTTGATAGAACTGGGGCGGTTTTGCAACCTGCGAAGCGTCCCGCCGGTAGATAACGTCGACGGATTATAACCGTCGTAACAATATGTGTACATAGAATTCTGTCGGATATAGTGGCGGGTATTATATTGTCTAAAGTTCTCGAACGGGATGTATGTACATATATCTATTGTATGTTACGATATATTCTTGTATATTATATATATATATATATATATATTATGTAGCACGTATGCTCGGTTAACGTGTGAAAGATCAAAGGTATACGTGCGTCAAGGTGCCGAACGCAATAAAGCCCCTCGACTTCCCTTGAATTTTGGGTAAATTTGTGAAATTAATACCCGATAACATTTCTAATATCACTAAGCACCTACCTACGTAAAGTAGCAGTATATAAGGCAGAGGGGCGTAGTTTTAGATTAGTTTAGAAACTATTCAGGAGATTAATGCCAGCAGTTGTAGGCAGGGGTGGATTGGGTAGCAGAAAAGGGTAGACGGTAGATGGAAAAGGGAAAGTGAACTGAAGCCAGAAGTCCAATAAGGGAAAGTTTTATTAAAACCAAAACAACGTTTTTTTATTTATTTATTTTTTATAATATCAATAACTTGACAATCGTCGTTTATTTTCCATCAATGTGACACATATTTCACCCCATTGTCATTTGGGGTAAGAAAAAAGTCCATTAGAAATCGTTTTATTTTGTATCAAAGTAGATACGGAAATTTCAGTTCTTATTCTTGAAACACCAGCTTATGTCGGAGTGTATATTTCCTAAGATGGTAAAAATAAAAAGGCCAATTTTATTCGCGATATAAATATACCTATATATATTCTTTGGAGCAATTTCTTGGTCCATCCATAGCACCGGTGACCTACTGTTAAATCCCGGCAAGGTATCGGGTTTGCATTAAGGTTTTCGTAGTCGATTCTAAAAGTAAGGGTAAAAGTTCGCTACTTTTGCTAATATATGTCGCCAGCTTTTGGACGGTCACTCACGGTCGAACATTTTATATCACTTCTTTTTTTCAAGAGAAATTCCAGTTTGTACCCTTGCCGCTTATACGACCCTCTCACAACGAGACTCGTATATTTGGGTAAAGGGTTCGGATGGTTAGAGGATACACGGGATCTAATACAGGACCAAATGCCCTTTTAGTCATGGTATAAAACTATAAAGTATACTTTTCACACTCGACTCTAAAGTCTAGACACTAAGAATCGATTCTATTCTGACCTTTGACGAAATTCTGACAGGATAATGAACAAGCTTTTGATTTCATAAAAAAGAAATTTCCTGTATAATAATTTACACACACTGTTTTTTTTTTTTTTTTTCTATCTTCAAATTCTGATGAATGCGAATGAAATGATGGGCGTTTTTATTTTTTTTTTATTTTACCCGGAAACTGAAAGCAGAAAAGGTGGGTATTTCTAAAGGTCGTTATTCATTCGAGAAGAAAGATGGTCAGAAGTTTGATAATGCGAAGGGTTTTCAACGCTTGAAATGATTGCAGTTACGGTTCTTTGCAATTTTTCATTCGGTGCCCCTTCCGGCTACATATCGTGATACTCATAAATCGAATCCCACTAACTCAAGGGCTGTGTTATCAACCGAAACATTTTGGGCCACTTAACACTAGCTAAAAGTCAATTAACCAAACTGCTCATTTGCTGTGTGTAAAATTATACATAAAATTTGATAAATTTCCAAATTTATTCTTACGGTAATTTCTACCTGTAAATAAAGCCACATTTTTATGTTTCATATCGTAACTTGGATATAATATTGAAGGCCTTTGAGTCTAGAATCCTGGGATGATGGGTAGTCCAATAAATATCTTTGCGTCTAGTGCAGACAATGCACATCGAATATACAACGAAGAAATTCTTTCGTTCGACTATTCTTATCTTATATTCCATTACCTATATCACTTGACTTAAAACCTTATATTTTCCTAGCTGAAAATATCCTACGTTATTTTCAACGCTGCAATACCTTCGATTCAAATTCTTCGATTTAGATTTAAATTATTTTTACTATTTTTCCTCAACTATATGTATGTGCAATATGCATATACTTGGCTTTGGATAAAGTGGATTTCAACTACACATTGACGATGAAAACTGGTCGTAAAGACGTATATGTGCTCCTTTCATATTCATAAATTGGAACACTTTTTCAGGACTATTTCTCTCGCAGGATTTCGTACTGATAAAAACTCTAGTTCAAATCTCTCTCTCTCCTTCTCGCTCAGAATTTTAAACTGAAGTGTAGTTTTAATTAATAAATTTCTTTTTTTCTCTAACTTTCATATTCAGAAGCTTCTACTAAACAGCAAGAATTCGTTGAGTGCTCCTTTGATGGTTACTGGCTTCAATCTCGAAAGCAATGCGCTCAGCGTTAGTCCAAGCGTAAAATAAATATCTTGGCTTGCTCGTTGAGTCAAGCGGTTAGAGATAAGAGCTGGAAAGCGTAGAGGTAGAGTTAATGACGAGAGTTGAATTCCTTCAGCAGGATTCTCTAGAAGGAAATGCACATCCGACGCGTTTGGAGATTCTCTTTCTTTCTCATCCTTACCAAATGGAATAGCCGAGGATTTTGTGCACCCTTACTTTTCGAGGACTTTTAGCTATCACACCAGGGTGCCTTTTCGAATCCTTGGGTTACGAGGTCATTCCACGATCCGATTGCATCAAATCTTTGTCCGATTCTACAAAAGAATTCTTCGGAACGTCGAATCTTTTGATGGCCAGTTTCAAGTCGATCATCTCAACTACTTTGAGACTTTGGAAACGAGAAAAAAAAAAAAAGAATTAAAGAAAGATCTCGGAGAAAAGAATCCTTATACAAATTTGGGCAACGGATTTTAGGAATTAAAAAATATCTTTTTCATTTGTCAGACTTAAAGACAAAATTTTAAGTCCATTTTTTCACTTATTTGATAGAGTATTTTTCTCTGATGAAATTTCGATCTTCCTTTTCTGAATAAAATGAAATACTAGTAAGCCGGCGTGGGACGAAAACGGAAACGAAAACGAGGATTCTTGAATAGAATTTACAATCCGTTGTGTCGATGCAACCGCAACCTCTCCTTTTTTTTTTCGCACCTTTATAGGAAACCACGAGGAAAGTTGGCGAGGAAAGAGGAAACACCAATATCGTATAGCGGAAGTCGGGAGAACGAACCTTTCTACACGAATACATTGGAACGTCCGTTGGGTACAATTTACGAAGCGTTTCCAGAATAAGAATCCCTGTTTTCACGGTGCGCCCCTATACCTTCAATATGTACTGACTGGTATTTCCTGAGCAGTTTTCGAATCTTATAAATCTCTTAACAGATAATAAAACTAAATAAAATAAGGGGATAAAAATGACTTCGAAATGCATACCCACTCAATTCAGCCCCAGTAGGTACGTCATACATTTTTTATTTCAATTTTTGATTCTAACAAAATGAAAAACACCCCAAACCTTTCTATTATCTGATGAATAAATTTTCATTTTATTTGAATAATTGATATAAACGCTATGCTTATTACGCTTGATTTGTCTCTGCGTATAAGTTGATCGTCTTTTGGTTCATTGAACAAAATTAAACTTCCCTTTGAGCATTCAAAGAAAATACCTTAACGGGATTAGTTGAATTTAGGTGAAAAGGTTTTACGAATTAAGTATATTTCGTTTGATCAGATTATTTGTTGAATTGTTCAAATAGACCAGCAATCATTATTACACCCTGCAATTACACCCTGCAATTTTTATTATTTCACACATTATAAACTCGCGAAAAATTTTCCACACGTTTATTCAATTCACTAATAATTTCGATCGTTCGAAATTTCGAAATTTTCCGTACGAACTAAAAAATCTGACACATCCTGGAACGACGATCTATTGGCTTGGCAGACCATCAATTTTTGTCACAGGATACGAAATGGTAGTAAAACTTTCCCAAAGGGATGAAAATGATCGAAACGCCTACAGCCCAAGTCGCTCGTTCCCAAAGGACCGCGTGCTACAAAAGGTAAAAACGAAGAATAGTACACTTACTTTGGTATTTTTTTTGATAACATTCTCTCTCTCTCTTTTTCTCTCTAGAGAGATAGACTTCTCCCTCATTCATCTAATTGTAGTTATGTTCATCCTCCATCAGTCATGTCGTCGAGCCAAAAGTTATATGATAAAAAAATAAAATCAACAGAAAATTGGTAAAGTTTGATTTACCCAACATATGGTCCTCGAACTTTCATCCCTCAAGATTCGGTAGCCTTTCATCGTTTCATCCATGAAATAAGGGATGCTTTCAGAAGGGGGAAGAAAAGTAATGTGGGGATATCGATCTTGGAGAAAACTCCATAATCGGGGGAATATCAATGTCACATGGTATACAAAGAGAACAGCTCCATACATATATTATATATCAGGGTGGTCCAAAATAAAAACTGACAATTTTTTTTCTTCCAATCTCGCATGGAAATATGTTAGTTTTATATGTTGTTTTGATGTATATTTTAAATAAGAAACTTCGACCCCGCTGGTAATGGCAAATATGAACCAAAAAATAAAATATAAAAAAATTTCTGAGCCACGGATAATTAAAAAAAAAATTATTCGAAACATGGATTGAGGGGGCGTAAGAATGAAATGTAGAAAAAAGTCGAAATAAGAAGCACCCTGAGCATATATATACCTATATGTATCTGTGTGTGGGCGGAATACACGTATTCGTATACCTGACTAACTTAAGTTACCGCAAGATGTAAATTTAATTACCTTTGCCCGGTTACCACCGCCCTTAACCAAAGAGGCGCGGGGGCGTATGAATCTAAAAATAGGATTCGTTAACAGGTGGCTGCTTCAGTCACGCGTAACTTATCAGATCCAGACGAACTTTCGCGTAACGAACTAACAAACCTACCAGACCGTGGCTCTGGCCATGGCCCTTCGTATTATACTAGGTAATACAAAGTAATATGGTGCGTGACGGGAACATCGCACCTTACGCGCCTAAGCAACGCAACGAGACCCTAAAACCTAAACTCAAACGATAAACTTAGGAATGGCATATTCTTCGCTATCCTAAATTACTGCCAAACCAATTCAGCCGCATTACAAATTTTTAACATAAACTATCTTGCATGTGGCTTTCGGCAGTTTATTACCATCGCAAAAAAAAAAAGTCTAACTGTCATTTCATTAACATCAGTATAGCGCGTATGCTTCATGATATTTATTTTATATAAATGCACGGAAGTTTCCGGTAAGTAGGTACTAGATTTTTTTTTTTTTTTTCATTCTGAATATAATAGTAAAACGAGGTGTTCGCGTGGATCTGATAATGTGTCGTGAGTTCTGGTAATATAGTTAGCACGATACGGTTTTAGTATGGTTTATTTTATACACAATTCCCACGAAGATTATTCATTTCGTGAAAAATAAAGAAATTCTGTTTTTTTTTTTCTCAATACCCAAGCACGAAGTATATGGATGGGGAATAAAATTGAAAAGTGTGAATATTCAAAAGAAATAAATACTCTCACGCACGGTACACTCTTTTCATTTTTGGTATGGTCGACAATTTATTTAACATGGTATGAAAAATCCCTTGACATATAAATATATATACATGTATGTATATACACCTACGGGGTACGAGGGTTTAGAAGCTCGTTGAACCGCAAGGGTGGTAAACGAGAGAGAAGATTTTATCACCTGGCGAAATTGATCCTCCGCAATTCTAATTATGAAGGGTGTATACAGTGTACAGTTTACATTAAGCAGATTACAGACCCTAATTCCTATATCCGGTAATTTGAACGTTAGCGACCGCAACAGGATGCGAAAATTCGTAACGATTCACCCTTTAATGTTAGAGGTACGACGTTCGTACCTAACGAAAATTATTTATACTCCCTCGAATAAATCCCCCTCCTCTGTTCTTTATCAGGACTTGGTAGGGTAGGTTTGGGTATATCTACCCAAAAAAAAAAAAAAAAAAGTACCGTATCTCGTTTAAATTCAATCCTAATTTTTCAACGCGCGTTCAACGCCGACTACCTCTCGAATGAACTAATGTAGGGAAGCGGCGCTTCGCTTGTCTCACTTTACTTTGGAAAATAATTTTCTCTACCAAATCCACGCGCGGTCTTCTCCGTTGAAGTTTAAATATCTCTTACCCCGCAAACCCCTTTCTTCACCACTTTTATAAACTCCTTTTTCCCCCCCTAATTTCGTATTCATTAAAACCACAGCCATGAGAACAGGTCCTCGCGCTATATAAATACTACTGGTAACATTTTGCTTTGTTTTACTAGAAAATATATATAGATATGTAATCTAACATCAGTTAAAAAATGTCGGAAACTAGCCAATCTCTTTTGCGACTATAAAATACTCTGTAACTTAACTTGCAACGTATATTTTAAGCCCCTTTATCGTCGTAGCTAGGTACCTGTACCTAGTTTTCTCATATTTATATTTATATTCATCGATCGATTCTGATCTTGCAGATAATAACCAAAGCTGAAGCCTATGTACACGAGCTTTTTCTTCCCTTTGGTTCCACGTTTTTTGTCTTTTTTGCTTCTCTACATGATTTTGAAGGAAAAAAGGAGACAGATGAATCAGGTACAACTTTATACCGGTCATAATCGAACACGCTGTACAAGTGTACATATATATACATAGATGGATATATTCTAAAATAAACACATACGAACACCAACCACCATTCCACATATTATGTGGTAGGTATATCCTATCACTATACAGTTGACCACGTTCGCGTTAACCCAATTACACGAAAACGGGGTTGGTGGTAGCTGACGAGGATGTAACCTTGGTTGTCACCACCTACACCTTGCTTTGCGTCAAGGTGAGGCCTTTGCTTTGTATGCCCTGTATTGTTGTATAGATATACATAGAAACCTATATATATCTAGTACGATGTGAATACACGTGTCTAGGGGTGGTTTTCACCTACAATACGTCGCGACGGTTTGGCTAGGCTCGTTGTTGGTCCAAATATTTGTTTTAGGTTCAACTCCCGGAAGGGAAACTGCAAACATGGTAGCGCTTTCAGCTGCTGGTCACGGATGATTGTAGATTGTTGATCGTTGGTAGAAGGCAAATCAGTATTGAAGATGCAAAGGCTATTCTATTACGCGACAATTTAAATATCCAAAGATATTCTATTCTTCGAATGGTTCCAAACCCAAAGCTTTGTGCTTTGCAGACTCTTATATCCCTTTGCGGATCTTAAAGATATACGAAAATAGAATCTTGCCGGATAAAACGCGACTGGAATACTGATTGTTGGATAGAACTTGGGGAATCAAGAAAGCAACAGGTTCAACTGTTGGCTAAAGTTTACACGTTCTATGGTTAAACCGCTTCGATGATTGAATTCAACATTTTTTCAATTTTTAATCCCATAATATCAGCAAAGCTTGTCTTTTCAATAAGACCAGCCCTTACTTCAGAACTAGGAAAGCTCGAAAGCAAGAAATTGGTAGTGTTTCACTTTTCAAAGCTCATTCCAGATGTTCCGTATCAAAAATCTGAAGGGTTGCTTTTCGTGGTTTATTTTATTTATTTTTATTAATTTAGTGAAATATTGACACCTTCTGATTTTGTCTTATATACCCATATCAACGAGACAGCGATGGCTGGTCAGGTTTCTATCGATCAGCTTGACCAGCGTTTCCCCTTATTCCGAAACTAATTACCCCGTAGGTCGCCAAAGGAACTCGAAGAATGATTAACGACATGTGCCTGGTAGCACGTGAATAGGTCTTGTGGCTGCCTTAACCTTATCCATTAGTTTCATGCCCAGAAGCTCTTCAAGCTTTCACGTTCGAAGACAGGATAAGAGTGGAGAAAGGTGTGATGGAAAATAAAATGAGATAAAATAAAATAAAATAAAATAAAATAAAACAAAATAAAATAAAGTCGCTTTCTACTTACCTCCACTTATTCACACGCTCAAGATATATTAGGTACGGATCCAGAGCCCAAGCACAGTCTAGACTCCAGATCTCCTCTTCACTGGGAACTGGATTTCTACCTTTAGAGGTAGAAAAGCATGAGACTCCTATAGTTTAGTTGAAGATTTTTCCTCCGCTGTATCAACATTTTTGTGCATTTCTACTTCGCGCATCGTTGCATAAAGGAAAGGCAGACGGTGCTTTTTCATAATTTATTCGTTTCCCTTGTTTCTCTTTAAAAATATGAAAAATGAAATTTTGTTTATTACTCCGTGAAGCCCTAGTAATCGAATAAAAAAATGGATCGATCCTTTCACCCTGAGGTATTTTTTACGTCATGTTTTAATACGTTTTATACTTTTTTTTTTTTTTTATTTTTTTTTTGAGAGGCTTAATCTCGTTTGTTCTGGTGTTCAGTATTCATTGAGTAGGGAAATATGCATTGCGGTTTTGGTACAGCCAGAGCACATGGTATAAACCAGATGAGGTAGTTTGACAAACTTCCGAATATACGTATATATAGAAACTGCATAATTATTTAGTCACGAGTGTATTTCGTTTGATGATAAATTGGTCGGAGAGATATATAGAGAGTTTGACTAGAGAGAGATTCTGCAGTAGAGATTCTAGCTGAAGTTCTGGCTTGTTTCCAGGGTTTCTCAAAGCCCGCCCGCTAACCGCAGGCATTCATATTCATCGTGGCCATAGTAATTGTTACGAATTACCTGCGAGATTTGGCTTCTGTCAGCTTGCTACCGATCTGGCTGTGGAAGTCAGTAACTTCTATACGCCGATGTTCGGCATATATCCGGTCGTTTATCATTGTTTTATCCTTTCCTAAACGAGGCGATTTTGCGAAGGACTGCGAAAGACCGGGGACTTTATTTGTGAAAAAATTCAGGATGTGAAATTGAATATCAATACGTTTTAAACGAACAAGTGGGATCGAGTAATCTGGGCAAAATTTTGTTTATTCTATAATTTAGCGATTTTACATAATCCCAATAATATTTTAGAATTTATCGAAGAATAAAAGATTCGTATGGTTTGGGTTTGTAATTTGAGTGAATTGTTTTCGTTTTATGTTTACCTTTTGTCTCGTTATGAATAAATTAGTTAGCTGCAGCGTTGGTCAGAAATTTTGAGTAATTGTTTAATTGGTGAATGTGAGTTCTGTAATTTTTAATGAATTTTTATTCTAAAGTCTAGTTAGATTCAAGCCCAGTAAAAATTTGAAAAGTTACTACCCCTGTTTTCACCTCAAACTCACATCTCGGCCGCATTTCTCATCCCTTTCCCATTTATTCTCGTTTTTCGTTCGGCGGTTTTTCATTCGTTAATTCTTCCGTGTCAGCAGGACTCGCGGAAAGAGGTGGGATCGGGCACTCGCTCCGGTAGTGTGGAAAACGATGTATGAATTTTTTTTACCTCCGGATATTAATTGCCGGTCGTCGTTTTACTTTCGCATATGTACCCGTATGTATGTATGTATGTATGCATGTATGTATACGTAACTGCGTACCATGTCCATACATACAAATATTATATGAACCGAATTCTTGACCACAGATTTATTATAACTTTACCGTGCTCCCTGTCGTACTGACATATTCTTCATCATCTGAAAGACTTTTTATTTCTTTATTAACTGATACAAAAACATTTTGAGTTTTCAAAAGTAACGAAATTCAAAGGAGATATTCTGGTATTCTGATATTCTGACAATCCAAATTGCATAGAAAAAGTTAGACTATATATTCACATGCTCCAGGTATTACAAATTGAAATTAATTTTTGGGTTCCGTAGTCCGTTTTGAAGCTCCGTTCATATATTATATCAGTTTTTCTTAAAATATACAAAATACGTATGGGCTAGCAACTGCATTTCTGGATTCCTTCCAACGAAATGAAAAACAGAGCATTATAAAAAGCAGAAAAAAGTTTACTTGAATAAATATAATAAATCGAGTTACAAGGGATGAAATATTACTCAATATTTTTAAAACTTCTCAGAAAATAATCTTTTCGTATTACGTTTATTATCTATGTGGACTGCAGTGAACAGGATCCGGATACATTAACTACACTGGTATACTATATCTCGCGGTAGAAAATTTTCGAGTATGAATCTACCCACACATAGGTACAATCAGGGATTTATAATACAGACTGAAAAATTTAGCGGAATATTCATCTCATTACCTCGATTAGAGAAAATAGAACTTTCACCATCCGATTGTGTTCGACATCGAATTTACTTCCTATCGTTCGTTACGTTTCTATGTAAGTTTCGGGATCGTAGCAAGAACTTGTCGATTATACCGAGCTCAAGTTGCTAGTCAAGCGAGTTGGAGGTACGAGGGTTGTCCAGCTGATAAGGAGCTTATGTCTGGGTGCCATAGTGTACAAGGATACCAAGGACTAGCCCTGGCTATGTTGTCGCCTCGAGGTAAATCCCGCCTATTCGTTACTGTGATAAAAAGGAGAAGACTTGGTGAACAATTTGCTTCAAAAATAAAAATGAAAATAAAAAATAAAACTTTTCGCCTCAATCCGTGTTAAATTTTTCTTATTTCCATTCGCGCAATGCTCAGTTTTTTTTACTCGTCTGATCTGCAGGTTTGGTAAAGCTAAAGATAATGAAGCTAGTTTTTATTCGCTACATTTTTTACTCATTGATTGAAAATCACTTAATTATCCTGTTATAATTCTTCGAAGAAACTCCATTCTTGGGTTAATCAATCTATTTTCCGAGTTTTTGTGAAAGCTTGAAATTACTTATCGAGGTTTTCAGATTCTTGTGTGGAGTAATGGTGATGAATGATAATCTATTTTTGCTCCGATTTTTTGCTTCTATCAATTGTATAGGAATTAATTATACATTTTGAAAATCTTATAGGAATTGAATATCGGATTTCGAGTTTCGAGTTTATGGGAGATTCAATTTTGCAGCGTTTGTACTCTCCTCACCTAAAGATAGGGTGGAATATCGATAGGCCAATGATTAATACGATGGGTGCTTCATCCCTATTAGTACCTGCCAAATCCAAAAAGTAAACGAAGGAATAATACTTTCTTTCATTTTCTCAACAAGATCATTAATCATGAAACTTCAACCATCGAGGAGTGGTTTACTAAACCACATTAATTAATACAAGTCCATCAAACGTCACTTTCCACCCTCATGACAAACCCTATCATAAAAATTTCTCACAAGATAGCTAGGTAGTGCTCGAAATTATTCTTTTGACAAAATCGGGTTAAACCGGATCTGACCAAGCTCACTAATTTCGTCAATTCATTTCTGAATCTATCCTATTACTCTTTCAATATGATCAAAAAATTAACTCAGTACGTCGTTTGGCATTTTTTAATTAAGAAATCTGAATACACATCATGAACTTGATTTAGCGACGATGACATGCAACAAAGTTCCAAATTGCTGAGAGGCATTATTGTAGCTGTGAAAGGTCGGTGATCAAAGTTATCGAAAAACAAATCTACATTCATTTTCATTCACCAAAAATCCGGCAGGCAAATTAGAGAATAACCTTTTACGCATATTTGAAAGGACTAACGTAAGCGGAAGTGAGGAACGATTACCTTCGTGCCGACGTAGTAGCTGCTGATTCTACCGATTTCATTTGAAAAGGGTTGTTGGTTTGTCTGAATCGCTCGTTTGCTCTGAATTATTTGTTGCCTGAGTAAAATTGAACCTGCGGTGAATGGTGAATTCAGTCTTTATCAAAATTTCACGAAACGTTACGTTTCTGTGTTTTATTAGAATATATTGTTTCGCGATTAGAATGAAATATCGTGGTTAGTATGCAAAGGAATATCACACACCCTATAGTACGTATAGGAAAATAAAATATTCCCCATTAATATCTCCGATATAATGAAATCTCGATAGCTTGTCGTTTATTATAATTTAATGGGAAAACTTTGCATATTATCGAAATAAAAGTTTGATTCGATGGAATAATGAATTGGTGATCGATAACAAGGCTAAACCCTATATCGCGCGATGCTTTGGGGAATTAAAGTAACGATCAAAGTGTCCTTTTTTCTTTTTTTGTTTTTTTTTTCGTTTCAGCCGAAGCTCAATCGATATTGCGACCCTGAATAAAAATGCGTAAAAATAAATGAGAAACAGTGAGTTTTTCAAGAATTCAGGAAAGACGAAAAACTTAAGTAATTACCTTGGTATAGACATCATCATCACATTTATATTATCAGTAAATTCAAAAGAATTGATGTCAAAAGGCTGGAATGAAAAAAAAAAAAAAAAAGGAAATTCTAGTGGCCATGAAAATTCTCAAGGTCTATCGACTCGACCTAAGTACTGACTATGGAATTCGAGACTATATCTTTGCTTCCTGCAATTGACGATTTGGAAGAAATGGGCCGTATCGCTTATCGAAATAGAACTGCGGTATCGACAACTCTGGTAATAAAATACCGCAGGGTGAAAAGGCATTTCATTGATTGATTCGTTGAAATTCCGACTATTGACGGAAAAGCTTCTCAATGAATTTCATGATATCAGATTTACGATTTCTTAGTATATTCTTTTTGTCGACTATGTAAGTCGAGACACTAATTGTGTAGTTTCATCGCAATTCTATTATCATTTACACGAGTAATAAAATCAGTCGTAAAACAAGGGTAGAAAAACTAGTAGATGGGGGAATGTGTCAAGAGGGAAGAAGATTGAGTGATTCTGTTAATCCGTTCGAGACTTGATTTTTGGTAATTAAACGCTTTCGATCCCACTGCATTCAATTCACTAGCGAAGGGTTTTATTTTATACACTTCGATTGCGAATCGCCTGTTTCAACTACCCCGTATAATTAATCTTCGTTTGACATCAAAAATCCGAAAACATGCCACTTCATTCGTAAAACACGTTCAAAAGCTCACACTTGCTTTTCTGATTTATAAATTGATTTTTTTTATTTTTATTTTATTTTTAATTGAATCGCTATAATTAACGCAATTATATCGAATTTCAACGACTTGCCATAAGTCACTTGAATCAAACTTGATCGGCCTTATGAACGGCAATTGTGAAAAATAAAAGAAATCAACATAAATTGCTATCTGAGAAGACTGTTTTTTTTTTTTTTTTTAATACCTGAGCTTTTTCTCGTGAGTCTGTGCTTCTCTGAAAATGTTCTCCTTGGAAGAATTGAATTTTTTATTTTTTTATTTTATTTTTATCCTTGCATTAAAATTTTTCATCAGCGTCTAACTTTGTTTTGTACTTTTGAAATTTTTAGGCCACCCACAATCAACTTTTCTGATAAGTTGTCACGCAGACATCTCCTCCCGTCTCTTGAATTTAGTCTTTCCCCAGTTTCAACGGGCAATCTTTAACAAAAATCTCAAAAGCACAATGAAAATTCTTAACGTAGTTATTACATTCATACTCATGGACTTCTTTTTCTTTAAAAACCGTGGGTTTCTATCCTTCTGAACGGAATAACAAACTTCATCTACTCTTCGCCAATTCAGAATTTTACAATTTAAACTCGACTATGATATAATTTATTGTTATATCATCTGCCGAGTGGTTTTCATCCTGTGACCAAACCGTAGCTTCGTAATCGCAGTACTGTATTGCTTTTTGGGAACATAAATTTATTATTTTTAACAAAATTATATTACTATCGTTAACAATATTCGCTTATCTGGATTCCCTGCAGGTTTTTTTTATACTCTCATCGCCATCCCATAGCTGGCAACTGATTTTTCCTTAAGATTAATAAAAAGGGTGCAGATCCCATCTCCGAGTGATTAAATTTTCCATCAGAGATACAAAGATTTGTCTATAATAACGAAATAACAATAGAAAAATATGCTAAGAGCGTTCAAGTCCCCCTGGGGTAGGCTTCCATGGGACAGAATGTGAATTAAATTACTTGACTCTATCGATCGTTTTGTAGGGTAGAAACAACTAGCTTTAAAGCAGGGGTGGTGAGATTTGGTTGTAAAGGGGTGTGTTTATGCAACGCAATGTCAACTGCAGTCCTTGCTTCGGTGCTAGAGACGAGCCCTATAATCAAACCGTTCGATACCCAACAGGATATACATGCTTAGCTCGAGAAACAGCAAATACGAGTATCACTGAACCGGATGAAATGGTTCAAAGGCTTTATCGCGATGAATATACGAATTGCGATAATTGCGGGAATGTTAGCCCTCTTTTTTTTTTTTTTTAAATGTTATGATTGGGGGTGAAATTTGATCAAAAATTTCCTCTCTCATTTGGAATAATGAAATCAAATTGCTTGAAAAAAAAAAAAAAACCGCTTCAAGGCAGAATATTTAGTGAATTAGGTAAATCGTTAATTGGTCAGTTTCTCGTACCGAGGAAAGATTCAAAAGCGAATTATCGTGACTAAGGTTTTGCGAAACCTTGAAGGTAACCAATTTGGCGAAAGTCAAGATAGTTGGCTTGAGTCGAGACGCTATTTCTTGGTAATCCTATGGCTATGTGTTACTGGACCGGGCTACGGGTGCTCTCCGGGAGTCTGATTGTGAGAAATACTGTCAAGCCGTAAGGCAAGCTTAGTGAATTCCTTCTTCGAGAGGAAAAGTCAAGATCAAAAAATACCAAGGGCCAATAAATAAAACGTTTCTTCATCAATGTTTCAAAGTCCATCCGTGGCACGATTTTTAATCAGTATCTAATTATAACAATCTTCCAATTGTTATACCTTCCGTTCTATTTGAAAATCGCTAGACATTTAAATTCCTGTCTTTTAAAGCCTGAAATTTTCATCCCTTGTAACGTTTCAGTGATTTTCCTTGATGATAAAGCGGAGATGCTGCTTGATGATTTGACTAACTAACTAATATGAACTATTTGATAAAAGAAAAAAAAAAAAAAATGTTAGTTCAGCTAGTTTTTTCGGGTATTAGCGTAACTTTTGTCGAAGCGTCAAAAACGATGGATATAGTCCGGCGTATAGACTGGCACAGTTCGGCCTTCGTTATTACAGTAGCCAACTGACTCCCCTACACCATCCCTCTGGGGTGACGTGGGTATGGCTTCGGGCTTCAATCCGCTTTGACCAGGCAGCGGTAAATATTCGCCCAGATCACGGATGAGAGCTCGAACCACCATCCCCCAGCCCCCTTTCAACTGCCGACAAACTACCCCAACTAACTCTCTCGTATATACCCTGGCTGTCTTCGTATCTCTTTTTCTTTCTATAAGCGCATTCTGGAATCTGAATTTTTTTTTACGATCGCTTTTCTGTTTGGTTTTATCTTTAAAAAATTTACTTATCAGCTAACGAATGGATTTTTGTCTGATGAATAGACAGATGAAATGGGATAATTATTTATTACTTTATTATAGTGGCTGGTAACTCTGTTTAAATATTTCAGTATTTCGAATAGATATAGTTGAGGAATTGTATGAATTATGAAAAATAAAAAAATAAAAATTTCTCCTGTTTTTATCTGTTCATAAATAATTTACGACCCTTCGCGTGTATCACGTCAAAATATATTCCTACCAGGATTGTATGGACAGACAAGAACCGAGTATATACATAAATATAATAGATTCGTTGAAAACATGTTGTAAGGTAGAACAAAAAATGTGAATCTTTTTAGGGTGACAACCTAGTGGTTGACGAAAAAACTTTATAGCCTAATATCGAGGAAACTGTTTACTACGTGTAGAAATTTGAAGTGTACATCAATTTTTTACCGTCTGTATAGCGAGCTGTGTTGCTACTCTTTAGAAAAATTTATCACTTTCGAGGAAACTAAGTAAGGAATAAATTTTTGGCCGTCAATAATTTTTCGAGTTTCTTTGTTTATCATGTTGAACAATTCGATTCAATTTATGCCTTAACTGAGAAGATTTTACGGATGTTGAATGGTGAGGATTTGTTCCGGATGAATAATGTAAGACCGAAATATGCGCAACCAACTGTTACGATTTTTCTTTTCATTTTTTTGTCCGGAAAAAGTTGCGTTCCCTCTTGTTGCCTTTTCAGTTATTTGCCTGCCTCAAATAAATTTATACACTCGATTGTGTACGTATAAAAGTATACAGGCATGTGGGTGTTATCCATTTCTGTACGTATACGTATGTGCAGGGTACACGTTTTGTCGTCGGTACCTGAATCTGCTGTTTGAATTCAATACACAGTTCGCAACTTCGAGGGCCGTGTATATTTAACACGATGCGACACGCGAATAACGGGAACGCGAATTCTACCCAGGCTGTATATTATATTCACCAGCCTATACAAAGGGTCATAATTATGCGAAATTGAAGCTCTACAATTTTGACGAACCGCCGAGTGTGCATCAGAGATAAAATTAACAACAATGGCAGACATTCGCGTACTGGATTCAACCCTATAGGCTTCAAATTTTCATGTAGTTTCGATCTTTCAAAATATAAATATTTTATTTTATTTTATTTTGTTGGGCCCACCATTTGATTATGTATATCTAATACGGTGATAGAAAAGACTAGGTCGCGTTTTTGAAGTTACGAAATATGAATAATACTTGTGCGCGAAAAGTTTCCTGGTGTTCAAAATTACTTCACCAAGTACCTACAGAAATTTTCACCACTTGAAGTATCTTCCAGTTTTGACAATGAGAAAGTTAGAATCGTGCCAAATGCTCTGTACAGACTCGAGAGCTCGTTCTCCTTCGTTACGAATTAGCTAGGTTCGGGAGGGGAATTAGATTTACACTTTCCACGGTGAAATTCTGGAAAATCGCGTCATGAGATTTAGACCCTTTCTCTTCACCCCCTTTGTGAGTAAAATTAGGAAACTAAAATTAGAACCGCTGACCCCCTCTGCCATATCAAACCAATTTATAACCGCTTGGGTCGGCCTTGTGGCCTTCGGATTTTCTTCAACCCTTTTGCGTAATTATCAGCAAAAATATTTGCAACGGGTAGTACGGCTTGTACGTGAGCTGGAAGGGTTGTGCTGGATATAATGGTCTCATCCAGATATGTTATACATTATATGTATTATAGGTATGCGGATACATTATTCATACAATAATTTCTATGGTGATACAAAAGGTTTACAAATTTGACATGTCATAAACTGTTAATAATTATGGTATTTTACTGTCGTATGCAAAATACATACATGTGTAAATTATACCATCATTTAATGGGTGGAACTGGCACGCCGTTCTTACAATGCCTTGAATGTAGTGGTTACCAATTACCATTGAAGTTTTGACAAACCAGGACTAATTTGTCAAAATTTCAATGGGATAACTTTCAATATTTCCCAGAAATAGGAAAGGGGTGTGTAATTAGATTTCGCTAATTGAGATTGCGATTCCAATGTTCAGAATATGAGTTTGAGTTTAAAACGAAACTTGAATGCACAGAGCGAACGTATATCAGCACAATGTGAAAAAGTTTTTATTTTTTGTTCTACATCATTTCAAACTGAATCGTTCGAATTGGGGTATTCTCTATTCGAATAAATTCTGACTCTTTATAGGAATGGGAAAACAACAAAAATCTCAATTTAGCACAACCGAGATGAATCCACCTTTCTAGTCTAGAGGCTAGACTAATTGAAATTTACAAATGAGCTATCGATTATAATCCTCCGTTCAATGAGTGAGGCATTTCGCAGGATCTGTGAATAAATTAACTTTTTTTTTTTTAATTGGTTCAATCGGTCGACATATTAATTCAAGGAATAAATCGAATGAATTTTAAATATACTTTTTTTTCTCTGTTACAGATGAATCGTATTTTTCGTTACGGCCATACCAACGATGGATGAAAAGTGATGCGAATATGACAAAGTGGGGTAATATTTTATGCCCTTATTGACAGGAAGGTTGTATAAGGCTATGAAAAATTTCTAACATATGATGTAAATTTTCGATATATTGGGTTTGAAAATAACATAACGTAATTCAGTGAACCGGTAACCTGCTGCGACAACTATAAATATATATAAAAAATGAACGAGTTCTTTTCGACGGAGTGAGGAAACTGTGATTAATAATCATCAAATACAGGACATAAATTCGTACTAAACAAATGACCAATTATCGGATGAACGCTAAGGCGATAACTCAATATTAAGCAGTGTTGAAAAAGCACGACAAACTTGGTGCTTCTAGAGAAATACAGGGGGAATTAGAAGGGTGTAAAGCTTTGGCTTAAAACTCGCTTAATGGTAATACATTTCTCGTAAATCATAACGTGCGTGTAAATCATTTTAATCTGTATTAAGCGTAATGAAAAGTGTTGATTAACTACCAAAATTCAAAATAATCCATAGCCCGTGGATTGAAAATAAATGGATAATAAAACGGAGGGTTATACGATAATTCACAAACCTTAACGTTTCGTATTATGAAAATAATTTTCGAAATTGATGCTATTACGCTACGGGTAGTTTTAAATAAACAAGCAGAAAAATTTTTCACCCTATTAATTCGCCTGAGGGGGGTGGGGGGTGGGGGGGGGAGGTTGCGAAAAATATTATCCAAGGAATATACATATATTTCCTAATTTGTCGCAAAAAAGAAATTCGAAGGCGTGAAGTGTCGAAAGGTGTTTCAATCGACAACTGAGATTCCCCATGAGCTATGGTTTCGATGAAATGCAAGAAGGATCACGACGCAAGGTGTATCAGTCATTAAGTGGTTTTAAATTCTGATTAAAACTTGTGTGAAAGAGATCGCGCGCGAAATAGCGCGTATTCTTGTTGTTAAGGATGACAAGATATACAAAACGGGTAAAAAGACGGAGGATCGTAACTCCGAATTGTACCTGATAGCAAAGAATAGGAAGAAGAGAATTTGTATTCCCATAAGTGTCAAGTACAAGATGAATGAAAGCGACATATACCTTCTAGGGTCGGAAGATGGTGAAATAGGTAGTAGTGCAACAGACATAAACAAAACATACTACAACATATCTTATCCTGTAAACACTACCTACAACGATCTTTGGAACTTGGCATCAGACAGAGCAGGACTTGCCATAGTTTTGTTCATGTTCTCAGTGGCTACAGTCTTTGGGAATATGCTAGTAATCCTTGCGGTTGTCAGGGAGAGATATCTTCACACGGCCACAAACTACTTCGTTACTTCACTGGCGTTTGCGGATTGTCTTGTCGGTTTAGTCGTAATGCCATTCAGTGCTATATACGAGGTATTAGAAAATAAATGGCTATTTACAACTGACTGGTGCGACGTATGGAGATCTTTGGATGTCCTTTTCTCAACTGCGTCAATCCTTAATCTTTGTGTAATAAGTTTGGATAGATATTGGGCAATCACAGATCCGTTTACGTATCCGACAAGAATGAGCAGAAAAAGAGCAGCCATATTGATCGCAATCGTATGGATTTGTTCAAGCGCTATATCCTTTCCTGCTATAGCGTGGTGGAGGGCTGTCCGTACGGAAAAAGTTCCGGAAGACAAGTGTCCTTTCACGGAACATTTGGGTTATCTAATATTCTCTTCAACCATATCGTTTTACCTACCGTTATTCGTTATGGTATTTACATACTACAGGATATATCGTGCCGCTGTTATACAAACAAGAAGTTTAAAACTTGGCACAAAACAGGTAATGATGGCATCCGGTGAACTTGAACTTACTTTAAGGATACACAGGGGTGGTGCCACAAATGCAGACGCACGTCATTTGTTTCGCACAGCTTCAAGTACCCCTGAGGATCTTCAGGATCTTGAAGAGCCTCTTACTGCATTGCATAATAATGGTCTTACCAGGTTACCCTCAACGAGGATTAACAACAAACAACATCTTGGCAAAAATTTTTCGCTATCAAGAAAGCTGGCTAAATTTGCCAAGGAAAAAAAGGCTGCTAAGACATTGGGTATTGTGATGGGTGTGTTTATAGTGTGTTGGCTACCATTTTTCGTTGTGAACTTGTGGTCAGGATTTTGTTCGAGGTGTATCTGGCAGGAAGAAATCGTTTCGGCAGCTGTAACGTGGCTTGGCTGGATTAACAGCGGTATGAATCCTGTCATATACGCATGCTGGAGCCGCGACTTCCGGAGGTGAGTCTTTTACCAATTTTATTTTATCCTAAGCCGTATTGAATGAATGAATGAATGAACGGTTCCAGAAACGACGCTGAAATTATTTGGCATCTTTATCTTTTTGTTTCTCTTTTTTTTTTTTTTTTTATTTTCGTCACATTTTTTCCATCTTTATGTATTATATTGTATTCGCGTTGCCTTCGAGCATTTCGCCTCTCGACACAAAGCGGAGATTTTTTTTTTTTTCGTCTCCATTATGCGTCGAGTGGGTGGAGGAGATTTATACAGGAATTTAGAAATATGAATATACAGTCATTGACGTCACACGAGAGTGAAGTGAGCTGAAGTGAAAAGCAAAGAGATAGAAACGTGTGAATCTTTGTGCAATATAGGAATTCCAACGTCTTTTCAATTCGTAAAAAAAATAAAGAACCTTTTTGGCGAGACGTCGTTAGTTTGTTTCGTTACGTTACGTGGCCAAAGCTTAACGCTAGGCTATGTGTTCGATAAAAAATACAGACCCTGACAAAGAATAACAATGAAGGAAATCTTGTTTCAAGGGATGAACCGAAATCGTAGTTGCGACGTCTAACCAGGGGATCTCACACGGTGAAAATATAAATATGACGTGATTAATAAGAAGAGTGTGTTTCAGGACATTACCGATTAGTTGGAATGAAATTTTCCTAGTTATAAAAAGCACCTATGAATTATGTAAATTCTACTTTGATCTCAGACAAACTATAAAAATTTTCAAATCTGATAGGATCCACTTTTACCTGGCAGACACCGGACTCTGATTCTTTGAATCTGTGAGATGGTCTGAACGTGTCAGTCTTTTGCCAGAGATTTCGGTTTGAATAATTTCGACCTATGGACCGTAAAGTTGACTTTACATAATGTGATTTTTAAAGAATTCCAGGGACTGTGTTCAATCTGTTTTTCTCCGTTTCGGTCTTGATCTAATATTCAGGTGTCAAAGATTGATGATTTGAATTCATCTCCGCGAGTCTTGTTCATTTTCGTTAACATTATCTTCAAATAACGTTTCTCATATCTGAGGCGAATCTTTGTTCATCCTCACGAACTGCATCAAAGAAATTCTTCAAATTTTCTTCTACTCTCTCGTTTCTTTTCCCGAATTTCAATTAGCAGCATTCAAGTTACCCGGCGAATTTTATTACTCTTTTATCAGACGGAGAATAACATTTTTTGTTTCGTTTTTTTTTTTTTTTTTTTTGTTATGCGGATGCACACGTTTGATTTTAGCGCATCGCGAATTAACCATCACCTGACTTACTAGACTCTCTGTCAGATAACCTGTAATATAGGAACTTTTTACGCCAAGCTCGCGTTTGTGCTCTCGGCCAAAGAGGCAGAAGATTCAGTCGGCTGTAAACTTCGTGTTATATCTACCCTCTGAATCCCTTGAATCCCTGGCTACTGGTTACGCCATTTCCCATCTTCGTATAGTCGCGATCACTCCCGTGTGGACTCCCGCAGATTCGTTGGTGGGACTTTTTCAGTAGTGAGTTCTCGAGAATAAGATGTAAAATAAAGAAAGAAGAAAAAGAAGAAGAAGAAGAAGAAGAAGCAGAGGGAAACAGAAAAAATTTAAAAAAAAAAGAAAATGAAAAACGAAAAGACAAGACGAATGTAAAAGGCAAACAGTCGGAGACGATTTCACCCCTCGACTCAAACACAGACATTTTTTCTCAGTAAAAGTTTTAAATTTTCAAATCACACTCCGATGCGTCAACCATACGTCGCTGTAAAGTCAAGAAAGAAAAAAAATTACATAATACGATCTGCGTCAGTCATATCGACAGACGACGGATCGTAGGACACATCTATGGAATGTAGATTTCTATTATGAGAAAGAAACGTCGAGGATTGAAAAAAGAGCTGCTACAAGATTCGTTAGATTATTGCCTATAAGTAACTTTGAAATTTGTGATAGAAATTGATCGAAAAGTTTAGTCGTCACTGGTATATGAACTGAAAATTGCAAAATTTCTCTTTTTCTTATTAGAAAAGTGTTCTCGAATATCTTTCTCTGGATTTCTACTTCTTTTCGTACCACGTAATTCTGTAAAGCCAAGCTCAGAGTTTGAGACACCGTTGGTATATCTTGGTAAGGCGAGGGTTAACCCCGCTCCATTTCTGAAGTCCTTGAGCGCAAATTTCTCGAAAATACAATTTTCTACTACGTCAAAATGAGCCTGGGATTATAATGTCGAGTTGAATGGCGGATGGGTGAGTGTAGGCTGACAGAGAATGTAAGGGATGAGTTGATGGTGGCAATTCTAGCAACTTGTTAAGCAGGGCTATTCGTATGCTGGCCCTTGTCCTCGATTCATTTCATCTCTTTTTCTCTCATCTCTCTCTCTCTCTCTCTCTCTCTCACAATCCCCCGTCTCTTTCTAACTGAACCCTACGCTCATCGCTAACTCTTCTTCTACACCATAAGCGTTTGTTCTTATCCTAGTCTTCTCCGACGTCACGCACGAAGGTCGGCAAGAACATATCGCGAAAGGACTATTATGCGGCTGGCCAGTATCCAGAAACATCCGAGTCGCAACAAACCGACTTCGCATATCTTTTCGAACCTTTTTCTACCCCCAAATG
This sequence comes from Tenthredo notha, assembly GCA_914767705.2. Lineage (NCBI taxonomy): Eukaryota > Metazoa > Arthropoda > Insecta > Hymenoptera > Tenthredinidae > Tenthredo > Tenthredo notha. Next base: position 17,124,476 of record OU611908.1, on the reverse strand, counting down.
CTTTGTCTTGTTCCTCTTGTTTTTCTTCTCACGGAATATAGGATCATTTTTCGTACCAAAAAATATCCTGTATTCGCAGTGCTTCAGGATATTACAACTTTCATCCACTGATTTTCGAACCAAACTACATTTCTAAATACTGAAATATCAACGGACCATATCACGCGTATGATTAAACTTCTAATTTAGTTTATGATACACAGTTATAGACCGGAAATATGTTTTCCAACTAGTTTCTATACTCGCCATAGAAATCCCTAAGCCTGTACTGTGGCACACATTTGCGAGTCTCTTTGCGGCTTGATGACAGAGATTGAGGACCAGCAGGTGGGTCAAGAAGATTTTCTAAAGCATACAAAATCGTCCAGAGTTTATAGTTCATAAATTCATTCGACGATTCATCATTTGTAAATTTATTCGACAGTTGAGTAAAAAATTTACATTTGAACAAAATAATTCGAATGATGTTAGTATATTCGTCCCGAAAGTATCCTGACGCGATAAATTATCGTAATGTAGTACAATTGAAAAAGGAAGAAATTCATCAGCCAATATTGAAATCCATTTCTCGTTTATAAGCTATCGGATCTTTCAACTGTAAGTTATAATGCCGGTGATGCATTTCGCGATAGTTGCACCTTCTAAGCCATAATTACTTGTACGTGATGCGCACCAGTGTGACGAGAATCTCTTGTCCAACGACAATTACTTCTGCTCCAAGGACGATAATTTCGTTCGCTAATCTCTACCACGTGGTAGACGCCGAGTAGACGGGGTCCAGCGGCGCCGTAATCCTCGTTGGCGTCGTCCTTCCTTTCTGTAATTATAAGAATTAAAAGCAAACTGTCTTCTACCGCACGTCGAATACCTTGGTATCTAATAATGCGAAGATTGTAATACGAACCTCGATTCCTGAGCCTGTTAGGATGAAACTCGAAATCCGATCCGGCAGGAAACCCAATTAGAGTTTTACACCGGTAATTCGGGTCACCTATAGAGCTGATAAATGATAAGGAATCGACACTTATATACGTCATTCAATTTCTCACCATCAATTCGTGTTCTTATATAGAATTTTGCAAACCTTGATAGAAATCTGATCCAGTTATAAGAGAAAAAAGAAAAAAAATGGGGAAAAAATAAAATGAAAGAAAAACCAGACGCCCTAAATTATTAATGCTTCCGAGGTAAAAGAAAATCATTTCCTTCTACCGCGGTCCGTAAATTGTGGCGGCCACTATCCTTTAGGGAGCCTTTAACTCTCGTTGGAAATATCTAACGAGGCTTAGCATATACGATGATCATTATAACGGTGGCGGGGTGTGATATAATAAATATGTATACGTGCAATAAATATTGCGAGGGTGTTTGCCGCGGATTATTTCCTACACCCTTGGCGGTTCGGATTGCTTGAGGATGCGGTAATCGATGATTTTTAAAGAAATTTCAATCAGTATATATCCGAGAGACGGTGAACGTAATATGAGTTTTTGCGAATTATAAGTGGACTGCAGTCATTTGAATAGTGTGAAAAAAATCGGTCTCGCAGTTTTTAACGGCGTGCGAATGTCTCTCGAATTTGCAGCGGTGTATTTCCTTGAAATTCGATTACTAAATGAGTAAAAACGGCGCACAAACGGCCCATAAAACTTTGAGTAATGCTATAAACCGTAATGACCGAGTCTCGGAGGGTAGGTACGGTACCGTACGGTCCTTTTTTTTTTTAGCCAGTTTTATCCTATTGTCTTTTTAAATATTTCATTTCTTATATCACGAGAGTAGCTGGGTTGCCCCCGTGAGTTCAGCTGAATTCTAAAGGTTAAAGTATAGCCGAAAAATAAATTCCAAGTTTGTTCAAGTACAGAACAAACACAGGGGCCAGTCGCCTTCACCTTCGCCTTCGCCTACGCCTTCGCCTTCAGGCTAGTGTAACAAAACGAGGATATAAATTTCCCCAAGTCACGCATAGCAAAATGACCCACGGAACAGAAAGCATGTGGATAGCCTCAGCGAGGCTATGTACCCCGAGGTTCTCCAAGGGGGAAATACTGGAAGGTTGCCGAGGATTGAGGGTGGAAACGAAGAGATGGAAGATGAAGAGAATGGGGGCACCGGACCACCCCAGACTAGCACGCTCAACGTAACGACCGTTTTTCTTTTGGTATTTGCCGTTTTATGGTTCGTAAAACCAGAGACATGGTTTTTGCATCTTATTCCAGTCCTTGACTACGTCAAACCTTGAAACCAGGTTCCCTCTCACCAGCTATTTCGTGTATCCCATACGCTCGCATATATTGTATTCACTGATCCGAAAGTGGACGGGGTGCTACACATGCCTTGTGCAGGATGGCTGTTCTGATTTGAATTTTATATTTCCAACCTGTCGTGTACGTCCCCCAAACGTATATATTTTCTGTGCTTGTTCTGTTGCGTTTTGTTGTGTTGTGTTCTGTTGTGTGACAAGGCAGTAGAGTAATGTTTTATAACTCGTTTGTGGTCGAGAAGTCAGGTATAACGTTTGCAAAACGATTTTTAACGTGACTCTCTTTCCCTATACAAGGCATATCCTGTATACTTTGACTTTTTATTTCACGTCACGTCAAATTCAGCTTAAGGGTATAGGTACACATCTATAAAGCTTAAAAAATCTTCCTCACGGACGAGTTTTGATTTTATTTTATTATCATTACATTTTCGCTTTCGCTTATATATTCTCAATTCTACTTTTACTGTTTTTTTTTTCTTTTCTTTCTTTCTTTCTTCTTCTTCTTTCCTTTCGATTTTTTTCTTTTCACACCTTGCATTAGTTAAACTCATAGCGATGAAGCGGAGAGACGCGTCTTGGATAGGGTGATGTACTGGAGGAGGCCGAAACCCTCGACGGAAATTAAATTTGCACACAAACCATTCCCCTCAATCACGAAATTTCAAGAAGCCAAGCAATTCTCAGGGGAGTTATGCGGACGACCAATCACCGGGGTATTTACATTCAATCAATAAACCGTATTTATTTGCAAATAAACTGTCAATCATCGATAAAACTCTAATTCGAAGCCAGAACGACGAAGAGATTGACGATGGATGTGAAGGGGATTAAAGCTTTCCTGACCTTCACAAATATACGCAAATTCATCTCATCCATTAAAATCAATGATTAGCTAATGCAAATTTCCCCTTTCGAACTCGATCTCCCTTTATTGACATATCTTGATTGTTAATTCTACCCTGAGATTCGGTATATCTCATTGATTTGATCCCCAATTTCAGCCAAATACGTGATTCAAATATTATTTTTTCTGAATCAACCAAAGGCCTAATAATCTCATAAAATTCCTAGCTAATCGCTGTTAGACCTCCAGGAAAAAGAAAAAAAAAGAAAGATAAATATGTTTCTTTCTCTGAAATTTCTCTGAAATAAACTATGCTGTAGAGGCGAGGATTCGGCTCGACAAACGTATTCTTTACACTCGAGTAACCTACCAATGATTCTCTAATGGTTTATTCATTCGTACAATTGAACAAACATCCGTGGTACCGGTAATTGGTATTCTTGACGTTTGCCACGAGATCAAATGATACATGAGAATTGCGTCTATGAATCAGAGCCTCGAGTTTATTTTACAATTGAATAATAGTGTAAAAACGATCTCGTCCACGCAATTGGCTTCTGCAAGCGCAAATCTCATACTATAAGTTAAATTGAGTAACTACGTTCACTACCGCTAATACTTTAACTGCTAAGGAAAAGGTCACGCGTCAGGTGTTACGGGTCGGTGAACTATGCCGGGAAAACCTGCTAGTAAATCGGATAAAAATAACTAAAGTCCAAATACGTGTGACCCGTGCAGCTTTGACTTTTCCCCCCTTTAAGGAGGGAGAAAAACAAGCTGGGGACTACAAAAATAGGGTGAATTTGATTCACGCATGATTTCCGGCTTCGTTTTATATCCATTGATCATAGAAACAATAAGAATAATTGAATGGGGGTGAAAAGAGACTGAAAAAAATTTTACTGCAGGACATTTTCTTTTCTTCACCTTTCCTGTTTTGGCAAGTATGAAATTGCCAAAATCTGAGAAGAGAGGAGAGACATTTACAAAACGGTGGAAACAATTTGAGAAAATGTATTGTTTTTTGAAAATGATATCTAGATAGACATACGGCGTCGTAAAGTAGGAGAGGGGGGGGGGGGGGGGGGGGGGGGGGGAGAAAAAATTTCTCCATATCCTCGTGAAAGTTAACGACGGTCACGAGAAAAAATAATCGCACGGCAAACCGATAAGGAAAATAGCAAAAGATAGGAGACACGGGTAGGCAGAGATTGGTTTTCAGAGAATGGAAATATACGAAGGGTGACTTTTCGCTCGTTGGATGGTTCGCGCGGTTCGTTGAACATTTGCATAACTGTTGTCGCGTACGTAAGGCCTAAAAACCGGTCCTCAACAAAACCCTCTTCGACCTTTGGTATATCTTATAGAAACTCAAGTACCACATAATATAAAGTATAGAATATTTATTCCGCCCTGAATAATGTTTTATTTATACCTATCTTTTCCTTTTCTATTATCCTTAATCTTCCTATTCGCTTTGTAACCCTCTCTCCCTTGCTCCCCTCTTCTTCCATCTCTCTTCTTATTGTTGTTAGATCATTTCAACCTTAACCTTATCGCATGGGAAATCGACCACAGCAGTCCACTGACTTGATAAAATTTAAAGGTCCTTCAACAACGTTCAATTCTGAGTTAACTTGGGCGTAAAGAAAAAGAGAGAAAAAAAATTAAAAATAAAAAAAATTAAACAAAACGTGTCGAAAATTATATCTGCGGAACCCAGCTAGCGCCTAGTAGTTTTATGCGATTTAATCATAATCGCGTTTCTTATAGTATCCATTAAAATTTTCAAGTCCTTAGGGATTATACGGACCGTAAAACATCTCGTTCCTACTACGTCATCGCTTCAATCCGAGTTCTATAATAAAAATGATTATAGTCAGGCAGATTATTAGAGTCTGTAGAAAGTATTTCAGGGGGATGAAAAAATTCAGTATATAATTCGCGCACGCATTGAACGATCAGATGATATGAAGGCAAATTTCAGATAAACTAATACATAGAAAAGTTTACGTTATAGTTTCACGTTAAAGACACATAAGTTTCATATTTTTCCATCGTTTAGGTTTCGAGATGTACAAAGTACGAATTGCCGTACATAAATACGTACAATTAATATTAATCTCATTGCTTCCGGTTGTGGATACGATAAGACGATAAATCGAAAACGATAGAAGAAACGGAAGCGATATACGTTCTTTCGACGAATACCTACCCTCATACAGACAAAGAGAAAACCCATAGGGAAGACAAGTTTGTGGCGAATGGAAAAAAAAAAGAGATATTTCAGTACTTCACGAAATACCTTCGGGGATGGACTCAAGTCTGTAGATACATCAACCAGGTCACATATCACATCACATCAAGTTATGGTAGCTAGGTGCAGCGTGCCAAGAGAAGATTGAGGTTTAAGATTAGCTATACCTATATCTTGAGAGATGATGTTTTTATCTCATTTTTCGAGGCGTTCGAGCGTGTCTCATTCGTCGAAAGTTCTAACTTTCTATTTACTTTGCTCAAAACTTACATAAAACAATCTCAGACAGTCGGGTCATGTACATATACTATACTATATGTATGTATGTATCCACAATACTTAGTTTGTCTAGATATACGTATAGCCTTATCTTTATATATGCATCTGTTCTACATTCGACGTATGTATCCCACCAAGACAATTTGTCACCATTTATAATAATTGGCGTTCAAATATTTAGCGAATATCGCATCTTGATTGATCGTCAGATATAATTATCGGCATCTTAACACGTATTTATAAGTGTATCACGAAATAAAAAAAAATAAAAAAATTGATTATCGTAATAAAAATGTAGGAGTAGAAGAAATTTCGTTGCGATATAGTGAGGTGTATTACGCGTGTGTATATAGTCGTAACTTCTTTTTCTTCTTTTACTTCTTCTTCTTCTTCTTCTGGTGTTGGAAGACTGGTATTCCAGATGTCCGTAGAAATAATGGGAACGAACGAATGTCAAGAAAGTAAGAGAAAAAAAAATAAAAAAAATACAAAAAAAAGTGATGAAATACTGGGGTTTTTTTTTTTTTTTTTGGCAAGCGAGAGAGGTCCAATTGTCCGACTATTGCTCGACGTGTTGTAATATCGATAACTTTCGATATATTTTTGCGAAGCCCCCGGCATAGCAATATCTATAGACGAGTAGGTATAAGGGACGAATGTCGTTCGCTCGTTTCGTCCAAGATATTGCCCGTTGTCTCTATCATTTGCGAAGTGAGGCTGGTCAACTGGACTTTTCCAAAGCTTTGGTATATAGGTATATATATATATATATATACGAATAGCCAAGAGAAACGATAAACGAGACGGAGTTTAGAAACGTGAAAAGAAATTCTGCCTTGCGAAAAGCTGCAGCTTGTACCGTTTTTCTCACATCAAGAAATAGAACACATTTTTCTGCAGGTGAAAATCTGATCGTAGCTACTGTAGATCATTCGATTAATTGTATTGTCATTAGGAAGAAATTGAACGACTAAAAATAGTTATCCATAAAAGCATTGAGTCTCAGAAATCTGACGTACAAAAAATAGTCTATCATGAAGGACTTGACGAGGGTAGTTTCGGGTCTTGGATGAAACCGTATTGTACGAGAGTGAGGGTTGCGGTATACCAATGAAATACGTTATTTATCCTTTACTTGGTATTATGGTTATTTACCACAATTGAAATAGTTCTGAAATAGGGAATGCAGGCTGCTTTAGGTTTCCGAAATTCTCTTATCACATAGGTTTTTTTGCCTCATCATCGCTCGAGCGAGAAATAATCTCAACGACAAGCAAGACGTACCTACAAGATCCTTGGAATTAACAGAAAAAAACTGATTCCATGTTTTGTCGAATTTTCACAAAAAAAAAAAAAAACGAGAAAAAAAAAAATCCCAGCTAAACTTATCTAACATTTTGAGATATTTTTTCGATGTGTGAGTCTAATTCGTGGAGTTGACTGAAAGGATGCAGGGTGAGTAATCCTACGGCTGTTGGAGCGAGAGTGGCACTAGTTAGTCAACCATGACGAGTAAAGATACGAGGGTCGTACTGAAGCACCTTGCTGGTGAAGGAAAGAGGCGAAGAGCCAACGGGGGTAAAGAGGCAAAGAGGCAAAAAAGTAAAAAGGCAAAAAGGCAAAAAGGTGTCGTACGCGCGGCGCCTCCAGATAGAAGTGAGTTATGTGCGACGTTAGTCACGTAGATGCTGGGTCTAACGTATAAATATATACGTACGTAGTTACGTACACATCTATGACATATAAAAGACACATTTTAATTGACCTAGACGTAGGTAACGCGTGCTTGCGAAAAAAAACGTAATGGTATTTGATAAAAAAATTTAAAAAAAATCGCAAATCGTGTAAAAACTTTGAATTCGCACCCGGGCTGTTACAGAGCTAATCGTTGAGGCGCCCTCACACAGGAATGTTAAATGTTTATAGCTTTTTTTTTTGTTCTTTAGGGTGACTGAGTTTGGGCGAGGTGACTTGCGGTTTCTACCTAATCGATGTTGAAAAAGTGTTAATAGTTTAGGAAAGTCGCGAAAGCCCAGACTCATGTAGGAGATATATAGGTATACAGCCTCGTGACGAAGCAAATGATACAACCCACTGTTTAGAATGAATTTCATTACTTCTGTTCAATTCCCATGAGCGACGAATTGTCACGGAAAAAAATTTTTACGCACCCCGTTCGTTGATTATCTCAAACCGCGGTAGTTGCGGAGAAAATTAACTGCGGAAGGAGTCGAAAAGCAATTCAGAGATTAAATTATACAGAAAGTAATCCCGTTTTTCTCAGACATCTTTTTTTATTCATTTTTTTTCATTTTTATCATTTAGACCCAACCTGGGACTGAAAACTTTATACTCGAAAGTAATTTTCACCTGGTGAGAAAAGAAAAGTTCAATCGACTCAACGTTTGATATACCTATAGCTATACTTTCATACCACAGTCATGAAGACTATACTTTATACGGCTATATATCTTTTCCATCGTTTCGGTTTATAGAAATAAACCTTGAATACGAATCCTTTACCGAGTCGTAAAAAGTTTTGACAATAAATAAAGACCCACATTTATGGAACCTCACTCGAATATTTTCGGATCAATTTCTACGGAAGTGGACACTCGAGCAGAAAACGAGTATATGCATAAAATGACTACCGAATTTTCAACCCCTAAAACCCCATGTCAAGTGCCAAAGTCTAAGATGAGACGTACTAACAGAAATCGAAAAAGAAATGTTATAGCGTGAAAAGTTTTCTGAAAATTTTTACGATCTGACTGAAATTTTGAATACGACGAATACCTATACGATGTAGTTTATATTTCATCGTAATCGTGGCTTATCGCGACCAACTACTTGTATCCTATGAACTTCGCTATATAGTACACGCTTCGCATAAATTAAGCTTAATTAATGATGCACCAACTTGAGACCGTTTTTGTTCGCATAATGTGATACTCGTGTACTTCGTGGCCAACGACGATGAATTTTCGAGGAAACAATGGAAACACTTCTCTTAGTAGATTAGCCACACAGTTTCAAAGATGATTATCTACGATCTATATACATATTCCATTATACGTATATATAGATATATAAAATAAAGTGTGCAAGGATTTACCACCAAGCTCAAAGAATACGATTTTTTCGATTTGATCGCTCTCCTTTCGAAAGGAAAAAAATTTCTACTTTTTGCAACTGGTCCATCTTCGTCGACTTCACCCTCGATCTATACAGTTTCGGTTGAATTTCTTCTCACGAAGATATCTGATTCCTGATACATACTTTTGGCTTTTCAGTGATTTATTTATTTATTTTTATTTTTCCATAGAATATACATATATATTTCCATTGATACTTCTCTCCTGTATAGTGCCTGAGGAGATCTGTCCCCAAGCTCAATGAACGCCTATTATATTCTATACGCTGCTGTGCTTTATAACCGCAGTTTGGAGCTTTAGGATCTCGACCAGCCTTTGTTGAGTATTTTATGCCAATTATACGGTACCCTGGAGTTACGAGTATGATTTATGATTTGTAAACGTCGGCTATCGGTCTTCACCCGCAACTGTCAGGAAGTTACTAAATTTACACGGAATACAAATTTCACCAACGAAGTATTAATTAATCAGCATTTATTTACTTATAGTCGTATAAAGATGACGGGAAAATTCGACCTTTTTTTTTTGTTCATATAGTTTTTGAAATCCATGGTTCTGATTTTCATAAAAAACAAAGAAAAAAATATACCAACAATCTTATCGTCATCGTCATCGCTGTTGTTGTATTATAGAAAAAAAAAAAAATAATCAACTACCCTACATTTCTTTTAATAAAACATTTTACGTATACATATAGGGATATCTTCTGTTAGTTCATACAGCTTTTGTAACTCTCGACCGATAGCTTGCGTCTACAAATCATAAATCACGCTCATCACTTACGTATACCCTTGTAACAAATTGGTTCAAGCTATGTTACGTGGCAGAATTTGTAGGGTGAAGAGGAGGAGGAGGAGGAAAAAAAAAAAAATACAGACTGAAATTTTTCCAACGATAATAATTTTCGGGAATGAATCTGTTTCCTAAATCAAATACAGTAACCGCAAAATTGGGTGGTTCTGAACCGTAGGTTTTGGCTCAGATTCGATAAATAAGATTGTTCAAACGTACATGTCTATACATCTTGTACAAAAATTACTATGATATATAGGATCAAGTAAATCGCTGATCGTGAGCAGAGAACGTAGTTGCTTGACCCTTTCGAGTTCATCTAAAATACCGAACCGAACTTTTAATCTTCTCGAATCGTTGTGTTCTCTGGTCCCTTTCTATTCTCCTATTTTTTAGTTCAATTTAGAAATTTAAGCGTGTGTCTCGGACTTGTCTTTTCGACGAAGCTGTACAACCCCCTTGAAGAGTCGCATGACCCCCAAACTTTTCGTACAGCGAGCCTTGTTATTATTCTTTTATAACATTTTCGAGTTTCTTTACGCAAAGCGTAGTAAATAGTTTAAAAAAAAAAAAATTTAATAAATCTTTGCGCGTATAAACCGTTGATTAAATTTTTGCAAAAGCAACAAAATGAAACAAACCGCAATTGCATTATCACGGTTTATATATCAGCAGTATATCTCATCCTCACTTGAATCACACAAACCGAAACCTAACACAAATTAAAACATGAAGCGTCGTTCTTATCAATTCCTTTCGAAATCAATTGAAATGTCCCCGAAATAAATCCAGGCTCGTGGTCACTGGTTTCACTTTTGTGAACATTATCTCAATCAAGGATCCTCTCGATCTTTCAGGGCCTTACTTTCACGGATCGAAGCAGCCCTGTAGAATCGAAGGGTGAAAAAGTGGATAGAAACAATTACTTCGTCGTCAAGCTTTCCACGTAATTCTTACAAAAAATAAGAAAAAAAATGTAATTCATAGATTAATTATACATTGCATAGATATATATGTATATAAATCTACACTTTAGCTTACGTCTCCCTGATTTCGGTACAACTAATAGCATGACATTAATCGAAGGCGGACTAAGCAGGAGATCTACGGTTTTCGGTTGGCGCAAACTTGCCAACGTACCAATTCAATTGTCAATTATTTCCCGGTGCTGAACGATTATTAGATCATTAGAAGATCCTTCCTCTGACACCGTTGAAGGCAACTACTCGGAGGGTTCTTCGGGCTTGGTAATATAGCGATTATATCTTGGTACCCGTTGGCTTCCGAAGTGGTAGGAACACCAAGGTATAAGGTAAAGTAAGATATATAGAAAAAGAGAGAGAGAGAATGAGATGGAAAAGGTAGGCTGTACGCGTAATGGAATCCTTATCAGCAGGTTCATCTATCTCATCGTTTCCGTGCCTGGTCGCTATCAGAAAATTCAGGATTGTAATTCCGCGAACAAATATGTGAAGATAGTCGAATAGAATACGTTTCTGATAAAAATCTAAACTTTCAGAGAGAATTTTTTCCCCCTTTTATTGCCTAATTTTTCTTAGGGATGGCGAAAGTTCGAATGAATAAAATAATCAGTCGTGGGATGAGAAGATATTATATCCATACTCCATCATTCCCTTTTGTTTCTTTTTGTTATACAAAATAAATTAGATAACGATTTCGTCCTGACTAAAAAAAAAAAAAAAAAAAACGAAATCTCCATATATATCTCTTTGCCAGATCATATTTAAACCACTTTGAAAAAATGTTACTTTCAAAATACAATGACGTCATGGAACAGCAAACTCTGATGGATCTAATCTCGTCTCACAGCTTTGATCCTAGAACGAACTGACAGACCCTTCGTTCAACAACGACAAGTAACCTGTTGATTCGATTATCTTTTACCAAGATTATAATCATCAATTAATACGATCCGAAGTACAATCAGTGGGGACATCAGTCTAGACAATTTTGAATATCAAATTGTTTACGCAATTATCTAGTTTTAAGGAATAATGATAAATCGAACTGGTTTTTAATAGTTTTGTCAAATTCTCTTGATTTTTATTATAATTTGAATATTTTGTTTCAATCCAATATAAATAGATAGACATCTAAAAACATGGAAATATCTCACGAGTATATCTTGCGTGAAATAATTCATTTGATGTTCGAGCAAGGGCGGATTTTCGTGATGCAAAAACGGGTAGGTAGTAACCAAAAAGATTTTCGCTACAAGGTCAACGAATACGAGCTCATTTCGCAAACTCACATAAAAGTAATTCAATAAAAAAGCTTCTCCCCTCTTCAGTATACTAGCTCTTAGAGGGGTCTCCGTTTTTTTTTTTTTTCTGAGCTTTCCCGCATGTATACTGCCTGGTTTGAAATATTTTTTTACAAATTGTTTTTCGCCATTGTATTTATAACACTGTTATGCAGGTCAAGCTTTGTAGATCTCTCAATACACTCTAGATCTCATTTTCTTAATTTAACATGTTTTCAGAAAATTATTTTTTTCCATCTCAGATGTTTACCACCTTAAAGCTCCAAAGCTCTAAAAACGAACTGAAGATCGCTACAGGGTTGCACGTTGAGGCTTTAGTAAGCTCGCTCCCCCTTTTTGTTATATTCTTCTCTTTTCTCTTCCTTTCTAGTGACAAAGCCAATCGATTATTGGATGCGACCAACCGCGAGGCTAGAATATTTAAAAAATTTCATGAAAAAGAAATAAAACAAAAATAAAAGAAAAAGAAAATAAGAAGAAATAAAACATGAATAAAGGCAACCAACTGACAGGTGGGACAGGTGTGTAGAGAAAAATTTCCTCAGCTAACAAAGTCGAGAATTTTTTACGCCCTCTAATTTATGAAATGACAGTAATTTCTCTTATCTTTCTACTTTTTCCACAAACCGCACAGTTTTTCCTTATACAAGCTCCAAACATGACGTGTTGAACATTATTAAAACTAACTAGCATTGCACGCTCGCGCGATTCACGCGAGTTACATTTCTTTAATTTCATTTAAGAAAGTGTAAAATCATTTCAAAGTTATGTAAATCCTTCTCAGAAAATGTAACAGCTTTTCAGAGTAAGGTAACATCATTAGAGAAAGTGTAGTATCTTTCGAAAGTAGCGTAACATCATTACAGAATAGGTGTAAGAAGTCTGTTCAAATTGCTGCAATTCTTTCTATCTTTTCATCAAACACTTTCTGAGAATACTTTTTATGCAATACAAAATTCGCAATAAATTTTACTTTCGACTATAGTTTCGGAAATATCACCGCTCATTCGTATTTCCGTTGTCGATCTTGTGTCTCGATTTGTTTAATTCTATTATATGTAAAACTTTACATGAAGATCTTGCCAATCGATGTAGAATTTTTTGCAAAACTAATTTCTTACTTCATTCTTCTTTTTGTTGATTTGACAATACCAATTTTATTTCTCAAATCTGTCCCCGTGATTTGTTCATTATAGTAATTGCGAATCCTAATTCTATTGAAAATTGTAGTCTGCTCACGCAATTTTTTATTCTTTTGAAATTCCGCTGGCTGAAATTTTTTCCATTTGGATTAAAGAACACATTAGCAATGTGTGTATTTGTATGCAAATTTCACCCTGAATCTATCCGTCATTCATTGCGAATTGAAGACAAGATCGGATCATCCATGAAGATAGAAAAGAAAAAATGAATTAGGCATTAGATGTATGGATAAAGAAGTATGCGAGGTCGTGCGGTATAAAATTATAGCGAATCCTTGAATGACAATAAATTTGCAAAAGCTTTAACCATTAATCACAGTTTTAATAACATTACCACTTTGCTTTCTGCTCCCTTTTATATTGCAGCCCCTCGTTTTTTCGTTTTTTTTTTTTTGTGCTTTAACAGTAAAAGTCAAACGGATCAAAAATTTAATCGTTTCATTAGGCACCGGGTGGTTATTTTGACAACAAAATTGGTTCTTGTGTTGTGTGTGTGTGTGTGTGTGTGTGTGTATCGCATGAAAACCCTTGATAGATATATATAAATTTACATGATATATCAAGCTTTAATAGTTATACGAGTAACAGAGCCATGATAACCTTGATGCCAGTTTGTCAACCTTTTTATGTCGTTTTAACGTAATTAGAAAATTACCACACACGCTAACTGCGAGTGGTATAATATAGCAAAAGCATAAAGCACTGCTAGAATGCCTCCGGTTGTAACTGCATGTCAGGATCTTTTATCTTTTAATTAAAACGAGAACATAGTGTAATTAAACGAACCGATGAACACTAAGGTAAAATTTACGTCATCGAACTGACGTAGTGCTAATTAAAAGTAGACAGATTTTTTTTTTTTCAAAATTAATAGATAATTTATTTTCTAAAATTTATTCTTAAATACACTTTCATTTATCTGAGAGGACTCGGTTTTTATTTTCAATACTCTGTACGGTGAGAAAAATGATGGTAAACCAGACGGAAATCTATTCGCTCTCGTATACCTGTACGAAGAGTATACGATTTATACTCCCAGTGTCAACCGCAGCGTGTGAAATAATTCGCGGACCTACTGGAATCTAATCTATTTACCAAAATCTGCATTTCACATATAACTCATATTATGGTGATGAAAAAATTTGCATCTTTGAGCTTAATATCCCTCGCGTTTTTCGATTATACTGACGTAATATAGGCGAATCGAAATAAATAGAAAAAAAAAAAAAGAAAAAGGTAAAATGATAAAATGAACGATAACATAACGTCCAGCAATGATTGATCGCAGAAACACTAACGAGCTCGTTTTTTTTTTTTTTCCTTTTTTATCATTCACAATGCGTTTTTAAACGTAATCACGTCACGATTATAAGCTGAAAGAAAAATGAATTTAGTAAGCGTGAAAGAAATCGTATCAACATCAGGTAGATCGTATTAGTTTGAACAAATGTTTATGAACTACTAACGCGTTATATTAGATCGAAAGAAAAAATCTAAAACATCATTTCCCGTTTACATTTAATTAAAAATATAGTCAGCTGATATTGGCACCTTATCAAACTAAGCTAAGAGTAAATCTGCTAGTTATACTTCTAAGCGTAGTTCCTCCTGGTAATTAAACCGATAGCTGATTAATTACTCGATATAATATAAGGCAAATAAGCTAATAGAGTTATCGTGTCACACTAAAATCTTGCAGCTACAGATTTATTTGAAAATTATTAATTCTAAAATAAAATATGGTATGATAAGAATATAGACGAAACGAAATGGTTATTAGGCACTGCTTATACACTGCATAAATTACCTATATGCACAGAGATATGATAACGCAGAGTTAAATCCGTGTATATCAGGTAAACTCCACGATTTGACTGAATTATTATGTAACTGTGACACTAATAAGTTAACCAGCTACGTATATAGTTTAACGACCGATTCTAATCTTAATTGACAAGACCACGACCCGAAGCACGTTCGAAGATAACTCATTAGTATTTATTGTTTAATTAGGATCGTTGTTATTACGTGAGATTGGTCTTGTTTATGATACGAAACTGTTAATTGATTACATAGCTATAATACTTGGGTATTTAATCAGCTGTACTGAGTAACTCATCGCTATATGAAGAAATTAATTACCCTTAATTAATTCCTCTTTGTAGTAGGTATATTGTTATAAATACCACGTGCTTATGATGCGAGATTATGATGAGAATTTCTCTAATGAAAGAAAGAAAGAAAGGAAAGAGAAAAAAATAAGGGAAAAGACGTTATAGGGGTGGCATAATGTGAGAATCAATTTATCATATCAACACGCATAGAAACGGGGAATTTATTCCTCGCCCATTATTATCCACTAATTTTTTTTAAGAGGCGCATAAATTTACAGGTGTTTAAAGATATTACACACTGTGGGGTACGTCTTTGTGCCCAACTTATTCTCAGCCCCATTTTAGTCAAGACTGCCGAATTTCTGAGTAAAACCATGAATTACTCTCGAGAGACAACTCGACGCCAAGTTCCATTATTTACTGAATTAATTATTCGAAACCCGGTGGAGAACGTCACCCGTGATCGTCGGAATCTCTCAGAAATCCCCACAGACTACCTTACGTGGTACGATGACTAAATTTTCAGGTCAGAACAGTTTCGGGAGTTGAACGGAATTTTGACTCGCGGAAGAAATAAAAAAAGGTACAAATTTTTCAGAATTATTCAACAGAACTATGTATGTGCTATTTTATTTCGTTTCAAGCGAGAAACACGGCTTTATTTATTATTTAGTTAAACATCATGTTTCGCATATATGTTCGAAGAAGTAAAGATCCAAGAATTATCGCGTGGTATTTGAAAAACTCTCTAGCGAAGGGAAGCAAGAGGAAGAAATAAAACTCAAAAAAAATAAAATAAAAAATCACCGATAAAGACAATTGAATCTGACCACTTTCGTAATTGAATTGCTTCCGGCAATTCTTTCCCATATAAGTATATATACGATATACCGTGGAGTTGAAATTTGTCTCTTTTATTTATCATACCTATATAGCTGTGCGCTAAATCAACACCCTTTGCCGCGTTTGTATACGCTATCTTTTTCCCGCAACTTGAACACACGTATGTAGGTACATATTCTTCAAATCTTGGAGATTTTTGTTGGCGTTAAAAGCCGCCTTTACTGCAAAGCGTTATTTCGAAATCAACAAATTCTTGAAAATATTTGTAAATTTCTTTAATTTTTTTTATTTTTCACATATGTATAATATTTGCACTAATTTTTCGCCACGATTTTTAACGAGTCGAAATCCTGCAACGCGATTACAGTTACCATCTAGTGTGTTGGTCTTTATGACGTATTAAGATGACACACCTCGACAGAAAATGTCCCGAGAGATAGGAGGAAAGAAAACTCGACCACATCCCAGCTGAAATTGGCTTTCTAATCTCCTTTGCCGCTACGAAAACTACCATCGCAACATTTTCCCCGGTAACTTCCGTTGGTGTTAAGGGAAAATTCGAAAAAAAATAAAAAATAAAAAATAAAATAAAACCAAAACAAATTCTAAAAGCCTGAGGCTTAAAAGGTGCAAGGTTTTGTTTTTTATTTATTTATTTTCTTTTGTTTTCTTTTCTTCTATCTTTCTTTCTCTTTTTTTGGTTTTCTGTTTGCCTTTTATTTTTTTCTAGTCGATTTTAAAAAAATTTTTTTCTCCGTTACATACGACGACGACGACAACCGTCGAGGCAGGCGTCAGGTGCGAGATAAAAGATAATAGAAAAGTTTCTCAGGCATCGTAAGTTTCGCCGACCACTGTTAAGCGTGCACTTTTGCACTTTATGAAAAATAGTGATCCAACTACTTACTTCTCAACCACCGCGGTTTTCTAGACCTACTTAAGATCCCCAGGAAACAATATTATACTTTCAAGAACGACTTATCTTTTCTTTTTTCTTGTTTTCTTACACCGAATTATTATTTTATTTTATTTTTTTCATACAAAATTGAAAAACTGTCGTATTATATTATTTGACCAGAAGGTTATGAAGATAGGGTAAAGAAACTTACCCTGGTAACTGTATACTATGAGGTCAGTTTTCAAAAAACCTCATAAAACGCCGGCTGTTGATATATAGTCGAGAATAGATTGAAACGATATGAAAAAAAGAACTCGAATTTAAACTTTTTTACTACACGGACGTGTTTCGAAGTTGAATAATTTTTTTTTTTCGTGAACTGACCCCACGTCGTCTAACCGTATCTTATACCAAAATGTCAACGGATGTAATTTTTACTGTTTATTTAATCGGTGTGTAGATAGATGTATGTAGATATAGAAATGTACCCGCGAGATTAGGCGAGTTAGAAAATGATAGGAATCGATTTCCCTAACGGTGAGTTACTTGAATGCAAATTTTGTCCATCATAGATATTCGGATTCTCTAATAATTATGGTAATGAAATTGCTTAGGGTGGTTTTGCTATTTATAATTACCTTCTGTCAGTTAGTGCAGGGCACAGATTAATATACGTGTGTAGTTGATAGGTACCTACCTCGTGGGTAACGACGTTGTAAGGCAATTAATTCCCCGACGGTGACTAAGTGAGGAACGAATTGGCTCAGTATTACATTACAGTCTTCTACCAAACGGAGTTTGTGGCTTCTTCAAGAGAGATAGAATCTGTTCTATACCGCTTATATCAAGAGGACGTCTGCAGAATTGTTAGGATTTCAGGACTCCCGAGGGTCATCCGGGACGCCGCAGGTGCTCAAGACATCATGGAGGGTTGCTTTACGCTTTAGGTTCTAGCTCTATTCTCTTTATACCTTACTCTGAGCATCTTGATACAACGATAAGGCATAATATGAGTAATTTTTTTGCGATCCTTAAAGAAGGTATGAAAGTAGTTGTCATATAAAAAACACAGGTCGCATAGTTTATCTAATCTTCTTCAAATTTCGAAGAAAAAAAAAAAAATTCTTTCACTCCCTTAAACGATATCCAGTCGTTTCTAGTGGGTTGTGATTAATTTTAGTGTAGAAATCGTGACGTACGATTTTCAGGCGAGACACCGTCACCCTGATTCACCTGATCGTAAGATAGACTCGCCTCAGAACCTTACGACAATTATGAATTAACTGAACCGCAACGAGTCCCGAAGGTAGATTAACCCTAGACCTTGGAAATATGTAAAACGAGGGTAGGTATTACTAAGTCTAGAACTAATTCTACCACGAGTTTATATAGCAAGTAGCTCCCCTAGAAACTCAACTCTGCAGGGTGAACTTGTGCCTCGCATGTGGAAGACTCTATACACAATTGTTTAGAACTCAATAGAACCGCGAGAATGAGCGAAGAGGGTACAGGTATATAGATAGATGTAAGGGAGGTTCGCTCTGAAGAGGAATTCGAAATCGCGAAATTCTAAAACGTGGAGATTTTTTTTTCCTTTTTTTCATCCTGGAAAATTATGTTTAATCAAGAGTTGAAAGTCGGTGTACTTTGTCCAGCCACAAAAGTAGGAGCTCTTAACTACTAATTACCCGTTTCTCAAACGATCCTCTCATAACGAGATTAGACGCCATTAGCTTTTCCTCCAGATTAAGTACCTTTGTGCTCTCGTTAATTGTTCAGTGTATTCCTTTGCCTTACAATTTGCTTTACCAGACAGTCAGAAATACTCGACAAGGACGAGAACGAAGCAGACAATGATACGATCCACGGTGTAGCAGCTGGAGGTTTAAAAAGCGACAAAAATTTGAATCAATTGGTAGTTCTGGTTCCTTTTTTCATTTATTTTCTACTTTTTGAGTAAAGGAATGAGTCGGGGGAAAAGCGATTGGAAAATTCCTCGGCTGGAGTGAACCGATATTTAAAGGTTCAGTCAATGGCGCGCATCTCTTGAGAGAGATAGAAGTTAATTGCCTAATTCCCTGAAACGTTCTTCCTCCACTTTCTCTGATAGCGTCGCTTTTTAACAACCCTAAACTCTAAGGAGTGTAAAGTTTTGATCCCGAGGCAAAGTTTTGCTGCAACACTTAAAACACGGTTCAAACTTCAGTTTTATTAACTTAACAAGAAGGAAAATAATTTCTAAAATTAATTAACCGTACAGCTACTCCCGCATCTAATTATGCCATTTATATATCTCTAGGTATATCTATAGTATACATACCTATATATCGATATTATGTACAAATATAAACGTGTAACCGCTATACTTGTATAGGACAGAGAATGGGAATTCATGTCCATTAGGAAAACTTTCGAGAATTCCGAAATATCTTGGCCAAAGGGCTATTCACTCTGATTGTCCTCGCTTCGTGGTCCTAGTCTTCCCATTACTACCAAATTTCTCTCTCTCTATCTATCTCTTTCTCTCTCTGGGGGTTGAATATACTTCGAGATCTTTTCTGAAGTATGTTTCAGATATTTTGAGGAGATGGTGAAACATGAGGATATGGTACTTGATATTTTTCAATATACTTCTGACTGATCGGATTGATTGGTAATAATGATATGTGAGAAAGTTGTATAGCAAAATGAATGTAAGAAGAGACAGGATCAGAAAAAAAAGCTTACTTACACGGGAGATGAACCAATTCTGATAAAAATGAAATTATATCGCCTGAGGAAGTTTTATGAATAAATGCCAGGTACCGTTTCACACAAGGAAGCTTTACGTTTTTACGCGAGCTTAGAATGTTCGCAAATTTGCTTGGCGGATGTAATAATAAATAATATAAAAATATAAAAACTATGAAAACTGAAAAAAATAAACGAAAAGAAAAAAATACCATACAAAAAATTTACCTCAAATATTGAGATAAACAATAAACGTACATAAAAGTTAGAACTGAAAGTGCCTACTTTGTTTCTGGATTACACTTTAACATAATTAAAAGTTGGGGCTCATCCTCTCAATTTAAACTTTATATTTCAATTGTTTCATCGCGACTCAATTATCCTCTAAAAGCCGGTTACGGAAAGTGGGAGTTTGTAGTGACGTGGATCGGAGGGTGATTTGCCTTTTCATATATCATTTTATATAGAAACTTGAGAAATTTTTTATTCCAATTATTATTTTCGGCTGAAAAGAAATCAGCGAATATTTCAGCTCCGATTTCATGATTGGTTTAAAAAATTCACAGGTGTGATATGAGTGACATAACGGAGTAGAACCTTGATAAATTATACTAATCGTATAATTTATTAGAGATTGCATGTTTCGATTCAACGCTTGCCTTACCGCATAGCTTTTTCTTTCACGTTTCCTTCCTTCCCTAACGTGATTCTTCTACAACGGCCTTCGCTAAATCACGCGATATAAATTGTTTCGCTTTTCCACTTCGCGCGACGGAAATCAACTTTGCATTGAAATAGCTTGCACCACCTTATTACGAGTTATTCTTCCGGCAGGCAATTTGAATAACGCCGGAAGCCTTTCCTTCACTTCAAAGACTACTTCGCCCTGTCCTATACGACACCTCATTTCACTCTCTTGTTGTCTACTCGGGAAACATTGTTACAACATGCGTTGGAACATTGTTCACGGTTTTAATTCGCGCATATTTACACTTCATTATATTCTTATCGCGATTTCGGCGGTGTTGAACTATTCCCTTCATAAACCTTAGCTAAAGATTATTTTTTTCTTTCTTTTTTTTTATACAGCCCCTATGCAAATATTTTTTTTCTCTATCGTACCTATGAGAAATTGATTCATAGATTTTATACGATTTAAAGTGAATCTTTTTTCGTTATTATAAAATTCTGAAATTAGCCTCGTGATAAATAATAATGTGAAAGAAAAAAAAAGAAATGCCCTGTAGCAACGTGTGAATGGTTATGATGAATGTATATTTTTTTTCTTTTTCCTTTTTTTTTTCATCACAAGGAAAGCGAGAGAAGTGAAGTAAAAAAAAAAAAGCAGCTCCTTAAAAATGGAATCTGAAATAGAATCGCATATCTTAGCTTCGAAAGATCGTAACCGTCGAATATCTCAATATTGGCAATTTTATTACCAAGAGTTATTTCACCCGGGTTATTTACTCTGGCACGAGCGGCGACTTTACATTATTAAATGCCAATAAGCAATATATATTCCTCTCGCCCCCAAGATATAAATAAATAAACCTTTTCGACATTTCAGGGGTGTGGGTGTACACCACCTATCGTATAAAAGAAACAAATCACAATAAAGACTTATACCGTGGTTATAAATGTTATATGGATAATATATAGAAACCAAAATTCAACAGAAAATTATAGAAATAATTTGAGCTATTTGAGCTCCCTCGTCTAGGCTATGACCCTTAAGAGAGGCATTTCTTTCCCTCAACTCCTTTTTCATACATTTTTCTTTTTTTTTCTAAGTTTTTAGGGTGGTTTTTTTGTTCTCACTCTTTCCTCGACAAGAGAGACTTTCGTGCGTTGGTTTGCCTGCGTAATTAGACCAAGGGATGTTTAGCATGCCAGATCAGGTTGGCCACAGCATATAGTCGAGTGCTGGTGAAGGGGCTCGAGGGCAAAGAGGACGCGTGGTTTCCGCGCTGATTGGCGAATTCTCATTCACGCGAGCCGCAACGAGGTTCGAGGCTGCTCGAGGAGTCGCCGCGGACGTCGGGACGCCTCGTTAGAGTTAATACCGGGTCGTAACGCGTGTGGAATTCATTGCCGTCTATACCATTCCGGTAGGCACTTTCGTGAATAGAAGATAGAACCTTTGGTATGAATTTCAAAATTCGATTTATACTAGAAATTCGAAATAAAAAATTACACACAGTACATCAGTACCCAGGTAACATTCTACATACGGCCAACTCACATGCCATATTAATGCCACATATAGTATCAGCACGCCAATAGTACCGGAAGACCATATTAAAGGTCGAGGTTCGATAAGAATGTAGCGACATCATCGCTTCAATATGGGTTTCTGCTATGGCAATAATCGGGTTAACCAACATAGTTTATTAATATTGAATTAAGGTAGCATCTAGGTATATAGATAAACGATGTAGTTTTCAAATATATATCTCATGTTGACTCGCTATTCCTAGGCATATACTTGGCAACGACGACCAATTCATATGGCCGCTACATGGCAGCAAGCTGGTAAAACTTCATGATTTCTTTACGGTTTTGACATTACAGCTGGTATACCAAATTACTGGCAACTAGTTGGCATCCGCATAGTAGCTAGAAACCGCTGCCAGGATGAAACCATAAACAAACCACGTTGTTTATCCAGCTAGCTGCCATCAAAGGGTGACATGGGGTTGTCGTTGTTGTCAGGTAAAAGCCTAAATAAACGACTTCGGTGGACATGACTGCCACATTGGTTACGTAGGCGGCAATATAGCCAGCTGTATGACTGCCACTTGAATTTATTACCCGGATAGATAATACTTGAAGAATATCTGATTGGGAAGAAAAAAAATAACCAAATGTTTGAAAAATGAAATGTTTCCTCGATAAAATAATCATACTATTTTTTAGAGATTAAATCATTCGAATAGATACATCACCCACATCATAGTTGACAATTGTTACGCGTTTAGTTTGAATCTCTCCTCTTCAATGCAATCATCTCGATTACGTCAATTGGTTAACCGACCAGCATCACTAATTGGCTTCAACAAGTCCAGTAACCCACTAGAAGCCTAGCATTATGAACCATCATGGACTTAGATATTAGATTTCAGCTGATCGTTAATAATATAAATTTGTCGATAAATTATTATTATCATTATTAATTCAAGTTCATTATTAATTATTCTTGAACATTGTGGTCAAGTCTGATTTATCGATAACTAGTAGCAATACCAATCTTGACTTATTATACATACCTATAGATGTATATCTATATAGTATTCGATCTGGTTGAGTGCCTGTTTCTCTGTCGAAACTGTAACGGCCACGCCTAGCTGATTCGTCACGCTTCTATATAGGAGCCGTTAGAATCTGATCTCGATCTTTTATACGAACTAAAATATAGATTTTTATTTACTGTATTTTCATCCAGGAGGCTGTATCTAAGATGAAATGATCGTCGATAATGTATCACATGTCGATTTTTGTGAAAAAAAAATATATTCCTCTATTTCGAAAATTAAAATTTTGACAAAAATTAATCCTCGTCTTGACAATTGGAGAATGTCTTTTGCCGTGACCAGGATTCGAACCTGGGTTTCTACGGCCACAACGTAGGGTCCTAACCAGCTAGACGATCACGGCTAACAGAGGAATTGTTTATAACAAATGATCTAAGATCGACAGAGATCGATATTGACCTATTTTTCTTATTAAAGAGTAAAAGTATGGATACAATCGTGTTAATTCGATGCGATAATCTGATGAATTATTCTTGCATATTTCTTAGCGTTAGATGGGACAAGTTTTCATCTAATTTGAATTTGAGTTAATTATCTTAATCCTTGAATGCCGCCTTTGTCCTTTAATTGTAAGTCGAAATCTAATGCACTTTCGAGCAAATTTCCTCGCTTGGCAAACATCGGGAATTGATACTTTGAAAGTTAGAGTTCAAACTGTTATATTCTTGAGCAAGGAGTCGTCGAAATTGAACGCGAACCAAGCAATCTGGTAGTGCAGATCCGAAGGCTCCTTCCGGTCTTATTCTCCTGTACAGTGAACAACTCGCTAGAAATATTTCTGAAAGATTTGAAGAAATTTTCAAGAAATTCTAGGTACAGAAAAGGTGGAATATGATGCATAGCATACAGTTATATACATATAAATAGAATAAATAAGGTATGAAGTATATAAAAGGCTCGGAATTACACAGTGAAAGAAATACCTACGTGTTTTTCTAGAGAAGAAATGGAGAGGTAGCGAAGAGTACTTATTTATTATTCTAAACCGTGGTATACTTAACTGCAAAATTTTATACCGGAGCTTTCCGTGTAAAGACTGTTAATATATTACCTTAATTCTGGTCATTTTTAAAAGAAGACTTTGAGACCTGCACAGCGAAGTATTTCATCTGGTTAAAATCTTCAGGGATCGCCAATGTAATTTAAAAGATAACCTGCCAGGGCTCTCGAATGCCGCACACCGAGATTTGGTCTAATACGTGGGAGTGGATGAATAAGACACCGCGTCGCGTCGCGTCGCGTCGCCTTCTTCCACAGGATGGAGAATCTCTTTTAAGAGGGATTCAACCCTCCTGCTATATCTTGTCCCCCTTAGCTTTTCCCACTGAACATTATCTCTACATGTCTCGATTTCCTGCCCCAAAGACGTTCCGTGGTCTCAATGCGGCTCTAAACTTCACTGCTGCACTTGATACCTACTACATTTAATTTAAAAGCAAGAATTATATAACCGTACGTACAGTCAGGGACTTTAAAAAGATTTATAACAACGGAGAGTTCGCGTGCGCAATAAAATTCTTGCTTTTTCACTCACGGTCGACCTTCTTCGGCTGGCCACGCAATTGGTATTTAGTTCGTTTTTTTTTTTTTTTTAAATAAAGGATTCACCTGGAGTGAATCATTTTTTTTCATTTAAAAACAATATTTCTTATCAAATATACTTTTATATAGCAATATTTCCATCTGTTTTTACATTTTTCATATCCTTTCGTAATTCTACTTTATTTCTTACGCCATGAGACTCTCCAGGGATACCTTGAGATCGACCATATACCCTGCACAATACTGCAATGGTTTTCGAAAGTCTGCAAGAACTGAAGGCGTGCACAGTGGCCTTTGTTCTTTTTTTTTTGATTTAGTTAGGGCATCAAACATTTCCTATGTGAAGTTTCATTTCCTTTTTCAATGTGGCTGATGTGAACTTCTTAATAAATCCGAAAACAAGTATCATTACAAGAAAATCTACTTTTCATGCTCGATGATACAATTACCCATTTGTTTTTTGTCTTTTTTGGTTTTTTGTCTTTTTTTTTCAAAGAAATACGAGCTGAATCAGTGGTCTCCTATGAAATTTATAGCCGTTGGCTAGTCACTGCAGATAGAGGAATAATAATCATTTGAAAATGTCAGTACAAGGTATCTCTGGTCGAAAATGTACAGTGAATTATTTCTTTCTGCGTAATTGAACTAAAAAGTTCGAACAAAAGAGTGAAGTTGGTTTCATGCCAAGGAAAAAGTTTGGCTCTAACTCTGACTGGTTTGTCAAATGATTTTATAACACGTTAGCCTTGGCCTAGACTATGGAGTGTCGGGTATTCCGGCATAGGAAATGTTTTTTTTTTCTTCTTCTTCTTCTACTTCTTCTTCTTCTTTCCCTTTTTATCCATTTCTTGGAAAAATCCCTGAATGAGAACTCGGTATTTCTTACAAAGTTTAGAATAGAAAGAGTTGTAAATTCATAGAAATATAATAATTATTTCTGCATTTTAAAAATATGCATAAGTTTGAGGAGATTTTTATAGCAGGAAATTTTTAATCCCATTTCATGAGAATTCTAAAATTGAAACCTCGCGGTAATATCAATTTTTACTTACCCCCGCGAGTATACAGAGTCTTGATTCTACAGAATGGTAAGAACAATAAGCAGACGAAGACAATGGAAATACTTTTGAGACGAGATAAGAATTTAAGAGAGCGTGGAAAGGAAAACAGTATTGCCTTGAGTTTCGGCAAGAAAGGCAACAGGATTGACCAAAAAACAAATCTGTCCATCCGATAAGTCGGTATTTGAAATTGGAAATAAAAAAAAACGTAATTAAACGCTGGAATATTCGTCGATGAACTTTTCATTCCATGATGAGAAACTTGATCTTACCTGAAATTCATTGAACGGGGATGAAAAAAATGGCGTAGCTATGTACACAGCTACTATACGTTGACTGGAAAGTAAATAAACGGGAAAAATTGCGGTCCGAAAGATATCGTTATGGCGGTAGGCAGATCCAATCTACATATAGTAAAAGGGTTACTGAAAAATAGGGGTTGGCAAGAAGGAAAAAGGATGTCCAAAGATTTCCCGAAACTGATAGGCAAAGATTTTCAAGACTGGAACGTCTACTACTTGCCATTGAAATTCCTCTGATCCCTCAACTTTGATATCGTCCGGTTATCTCGTTGGTTGTGGGAACGTCTATACTTCCAGTTCAAAGGGTAGCTAGCGATAAAAACGAAGCAGTTTCATAAGATTTCTACATCTAATACATACCTAGATGGAAGAAAAAAAATCAAATAAAAAAAAAACTATTCGTGATAACCGTGCGAATACGTTTTTTTTTCCGCAAGTATCGATTAATTTTATTTTAGATAAAGAAGAAAATTGACGTAGCAAATCCTTTCACCGTAAAATAGAAGAAAGGAAAAACAAAAAAATGAAAAATCTTTGGTATTTACTGTTGGAGATATTTTTCACTTGAGTAGCAGTTGACCCTTTTAACGAAACGATACGCGAAATTTATAAAATTCATTCGTTTTTCCTTCGATATTGTAGGTATTTTATTTATGTATATGGTAGCCGTGTTTCTCAAGTACCTAGTCTGGGTTTAGTTTGTAGGATCAGGTTGCGGTCAGCGAATATATAATTTGCATATTTACTTCGTTCACTTGGTGTTGCAGCCGGTAAACCGGTAAACGGAACGTGAAGGTTTGATTTACGCGTGAATTCGAAGCTGTGAATTCAAGGGTGGATTATATGCTTCTCACGTAGAAGCCGAAAACGATATCAATACGAACCCCAAGTTTGATCTCAGGGGAGAATTCTCCAAAGGCAACTGACGAGGTTGGTACTTTAGTATTAATTATAACCGTCGAGATTTTGGTTGAAATACCTGATAGATGGCTGGATTATCTCGAGTTTAATTGAAGGGTTAAGTAGCTACGGGATTTAGGTACATCAAATTCAAGCGAAACGATTTCAAGTTAAAAGAGAAAAATTTCGTCAAACTATGTTTAATTAAAGTGATCGTTATAAATCGTCACACCGTTCCATCTTCGGTTTTTTTAACAACCGCCTAAACAAATTGGAGGTGTCTATCTTAATAGAAAGTTTTCTTTGATAAGATAATCGATCAGTTCACCTCCAATGAATGAATTAAGTTTTCCATTTTCTTGGTTCATTGCTCCGTAGAAGGTGCGTTGAGTAGCTATAATTATAACGGTCTCTCCATTTGGTATAACTTTTGCTTTTAATCGTTTCGTAAGATAAAATGAAGATAGGACGAAAATTCTGCTACATTCATTTTCGTATTACTACTTCGAATTTTCCTAGACTTTTCTAGACTCGTTTAGTAATTAATATAATTAAACAAGAAGTAGACAAAAAAAAAAAAAAAAAAAATAGGAACTCTTGTTAGCTTAACAATCTCAATTTTTGTTATAATGTATCTTGCCGTTGAAAACACTCGTGAAAATGGACCGCGTTCATGTTTAAATCCCTGGCCAGTTCTGATAATTACATTTGCAGAACATGACCCCTGGGTGAGTAGCAAGGAAAAGCAATTTGGCCGGCTAAAACTGGCCGGTTAAAAATACCGTCCTTGCTTGACCGCTGTAAAGTTGAAAAAAAGGTTCACCTACAACCCTAAAATATAATCGTTCATATCCCCCCCCTGTCTCACTAAACAATCACAATATACTAATCGGCTTATATTTCTCTAGTTAATTTATTCCTAATTAAAAACAGAGCTAAATTTCGTTTTCGTGGAACAATTACTAAGGTTTTCCTTCAGCTCGTCTACACAAGCAGCAATTGGATTCAATATCAGCATAACAGCTGCCAGAAAATTTAACTCGGCAGTTTACGATTCGCTTTATAATGAGCAAAGAAAACAGTGAAAATCAACCTGCAATGAAATCAGACGAATCGTGATGTTTCCAAACGATTAGACCTTTCCACCGAGTGCCTACTCATTTTTAGGTGGCAAATAAAGCGGTGAAAAGGTTTTAAATTTGCATCAAAATCGAGCAGACATTTTTTTTCTTAGAGTTCTTCTGAAATTATTAATTTTTTTCGTGCAGATCTGAATGAGGGATTTTTAAAATCATCTGAATTCAAACCCTGGCTAGGGCGACGAGGCTAGGTCGAGCTTCTTAGTCGATAACCATTCCGGTAATTTATTGGAAGTAGAGACGTCGCGACGCTAGTACTCGCGCGGCGCCGAAGAAGGACGCGAGATACTCGGCTAAGTCCAGACTCCAGAACCCATAAGATATCTGGACCTTATACCCAAGTGCGACACGACCCGGATTTCACCTTCGCCAGCTGATAGAATTTTATTGAATTTTTCTTTGGACTTTTATTTTTTCCTTCATCAATTTTTTTATTTTTCATTTTTTGATAAATCTTTTTTATTTCTCCAGTTCTATACGTAGACACCGTCCTCAGTTTCGATGTGACAATTAATCTCACCTCACAGACGTCGGTTTTACGGAGATTCATATCTACATAACAGTTTACTTAATCGCATGCTTTAGAATGATTAGAAAATATATTTTAATAAAAACTAGAGATATGGAAGAAGGGACGGGACAACAAAACCCATTTGAATTATCATCTCCATTGACTGCGAGATTACGTCGAAGCTTTTTCACCGTGTATTGTCGAACTGATACGAGGAGAAAATTAAGATGAAAGAACAGAGATGATTATTACACTTTATATTCATTTTATAATCACGCCTCGCGGGTCTTTGAGAGAAAGACCGTTGGATGACATCGTTAATTACAATTCTTGTACAGTGTATTCATAATACAGGTGAGCCTGGAGAGTCAATTTTCCATGTTATACCCATCAGGCCAACTCCTGTGGCGTATAGAAATTTTTTGTTTAATATAAGTTTTTGTCACTACCCTAGCGTCGTGTCGTTGAATACCGGCGAAGCTAATTAATTATGAATAAATGACGCGTGAGATAATTTGATTTCTATCTTAAAAGAGTAAAAAAACTTCTGGCGGACCTGGCGGGTAAATATTATTGAACGTCGGTACGGTCCAATCAATAAATTTGCCTGTTTTTCGGGCAAAAAAAATTAAAAAAAAAAAAGCACGATGAAAGGAATGTGACAAAAAACGGTGGGTTCATTCCAAAATTGAAAACGTACATAGGTAGTTGTATATGTGAAGAGCTGATTTCCAAATTTCATAAAGCTGTTTCAATCCTCAGACTATAATGCGAAACATTTTCCCCAGCGAAAGCTCAATTTAGGACAGATGAAAAATGAATTAGAAAAAAGTAACCCTCATCAGGCTGTCAGTCTTTTTTTTTTTTTTGTTTTTTGTTACGCACCTAGTAACAACAATCTATTCATTATTCAAATTGTTGAGAATTTCACTCCGACGTATTCGCATGACCTTTGTCCGATTTTTTGTGTCTCTAATAAATTCGCGTGGGAATGGACGATCCGGCTTTAAAGATTTTCGGGTATGTAAAACGCGTTCTTTAATACTGGAAAGTTATGTATCAATATTTGAGGTGCCCAAGTAGTGGGTATAATTTCAGGCTCTCGTACAAGCCAAATCGTTTGAAAGCTGTTGCCTGTAGTTACGGTAAAACCTGGTCTGGGCAGCATTTAAAAAAAATTATACACTTCGCTATCCTTGGCTTATCTTAAGACTTAAGGCACCTTATGTTACCTTGGCAAGTTACAAACCTGCGAAAGAAGCTACTATAACTATATACACTAATTGACGACAGCCGGCATTGTTGTCGGCTTCGTAATGACCGGTTTCTCCTTGGCTATAAGGCCTTTGTGCGTTAGCGAGGAAGAAACATTGTCCGTTATGGGCATAGTCACATTATTTTATGTGTAGATAATTAGAGAATTAGTTGCTTCAATTAATTCGCTGAGTATCGCAGTTGGGCTTAAAAAATAACAACGTATGAAAATTGTTCGAAAGTTTCATGGAACGTTTCTTATTACTCCGAGAAATTAAATCTTCATCGTCGTCCTGCAAAGTGCAAAGCGGTTTTTCAAGTGCGAAACCAATAATTAACGAACCACCAGCGCATGGATCAATACGCTATATCGATTATCGTATTTGATTTTCTAAATTTTTATTTTTTTAACTCGTCCTTTTTTTTACTCTGTGAAAAAAGGCAAACTTTGCTTTTCCAAATATTTATCCTGCACCTGTCATTTTCACCGAACCTCAGGGATTACTCAACCCCAACTTCGAAGGGGTGGCCGCCTTTTGATTGATCAGTTCTTTTGAAAATCCTTACAACTCTTAGGCGATGATCTCGAAGACAAGTCGAAGGGGGAGACTTGAAACTTTGAGATTTGTAAGGGCGAAATTTTTCCTTTGTTGTTTCGGTTTCGGTATATGCCTTATATAAATATATAAATACATTCAATACATAGACAAACATCTTTTATACCTGGGACAATATTTTCATGAAATTGTTCATCCGGTGTGTTTCATTCCCTCGCTCAGGATCACCGGAGCTTAAAGCTTCGAGATAAACAAGTACCTATATCAACTGGTAGAATTTCAGGCACGTATGTACATATCCGTGTATATATGTATATACATTTATACATGTATTACGTATATCTATATACACAGGAAAGTGACGCAGCAAGGAATGCGGCAAACCGGAGGTCGACGAATTTATGGGTCAGCCTTGGAGCAAAAGACTATGGATGGTATAGAATAGAGGTAATATAGGAAAGGGTAGTTCTCGGTCGACGGCGGCTCCAGCCAACAGGCAGACGTCGCGGCGCCCAGCGATCCAGACCTTGGAGCCTTTTTCCCCGAGCAATCGCGACTACAATCCTAATACAAGACCATACCCCCACAATACG
Source organism: Tenthredo notha (assembly GCA_914767705.2). Classification (NCBI taxonomy): domain Eukaryota; kingdom Metazoa; phylum Arthropoda; class Insecta; order Hymenoptera; family Tenthredinidae; genus Tenthredo; species Tenthredo notha. The sequence continues at coordinate 17,093,642 of OU611908.1, read as the reverse complement.
TACGCGTTGAAAATCTGACGCAGTACACTGGACCATGCAAGAGATGGTACTCAAAAGTTTAGTAAACTTTTACAACCCTTTGAATTTTTCAACTTATCAGAGGGCAGACAGGCTTCTGAAATAAATATAAAAATTGTGAGAAATAAAAACGAGTGAGATTCCTGGAGTCTTCTAAGAGATTTTATTATGCTCTATATATCTTCCCTTGTGTGGAAGTAAACCGTCTTCTGATAATACATACAGTTGTTTTTAATTTTTACTCGCTGATATTATCCAAGCCTTGGTAGAATCACACCTTTGAAGTGGTACATCTCTTTTTTTTTTTTTATTCTCCTCTCTTTGTGCACCACTCTCGACGAACCGCGAAATATTTTTCGACGACCTCTTTGCCCGATCACAAAGCCCGCTAAAAACGAATCGCTCTTTTCTTTCATTTTTTTTGTTTTTTATTTTTTTCTTTTTCTTTCTGCTTTTTTGCTTTATTCTCGTTTCTCCTTTTGCTTTTTTCGTCGAAACCCTTGCCTACACCGAAGGGTGACTTGAGAAGAAACGGTACCTGCTCTCCAGGGATCACAGAAGAATCGACACTCGTCTAGCTATGAAACTTTACCGCGAATAAGAAAGGATCACCACCTCGAGCGTGGTATAGCTACAACCAATTATAAGTTGCCAGCAATTAACCGAAGCCAGGGTCGCCGTAGCTATATGATTAAGGGAGTAGGTTTTCAATTAAAGTTTTAAGAAAACTCCATATTTCTTAAAGGTAATTTTCACAACGATTTTAATCGGCTTCGCGTAGCTTGTATACCTCGAATTTCAGAATTAATCCTAACGTTCGAAACTATAATAGGCGTCCTAGAAACAACGGCTGAACAATATAATAAAGGATTATGTAAAATCTATCTACAGACATGTAAAACAATTAGACAGAGAATTAATTGAGCTTGTAATATTCTGTATAAAGAGATTTTGGGATCATGAGGCTAAAATTGTTCGAGAAGAGTGCATCAATCAGGATTTGCAGTTTGGGTTACAAGCAGTAGAGGATAGAGGACGAAGCCAGGGAAGAAAAGGACGAACCAAAACTCGGACCCAGAGTTCCTCTGGTTAGTAGATAAATTCTCAGCTTTATCGCAGAGACTTCCAGCGGTTTATTCGGCTAATCGCCAGGAGCCCCAGTGAACCGAGGCGAGGCCGTGGGCGCAGACGTAGGTATATAGAGTTTTGTTTGCCACCGTTGGCTTTTTGTTCACCTCTGGTCGCTGCTTAATAGTTCGCCGAGAAGATTAGGAAGATTTATTACTTAATAGGGGAGGGAAAGCGAGTAAACAATAATCATGTGTATTTGGTTAACGTTCCCATAAAATGATAGAAGAGAGTGAATACCGGCTGCAGGATTAACGGGGGAGGGGGCTTGAAATAAGACGTCAAAGGGGGTGTAAGACTTGAAGTTGGGGGGTCGCAATTAAATCGTTATACTCTCAGCTAACTAAGGCGCGCAGCTATTTTTGTTCCCGTTAATTGCGTCGGCGGTGAGGGATCACTTTGCCTTGCTCTTTGTCACCCTTCTGATTTTATCGGCGTGCCAACGGAAGAAGAATGGTAGGATGAGCGAAATTAAACTGAATCATTTCACATCGAGAATTCAGGTATAATTGAAAGTTATAAACTTTCGTGAAACTCTGACGAAGCCTTAGACTGATATTAACCGGATTATCGTTTTTCTTCAAGTTGATTGATTAAGAAAAGAGGAACCGATATCCGTGTCGAACTTACCTAATATGAGTCGCTGGAAATAATATCTACAGAAGTCTGAGCTTCATTTTTCTCTTACGCCTCTACGAAAACGAAGCGATTCTCTCCCTCTTTTGGGAGGAGGGGGGCAGAAAATCAATCGGAAGCAAAAACGAGATCAATTACTGGCTTACATAGTTCTTGCCATAAACTTTCCTCGTCGAAATAGGGGTTTCTTTTTCTCTTTCAACCGAACCACCCCTTTCGTGTTTCTAGAACACGATCAGAGTCGATTCAACTTGATTTACCACTTCACTAACATCCGTACCATGCTTAAAAGATTCAACATCACTGCGAAACGTTTTCGATTGAAGATTGCCGAAAGACTGGTATAAAGAGTTGTCGGAGTTGAGTGCTTCCCAGGTTACAACTGAGGCCACACAACCAAGTCAAGTAAAAAAGCTGCGTCAAAGAGTCGTAAAGCGAAAGTTGATAAGGATAAATGTCTTATACGTAAATAAAGAGTTCGGTGCTTTGTTCAAAGCTTTCACATACATATCTATATCTCTTTAAATTCTTTCTTTCCTTATATTTTATTTATTTTTTATTTTAATACGGTCGTTGAATGCGAAAAATTCATCCGGTTTCTCGAACGAATATGGGTGCATGAATGCGATGTGTGTAGAGGTATGCTACATGAGGAATTGGATTCAGCAGCGACGCTACAGGTGGGCTCTGGTTGAAAAGTAAATAGAGTCAGACTCAGAAGAGTGGTGTGGGATAAAAGAAATGCCGTATCAACGACAAATGAGATTATGGTGGCATTTTAATGCTCGTATAACGTTTGAAGTCATTTAATCTTTTCTTTTATTTTTATACACATTTTTCTCTGTCCTGTTTTTTTTTTTGCGCCGTTTCGATTCCCTTTTTACCCGATGTTCTGCTCCGGTGAAATGGAACGAAAGCTTCGCTTAACTGCTCGCCTCTACGGAGGGATATGCGAAAATAAAATTACAGTAAAAAGTGGAACGTTGAATTATTTAATTGCCGAAACCAGTGAGATATATTTTTTATTCAAAGCAACTTTGACATCAACATATAGTTCAAATTAGTTTCAAAGCTTTCGTGCGACGTTTCAAGACCGTCTACTCATTTCGATTCAATTATTTAAGCTTAGAATTGTGTGCCAAATGAAACCTTGGGAAACTTTGCTGATCGATTTGGGTTTCAATCATCGGATTTCGTTAATGAAAGTTATTCCTAAGTTTGCTAAATCGAAGCAAGAATCAGGAACTACATTTTCGAACTGCATTTCACTAAATATGCTTATTGTTTCTTGTTAGATCGTATAATTTGGTATTAATTTCAAGCTGCGTTATTTTAGACCCTTCGCTCATGGCTATGGCTTAAAGGAATTAAATAGGCCTATACGGGACTGACGCTTTAGACCGTAAATCTACCGACCTCTCTGAACCTTGGACATCTGTTACTTCCACTTGCGAAGTTCCGATCCGCCGCAAGATCTTAATTAGAATTAGTAATCTATTACAAACTCCAAATATACACTCTAGACGTGTGTCGATTCATCTAAATCTCGCACTTTACTCGTAATTCATAAGAAAATGAAAAAAATTTATCGAAAGTAAAGTTTTTCAATATATTAGATCAACTCTATAGTTGACCTGGTCAAAATTGAAATACGTCATGGATAAAACAAGGTGAAGAAGACGGTTTTTCACGATACTTTTCATCACCCTGCAAGCACCTATGTAATTACCAAAATCACTATCGAAGTTATGTGATCAGAATATTAGTCGACATGAACTTAAAAGTCGACTTGTTTTTCTCTCAAAAAGGAACCGATCAAATTAAACAGGATATGCCAACTTTTAATGCGCATTACTTGAATGTAAAGTTCCGTGAATTTCAGATATTTTCATCCAGTCGTCTCCGGGATCAACCGGCAAATTTGTCGGACATGACGGACGGATATATTCTGCCTAAAACTCTGTTTCTCAGATGTTGAAGGTCTGAAGAGGTAAAGATTCGTCGAAATAAGCAAAAGTTATTTTCTAAGAAAACCAATACTTTCTTACTTAGAGGTAAAGTGATGAGAAATCGAAAAGCCGAAGAGTTTATAAAAGACAATTAATATTTTAGTCTTTATGATAAAAGAAAAAGAAAGGAAAAACTATAAAGTTTTTTTTCTTATCGAAGAAAGTTGATCCCTTGCGACCCAAGACTCGAGCTAAACGGATTGTATCAGATACACGAAAGATTTACAGAGTTTCCAAGATTTCCAGATCCTAAAACTTTCTTAGTTCACAAATTTTAGCTCGTTCCCGGTAGGTTATCCTTTAGAATCACGACACTTCTGCGAGTTATAATCAGCGAAGATTTCCCCTCGACATTATACTACATTTCTTCTTCGTCAAAAACTTTATCAGAGAATATTAAAAAATGTTCAAACGTTTCAGAGATTTATTTCTCTTATACAGTTGTTCGAATTCTTAGCCGTCATCAAATCAAAACTGCAGAAGTTAAAATAAACAAAGAAATAATAATTAATGATTAATTAAAATCCTGGGTATGATAGTCCAAAATTACTCATCATCCTTCCTCGACTTTTTTTTTCCCCCGTTTTTTATTCAGCCCGTTCTGGACTCAAAGCTCTGTTTTGTCCTCCACGTTGCGTAGGCGTAGAACCCGAGCAGGCTGTGTATAGCCCAATCTAATCTAATGAAACCACCAGGTCTACGCATCCGAGAGTAGAACACGCGGAGGCTTCGATATCGTGGGCGTCATCAAGGTAGTTCAACCTTTTCCGGAATGACGTCACACGCGGTACACCCACGTCCGAGACGCGATCGCTTACCCGAGTGCATCTGACACGGAAATCCTTTGATCCGTAGATCAGGCCTGCGCCCCTGATTTGATTCGGTGTACCGAGAACGACGATATAACCCCTGCACAAGCGCGAAGTTATTCGGATGGAATCATCGGCTAAAAATTACGTAAATTAAAAAATACGTAAATTAAAGAAATTTGTGAATATGAAAAACTAGATATTCACGATTTTACATTTTCTCCTGCTGACGAAGGACCTCTAAATGTTAATAACAAAACTTTTAAGGGTTTGACGAAATGCTGATTACTGATCATCAATTATGTCCGTGCATCTGGTCTCGCTAACCCTTCGCAGCCTCGATTTATTTTAAAAATTTCTGAAAACAAACTCTGGTGAAAATTTTACTCAACATAATATTCTGCGTATGCTTTTTTTATAATTCTATAATTTTTTATTGCTGCTCACACCGAGAGAGAAAAAAAAATGTTGTTTTCTTAGTTCGTTCGATTGAACTAGATCAAATTATTTATTTATTTTTTTTTGTCAAATTTCTGATAAGAAATATAATATTTCAGTGAGACATGTCAAACTTCGATATGCTCTGAATAAAGTTTTTCCAAGTTTCTGTAAGAAATAATAAAAGTTTCGTTTAAAATCAATCGCATAGAATTTCATTCAATGAATATAGATCAGCTCTTTTAAAAACTGTTCAAGTTATACTCGAATATGTGTACATTTCCTAAACTATACGTCTCGAATGTCACAGTATAGCAGTAATAGGTACGGATATAGTTCCCACACGACAGTAGTAAAGTCAGCGTCACTCCCCGACTCGAACGGCACAATATGGCAGTAGTAGGTACCGATATAGTTCCGACGCGACAGTAGTAAAGTCAGCGTCACTCCCCGTCTCGGACGACACAGTATGGCAGTAGTATAGGTACCGATATAGTTCCGGCGCGACAGTAGTAAAGTCAGCGTCACTTCGCCTCTCGACCGAGACGGTATGGCAGTAGTGAGTACAGATATAGCTGCGGCGCGACTTGCCAGTAGTAAAGTCAGCGTTAGGTCAGCCATGACGCCACGCTGTCGAACAAAATTCTGTAACGCAGGCCGATTTTGAGTTAGATTTAAATATATGTGTAAATATTAATGAATGATGATCGATTATGGATATTGTATGTTATAAGTATTCGCTTTATTATGAACGAAAAATATATGCGAGAAATAATAGAATGAAAGTGAATGCGATTTGCATATATGATATTTTGTATTGATAAGTTGCACGCAAAGTTTAGGTGTCTTTTATAATATGTTATGTATATGTACATCAAAAGTCAGTTATCTGAGTATATATATATAGGTATATAGTATATATATACTTTATCGGTCCCTGTAGGAACTACTCGTATATCAGAAAAGTTGTGCAACGCGATAAGTATTGTTTCCAGAAGTCTTAATGGTACAGCTGCCATGTCGTATGAAAACTTTTCTATTTTTCACAGCCTGTGACTATAGTATTTTATCCCTCTAAAGTCTCGGAAGTCGTAACGTAATTACTATAGCACTGTATGTATCAAGTCGACGCTGTTTTTTCACGGGGAAAACTTTATAGCACTTATATAAGTGCAAACGTTTCTCAAGAGTTACATAACTCTTTCTTTCTCTCTCTCTCTCTCTCTCGAGAGAGAGAGGGAGACCGAGACGGGGACATTTTTAATGGTCATTAATCAATTATCAATTCCCACCGGGTGTCAGATTCCCACGGAAATTTCATCCGAGGATCACTGTTAATTAATGTTTGCAATTGCACCTTTAAGCTGCTTGAATTAGAAAACTGAAAAAAAAATGTATCAAACTTAATTTTATCATTTAGTTCATCTTCAATCTTATATCAGCCGATACTATCATGCAAATTACCAGCTAGGTTCACATTGATTAAAAACGAACAAATAATGATTATTAATGAATCTGCATAGCTGCAGTTGCTGAAAGATGTACAATTCTTTGCATTTCGGCTTAACCCCCGTTTCGGATCAGGGCATACCAATGGCAATGCTGACTTATGCGATAAGTTTGAAGTGCCTATTCATCCGAGCTATTTTCTGTACAAAATGTTTCTACTACGTCATCGAATCTCATTTTACATATCGACTTATCGTCGAATCTTATTTCAAAGGCTGCAACGAATAAAAAAACATTATAATCTCGTTATATCTATAAGTCAGAGCTTATATTTGATTTCATAAAATTTCGGCTATTTTTTATTAATACAAAACATACGAGTTGAAAATATTGTCGATTCTGTGAGCTTTAATTTCCGATTGCGTTCGAGGGATTTCTCGCTATTATATTGCTGCCATTCTGGTTGGTGTTTTTCTTACTTTGTTCGTATTATACGTAGCAGGATTTACTCCCGCCTACATCTAAGGACGGCTCGGAAGATTAACCAAATCATTGTTAAGTATACGACAGAAAGGCCCGCCGCTTGCACGAACGTATCACAGAGTTAAGCCCGAGCTAAGCTCTGTTTTCGAGCTAAACTTCCTGATCCTCGATCAAATCTTATTGCGCAATCGACGTGGGGGTAATCTCGGATTTCCTATATACTGAATCGCGGAACGAAATGCGTGGGTGGTTGGGTATATGAATCAGATCTACATTCGAATCACAGTCGGATAAAACTAGTCAAATATGTCGTTTCTTGGTCGAATATCATCCACTTATTTTTTTTTTTTTACACGAATTCGGCTCACGTCGTCCGTCAGATAAAGAATTTTCAATAATTTCAAGACTCCATATAACAGACGCAGCCACGACTTTAGCCGAGTAATCTTGAGAGCGACGCGGACGATAAGATTTTAGAAGTCAACAATATTATTTAGAAAGGGGGGAAAGAGGAGGGATTAGAATTTGTGTAATCCTTCCTTTCCTGAAATTTTCAACCACTTAAATAATAAATGTTCGTTAAATATTAACCAAAAGTTGTCGCCTTTGAATGAGTTTAACAGTTTGCCTCTTTGGAGGCTTTAGAATAAAGCTTCGCTAAATTTGTTGACGATGTTCAGTCTGAATGGTTCCTAAATAATTCATCAGTTAATATTTACTCGGATTTGTTATACGTTCAACAATATTTACATAATTCTAAATCCTACATAGCTAGTACCTATATACGTCGAAAATTTATCAGCTCGAGATATCCTGAGTTATGATTTATCGCATGATTTATTCACCAATTCATTAACTCGTTCGATTTAATTTGAATCTTCACATCGAAGAAGCTGTCACAAATCCTAAAACGAAGTTTGATTACCGTGAATCAAATCACTTGGATCGTTAAGGAAATTCTTACGACTGGTTATGGTCTTTAAAAAAAAATATATCATACCTACCTTTACCATTGAACTCGCCTTCCTTCTCTTTGGCATTGCTGCCTGCAGTGCAGTGGCTTGAAAGAAATGGAAAAGCAGAAGAGACTGAAAGTTGAAATAAAAAAAAAAATAAAAAGAAAAAACAGAGTGTTCCCCAGTCTCTTCGAACGGCTGAAATTACAAAGATGATGTCGTTGAAAGAAAAGGAATGGGAAAAACAAACTTCACTGAGAAAAATTTAATTAACAAATTGAGTTTAGAGTGAAAATTAGCGACAGTAAAAAGTGCGAAGCTCTGGTAAATCAGACATCAAAAGCACCGTTTCAATTTACCAAATTTAGACCGTTGGATCAAATCGAGTTGGAGACTAACTACGTCTTCCTTAAGTCATTCCCACAGTCGTTAAACGATATTTATGAATCACAAATCGAACCAGTAGTCAAACGAAGATATAAAACGCTTTCTGGTGCGAGGAACATGAACCAGTTGATTAAAACGACTAGACTAGCCAACTTGATCGGCGTCGAGATGGTCTCCCGTATATAGACGCCATGTATGTATGCATACATGAACCCGTATCTACGCTTCAACGCCTATCGGTGATTAGATCCTTTATGCTCGACCTCACCAAGCGAAGCTATGGTTTCCACTCGATTGACAATAAATTCAGTCAATATTCGTTCCTCGAAAAAGAAAAATTTTATTTCCATTTTTTTCTTCTTCTTCTTTATCTTGCCCCTACGAAATCCTCCTTCGCAGTTTCATTCACGTAGCGAGGAGGTCGATGAAATTCGTTTTCAATTTCGTCTCGGCACTCTATTAAACTCAACGGATATAACCATGGGGATTCAGATCCCTGTATATTTCAGTTTCTCAAAAAAAAAAAATGAGGCCAATAAGCATCCCTATAAGTAGCACTTCATAGATGGGATATGATCGGGCCTCCAATTGTCATCGACTATCGATTCTATGGGGTAACGACTCTCCGACAGGGTGTTTTATTCGAGTAATGATCAAACTGGGGGATCAAACATATTATGAAGAAATGATCACACACAATATGAACATCGATGCAATAATGTTTATTAGTCAGAATACGGAGAGCAGATTTTCGTTTGATTAATTGTAAATTAAGCACATTGCAATTTCTAAACTAAATTCAAATATTTCATTCCGACAGTTAGCGGTTCGAAACTTGTCCAAAGTTTTGGCTCTACAGAGCCAAAATTTACGACCATATTTCTGCTAGAAGGAAAACCAGATCCAACACACGACGGTCCTGTTCTGTATCTCGATGTTTTAGTTGTCCACGAACGATCGAGGACGTCTGTGATTTGCGAGTTGACTATAAAATTACCCAATGCGCAAATTTACTCGCTCGTTTCACTCGCTGTTATACCTAACGCCAAATGTTTGCAGTCTAAACTAGGTAATACGCATGACTACCGTGCTACAAATTTTCGCATATATTGACTTCAAACTCGTGATTTGCACTTCTGGTTATACTGCAGCTGATCGTGACGTGACGAAATTCGATACGTCAATTATAATTTATAAACTATGAAATTTGAACGGATTATACTGTTTGCCAAATCAACATATCCGAATTAACCAAACCGCAGCTGGTATGCCGATTAAAAGCGATATCGTTTCGACTTTGGAATATCCTAAAGGCTAATTGATGGGAAAACTGTACTGCTGCAGCTAGGTGATAAATATATCGTTTAACAATGACAGCTCGAATCGAAAACCCGGTGTAATTTGGACCTAATGCGTTATTCGACAACAGGCGCTATTGGTACGAAAATTTGTGTCCTTGAAATAAATAATTGAACCGTTAATACATAGTCGTTACCACAATTTGCTTAATGACGCATTGTGAAGTTATTATAGACCAATTGATTGCCAGGTCTGCAGGATAACGTTTATTTGATTTTTTTAATTTTTTTTAGGGTTGAAATTAGGAGGATATATTTTTTTTTTTTCCGTATGTCACCCTGCCGTTACAATCGACGACTGATTGTTAATGTACGTTTAACTTCGTGAATGCCACCTCTGGCTCGTTAACCGTAATGATAATGGGAATTTTTCAGCAAAATAATTAAGGCATTTGGTGCACGGTATTACCAAGTCCATTAGGCCCTTCGGTTGTAACGTCTGAACTTACGCACTTTCCCTAAATTTACGATAATCGTTTAGTGGTTTACAAGCTAAGCAAGAAAACCAGGTACAAGTACAATATACCTGGTTTACAAAAAGGAGAATGAAAATTCATAAATACATTATCATATACCTGAATATGTATGCCTAGCTATATACTTGATAAGCTAGGCATATGATAAGATAAAAAAATGTAAGAAAAATTCGAGAAAAAGAAAAGAAAATAACAGGATATTTGTTAGCATATTCTAAACAAACAATACTAAAAATCGCTAGTCAATAAACGAATAGCTATTTTACTTGGTGTAATTCTGATGATGACGACAGTATTGTCAATTCACTGTTACCATACAAGTATCTGTAAGAGTTTTTGTGCAGGACAATTAGAGGATCCCTATAGAGACCCGGGGTAACCCTGAAGCGTAACGATCAGGACTTGAGTCAGAGTTCCTAATTGTCATCCATAAGAACTTATAGACCCCACTGCAAAGGCGGTTAGCCATATCTTCAAGGTCTTCTGAATGGTCCGCAATCTTCTCTATGGATAATCAGCGTTGTTTTATAGGTAGATCGAGTCTATTGAGTATGAATAAACCTGGTTAACTTTCATGCTAAGATCAGTTCAATGTGCGGATAAATTTAATTAACTGTTTTTCAACCAGATCGGACTATGAGGTGAATAATAATAAGAAATCATAGACAGCCAAAGACTACGGGTTTATGTGTATCTGTAAAGGTGGAGTTCTACAACTTCCTAAATCCACTAATCATGAAGAACGTCCCAGAAATACGCGGTCCCTTGTCACCTTCAGAAGCCAGATGTTATTTCGCGAATTTTTTCGGGAATGACTACTGTCGTCCAATCTATTTTCTCGATGGAAATATCAAAGACAAGACAAAAAGAAAAAAAAAAAAAAAAGCTAAGAAAATACTGTACTCGCGTTTCTCGTCTCCGTTCACGACCCTAGCTACTGACCCTTACTTCCAATGACGTATAAATGGCTTCTGCCAGATATTACTGAACTACCATTCGAGCTAGCTGACTTGATCAATACCATCGCAAAGACTGTGGATCAGGGATCCATGGGGCTGGAAATTTGATTCGATTCTCCCTTTCTCGTTCTTCTCTTACTATACGTTATAGAATTGCTCGTTCATTTTACAGCTTCTCTTGTCATCTCAGAACGCTCATATTCATTCCAACTGCAGAAATTCAATCTGAATTGACGAAAATTAAGTTACTTTTTTAATTTAACGAATATCTTTTATCTTCGGATACATCACCTCTATGACGTGGGTGTTTTTATGCGGCGTCGAATTTACCAAGGATTTTGTAACTCTAGATGAATTGGAATTTACCGATTTCAGGTTCGGTCGCAAACGTCTGAATTAGAGAGAAATTGAGAAAGACAAAAAGTTATCAAATGGAGAACCAAGGCATCCTGATCTATGGGTACTTTATCTACATCCGTCTTGAGTTGGGCCGTCGTCGTTGGCTTAGTCGTAAACTTTATAGAACCTGCAGGAGAGTTTCGAAGAGAGATGGTTCGGTTGCGAGCTTACACCGCGGATTTTGTCCATCCTTATACCTTGTCGGCGAGCTTTTCTAACGTTTGATAATGAGGAAACGAGGTTTATTACAGTTAATAAAGTTAACAAATTATGAAAGGGCAACAGTGGTGCGAAAGTTTTTCAGCTTATCGTTGACAGGCCGAAAATTCAGGGTAAAATGGACCCTAAAAAATCCCTCATCCTTACACAGAATTTTTTTTTCACCGATATCAATATTTGCTTTACACCTCGGCGCTTCCATTCTATTTCCCTCTTCATCCACCTTTAGTCATTTTTTTTTTTTTTTTTTTCATTTTCACCCTCGAAATTAAATAAACGCAAGATCGAGCGGAAATTTTTAAGTTCCGACTCTCGGCCGAGCTCTACTCCCTCTTCATACCTATAGGGTACGGTTAAGCACTCGCTCAATTAGCCATGGCTATGGCACACCCACACATCCTGGGTACTTTCAACTAACGAGAACACCCTGAACGAAAACGGCCCGATCGAGGAACCTCTACTTTTGACGATCGTCGGGGGCTATCGTAGTTGTGCGCGGTAATCCTGGATCGTAATCAGGCTGCAATGACCCTTAGAAAGTTTACCCACTCTTCGACTTCCACTGATTGGTAATCCGTGACAACTGGTGAGGAGGGAGATTCGAAATGTCAAGGCCAACGATCGAATATGTAATAGTTTACGGGGAAGGGTGAATTCAGGAAATGGGAGTTTATATTGCGAATCGTAAACTGACGAGGGAGGTATATTAAGATATTGCGGGGTATGACATGCAGATATTATTGCAGCCCTTGAATCTATGAATTGATTTATTCATTCCCTCTTATTTTGGCGTTGGAAAATTGGCAGAGATATCGTAGTCTTGTTGTTTCGGTAATTTGTTTGTTTCCAAATTAATTTCTCGGGTTCCTGTTCGAAGGCAGCAGTTCGAACGTGACATTATTCGAAATGGGTTGGATATGCAGAGCTGCTGTATCAGGTATATCGAGATTCACGTTCCACGTTAATAGTCTATCGAATAGCTGGCAACAAAAAAGAACAAAGAAGACCATAGCGGCAGGAATCCTCATCCACATATATTCAACGAATGAATAAATTTCACATTAGCCCCATACTTCTTCTCAAAAACATCTTTTATTTCCAACATTTTTTTACAGTGTAAAGACATGGTTTTAACTTCTAAGACTTTTCTGAATACCATCTAACGAACAATTAAAAATAGCTGTAACTCGCTGGAAACGATATGCAAGTTGTAAAAATCTTCGTCCTCGTGTTGGGTGTCGATGCAGTACTCGACATCGAATATCCCCCCAGTCTCTGGCTTGATAGTAAATTTTCTATTCATTTTTATTTCCATAAAAATATATTTTCGACATTTTTTTGAGGCAAGTTATCTCATATTTTTTATACGACTGTACCCCATTTCCATTTGTTGACTCAGGCTATAGTTGTATATACATATATGTATAGATTTAGAGCTTTTTTTTCTGCTTCCCTTGAGATCCTCTGAGAAAACGAATCCGCTGATCGTGACCTGTTCCGTAAATAGTCGAACCGTAAATTCCTTGAATGTCTATTACAGAAAATAGGGAATAAGGCAGTTGAGGGTAAGGGAACGGGGGTGAAGGCTGCCCTTCTCCTTGAAGTTCCTTTTTAATAAACGGTCTTTACAGCCAGCCTCTTACTCCGTCTCCTTCGTCATTCTCTTTCTCTTTAAGCTCGTCTTATTCTCTTCTCATCTTGCTCATTCTCTTCTCATAACCGTTACCAAGGGCTGGGCATAGGCAAAGGCAAAAGCGAAGGCAAAGGCGAGCTTCCTGAACTTTTCATGCAAATATTTCCGGCGTAAACCAGGGAATTTTTTTTTTTTTTTTAATAAGAGTCGATATGCGTGTCAGTGCGATGGCCCGAAAACGAACGGGAAATAACAGGGTGATCACAAACGAAATGCCCCGTGATCAAAGTGTTTTTTTTTTTTTTTTCTTTTTGTCTTTATTCTCTTTTTCTTTCATTCCCTTTCAACGCTTCATTTAAAAGTTACCTCCTCGTTCGCAAACTCTCATACACAGGCAGCACTTACACTCTTTCGCGACTTCTCGCTGCTCAAAATCGACAGGAAAATTATTTAGTCACGTTTTTGTCATTTTATATACCGCATTTCTCTGCCCAACATCACAGGGTAGGTACGTTACATACATATTTACTTGTGTAAATATACATACAATATAGTACAAAAAGCTGGATTTCTGTAGGAAATTTCTGCCCCTCTTGAATACCAAATATACTTCGAGTAAATCCTCGTTAAAGTGTTTGCGGCCTTCCCTCGAATTACCTTATACATATACTAATTGCGATAGTAAAAACCTTCTACATCGTCAGCATCGTCTCTAGGGTTTGAGATACTTCGCTACCAGTGAGATAACTCGACATCATCAACCCGAGTGAGCTTCCTGCTGTTAAAAAAAAATACCTAGACGTTCTCAATTCTAAAATATGTTCAGGTGACACATTTTCATTCGACGACAAAAAATCTGAAACTAAATTCTAATCACGTCAAAGTACATATCGAATAAAAACTATCCATCACTGGTAACGAGCTTACAATTCATTGAATACGATATTCATCGCACGTGCTGCTAGTTGCACCACATATGCGTTTCTTCGTATTCACCTGTTTAAGCAGTACAGATACGTATGTAACATATAATGCATGTATAACCATGTAATATGTACAACGTGCATGTAGTATTACAAGTTGTATAGTAGACAGATGCCTATAACCGGTGGGAACCACTCCATGCATTTCAAATAGCCACCTAGATGCTCAACACCGAGGCGAGAGAGCTCGTTTCCAACCGGTTCATAGCTAGTTTTTTTTTTCTTTTCCCTTTTTTTTTTTCTTAAATAAAGTATACCTTTGGAGGCAAAGTTTCTGGGCGAGTGATGCATTATGACCAGCTGTGTACATCTTCGTATTTCTTCTGAATATAAGAAACTGTTTCGAAATATATTACTGAGAATATTCAACAGCTGCAAGACTTTCAATAGTATTGAAAACTACTATTCGATAATAGAATCGAATTGTATCTTGCTGAAAGTGGTGTAAATTTTAGTTACAATTTCGGAGACTTTTTCCAAAGCACATTTCGGATTCGAATAATAAATTTCATTTTATTTATCTGTTAGGAACCAGCTGTCGGGAAACAAAAGGCGAAATTTTTATATATGTGTACCGAAACTATACGTTAAATAATGTGAGCCGAATGTTATAATATATGTAGGTATTATACCTAGTTTGCGAAAAATATTCGCTCCTACTTTTTCGTTTGAATGACAGAGTACCCAAGTGCTAAATTGTTAATCTCTACGCTTTTCTGCTTGTGGACTATTTGACGCGTTACCCTGACGGTGAAAATTACATATTCAACTTGAGTAGAGTTTTATTAATGTCTCACGGCCTGGAGTAAAGTGAACTTTATTCGTGCGAGGGTGAAACACATCAGTCTTCTATAGAAATACAAACTCTAGGGTGCAGCCTATACTCGCCAATTCACTTGAACAATGGACCCACAACGAGGTGGATGTCAATTGAAAATATTGACTATTATACTACAAAGCATGAGCTTTACCATTTTAGCACGATTTTACTCTCCTATGTAGCTATATAACGTAACTCAATTTTCTGCCAACGAGCACAAAGCCTCGGTTACGTTATTTAAAAGCTGGAAGGCAATTTGTTTCAGAATCGTTATAAATTTGTTTTGCTCTAATTTCAGGGGCTTTAATACATGCTCAAAGCAAACAATCATCGCTTTTGAATCAACAGATTTTTATACCAAACAATTTCTGTACTGATCCGTTGTTTGAAGTTATTTTTTTGAATACAGGACTCAAAAACTTGTTAAACATCGCTATTACCGTTTCCTTTGACACAGCTTAGTGGCGAAAGACACACCCGTGCCATATACTATCTTCAGATAAATTCTCACTGCTCTGGTATGTCATAAAATTTGATTTTATTGACTGACAAGCTAAATATATTTGACAGTAAATGTCAGAATTTTGTTAGGATCGAAAATCTCTAGAGTGGCGTTGAGTGGTGTTCAAAATTCAGATCCCCATCCTCTGGAAATTTCCCATTTGAAGGTAACATCACGACGCCTTCGAAACTGTACGAGGTTATCCGCTTAAAGCGGCGATAGGTTTTCCTATTTCCTGTCTACGTTCGAACGTGGCGTGGCACCGCGCTATACCAGGGGATGTTTGCGCCTCGTGTTGCATAATGAGGGGTGGTCTAGTCTCGAAGATACGAAATAGGGGTTTCAAAATCGTTCGCTGCTTCAGGCGTTTCCGCCAAAACCCAGTTGCACGACGAAGCTTCGAATACTCACCCAGCTATACTTATACTCAAACGCTTTTATATACTCCTGTTCTTACTTTACATATATCAGTCTTTGTGCCAACCTTGTTCTGAATTTGAAAGCTAAAGTTTTGAGACTTTGAGAATACGAAGACGTATAGAACTGTTCAAATTGATTTTATATAAAAAAAAAATAAAAAATAAAGTTTAAGCTCAATGCTGAAATTCTCAAAGATGCAAGAGAAGAGTAAACGTCCCGAATCAGAATAGAAATCCTAGTTTTATTCTACAAGCTCTGACTGTATATTTGGAGGAGGGTTCTAAAATTTAAGGGTAGGATTGTGCATGTAATAAAATTCTGATTTACACCTAGAGGTGAGAAATATGTCAATTTTAAACAAGTTGGAGCGCAAACTAGATTTTGGAATTTAGAGAGGCCTTCTGATTCTGTTTCGTCGCTAGAGCTCCACAATCTTTGTATCCAATCGTTTTCCAGCTGGAAAACAGAAACGCTCATTTTGATTGCTAAAGCGTATAAAATCCGTGCGTTCAATTCCTCTCGGGGTATTCTAACGAGGGATAAAGGAAATCAAAGACAAGATAGAGATTGATGTGATTTTGTTACCAAGTTTATAAGCTTCAATGGAATATACGATCGAATACGGGGATCGCATTTCTGCATCACCTATTGGTAGAAGAATCTCTTTCGATTTCACAGCACTGCAGATCCCTTTCATCTTCCTTTTGGTCCTTTCTGCTTAATCCAGAGCCAGCTTATATGATTTACTGTCGGATCTATACGTAAACCTATATATCTGCAGTCTGTATATACCCGTTCTATATACCTACTTAAAGGTACAAAAAGCTCGCCCTTCCAATTTCTTACAGCTACCCTTTTCCACGTCCTTGAATGTCTGAAAAAAAAGAAAAAACTCTAAAAATGAAGGGAGGCCTGTATTTTCCAACTTCTGAAAACCGTTTTTAGCACAAGACCCCCTGCGCTCCATTCCAGCCAAAGCCTAACAATAAGCCCATTGTTTTTCAAACGCAGCTGTCTCATCTTTTGAACAATTCTCTGTTCATGTCGAGTCCATCTTTTCCTTCAAAAAACGTGACTGTATAAACCTTGTTTATGAATTAAATTCTCCGTTTATAGCTTTTCCTCTTCTCTCCCGTTTCGCCTTTTTATCGTCATGCCGATATGATTTTCATTTAATGTGATCTGAGATATAAATATGCGAGATCGGGAAAGGATCGTCAAGCTGAGGCAAAAGAAAAAAAAAAAAATCTGTTGATACCATATCGTCTGACGTTTCTATATTTTTTGGCTGCTTCCGATACAAGCAATCAATAATTGATAAGAGATAATCAAGGAGTAGGAAAAAATCTATTGAAGCCTCTTATCAAAAGCGACCTTCAACCTTACCGCGAGTATATAAGTACGTTGAACGTTTCAGACGTCTCTTGGGTATCAGGCGTCAAGGCGCCTCCCCAAAGGACTTTATTACTTCATGTTGGTAGCGACGTAGAGAGATGCGATTTGAAACTAACTTGACGAAAGCGAAGACCTGTAAAAAGTGTGATGGGGTGGTGGGTAATATCTACACAAAATGACTATGTATCATCAAATTGACGGGTGTCGCAGGAGCGATTAAATTTACATCCCTCTGAACCCTGCCTCAACAAGTATCTCTTATGTCTGTAAACACACTGTCAAACTACCCCTAATAGTGAAGGTCTGAAAGGTAGAAGATTTACTTTTCTGTCTAAAATTCACCACGAATAGATGAAACGTGAATATGAAAATCGCGTTTTTAGATTCGTGGAAATCTTTTTCATCTTAAACCTTCAAAACACCAATTAGCATAAAACTCCAAGCTCAAAATAAATGACAAAAATATTTAAAAAAAAAAAATGACATTTCGGATAGGTCCTTTCCCTCAGAACAACAAGACTGTGTTTTCACAACATCGCGTGGGGTATGCGTAAAGCGTTTACAATTTCACATTAAATCCAATAACTAGCAAGCAATGAAAATTGACACAACGCACCCCCATGGCTCGCTCTTCCTCAAATTTCTAGATTGCTTCATGTTTTTTTATCAAAGTGAGGGATAAGGGATGAAACGTTAACGGGTTGTGACCAGGCCGGACCACTCGTCAGAAAATTCAATGGCCATTGAATTTTTGGCTACTCTATTTTGCCGTTTATACAGTGACTCCTTTTCCCTCTGTATCAAGTACAATCGATTTTCAAAATTCGAACGTCCCTCTTCGTACCTACTATTTCAAGTCGAAAAGCACCCAACCATCAATTCTGTTATTGGATATCCGTCCAAGACTAGAGACACAAGCTGCTCGATCCAATTCTGAACACGCGGTCGAGCGTGTCAGGCTTAAAGCCGGTTAGACGTTGTTTCTGTCCACCTTTCAGTTCTCAAAATCGCCTGGTCCAACTGTCTTGACAAGATGTCACTGATCGCATCATCCGTGAAACGCAGACGGCGTTGACTCGCATTTTACAGTTGAAAGAAAAAATGATTTTTCCTTGTTCCCCAATTTTTTTTCTTCTTTTTTCTTTCTTTCTTTTTTTGGGAGCAAATTATGGCGCGAAAAATCACAGTTCGGTTACAGCTACGATTTGAAAGGCTACTCCCCGATCGTTACAAACTGCAGAAAATTATTCAGGCCTTTAAAAGCACCCGGTACTAAGCTGATATATCCGCACTCGCCGATTTAGTCGAATCTTCGAAAGTTTGCAAGCTCCAAAACTCCACGGCGACAGCTGGGTTTGTCTTATTATCCAACGGGATCTGCTACGCCAGTCATACATTCGTCAAATTTTTGAATCATCTCAGACGAGTATTTCGAAAGAGTGAATTATTCTTCAATTTCATATATGAAGTAAAAACAAAGAAAAATAAATAAAAAATTTACGAGATTCTCGTTTTGGTCTCAAAAATTATGCCAAATTATTAAGACCTGCATGTATTGAGGTGAGAAATATTTAGCTACTCTCTCACTTTGCAAATGACATACTCAACGAAACTTTCGAAAGTTGTGACTTGTCGGTCTCGCTCTGAGAGATTCTCCTCTTAGAATTAGAAGTGATACTATAGGCTCAAGGCCATCCGACTGTTACTTCTTCTTCTCACCCCATACCAAAGATGCGTCTTGACGCCCTGAGGGTCCTTGACTTGGCCTAAAGTACACAGAGCGAAAATCCTGCGATCCGGTTGGGTTGAACGACGTTTCTCCTGTAGCCTAAAGGTAGCACAGTGCTGGGATGATCCTCGCTTTCCATACATCCGGTAGCCTTGATGATGGTAAGGGTCCTTGACCTCGCTTGGAGTACTAGGATAATAGAACCGCCTGTAAAGAAAGAACTTTCTCAGTCTATTGTTATACCGATCGTAATATTTCACTTAGAATTTGAATTTAAACATTTTTTATTCAATTTCTAAAAATATCTCTATCCTTTCGCCTCTCTTAGCTTTAAATGCACTCTGCGATGAAGAAATAAATTCTCTAGTTAAGTATGCGATTAATGTCTGAAATGATTTAATAACACCAGTTAATATCGTTTTTATATCCAATTCTGAAACGCCTAATGGAAAATAAAATTCTAACGATAAGATGGATCGTTAAAAGGTATTTAATTAAGGGTCACTTCACTTTTGGCCTCGATTTAACCTGAAGTACGTATGTGTTGAATATGTATTAGAAGCTGGAATATTTTTTTTCTTCCTCCTTTCTGAAGATCCAAGAAATAACAGCTTCTCATTATCCTGCGGTTCTGAAGTACAGTTTGAAACCTTTGCAGTAAATTGGTGCGGAATTATATGAATTTTTGAATGAAAATCACCAAAATTATTGAGGCACAATATTTTCTTTAAACTTTTCGGTTCAGTGTAGACATTGGAAAGAAATAATATTTACTTCGTTGTATATGATTGAAAGAGTAGGAAATATATAGTAGGTATAGGTGATTTTCCTCTCGTAATTTCGTGACCGTTATCTTTGAACTTATTTCATGTAATTACGAATCTTCTGCCTTCTCGAAAAGTCTTCGAACATAACAAGAAAATTTCTTTCATGTGGTAATTAAAATTTGCTTAATTATTTATACATTCTTTACGAAATCTAAACATTTTTTTTTCTTTTTTTTCCTCGTTTCGCGGTTCAGGACATCCAAATTTATTGACCAATTCAAGTCTTTCATTATTTTCTTTTCAGTTTACGAATAATTTTTGATAAATATTACTGACAAAGATAAAGGGGCGAAGAAAATTAAATCGTGGTTACCCGCAGCAGTGGTGCGATCTTTAAAGGTGGTTTGAAGTTGCAGGCAGAGAAACTCCCCGCAATGAAGCCAAGATTGCAGCCAGAAACTAGACCGCAGATGTGCATATCAATATCTCCTGCTCTCAGCAGACTCCCAGAGTATAATCTTTCCTTAGCCACATCTAATGCAGAAGTCATCTGCGAAATAGCTTGGAAATAAGCTAACTCTCACCTTCCACATTCATTGCTTTCGATTATTTTTAATTATATGAAAACTCATTACACTGCAATATCCCGAGGACGTTAGAAACGGTAATTAACTTCAATGCAGGTAAATATTTTCAGAGTATTTCTGACAATTATATAAGTACAATGAATGATTGTAAATAAATAACAACAACCCTAATGATTAAACGAAAAGTATAATTAAAAATAAATAATTGGTTTACTGCAGGTTATTATAGTTCTTACCTTTACGAGGCCTTCAGCCTTTGTCGATGATAATATTTTCGGGTTATTTGCTCGAGTAGAACCTCAATGAAATAGAATCTCCGTCCTAGTGGTCATTGTGTTCTTTTCTAACACGAGGAATAAGAAGAAGAAGATTTGACGAGGGATGAAGTCGGGTTCTGCGTTGGTCACATGATATGACGTTACTTCCGAAGCTCGTCAAAATCCTTACAGAATTGCTTGAGAGACCAGTGAGCTTTTCCGGAAATAAATCTTCTTTTAGAAGACTCGGAGATCCCTGCGTTTTATTCTGATTGTGAGAAGAAAAGTTGATACTTTAGCGCCCGTCAAATATCGAGATGAAAATAAGCTCGAAGGGAAGTTCAATCCGTGTTAAATATTGCCAGTCCTTTTGTAACCCTTGGGACAGAGGCTGTCTTTTAGTCTGACTGCTTTCCTTTAATATGAAATCATTTATCCAAGGCAATAAAAACAATAAACGTCTAACATAAATTTCAACTTAGGGGGGAAACACTCGACTCGATTCAACTCGAATCGCGACCTCCATTGTTCTTTCTCGACGAATCTCCCTTCGCTTCGTCTTCCCTTCTTAAGATTTGCGATTCAGGACCCAGCCAGTATCTTCGAGGACGAACATTTTTTATATCGCGAATTAACACCACGCACAAACCCCGATTTAATACTGAAACTGAATCCTCGAATTCGGGGGAAAATAAACTAGATGGGAGACTTGAGAGAAATTCATTTCACAAATCAAAGTCTTCAACAAAGTCGTCGTCGTGTTGCCTAATATTACCTGACATACTTCGCTCCAACTTCTGAAATTCGATCAAAATCTTCGTAAAATGGATTTAAAATGTAATTAGAAGACAGTTTTGCTAATAAAAATAAATAATTTTACTACAGCTGCGACGTCGAAGTGCTGATAAGAAAAAAAAAAAAAAAACTGGAAACAGATAGAGAGAAGATCGTAAATTCTTTACGTCGTCGTCAGTGACAGATGTCGAAGGTACGTATGTTAAATTCCAAGCAAATAGTAAGAACTTTGGTAAATCCAGAGCTTCGAGTGAATTCATTTATCGATTTTGCGTTCCTATTCCGATATTGGTATACTTCGCGGAATGAATCGACTAAATCATTTGTAAATTGGTAGGAAAATAGAGTTACGATGCATGAAATACATCGGAAATGAATGTGAGCGTTAAATAAATTGAACAGAATCTCGTTTAGGGGTTTGCGAGTCGGAAACTGAGAGATGATCTTTCCTTTTTTTTTCTGGTACTTGGCACTGCGTGCATTATCAGCAAATTTTAATGTCGAAAATAAAAAAGTCAGATGCACGATAATGGTCGTAAATTATTATCAGACCTAAGATTGCAGGAGAAAAATAAAGGACTAGAAAAATATCCACCATGAGTCTAGAGGTGATGATTTATATGAAGGACACGTCATCATCCTTGGCGCAAGTAGCCGTCAGCTAAGGGCTGACGTTAGTTTAGAGGAAACTGGGGCGCGTGTTGGTGCATCCTAATCCTTTTTCTCGGTAACAACCAATTACGTGGGACGTCGATAAAAACACGCTCCAAATTGCCGACATGACTTGCCTAAGAATTTATTTCTTTAACGAAACCAACCCCTCGCCGTTGGTCGTTGGCCCTTGTGACAAGTCGTGTAAATTCTTCCCTCAACGTTGACTTGCCTTAATTAATTACGTCAAAAAGTACACGATCCGTTTGTCAAACTGTTGAAATGAAAAATATAACCCAATGAATACTGAAAGACGTTCTAAAAATTGTCTGACATTATATTTTATGGCTAATGAGTTTCTCATTACTTTTCTTTTTTACTACCACCAATTCATGATGTGAAAATTTATAGACACGATGAATAATACCGCTAATTAATTTCACCAACAAAACTTTAACTAAGCTTTGTAAAAATAAATTATACCACCTGCAGTTATCGAATCACGCAAAGATAAATCGTTTTAAATTAATCAGTTAAGAGTTAGGCTCTATCCATAAGATTTAATGGAAGATTCTGGTGATTGAATCGCAACTCAGGTCCTAATTGTTATGGTATTTAGAAGCTGTTTGAAAGCTCGCTAGATGTTTTAAAATTCGAGTACCAACCTCGAATTATAGGGTCTGCTATATAATCAAGAACAAATTGCACGAGGGAGTAGCTAATATAAAAGCTGTTTAACTTAACGCTTATACGCAAAGTTGTGACTCTCAAAGTGCTTTTTCTGTATCCACAATTTCACTCGCCTCTTCGTGCCTCCATGCCGTTAATCATCAGCTCGTCTTAAAGACGGGAAATATTTCATGAAATATGAAATGAAAGTCGACACTTTAAAATGATAATTTTTAAACTAGCAAAAATCTGAATTCATATACGATATTTTCAAGTGGATAAGACTTTCCTTAATTAATATTATGAATGATACACTTATATTTTAATCATC
The DNA here is from genome assembly GCA_914767705.2 of Tenthredo notha. Classification (NCBI taxonomy): domain Eukaryota; kingdom Metazoa; phylum Arthropoda; class Insecta; order Hymenoptera; family Tenthredinidae; genus Tenthredo; species Tenthredo notha. The sequence goes on along the minus strand of OU611908.1, from coordinate 17,070,379 downwards.
ATTCTGCGTGTGGAAAATCAAAAGATTTTCTTAATTACACGATACTGAGATTAAGCCTTCACGGTGTAGATATTTTATTGTGGTTTATCAGTCTGTTAATGTAATTTAATACAACTTATCAGAGTTATAAATCTTGCTCACGAAGATGGCTTTAGGGCATCTTATCTCTCTAAGGTTTGTGAACTTTCGCCATTAAGTATAGTAGGCAGAAGTTAGTAAACTAAATTCTTTGACCCTTGCCTGATGAATTTTTTCATCATAGACTAAAATAAAGTTGATTATTATTATTATTATTATTATAGTTAGGTATAGTTAGGTATACGCAACTTTTGTATGACCTCAAAGTTGAAAATTTCTAATTGAGATATTCCGGCGAAGGTTAATCTGACGGATAGAAAGGAAAAAAAGAAAAATATATATTTCCAACGGGTTTTTCGGCTAGCAAGGATTACGCTTAATGTCAGCGTCAAGACTACCCTTGTTATACTACAACCGTTAAAACGATAAATAACTCAGGGAAGAATCGCCAGTACATGGAGACGCCCGTTATATCGACCAACTTGCAGCTTTACGCTTTTAACAGGGTAATAAATTTCTACTCTATGGCGATTCTGACAACCCAAGTAACGCGGAATAATTGTTGAACAAGGATAACAAAAGTCCGTTTTTATAAGAAATCAAAAATGAAAAAAAACAAAAGGGATAGTTATCCCTTATTTGTTAGTCATTTAGCTCATAATCGAGTCTTATTGATTTTCATATACGTATTACACAATTTCGAAGGCATCCGGTTAATATAAACGACGTAACGCCTATTCTGATATCGTTAATTTAGAGTGGTGTAATTAAGACGGGGACCCCCCTCCCCCCCGGCCCCCCAAAGGAAAACGCTTCGGCGTACAAACTCTACAGTCTGTTATACGGTGTGCAGAAATAGGGGTGATATTCTGTATATATATATATATTTATATAATATATATATATATGTATGCACAGCTACCACTATGTGTCTAGGAATACTCTGTGTGTGATAAACTTACACAATATGCTTGTTATACGTAAAGAGAACAGAGCCGCGTGCAGTCGTTACCGTAAATAGAAAACGTTGTACGGGGTAGAAAGAGAGCGGCATCGTGTCGACCATAAGCCTTCTTGGATATAGTTCCCTGGTTTAATAGTAACAAGTCACGATATCCAACGATCCGTCAAGTCGTCAGGTGGTTTCGTTCTGAATAGCCCGTTATTAAATGAATTATATGATTATGCTAGCCGTAAGTCGAAACGACGTTTTTTCTCTGAAGGTACAATATGAGTAGAGGAGACGTTACGTAAGACGTTGATTTAACGGTGAAAAATTTTTACTATGGTTAAAACGAAACGTAATTAAGGTAGGCGTGAAGTATAATTAAGTCAATTTACCAATCGCTGGCTTGAATATTGAATTTACTATAGAACGGTGTAAGGACGCGTGACGTACCTACGCAACCCCTCAGATATGAACGGGCTGTGTGTTGACTTTATTCAAATTACATTATGGCACTTGCTCTAAGCGGAGACCTCCTTCGTTCGCACAGAGGAATTATACCGTCTTGTTTACTTGAAAATTTTGGCAAGACCCCCCTTCCCCCTTACCCACCCCAGCAACCGGATCCTCAGAGAATTCTTATGTTAATAGTTCAACAACCGAGTTATGACTCCAACATCTAGCCAACTTGCGTTACGGAAATGGAGAACAGAGCTCTGTGAAATTTTTTTTTTATTTTCAACACATAATTTTGTACAAATTTGAACTTCTATATCAAATTTTAATCCCAAGGCTTAAGAATATAAGGTGAGAAAAAAAATCTGTCACACTTTTTTAAAGATGAAAAGACTGTTGATTGACCACGGGCCATTTTTGTCCCACCCGGACTCGTCGGTGCTTTGAGGTAAGGTTGGCACTTTGTCTGGCTCAACGGTGACTGATTAATGACATAGAAAAGCTTAGCCAACTGGTTAAGTTGCTTCGATACCCCCAGTCAATCAGCCAGCCGCAAAGATCTGCCGCTGGGAACAGCGAAAGACGTCATCGTGGTAAACGCAAAGCAAATACCCATCTACTGGACTGGTTTGCGCAAACATTGGATCATCTCAACCAGTATAAAGAGAAAAATAAATCGTAGGAATGGATTTCACTCGTTTCGTTTCGTTTCGTTTCGTTTCGTTTCGTTTCGTTTCGTTTCGTTTACTTTACTGCAGCGGGTTGTGCATCGAACAACATAGGAAGATTTGTTATTATTAGGGAAACAATTATTCCAACATTGAAATAAATCTCTCTAGCAGAAACGGAGGATATCTCCGCCTTATTCACCGGTCGCACTTTGTCAATTCCTTTTTCCACTTTGTTCGGTATTTAATCTTTATTCAAAAACCAAGGAGCTGAGGGAGATTGCTAGATCGAGAACGTCCCGACGTCTGACGTTCAACGTCTGTCGCATTTATCTCCATCCAAGTCCAGATAAAATTCACAACCATTAAGACACGTATGTAACAGGCATACGTCTTCACTATCTCAACTTTCTTTCAAATTTATCAGAAATATTCCTCACTTTTTTTTTGGTAACTGCTAAAAAACAGGCAGACGAATTCACATCAGTATCTAGAAGAATTTCAAGTCATGCATTCACTGATATTGTTATCTATTTTCTAGTTTGTTACACAAGGTAGTTGTCTTTGTCATTCATTTTCGTTTTTCTTACTTATAAATTTCGCATTTTATATATAATGAGCCATTTAAATTCGCCAGGAAATATATAAAGGTCGGTGAAAAATATAGCCTTTTGCTATTTGTAAAACTAAAACTGCTGCCGGTCTTTGGGTTTACACAATTCAACCCACAGCCTAGCATTCAATATCGGCTGTCTCTTCGGTGAAAGTTTGCCGTCTACAGCGTATAACAAATGAGTGAAAACGAGCCGGAACATTTTGTGAATAGAAAAAGGCGGATCGAGTTTGAAAAGCGTCTCAGAATTCGTATAATAGTATACAGTAGGGTGTCGAAGAAATTCGAAGAAAGTAGAAAAAAATAAAAAGAAGTCTCCGGTCGGTTTTCACCCTAAGTGTTTTCATAATTCGCCGAGAATAGCTCGCCTACAAAAAGCTGTTAATTCAAGCTTTTAATGTAGCGAATTTCCCCTCAACCGACGAAAAAATTCATCGCTATTATTGTGTCTTTTTGTTTTTTTTTTGTTTTTAATTTTAATACCACGAAATGCCTTCCCTAATTGAAATGAAAAATATCGCACGTCATTCTTATCTAATTATCAATTTATTGAATTGATGTAAAATGAAAAGAGGAAAAAAAAACTGTAGGATTATTCTCATCCTGGGAATTCTTACCAATGAAAAAAGAGGGAAAAAAAAAAGTAAAGAAAAAACTTGGCGGACTAGAAAAATCCAGATAAAGGACGACAAGCTGACACAGCTTGCCTCGCATACTACGAAGGTCGCTACCCCCGACCCTTCGACCTCGGTCGAAACCGATTCCATTCAGCAGCTGGCTAGTTGATAAACCGATCCCTCCCTTTCCACAACCCTCTTTTAACCTTTGCCTCCTTGGCATGCCGCGGTAGCTAACAATACATCACTGATAACAATCATGCTAAGAAGATCGTCTGACCAATGCTGGAATTTTCTACTTTATTCTTTTCTCGACGTGCCGCAGTTTCTCAATGTTCACAGAGATATTTAAGAAAGAGGGAATCAGCCCCTTGGATAGTGGGTATATCCAGAGGAAAAGCTTGATGAAAAGGTTCTACTCTTTACTCGATGAGATCCTTCCACTAATGTTTTTCCTTTGTTACTTTTATCAAGTGTTGACTGTTTTTTACTTTTTTTTCTCCCCTTTATTCTCAACGAACTTTCGACTTTGATCCTGAACTTCTTTTAACCCAATACTTATTTCCTGTTATACTATGTCCGATATAGTAACGGGATATTCACGTTATATGGTTTGCTGATGTTCTCCGTAAACTAGGAGGCGAATTATGGTAAATGGCTGTACCGTAAATTTTGAGAATGCTGTTATTCCGCGCGAGCACGTGCCTGCCAAGAGGAAATTAACCGATTAACTTTTTTTGCTGTTCCGATGGAAACGGCGGTCGGACTAATATCGGTTCACGATCGCGATGGAGTCTCGCATTAAGCAAAATACGGGATTGAAAATATAAAATAAGGTACATTTCAATTGTATTATCACACGTAGATTCGTAGGTATACAAGCATTAATGTAATACCTAAATTGTAGAACTGACCATGTGTTATTTACACGTCCACGCTATCCCATGCATGAAATGTAAATGAGATAATCCTTTTCCGATAAAGTGCGAACAAGGATTTATCTCGATTCCTGGAATTAAGGAAATGGCACAAATCGAAATGCATATAGGTACATATTGTAGATTTCATCATTCTGTTTCCTTCTAACGTAAAATGACCCGAATGTGGTAAACCAAAGAACCCAATATCATATAAAGTTTGGCTTTGAAGTCCCATAGCTCACTTTATCATCGATTATCGTTTACGAATAAATCGCTCGATTCCACTACCAGAGATTTCACCGTCTGTTCAAAACGAGACACCATCCTGTCTAGCGTAAAAAGCGGAACGATTGACATTTCTTATTCGAATCTTGACGAACGCACAAGATTCGAGCTGAATATAAAGTCCCGAGATTCACAGTCGCGATATGGGGTGCCTGCGGTCGTAAGTGACATTGACGTTTTGTGACGTGCGCGTTTTCTCTATTTCGTTTTATCCTTAGGAGTATTATAAATGTGTGGGAAATAATCTAAACGGTGAAAATATAAATTGAACAAAATTATTTAGATATACATAAATGGTTTCATTTTTATTAAACAAACGGAACAAATTATATATCTATAAAATCAGAATCTACAACAACAACAAAAAGACTTGACGTAGGTACTATTTCGTGGGTCAAAGGAGTTTGATCAAAGTGTTTACCAACTTCTTTGGGACACAATAGGCTTACGGAAACAGGAATTCCTTCTACCTATTCACGATATTCGGTTCAAGCCATGAAACGATCCTAACACTAGCTATCAATGATCGTTTCGATACCGGTAGAACGATTCAAACTCTTCCGCAGGTAGTTTCTACTACCCAGTGAAAATGGCAAACGTTATGTCACAGTTTCCGAGGCGAGTGTGATGACAAATTCAAAAACCTTCAAGCTTGTACTAGAGATGGGGAAAAAAAAAAAAATGTATAAATCGTTCCCTGTTTCTACCTAATAGACTTTCATGAAGATATACAAGCATTGTTACTTTTTACGACAATGACAACACCTACTTGTCGGTATGTTCGAAATAACATAGTCTGTATTCATTCAGGCTGGGATAAGACATGTCGAGGTAAAGATGAAGTATACTAGGGAAAAAAAAAAAAAAAAATAGGATCAAATTTTTTTAAATACGATTTCATTCATTCGAATCAATATATAGTCTGTCAAAAATGGATTAGACGATGAATTATATTACTGACGAACTCTTGTAGCAGTGATAAAGTATTTTTTTTTCTTTTTTCTTTGTCACTTTTCATTATATGTCGTGCGACGAAGTGAATGTTGAACAGCGATAACGAAGTATCACCATCGAACTTGCCACTAAGCTAAAAGCGATGGGTTATCCCTTTGGATTTTAAGATCAGCCGTTAATGCGCTAAAGTGTCTCGTAAAATTTTTTTATCTGAACCGAACTTTTGCTAAGGCTCAAAAAGAAAAAAAAAAAAGAGAAAAATAAAGACAGAGAAAAAAATTTCACCTTCTTCCCTCTTCAGTTTCTTCCTGATCCCCGAGGATCGCAAGATGCGGGGTAGTCAATTTCTACCGAAGGGCACCCCTTTTTCTTTTCTCTTATTTTTTCTTTTTTTCTTTTTCTTTCAATCTCCCACGGGGCGAATCCGCTTTAATCGTTACCGGCCCTAGAATTGGATGGCTCTTGCCTCCACGTCTACACTGCCAATAAAATTTAACGGGCATACATCCGTTTGCACATACTGAAAATACGAAACCTGGAAAAAAAATGTATTAAAAATGAAAAGACATAGGTGAATGAAATTTTGTATTGAAATTCTATGTTCGTAAGGAAGAAAAATAAAAAAAAAAAATATTTCAACAGCTATCAGCCATGAAATTTGATGAACTCTTATTCTTCCTGCCCATAACGTTCTCAAGAATTGCGAGGAAATAAGCAATCGGAGGTTAACGGAGGACAACCACTCCGAAATAGCAAACTGTATTTTTTTTTTTGCCTGCAGGGCTGCTTCCGATTGGCCAAAGGGCTAGCCTTTCCACCGACCTCAATAGGATCCAATATGCCGTGAAACCTGCTATACTAATCCTTGACAGAGCATTTTAACCGTCTCAGAAGTAATTCAGTTTTACGAGCCCTGTGTTGTTGCTTAATCCAAGGGAATCCCGATATGGTCCACCCAGCAGTTTCCCGGACGTTTTACTCCAGCGTAGAAATCAAGGAAGATAATTTCGGGGGTATAAGTTCTCTCGAGATTTCTAGTTTTACGATCTTGAGGCCTTTGATCGGTGATAAATTTCGCTTAAAATCAATTAAAGTATGAATTTGAAATTTTGTTTAAATTGAAAAAAAATACGCGTTCTATTTCTGTCAGAAACACAAATTGAAATTACCCTGCTTTCACCTGGCTACTATACGCTAACTAGTCTAGATGGACACACTGTGTTCACGTATGTGTAACATACGTGATACTGTAACGAATTGATATACGCAGTTCCTGTTGTCGAGGGTAATTCACAACTGAGGTTCCGAAAACAGTGGTACAGGGTTTACTACCGTTCGTATAGTAATTGTTGTTCCCCATTTTGATAGGATCATAAATTGCTCGAATTGTCTGGGTGAAACTGCTGTGTTAGGTGTTCAGAAATCGGTCACGAATCCTCTACGACGTGCTCACGCGTGCATCTAAAACGGAATTGTTTCACCTGACTAAAACCTAAGATAAAAAGAATTGTTTTTTTTTTTTTTTTTATTACCTGATACCGTGGTATCCACAATACGTAACGTGTCCTCCCCCTACATCGAACGAATTCACGTTGTTATCGCGTGCCTTTTACTTATATGTCATGATATACGTCTCAATGTGTGACCTATGAAAAACGACCATTAAATTATACGAAAAAGCTCTACTTTCTCGAACAACATTTTACTACTATTCTCTCAATTCTACGAACTCAAATATCTTCCTTTTTCTTGTCAGCAAATATTTGTACATTACACCCCGGGGAAGCCAATTTCGAATAAGTTTTACTTGCAAATCTACTCACGAAGGGACACCTACGATTTTATAATAACTAAGGATACAGTGCTTTCTTTTACGCCGTTGAAAATCAATCTTATTTTCTTCAAGGATTAGGTGATTTCGGAAAAAGTTAGGAAAACGAAGGAATGATAGACACGTGAACATTACTAAACTATATTTTTATTCTTTGTTTATTTGTTGCTGACTTTATTCCTGCGTTGCAAACGCACTTTATTTTTTCTAGTATAAACTCCAATTTCAATACAGAATACAATGATACTTAGGGCATGGCCGAGTAAAAGTAAAAGAAAGCTAGGACTTAGGTGTAACATGTCTAACTCAGTGGTGGGTGTCATTTCTACTGTAGAAGATTTATGATTAGCAAATTTTTCACTCCAGTAGTTTATTATGCCAGCTTCCCTGAGTCGAATCACTTTGTCGTTGATTTGATCTAGATAAGGAAGTCCTTCCCAGACGGCAAAAGCTATTGGATGACTTGCCAGAATTTCTGCCAATTTGTGAAAATAGTCAGATTTAGATTGAAATTTTATAGCCGATACTTCTATCTCGGCAATTAAAGCCATGGTATTATTTTTTCCATCCGACATAGCTTTCATCAACTCCTTATGCTCATCCTCACTCAGTACTTTATATGCTTTGTAAATCTCACTACTGCAATCGGGATTGTCTTGAAATAAAGCCCTGTGGCGATCAGTTCCTCCGAAGCTTATTCCAGATTTCCAGAGTTCTGCCATCGATGTTATCATATCATAATTAGTATTCATGAGCTGTCCGGCCAGAGAAGCTAAATAACTCTGCGTTATTACATAGCCAAAGAATACCCAAGAAGCAAAGTGGATTCTTTTTGATAAACTCGTAGGTTGTTGGGGTAAGGCGACGCCAAGTATCAAACCCAGAACACTGAGAAACGATAATTTCCTGAACGCAAATACTTTGATTATTCCAGTCAAAAGGAGAAGTCCTATAACCGCAAACCAGACTGAATTATCCAACGGTGTAACTAGTCCCAATAAACTTAGAGTAGAAATCGAAGGTACAAGCCATATTATCTCCTGTCTATCAAACGTCGCGCTGTACTCAAGTGCGAATTTTTTATTCCAATAAAGTCCACAAGCAACAACGTCACTCTCATCACGATTGTGCAAAATATCTAGCAAAGTTGTGTATATATCGTCACTGCTATTCATGCTGACGTTAACGTACAATCTGTTCAAAGATATGTTTAATTTTTTTGTTACAGTCTCTAACAGATTTCCTTCTATACCAGTAAGAAAATTGGTACCATCTTCTTCGACCGGTGTAATCATATACGGTGGACAATCCGAGACTGTAATATTTATCGTACAATTGTTCATTAACAGTTTATGAAATATGTATTCGTTTGGTATTGTACCGAGAGTGCGACATTCTCCTAATATTTCAGGTTTCTTTGGAGTTCTATAAACGTTTGATTCAAAGCTATAACTTCCGGCAACAACAAATTTCCCTGCATACGAAGCTATGATTACAAAATTGGCTATCCAATTTTTCCACATCGCTTCAACAACAGCGTTTGCTTCTATTAAAAGAGTTTCTTCGTCATTGAAAAATGTTAAAAGACATACGACGTACCTGCATCTTGGAACACACAAATCGGTTAAATTACTTAACAAATAAATATCCTTCGAATCCCGAATCAAGATTACAGCACTGGTTGATCCCCGGTATTCTGGAGAGTTTGAAAAATCTTCTGTGACCGAAAAAGTGACAACTTCATTCTGTAGCCCGGTGACAAAGGCCTTGGACAATCCAGAGTCCCCGATGAAATTCGGAATCAAAAGAGGAACTCCTTCTTTGTTCATGAACCATTCTCGAGCGATTGTTTCCACGCATGAAATCATCGGTTCCAATTCATTGACCCTTTCACTGCTCTCTATCACTTCCATATGATTTCTTCGTAGGACCATTGGTGGCTGAACGATAGTATTGCACGGGCAAGGAGCTGCCCAAATCCAGTATAAAAAATGTATCCATGTTAAGCGCATGGCGTAACGAAGAGCACTAAACTAATATGTTTCGTAAACGTTTAACACAGACGATTGCCAGGAATGAAATAATCGCTTGCGTTACTCACGTACCCCTCGCAGATCTGAATAATGATTGTTCTTATCTCTAGAGTTTGAAACGGTAATGCACGCCATAACTCGCGATACATTCCCATGCTATTAAACGATCAACTGGCGAAATTCATGGTAATGCTTATCGTCGTTTTGTTAATAACCTTGGATCGGTCACAGGACGATAATATCAGATCGCGTTCATTCTCATACATCATACAACGGATAGGAATCGCAATTTCATTTTTATTTCAATGTACAGCTTTGAACATTCGAGAAAATGAGAATCGTGCTGGTCAAACGATCTAGTATCGTTGTTTGCAATTATTTTATGGATAGTAAATATTGTTGAAACGTAAACGACGATGCTTTTAAACACTCAACTGTATCTGGGGCTTAATCAACTCCCTTTATTCGCTGTAATTTACCAAATAATTGCCGTTGGTTTAACGGGGATATTTTTGAGAGGAAAAGCGCTGCACGTTTGTTATAGCGAATACAACACCGTTTATCAATTTTAAACATGGCTCAAACTCCAATTCTGTACCATTGACTAATCGCCGTCCGTCAATTTAATTGCGATTAATTTAAGATGAACGAAACGTTTTCGCGATGTTTGGGTTTTATCAATTCTTTAACTCTTTCTCCTTCTGTTTCAGAGCTTTTGTTCGCATCCTTTGCGTTTGCTGCCCTCGAAGAATGAGGCGTCGTTATCAACCAGCGTTTCGATGCAAACCTAGCCAGGTGAGTTGATATATTCTTCATTTACCATCTCTGAATTAATGTCGCTGTTTAATACTACTTGATATTTAATTAGCTTGCTATACTCCGTTTCCATATATAACTAATTCGCAAGTCTTAGAAAAACGTCTCCACAACAAAATGTCTGAGGTATGACCAGACCAGAAACGACTGGTCGAAGAAATTTTGTAAAATGTATCATTCCTCGTGGTCGGAAGTCAAGTTCGTTTACAATAGGAAAATCCTGTCTGACAAGGGTGACAAAATTCAACTCATCATCTCTCCTGTGATTGAAGAAAAAAAATTCTTATCAAAGATGTTTCATATACTCATTCATTTCTTTATCTATATTTATTCGCAACATTTGCAGCAGACGTTTATAGGTATAATGAAACCGATAGCAAATTTTTCAAAAGCCATTTCGTCATTATTTCTGTCGGAAAAAAAAAAAAAAAAAATGATTAAAGGTTTATTTCCAATGGTTTTACCTCGGTTAATAAAACTAATTCGAGAATCCAAAGCCAAAATCTATCAGAAAACGATCAATCAGTTGCTTCACCCTTCGCGAACGGAAGTCGAGTGCGTGAGCAACAGGGGAAACACGTCTGACAATATGTGGGATAAAAATTCCACTCGTCATCTCATCCATAAACGTTTTTACCACACTCAGAATACAAATCAAGTATTTTTTAGAAAATAATTCCAACACCACCAGTTTTTTTTTCTGCACCCAGTTCTGATAGCGTAGGTAATATTTAATTGGATAAGGCTATGGATTTCTTAGGTACCAAAATTTAAGACTCCTAATTCCATGTCTTAGGTATTTCATTTTTTTTTTTTCGTACAAATTTCTGAAGGGTATGTTGTTTCTTCATCATTTTTTGTCGATTGGGAAAGCGACCATAAACTAGAAAAGAAGAAAAGAGACAAATTTTATGTGGCTTACTGATATTTATGTTACGATACACAAGCCTGTCCGAAAGCCGTATCAAAGTACACGCGAAATTCCTTATCGTAGAAGCTAAAATTGTATTTTCGATATAACATTGCCTGTCGCTGATCCTTGACAATCTTCTTCCTCTCACCGGAGATGAAGTTCTTGTATACCTTGAATGCCGATTTTGTTTTTATGAACCGTTTTGATGTATTAAAACAGTCGTCGATTTAAAACGAAAACTCCGAACAGTTTGATCTCGAAAGTGGAAAGGAACGATGAGATGAAAATTCTATTAATATTGAATCACGGTATCGTTTTTTAAAATTATCGAAATGCTTTCTGCAGCCCTTGTGTTATAAGCAATTTGATTTCAGCCCGCTTTCACCTCGCAAAAAATAGTTCGCCGGGAAATGCGATCAAATACCATTCCCCCGACCTGGTTTCGAGCCATCGGAAATCCCAGGTACTCGGCCAACCTCTGACGACGTATTTTCTCTTTTAGGGGAGCAGATAATACAGCGACAGAAACGAGATAAAGATTTAGTACGCGTTGCTTCTACGTTTTTTCGTCTTGCCAAATTGGGCCATTTTTCTCTCTATGGAATAGTAATTTTTTTTTTCTCTCTCTCTCTCTCGTTTTTTTTTTTCCTTCGGGATAGATTTCTGCGCTCTAAAAGTATATCATAAACATTTTAGTGGCTATTTACGTAAATCGTTCCTCCTTACGAATAAATAGTCCCGTTCGCACGTTAACGAAAGCTTTAATTTTCAGTTCGATGCTGAAAGTTCTTCTTAATTAAACTACGACCGAATGTCCCCGTTCCTCGCCTTTGTTATAACTCACTGAACATTACGAAATGTATGAAAAAAGGAAAATTTCTTGAACATTCGACGCTTGGCTCGGTCGAAGAGTTGAAAAATAAAACAAAGAATGGAAAATGAAATTAATGAAAAAGTTTCGATGTGGAGATAATTGGGTTAAAAGAAGTTAATATAATGATGGGGGAAAGGGGGGGGGGGGGAATGGGGATGAAAATTTCGTAATTCAAAGAAACAAATATTTACGCGACAAACGGCGGGAGAAACTTCTACAAAGAATTTTCCACCCTGACCTTTCGCACAAAGAAATTTCTTCAGCTTCTTTTCACTACTATAACGCGACAAGATCAAAGGGACAGATGACTATGACGGAGAATGTAACAACCAGCTGGAACATCACCCGGAGAAATAGAAAACGATCGCATGACTGATTCTCATGAAAGAAATACCAATGAATTCAGAAACCGATAATACGCGAAAGATAAAGTATCTTTTTGCGTAGTTCCAAATTATCAACAGTTTTCAAATAACAATTTATTCAATTCCACATGAGAAACCCTGAAAACTATACGCTATATGATTGATGTCAAAAGAAAAAAGAAAAAAACGAGAGAAAATCTGACTATTGGTCCTGAATATAGGTATATAGTTTTTTTACTCCTGCGAAATGGCACTTTTTTGTCAGTCTGTGCCACACTAGTAAAGCGATAGTAGTATATTTTTTACGACATCATATTTGCCCGGCGAATAAAAATGGACCATAAATCGAGCAAGACTTTTTTTTTATTTTTGTAAATAACAAAATAATTGTTAGTAACAGAAGTTCGATTCGATTAACAGAATTTCTATGAACAAATAAAGTTGTATTCAATCCTCGATGAAATTCTGTATTTAAAAGAAATCAGAATTTTAAATGTATTAAAAATGCTCGAAATTCACCACCACCAGAAAAATAATTATTCAGGTCAATCCGATATCAAAAGCTATTCAAGCAGAAAATCATGCCCAAAAATTTATTCAGCGAATATCTGGGTCTGCTGCAGTGTCTGGGAATCTTATGACATTTGGTTAGTAGAGGATTTTGTCAGATTTTTAATATCAACGACGATATTTCATCCTGCATGCGGGACTTTGCGATAAAACATTGTGTGCGCATGGGATCCATTAAAAAGCTAATTGCTAGGAATTAACGAGTCGACGTTACTACTCGCGAGATTTGGTGGCACGCAAACAAAAGGAAACTCTCGAGTTAGCTCGCCATTCTCTCTTGACGCATCCTTCCTACGCTACCCCATAAAAATAAACTTATCAAATATATTTTGGAGAAGATCTTATCACGAAAACGTACATCTTAGTGTGCTTCTCCGTGTACTCAAAGAATAAACAGCATCTCGGAAGTCCTGGAAAATTTCCTCGACAAATTCTTATATTTTTCGAACTTTATTCCATCGACAAGGATCCTGTTCTCATCGTCGATCCTCCAACCACAGGATCGACTCGACCATTGACTGAGTTTTATTCAATTCATAAATTTCAGCTTTAGTCAATTCGTAGCGTTACTCTAGGGACAAATTCTGCACCCTATCTTCCTTAACGAAGCCGAGCACGTAGTCAAAACAAAAAATTACCACCCACAAATCGTCATCAGAGTAGTGAGTAGGTGATATATTATGCCTTGTGGCATTACCTGGGGTGGCTGACCAGTCGTTTTCAAGAGGTCCTATATACCACAAGTATAGAACTAACTAAGGATTTATAGGATCCCTTGAAGAAGGGCTACCTACGGGTGTCCATGGCTTCCATTCGCCCTTCCTATCCCCCGTCCCTGACACTCTTTGTGGCCCTTTTCGGGGTTTCGCGTAATTACTACGAATGGCTGCGTCATTTTGATCGCGTTAGGCTCGATCCATGTAGACCCCGAGGTTGGATGGGTCGTCAAAATAAATTTCAGTTAGTACCTGGCCCCTAATTTGCTTACAGCTTCAAAGTACCTATCTGTCATCGTACATGTGCATTGTTGAACTCGTGATATTATTTTTTACCATTTTATTATCCACCTCTCTCAGCATTTACTTCTCTGGGTATAGTAAAAGAATTTTTGGAAACGCGCCCATCGGTTTCCCGAAAGAAATAAAGTCGAAAAAATATGTAGATCGGATAAAGCTCAGAGTTCTATGTTAACACTGATTTTTTATTTTATCTGTTTATTCGTTTTCGTTTGTCGCCGCATTTATTCGTTGGATGTGCCAAAGCAATTTGCCAAATACAATGCCTCCCAGATCTAATAGCAAATAAAATTTACTCTATTCTCATGGGGTTTGAAAAAAAAAAAAAAAAGAGGGTGGAGTGAAGGTGGACGAGTAGTTGAGGGCAAAAGATGGCATAATCCACCCTAGGGAAGGTCATAGTAACGGTCGAGGTAACTTTCCCCAAGAGGCACGATCGTATATTAAGAAGGAATCGGATTCCTCCCACGAACTGGCTTTACCGCGTCGAAACGTTTACCCGTGTTGACATTCGACCCACAAATCTTGAGGAAATCTTGAGAATGAGAGAAAATAAATAAAAAAATAAAAATCTATATATAATACAAAAACTAAAACCGTGACATGCGTGACGTGACTTTGCAGCTCGTGTCGAGTTCTATTTCACCCACAAATATGATATGATACCATACTATCACACTTGAATATCATCAGCCAACTTTTATCATTTATTTACGCATATGAACTATATGTGTGTGGGTGTAATAGATTGATAGATAAATAGATAAATATGTAGGCTATAAAACTGTAGAAATATGAGTATCGTTGCTAATGCAAAATTTAACTGTTCTTAAAACTTGACGGCTACTATGGCTCCGGGTTATAAATTACGAGCACAATTTAGAGCAAATGTGAATTTATACGAGCACGTAGATCCCGAGCTGTTATGACTTGAAAGATATTATATACCGTATCTGGTTCTGTTGTTTCGTCCTAATTTCTCTCGAGAAAAGTTTCTCTTATTTCGAAAATTCTTGCTTCGCAAAGTTCAGAGTATCTACCCTATGTTTGTGACGAAATAGGGGGGTAATGGCGAGAGAAATGATCTTGCTTCGAGCGAAATGTAGCCTAACAAATACGCTTCTGGTATACCCTCGGCACCATACGTAGCCTGAAATTCTCTTTTTTACTCTGTATCATTCTCGATTTCATATCGAAATACGATGGTGCAGGAGGACCCGGGCAGGCTTATTTTCTCTCCAGATGATTTATTTTTTGCCATTTTCACGAAAACGATTCCTTACTATGACTAATGCTTTCGCTGGTCCGTCAGGACGCAAGTCGCTATTCTGAATTTAACCTTTCCTCTGCTTCTTTCCATTCGATTCTTCATATTCTTTTATTTTCTTTCCTTTTGGGTCACTCGACTAAAAATATATATTTATTCTTCGCACGAGAGATCGAATATTCTCTATACGACAATTTTTATTTATGTTAGCTTTACAGAGATATATAGATCCACCTATGGTCGCTTCCTTTATCCATCTACCTATTTATTTCCTTCTTTGATCGCTAGGATGTGCCTATTTTTGAATAAATGGAACACCGCCATTAGCACATTGAATAGTTGATTTTTCCGGGCATGAATTGATCAAGAGGAGATCTTGACTGACGTGTACGAGAATAATCCTGGACGAAGTAAAGGATGAGGTAGAAAAGTCGATTAAATCGTTGGATGGATTCGATTCCTTGAGTTTAGAGTTTCGAACAATTTCTAGCACCGTTCCTTCGAGAGCCGTAAACATTTACGGGAGTGGAAAAGTATATTTTTTTTTTTCTCAAAAAATAGGCAGACGTCTGCTATAACTTTTCGTGCTGTATTTCATCTTAATTGCAAGTTTCCCGCTCGCCGTTAACTCGCGGAGCATATAACCGCTTTGCTTGGAGTTACTGCCGTAGAAAATCACTTGATGGACGCGTTTTGGTGGGTAAAAAAAAAAAAAGAAAAAAAAAGTAGCAAAGGAAAAGAAAAACGACAACAACAACAACAACAACAACAACAACAAGAAAAAAACGCGTGTGTTCATGGCGGTTGCGAAAGCGAGAAGAGTAAAATTCGATAAGCACAAAATGCACGAGTTATCTCCTGGCTCCTTGACTCCTTGCCTGCAGGAGACAGCGCTCGTCAATATCTCGTTACTCGGCGCCTTGCCAAGCCAAACCAAACCATTGAGGACTAAAAAAAAAAAAAAATGGAACGGTATAAAAATATAAGAACAACAAAAACCAGCTTGAAAACTTTTTTTTGCCTTATTCGATATTCGCTAATTAGAAAAGTATACCGATTAGAACGACCGACGATAAAATCTAAATATTTTATAAAAAAAATGGGAAATAAGTCTACGTAATAATTGACGCGGATGATTATGTGAAGTCAATCCACTGATTCAGAAAAATAAAAATACAAAAATGAAGAAGGAAGTTTAACCGCACAGCATTTCATTATATCGATCGTCCTGTAAGGGTCAGTTTCATTTGGTATCTATCCAACCCACAAGCAAGATTCTTTCTAAGTTCAATGTTAATTACATCCAAGATAATAAAACTATAATATAAAACGTTACATCTATTACACGAACGTGATCTCTTTCTCTAACTATAGAACGTATAGATATACCTATGTAGGTAGCAAGGATTTTTTCTGGATATAAAAGTTGTCCGAGCGAGGTAGAGGGGCGGGTTAAAAGGGTTGGTGTAAATAGGAAGAAGAATCCACGGCGAAGAAACAGGGGATTGTCACGATGGTGGATTTAACGGTTACAATTAACATTTTCGCCGCAGCATTTGCTCGGGAATAGCAGTTGTTCGAGTTGGGGGTGAAATCCGGTGGTCGTTCGTCGAGCATTGTCGACGTTGTCGCGGCGCCGGAAATTGCCACTCTTTCGCTTCAACGGTTATTTAACGGCTACAGATGAAAGTTCAGATATTTTAGGGAACGGCATATATATATATAGGTACAGTATTCAACTCGGGATAATAAACGGATCAGAGGAGCGCACAAAACGTAGCTCTTATACACCTGATGTATATTCTACTTCCTGTTCTTTCTCGCTGTTCTGATTTACGAGCAATGTTTATACATTTGCCTGTAATTCAAAAATACTAAACCAAAAGTTGAACAATTACTCTCTACTTTAATCTAAACTACCATCTTTATCATGACGTCGTTGCCCACCAACAAAAGACACGCGTTTAATCATCGCAAGATTTTTGATTAATCACAAAACTTCAAGTTATCAAAAATATCTCATCAAATATCATACAGCATCCCTTGTTGTTGACCACGTGACTTCCGGCCCTAAACTGGTAACACTGATCACGTATCGCTTGGAAGCAATCGTGATTGTATTGAATCTCGTGATAGCATTAGCCAAAAGGTGTTTAATAAGTATTTTAAGACCCGTGAGCAGCTCGGCTTTTCGTGTTAAATCGAAAACGAATTCGTAACAATCGCTGATCATCACATCCATTGATCATCATTGAATACTCCTAGGTGTGAAGAACGTATGTACCTATACGTATTGCTTTTGCAGAAATTCTCCTCGAGGAAATACTACTCGACGTATTCGCTGCACCAGGTCCGCAGCAGCCGAGAGAACTCTTGCGAACAGACCTACATTTAGATGATGACGTCGTCCGAGTTACTCATCGCTTCGGCGTCATACTGCAATCCTTTATATCCTTCTTCCTTTTACCATAGATACTGATATCTATGGTGGAGTTTATCCCTAGCCATTAGAATCCTGCGGTAACTTTACGTGGCAGGGTGTAAATTTTTAGATAATGATCCTGGCAACTTTTTTATTGTTGTTAATTGATCATAGAAACGATTACTAGATCCTGTGGAAGGCTGAATTGATGTCTGACGATATTATGAAAGATATCACATCATGGTTCTATCCGTTTACCTTAATTGTATAAAATACGAATGTATAACATGTTGATATGAATTGATATTTTTTTTAATTGATTGGAAATCCTTTAGAATCCTTTGTTATTTTGACCTGTTATTGTAAAACCCAAAAATGAGTAGAGTCGAATGTTCCTGTAAAAATACACCCTGCCACTGATTGCTGTAAACCTTTAGCTATTGTATAGAAAATAAGACAGTATAGGATTATAAATTCGAGACTTATACATTGATCAGCTCATTTCAAGTAAGAACACTCTACGTATTGCATTGACCGCGAAATTTCCAAATCGATTCACTTTAAAGATTATAAAGTTGCTCCTTTTATAAGTGAATGTGTAATTTCTAGTTAAAAAAAATGCCATGAATACTTATTTCAACCAGTATAGATTCTATCAAGATTATAACCAACTGAAAATCCGTTTTTTACACTCTGAATAAATTTTCCACATTTCTATCGTGCATTATTGTATATCGGCATACATATATATATAGTATAGTCAGATTAAAGTTGATGTTAACATACCGTGGCTATTTAATTATAATATTTCTTCTCAAACCCTGTATGACCCATGAAAATCTATACCAAAACGAGAAAACCAGCAGAAGGTACGTCACCAATGTCACCATCTTCCCTTAAACACTGCATCCACAGTTTGTCCCACTCTGAACAACGCACATTAAAGAAATTACACACCGAATTGAATTTAATTGAAATTTAATTGAACGCACGCAAATCAGTATGTAGTAGCAATTCACATAAGTCGCACCATTGGAAATGCAATAATTGGCACCGTAAGCGTTCAGTCAACACTCAACACTCACTCAATGTCCGGCACTGTTTGTCCATTCGCCATAATTGGATACTATATGTAGCCCTCACACAATCAACTAGAAAGTAGTAATAAAAAAAAATAAAAAATAAAAATAGTATGAGCTAACTTCTGTGTTAGACAGTCGTCCATTCAGTTCTTAGTTCATTCATGGCACCGATCTTGTTTGAACGGTTTTTCCTTTTTTTCTTTTCTTTTTCTTTATATACTCACTACCAGCATACTAGTCTGCAAGCTCTTAGCTTTATTGAACAAACTGTTGCTGTCTTTACATCCCGTTATTTTTCACAGTGTTATTCGTTATGCTGTCTGTTAAATCAACGTATACCAAGATGATTCCTTGAAAGTTCACAGTCAGTCACAGCCAATTCGACACTACCCGAGTTTTTCGTCTGTTTTTCGCAGGCTGGCCATCCCCTTTTTAATTTGAATTGTGAAAGGCCGTCAAATGATTTAAAATGAAAAAATAAATAAATAATCAAATAAATGTATGAGTAAATGAATGGATGGTTGGATGGATGGATGGGTGGGTGGATAGATGGGTGGGTGGATAGATGGATGGGTGGATGGATGGATGGTTGGATGAATGGATGGCTGGATGGATAACAGAAGGAATGAATGAATGAATGAATGAATGAAAGGATGGCCAGCCTGCGAAAAACAGACGAAAAACTCGGGTAGTGTCGAATTGGCTGTGACTGACTGTGAACTTTCAAGGAATCATCTCGGTATATCTTATGTAAACCCTTGTCAATAGGTGTAATCGTAACTTTTTTTTTTCTATCCGATTGCATGCATCGAAAATACCAATGAGCTCTTTTTTTCTAAAAAAAAAAACGGATGGAATAAGTCTTAGCATTTATTCATGCGTGTATCGGTGATGGTATAGAGTCTGAGAATATTTGAGAAACGTGTATTCGCATGTATATCTTCTTTTCTAATCCTAATGAAATATCCGGATGACTAGGGCGGTGAACTTTGTGTTGAATCCCTTGGGACGGGGGTAGCGATTTGTCGAGTTTCCATAAAATTTCAAAACATTTCTAGGGTCTTGGGCGTTGATATACAAGAGATTCGAGGACTTTCAGCCGCTGAGGAGGCTGAGGCTTTATAGAGTGCTTTCTCGGGGCAAAGAGGGATGGGGAATTCAAGGCGCCGCCGGGAATTTGTAACCGACGAAACTGTTTTGTTGGCAGACTCGAGTCTTTCAAATTCCGCAAACTTCGAACGGAATCCGTCGTGGCTATCAGTTCTCATCTGTATCCCGAAACAAATTTCGTTCCCAAGTGAGAACCTATACCTATCCAAACTGTGTATATATATACAGTTCTTGTAGAGGATCCTGGATTTCCAAGCTTTTTTTTCCTACCAACTTGTTCGGATGGGATATACTCTGAAAATATATCAGTAGCAAATCGTGTCCTGAAGTTCGTTAAACTTCAGGATCTAGTCTAGCCGATTCTAACTTATTCATAAAGTTAGGATGCCTCGAAGATTAACAGATGCTGCGGTGTGAACAGATTCGGTATTGTTACTTCGACTTTTACTGTCAAATAAACGCTCAGAGAATTGCAAGGCTCCCGAAATTGTTCTCGAAAATATATATATTTATCATAAGGTATATACTCGGATAGATTTTTTTCTTTTTTTCATTTCACATACACCTTAGCTTGCGGCAATTTTCCTCTACGAAGCGTCTTTTCAAAGTGACACAACAATCAGACTTCCTTTATTAAATGTTTTTTTTTTTTTTTTTGAAAACTCTCGGCAGTCGCAGATGGTCTGCAGTCTGAACAATAAATCACAGGATGTTGGGTGGTCGGTGTTTATTGTCTAGGCTGTCATCCGTCAAGCCACATTGGACAATAAAGTAACAGATCCTTGGCGACGTGGAAGACTGACGATTCACCCAAAGTATTAAGGCAAAAAATTTTTTAAATTTCTATGAAGCAATGATTTATATGACAATTCATTTCACGTAGATATTATTAATCCTTTTCATGAAAAACCACATTCAAATCGTAAGTTTATATCGTTGATCGAATAGAATGATGCCAAATAATTTTTTTTTTTTTTTCATAGACGAAAACAAAATACCTCTAGGGGTTTTATCAATTAATGGTCAACTACTGCAGCTACATTTCCAGTATGCAGTACGCCGAGCGCAGGACTGAAATCCATCATTGTTTATAACTCACCTCTATTCCCAAGTCTAACATTTATTACCTGCAGTAGTCGTTCCACTTTTATCTTCACCCGTATATCCCGCACTGTTTTTGCTCAGTGAATTCAGCGATTTTTTTTTCTTTTTTTTTAAACTCATTTCTACCGCGAAATTTTTTTTCAAAGTAATTTCAATCTCCGGTTTATATTGTCAAGATATTTTCGAGAACAATATTTCACAGTTCCGGTCGACCATAGCGGCATAGTAATTGTATACGTAATCAAAAGTTTCCTCTCAAACAGAGGGTCGAGAGTCTCGAGTTGTACTCGTTAACTTTGACCCGACAAGATTTGATAAATTGCAGGAAATCATCCTGCCAACCTGAGTTCTGGCTCCACTGTGTCCGAAGGTATCCAAGGTGAGATGGTTGACGAGACGGTGGAGCGAAGTAGTTCCTTGTAAAGAGGGTGGAAAGGGGATTACGCTTGGCATAATTCACGTAAACGTAACGTGTGACCCACGTTATTGCGTTTGCGGCGAAACTTTGTAAAGTTCTGTCGCGTTTAGCAGTAGGTAGTTCTGTACGAAGGAGGCGAGTTTAGGACGTCCTAAACCAGTCTGGTGCAAACGTCACTTCGTCGGAAAATTCCTGCCAAAAAACGAGCCAAGGAGACTTGAGTTACGAGCTAGTGCCACCGGAAGATGGTATAACGATATTCTCGTATGTATATGTATGTATGTATGTATGTATCCCCACCGGAAATGGCCAGGCGAAATGTTGCAGGATGGTTGAAAACCGCAGACCACACTTTTCGCATGAATACGAACGCGCGGTTCAACCCACAAAAATATGCCCCACGTTTTGACCTTTTCAGATTTTATTACCTACGAGCGTCAGACTTCTGCGAAAGTTCATAGCGTACAGTCTCTCCTTCCTTTAGATATATATATATATCTGTTTCATTTACTCCGTGGATTTCTCCTCTATTATCACGATACAGCGCAGACATATAATATATCTCATCGCGTTGTATAGGAAAGTAATAAAAATTCCCTGTCACTAGTCAACATAGACCAGGTGCAATTCCTAGTTCAGGCAAGGGCTGAAGAGCTCTTAAGCTAACGAGTCCAATCACCTGCAGAAACACCCCAGTCTTTTTCAATGATAGATTGATATTGCCAAGAAATATGCGAGCCATGCTTCCGCGCTAGATTCTGGAGTAAAGTACTCCTCCGCCAATATCCCGGACATTTCGCAATCGGTAATCTACTTAGAATTCCGCGCCAACAGCCAGAGATGCAAATTACGTTGAGATCATTTCCGAGATCAAAACGCATCCGGTAATATAAACCGCAATCTTTTTTTTTTTTTTTCTTTCACCCAGAAAGAACGCGCATAATTGCGACTACTTCTCTGATCTTTTTCCGTGCCTTCATTCTAATGTGAAAGTTAATATTTTCAAAATTAACTGCCCGAAAAGTTTCAGGTTTTATCCAGAAATTTGAGATTCATTATTTTCAAGCTCACAAACGGTCAGCGTTTAGTGTTAGATGATGTTATAACGATGTTATGAGATACAGCTTACATGCTTTTCATTAAAAACCCACAAAGATACGATGACGAAAATCAGCTTGAAGCTGTTCAAGAATATCGTTATACCTTCCAAAAACGGTTCATCTCCATTATTAATTATTACCTGCCATTTCTTTGAAAGTATTTTCTATTCTTCATAGACACTATATGGTGGCAAGTATAGCGCCGATGTACTGGCAGTTCGCATAGGGTATAGAATCACTTTATGCTCCTAATAAACCTAACTGGGTTAATATGCAGTTGCCGATTTTATCACGATAAAATCGCAACGGCTCCGACAATGAATTATTACTGCAGCAATAAAAGTGACAATGGGCTCGTTGTTCGCAGACAGTGAACGGACGGTATGCGTAGAATTCTGCTACGTGTCTACCCACATATTTATAGGTACTACCCAGACATACACGATGTATACCTGGCAGATGTAGATATGCATTAAGGTTTACAGTGCAAAAACTATCGGCTGATGTATTTCACTTTAATAACTCGGTTGTAGAATTTTTAATATTGCTATTCTCAGTCGGCTCAAAGCGTTTGTAGAAATGTGGCAATTCGAAATTGTAAAGTAACATAGATCATCATAGAGATCAGCAAAGAAAGTACCCTGCTCTGCCTGTATCTTGACGTCCTAGATACGCAAGGTCCAGTAGAAGTACAAATCAAATTGAAGCGAATCAAAAATAACGTCATCAAAAAAAAGCTGATCTGATTAGATTTTTACCCTATTATTTCCGGTATTGAATAGTTTGTATGATGATAGGGTATAAGGAGGCTCGTAGACTAATACGTAAATGTCTTCAGGTCCCTTTTGAAACTTGGACAGGGGAATCTCGCGAATTTGCAAAGCCTCTAAGTGTTTGAATTATTCTGGAACACTGAGAACTGAACTTGAGATTGGCACCAGAATCTGAAGTACACATATACCTATATAGACCAAACAGTTATCTAAGTTCGTCATTCAATTACTTAGCCATGGAAGGTGGATTAAACACTGAAAGTGTTATGAGGTATGCTGATTGGTTTGAATAGTGAATGTTCTCTGTACAGGGAATCGTGCCTTGAAATAAAACTTTCTTTTTGGTCAGAGTCACGCGTTTTTCATCTGGTTAATGAAACAAACTTTACATAGGATTGGCTCTAGCTACGAACAAATATAGATTCTTCATTCGTTTATGAACTCAGTCCTGTATTGCGTGATGCTTAAATTTCTGAATAATGTGTCAAGATATATTTATTTGTATATCATCTATAGCTGTCATTTCATCTCGTTTGATATAGTCACCGAATTTCAAGTGTCTAGCTACTTCGTAAATTTTGCGTCTCTCCCTGTTTGATCTAAAATACGCCTTTTACCCATTTGCACGCTTCATAATAATAATGAGATTTAGAGAAGCATTGAATGAGTGCGTACAACACAAACTGCGTGTTTTTACAGAATATATTTCTGTTCATTAATAAGTACTAACGACTAACCATTAATGAAAATAAACTAAGTGCCAGATTCAGTTATTTATCAAGAACTGTCACTGGTAGTCAACCCGGTTGATAGAAATAGTCTAGACGAAGGAAGACGTTAATTAACTTTGCTACCCCATGGCGAAACCTCGGTATACAGTATAAACACGCGAGGTTTGTATCTGCAAAATATAACAGTGACATCCCTTAAATATATCTATGTACCCTGTTCCGCGCGGGAATGCACCGTGCTATTTTAATCGAATTTAATCGAATTTAATAACTTTATAGTTGCAAGCTTGATCTTTCGAGTTGGCGACGTGCCTTTATCAAACCTACTGAACAAGAACACATTAAACGCAAATACATATTACATATTACGATACGCCACCCTAACTGAACTTTCAGATACCTACTTCGAAAGTTTCAATTCACACATATATATGTGCATGTATAGAATTTACGTACCAATACCTATATAGCGATTAACGTAAAGTTTCAAAACTTGTGCGGAAACAGTTTCCCATAAACTTTAGCAAATTTCAAACCAATGATACTAACATAGCGATATTCTATGTTGCAGTACGCAGCTGGTATGGGTACCGGAGGACCAGCAAGCAGCGTTAGCTACAGCAGCGTTAGCCAAAGCAGCGATGGTACAGGGGCAACATCCGTTGGGGGTATGTGACGCCACGCAGGGGCCCGTGCAGGGCCACGCCGCGACCGGGCCATCCGCTTTCGGGATACGTGATTGTAGGCCGATCCGGGACCGCGGTTAATCCGCGCTACCGCGACGACGTCTTCAATGGAAAAGGTTAACCCGTGCAGAACCTTTAATGCCCGGCATCATCATCGTCGTCAACAACTTAAACGATCACCAATGTTGATAGAAATATTGATTGATATTCGCGCTCTTGAACGAAGATGTTCTAGATCATCGGTTGGACAGGTTCACCGATGCGCGGAATGGACCATGACACTTCCTTAACGTGACACTATTCACATAACGATTTTAAACCCTAATTTTTTTTTTTTTTGTAAATATTACCTCATTATCCATCAGAAGCAGCTTTCAGACGTCTCCAATAAATTTTTACCCTATTTTCTTATTATTCAACTCGCTTTTGCCGAGCTCTTAACTCGACTGACATTTTGAATAATCGCAATCTCACCTTCTCGACGAAGAAGACGAAAAAGAATACCTATCGCATACCGACATGTTACCATATCAGAGCACAATGTCAGTACGGAATATGTATGACTACGTACCCACCTACAACGGTGAATGTACACATTCCGTGAACATAAAGCACCGGCTAGACAAGAGCACGTAGACATGTGTATAATTTAATTTCTTCGGTTCTACAGCGACGTTTATGAGAAGTTATAAATCAGTCCCATCCCCAACGGAGTCTCTAGACGCTCACATTCTGCTTATGGACCTTGGCATTGCTGAGCTAAAGGATGGATTTTGAAACTACTATAACTAGTGTACAAGTGGTTTGTGCATATTTTCTCTAAACGAACTTTATGTGACTTGATGGAATCTGAATTATCTCTCCTGCGGAGATGAGCTGTGTCTAAAGCTACTTGATCGGTGGACCAAGGAGGAATTTCTTGGAACTGATAGTTGGACAGTTGATGGGGGTTGAATATTATCCTTAATATTTACTACTCTGTCCAATCCATCCGACGAAAACACTTGAATAGTTTATTTCTCGTCCTATCTTTGTTATCCGGAACGTTACTCCGGAATTTATTTGCATAACGACTTGATTGAAAAGCAATTTTTACTCAAACATTTCACTTTGAAAATGCAATGCAGGAGTCTTGTTTCATTCGGATAACAGAAATATGAAAATTTTTAAATTGATGATTTAAATAAAGTTGGAGAAGTTTTTCTGTCGCAGAACTTTACGCAAGTACTTGCAACTCGATCTCAAAGTTATTCACTTCTACGACGGCTTTTCAGTTCGGAAAATAACACTTGAACGCGTTCTCCATTGGCGTTTCGGTGAATTTGTAAAATATTCGAAAGTCAAATCTCTCAAGTGCTTATGGCCAGCAATTAATAATAGTAAGGTCAATTTACCTTTACTGAAAGATTCAAAACGGATATGAGAAGTGCTTAATTTTATAAAAATAACGTTTAGAAACTGATTGAATAAGTTACTACATCGTTCAGATTGATTTCGCATTATACCTCTCTGTAAACGATACTGAAGATTTTTTTTAATACTTTTCCTCACGATTTCAGCTTAGTAATGAGTTCGAAATAATTCAACGATTTTTTAACCGTAGAGCGGATTTTTACTGTAGAAAAAAAATCAACACTTTGATGATAATGGAATTAGAAAATATTGAGAATGAAAGTTTATATTCCAAAACTTGTATTATTTTTATCTGACTACAGACGTTTATATTGTAATAAATTAAGTTAATTTTGATTTTTATGATTATGTGATAAATTAAAATACTCATCGAGTAACATTAATATATGTATATATATATATATACTATATATATATATATCTATGTAGAAATACTACATAAAGCCTCCGATATTCGACATGTCTTTAAATCTTGTAAATATATGCCAGATGGCAACCTATTTACCTAGCTCAAAAAATAAGTGATTATTAAGTATAAGTTAGATCTAAATTAAACGTAATGTGAGATTAATTGAACATATTATAATATATATAAAAATATATAACAAAATTAATTCGTGGTTCTTAGACCGCGGATGGTAAATTCTATATATTTATTGTACAGTATTATAGCAACAGTTTTTGAAACGTTTCATCGTGCCAAATATTGTCACGATATACCTTTCGAATTCATATAAAAAACAATTTAAAAAAAATTGATCTACTGAATAGCGAATTTTAACGGCAAATTATATAAATTTCGAATCGCTTTTTCGGAATTTTGAAATTATGTTGTTATTTCCTACAAAGTCAAATAAAATACTTTCAATTCGTTATACTATATTAGGAATATCGTATATGTATATAAGTAGAGATAATGAATAAATGAATAAATGAATAAAAAACATACGGTCAATCTTATACTAAAATCAATCGTAGACTGATAATTATTAATATGATATAATTATACTGTAATATGTATTTATAATGGTGCGTACAATCGCTAGTATACTCGATAACAAAAAAAAAAAGAAAATAAAAAATAAATACTTTCCCTTGACTGTATTGTACATCCAAAAGTTGTACATAAAAATAACGATACCACTTTCCGTAAGTGATATAATTTAGGCAATTGATTGACTTTTAATTATACTGAAAAAAAAAAATGTTAAATCATTACCCAAATCGTAATATGTCTCTCGATATGCTGTCCTTTATAATAAATATATCAAGAATGTAAACTGACATAGTTTCAAATTATTATCATTACATGCCTTCTACTATAATTTCCACATCCGATAATTCTATACCTTATTTACAGGGTGATATTCCAGTGACTTTGCGGTACCGCAAATACAAAAACATATATCCTAAACTACCCCAAACAATTTCCAAACGATTGCATCGATAAAAAATTAAATTTTATTCATTTGCCTGCTGAGCATACGGAGCCGTACGCGATATACTGAGCTATAGACTAGCTGAGCGATTATTTGATGTAATATAAATACACAGAGTTAAAGTTATGGGGCTACAACTGACATGTGAAATTCTTATTTTATTTATCATAGACAGTAGGTTGGAGCGATTAATTGAATTAGTAGGGCAATTATTATTGAAACGAAGAAAAAAAATTATCATAGATCATTGCAAAAAGAAATTAAGTTGTGGGCTGATCTCGCATCTTTTACCAGATGCTGAAAAAAGGCACACGCCTTATTATACGCAATCCGCGGATCTTTTGTACATTTTTAGTTTTATAGTTGCCTAACCGGAGGCGCTACCGGCGTAAACTGACGTACGACAACGGAGTCCCCCTTCCCGCGCCGGGAGAAGGTAAGATAAAAGGCCGTGCGCGATGCAGAAAAGTTTAGTATCTTGCGCGGCATCCTCGAGAGAACATGAGTGCCACGTGTCGAGGAGATTTGCGGACCGGTAAGGCTGACATCAACAGAGGAACGTTGGACATGAGTGAGTTTGAAATATTTCGACCAATATTTTACGACGGCAATAAATAATCGACAATTTTCAAAGCTTGTTGAAAACAAGTGAAATTGTATTCAATACTTTTCCGACAGATTTCACGCGTCTCGTATTTTAATCGTCGAAGTGAGTAACCGTTGTATTGCTACCGGCAGACTTTGATTATAATTGCAGATATTGTTCATTTTCAAGTACATTCTATTTATACCAGTGAATGAATGTGCTAAAATCTAGTTTTGAATACAAATATAATGCGCGAGAGAGTTTCGTTTGATAACTTGGCGATAATTATCATCCCGTTATATTATTGGCATATCATTCCGAGTCCCTCGCCCTGTGGCGTCGTTTGTTTTACAGCCATATTTCGCGATCCCGAAGGGGAAACTAATTTATCGTGTTATTTCGAGTTCCCAAGTATTTTTCGGGAGAATACTCGTTCCCCGATTTATTCTTTTATTCGTTTTTTTGGCAGCATATTATCGGTCGGCGGAGATGAGAATGAACATCGCTGATACTTGAACTGCATAGATCCTGCGTGCCACTTAGTCGGAGATGGACGCCAATCAACACTGCCCGGCTAGTCCAGGATTAACGGTCGACCAAGATAATGGTGAGCTTCCTATTATATTAGCCAAACACCCAATTTAACTATAAATGTATGTCTGCAAAATAATCATTGCTAAAACATACTTCGCGATCCGATACAGATCTTGGACAGATTACTTTTCCAAGTGTATGTACCACAATACTCATCGGCCAAGTAACCGTGACGCTCACCCTGTATCTTTGACTCGATACTGGGGCCTCCGGCTTGCTTCTGTCTCCCCGTATACGCCAGAAACTTTGACGACAACTCGGTTTCACTCAGCTGCAAAGGATACGATACGAAATAATATACCTAGAGGTAAGATATTGTCCGTCTCGTTATAGGGTAAGCCTAGGAGAGAAAGCACACTCAATTCTTGGCAATAGCAATAAATTCTCTCTTTTTAATGACAAACCTGAAATATGATTGATAGATCTCGAGAGAATATGTTTACCTTATTGAAATATAGTAGACTCACCTCGTAGTAGAGAAATATTTGAATAACCAGGATCAAAGTTTCAAGGTTTGAAAATAAATAGAAGGGTAGATAGCTGTAGGCCTAATTAGGCATCACATTTATTTTTTAAACATGGAACATAATTCAATATTGGTGATAAATTACTCCAGAGTCTCAAGTACCAGTCATAACGATTGAAATATTGAAAAATCTATTCATGCATGTAATAGTAATACTAGCTTATTGACATTCTTGATTCTGTTGAAAATAGTTAAAAGTTTATATCAAATTTAAAAATGGTTCAGGCAGGCTTACAAAATCAATCATAAGAAATATATTATAATAAATTTCATACAGATGTATAATCACAATTAGAAATTCTTTGGTACTTAGTTGAGAATGTTTGCTTGAAAAACACCTAAACTTAATCTATCCAATGTACCCTATGCTTATCTAGTTTTTATCTTCACAGGCGTTGTTCATCGAGGGAAACTAGCTCCTGCCTATCCTCAACAAAACCTCTTTAATATTCATCAGGACAGGGGATTCACACCAGGGAGTGAAGCAGTCCAAGCACCGGGGGAATGACCGCAAGACAACTCTGCACCGCGGAGTATTAATAAAGTAGCATCAGCGAATGGTTCGTAATTACAGTTCCTTTTGAATAAGTTTTGATAAAATCTCGCATCTGGTCTGGTCTATAATTATTTTAAATTACTTTACTTTATAATTACTTTTACTAATTAAATCGAGTTCAATTACACATTACCAAACTATTTCAATTGAATAAGTAATTTCATTAAAAATGTAATCAGTGACTCGTAACACTGCAAATATCCATGTAATAATAAGATCGTTTATGCAATAAACATGTATTATTATAGTAAATTAACGAATTCTTGAATAAATATCTCTTGAAATTGTAATTAATCGATCGTTGAATCATTTTCCCCTGTCCTTTCCTTGCCTATAAGTCGAAAATCATGAAAATCGCATGATTTCTTAAAGCCAAGAACTATTTTTGCAAATATATTAATATAATAATATTAATATATTAATATTTTTAATATTAAGCTGCCTTACCATATGCAACCCGCATGCCATTCGTGTAAACGACAAGGCCCATGTTAATTTTTGTTGCCTATTTGGTGTTTTCCGAATGCCTATATTCAGGCGAATTGTAGTCACGTAGAAAAAAGGTCGAAAAAAAGGTTCTGGCAGTTGATACCTTATTTAAGGAGTCGGATTTCTGGCAGTGGATACCTCGATTTTAGTCGCTCTACGATGAGACCAGAAAATCGACCAATCAGGAGGCTGCTTGAGCCAATTTAGGCTCAATTTCTCGAAAAGAAGCCTCCTGATTGGTTGATTCTGAAATTAAATCAAGTTACGGCGCTGCAGAGGCTAGCCATCAGCAAAATTCTGGATTTCTGGCAGTTGATACCTTTTTCTTCTGGCAGTTGATACCTCATTCAGGTACCAGCTGCCAGAACCTTTTTTTCGACCTTTTTCTGAATTACTACGATACGCCTGAATATAGGCAATCGGAAAACACCAAATAGGCAACAAAAATTAACATGGGCCCTGTCGTTTACACGAATGGCATGCGGGTTGCATATGGTAAGGCAGCTTAATATTAAAAATATTAATATATTAATAATAATATATTAATATATTTGCAAAAATAGTTCTTAGCTTTATGAAATCATGCGATTTTCATGATTTTCGACTTATAGGCAAGGAAAGGACAGGGGAAAATGATTCAACGATCGATTATTTACAATTTCAAGAGATATTTATTCAAGAATTCGTTAATTTACTACAATAATACATGTTTATTGCACAAACGATCTTATTATTACATGCCCAAACAACACACAGTCGACGATAGGTTGGCAATAAGCCGTCTGAAACTTGACTATGTCAAGCAGCAGTTTTGACTACTTGTCGACAAAAAGTCAACGTGGAGTCGACAAATGACCCGGTTTGAGGCGACGTACAGTCGACTCAAGAAGTCGACTTTTAGCAGACTTGCATCTGTCTTGAATTCGGCGAGAACCGGCAACTCGAGATACAAGCCTAGATGATCATCTGTAATGATGTCTCGCTTATCCAACGACAATACACATCAAAAAAATTCCTCGTTGCAAGAAAAAGATTTAATGTGTTAAGGAACTGTAGTTTCTTGAATGTTTTCTGACTATATATATTATATATTCAGCGTTCACACGTGGTTAATGCTTCTGAGATTGATATCACTGGTTTTTATTTATCGCTATAGCAACAGGATATCGGAAGAAATTAATACATTTTCAGAAGAACCAATTAGAACCAAGCTCAATGAAAAACGGAAGCATCAAATATTTATGCTCAGCGCCAATGTGGTTCACGGCTTTTACCTGCAATATTCTAATAGTTTACAGTCAACTGCAGTCAACTTTTAGCCGACTCATGAATTTGGCTAAAAGACGACTCAAATAAGTCGACTATACTTCGGCATTTAGCCCACTGTGTTGTTTGGGTGGATATTTGCAGTGTTACGAGTCACTGATTACATTTTTAATGAAATTACTTATTCAATCAAAATAGTTTGGTAATGTGTAATTGAAAAGAGAGAATTTATTGCTATTTCCAAGAATTGAGTGTGCTTTCTCTCCTAGGCTTACCCTATAACGAGACGGACAATATCTTACCTCGAGGTATATTATTTCGCGTCAGTATCGTATCCTTTGCAGCTGAGTGAAACCGAGTTGTCGTCAAAGTTTCTGGCGTATACGGGGAGACAGAAGCAAGCCGGAGGCCCCAGTATCGAGTCAAAGATACAGGGTGAGCGTCACGGTTACTTGGCCGAGGAGTGTTGTGGTACATGCACTTGGAAAAGTAATCTGTCCAAGATCTGTATCGGATCGCGAAGTATGTTTTAGCAATGATTGTTTTGCAGACATACATTTATAGTTAAATTGGGTGTTTGGCTAATATAATAGGAAGCTCACCATTATCTTGGTCGACCGTTAATCCAGGACTAGCCGGGCAGTGTTGGTTGGCGTCCATCTCCGATCAAGTGGCACGCAGGATCTATGCAGTTCAAGTATCAGCGATGTTCGTTCTCATCTCCGTCGACCGATAATGCTGTCAAAGAATCGAATAAAAGCATAAATCGGGGAACGAGTATTATCCCGAAAAATACTTGTCAACTCGAAATAACACGACAAATTAGTTACTCCTTCGGAGTCACGAAATATGCTGTAAAACAAACGGGGCTACAGGGCGAGGGACTCGGAATTATATGCCAATAATATAACGGGATGATAATTATCGCCAAGTTATCAAACGAAACTCTCTCGCGCATTATATCTGTATTCAAAACTAGATTTTAGCACATTTATTCACTGGTATAAATAGAATGTACTTGAAAATGAACAATATCTGCAATTATAATCAAAGTCTGCCGGTAGCAATACAACGGTTACTCACTTGGACGATTAAAATACGAGACGCGTGAAATCTGTCGGAAAAGTATTGAATACAATTTCACTTAATTTTAACGAGCTTTGAAAATTGTCGATTATTTATTGCCGTCGTAAAATATTGTTCGAAATATTGCAGACTCACCCATGTCCACAACGTTCCTCCGTTGATGTCAGCCTTTCCGAACCGCAAATCTCCTCGACACCTGTCAGAGATCTTTACTCGAGGATGCCGCGCAGATGACTGAACGCGCGCCCGGCGTTCTCGGTATATACCGTCGCGCGGCGCGGGGTGGGGACGATAATAATTGCCCCACCAATTTAATTAATCGCTTCAATCTACTTGCTAGGATAAATCAAATAATAATTTTACATTTTTAATAACAAAGAATAAAAAAATGAATATTGAAAATGTTTATACCGGATGATTCTTGGCTTACATCTCAGTGATTTGGGTAGTTGTGAATTTATTTCAACTGCTTTATTTCTATTTGTTCAGACATACCTATAATGCAAACATAAATGCAATAAAATATCAGTAATTCTTTTCAACTTCTTCGCATCATTTCCACGCGCCACTATCTTTCATTGTAGTAGTTTTTCTACTGCTATTCAGAATTTATACAATGAGCTATTTGCCACGCCTCCAAGGATATAAAGAAAGGTCGTAGTTTTTTTGTCCGCATATTTGTGCAGCACCACTATCTTTTCATTCATAAACGAGCGCTTCTCAGAAAAGGTAGTAAATTTTTTATCCGCATATTTGTGCAGCACCACTATCTCACCACTCTGGTGCTATTGTCCTAGGTCAGTGTCCCTTGTCGGTAAGTTCTACCAGCGGGCGACAAATGATGGCGACATCTCACGGTCGCATTGGCGAACTATTTTCCGCCGATAACGTCGTGTGCCGGTAACGTCGGTATAGCTCAGTATATGCCGTACGGCTCCGAATATTATCGTTGTAATAGAATCGAATTAAGTACATGTAGAGGTTAGATGCTCTAAAAATGTACTGATACAAATTTCTTCAAAAGTAATTAACCCCAGAGCAAGGTAACTGTCTGAAACAATTACATTTCTATTTCTAAACTATATCATGTCTACATTTACGTATGACAATCTAAAATTATTTGTGAAGTAATTTTGAGGTTAGGTGAAGTAGTCGATTTATACATAGAATTTGATATACTATATGACAAGATACATTTTATTTGTATTTCACATCGCTAGTATGAATAACGATGATGAATGATTTTAAAAAAGTGATAATTTTTTCCAAAGAATGGCGTGGATCGCGAATACGATTAGCGTAGCGATGCGATCGTGGACACCGCAGCTAACTACAGTTCGTTATCGTTATTACGCTGACAAATTAGCCCAAGGTCGGTATCCTCATAGATATGGTTGGGTGGATAAAACTTCGCGAACAGGACTGCTGCCTCATACAGGAGAGGGTAAAAAATTACCTATGCCAGAATACCGTCCTGTGGATTCATGGTTGGAGAAGAGGGCATTGTTTGGTCAAAACGATTACATAGACATTTTGGGAAACGAGAGAATTCACCCCACCAAAATTTTGTACAAAGTACCATTTTGGTTGAGAGGTGTTAGCGGTAATGAATATCAGGTCTTACTGAGAAAAAAGAAAATGTTAAAACCTGGTATATACCCAGTGGCTAAACCGGCCAAATGGAAATTACTACAAAAAAGAATATCTTTTCTGTATAGATATCTTAACAGAAAAACGAAAACTGGATTTTCTAAACAGTAGAATATTTAAGGCACTTGATATGCTTGTAATATGTATGTAATATGTTTGAGATTTAATAAATAGAGATGAAAAAAAAAATATATTATACTGAACAGAAATGATTATTTGTTTGTTGATGTGTATGTGAGAAAAGGATTATTATATTATATACAAAGATATTTATAAAATAGTGAATTTATTTATTGACAAATAATAATAATAATTATCATCATTATTATGTTATTATTATCCAAAGGATATACAAAGTCGCTTCACAGTAGTTTTTTTTTTTTTATTTTTTTTTTTTTTAAATCGCATATATGTATACTTTGCGATTTTTTTTTTTTTTCTTCATGATCGCTATTGTTTATGGTAAAAAGACAAAACAGTGGTAATGTTTATTTACAATATAATAGTGTAGAATGATTATTCTTTTTTTTTTTTCTTTTTCATACGTTGAAATTCATATTTTAAATGTAAATGTATTAAGAGAGGCTAGAGTTTGTTATTCTAAGAGCGTAGTTTTAAGTAAGTACAATTTAAAAGAGAAAAGAAAAGAAAAGAAAAAAAAAAAAACCAACAACAACATCAAAGCTTGTGTTAATTTGTTAGCGAGGTATATTATAACATAATTGTGTTAGATAGGAGAAAAAATGAAAAATAAAATATAAAGAAAAGAATGTACAATTTAATTTCTATTATTTAGGTGAAATTAATAAATCGACAGAGTTGAGTATAATTCATAATCACGATTCTTCTTATTTTTAAAGATAGTAGTCACGGAATTGCGATTATATTGAATCAATTGCCTCTAACACGGACGAATTTATGATTCTAGAAGTATTTTTTTTTCTTTTATTTTTCTGTTTTTCTTTTTTTTTTCTCTTTTCTTGTTAAGATGAAAACGTTAAATGTTTTTCGTTATAATATCATTTTTGTTAGATATAGTTTACATATCGCGGGGGGGGGGGGGGGGGGGGGGGGGGGGGGGCAAAAAAACAAAAAGTATTTCCTTAAATTAAGAGCGCTGTAAAACTTTCTAAAAAAGACTATAAAAAAATCAAAAGAAATTGTCTACCGCGTGAAAAATAACTAGGATATTGAAGAATAAAGATTCATGAATAACTTTGATATTGTAAATAATTGATGGACAATAAAAAAAAAATGGGAGGAAAATTTAATACTGTCAGGGCACCCAGTATTGCAATTTTTAACATTGACCACAACTTACGGTAAACAACATATTATATAAGTCTGATTACGCGATTAAAAATGAGATTACAAATTTGAAAATCAATTGATTATTAATTGATTTATTTAATTTTTTTTTTTTTTTTCTCTTATGTACATGACCTAATGGCAGTTTATCTTTTCATTCCTTAATTTTCACTCTATCGTAATTCTCGACAGTCTAGATATGGCAAATATTAGCTAACACACAATTTTGCACATTGAGATAACTTTCATTCAAAAATACCTAATTCGTCATAAAAAAAAAAAAAAAAAACAAATTCCAAAATAGAACGTGAGAAATTTGTCATACCATATTCGAAAAATAAATTGATATGCAAGCCTTGATTGAGTAGAATTCGTTTTGCTCTTAACTATTTGGAAGAAAATAATAATAATAATAATATCATCAATCAGAACTATCCAAATATATTGTTTTCACAATGGATATTGATAATTTGATATTGAAAGTTGATTTTTTTGATTCTCTGACACACCTCGAAGCATAACACATAATTATCTATCAAATTAACTCGAATCTTTGAAGATATGATTCTAATTAAATTGCATTTCATCTAATGTTCAATATTTTTTTAAATAAATAACTACAGTCTTGCCTTGCCAATTAACCGTGGCATTGTTTATTAATTAATTACCTAAACTGCCATTCTTTAGTGAAATTGATTAGTGAAAAGTATATTGATAATAATTCATAAATGATTCTGAAGGAAAGATAACACCGTTGTTTCGTAATGTTTACTAGCATCAACATTTCTCAAACTATGCCTCTCGTTTGGATAAACTTGCAATTCGTAAGGCTTACCAGCTTTTACTAAAGCGTTTATCAGTTGACTTGTATGAAAAAAGTGTACGTTTTCATCTATAAGTCCGTGAATAATTAACAACCGATTCTCCTCTTCAGGAAATTTGTTTATATAATTTAGTACGGATCCCGTTGCGTATCCTTGAGGATTATTCTCAGGTAGATCCATATATCGTTCTGTGTAACCAGTATCGTACAAATTCCAAGAAGTTACTGGGGCTCCTGCTATAGCAAGCTGAAATAATCAAATAAAAAAGGGAACATCAAAATCTGAATAACATTCATTAACGTAATGTTTGATGTTTAATCAATACCTTGAATATATCAGGGTATTGCGTTAGTCCCATTAGGCTTAGATATCCCCCATAAGACCATCCGTGAATTGCAACTCTAGACATATCAATGCATCCCGTGGTGTCTGCCAACCATCGCAATACTTCGACTTGATCTATTAATTCCACAGTTCCCATTCTCCTTTGTAGATAGCTTTCGAACATTAGACCTCTATATTGCGAACCTCGTGAGTCAATAAGGACCACTGAATAACCCTGAGCAGCTAGC
This sequence comes from Tenthredo notha, assembly GCA_914767705.2. NCBI lineage: Eukaryota > Metazoa > Arthropoda > Insecta > Hymenoptera > Tenthredinidae > Tenthredo > Tenthredo notha. Next base: position 17,033,422 of record OU611908.1, on the reverse strand, counting down.
ATGTGCATTCGCAAATGTCGCATGCCCTGGAAATAGTTTAAATGTTAACACGAATGTAATGTATATCAAGTTGGATGTAAGTATTGTTATAAACCGTCGTAATTTATACCTTGAAGGTATTAGATACGAGTTGAACCTCCGGGCCACCGTAAACATTTAAAATAGTTGGATACCTCTTTCCTGGCTGATAATTATGCGGCTTAAAAATCATCGCAAATATTGTCTCTCCTGATTTTATTTTATGGGTATAAATCTCGGGCGCAAATAATTCCGAGTCCGGTGCCGAAGGCTCTAACAAATAACCGACTGGGGTCAGAGTGATGCTCTCTACCGTCCAGTCTGATTGCGATATCCTAAATACCTGAAATTATTTATTTATCAACAATAATTAGAATTAGAGTATCTTACTTCAATTAATAATCAAAAATACATTGTTTTATCCATCCTACCTGGCAAGTAGGTAATGTTTTAATAGAACTATAAACAGCGACCAGCATAGTACATTGTTTATTGAAATAAACACTATTGTAGCTATAGCCGGGTCTCGTAAGCAGTCTTATCTCCAATGGACGGCGTAATGAAACGGCATAAACGTGTTGTTCCAACGGCCCTTCTCTCAGACCAGAAAAATAAGCTATCGAATTAGTCTCATCGACCCATAAGTTTCTACCTAATACCTCCCAATTGCCCTTTGTAAGAGCAACTTTCGATATAACTCTGGGTTGAAGAAAGACGTTATCCATTCTATCTAAGGGTTCTTCCACGCCGCTTGTTAAACCTGATAGAATTAGATTTTTAGTATAAAAGATGAGAAGTTTTGCTCAATATTTAACTAATTATTGTTTTCTCTTTCCTTTTTTCATTATCTTACCAGCTATACTAGAAGTGACAAGATACAAGTGTCTAAAACCAGTCTCTTCGCTACCCCAAATAAATTTAACTTCAGTTGGTTCATCGGACGGCAAGAAGTAGAGTAAATCGTTTACGTTTATCCATACGTTACTTTTTTGCGAATAAATCACCTGAACACTCGCCGATGATAACGTAAAGTGATTTTCGGAATTGTAAACATTTGGGGGAGGTTCACAGAAGTTATCTACAGATAAGAGCACCAATTCAAGCCTCTGCTGTCTACGATCCAACAACTGCACCCAGACGCTGTAAAAACAGGGATTTAAGTTCTGTTCATTGATCTTTGGTCGGAAAATCAGAGGAATTTGATTCTTTATATTGATTTCTGTTTACTATTGAGCGTCTGGTGTCCATCCAACTCTAACGACGTATTCCATCCATGGAAACATTATGTGTAGTGGATATTGCAGCTCTAGAATCTCAATATCGACTATCTGCAGGGTTTCTGAGAGCTTAAATTGCACCATTTTCAGATTACTTCTAGCGTTCGATGTACCAGCCCGTGGAAATCTGAACTCTTCTATCTCACCAGAGTTCGAAGTAGACGAAGGAAAACAGAATATTTTCACATCGCTTTCGTCAACTTCTTCATAAACTATTCTATAAATTCCATCAGTCGATTTTGGCTGCCACCAGTAGCCAGTAAACCTGTAATTTGAAAATTTAATTTCTGGAATGATCCATGGGTCGAAAAACAAGTAGCAAAGATAAACATCCGGAGAACTAGTCTCTACAAACCTTGTGAACTCTTCCTGCATAACATAAGAAGGAGTTCCCGCAGTTAAAGGATCCTCTGCTAAACTTCTACCGCCTTTTTTGGCGTGAGTAAGTCTGACAGAAGAGCCAGTAATACTGTGCGACAAATGTAAATCACCCGCACAAGTGTGGGCAACCAGAGCGTGATTCCACGGACAAATTTGAGGACACAACTTAGCACCAGATGTGGACATTCTTAATTCCGATGGAAATAGAGGACCTGGCTGAAAGACGAAGATCAATATAATGTCCCGTGTTGTTTTTTTATCAGAGAATCATTAAGATATTGGAATTAGTTATTAAATAAGGGATTCTTCACTCATATTTCATATCTCGACAGGTTCTCTCAACCAAGGGCGATTATCTACTAGAAATAGAATGTCTTTGGTATAATATTGGCTAAAGTTGTTTCATATTTACCGTACTACCAGTATCTATGCATTGATAGAGGCTACTAGCAGCTGGAAAAACGAGTTTTCCACTATCAGCGTGAATTTCATAGCTAGTAATGCCCCAAGTAGCCAGTCTCTTTCTTTCCCAGAGTAGTTGTTCCTCTCGAGATAATCGATTGACGCAAGATAAGCTGAAGCGATAAATTAATATAGTCTGTATTTCTTCATCAATCTAAATCCAAAGTATAAACAAATCCAAAGTAGTTGATATTACCTTTGAAAATTCGCCTCTATCACCGGCTGCCAATTCAGTTTATATCCATTTGCATTATCTGAATGGGCAATGTCTACGTAAAGCAGCGTTGTTTCCCAGCCATTTGACGGTGTGCTCAAAAAATATATTCTCATCCTGCGTATGAAACAAAGAAATATCAATCAAGTTTATATGAAAATGAGAAAAGCAAGGATCAAATATACAGAATTGTAAATTTAATAAAATTTAGGTCGCAATATGTTAGACGAATAATTAAAACTGCAGTTTTTAGGCAATTTGAACATGAAGAGTAAATTGGTAAGATTTCTGTAGCACTAATTAAAATGACTAAACAATTTGAGTGCAATCTTACCGTCCATCTGGCAAAGTTCTAAAAGTAATAGAGGCGGGTACAGATCCGGCAGAAACACCGGCTAAACGTCTCCTGAGTTCGCTAACAACTCCGCGTAGTTCAGACCATGTTTTTTTGTTGCTGCCATTTTCAGATACGCGATTATCTCCACCTTCGACGCAGTTTTCCATTTTTATTGATAACCTGGTCTGATTATTTTCAGGTTATGTGATACGTGGTATAAAATCCTGTGCCAGATACATATCAAAAGTTTTGTTTTTTGTTGTTTTTTTTGTTTTGTTTTGTTTGTTTTGTTTTCTAGAACAAATATTTTCGTACAACAATATTACCCCATTATTTATTTAATAGATATATATTATATATTATATACAACCATAGTTTATTCACGTTAATAATATTTAACCACTTCGTAATGTGGGAGAGATGTACGTATTTATTTATAGGTTATTTTTTTTTTTTTTTCGTGAAAGCGGTTTACTTTCACTTCGGTGATATACCGAGCCGAAGGTTACAGTCTGATTTCAATCTGGTCTGGTTAAAGAGTTTGAGTAGTAGTAGTTTTTTTTTTTCCTTTTATTTTTAACGAGTCTATATATATAAATGAGTTGTTAGTCGGTATAATCTGTCAAAATTATTATGATGACACTTGTGTTTTAATATACTCGACGCAATCTGTGACTTGATAATTTTAATATTGTTGACTAGGTGGTCTCTCTCTCTCTCTCTCTTTTTTTTTTTTTTGCTTTTTTATTCTTTTATACTTCCAATTTTTATCCTTTAACTCCTTTATTTTCTTTTAGGTTAATTTAGTTACAATTTTAATATTATTAATTTTCGGGATTTTTACAACTAATATCTTCTCTATCACGAACGTTTACTTACTCTTTTATTACCTTTTAAATAATGTTATAAATAACTGTACCAGACAGCAATCTTTTTTATACTTCTTCTGTTACTGTCCCGGTATATATCGCGGTATGTGTTCCTACGTTCCTCCGCTTTAAGATCACTCGCAGCACAGAACAACAGCTCTATACGCGGATGTATATCGAAGCTCTTCCACACCAGTGGCTATCAACTTATCATTTTATTTGATTTTTAGCGCGCGAAAAAGACACGCGCTTTTTTCTATTATAGTTATTAAGATTTATGTTAGCTTATTGAATTAGATAATTATAGAGAACAATCATTATTAATAAGAAGATAGAAAAACTAAAGAACATAATAACACACAGACAATGATCATAGCAGGAGTTTTATTTGTATATTTTAATTAAAGTAATGTTACGTACTATACATACATAGATAAACATTTATTCATTTTATTATCCCTGTTACGGAAAATATCCGATAAGCATTCATCATTTTTATATAACATTTTTATATCTTTATCGTATAGATTTAAGTTTGAAAATAAGTAACTGATTTAGGAAGCGATTTGTATAGATTTACAAATATACTGTATAAAAATCATGTTCTTTAATAAATATATATTTGAAAATAATCGAGTTCTCTTAAGTTACCCTCTATTACGATAGTTTGAAAATGAAGACGGCTAAAAAGAAACGCATTTCCGTTGTTAAATTGATGATAGTTGAATTCGTTAACAATGAAAATTTTTCTGAGAAAATATATCGGTGAAACGTGTTTGCCGCTGTCGTACCGCGATCAAAATCTAATATCAGATCTGTCAATCGCACAAACGGTAAGCGATTTAATATCAAACTTACCATATACGAAGTCCCAAGACGCAGTTAGGTGATCGAGCATGAATAACAATTGTAGTACAGAGTTTCAAAGTTCTATACATGTGTATATATCACGAACAACGATTTATCTGTCAAATATATAATAAGCCTATTTTAATATACATTTACCTTATTATATTTGAATCCTCGTATAATCATCAAAGGCAAAACGTAAACTGTAGAAGGAAATAAGAATTCATTTACCAAGCTATACAACAATGAAACGAATTCATTAATTTTACAGCTGACCCATATGACCTGGTGATTACAAATGTCACTATCACGTTTTTATCCATTTGCAAGTCAATTTAGTTCTATGTCTATGTAGTCAGTTACACGTTTATTAACATTTTGATCAAACTCGTATTCCATAATTACGAATAGGTATGAAGCAGCAGCTATCTCATATTATATGTATACCTAATTTGCGGGATTGATTGTCATATAATTAATAATTTCAAGCAACTCTATATAATTAGAATATAATGCATTATACAGCCATTGCAGGTGTAGCGAATAAATTTTAGTTAAGAAAAATTTAGCTATATTGTTAGAACTTACATTAGTCGAGGAAAAAAATGTAGAAATTCATACGGGAAAACAAACTTGAACAGATCTTATCTATGCATAAATAATTATACAAAAAGTTGATTTATTTCACAGCAGTTTAAAATGGGGGCTAAACACGCCCGTCCAAAATCCGAGTGGCTAAAACCAGGGAAAATTTTATGGCAGGACGATGACAAGTGGACTCTGTACACTTTCGAACGTTTGAAAAAAAATCCTGAGGTAAGAGTTGCACGGCAAATGAATAAGGGATGAAAATTTTGCTTCTGACTTAAATCTAAAACTAGCTAAACTTTATTTAAATCAAAACTTAATGAGTTGAGATAAGTTTCTTATTGTTTGCTTATTAATTAATACCTATCACGTACCACATAGGAACGTATTTTCGAATATGAAACTTTAACAGGCGTATTTCTTGATTAAATCCCCGAAATCCCCGTCCCTACCAAACTGTGTCGAGTATTGATGACCAGCCACGCGAAAGTAAGTCCCAGACCGGTTTTCTGTGTCTGGCAAGCGGGTCGCAGGCAAGAGAAAAACTTAAGTGGTATAAAATTGGTTTATTTTTTACTTCCTTTTCCTGAAAACTCAACTTTTTTTGCACGTAGAATTGTGCACAGAGTTTTTCCTCGAGTTTTTGGAAGTTCTTTGATTTTTTTTTTGTTTTTTCTACCCACCCTTCCCGTTCCTCCATGTGACTCCAAGCGGATTTTACGAGGCTCCCTATATTCCTTCTTTCCACGGAAATCTCCGGATTACTGGATTATGCGGGATTAAAATTGCATTTCCTTCGCTTTTTTACCTAAGTAAAACAAACCGGTAGGTCTTCTAAGCCCAAAGTCTTCGCTCCAAGCGGTTCGTTCGAAAATCTTAGTCCTAAGATGTCAAAGTTCAAGATTCGTAATACGATATTGACTAGTCGTTCTCCACGTTCTGAACAATCGATTATCACTCTTCCGTTCAAGCCAGCTCTGATACTAGATGATACAACGTTAATTAATCAATCCTTCCTCCATCATAATTGTAAGCGGGATCCCTAAGCCTGTGGTTAATTATCTTCAGCTATTCATCCAGCCCAAAATTCGTTGCTTTATCTCCAAGGCAGAGAAAAGCAACGAACAATAGAACCTGGTGTAAGATTCATTAGATTTTGAGAAGATTTTGCGTTTGATGTCAGAAGACTCTACACGTCGATGTACCGAGTGATTATACCAAAGTCCTGCGGTCACAGTAAAGAATCTAATTATGATTTCCAGCTGCATATTCCGGGGATTCATTTGCCATTAGAATCCCATCGATAGGCAAAACCTTAATGATTATCATTATCATTATTATTATTATTATTATCATTATTATTATCCTCGTAATAAAGAATGAAAGTAATAAAATCATCATGGGAATAGATGTAGCTTCACCTCTGCACGGCCTAACTTACGATTAGTCTCATTTACAATCAGTCCTGGACTAACGGGAAGGGAGTCGCTCTTTGATCCCTTCATCGTATGTTAGGCGAGTTACATCAAAGAAAACATCATCCGCGCTTTGAGATTGTTGAATGGGATTTGTTTAGCTGCAATTTAACTCTGACGGATGTGGAAAGTTTCGTTTCATAGACTTCAGAATTGCCCTGTATAGCTCGTTACTCGTATAAATAATGAAAGGGGTAAAGATTGGGGGAAACAAGAAAAAAAAAATCGGATAAAAACTCAAATTTTTCAGTTTCATTATCCAGACTTTGCGTTTATGTTTTTCTCTTATTGTAACCGCAAGTCTCTTACCGCACTATACCAATTGCTGTTTGTCTCCTTATCGAATTACTATACGCTCTTACTTCTGCGATCCAATCTACAAGCACAAAAGCTTCTTTGGAATTCATTCGCAGAGCCTTGAAACGAGAGTCCCAGTAATTTGCACACCGATCTTAGCCTGATTTTAAGTATTTCCAGTCGTTATTTCGCTTCAGTTACATACCTACCCACGCAATGAATATCAACTCCGTAGCTAAAATTTACAAAAAACAAATTAGAGTGAGCCTGAAATTGTTCAAAAATCAATCAATATAACCGTACGATTGACACAGAAATTTTATAGAAAATACTCAAAAGGAATTTGAAAAGAAAATGGTTAACGAAATACTGAGGTATTCAGTAAAAAATATTTTAGAAATCAACATCGGGTAACTTAGCAAATAATTTATTAATCAAACATCATTTTGAGTAAAGGGGATGATGGGTATAGAAAATATGATATTATTCACAGTAGAACGTTATTTCAGAAATATATATATATATATATATATATATAGTTTTATTTTTGCGTACCAATTTTTGTGCAATTTGCACACGGTTAATTCACTAGCATACACGTGGCTCACGCTGATGGATTCAGTAGAGTAAATCCATGAATCCGAGACTGGTGAGGGGATATGATTAATGCAAAAAGGCACAAACAAAAAACGAAAATTAAGATAAATTGGTATGAGACGATTTTTCCACTGTCAAATTAGATTCGCTACGTTATACGTATTGAATATTCCTCGATGTCCTTAATTCGTTCAAAAACTGTGTCAAAATGTCGACTAGATCGAAGTATAATTTAGCATCCCGATAATTTATAGAAAACCGTATAATCTAACAGACGTGTTCAATGGAGGGTTACTCGATCAAACTTTTCGCGACGTATGAAGAAGAAAGAAAAAAAAAGTAAAAATTTAGGTACCTACAGCTGTACTCGAAGAAGGCGCACGGGTTCGGACACCGTCTGCGCAAAGATACACATAGAGAGACACTCCCTGTTGCGTGCTCACGTTTCGTTTTCTCACCCTCTATGTCCCTCTTATTCTCGTCCAATATTTTTTTTTTTTTTCTCCCTGCGCCTCTCTATTCCCTTTCGAAAAATCCCTCAGAATCCAAGCCCCTCTAACTCTCCGCGAAATAAAGAAAAGAAAAAAAAAGAAAAAAAAATGAAAAAAAAGGAAACAGAAAAAAAAAAGAGGAAAAGGGAAAAAGGGAGCTAAATAAAGGTGTGTGATATAATGAATAAGACACACATACAACGCCTCTGTATTTTAAGGGTGGACGAGGCTGCAGGGGTAGCGTACGGAATCAACTAACGCCCACGTGATCGATACGTTGCAGGCACGAGAGGGATTCTCTCTTGGCAAGAAAATTTTCAAACCAGACTGTACTTTCCCAGCTATACTATATAGGTATAATACACAGGCTTAATTCAGCCGTATTTCCTGGCTGACCGTACGACTGGTTTTACTACTGGGTAGGAGAAACTATGCCGAGTTTATTTCATTACGACTTAGCTGTGTTAATTTGTGAAATTTTTTCTGATTCTTCATTAAAATCTTGTCTTTCTAAGAAACCGAAAATTAGTTTTGAGAATAAGGGTAGTTTGGACGTTGGACTGCCGTGGGAATCGGTGTAAAAATAAATTTTATAAACCTTGCGGTTCGTATCGTATTCTAGTTATTTTTATAAAATTCTGCACCATAGTCGCAAGTACGATAATGGAAATGGCAGAGAAGAAAACAGCGTCTGCCCGAGCCTGAGGGCATCAAAGATTTAAGCCTCCTTGCCCTCGTCTCTAGTCGAGGCGTACCCTCGACCCTCCCTGTGAATTTCGTATACGAACAATTCCGAGAACTTCCGAGGATCCTCGAGGACTCTGAACCCGCGCAAAAACCCTCTGTGATGTCCTTAAGGGGTCCGCGGTTAAACAGAGTCTGAAACGAGTTACAGCGAATGTGCATTTAGATGGAAAATAAGGGACTCTATTAAATCCACCAACTGCACCGTAACCCTACCCCCTCGAACCATAAAGACATTTTGCCCCTTTTCATTTCTCATTTATTATACCAACTGCAGGATGCAAGTGCGCATAATTTTTCGTCACAGAGTCAGCCGCGTTAGTAAATAGCACATACCTACATATACATATACATATACCGCATATCAATATTTTTTTTAGGGTTGGTATTCACTTGTATACTAAGGGCAAACAAAACGAGCAAAGAACAAAATAAAATGAAAAAAAGAAATTTAATTATTTTTTTCAGTTGAAAAACTAGTTATAACTTTTAGGAACGAATTTGTTTGATATTTGAAGGTAAATTAAGGGGTCTTCAGACAATTGTTTCATCAAATACAAGGGATAATCTGTGTTTTGAGTGAATTTCAAACTACGTATATAGAGTAGAGAGTTTTCGTATGCATGTATGTATGTGATACGAGTATGTGTAGAATAATATATAAAGACGTAGATCTACCCGCGTAGCAACGAAACGGTGCACGTGTTGGGATTTGTGCTTCTGTACATATGGATATAAGTTCCATTATTAATCTGTCTATTCAACCGCCCACCATGCCTCGAGTATCGCATTTCGCATAACGATTCTATTTCTAGTGACTGGTCTTTCTTGGTAAAGGTAAAAGAAAAAAAAGAAAAAAAAAAAAATCTGTCCACTTTGATGAGTTCCAAAAATGACGACTACGTAACCCCCTCATTAAACGAAATACCTACTTGACAAACAGATATGATCGCTATTCAAACGTTGCCGTGTTATTATATACGTATTTCACGTCTTTTTAACACGAAATTTTCGACCTGACTCGACATTTCTCCATAAAGGGTATAATAATAATAATCATAAAGCTACCAGCATATACATATGTGAATGAGCCAAAATCTATTTCAATCGTAGGAAACATGTTTTTTTATTCCTTTTTATCGCGACAACTCTTTTCTGTCTGATATGACAATGAGAAATGATAAAAACAACAAAAAAAAATCGACATTGACGTTTTCTGATCGCGAATTAAATTAATGAAGATAATCGTTCCAATTATAAGTAAATGGCGAATGAATCATTTCAGTGGATGATTTTTGTTTGAATTCCTGGATGGCGGTTTCCAGTTAAATCCATAGGTATATATAGGAATGAAGATAAAAGAGTCCGTTAAAAGTTGACAAGCGAATATATAAAGAATAGGAAATACGTAAACATAGTAAAGTTCTGAAATTAGCGAATTCCAATTATCCGATGAACATAATATCTCCGGAATAGGTAATTAAACGAGACAATAATTATATTGTGACTGCAGTAGACGTACGGCCGTGGGTTGTTAGACCCCTTACTCTTCATCTTACTTTACTGATGGTTGTTTCTTCGTCTCAAATTTGTTCCTCTTTGTCGTTCTCCCAACGGACGCTTAAAAGTAACGAAGACGCCTGCGGACTTCGTAATATTCCATCGGCGTCAAGTCGAGCTAGGGCTTTCCCAAGGATTTTCTTATCACTTTAGACGGTGAAAATATTCAATATGGCGGCTTGCATTATGTAACGAAGCAAGAAGAGCGGAAAAGTTGAACCACCTCAAGTTGAAGTGTACGCGATGCGCTACTGGCATCACAACTAGCTACCCTTACCACTCTCTCTAGTTTTCTACGTAGTGCGTCTCTTTACTACAGGTTGGGATAAGGGTGGGACGCGGGATGAAGATTGAGCTGGTGGAAGTAGAAGTGGAGGTGGAGGTGGAGGAGAAGGTGGAGGTGAAGGTAGAAGTCTTGGCGAAAGTGGGGCAGCCGGACCAGCCGACCCTGGTGAGCTTTCTTTATTCCACCAAATCCAGGGTGTCAGCGTCACCCCGTAGAATACAAAGTCGTGCCAGAAGCGTTTTCGTATCACTCAGATTGCCACGCGACATTTTTATCCCTCACTTTCTACATTCATTCGGGATCTAGAACAGCAATTTCTTTTTTCCTTTATTCCACCGAATTTTTCAGATCCCACAAAACTATTTCCTCATTTGTAAACATGTTATACCACATAGCGTGACGCAGACATGAGTTCGTTCACCTAGTATTACCACCCTCGTCTAAAACTCGAACCTTGAACGAGAAACACGTCTTTCATAAACATAAAAAAATTATGAACTTAATTTTCTAATTTCTTTAACGAAAAAAACTTGTTCAATTTCACCCCAAAATACGTAAACGAGAATAAGAGGGGCGAATTTTTTTTTTTTATCAAACTTCCAAAGGCGTTTTAATAAAAAGTTTCTTCACCTCGGAGATCTCAGGTTCGTTTCTTCCGGCAGTGACACTCGATATAGCCTCAACCGGGTTATATTTGTACCGCCATCAGTATAATAACAAAAATGTCGCGGTTGTATACGGGAAATATGTTTGCCGACAGCTAGCCCGGATCATACCAGTTAGGTGAGGTGAGGTTTGGTCTGGATCTATAGGGTAAGGTTAGACCAGCACCTCGGGAGCGTAAACCACTTTGCCACCCCAAACGCGACTCGACATTTTATTATCGACACCTCTCTTCCCTTGATCCACCACCCCTTCACCTCTTCCTCGGTTCGACCCTCTTCTTGCCGTTTCCTCGTGGCAGGATGTCCTCGAGGTCCCGTGGACCGACTGGTTTCTTTTTCGTGTGTGTGTATTCTTTTTTTCTTTTATCCTTCCCTTTTGTGTTTTGGACGAAACAATCGATTCTCCTCCCTTGACGTCACGTGATATATTCGGGTTGCATCGTACCTGCGGAGTAAATTTATCTCCTCGTTCTCCTTTCAGCTATTTCCACTACTATGTGTCCCAAACCCCGAAACCACCCGAATAAAATGTTTAGAAATATCTGTGGAAGGGTGGAAGGGGGGCAGGGTGCGTATTTCTTCCGGAAAAGGAAAATACCTTTGGCTTATTTCCGGTGAGAAGAAGAATAATCGAAAATTGACGTAAAATAGCCCGTAGTTGTCGAGTCGAATGAGACGAATATAGCGATAGATAGACAGAGGGAAGAATATAACGTAAGGGAGAAACGGGGCAGGATCAAGATTTGAGCAAGCCATAGTTCGCGGCAGCGCGAAGTATCCGTCGTAAATGGTTTATCTTTGCCAATAAAACCGCGGTAAATCAAGAAGGGGTGACTCGGGCGGGGGCGATCACCCCGGGAGTCGTACCAACCCCTCCGCAATGGTGCTACTTAGAATCCACCTCGAATAACCGAAGCGAGAATCTTCCCATCAGGGAGACAGCCATACAGCACAGCCTGTTGCCTCACCAGTTCTGTCTATACACATATTCAGTTCATCGCACTTATACGATACGTTTCAACCCCACTTTACATCCCCCCCTCCCCCCTCCCACTACTAAAAAGTTTAATTAATATAATAAAATTGTATAATACGAACGAAAAACCTAATCGAGAGCAATCAAACATCATGATACCGTGTAATTCATGATCCAAAAGAATTGAATGTAGATATCACAGCACGTAACAAGTTCAGCGATTTTTTAAACGGATAAATACGTATCGGAATATTATATCCCACTCCACCTTCCATGTAGCGTATAGCGTGACCACCGACTATTCACCAGGTTCCTTGTTTTTCTTTTTCTAATTTTTTTTTTTCGTTTTTTTTTTCTGTATGGATGTAAGGGATGGTTTCTGGGTGCGCCACGAGCCTCGACTCTGGCCAGGCAAGGGAGGAAAGCGGCGAGAAGGGATAACATGTGGGTGTGTATTGGTATGTGTTAGCGAGGGGATGAGTGTACGTGTGTAAGAGGGTGGGGCTGAAAACCGAGAGAGTAAATACAGTCCTAGGGGTGGAAATATGCTGGCCGTCGGTTGATGCTATCGCTATATATCTAGGTGGGATCCTTAAAAAGTAAAGAACATCGAAGCTCGAGCTCGATCTTTCCAGCTAGGTTCTAAGACCCTTTGCACCAGGAAATCTCCCAGAGGCAATGGAATGATAATAATTACTCCTCGTCCTCGGCATCAAAGGGCTGTAGGTAAAGTTCGTGGGGTTAACGTTAGCGTGTCTTCGGTAATCGTCTTAAGTTTCGTGAACAACCAGGGTGTGTAATCTCCACCAGCGTGAACAAACAGAAACACCAATAGTTCGTAATTGTTTCTTGATTAGTTTACCGACAGGCAATACCTACCACAAAATGATGACAAATGATCGCAAAAAAAATTAGAAGAAGAAAAAAAAAAAAGATTTCATTCAACCCCAAAAAACCGCGTGATAACGAGCATAATTTCTATATTGATCTATACAAGAAAATTGAAGGCAAAATTTGTCATCTTTTCAACCACTCAGAGTTAATCTTTAGAGTAGAATCGTCTGTGCAATTTACTGTAGGTATTAGACACGTATCAATATATTGTATTCAGAACCATCTTTTGAAGTGATAAAAGTAAAAGTATAAAGCACAAAGAGAAAATACATAGATAAAGAATATTTTCAGAACTCAACTTCAGGATTTTGAGTTGATCCTCAAGAGCGTTGAGACTTTCAAGTTGGATCAACTCTGTTTGGTAGAATTCCGAGCAGCACGAAAAGATGTCTTCGTATCGGGAGTGGAGGTAAGGGAAGGGAGGTTTAACAGTTACCCTTTGAATCCAGACAAGTGCAAAGGACAAGAAAGAACTAAGGGATGAAAGTAACGGTGGCGAAATGTAAAGACAACAATATAGTTCTAAAGAAGGGAAGATGATCTTCGAACGAAATATAGACTTTTTCTTTCACCCTCAAGAAATTGTACCATCAATTCCTCGATCGTTTGATGTCGCGGTAATTGACGTAGAAGGGAGAAATTTCCCCGGGATGAAAAAGGAGAAACAAAAGAGTGGTTCTAAAATCTCAGCGTGAATATTGGAAGAAAAAAAAGAAATCTAAATAAACTAAATAAAAAAAGAAATGGATATCAGAAAAATGACTTACGGAATCTCACGAATTCTTCGCAAAATGAATAATTATTCCACACCGTCAATACCGAATGCTGTATGTACTGCAGTTACCAAAGTACAAAACAACAGGACACAGATCATAGGCCATGATAACTCGATCCGTTGATAGGATAGGTGGTCGTAGGGTGTCATAGGGTGGCGGAAAGCACCCCCAAAGAACATTGGGGAGTGTCATCCGCACGTATAAAGCATACCGTAAACCGTAAAGCGTAACTATCGTAACGCGTAACGCACGTAGAGCAATACGACCGAGGGATAGAGAGACAGGGGTAGCTACCCGAGTGATAGAGAGAGAGAGAAATAAACGGAGTACGGTATAGAGAGAGAGAAAGAGAGAGAGGGTAGAAGAGCGGGCATCGATCTGGGAGCGGCGTAACTTGTATATACGAACCAACCGGGTGGTTTTAGGTTTTAGGTTCTAGGTTCTAGGTTCTTGGTTCTAGGTTTTAGTCTGTAGCTGATAGACTATCGAGAAATTTTGGTGGTGTATTAAGTTCCTAAATTTGTTAATGATTTTCTCTCTTAACGATTGTAGGTATATATAAGATTTACGTGCAGTATATCGTGTTCTCTAATTCTCTCTGACTTTGGCTCAGTCCTGTTCCTATCTACCCTTTGTCTGCCCACAAGGGGGTGTATGTAGTAGTAGTACATAGTACAGGCAAAGTTTTATCATTAGTAAGTAGAAGGCGAGGAATTTGCGGAGAACCTTTACGCTTCAAGTTTTGAAAGGGCAAATGGGAAATCGGTATTCGGTAACGAAACTTGTTCAGGGGGTTTGAGAGGTATACGCTTTTTGTTCCTATACTTTGTAAATTTACCTTTGCTTCAAAGGTTTTTCACGTGAACTTAATTAGCCTCGGTGCTCGTTGCAATACAAAATTATTTACATTCTATATCCTACCTAATATCTGACGATAATAAAACCCTTGAATAGATTTGCCGATGTTAATAAATCACTCTACATCTTCATCGCCAATTAAACTGAAAAAAAAAAAGAAACAGAAACATGAAAGCTCTCTGTACCTTAAGAAAGTCGAGAATTTTTAATTCAAAGAAAATTTACATATTCTAACTGAACAGAAAAGAAAATTTATAGGATATAAAGAATAATTATGTGATAGGACTCATCAATCTCTCTGCTCGTCGTTAAACTTTGAGGACACCTAGTAGTATAACTGTAGATCGTCAATGTAAATCGTTAGAACGTCGCGAAGTCTTTTCAGAACTATCTGAGGTTTATTATGGTTTTTTTTTTTTTTTCTTGATCTTATTTTATCTTTAGTCAGTAACTAACGAACTGTGAGAGAGAGACGGGAAATGAATTGAAGACTTTCGAGGAAAGAGACGGATAATTTGAACAGATTTTCTCGAGTAGCTTATATACCTAGACTTTTGTCATTTCTGCACGAGGGTGTAAAAAAAAACACAAATGAAACGAAAAGAAAAAAAAGATCTGATCTCTCGACGAGGTTATTTAAGAGAGAGAGAGAGAGAGAGAGAGAGAAAACTGAATGTATACATGGAGAGTAATTTTTGAGTCTCTCTGTTTTATTCATAATTTTAACGGTTAAGATCTCAAACACCATAAATTGCCGGCGTAAAATTATGCAAATTTAATTTTTATCGCTCCCGGACGGTGGCAAATGTTATATCAGAGAAAAAATAATCTCAAGTTTTACCTTCGTTTTAACAAAATATCTGAAAATAAAAAAATAAAAAAGACTTATATCAGTGATCTGCTTCGCTCAAAATAGATTGAAAAAAACTCTACTTAATTAAGGTGAAACAGTATATCACGTAATGGAAGCATAAGAAATAAAAAATCAAAAAAAAATTCAATATTACAGGCCGAGGCCGAAAACTCCTCGAAGCGTTTTAATAATGACGAGGAGAATAAGAAGAAGAAAAAAATAAAAAAAATTGACTCGTATACCGCGTCACTAATATATCCTGAGGGATTCAAGCTCAGGATACGAAGATACGCGGGTACAGCCAATAAGACCGGATCCTCCGCGTAGCTTTGGAGCTTACTGGGTTTTAGCTGAGTCCTCCTTGTCTCTTCCACTTTCGAATTTCTCCTGCACCCTCTAACCCTGCAGCTACCCGTCTCTTACCCACCGTCTTTGTCATTGTCTTTGTCTTTGTCTTTGTCTCCGTTTTCAGTTTCCCATTTCCGCTAGAAAATAACCTGAGCATGTTGCGTGGTTGCGTCAACCTAAGCAAAGATTACACCGGGTTTAATTTTACAATTTTCTACAACAATTAACAACGGCAAACACAGCTAACTCTCCCTTATTTTAATACTTTAGATTGTTATACAGTTCGATACAAGTTAAAAAAAAACCTGTTGAAAAAATACCTCGATTCAAAGAGCAGATGAAACTTTGGCAAAGAAAAAGAAAATTTTAAATATATATATATATATATATATATATCAACACGCAAAACTCCCTCGCGCATTACTCCTTCAAGGTTCTGTGCATCCAGAGGGAGCAGGTCCTTGTCACTGGGCTCAGGGGTCGGTGGCCTCGCGGCAGAGCTTCGAACCACCACCACCACCATCATCCCTTCGACCCTCGCCCCTTGCCTCTTCTTTGCGCCTTCTATATAGGCCTTTAGTAACCAACTATCAAGCAAACCGGCTGTTTTTGACGTTTTCAACAAACATTCGATTTCCAAGATAGCTGCTACTCCATTGATGAGATGAAGTCATCCAAGGGAGAGATAATACTTTATAGAATAACCGTTTTTAGAACGGAATAATCTACATCGGACAGGGTCTGGATGACAGACTAGCTATTAGGAAAAGATTTCGCCGAGTTGGTTCCCATTTTTACGAAAAAGTTCCAAAAGCTCCTGCGAGTCCAACGATCTTCCGAATCGTTCATGTTTTTTAATTCACTTACTACTGTTCACAATCCACGTTAGAGTTTGAAGTTTTATTCTAAGGCCTGCTCTACGATTAGAACTAGACTCGTTGACGATTTTCTAATCGTCCTTAAGCCAACCCTATTCCTCGCAGTACAGCAGATCCTCAATGGCTTAGTAAAATATAATTCTGCTCCCATCAAATTTGGGATTTCTTTTATATCCAGATTCGAAGTTATGTAGAGAAAATTAATAAACGTTTTGATGACTTTTTATTTTGTTCTAAAAGTTTAATCATACACGCAGTTGAATTAAAAATCGAAAAAAAAAAAATCAATTCGCTGTTAAGGAAAAAAAGCAAAGGAATCACGTTATCAATATCCCTAAGGCGAGCGAGTTTTCACGTCTCTCGGGACTCCGTAGGCAGGATATACCGCCGAATGTGTGGAGTGAAGGGAGAAAATAGCATGGTGAAGCAGAAAAGAATGAAGACGTTTAAAATCTGAAGGAATAATGTCTGGCTGAGTCGCATAGATGCCTTTTTTCCTCGTGCAATTTAGACACCAGCTGAGTAGGGTTTGGTGCTCTGGGTTTGGCTGGGTAAGGGCTGGGCGTGTGTGCCCCTGGGGGGTCCCAATATTGATCCCCCCACAGACCCCGCAGACCCAGCGTGAATCAACCCCGACATTTCTCACCCCCTGCATCCCTTACTCTCCTGGCGTGGCCTGCCTCCCTCGCGGTATTTACAGAATATTTAGGAGAGCCAAACCGAGTTACGACTCTAGACTCACGAAACGACGGGCGTTCAATCGGTGGATTCCACTCGCGTAGAAAAATTGGCTTTCGTCATTCTTAGCGTATTTTTCACCTCAAGCGGGGGAAAGATTTTACACCTGACATAAAATACTGAAAGAAAATTTTCTATAATAGAAAATAAAGGGAGAATATATATATATATATATATATATATATATTTTTTATAAATTCTATCCTATATAAGTTATACGGTGAGATGATTATTCCACCATTTCCTCGATCGACAGCTGCCGTAAGGGATCGATCGTTCCTCCAAAGGTTGAATAGAACTACAATAACATTTTCGCCCCATATCGTTATATAGCACAGAGAGTAGATACTACATACATATATATATATATATATATATATATATATATATACCTACCTACATGAATAATTTATCCCCGTTCCGCAAGTTCCGTTGCATTCATTCATATATACATATATATAAGATAATTTCTACTGTACGACAACGAAAGATGAATAATTTGATAACAAGTTGTTCCGAACGGCTTTCAGCCACGTGTTGCACCAATATGACTTATTTCTCACTTTACATCAAAGTATAATGACTTACATGATCAGCTAGGTATTTGATAGATCAATTAGACGCTGTGAAGAGCTTCAGCCAAAGTGAAATCGTTCGTATTTCTCACTTTACATCAAAGTATAATGACTTACATGATCACCTAGGTATTTGATAGATCAATTAGACGCTGTGAAGAGCTTCAGCCAAAGTGAAATTGTTCGTTTCCGTTCTTTGCTAACTTTCTATGATATTCTATTCTCGTTGTTCTGCAAGGTACAAGGGTAGAAAATTTGCAGAGGTAGAAATACGAGATGATCCATGCGAACGGACGTGTCACTAGTAACCAGGAAGGAAGTGGAACTGTATAACTTTAGGGGTTGTTAGAATGGGTGCGGTTTCGATCGAGGGTCTAGTCGGTGTCTGCCTATTCTATTCGGTTCTATTCAATTCGATTTGGGTAGTTTTGAATTTTGTACATAGAGCGAAGGAAGGTGTAGGATAAATTTAACGAAATTGGGTAAGACATGAAGTGTAAACATAGATAGTGTATCGATTAAAATATATATGTATAATGATAATATTAATAATCATAATAATGATAATAATAATAATTAGTAATAATAATGACGATGATATTGACGATAATATATAATATATGTATGTATATATATATATATATATATATATGTAAATATCAATTATTTATATGATAGTAATAAATTATGATTATTTAAATAGTCGCAATTATTTTTGACTAACGATGATTATGCGTTCTACCTGTAATCGCACAGGTATTTAGAAATTTTCGATCAGGAATGATTCGTTGATTGCTTTTGGTTTGTATGTTTGTTTGGTTTTTTTTTTTTTCTTTCTTTTTTTTCTTGTTTTTGTTTTTTTTTTTTGCAAAATGACTAGAATTAGAAACATTAGATTAAAATCATTAAATCCAACACACTTGATACTAGATTATATCTAAACTAAGTCTGAACACTGTTCAAAATTTATCGTGTATATATATATACATATTAATGTATATACTATATATGTACACTTTGTACTTGGGTAAATATATAAAAGCACTTACATCACTATATGGTTTCTAACACTTATTACGTTATACCTATACATACATATATATGTATATTGTATACGTTATCTATAGAACGTTTGATATTTTATAAATTACTTATCATTTTTATTTATTTCATTCTTATCCAACTTCTCGCTCAATAATTAATTCTCGATTTCATTCAATTTTCTTGTTAGTCTCTATTAACATGTATATTTATATAATAATATACCTTTATGTATATGTATAATATATTGCAGTGAGTTCTCTCGATTTTTATATAACAAAATTTTCCTACAATTACAATTAATGAATACATAGAATATATTATAATTATAGAAGAAAATCGTGAACTCGTTGACAACGTGTGTATCAAATTTTAATTTTTAATTAAATAATAATAATAATTATTATTATTACTATTTGCTGGGTTTTTCTTTTTTATCACAAAATTACAGTACATAATTATTATCCTTTCGATAAAATTCGTTATCATCATAAATATATAATATATGTAATATTAATCATCAGCTAGGAGCAAAATTTAATTTTCTTCAAATATGATATGAGGTTTATATTATTGTATATTTCGCTCGATTTTCTTTTAGATAGGTAGATAGGTAGATAGGTATATAAATTAGGTGAAGCACGCGACTAAATAAGCAAATATTTCACACAGCTATTAGATAATTAATAATTAACATAGGTACTAGGTTGATTGGTGTCGATGTATACGAAAGTTATATGTAATAAATATATACGATAAATTACTTTACTATACTAATGTATAGAACGAAAGCTTTAAGCTAATTATTACGGGCGTGTTTCGGATCTGAACTTCTCTAATGTATTTCTTTCATTCTTAGATATTTTAAATACCAATTTTCAATAAACTGATCATCGATACAACGTCCGATACACGCCAAATCGCAAACTATCTATCATTACGAAACTCAGGACAGATTTATTACCTATGTATAAAATGAAAATATGAACAACGTATACAACGCAACGTGAAGAAAAAGCATTAAAATATAAATAAATAAATAAATAAATAAATTAAAAAAATTAATCATCAATGTGTATAGTAATTAATTAATTATTTCAACAACACCTATACATTATATAAGTGCAGCAAGTAAAATACTCTAGCAGATATGTGTGTAAACGAAAATAGAAAAGGGTTTTTTTTTTGTATTTTTTTTTTTTTTTTCTTCCAAATATTATACAGAATATATATGTATACGTATTATGTATATTGTATATGTATAGGTATATATATATACTATATAGGCACTGCTACGTTTACAGGGGGGGATGAGGAGATTCTTTGGAAGTTGTAAGATGGACTCCCACCATGGTCTAACCCTCCTTTCTTTTCTCTTTGCCATTCTTTCCGAAGCCATCCAACTTCTAAATCCGGGGTTTCTTCTCTTTCTGCGCTTTTCTTGGAGAAGGGGATGATTTAGGAATAATGGCCCTTCACCATCCCCCACACTACCGTCTACGCAATGTTTTCTACGGAAATACTTTTATCTATTGTACGGCGTTACTTGATCCAAGCTGCGAGAGAGTGAAAGAGAAAAAGAGAAAGAGAGAAAAAAAATGAGAGAAAGATGAAAAGAAAAAGAAAAAAAAAAAAAAGAAATATAAATCAAAGAATACTTACTAATTTCAACTCGAGAACAGAGGAAACTCGTAGAAAAGCACACAATATAACGAACAAACGCTTCATGGAGACTTTATTATTATTTTCTCTTCTTCCTCTTCTTCTCTCTATATCTCTCTAATTCTAAGGGTTGGTTCTTTGTTTGAATAGAAAATAGAAGTGTGCGGGAAAAGCGGGGAAAACTGTCAGGTGAAATTTATCGGTCACTGGGGACACGTGGATCTAGGAGAATCCTTCGAAGCGACGAATTAATTGATAATATATATATATAAATATATAATAAATATATATATATATATAGTATATAAGGCTCAACTTTTCAATAGCTTATTGAAAAGACTAGCAGTGAGGGAAGGTGGAAATAAAATTACAATAAAATGAAAAATGAGATAAATAAATGCGTAAGAGATTTGTAGTATACAACATCGAATAAACATTTGTATATACTATATATATGTAGTAGGTGTATATTTATATATGGGAATCAGTGATAATTACAATATTAGCGGAGGATATGTGGTGATTTTTTTTTTCTTTTGGTATCAGGGATCTATATAATATGATTGATAAGGGATAAAAATTGATTCTGTAAGCAAATAGCATGGAATAAGAGTATTTTTTAATGTTTTCAACAACAACAGGTACAGCCTGCGGTAAATACGGTGTTGTAAATACTTCACCTACTAATCGATACTGTTTCACTTTACTGAAATACTGATTTACTTATTACGGATTACCAATTAATAATTACGTACTTGCTACACATGTTTACTATTAATCACGCTAGCCGCTAGACATCTGTAAGTTTTACATATTCCCATGGACCACCAGCGAATAAACCAAATAAATATATATTGATATATGGATATATGGATTTAGTCAATTTATATCCTCTACACAGGAACTAGAAATAAATTTGCCGGTTTAGGGTTTGGGTATATAGGATATATATATTATATGTATGGCAAGGAGACTGATGATAACATAACTTTGAAATTCTTTCCATAAATCGAGGGATGAAAAAGTTTCTTTTTTTCGTCTTCTTCTACGTTTTTTGTTTTTTGTTTCTTTTTTTTTTCTACGTTTTTACTCAGAGTACCCGTGTCTCTTTTTCCGTTTCGTTTATAAGAGATATTGAAAAATATTTGATGATAGGTATATAGAAATTCGCTGGAGGCCCTCGGGAGCCAAAGACAAAGACAGACAAAGGAAGGCTACGCTGAGAAGCTGTCAAAAAATTATTGGCAAAATACCAACACAGACCAATCAATCAATATCAATATCATAAATATTAGCTCTAAAATAATTCAAGTGGTTGTTTTTTCATTTCATTTTTACCATTTTTTTTTCTTTGTTCTTACGTTTTATTTTATTTTTTCACCTTTTCTTTTCGTTTAAATAAGTTAAATAAATAAATGACTAAAATGCATCTCGCTTGGCCCTGATCCTGGCCTGAAATTATTGACTTTGATCGTATAAATAGAGTAAAATCGAGTTTTCTATTTTTTAACAAATAAACGAAACGAATTACAATAGAAAAAAAAGAAAAAAAAAATGTCTGCTATGAACAGCATCAGGGACAGATCATGTGTGTTGTAATCTACGACGGTAGGTAATATCAATTGAATATAGCTAATAATATTAATTTTTAAATTACTTTAAAACTTATTATTATTATTATTATTATTTTTCATTTTTTTTTTTTTTCTTTTTTCTTCTTTTTTATGAGACGTATATAACTACTCACTACCGACTATAATACTATGTGATATTCTATAGTGTGCACTTTGTTCTTCTAGTTCTAGTATAAGAACGTACTATAGGTCCACTACTAGCTTACTTTTTACTCAAATTTTTATTTATATATTATATACTTCACGAAGAAAATATGTACAACCAATATCTCCTTATATATGTACGTAGCACGCGCACGGCATATTTCGTAAGGATTTTTTTTTCTTCTTTCTTTCTTTTCTTTCACTTGTAAGAAGGTTTCGATAAAAATAAATCATTGCTCAAATAAATAAATAGATAGATAAATTAATTAATTAAATAAATAATTTAGATATCGCAATTGCGAGTCCTCTGAGATTGGAAAATATTTACAACTCTTCAGCCGAGTGCCTCGTAGGTCAGATCATTAGTTCTAAAAAATTTGATTTTTAACTTTGGTTCTTGTGGTTTTTTTTTCTTCTAATATTCTTCTAAATTTATCGTCATTTTTTTTTATACTACAAAGTTTGAAATTTATTATATAAAAAAACAAAAAAAAAATAGCTCCACGTGACATTCGAATGGGGAACTCGCGGTTGCAATTTTACTGTGGATATATACAGATTTATGAGATTATCTATTTATGACTTTTTCCATTCCTTTACTTTACTTATTTCTTTTTTTGTTCCTTTTTTTTTTTTTCTTGAAAAACCCTCGAGGGTGTAGCGAGACTTCCCTTAACACACAACCTCCTCCTGAGAGTGTATATACTATAGTATATACCTATATATGAAGAAGAAATTTTTTTTTTTGTTTTTTTAATCCAAGGATTGAAAAATACAGAAAAAAAATTAATAAAAAAAACTATTGTGTATAAGGGTGGGTCGAGCGAGTCGCGCGCGCGTACTAACACACGCACACACATACATTCGTTCATACATACATAGATACATACACACAGGCGCACAAACATATCAGCGAAATGTTTCACAAACGATAAATTACTTAACCGCTAAAACGTTCGAGTATTAATTTATACAAGTACGTAATCGTAGTATATACATATATTTGTATATATATATATACTATATGTGTATATATATATATATATATAGTTATGGAAGAGCAGTATGGCCCCGGTCAAATTAAGAGCCAGAAAACGCTACGAGTCGTGTGTGGGTCCCTTGTCCAAAGTGCTTCGAAAATTCAATAATATGTATTATCTATTTAATATAACTATATAATTAATACGTTTTCACGTATTAATTCTAACATTCTCTGATGATTTTTTTTCCTTCTTTCTTTTTTACTTTTTCTTCTTATTCTCATAAAACTATTATACATAATACATGATTGAAGTAAAGTTCTTTTATACTCAATCATTCACAGTTAATTATTTTTTCGTTTCTTCTTTTTATTTTTCAACTCTCTTTCATTATTATTCTTATTATTCTTATTAATGTTATTATTATTAATATTAGAAACGTTAGTTATATAGTAATAAAACTCAACTCAAACTCGAGACTTCATTAAATTCAATAATCATTATTCATCTATAGATATAATATATATATCGTTGCTGCAGTTTCTAGTCTGCGGGTGCACCATTATTATATTAATAATATAATATTTAATATAGAATTATACATGAAATACTGATTTAATTTTCTATCCAAAATTGACGTTATTGATATATATCGTTTATTAATCAACGACTTACAATTTATTTTCTTATTAATCCGCATCGTAGCAGAGGACGATATATACATATCGCGATATATATATATATATGTATCGTAATCATCAAAATTTGAAAAAATAAATGCGTATTAGAGTATGCACAAACGCTTTTTTATAATAGACATATATTATATATACCTATAGATATATAGGTATTTTATAACTACCTATTTCCACGACAGAAGAAAAAAATAAAAATATAAACTAAACATTTTCACAATGCCTTATTCTTGGGGTTTTTTCTTTTTTTTTTTTTACTTCTTTCTTTTTCCTCGTTTCGTCAAAGTTAGAGAGCGACGCGATTTTCAGAGGCTCGTGTCTTGTTGTTGTATTTTTTTTTTTTTGTTATAATTGGCTGGTTAGTGACATGCATGGTGCACCCTGTGTGAATTAGGTATAAACTTTAAAGCTCAACGACTTATAGTTTTCGCCTGATTTCAATTCATTTTATCTCATTGCATTCCCGTTCGGGGTAGAATTTTCCTTTTTTTTTCTTCCTTTCTTTCTTTTTATCTTGATAATGTTGATAATGTTAGAGATCAGATGACTAGGTTTGAAATAATTAGAAAAAAAAAAAAGAAAAAAGAAATTCATTAATACCGCGATTTGAAATTGAAATTCATATACATATACATACATACATATATATGCAAGCGCGAATAATTTATATTCTTCGAAAAGCTTCTACGTTTTGCGAGAAAAACGAGTCGTTGTTAAGCTCAAGTCAATAAAGCCGTTACACACGAACTACACTACACCATTTACCACACTTTTTTGGCATTTTTAATATTTTTTTTTTTTTAATGTATTTTCTTTTATCTACTATACGAACAATAAATTCTAAATATAGGTAGGTAGGTAGGTATATATATAATTATATAGGGCGACTAATTAACTAGGAAATCTACTTGTAATATCTTACCTGGTTTATGGGTTTTCCACATAGGCATCACCTGCAGACGTTGACACACAGCAATCAATAAATAATAGAATAAATAAATAAATAAATAAATAAATAAACAAATGAAAAAGACACAAAATTAGATAAAAGAAAATCCAAAACAATATACGTAATCTACTTACTACAGGGGATTTGGGGTAGTTTTTTTTTTTTTTACTTTTTTTCATTGTTTTTTCTTTTTTTTTTTTATGAAAAAAATGTCATGGGACTTGTTCATTCTTTTTTTTCATCTTGTATGGGGACAGGGAAGATTAAGGCACTCGGATTTAAATAAAATTGGGAATGATTTTATCATGGGATTATCATCGATCGACCAATTTCAAAATCAATTTACTTGCATTTATATATATATGCTTTCAAGCTGACAGAAGTTAAGAGAAAAAAAAAAACATACACACCTACCATTTGTATCAAAGATAAGATTGCAAGTTCAAAATACTTTTACTGTTTTATCTTTTTTTCTTTTTGTTAACTAATATTGATAAATACCATAGCCAGTAGTATATATATATTTACAAAAAGCAGTGAATTTTTCGTGGCTGCAATCCGGAAAATAGGGCAATCGCCACGTGGGAAGGGATGTGGGTTTTTCTTATTTTCTTTTTGAGGCAAGAATCAGGGTTATCAATAAAAAAATTAAAAAAATATTCAAATCAAAAACAAATAATCAAATCATGTAAAACTCTGATTGTTAGACTGGTATATCAGTGCTCTAGCTAACGCATGCGCTACGGCAAAGTCTTCTGGTCGTTTCCCTGTATACAGCTTTTTTTCGTTTTTTTCGTTTTTCATTTGTAATTTTTTTTTTTTAACCCGTGAAATTTATACTCGATTTTCAAAACTGCAGTTACCGGGAAACGAACAGATAACAATGGGCTACTCTGCACCTGAAATCTTTTCAGTTTCATATACATTATAGGTATACTGGTATTGTGAAGGTACACTATTCGCTTTGTAATATACGAATATATACGTATATAAATATATATATGAGCTAAATCACAAATTCCCGGTGTGGTTTTGTACCTCAAGATTGTCGATCATTTTTTTTTTCATTAATGGGTCATTTCCGTGGAAATGAGTCGGAAGCCACCCCAATATAATTTTTATCGTTGCAGCTCATGCTATTTTTTGATATTACGCGTTTTTAACCGTTTTTTGAGAATACCAGAAAAGTTGATGGTTTAACTGAAAAATTTCAACACATTTTTCGATGGAAATTTTCCGCTCTTTTCATTGCAAATATTTTCATGCGCCGCAGACAACCGGAAGTTCAAAATACGTACCGTTGGACCGTCTTCCGCAAGTCCAAATTCGATTTTTTTTTCGCCAATCGACAACTTAAAATATTCTCTTTGACATGTCAAATTTATGGATTGGGCAACCACATCGATTTTTTTTTCATATGAAGTATGTGATTGCCCAGTCCATAAATTTGACATGTCAAAGAGAATATTTTAAGTTGTCGAATGGCGAAAAAAAAATCGAATTTGGACTTGCGGAAGACGGTTCAACGGTACGTATTTTGAACTTCCGGTTGTCTGCGGCGCATGAAAATATTTGCAATGAAAAGAGCGGAAAATTTCCATCGAAAATTGTGTTGAAATTTTTCAATTAAACCATCAACTTCTCTGGTGTTCTCAAAAAACCGTTAAAAACGTGTAATATCAAAAATAGCATGAGCTGCACTGATAAAAATTATATTGGGGTGGCTTCCGACTCATTTCCACGGAAATGACTCATTAACGATAAAAAAAAATGATCGAAAATTTTGAGGTACAAAACCACACCGGGAATTTGTGATTTAGCTCATATATGACTCTCTCACTCATTATTCGATCCGTTATGCAGTTAAAAAAAGGAATAAAAAATAAAAATTCAAAGATTTAAGTCAAATTAGCTGAATGATAATTTTATATGCATTTAAAAAGAATTGCAAATTATGTAATAACATTTTTTTCAAAATAATAAGCTCGTGATTTTGACGATAAGAAAGAAATAATAATTACATCTTCCTTTAGGGAAATAATCGAAAATCTGATAAATAAGGAATTATTACGCGTTTGACAAAATGCGAACGGAGGTGAGATCGAAGGTTCGGAGAGAGCAGATATAGGGTCGTGTCGGGTCTTATTTTTTTTATTGATTTCAGTGATACTAATTGATTATTATTTTTGGCAATATTGGAGGGTAAGAAATTCTATAATACTTAAAGAAAGGAAGGAAGGAAGGAAAGAAGGGAAAATTAATAACTAAATGGTTTTTGAGGAAAGAAAAAGCAAGGAAAAAAAAAAAAAACAAGGATGATTAAATGACTGCGTGCACTTTGACCCGACACGACCTATAAAGCGAACGATGCGTCGACAGATGTACAATATACCCCATACACATATACACACACACATATATATATATACATATACACATGATAAATTGAAGCCAACAAGGAGTCGGTATGGGATGAGTGGCCAACGGTGTAACTCGCCTAATTATGACTTAATATTAATTAGCCAATTAGCGAAACGTGGGCACCCCCGTATATATGAAGACAACAGTAACAAAATGCGATTTCTACACGTGGGGTAGAGGTAGAAAGATATATACACATATATGTGTATGTGTATATGTATATATGCAGGGTAGATATACGTGTGTGTCTAAATACTCTAATGAATAGGTATTAGATAGATACGAAATAAAAAAGACAAATCAAATATACAGATAAAATACGGTGATATATATATACTAAATATAAGTGAGGTATACGGGGAAACACAACAAAGTTTTTTTCTACTAGTTTTATCGACTACTTTATTGGCAATTTCTCTAGGCAGTTACCTAAACTATATACGTTGTCATATTTGTGTATAGCAATGCAATATCATTTTTTGTTGTTTGTATTTTAATATCATTTTTGTTTTTTTTTTCTTACTTTTTCTTGTTCATTGTATATCATGTTTTGTGTAATTTGTATATCATACCTGTGTTTTAATATCAGCCGCGACAGACCGACCCTTCCACAAATTTCCCTTTACATATATTAATCGTAATCGATAATAATAGAATAAATGAGAAATTCGCGAGGTGATAATAAAAATAATAATAGTAATAATCTTTCTAAATAGAATTAATCAAAGACAGAAATCTTATAATTATTTTCAATTTCAATTTCAATATCAAATTTTCATTTTAATCTAAAATAGGTAATTCGCAATTAATACCAATACTGAAGAAATGGAAAAAAAAAAAAAAAATCTCGCGGGGTCTGTCCACCGCAACAAATGTGTAATATGTGTACAGTTTGGCTCATGATGCCCCCCATACTCCTTCGGAATAGCAAAGAGAAAAATGAGTAGTAAGTTAAGTAGTAGTAGTAGTAGTAGTA
Organism: Tenthredo notha; assembly: GCA_914767705.2. Lineage (NCBI taxonomy): Eukaryota > Metazoa > Arthropoda > Insecta > Hymenoptera > Tenthredinidae > Tenthredo > Tenthredo notha. The sequence goes on along the minus strand of OU611908.1, from coordinate 17,004,914 downwards.
GTAGTAGTAGTAGTAGTAGAGTAGTAGTAGTAGTAGTAGTAGTAGTATGCGATGCAAAGTTATGTATAATTGTCATTAATTAATATAGGAATTATTTAATGAATGAATAAATGAATTATTTAAGTAATTAATTAATTAATTAATGATAATGATAATAATAATAATAATAATAATAATACGTCTTGAGTATTGGTTACACATTATAATAGGTGGGGATGATTTTTAGTTAACAATCAGTATATTGGTGGGATAATGGAAACTAATGATAACTAATTAAGTACGAGTCGAGTTATTGTATGTTTCGTTATTCTTGTTAATGTGTTTCATTTCAATTCATTTTTTTGTTTTGTTTTGTTCATGTATCTGTTGTTAATTTGTCGGCATTGCGAGTGGAGTTGAAAAAATTAAAAAAAAAAAAAGAAAAATTTTGTATTTAGCAATTATAACAAGATATTTATCTAAGCGCGCGACTACAGTGCAGGTTGTTTGGTAATTATTAGTTTTTCTTTCTTTTCTTCTTTTTTTCCTCTTTTTTGTTTGTTCATGTTTAAAGATCTAATTACACAGGTCTATGGTTTATTACTTTTACGGGATACTATTGGGTTAGGGGTTGTTCGTGGTAAGCTTTTCGACGACCAACAATTCAACGGTTCAAATTTCAATTAATTTCAATACGATAATAATTACGTTATTTCGAATAATTTGTCTTCTTCTGTTTTTCGGTTTTTCTTTTTTCTTTTTCTTTTTACAAAATTATTTCCGGTATATAAGAATGATTTAAACGAATGATAACAAGCAGTATAGAAATTTGTTTTGTTTTTTGGTTTTTTTTTTTTTTTTTCTTTCTTTCTTTCTTTTTCCACATTACTATAGTATATTAATATCGATATTAATATCAATTCAATCGGCATGCCTAGCTTATACACAAAATTATTTTAATATTATATAACATATACCATAGGCTGCATCATCGTATTTAAATAATATAAATATTATGTGCTTAGTATATATTATCGTTATTATTATTACATACTTAAAACACGCATCGAAAAAAAAAAAAAGAAAAAAAAAAAGAATGTAATTTTTAATTTATTTATTTTTATTTTTATTTTTAATTTTAATTTTATTTTTTTTTCACTTTTTTTCAGCTCAAAACTATTAATTACTGCTAATTATACTCGCATTCGACAAGATATTAGTATGTACTAAGTAGGTATACAAAAAAATTATACAACATAGGCAACGGAATAATAAGAAAAGAATAAGAGAAATAAAATAAAGAAAGGAAAAAAAGAAAGTAAAATTGAAATGCTTTACAGATACTATTTAATTACCGTGCATTAATGAAAGATAAAGAAAAGATTTTTTTCTTTTTTTTTTTTTCTTCTTCTTCAAAAATCATCTAATTTCAATTTATCTGGAAAGAAGAAGAGAAAGAAAAAATGTAATACTTCGTCGCGGCGTATTTAAATATTATAATAATCGAGTGATCAAATAGTTTATCACTAAAGCGAGTAGTACGAGACGAATTCCGTGATGAACAAGTGTAATTGAAGTTGAATAAACTTGGTTTTTTTTTTTTTTCATGTCAAAGTTGAGCCGAAATTGATTCATCTTGATAATTGGGTAGAAATAATGAATGAATGAATGAATAAATGAGTGAATGAATAAAGATAAATAGAGAGAGCGAAATAGAGAGAGAGAGAGAGAGAGAGAGAGAGAGAGAGAGATGGGTAAAGTAAAATTTGAAGAAAAAAAATTAACATTTTTGGGAAAAAAAAATCGATTCGTCGAGCGTCGAAAAAGAAGAAATAAAAAAGTAAAAATAAAATAAAATAAAATAAAAACCCACCCCGAACACCCAAAACCATTCTCTACTATTTACTTCCATTCTAATTTATGATAAAACTACGCACACACAATCGCTCGCTCCTCTGACTTTATAGTTTTACTATTTTAAATGGATATTATATTAATCTAACGGTATAGGTACATATCTTAATATAATAAGTTAAATAATTCCCATGATCGTGCACAATCGCACTTTAGCAGACATACGTATACATATATATATACGTAATACATATACATACATACATACGTTACATACAGACCATACCCAGAGGCAGGGGCACGCAAGCACGCAATCATCAGTATTTGACAAATTTATCAGAATTTTTATACATATACATATACATATAATCTATGTATATATGTATATTATATATTAGTTAAAACTTATTTAATTAACTAATTTTCCGATTTGATGTAAAAAAAAAAGTCCGAGTGGGTGGGTATGGCAGCATCGCTTTCAATCCGTGCCTCAAAAATGTTAATTCGAATTTAACGTCACAGCTATACGTATGTATGATTGTAATTATTATTTTATATGTATATACGTATAATTATTACGTGTATATATATGTATATGTATGGTAGAATAGTTTAGGTATAAGTTTATACGTTTTAACGTATTTATATCCCTTGTAGTTTTAGTTAATTAATTATTCTTTTCCTTCTCCCCTCGACATCATTTTTTTCTCTTTTCTTTCTTTTTTTTTTTGTTCCCCCCTGTTTTCATATCTAACTTAATAATACTACTTGCTGTTTAATCGATAATACGAATTTATTTTTCATAATTATCATTAAACTATAATATTCCATCCCCTCTGTCGTTTGTCGTAGTCGTCGTAGTCGTAGTCGTCGAAGTCGTTGTACAATAGTCGTACGATCGTCAAAAGAGATAATTTCATTAGGGTGTAATATATATATAGGTAATAACTTCGGTAAATAATTGATTAATGTATACATAGTAATATCTCGTCGTATCACTCGCACGTATCACTAGAATTATTACTTATCGTTTAACAGGATATAATTATGTTTATTTCCTTTTTAGTTTTCCTTTCATTTTCGTTTTTTATTTTTCTGTTCTATTGTTCGTTTTTTTTTTCACTTTTTGTTTGTTTGGTTTTTTTTCGTTTTCTTTTTTCTCTCTCCCTTTCTCTCTCTCTATTTCTCTCTTTCTCTAGTTTCATTTTCTTTAATAATCAAGCAATGGTTTAAATTATCATTAATATTATCATTAATATTATCATTATTATTATTATTATTTGTAATTTTAATTTTAATTTTAATTATTGTTAAGTATAGTTGAGTAATCACTTATTGCTCGAATTTTTCCTCTCGTATTTGAGTAAGGATATTTTTTTCTTTTCTCATCTTTTTTTTTCTCCCCCATTATTCCTTAATATTTCGTCATTTGTCTCACGCCTTATTCCTGTTTTTTTTTTTTTTTTGTTTTTCTTGTCGTTTTCTATTTTCTCTTTCTCTTTCTATTAATTTGTTTGTTTGCTTGTCTGTTTATTTGTTTGTTAAATGACTCGAGTCTTTGAATACTTTGAAACGTTAAGCTATCCTTAAATTCTTAACATCACGAGATATTTAATTTAGTATATTAGAATAATTATCAATTAATTATTATTAACATTATTATTATTATTATTATTATTATTATTATATTATATAAATATATATATTTATATATAATATATATTTATATAATATGTATAAGTTAAGTAACGACTTATACTTACTTACTTTACTTACTTACTGAGCTACCCTTATTTTTTCAATCATATTCTTATCGACTATTAAGTGTTGTTGTTGTTGTTGTTGTTTTTTTTTTTTTATTTCTCTCTCTCTTTTTTTTTTTTCTTATTCAACGTTAAGTAAATTTTCATTAAATTATTTAAGTAGAGCATCATTTGAGTAGTATTTTGTAGTTATGTTATGTATATACATATATATAGGTATATAGTATATATATAATGTAAGTAATATGTAGTTTATGAGTCTTATGTAATCATGGAGAGCAGATAATATTGTCTTTAATTACTTGAATGAATAATCAAACGAATAATTTATATGCAAATAGTTGTTGCTATTTTTTTTTCTTTTTTTCTCTTCTTCTTTTCTCTCTCTTTTTCTTTCTATCTTTCTATCTTTCATATTTCTTTTTTTTTTTTTATGTTTTTCATTTTTTTTTTTTTTTTGTTTTTTCTGTACGTAAAAAAATATCAATTCAACTTTGACAAGCCTCTCCGTGGTACAAGTATATATAAGTATATACCCATATTAAGTATGTATTGCTTCAACGTTAAAATAAAATCGCGAATTCATATACCTATAAGTACTTGAGAAATTATACACACCTATATAATGATATACGCGAAAGAAAAAAAAAAAAGAAAAGAAAAAGAAAATCAAAATCAATATCAAATAAATAGAAAAAAAAACTAGAAACGTATATATACCAACGAGTATTGAGTAACTAACTAGGAACCGAATGAATGCTAATACGCAACGACTGATTCAAATATAATAATACAAGAATACAACTCGTGGATAACGTTTAATTAATAATAATAATTATTCATTATTTTTATTATTTTTATTTATTATTATTAATGTTATTATTATTGTTATCATTATTCATTATTCATTATTATTATTAATATTAATATTATTATTATTATTGATCGAGGCAACCGATCGAACGAATCGCAACGGCGACTATATATTATAATAGTTTAAATAACATTAAAATTCAAGCTGCCTCGTTAATTTTTTTTTTTTTTTGTGTATATTGAATAAAAACTAGCAATATATAGAGATAAAGACGTGAAAGGAGGAAAAACAAAAAAATATAAAAAAAAAAGAAGAATGATTTTCAACCGAAGTTAATGAAAATAGGGGAAAAATAAAATTAAAATAAAATACAAAATGGTAATAATAATCAATGTAGGAAAATATGATAATTATATAATCAGAAGGGGGGAAAAAAATAAGAAAGAAAACGGAAGAATAGATAAAAAAAAAAGTAGTAATAATAATTAAGTATTCGTAACACCTCAGACTTGCGATTTTTGGCTTTGATCGAGGATTCATTTGAGTTTTTTTTTTTCGTTTTTTTCGTTTTTTTTTTTCTATATAATCATGTAATTGTGTGAAAAATGTTTTCATGAGTATCTGTGTGCGTGTGTGTGTGTGTGTGTGTTTGTGAGATCAAATAATCTTATGGTTATCAAACAAAAAAGATCGTGCTGCATTGAGCAAGAGCTTAGCGAGACCGCGAAACGTTTTTCGTCTCTCGTAAAATTAGGTATTATAATATATTTTATCCATGTTAGAAATTATCTTTCGCGGATGGATAAGAAGTAAAAATGAAGAGAAAAAAATGCAAAAGAAAAGAAAAGATAACAAAACGAGAAAGCGAGAAAAGAAAGAAAGAAGAAGAAGAAAAAAAAAAGTACTAAAACGATAATTAATAATATCATTAAAATTTTCTCGCAAATTTATATAGGTATCATTGGATCGAAGTCAGAGTTACGATGGCTACACAAGTGCAGCACATTTATAGTATATACCATTATTATACGCAGACTGCAAGTGTGAAAAGTGTAACAACGTGTAATAATTACAAAGATCATATTAATAATTTATATAGTTTTTTTTTTTTTTTGTATTTTTGTATTTTTTTTTTTTTTTTAACGACACTTACTTACTTACTTTGAGTAGGAATGTCGACGAGAAAGTTTCTTTTTTTTTTTCCTTTTTTTTTTTTTTTTTTTGTTTTCCTGACGCGCTCTAAGTTTCATTAAATTTAAATACAAACGAGAATATTACAATTATCATAATATAATATAATAATAATATTTATTATAATAATTCATCTTTAATACTCGTATATATATGTAGTATTTTTATCATTCGTACACCTTCGATCCATATGGTCCTGTTCGTGCACAAACCGCCGGTTATAATACCTTCATATTCATCACCATCTCTTAAATTTAAGATGAAAAGGAGCGGCAGCGTTTCTTCATCATCATCATCATCATCACCATCGTCATCATCATTATCATAATAATAATAATAATCGTTATCTCTTTTTCTATTCAATCATTAATTTTTTTCTCTTTTTTTTTTTTTGTTCTTTCATCTTATCATTTTTCATATCAAACGCTGTAATTGCCTTTGCAAATTCTCGATCTAGATATTGAGATTGAATAATTGAGATTGAGAGGCAAGGGATTGAAAAAGGGATATTTATTATTATTTTCCTTCGTTTTTTTTTTTTTTTTTTGTTCTTTTTCTTTTTCTTTTCTCATTTATCATCTTTTTGTTTTTTTTAGATTGATTGATTGATTGTGTCCGATTTCACATATCGTCAAATAATTATGTTATTTCCCCCTCTTCCCCGTACAGGGATAATCCCTTTAAACATACATTCCCATACCGTACATCGATCCCCAATCTACACCCTGGAAACTAGACATATCAACGTTTGTAAGTGAGTATCCTTGGTACGGATTACCAGGGGCTGGTTGAGCCGTTGGTGTTGCTTGTGGGGCTGGTGCTGGGGGTGGTGCAGTAGCCATTGTACCAGGCATTGGATAAGGCGCATATCTGTATGCCGAAAGTGCTGGATAACTGCCAAATAATTTCCCGTAACCAGCAACAGCGTTTTGTACCTGTGCCGCAGCGGCTGCTGCTGCGGCTGCTTGTACCTGAGCTTGAGCTTGAGCTGCAACTATTTGAGATGCAACTGGATGCGGCTGTTGGGGAGCTAGACGAACTCCAAGGGCTCCTAAAACAACCCTTTTACCCAATGCAAGGGCTCCTGGTTGGACTGCTTCTTTTGGTTGAGCTTTTTTGCACTCAACTTTTTTGTTCTTGATTGTGTGAAAGTGTATCTCGCATACGCGATCCACAACGTCTTCGTTCTCAAATGTTACGAAACCGAAACCCCGGTGGCGTTTAGTTTGCTGATCCATGAGCATTACCGTTTCTTCTACTTTTCCAAACTGATTAAAGTACGCTTTAACCTCGTCGCTACTTGTGTCTTGGCTAACACCACCTACGAATATCTTCTTAGTGCGGTTTGCCTGCTTTGCACGATTCTTTGGCGTCGCATGCTTTGGGTCTATCTTCTTACCGTCGAGCGTGTGGATAGGGCATTTCAATACCTTGTCAACGCTCCCAGGCTCCGCGAATGTTATGAACCCGAAACCCCGACTCCTCTGGAACACGATAACCGTATTTTAATCACGAGATACGGGGATCGAAAACTATACCGATAAATAAACCGTCAACGATTCAAATAACAATCGTTTCATACGAACAGGGATGTGGAACTTGAGAGTTGAGATAATGGAACTAATTTATCAATAATTCAACCTGCAACGTTACTTAAAAACAGGAGAAAGGGACATCATTCTCGAATTAAGCTACACGTCTTACTAAAACCAATCACAATCCGGAATGTCGTGGTTACTGCGGCATCAAAGTCCACTAAAACATTATTGGATCACCTTTATACAGCGATTTGTTCTGCAGCATCAACTGCTGTACATCTTTTCCCGAATAATTCCAATTTTCACTCAACTATTGATTTATCTGTTCCCGTTTATCATAGATATCAAAGATTATTGAAATTTGTTTAATTATTCGAAAGCGTTTAAACGTCTCGCGGATTCACCCCATTCTTAGTCCAGGTACAACTCAATCTTCAAGTTCCACATAGAGAACCGAAAAATCTATAAATTTATCACCGACGAATGTGCGTGGGGTAAATTGTTGAACCTTTACTTTTTTTTTGCAAGGGATTATTGTTCCTCGTTGAATAAGGGGTATAATAGCTCGAGACAATGGCATGGAATTTAGTAGATTGAATGACTACGAGGTCGAGGTTGACGTTAGGACAAAAGGCAGGATCTTTGACCCTGTTTTTATTCTGCATCTTTTTTTTTTTTTTTTTTCTTCCTCGTAAATCACCGCGGTCTTTGAAAAGGGTAGAAGAATTGTTAGGTGAGGAATGAGATCAGTGATGGAACCAACTGATTGATTGATTGATTGATTAATTAACTAACCTGTGTAACCGGATCCTTCATGATTAAGACATCCGTAACTGTGCCAAACATGCCAAAGTATTCTCTTAGCTTCTCGCTACTTGTTTGCCACGATAATCCACCAACGAATAATTTTCCTGGTGCTGGATCGCCACCGCTCGGTGTACTTCTTCCTGAGCTACCAGAATGACTGCCGTTTATTGGTACCAGGGCATTGTGAAAGTCGTGCTCAATGGCACCGTTAGCTTCCATACCGGCGCTAAAACAAAAATGACAAAATACATTCGTAAAATTGTTTGAAAATGTTTAAACAAACAAACAAAAATTCAGAAAATCATTATAGGCAGTATTATTTTCGATCTTTTTATTATGTTTCAGCTTGCCCCGATGTACGTTTTACCGATCATAGCGATCTCGATGGCTGCTTTCATGCTTTGGCACAAAACAATGAGGAGCGCAATTGACGTGCAGTAAGTCAATCAACAAGATTTTGTCAATTTATATATTTTTTCCTATTTTTCTTTTTTATTCGGATAACGATATGCTCGTATATTAAAAAACTCCTGAAAAAAAAATATAAGTTTTCTTATTTCGAACGAGTCTCGTACTCTATCTTGACTTTGAACTCGATCGTTTCAACGAAATTATGGAGGCGGTAGAAGCCAGCTACTTTCGACGGATGGACAGAATGGACGAGCTCAGCCCAACCCAGCCCATCCCATCCCATCTCATCCCATTTCATCCCATTCCTAACCCTGCTAAGTTCAGACTCCCTGCAAGTCTGTTCATCCTCATCACTAATGTATCATCCGCGTCTCTGGGCCTCGCAATTTGACTGGCTGCGAATCATAACTCCTTTAGCTCTTGAGAGAGAAGAGAAGACGAAAGGAGAGGAAAGGAAAGGAGAGGAGAGACTCCTTCTCCTATCGGTAAGAAAATATAAGGAAGGGCGAAAGAGAGATAGCGAGAAAGAGAGAGAGAGAGAGAGAGAGAGAGAGAGAAAGAGGGAAAAAGAGAAAGATGAATTTATGGCTGGGGAGAGCCGAGTTGAACTCTCCAGGAGATGCGAGTGCGCGGCGTTCCCGCAGGAGCGACGATTCCCTAGAGGCAAAGGCCGGACCGTGCAATTGCGAGAAGAGGCCGGCTGGAAACGGGACAAATGAGAGAAAGGGGCCCACAAATAATACATATAGGTACCAAGTTCTATCCGTGTTTCGAGTTTACTCGTAGAACACTGTAGGGTGAATGTTGGAAGCTAGACATGTCTATAATTCTGAAATAAAGTTCATCCATTGTGAGATAGTCGAGTAGTCACCTACATTGCTAAATTAGACGATTTTACTCATAGAATTTTTCTCTTTTTATTCTCTATTTTTTTTTTTTTTTTTATAGACTGGACAATTATCAGCGATGGGAAATACCCTCGAAGCCAAGATTCTTCGATCTTAGAAATCCTCGTAATCTAAAGGTAAGACAAAACATCCCCCGCATTACATCACTCAAATTATTAATTCGAAATCAGGGCGAAGTCTGCGTTTGATAAAGACTAGAAAGACAAGAAATACATTTTTGTAAAGTTGAGATGTAATATCGGTGGTTTTTGAAAATTTGATATACCGAAAAATTCTATAACCCTATTAAGAATGGTTTTCGTATTTTTCATTCTTCACATAAAAAACCGTAAGTAAATTTCTTTCGAAAAGATAATCATATCGCATCCAAATTTTGCGAATTATATAATATACGATAACGACAAAATCTTTATCAGAAGTATCTACTTGTTATCTGTAAACGAGTATATATCGCTATACTTGGTGTAATAATAGAGTGGTTAAAAAGCTACGCTCGTGTACCATAACCGTAACCATCTACAAATGAATGAATGAATGAATGAATGAATAATAATTACCGTTTACCATAAATATCGACCTATAGAGGTACGGTATATAGATAGAGATGGGGTAGGTAATAATTTCTTGGTTCAACCGAGTGAGCGAGAATAAGCGGCATATGTGTATATATATAACGATTGCCATCCGGTATGTCAAAGAATTTTATGTAGAAAAATATTGTAAAAGCTCATTCGAGCAAAATAATAACTGATCCGATCCCATAGGATAAGAAGAAAAATTGGTAGAAAATGAAAAAAAAAGAAGACGTTCGCAAGCTCGCTATGTAAATTTCCAATAAAGAAGGGTAGAACGTGTAGAAAAAGGAGAAAAAAAAAAAAAAATTCGATCTTCCGATACAAAAATATACAAGAAACTATACTTGCTTTAATGTGTGTATACTGTATATACATATATATATATAAATATATCTATATATTACAATTTCAATACATATTTACGCGTCAGCTGCATACACAGATATATTACATATAGAAAGATATACATGTATTAAAGAGCCACGACGACATACCCGGCGTAACGTGTAAGAGAATCAACGACTACGTCGTCCACGTCGACGTCGGGGTGGCATCGGTACACCGTTCCTCCTCTCTCTCTTTCTCTCTATGTAGGTATACCCCGACGATCCTCCGACGAGGAAAACGGAGAAAGATAGACATAGAGATAGAGGGAGAGAGAGAACGCAGCTGGTGGATCAATACACCCCGCTCTCCGTATAAGCCACTGAGGGGTCGTTTTTCCCTCCTTTCCCTTCTACTCCCTCTACCCCTCTTCGATCCCACCAGTTTTCCCACCCCCGTTAACCCTCCTGTTCCACCTACGTCGCCCAGTTCGTTTGCTACCCCTCGTTCAAGGTGGAGAGACGTAGGGGTGAAGAGGGGTGTAAAAGAGGGAGTAGGGGGGTTCGGGGTGCGGAGGCGCCGCCGCGCGAGCGACGCAGTGCCGTCGGGACGCTCGACCAAGTCGCTTTAGAACGCCCTCGTCTCGTAACCGTCGCACTGGCTCCGTCACCGTCCTACCGCATCAACGTCATACCGTATACGGGGGATGAAAACTAAAAGTATACTTTGACTGATTCAGAGGAAATATCTGATACGATAGGAAGCTGAGGAATAATAAGACTATAAGAGAACAAGAAGAAAACGAGATAAAGAAGAGAGACTGAAAGAAGAAAGAAGAAACATACAATAAGAAGATTAACGATGAGAAAATAAATATATTCTAAAGAAGAAGAAGAAGAAGAAGAGATTCACTTGGAAATAATAATATCGATCGTGAACTATAAGCTTGGGTCGGGTATATTGTCCTGTCACAGCAGTACACCTTTTTAGAGTTACTGGTGTGGCGGGACATTGTCCTCGACTCATAGCACCCCATCCATAATAATTTTCAACGGATCAACATTCAACGGTCATCATCGAAAGGGAGGAAATTTTGAGAGAAATAAAGTCAGATAAATGAGAAAGAAAGAAAGAAAGAAAGAGGAAGAGCGAGAGAGGAGCTTTTTTTCCCAATTTGAAGAGAGAAAAAAAGAATATATATATATAGAAAGAAATGGATATGGGGAAAGGTTTTATAAATTTAACGATTTACGGACGGATGCAGTGTGTCCTTAAACGGTGATATTTATCGCTAATAATCAATTATTATTGGAGTTTTTATGGTGCGACCGCGAAATTATAAAACTCGGCATGATATGTGCGGTGGTTTTATTACATACTATATACATATATAACATTATTGTGTGTCGTATATGAAAACATATTGAAAAGAAAAAACAGAAAAAATAATAATAATAATTGGGAGAAAACAGAAGGTCGAAAAATTATTATGAAATATCATCCAATAACGACGTGGGAAATTTTGCTGAATTTTTATGCCATATAATTTTCTATATCTCTGTCTCGTTATAGCGTCTATTTAAATGAAACACGATTTTTCTTTCTTTTTTCATTATTAAAAAAAAAGGAAAACTCATTTAATTTACACCATCATTATGCGTACAAAGTGAATTAACGATTCTCTAATAATTGATAATTGTAAATTTGAAATAATAATTATCCGTCACGCGCTGAAGCCGCTCAAGTTTAAAGCTCAAAATCTCAGCTATATAAATTCGGTATAAGGTTCGCGACTCGCCAACGTGAAACGCCACAGTCGAGACTCGGGGAGGTCTGATGGAAATGGTTTCCGGTCGATATAGGCGCGGCTAGCTACCCACCTGGTGGTTGCATCGATCACAACCAGGTGTTATTTCCTGAACCTTAACGCTTCTTCAAGATCTTACTTCGGGCTTATATTTCATACTGATAACACGATCCTCCGATATAATAAAACCCTGCACCCCTCCCCGTTCATACATCGAAAGCTGCTATATTTCGCACGCTAAATACATATCGAATATCAAAATCAACCGGAAGTTGAAATTCTTATTTAAAATTCTATCTTTTTTAGACAAAGATAATGAAAAAAAAAAAAGAAACTAATTTCCTTTCGGTTCCCGAGAGACGCGAATGAACTTTGAAAATACACGTGCGCCGCGGTGGGATTCGGTATCCTAATTACAAAAGACACGCGATTCAGTTTATGTAACTGTAATAGTTGGATACGTAAGAGATTTTCCGCTAATTTTCATCCCTATTATTATTATTATTGAATCGGGAAATATTTGATCAATCGAGTCTACGTATTTATCTGAATAAATGAAACCCAGCCCTTTTTATAATTGCCATTAATCCCCCTAGCTGCACACCCCGTATCCTGCATTCACTGACCTTTTTGAAAGCAGGGGGGGCTGGGAAGGGTAGGGGTGCTTTAGTTCGGCGAAATGTTACAGCTTCAACCTTTTCCTAATTATTTCCTTCCTCCATTTTGGAACAAGATTATATCAACGACCCATCCGTGCCCTTATATACCTTCTATTATACAGCATCGCGGTTTCGAGTGTAACAGAAAGTTTTTCTCGAAGGGTTTAGTAAGAGAGAAATAGCAGTGATAACGGGAGAATGTACAACGAAAGAGAAAAAAGCGAAAAGAGAAAAGAGAAGAGAGTGAAAAAGACTCGTGAAGTCCGAGTGAATTTGAAAGCAAACTTTATATACGAAACGAATGAAATTTGTGGAAAAAGAAAAAATATAATAATTTTTGAATTTCCTATTATTTTCTGCAATTTGAAATTCCCGTGGTACGAAAGGGCGGAAGAAGACACGCCAACAATTGATTAGCCGTGGATTAACGGGTTTGGCACGTCTAGCGGTGAAAAGGGTGAAAAGTAAGGGTGGGTTGAAGTAGGAGGTTGAGGGTTGAGGGTTGAGGGTTGAGGGTTGGGGGGTTGGGAAAAAGATCCTCGCGCATAAGTGGTAGAGGGCGCAAACGCGCGGTGGCGACACTATCGGGGCTGCAACCCCCCCACGACCCATAACGACCCCGTACGACCTCGGGGGACCAACCACGGCTCACCCAGCTGAGCTTTTTACTCAAGGCTGAGACGGGTGGCGCCACTGGTACACCTGACACACAGCTAAAAGCCTCGCGGTAATATTACCGGAATCGATACGACGGGGGTAGCAACCCCTCGTCAAATTCTCGAGTCCTCGCTACTCCTCGACTACCTACTACTACTCCTCCGACTACTCGACTTCTTCATTTTCTTTTTTTATTCTTTATACCTTATTTTCTTTTTCTTTTTTTGTTCGTTGTGATTATACACGAGCACGGGGTGGTCCCACCAGCCCAACGTATGGAGCAGAGAAAACGGAACAAGAAAAAGAAGAAAGAGGCGTAAAAGGAACCTGAGTTTTCCTAGATGCGAGCTGGGAACGTGAAACCGAAAAAACAAGAACCACACATCGACGTCGATGCAACAACGTGAGAGAATTAAAAACAAACCACCAGCTAGATGTGTAGACGTAGAATATTACTGACATATTCATATTATTATTATTATTATTATTATTATCATTACATATATGTATATATATTAAATATGTATAATTATCGATATTGTATAGAAGTGTGTAGATATTTATTAGACGATTTCAATTATTTGTAGAAATAATTTATTAACATTCTCACGCCAGTTCAGTTTTAATAGAAATTTCTTTTCACCGTAGTTTAGTTAGTTTTAGCATACTATTATACGTATATGTATATATATTTATATATATATAAGTATATGTATAGTCGATATTTTATCAGGGCGTATCCTAATCTCATTGATATTTTTTTTTTTCATGTATATACTCGGAATATTAATTGTATTATTCCAAAATTCCGATGAAAGGACTGTAGGTATAAATAAATGTATAGAATATAGAGACTAGATGCTGCCTGGTAGATCCATGCACTTTAATTATTACCGTATATATTCACTTGATTATGTAGAAAAAGTCGAAGATTTTAATCGATGAAATATAACCGAATGAATTTCATTCTAACAAGAGGGTATAAAAAGAGAAAGATGTTTGAATAATGAAATAAAGAATCACAATACTACTACTCGTTAATACGTTATCGTCTCTACACGTCTTTTTTTTCTTTCTTTTTCTTTATCATTCTGACACTCTGACATTATTACAACTATTCCATTCCTTCCTGTATGAAGAAAAACAATAAAAATAAAAAATTGAATTAATTGAAGAATTTATTTTTATTAAATTATAGTATCTCTTGTTTTTTGGCACCGCTATAAATAACGATATGCAAGTTTCACGACCCGCTGATTTATTTGGCAAGGAGCAAACCCACCCATCAGCTAAGGTCGGTAATGGGCCACGTCGCGATCTGGATTAACGTCGTGCATCTATCCCTGGAGAATTTTTCTTCATTTTTCTATATTTTTCTTTCGTTGGTTTTAAACCACCGACGGGCTTTGAGCCAACCGAAATTACCGGGCGCGGTAGTTAGCTGGGAAATAAAAATGGGGTAAAAAAGAATGAAATTGGGGGGAAAGAGGGGGGAAATAAAAAAATTAAATAGACTGACTGCAGCAGAAACGAGAAAGTAATTTCACGAGGAAATATTAACCGCGTAGATTCGTTTCAATTTAAATTATATCCATTTTAATTAGACATTTAATTAACGCGGTCATACCTAAACCTACCTACACCTCCCTTCCTTAGCTACCTGCACTCCTCGTCTCATTCAAGATACGATATATATATATATATATATATAAGTATAAAAACCGCGGTGCTTTTATAGAACTAATTATTGCATTTCGTAAATATGATCATAGCGCTAATTAAATCGCTCGTTGTACAAGACTAATGAAAAAAAATAGGAAAATTTTATTAGAAATTAGTCAATATATAAAGTTTTCGAAATATTTCGTATGAATATACGATATATACTGCAGGGGCTATTTGCTGTCTACGACTTTCTATTCTATTCCACCCCTCACGGAAATGTTCTACGTAACTATATAGGGGGTTGTCGGGTAGTCTTTGAATGACGAGATTATCGTCACGGAATTGGATTTTTCTTGGCTAAATCTACTTTATCGAATTTCTTTTTGTCGTATATACTTATAGTGGGGTAAAGATTTTTTTTTTATAAAGTATCAAGACGAAGCCCCACGACACACACGTCTCGCTTTACTATATAAATCGAAAATTTTCTCAAACCTGTGTTTTAATCTAGAAACATCATCATACTCATATTTCTGTACAAATAATTTTCTACGTTTATTTTTTTTCTTCTATATTTGAAGTTATCTCAAGAACTCCCTATAAGACTTTAGCTATAAATCGACAACGTCACGGTTCATCGAATACAAAATCTATAAGACGTTCCTCTTCCAAAATCTGCAATACAATAAAAAGTCAAAAAAAAAAAAAAATTCAAAACTATTCCTAGTTTGGACAGGTCATTTTATTTTTCCTGGGGGGATGGAAAAATCAGGAAAATCATGTTTTCGATTAATTTGTGAGATTTTCTATCCGCGTTCGTTCGTCGTGTCCGATCGGTCACATATATCGGGTTCAATGTCGTATCCTGTCCCTTTCGCTCTCTAACTTTCTCTCTCACTCTCTCTCTCTCTCTCTCTTCCATTATTGGATCAATACGTTGGAGGTCCAATTAATCCTTAGTAGGGGTAGGAGGGGTATGGTTTCTCGACAGATGGCCAACAGAAAATACCACAGTTGGTCGAGTACATTTACCAACCCTGTAGCATACATGTATCGGTATACATGTATCGGTATACATCTATCTATCCGTCAGTTATCTATATCTAAAACAGGAACGAGAAAACCCGCACGTGTGACAATCCCATTTATCAATTATTATAACTGCGCTAGACTAGAGAGCGTGGATCAGAGGCAATGAGAAAAACGTGGAAAACAGAGATAAAGAAATAACGATAACCGAATGAAGGGTGGAAAGAAGACGATAATCGATCATCCGTTATATATATCTATATATAAATCCAGGAAATAAATGCCTTAATAAAAGAAAATGAAATAAGAAAAAAGAAAAGAAAAAAAAAAACCAAGTGTTTCGGAGACAATTTCAACCCCATGAGAATTTATTATTAAATTTTGTGCAATGTTATAACTGCTACAGGTAATATTTCCCGATACTTTAAGTGGTATCGATATTTGTATTAATAATCGCGATTGTATCCTTGGTAATAATCGAAATTTGATTAAATTTTTCCCAAAGTGAAAATCAGAAGAGGTAAAAAAATAAAAAAATATTATCGATACCCCTACTGGTATAGGGATATATTTTTTACTCTTTGATCTTTGTTCTCGTTCTCGTTATTCGTTGATAGACATTTTTCTTGAGAGTTTTATTTTCGTCTTTTATCTCGATTGTCTGTTGACGACAAATCGGAAAATAGAAGCGATACATTTCTGATCTTTTAATCGATGTATGAAAAACCGCTAGATATTTGAAATGATAGAGAAAAATCTTAGCTAATTTAAACGGCTGATATTTTCTTGGGGTTGTTGAAGATGGCTTTCGCCCACCTTATTACATTGTTGTTATTATCGAGGTTGTTATTGATATTGTTATTATTATACATCCCCTAGATAGAAAATTCGCTCTGTGTATATTTGGTCCCCTTTGCATGCCGAGCGGATGAGCTTAAACCAGCGTGAATTATGGTACGAAATAAACAAGGGTTTCACCAAAAGATCGATCCAAGGCGCGGGTATTATTTTCAGTTGAATAAATTCAGACATGGCACGTGCACCGTTCAAGTAACAAGGTAGATATTCGCGGATCTTGAATTTCAAATATGTACGGAAAAAGAAAAAAAAGAAAAATAATAAAAAAAAAATCAACCGTTTCATTTTTTTTTCCGAAACTTTTATCTACAGTTTTATAACAAGAAAATCAACTTTCGTAAAGGCATCGAAAATATGTTACGTGTATTGGGGTGAAAAAAAAAAAAAAAATGTACGGAATGAAATTCTCCAGCTTCAAGATATGCGCACGCTGCACGGTTATTGAATTCTTACATTTTTCTCCTTACCCTTATTTTCTCATTTCTTTTTCCTTTACTACAAACGGGCAGTTTCGCATATATATATAACCTAAACCAAAGGGTCAAAGGGCGTGATAAAGGAAAAAATATAAAAGCTGTATTATAGCAGGGGTGAGTCGTGAACGATACGAATATAAGGGTCTTTTCCACCGCACGTACTTATTTCTTTATATATATATATGACTGAGCAAAAGCGCGACAAGCGGGGATCAAAAGATTTTTTCACATCTGTAGGAAATTTAATAAATACGAAACGCGTTTGATGATAATACATACGTAAATGTGAAAAACAAAAAATTTATTTAAAGACGCAGAAATTGAATATAGGGGAAATTTTTCAATTAGAAAATATTTCGTTTCAATTCGCACGGTTTTAGTTGTGTTGTACAAATCACGCTATTGAATAGAATGAAATGGTATTGTTGGATAAATTTTATTGGTTGCACTAATGACGTGTATAGAAACCGATAAAAAAAAAATAAAAAAAAATAGTTTACGTATATATATGAGTGTAGTTACAGATAATATTTCTGTATACATAAGTAAAGTGATAAAATATCCGGAGTTTCTGATTACAGTTGAATAAAATTTGAAATATTACCTCGGAGGTAGTGCAGGAATATGAATATATTTATTTCATCAATTTTCCGTAACTATTTTATATTTCCCAGTCGCGGTATGGGTCCTATACTATTCTATAGGACATGGGTAGTACAAAATTGCTGTGGAATAAAAACGAAGTAGGTAGGTATAGGTACAGGTACAGGTACAGGTTGAATATAAAATAATTGCAATATACGTTTGAATGAAATTCCTGCAACGACTGAATATTCATAGAATTTTTTTTTACCCAACGATATTGCGAGCTATATGCTCCGATCGGAATTTACTTTGGTTAAAATATCCAATAAATACTTGTCGTCGGTATCCGGTGGTTATTTCCGTGCACACATATAGCTTTGAAGAAGCAATGGTATAAAAAAAAAATTGAATTTTGGAAACTGGGTTAATTCCATCATATTCAATAAAATATAGCCGCGTAGTAATAAAACACCGAAACACGTGAAATCTATTCATCATTTCTTTTCTCTATTAGTTTTGAATCAGTGGAAACAAATAAAAAGGAAAAAATTCTCGCCTGTTTTTTCCAAAATCGTATCAATTTGAACGAAATGCAATTGAGATGAAAAAAAAAATAAAAAATTGACGAAATATACATCGATAAACGCGAACGTGCAGGTAATAGCTAAAAAAAAAAGGAGGTAAGGCGAAACTTCGACGCCCGATGGCGTCGCGACGCAGGAAGCTTTGCAGTGTCGGTCTTGTAGGCAGATCGCCGTCGATAACTGCGGACTTTGTGAAACCGAAATTCTCTGTATTACCGACCGACGAAACTACCCCTCTTACACAAATTTTTACCATTATCCACAACCCCTGTGTTATCACTCTCACCGTCGCGACGACCGACCGCAACGTAGACGTAGACGTCGCGGTAACGGGTCGAAATTTCATTTTATCAAATCGTAAGCGATAAAGTTTAGCAATTTTTCAGACCAGAAGTAAATTTGGGGAAGAAAATCATCCGCTAAATAGGGTGCAGAAGTTTTCCATTTTCCTTTACCTCATTTTCTTCTTCTTCTTCTTCGTTCTTTTTGTTTCTTATTTTCGTTATGTTGTTCATTTGGGGAAAGTAATATGTTCGTATTCATTAAAATTTGTTAATTTGTTAATTTGTTTTTATTTATCCCATTCAATATGCAAAGGGATATAAATTTCGCGTGATACTTATCTATCGAAATTTTCTCTTTCCACATATAGGTACATATGCTGTTGAAAATCCGAGAGAAGAAAATTTTCCTTTGAATACCGTCGCGCTCTCCGCTTGTATAGTATAAAAGAAATTTTATAATAATGGCTCTATAATAATAACAATAAAAATAATACTAGCCGCAATAACGATGAGGGCGAATAATATTTTAGAGAAAAAAGGAAATAAAGAAAGTAAGAAAGAAAGAAAGAAAGAAAGGAGAGCTGGAAGTACCCTGTACCAGAAAATCGATTTACTGTATAGCAGAGCGTGGGTTCAAAAAATAATAACTTCTCCTAAAGGGTAGATAAATATTGTCCATACTCGATTAAAACCGTAGGGGGGGGGGGGTGGGTCAAATAATCGGACAGTTAAAATTAGTTTTGGTTTCAAACAAATATTTCTATTACACACCACAGCCGAACACGTTGCGGGGTTTAATATACAATATACCTATACGCCCTCGGTTAAATTATATCAGGGAAAAGCCGTTAGCGTAGCGAGTGAGTTTCCCGATTGTCGACAAGTGGGTTTCCGTCAACTACAGCCTCCGAAAACGAGACCATATATATATATATATATAATGACTGTTTTTTTTCTTCTTTTTTTCTCAATTTATGATCAGAGTGAAATAGTACCTAATCGAAGAAATCGTTAATCGCTATTAGTTTTCTCGGTTTAGTACCTCGGCACTGATTTGTAACACACGTTTAACGACGAGTGTAATATACCGTTTGGGTGCTGGATGCTGTATCGATTAGTCAGCCACCCGGTCCAACTAAGAATTGTAACACCTAAGACCGAATACCAAAGACACAGAATTAGCAATATTAGAATTTGAGTTAAGCTCAATTGTCTGTTTTTGAGTTAAGCATCTCCTCCCTCATATCTCTTAATCTGACAGAAACAGAAGCATTAATATTCGCTGGAGGATTATGTGCGGCATAAGTAGACAGGAAAACCAAGAGACATAGTACACATTAACATACGTCCTTGTGAACCCAACGTTGCTGACAAACCTTATTCTAGAAATTTATTTATATATATATATATATATATATATATATATATACATGGTTAAAAGCGCGTAGCTGGTTCAAAACCGAAAACCCTCTTCTCGTTGGGCTTAATCCTGTTTTAGATATGCCTAATCCGCGAACAATTGTGACAGACTTTCATCTTCTCAGTTAAGATTAATATTCTCACTGGATGATTCCAGTCTCTCTCTCTCTTTTTCTCTTTGTCCCCTGGTTTGTTAAATATCGTCAGAACGTAGCGTATATGTATAGGCGAGATATCTGATCAGGAAATTGTCTGGTAGCTCAATGTGTTTACATTTATAATTGAATCGCTGATACGTGGGTAAATGTTTAATGAAATTTAAACGAGAATCATTACAGGTATGGCTAGTGATTATTGATGAGGATTCACCTCGTCTTTGTCTATACCAAATCTTAAAAATAAAAAAAAATGCATGAATTTATCTTCCGGGATATGCCGTCATCGAATTTCTAGTTCTTTATGGTGGCGAATAAATTCTGTCTAGATAGAATAGAGTCTGTCTAATCCTTAGATCTCGATCGTTGGGGAATGACTTATCGATGCAATCTGTACAGGGTTGTTCTATGTATCCATCGTCGTTGTCCTTATTTTCGACCATCTAAAAGTGAGATACGAGAATGACTCACGGGGGAATAAGTGTCAATTTATGGAAAGACTCGAATTGAGAGAAAATATTTTAGTGGGAAGGGAGCAGCGAGAGGACTACGTTATCAAATCGCTTGAATCAAAGAAAAAAAATATCGAGTGGTACAAGAGAGGGAGAAGAAAGAAGGGAGAAGGGAGAAGGGAAAAGGTATAGAGGGTGAGAGATGAGGGGTAAAAGATCCCACGAAACCCCTGATGGTTTTGTTCAACCGATGAAAGCTCCGAGCGAATTACAACTTCGGACAAAGTCTCTTTGAATTTTCGGTAATGAGACTCTTCGAGTTCAAGTTAACTTGACAAAAATTAATTTACGCCTTCGCACGACCCTGCACCACCATCACCACCATCACCAGGAATCAAAACCACAGATTTTTCTCGCCCTTGTATCGCCGTTTCGAACCTAAGGTGCCAGAGAACGCGTTCATACCTTGCTACTGTATAACGGTATTAATTCATTAACGCGTATTACCGTATTATCGTATTAACATATTACCGTATTATCGCACTGAGACTTAATACCATGTACCGCGTAGATTTGAGAATCCATGATATATGTATGTATGTACGTATGTAGTATTTATCGATTCGAATTGAGAAACGGGATGATAAGCTCAAAAGCGGTCGAGATCTAACAAGATCTATTAATTACGATGAGAACTGTGAACCACAGTAATACTAGGGGGGTAGGTGAGTGGGTGGGTAACGAGTTTTCAGAAATAAGTCAAAGATTAAAGGCTCGCAAACTCAGATCCACTCAGCTGCCACGAGTTTTGAGCCATTAATTTATTCAAAACGTCAAATACGCTCTGACGAATTTCCTCGAACTCTCCGCACCCTCGAAGAAGAAACCCCAGGGTTTTCAGCGAGGGACAGAACTTTGATATTAAATACAAACGAAAATCTAACGCTTCGAATATTTTCATTTGACTAAAAAGTCAACGCCATTCATATATATATATATATATATTAGGGTGGTCCTTATTTAGGGTATGTTCGAATTTTTTTTCGAGCCAATCCGAAATAGGTTCCAAATAAAAAAAAAAAAATTTTTGCCAAATTGCAGCTCTTAATTTTGAAATTAACCTGGCCCCCCCGACATCCAAAGTTTTAAATAGAAATAACATGGGAAAAGTCTGTTATTACTTAGGAATTTTTCAAGTCGTGAACTAATAAACGGATTATTTCGACACACAGATATTCTTGTAGCAAATTTAACGCTCTACAAAAAAGGTCTCTTGTGATTTTTTGCTAACTTGACTGGTTCAAAAGCTATTCGAGGTCAAAATCGAAGTTCTAGTCAATTCCGTGGTTTTTCCATTTTTATCGTGGTTTAATGATTCAAAAATGTGAAAAGGGTTATAATTTATATTCTAGATGACTTTTCTTCCCTTGACGTTTGCTCTTAAAGAAAAATATTAATTGATTAAATATTATTAAAATTTCAATGGATTGAAAAAAAAATACCAATATTAGCATATCTTTTTTTTAATCATAGAGATTTTTATCAAGTTTTTATATTAGTTTTTTTTAGCGCGTCATTTTTTTGTAAACATTATACGAAGGATGAAGAATAAATGCAATATGTATTACAATTAGTTAAAGATCATCGACAAATGTTTCCTGACGCGCTAAAAAAAACTAATGTAAAAACTTGATGAAAATCTCTATGATTAAAAAAAAGATATGCTAATATTGGTATTTTTTTTTCAATCCATTGAAATTTTAATAATATTTAATCAATTAATATTTTTCTTTAAGAGCAAACGTCAAGGTAAGAAAAGTCATCTAGAATATAAATTATAACCCTTTTCATATTTTTGAATCATTAAACCACGATAAAAATGGAAAAACCACGGAATTGACTAGAACTTCGATTTTGACCTCGAATAGCTTTTGAACCAGTCAAGTTAGCAAAAAATCACAAGAGACCTTTTTTGTAGAGCGTTAAATTTGCTACAAGAATATCTGTGTGTCGAAACAATCCGTTTATTAGTTCACGATTTGAAAAATTCCTAAGTAATAACAGACTTTTCCCATGTTATTTCTATTTAAAACTTTGGATGTCGGGGGGGCCAGGTTAATTTCAAAATTAAGAGCTGCAATTTGGCAAAAATTTTTTTTTTTTTATTTGGAACCTATTTCGGATTGGCTCGAAAAAAAATTCGAACATACCCTAAATAAGGACCACCCTAATATATATGCATCTGCAATTATTTAACGGGGGTTGTGTAAAGTACTTGCAAATTAAAAAGAATAAAGATGATGATCAGGGTGAATTACGTGGGTCAAAAAAGACTTCGGACGAGCTCTGTCAGAGTATATATTTCAATTAGCGTTAATGAACAGTGATTTCTACTTCCAAGAATAAATTTATCGTTTTTTCTTTTACTTTTTTCTTTCATTTCAATTTTGTTTTTCATTTTAATTGAAGTATTTTTCATTATTATTTGTCACGTTCTTACTATTCGACGGTCTACCAATATTCTCGATAAAATATCGTCCCCTGTTAATTTCAACCCTGTTTAACAACTCGACGAAATAGAGCCTGTCAGATCAAAAGGGTGAAAGTCAATTTTCTGAAGCTTTGAAGATGGCAAGGTAGTCACTTAATCTGTTTCATCGTTTTCCTTTTACCAATTATTTAGCGGGTTCATTTTCTTTTTTTTTTTTTCTCCTTACTGTAACGTTGATTTTATTAAAATCGATCCTCCTGAGTAGTAGTAGTACCCCGCTTGGTGGAATTATGGGCTAAAGTAAGGACCCAACATCAAATTAGATGTCAGAAAATCGACGAAGATGAAAAATATCCGCTCAACTTCAAACATTGCTAAATTAATAATTTTCTCCACTTTTCATCTTAAATACTCTTCTCGTTGTTTTTTTTTTCTCTATCTTTTTTTCCTTTTGTTTGTTTGTTACGCGGTATATATATATATATATATATATTAGGGTGATTCAGAAAAAAAAAAAAAAATTATTTTTTCTTCCAAACAGGCTCAAAAGTTTCATTCAGGTCAAAAAGTATGCCTGTTAAAATTTGAGCTCTTAATATTAATATTGAGTTGCTCCGCATCGCACTTTTCGATTTTCCATAAGAATAACATGGGATAGATCATTTTTGCTTCTTCTGATTTTTATAACTAGCAAATGACACATCACACAGAGAATCTACAGACACATTTTTGTAGGGAATTGAACGCTCTACAAAAAAGTTCCGAGTCATTTTCTAATAAGTCCATTCGTTCAAAAGTTATTCAAGGTCAAATTTTAATTTATTTTGATTGATTTTAATTTTAATTTTTTCAATTTTTGGTTTTTTATTTTTTTTTATTTTTCATTTTTCATTTCCCAACAAAAATATGTCTGTAGATTCTTTGTGTGACGTATCATTTGCTAGTTATAAAAATCAGAAGAAGCAAATATAATTTATCCTATGTTATTCTTACGGAAAATCGAAAAGTGCGATGCGGAGCAACTCAATATTAATATTAAGAGCTCAAATTTTAACAGGCATACTTTTTGACCTGAATGAAACTTTTGAGCCTGTTTGGAAGAAAAAATAATTTTTTTTTTTTTTTCTGAATCACCCTAATATATATATACATATCTGGTACCGTTTATTTAATGCATCACCGCGCGTGATAGCTTGCGGCTATGACATTATTACAGGACTGACTTTTTATTCCGATCTTGGTGAACATAGAGATTTCGTAAATTAGCAAAAATTCATAATCTAAGATAAGCGAGTCGATTATGCGATAATCATACATCGCAAACTGTGTACGCGTAATCTGTATATACTGAAATTAAAACAATATTTCTTTAGTAGTATCACGTAAAATGATGATCATTGAACAAGATATTATATAAGTAACTAAATAGATAATCTATCTAATTTCAACTATACCTATAATATGTATTCTCCTGTTATTTTATATATAAGTATATATATATATATAAATATTTTTTTTTTCTTGTTCAATTATTTTTTTTCTAAATAAATAATCTTTAGGTCAATATGAGTTATTAATTAACTATACAGTGCTCTCCTGTGGCGGTTAGCTATCCGCATGCATTAGACCCAGCAACCTACGTGGTTAACTTACGGGGATGGTTTTTATTTATTTATTCATTCTTTAATTCAATTTAATACTCGTAAAGAAGTTAATTTAGCCAATAATGTTTCAATAAAAAAATTAAAAAAAGTGCTCAATTTTTGATGATACAAAGGACGGAAGGCACGAGACAAAGCGAGACAAGACAAGGCAAGGCAATTGCTGAATTTACGTATTAAATCGAAATTAATAACGTAATAAACGTAATAATAATTATATTAAAAAGCATAATCTCCGTCCTTTCATTACTAGATGGTTTTTTTTTTTCTTTTTTATCGTTTATCTTTAAATCATTATTTAATAAATACTTGACATGTACTTGTTAGTGACATAACTTCGTGACGTTTATCGACTTGCTTTACGATACTGTGGACTGCTTTGATGTTTTTTAAATGTAAATTATAGCATGAATTATCTATTATATAAATAAGTTGTTTAAAAAAAAAAAGGTAAATTTTTCCACTATTATATGCGAAACGTAATGGTTACGTATACGGTATATATATAACAACTAAATAATATATAATAATATCTAGATGTATATAATAATCGTATTTAAATATATATATATACCATTGCTATATGAGATGTTTGAATGATAAAATCATATGTTATATTGATTAATTAATTAATTAATAAATTAATTATATTATGTATGAGAATTATATATCGGCAAATCTCTCTCGTACATATATAATATGTATATATACCATGCCAAATAGTAAATATAAATGAAATTCTTATTTTTTGAAAATATACACAACCAACACACTAGTTAATTATTCCTATAACCACTATATGAATATCCCTAAGCAACCCAATCAACTATATAGGCCCAATATATTTAATTTCATTGTATATAGAATAATTTCTACGTGTATATATATATATATATATATATATAAATATATATAAATATATATTTATATACATATTCATATATATATGCGATCACGATCACGACGGGACCAATTATTCATTATATGATGTATATTACTTGTGAGTCAATACCAACAAATGAAAATGAAAATGAAAACGACATTATAATAATAATATTATATATATATACCTATAAGTATATACGAATAAGGTAGTACGAGATACAATATGATTACGATATGCTAATTAGTATAGTAGGTGTAAATATTTATGATATATGCAATATTGCATGAATATAGGGAAGACAATAGGGCAGCTCAGTTGAAAACTAATCATCAAAAAGACAAAAACTTACTCAAATATCTATTTCGTTTTTTTTTTTTCAAAAAATTTTTTACGTTGCCAACTTTGCACCAGTCTTCCCTATACATGAAATTATATTGTGGTAAGTATATGAGCATCCAGTTATACTGGGTTAACATGTGTGACCACTAGGTTAGACTAAAATCTGATCTAAGTTAGGTGTTGAGAGTTAATGTGACGTTATCTGTCACAAACCTACGCTAATTACAGTTTAGAACAATCGTTGCAAGCGTTGACCACGTTGACCACTTTGACTTCTATGTCAAAGGTTCGCGTGAGTTACATTAGTATTTTATATGCCTTTTTTTCTTCTTTCTCTTCTTCTTCTTCTTAAAAAAAAAAAATAGGAGAAAGCTTTTACAAAAAACAAAAATCGAAATTGATTTCATGACAATCAATTAACCCTTCGAATGCAATTCTGCAATTCTTTAAGTGGACATGGGGTTGAATTAAGACTAAACGATTTTCTACTTAAAATATTTCGAACACTATCCACTTTCTTTGAAAAAAGTACCCCAACGTTGTTTTTTTTATTTAAAGCAAATTTATCTGACTTCAAGAGCCCATAGTCAGATTTTTGAAAACGAGAGTTTTAGTCATTGATAAAACATGCTTGAAATTTGAAATGTGCGAAGCAATGCTCGATTTACTCCTCCTCAGAAAAAAAAAGAAAAGAAAAAAAATCGTGAGGTAAGAAGAACATAGAAAAACGTGTGTCAATACCAATTATCTGTATTTGATTAGATTAATTGCTTCTTTTCTTTTTTTTTTATTCCTTTTTTCCAAATGGTCTTAAGTCGGTCAACGCTGCAAACCAGTGATCGAACACAGTTTGACATAATGATTATAAAAATTTCACTACATGTCAAATATAAGTGAGAATACATTTTATTACATCGGTGGTATTAATGAACAATTAACAATTAGGTTTTTAATCAAGTTACCATACAGTCCAAACCAACCAATACGAGAGAGCGAGAGAGACAGAGCTACATGAAAGGTGGATCTAACAAACAAGAACAGGGGAGAGACGAGAACTAAAAAAAAATTCTGTCTCCCATCTGCATTTTTGAATGCAATTTTTTTTTTTTTTTTTTTACTTAAAGTTCTTTTTTTTTTTTGTTCCTTGCAATGCTTTTTTTTTTTTTTTTTTTTTTATTTTTTTTTACCTGGAGGGGGAGTTGGAGGTAAGGACTGTCAGCGATGGTCCAGATTTTGATTCCCGTCGCGGTCCAGCGGCATCTTACGACGCTTACGACGCCTTTCGATCCGCAGAAATGTAACCTGCCTCCTTGAAAAACATATAATAATGGAATCGTGATGACACATCAGCTGTAATAACTCTTGAACTCGTTTCGCGAGTAATAAGAGATTTTTTTTTTTTTTTCTTTTCCTTTTCATCTTTTACAGGAATCACATACACATACTAAAAAATATTTTCATTTCGTTTTTTTTTTTTTCATGTTTCTTCTCGTTCAATAATTATATCTGAACGAATTACTCCCAGGAAAGAATGTGGACACCTTGTACATCTATTTCCTTTTTAGTTTTTCTGTTTCACATATATATATATACCACATGCTTTTCTTTGACACTATATTATTATAGATACAGATAACTTATTTACTCTTCTAACTAATGTAGTTCTTTCTTTTTTCTATAATTTGTGTATTATTAGCTCATTACTTATCAGGGTTTGACGAGTGTGTGTCAATTAATATAGGAGTGAAATTCATTTTTTGTGAAAAGAAAAAAAAAACCAAAAAGATATAGTGGTAGTTGGTATATTTAGAAAATTGAACAACATTTTTCTAAGTATTTAAGGAATCAGTTGCTTTATTATGATTATGATTACTATGATTACTATGATTATTATTATTACTATTATTATTATTATTACTTTCTTCAATTAAATATTAACTATATAGATTTATTTCCAGTTACAATCAGAAGATTTTCTATGTATCCTCCTGGAAAATTAAGGTCAACTGGTTAATTTCTACAACGTCTTTCAATCAGTTTTAAGTCAAGATGAATATTATATACATATATATCTATATATATATCATGTAATATATATATATATAGGTATAAATATACTAAGAGGTTTCCTTGAAACATCGCAGTCAGTCACCGCCAACTCGGCACCACCCAAGATTTCCGTCTGTTTTTCGCACGCTGGCCATCCCCTTTTTAATTTTGAACTTTCAAAGGCCATAAAATGATCAAATAATTGTGTGAATAAATAAATGAATAAATGGATGGATGGATGAATGGATGAATGGATGAATGGATGGAAGGATGAATGGATGAATGGATGAATGGATGGAAGGATGAATGGATGAATGGATGGATGGATGGATGGATGGATGAATGGATGGATGGATGGATGAATAAATAATTAAATGATCAATCAAATGAATAAATAGATGTATGACTGAATGATTAAATAAATGAATAAATGGCTTCGTGAAATCCATGCATCGTAAAAGCAAAGCAGCTAAGTGAAAATAATTATTAATCTAATTAATGTTATTATTGATACAACCAAATTGTACTGAATAATTTTACTCTCTCAATATAATTTATTGTGATAACAATTGTTAATTGTTAACATTTATTTGTTTATTTATTTATCCATTTAATTATTCATCTAAATATTTATTTATTTAATTATTTTACGGCCCTTGAAAGTTTAAAATTGAAAAGGGGATAGCCAGCCTGCAAAAAACAGACGAAAATCTTGGATGGTGCCGAGTTGGCGGTGACTGAGTGCGATGTTTCACGGAAACCTCTTAGTATATATTATATTCTGATGCTGATGCTTGGGCTACTATATATATACATAGATAAATATTTTATATTATTATATATAATACATACGAAATATATAAAAATTTTATTCACGCAGTATATCATTCATCATTTCGTTTTAGCAATTCCGGAAATGATAACTAACTACAGAGGTTCGAACTAAGTTCGGAAGGAAGGAACGAAAAAATATATATATACATAAAAATGCAGTTTTTGAATAATGAATGAATTCGATTTTTGTCGATGAATGAATTGATTAATTAATTATACTAAAGAAACTGTAACACTGTTAAAAGAAAAAAAAAATATATATATAGTATATGTTTGCTAATTGTTAAAAAAGACTTTATTATTAGTCTAAAAGATTATTCAATTCCTAATGAAAAAATTTCTGAAATCAATTATCCACCGTGAATAAATGTTTATATATATGTAGTATTTGTATGTATTATATATGTATATAAATATATGTATAACGATCACTACGAAGCTACGGTGCGAAATTTATTTCAATCCTACTCTGTTTGTCTATAATTTAATATAAATATATAATATATGTATATGCACGTGTTTGTGATATATATATATATATATATACCTATATATTTAATATATAGGTGCAGTTTTGACGAAAATATCGTACAATATGACATTATAATTACTGCAGTATTATAATAACGCGTCAGTCATTCACTACGTAAGTTAAAGTGTCAACTCTGTCCACACACACAGTCTAAATCGTGATAAGTTAATTATCAAACTACCAAGAACTACTGCGCTAATAGCTACACAAAGTATTCCTATTATTCATCGAAGTAATAAGTCTCACGTATTGTAAATATTAACAATATACATAGCAATTATTTTTCATTTTTTGTTCTCGACCACGGATCGGTTGACTAATTTTTTTTTTTTTTTGCATATGATCTCCTCGTTTAACATTACTATGAATAATAATATCCTAAGTATATTATTAGTAGTTATATATCGAAACGTAGAAATATATAGAAGAAAGAAAAAATCATCTGAGAGACATCGATTAACAATTAATCCCTTTTATGGAATGAAATTTAACGATCCCTCTCTTTCTCATGTACAGACCGAGATAATATACGAAAGACTGTACACTTTGCCCTGGATTAACATGAAAATATATATATATATATATAATAATGAAAAATGCAATATGCAAATGAGAGCAGGAGTTTTCTCTCTCTCTCTTTCTCTTTTTTTTTTTTTTGTTTCATCATCATGACAGAAAATTATAACTGAATAAATAAAACTAATGGAATAGTGATCACCGACAATGATTCGGATCACAATTTTGAAGAAAAATCTGATTATCTCAAATTGAGGTGAATGAAATTTTTTTTTTTTTTTCATTTTTCAAATTGCTATCAAAGGTGAAGGCCGACGATTCTGAAATTATTACCTCGCACGATTATTAAGGCCGAGTAATAATAATAATTGTAACACAGTGCTAATTATACAACGAAATTATTTTTAGTGCAATATATGTGCAAACGTGTTGTGTGGTCAGACGAGATCAATTACTGTAAATCGAAACTACGTTGACATCTAAAGTTGAATAATAATAATAATAATAATAATAATCACAACAACAATAATAATAATAATAATAATAATAATGAGACAAGGTATAAATAACAATAATTTAATTATAATATGCGAGCTAGTGTTTTGCCTCATTATATCTAATAATATTAATTTGTCAGCTGATAAACTTATAATACATATAAACGTATAAAATTAGGTAAAAATGTGTCAGTTTGAGTAGACATATGTAAATTAAATATGAATGTTTTTTCAACATTCAATTACTCAGTAGATATTTAAGAACAAAACAAAAAAAAAACTGAATAAAACGTGTTAATGTTATTTTTCAATATTAGATTTATGATTTTTGTTTTTTTTTTACAATTCAGAATCAAACTGACATATATATCTTAATATAAGAGAGTGAAAATATGATACGATGGCTACGTGAGACGATTTTAGTTTTTTTTTTAGTTTTCTCTTTTTTTTTTTTTTTAAGTTTTATTGAAAACTATATACAGACAGAACTGAACTTTATTATATACGTATGCATGTACCACACCTTTGGACGAAATTTTTCTAATCAAAACCCCTTTCAAATCACCATGATTTTAGTGCAGAAAGTGAAATCACCCCCTTGTTATATGTGATTCATTGGTTTGTAGATAGAACTTTCACGCTTTAGACCGTGCATAGTCATCAGAGTTTACAGTTAGTCATATTATAATAAAAGTATAGAAGGTATAAATAAATATATGTATGTATATCTATATTATATATATATATATATATCTATGTGTAGGAAAAGAAAAGGTTAAATTTGCTAAATATCCTATCACGCTCTATATTGTGAAAAGCTCAAAGAGTCGCGTGCGAGATATAGATCTACACAAAATCTACTTCTAGACATCAAGATTAATATATATATATTTTTTTTTTTTTTTTTAATAATACAATACTAAGGCTACGTTTTGTGTGAATATGTATTAATCGTATTAGTAATAAGCTTGTATACTAAGGTATAATATACATATATGTACAAAAAGAAATGAAATATAAGAAAAGAAAAAAAAGAAGATTCTTCCCTCCCAAATGGACAAATTTCACTTGGAAATTTTTTTCAATTTTTCCATCCGCTTTAACGTCGGCAGAAAACTTTCTAATTTCGGGTTTTTTTTCGGTGAAATCTGAACAACTTTTAATCGAGTATATAATCCGTCGATTAGCGACGCTTTAAGAAGTTCGGAAATATGAAATATGAAATATAATATATGTATATACATTTTGTGTATACCTATATTGTTATGATATTATAGATTTTTCAACCCCATTTTCGAGGATGGCACGACGGATAGAAAGCGCGCAGACGTCGCGCGAGCATAACTCCGTTTTAATTAGCATATCGGAAAAATTTCAATCAGTATCGAACGATGGAAATTGCAACTGAACCGCTGCTACTACTGCTGCTCTTTTTAGCGTTATTAAAACATGATAGGAGTAGTCGCTCTGCTCATTACCTCAACAGATCGAGAACATCGAAGTTGAATTCTAACCGATCTATGAATTTATTTTACTATGACAGCGATGAATGCCACTACGTATAATTAGTTAATTAACTATATTTATAAAACTGTAGGATATTTTTCAATGCAGTCCAGAATTTCATTGATACATGTCTCGAGGGGATTGATATCTTATTTTGTTCCTATCGATGGGGTGGAAAAGAAAAATATATTTGAAACTTTGACAGTATATAGGTTTACTAATATATGGAGTTTTAAACCCGCGGAGAAAAATTGCGAGTGGTGAAACCAAAGGGGAGAAAGCGAGGTAAAAAACAAAACAAAAAAAAATCGAAAAACACACACAAAACGAAAATAGAAGACAAGAAAAAAAAAAACGAAAACCTGATTAAACTTTTTCGAACCTAATCCGAGATAAACAAACAAATAAAACGCAAAGTTCAACTTTTCTCGTTGGTTTTAATGAAAAATTTTTATCCACCTAACCGGCGCTCGGGACGTAGAAGAGGGGGGAAAAAAAAACAGACAAAAAATAACTTTCTGACGTTTGGGAATCTGAAAAATCTTGAAAATCTGAAAAAAACCTACAACCAGATCAAAGGCAGAAGCATTTTTGACGAAATGATTAAAATAATTCAAGCATCTTTCGCTATGTGAATATATTCAGGTACGAGGCATCATGAAAAAAATAAAAAAATTGGAAAAATCGATGAGTTAAAGAATAGAAGATTTATTGTTTTGAATAAAGGGAAGGGAAAAAAAAATATATAAATGCGAATCGTATACGATATCCACTTCCCCGACTCGAGAACCACTCTAAAAACGTCTGTAAACCTTTTTCTCTCCACCCTTAAACCTTCGCTCGATGATCACAACCCGAATCAGAGAGGCACATCAAATATGAAATATACCTACTAGATCCGAATGATCGACTATTCTACCCTTCAAGGATCCTGCCGGAAACATTGATGCAGTATTAAGAACCTGAAAGACACTACGGTGGATTTTGGGGGTGAAAAAAAAAGAAAAAAAATTGCTCTCCTTTCGTATATAGAGTATAAAATCTGTGGATTAAAGGCCTTTACTGAATCCTTGACCAAAC
Organism: Tenthredo notha; assembly: GCA_914767705.2. Lineage (NCBI taxonomy): Eukaryota > Metazoa > Arthropoda > Insecta > Hymenoptera > Tenthredinidae > Tenthredo > Tenthredo notha. Next base: position 16,971,729 of record OU611908.1, on the reverse strand, counting down.
TTGTGTTCGATTGAGCAAAATTTATAGTATTTTTAGTATCAATAAAAGAAAAGAAATTTGAAACACAGCTGAAGGTGGTGTAAAAAATCCGAGTAACTATTTTTTATAAAAAATTTGAAAATGATATTAGCTATACGTTCCATTCGATAGTTTAGAATACCAATAAAACTTCAACGGCAAAGAGGATTCAGAGGCAAACTTTGGGAGTCGATATCACGCAATTTGGTCCTCGTAGAACAAAACTCTGTCTACATCAGTGTCTCTTTGATCCGTCGCAATTTCCGATCAAAAAACCGTTCAGTAACATATCGAGGAAAAAGAAGAAAGGAAGGAAAAACGAAAAAAAAAAAAACACCAGAAAGAAAATCGCGGCCTTATCAAATCGACGTAACGTAACTATTTTCACTCTAGAAAATACCGCTGCTTTATTTCATATATATATATATATTTCTATATAGTATCCATTAAAGATTTTCAATTAACACGAGACACCCGTTACACCCATATATCTATATGCATATATGTATGTATGGGTCAAAGATGGCTGGCTGTATCATAGTGGGTTTGGATACATTCCATTTCACCACCGAGGGGGTAGTGCAGCATCCCAACAGTAGCCCGAAGTTGGTAGAGCGAAGTATTCACCCCTATCTACCTCGTCGTGATGATTTCCCCCCCTAACCTCCCCCACCCCACCCTTGTCGGGTCAGTTCTCAACAAAACCCCGCGAGATAATTATTTCGTCACAATTAAAACTGAAAGAGAATCGTTGAGCGTATCTCTACCATCCCATATATATATATGCTGCTGTACTGTACTGTAGGATAAACTCTGAACGTCAGAGTTTATCCCTCATACATACCGTATCTGTGGCCGTTACAGCTCTATATAGTACCTCCACACACTCGTATAGTCGAGTATATATATGACTTTCTCATTATTTCGAATTTCACAAAATTTTACCATTATGATAAATCGGTACGGAATATATGTGCAGCTTTTTGTACACCGTATACAAATCGAATTTTATTTATACTTTACTATTCGGTGAAACATTATTTTCGTTTATAGGTAGAAAAGGGTGATTTTATTTTTTATTTTTTATAGACGCTTACTCTAAATTATCCCTTATCTCTAAACGCCCTGGTACGAGAGACCCGGGGAGGGGGGCAAAGTGGGTGCGTCAGCTGAAAATTGATACAATTTGTTTTTCCCTTTCCTCAAAAATCATTTTTTTCTTTTTTTTTTTCTTTGTTACGAAGAAAATGAGATGAAAGACATTTTATCAATTTTCATCCGAGCCACATTTTCCCACTTCGTCCCGGTCTCTCCTATAAATGTTATAACGGCGTGACACAGCTGGGTGTCGGTCAATTTCCTTGTCTATTAATTAATCCGATCGTTTGTTAGTTGTGTATAGGCGGTTTATCTCATCGCGGCTAGTTTGCTTAGGGAAAATCGGAAGAGAGAGAGAGAGAGAGGGGTAAGAGAGGAGAGGAGAGGAGAGGAGAGGAGAGACGAATGGCAAGGGATCGCTCGGTGGAGCCATCTGTGAGGGGCGTTGGAAACTTTGTCTTAAAAATCATCCCCCAGATCAATACTTGGGCAAGGGGCGGACGGCCAGACAGGGGTTGCTAAACACGAGGGTTCCAGGGCCGGTGCTCATTTCCAGCTTTAATATTATCAGCCTTACAGTGTGTATTTCACACACCAAAATCTGGATTAAGTTATATAATTGCAGGTTCACGAGTCACGATCCATGCATATCAACTCCACACATCGCGTGTTTAGCCTGTGTTTAGGAAACAGATTTTTTTTTATTTTTTACCAACCCGCAAAAATTTTTATTCCTCAATCACAGCTCCCCATTAAAGAAACAAAATATATATATGACATATATGCTATGTAATAAAACACCACCATGCTTAAAGTGAGATGATTCAACTGAAATATATATATTGTTAATTTTTCCTTTATTTAGCTATATTATTAATTATCATCATTGAGAACCTAAATTATCGAGAAAAAAAAACGATTCGGTTCTTAGATTTTTACCTCGCGACTTTTGGCGAGTCTTGTAAATTGCGGTATAGGATCGTCCCTAGGGATTTTCTCAAGAGTAGCCGAACATCTTTAAAAATTCATGATAAGATAATCTAGTGAAATGGACACTTGAGACTAGACAATGCCTATTTAGAATCTTGAACCTGACCAGATCCAAAAGAACGATGTAAGACTTGAGTCAGTCGAGAGGAAAATGTAGCCACAATTTAAGGACGAGATTTGTATCGTTTATTTAAACGAAATTCATCATAATGAGTAGAAGTTTGGTACATTAATATTAATAACGGATTATACATCCTTTTCACGGCAAGTTTCAAGCGGTATCCTATATAGAAAAGAAAAGAAAAGAAAAGAAAAGAGAAAATTCTGAAAGAAACATGCGAGAAGAATCTCCCAGTGGAATATATGTGTGTTGGTATTTCTAAAACCGCTTTGAAAGTCATGGGGGGTTCTGAGTTAGCCGCGAAATTCCTTGACAGCGAGGAGCGTCGCGTCGCGTCTCCCCTGTTGAAATCCTTAAGGGATGGGGTGTGTGCCTACCTATAGATGTCTGGCCTAACCGCGAGTAGGGTGTGACCTGGTCCTGGTGTAGTGATCCCGGAAGAAAGTTAGAGATCGTGAAATGGTTGTAAAGAAGACCTAAAGCCACGGGGAGAAGACCTGTCAATTTCAGGTCACCTCGAAGTGGCTTTGAGATCAGCATCGAACCTCCGACCTTTCGGGGCTTCGTTAGTCTTTTGTTTTTGCCGGGCTTCGCGGGGTTCTAATTCGATTTTATTATTTGTTTACCGCGGGTGGTTGAGGGTTTGGTACAGGCTGAGAAATCCATCCATCAATCCCTCACACCGAAATAATGTCGTTTGATAAATGACGAGGAAGAAAGAAAAAAAAAAATAAAAAAAAAATAAAATACAGCTCGATATTCTCGTTTTATGATAAAGCGATATCAAAACCAGTTTATGTATCCGCGCATAATTCGTCTTCTCGAGGAACCTCGAAATTGTAATGTCAGTATGATTCTCCCTCAATTCTCAGCACAGCTTCCCAATGCTCCGTGAACACGTCGGTGATACAATCTAAGTTTAGTACATCTACAACCAAGTGCAGAGAGAAATTCAACCGAAAATAGACACGACACACCAGACTGAGCTTTGGTTAGCGTAATTTCCATGATATACAATGATTTTATACGTCTATGTATATACAAATCGTCTATTCGTTATCACGTTAAAAGAGACGAGTATCTCAAAAGCTAAATATAAATTTCAATCAACTCCTTCATTGAATTCTTTCCCTATCAAACCTCTATACTATTTTTAAGGGCAGGAATAACGAATTTAATTAATTAGTAGGAATTATACAACGTCTATGAGAGAATTTCACTACTTATTTTGTACGGCTACAAATTTCAGTTTCATTTTTTCTCAAGGCTTCGTAGTATTTTAATACTGAAATTTTGAAGACAAGCCATCCAAACCCTGCGGGTATACATTTTCGTATTATATAACTAAGCAGCAGCAGCAGCAGTAGTAGCAGCAGCAGCGTCCTTTGCCACACTTTATACCTATAGACTTGTGTGGTTTCGTTCTGTAGACACCCCCTCGTCGTTGCTGTATATTATCATGAGATTTTCAAGAGCTTCGGAGCTCAAGTGCACCGAGTTCCAAGAATATACCTAGATGTTAATACTTGACCGTATTGAGTAGATAATTTGTTCACGAGTAGGTTTACGTCAGGAATTGATTAGAGAGTATTAAAACAAGGAATATAGTATATGTCAGAATCATATAGAAATCAAAAATCAAAAAAGATGCGATTTTTGTCATCACACGTCGCTCTCTACTTGTTTTTGGTTTTAAAATAGTGAAAAAAACCGTGTCCCGATATTGGCATAGAATTTTAGTATGGCTGCTAGAAAAGGTTATTCAGCAGAGTGTCAAGTTTCCTAAATCCACAAAGCTTAGAGAGGCTTAATCCCACCGGGGTGTAGGTATATAAAAGTCTGAAAAGTACCTAACTACAAAGAGAGAAACTTACGTCAAGTACGTACCCTGCCTACATCTGTGCAGTATGAGAGAGGAAAAAAGGAGGAAAAAAAAAGAGAGAGAAAAGAGATAAGAAAAATGAGTAGTTGTATTATATAGGAATGAATTTTTTTCTTTTGCTTATTCCTTTTTTCACGGATCAAAAATTGCAGTCGAATTTTCTAGTTGTTTTTTCTTTTTTTTTTTTAAATCTGTGATATTTTATAAGGACAAATATAAAGCACTACTTTATATGACCGTAGAGGTAAAGTAAAGGCAATTAAGATAAGCTAATAAAGTAGTGCGAGCAGTTAGCTACTTTCAGGGAAACCCGTTAATTAATCAAATTCACTGAGCGCGTCGTCGTCACCCCCTGGTCAAAGGGTTCCTTTGTTGGTTGAAATATACATCGTATACAATATACAAAGACCGGGTATTCATAAAATTTAATTATACTAGTATATTGTATATGCTCATACGTATCGCACTTTTATCTCTAACGACAAAGTTACGAGATCTAATTGATCCTCGTTATACTAAGAGGACACAACTAGACAAGATATCGTACTGCCTTATACTATGCTCTTAGAAATCATCGTAAAACTATAAGTACATCTAATTCTCTGCAAAGGGGGTGATAATCAAAACCGCTAGAGTATACGAAGTAAGATAACAACGAAGTCGAGAAAATTAGATTAAAATATTTCTTTCCTTCTTCAAATTTGAACGAAATGTTCTATATTAAAGAAATTTCGGGGCAAAACCATTGATATCCGATAAATGTACGGATATTTTTCTATAAGCAAGACACGTAGCAATGAGGAAGAAGATCCTGGCTATATACAAGGTATGGAAAATATTGGTATAGAAATAAGGGGAAATACTTCGAAGAATCCATGTATATGCATCGGCAAGTCGATCCTATGATATTGACAGGGTAAAATGTACCGTGTTCTTGGAAAGCCCTGGCATCAGGGGGTTTGTGACGAGGTATGAGGGGGTAAAGGCAAGGTAGAAGCGAAGGTAAGCCGCTTATTTTGAGCGCTGTTGCTTGTGCTGTCGGGTTCTGAAACTCCAAACTCTGTCTTTCAACATAGGAAACGTCACGACGACGCCACGTCACCGTCGAAACATCCATGTTTTAATAAGGGCAGGTTTAACGATGTTCCAGGGGTGAGACACGTCGAGAACCGATAAAAACTCTCGTTTATACTATGAAGGGTTGCAGTTTCTTTCTTTTTATTTTTTTTTTTGTTCCCCCCCGAAAACGGGCCAATTCCAAAAATTAGATTCTATCCTACGTTTAATCTCTAAAAATTCTTCAGCTCTGATATTTTTGTCTAAGATCTTAGAAGGTCCTTTTTCCTTTGTATAAAAATCAGCCAAAAGTTGGAGCACCCCATAATTTATCCAAGCAAATACATTTGTTCGTAAAGTAATGTTTCATTTATTTCTGAATTGAGATATCGAAGCGAAAAAATCGCATTGGCTGGTTTTTGCATTTCGGATGAAAAGAAAAGAGAGAGAAAGAGAAAAAAATAATAATAATTTGTTCGAAACTTTGCGGTCTACCTTATACCTTATCAATTATCATACTTTCATGCCCTACCTAATTCTAAAAGATTAAAGAAGAAAAAAGAATCGCAAAGCTGTGGTAATTGATTTTCATTTTCTTTTTTTTTTTTCTTTCTTTCTTTCTTTCTTATTCATGTAAAAATTAATTCAAGGTTGCAGCAATAAACGAGCTACTCAACTTCGTTACTTGAAATTGCGGGTAATTCGTGACTCAAGTTTCTAGGTAGGTTAAAACCTGCATGTCCTTCTTCGACAAAACGAAGGTATATATAGGGGACTTGAATGACAAGATCGCATGACCATTCGTCGATATAAACTGTACGTAGATATATATATACATATATTATGTAGGTATAAAACATAAGGCAGCTACAGAGAGGCTAAAGTTTGAATTATTGTTGACGCGAAGGAACGTCGAGGTAGAGACGTCGCCGTCGCCGTCACAGGTAGGTACCAGGTATGTATACCAAGAGGCACCAGGTACCAAGCTCACCGAACGAAATATCTATGATTCAAGAATCAGTTATAATAATTTATGGCTATTATACCTATGTAAAAATACGTAGGTAACTATATACAATAAAACGTGGCCAATAATTCTTCGTATTTTAGACTCGATTTTAGACTTAAATTAATTTTTTCGGTATACCTGATCCACAACTTCGATTGATTTTTCGTAAAACCAAAGACGAAAACATTTGTCATAAAAACTACGAGGGAAAAAAAAAAAAAAATGGCTATTATTTTTACCTAACCGAATTCATCAAATTTCATGTCGAGAATATTGAATTGATCACCTCCTCCGTTTTACCTACCCTAAAGGAATTATGAATTATCGTGAGTAGGTATACTTATACATATGTATAATACTACGTATATGTATATAGGTATAACCATCGCTACGTTTAAGATTCAATTTGATTAATTTCCTGTCATATCGATACGAATTATTAGACTAGTTATTCACATTTTCCATTAGCGTAACTCATCGCGGTCTACGTTTTCACAAGGTGTGCGTAATAGAATTGATCCGATGTTGTCTCTTTTTTTTTTTTTTTTTTTCTTTTTGTGTGTGCTAATTTTAGCCCTCGTATAATAATCGTTTTGAGAAACACGTACGACATATAAATCGAGTGAAAATTATACTTGAATCGATCTTTTTTAATGATTTTTTTTCTCCCTCTTTGATTTCGATTTTGATCTTTCTTTTCCTTTTCATTTCGCTCTTTACTATACTAATATAACGCGAATGTATCGATCGTCGTTATCCACGCGAATTTCAAGAGTAAAAAGAGAGAAAAAAAGAAGAGGAAATAAAATGGTTGAAGATAGAACGACGATGATGCTGACAACAATTCAAACTTTTTATCTGATTATTTTTCCGACCCAAATATCGACCAATAGAATTGCACCATTCGACGTCACGTGGTACAACCTACATGGTATTATACTGATAATTTTTTGATTATTTTCTCTGGTAGTTGCTATATATAAAAAACAAAACATAATCCAGTCAAATTAACCACACGTCAAACTGACAGGTTGAATTATAATTCTGTGACTTCCGAATTTTTAATTTTTAACTGTGGATTTTGTCTCATGGTGCAATTCTATCGGCCGAAATTTGGATGAAAAAATAATCCCCCGAATACCACTCGAGCTTCAAAATTAATCGGGTATTTCCCTCAAGGTTCCCTGCAATCAAACGAAGTCGTCAAGTTTTTCAGAAAAATCACTCGCGCTTCGCGCTCGTGATTTTTTAACCTGAACAACTTGACTCCTTCATTTGTTTGCAACGAACCTATCGGGAAATACCCGATAATTTTGAAGCTCTTGTGGTATTATAAGTGACAATTCTTTGCTACTAAAACGCACGGGGTAAGCGAGGAGATAAAATTCGAATGACAAAAAGTTCGAGAGGGAAAACGAAACCCCTAGAGACAGATATAGATATAGGTATATAAATTTACCGAAACGAAAACGATTAATGAATTGTTCGTATCGTTAATTAATCCTACCGTTAGATACATATAACAAGGATTTTCTTTGTCTTTATAAAACGCTTCAGCTTAAATGAGCGACTCTCCCCGCGCATACCTCGTTACGCAAGATGTGATTAGGCAGAAACACACAGAAACTGAAGTAACAAGATTGTCTTGATTACGAAGAAAAAGAGGAGAAGGAGGAGGAGGAGGAGGAGGAGAGAAAAAAGAAGAAAATAATTCCCAAACTCAAAGCTGTGAAATGTATACCATTTTTTTTTTTTTCTATTCGTTTCTTTCGTTTTGACAAAAATCTTGTTTAACAAAAAAAACATTCTAAATGATTACTTCTGGGATAAAAATTTGTGATTTTTTTCTACACACGAATTAAAATATACAGTCGAAGATTTTGAATCAATTGTCAATAAATTGAATAAGTATACTTGCTTTATATTTAGAAAAATATTTTATTCGATGAAATAAATTCCTGGATGATTTCAGGCTAGCTTTTCAAAGTTTGAAGTGGCTCGTCCTGCAGCAAAAGGTATATAGGTATATTATATACCTCTATATATATATATATATATATAGCTGTCTACTGCCAAACGTGATGTGAAACTCGTTACTCGTTAGGCGCACGTAGTCAGCCGCCTCGATTAAACTCGATCAAAATCAAGGAACACTCACAGTTCAGCGCCCCTGTTACCTGGAGTTCTCTTCATCCCTTATTCCATCTTCTTTCTTTATATACATATACAGTATAGCGGGGAGGGGGGGAGAAACGTTGCAGAGAATTTCTCTTTCCTTTTCTCTTTCTCTTTCTCTTTCAGTGCAAAAACTGACTGAGCGAATTTTCACCCTCAAACTAGAATTTAAGATGGTTGAATAAAGCGATGGGATGAGGGGGGAAGAAAGGGTTGGTTATTACAAAAACGAATGTTAACATGAATAAACTACCGAATAATTGGCACTGCAGCAGAAAACAATGGATACTATACATATACAGCTAATAAGACTATGTATATATCCGCGTATTATATACCTAACACCGCGCAGAACTGTTATAGTCGGAAGTTTTTCTTCGGATTATTAAAAATTTTATTTTTTTAAATCCTTTTCCTTCTCTCACTCTCTTGCTTTTTATTTTTATTTTTATCTTTCGTTTTTTCTACTTATTCTAGAAAATTTCAAGCCCCGATGAGATTTTAATATTTAGGTACGTTAAATTGGATATCTCTATCTCTCGCGCTTTTTGACGTCGACTTTTTTACATATACATACGCGGCGTATACGCTAAATAAAATGAATATATACGTTTAGGGGAGCTGAAAATTAAAAATATATATATATATGTACCTAACTTTCTCATTATTTAGAATTTCGTCAGATTCACCGTTATAATTAATCGAAACACATAATATATGTTTAAAATAACATTTCTTTTTTTTTTTATCCAAAATTTTGTGCCGAAATTGTAAAAAAAAAAAAAAGAAAGAAATTTGAACTTATAATACACACGGAAAAAGCGAAAACAGGTATCTTACTTTAAAATAAATCGCAGCTACTGTGCGTGTCTCGTATAGATATACGTTAAAAAAAAAAGAGAAAAAAAAAAAAGAAGTGAAGGAAAAAAGCTCTAAATATATAGGTAATAAAAGAGCGATCGAACCCCATGAATATTCTGGTGACTAAAGACTCGAGAGTATATATATATAAAAGTTGAACGGTGTGAATACTCCCATCGCACGTAATATGTATATATTATATTTACATGTGTGTGTGTGCGTGTGTAATCGCGTGAGGGGTCTAAAAGCTTTGACGAATTTTTATCTGTTCATTAATTTATTCATTTATTTTTGATTTTTTACGGATTTTTATCACGATAATAAGTTTCTTATCTTCATTATTGTTTACATTTAACAAATTTTCAGCTTCTAAATACCCACAATTGGCAACCTGTGTATCATTTGGACAACAGATATCGTCTTATGCGAAACGAGCCTATGCTAGACGCTGACGGAAATGAAACTGATGAAATCGGTGAAGATGAAACTGGCTGGGAAATTCCAAGATCGTAATATGAACGAAAGTAACGGATATGAAAAATAAATGGATAAAAATCAAGATAGATAATAACTTTTAATACTTTTCAATTGCTTATGGATATATTTCATGATAATGATAATCTTTTTTTTTCTCCATTATAATATCGAATCAATATGACAGAGCAGAAATTTTCCCTGTATTACCTTTATACATATTATATGAAAGAACAATATGAAAAAAAAATGAAAATTACTCAAATTCATATGGGTATAAATAAATTTAAAAAAATCAGTAAAAAATATTTAAATGTTCGTAGAATCATAGAATCCTTCGAGTACCTATGGAACTTCGGAGCTGCAGCAGTAGGGATATGAGGGATACGTCATATTTGTTTCTCAGCTAGTCCATATAGGTTTAATATACCGTATCACCGCCTGATCCCTGAAAATATATCTTTTCTTTTTTTTTCCTGATATCGAAAGCCACCGCAAAAATTTTACCCTCTTTAGTGTATAGGGCGCAGTGAGTTTCTGCACATAGAGAACCACCCTCCCTTACAGGCTTACCTGCCACCTCCGCTATTCCCGAAGATAACAACAAACAACAACAATAAGGTAAAGGAGTACACCGTGACGTTTTACCTAGAGTAATTGTACCGTGGGTACGTACGGGTGATAAGTCTGGAAACCAGGAGTCAACGGGCGACGTAGTTCAACGCGAAACAGCACATGGAATAGAGTATGACTCTTTGTGTAGGTAGCGTGAAGAAAAAAAAAAAAGAAGAGAATGAAGAATGAAAGATGAAGGCAAAGGCGCGGAGGAAACAAAAAGAGAAGAAAAACTGGAAAAGAAATGAAGAAAAGGGGAAAGAGTATCTGATATACGTTCTGAAAGAAGGTTTTGACATTTTTCATGCTAAAATCATCGTTAGATACCATCCAGGCACAGAGCCGAAGAGAAACCAAGGAATATAGGGACACAGACTAAGCCTTGTGCAAAAGACACGACCCAGACCCTCTCTTCCGTGAATATCTTCTTCTTTTTTTTCTTTCTGTTTCTTCCATTTTTTTATCACATCTTTTATTTCCTTTTTTTCTTTCATTTTTTCTCATCTCTCCTTACGTATGTATGTATATTGTGTATATGTATGTACATAGTCGGTATACTTCATTCATCTTAAAAAAAACCGAAGAACGTGGCGTTTGAAAATATGTATGGTAGATAGCTGGTAGTATAACGATGTGAAACACGTTGAGGGTAGTAGGCTGTTGGGTAGGTATATATACCATTAGCAGATTAAAAGGAGTAGCTTTTGAAAGCCGATAACGGATCCTCTCAACTTTTCGACTTAAGGTAGGTACTAGACTTCGTATACTTGTACCTACCTACCTACCTACCTACATATACCACCTTAATGCTTCGCTAGTTATATATAAGAACAAATTTCAAGCTAATGATAGAGCAAAGTAACCCTTAAAGTATTCCATGGTAGGATAACTTGGCCAACGTCTGACCATGACCATTTCGGATTTGACACATGATTCTTTCAAATTATTTTTCCAGAATTGAGAGACGCCTACATACATTTTCAGATTTTTGTTTCTTTTTAAATCGAAACGAAATCGCACAAAAAAAAATATCATAAAACTCATTTCCAGCCACATCCGAAAATAGAACGAAATTTTCTTCTTTCTATTTGATCGGGTTTGAGGTTTCATCGATCATCAGTTACGCTGATTTTAACTGATAATGAGTTATCCTGCTAATGACTTCATCGTATCAATTTTTTCACCAGTAGCAACGTATCTTCTGATTCCCTTGGTACTTCTTCGTATGAGAATTGTGTTGGTAATATCATAAATTCGTTAATATTCATTAAAATCAATGAAATAAATGTAGAAATAATTATTCCCACGTTCGAATATGACTGGAGAATCGTCATAGTCGAACACAGAATTTTTTAGATTTTACTTAAATACATTTTTGTCGCTTCACAATTTTTTTTTTTTTCGAGAGAGTTATGAAAAATCCACAGATACCTACGTTTCACCATTATTCTCTCTCTTAATCCGAACTCTATAAAACCTGATTTTTGCAATGAATTATTTTACGATATTATGTGTAATTTGATTGCCGAAATACCGATAAACGTGCGAGGATGGTACACCCACTCCCAAAGCACCAGCACAGGTGATGTGTGTTTTGGCCAGGTGGTTCCCGACTGGTTAAGGGAACCAGTCGCTATAAATGACATCAGTTTTCGAAAGCAGCTGTCGTTAAACTTCTAGACCGAGAAAATGACGTCTATACATATATATATATATATAGGTATACCTTTTAAATTATTTGGTAAATGTGCATAGTACGTAACGAAAAACCCCTGCAGGCAACATTTTAACTCTAGCGGTGAGCAAGTAGGCAAATAGGCTGCAGGGGAGACTGAGGCAACGTGGGCACCTCAGCTGTAAACTGTTAATTTTTTTTTATAACGAGGATTTTATATGTTTAAAGATTTTTGTTAACTGATTCGATTCATTATTCTTCTTTTTTTTTTGTTGATATGCGAAATTTCGAATTCTCTTTTCTTGTGTTTTTCAAAGAATCTACCTTTCCCTTTCTTCGTAAATTACTATACTATAGCACACCCTGCATTCCCACCCCCCATGTATGTATATGAATAAAATATGCCACTTAAAGCTGCATATTTATTCAGGCACTGTGCATATAGGCATTTAAAATGCTGTGCCTAAATTTTTCACCCAGATTTATTCCGGCTTGGCTTGGCTCGGCTCGGCTCGGCTCGGCTGAAGCTTAGCTTCACCGTCCAGAACCGCACGTATCCACATCCACATCTACATCTACATCTACATTCACATCCAGGTCCACATTCACAGCCACATCCCCTAACCCACGACGCCTTCGACCCAGGAGGGTGCCTCTACTCGGGGGAGCACGACTCACCAGGTGTCTCCACAAAGCCCCGTTCAACGTCGGACAATGGGTGTATTTAAGGGTACGTGCGCGAGAAACTCCGAGGGGCGCCATATGCGACAACGAACAATAAATTCGTATATCTAACGTAAGCTTAGATATGCTTTGTCTAGCTTTGCACTCGATTTTGCTTAAAAACTAGAAAAGAAACAAGAAGACCAATTCCAAAATTCAATTACTGACGAAACGTGAAATTTTCATTAATTTAGGTCCAGTCGAAATTTATGTCTTTATTTTTATTTATTTTATCTTCTTCTTCTTCTTCTTCTTCTTCTGCTTCTTCTACTTGTCACATTTGTTTTACGTCTTGGCCAGCAAAAATATATTACGAGTTTGACTATACAAGAATAATAACTGAAGGGTTCTTCTTTTCTTTCCGGACAAAAAAGAAGAAGAAGAAGAAATGAAAAGAAAAAAGTTCGATTCATTCACGACCATTTCTAAAAGAGTTTTCCGGACCGTAGAAAACTGGCGTGAACGAAGGATATTGGATGCCGAATACGTGGCTCACGGAGCCGGGTCTTCACAGACTTTATCACGAAACTGCGCAGGCTGAGTCCTTATTCTTATTTTCAGTGGTTCTTCGTCCCTTCGAGCTTTCCACGTTTTATAGAAATTATTGAAAAACCGCAACGTCGTGGGAAACAAAAAACTTTAAATCTCGAATTTTCTTTTGTTATTATGGGGTCGAGTTGAACTTCCGAATTTTGAAATTATCGACTCACAGTTTATGAGAAAAGAAAAGTCGACACACCCAATTTCAAAAAACTTTGAAACTAAGAATACCCACGGTTCGAAATTCCGAAATTTGAAATTCAGGCATGTATTCATTCAGTGTTCAATAACTCGGACTGTATTAATCATATCAAAACCAATAAGTGGTCAAATTAATCATTTCGAGATTTACTCTTTCGAAAAAAAGTTCTATCAATTATCTATGACATAATGAAGCTATCGATCGAAGTAGATAAAACGAGTTTCCGTGAAGAGGGTCTCGATTACAATGGAATATTTTTCCTCTTCACATCCTGAGAACCAAAATATACCAAAACTTTTGGATTCTTTGGTTCTCGGGGTTCTGGACCTTCGGACTTTTTCGAAATCTCTGCACTTCGACCGTTCAGAATGTGAATGTGAATCTAAACTGGAAAAATTCTGATTCTAAAGATTCAGAATCTTCTCAAACGAACTCGGAACTGTAACTCTACCCCATTGTTATATATAAGGATCAGATTTTTTTTTTTGATCTATTTTTTTTTCTTTCTTCTTCATACACATTAGCCGCATATCTCTATAACTCTGTCGAAAACCAGCCTCTGAACCAGCCTAACGATGGAGTCTACTTCTCCCTCGCCTCTCTACTTCTTACCCTCTTAGAAGGGATGATATCGAGGCGAGACTCAACAAGAACGACAAAGATAAAGAGAGGTAGAGGTAAAGGTAGATGGAGAAGGAAGGACGTATAGTTTACGCTGTAGAAAACGACACCAAGGGCTGTGGGACCGGTTGCTGAGTAAAGAGGGTAGTTTTGAGGGCATAACAGAGGCATTCCTGATCTCCCATCCCTCAAAAAACACCTTTAGCAAACGCAGCAAGGCTACGCACCGCGTCCATGTTGTTCACTGGAAACTACCGACCGTTTTGCTAAACTGCCGGATAACCCAGTGGATCTCAATTTCGCATTGAAATTAGTTTTTTTTTTTTTTTTTTCATTTTGCACACAGATTTTCAAAATATGATATAATATTGTGGCTGAAATGGCTTTTTTTTTTTGTTTTTTAAAAAACTCTTACACATATTGTGATCGAAACTAAATAGATTTTCTAACGGTGCTGAAGTGGGGTAGAAAATTTTGTCGCTATATTTTCACATGATTTAACAGAGGCGTATGGCATCTACCATACATATACATATCCATATCCATATACATATATACATACACAAAACTGTGTATATTCTTAACTTGGAATGGAATGTTACCTGAGCGAAAGTCTGCAGCAATAGCAGCAGCCCCTTATGCGATAAAATGTGGTTATCGGATGAGAAACTCGCGGAGTAAGCAACAGACTATAAAATATATAACTCACAGTTGAATATTGACTAGATGATACAACGTCTCAAAAAAAAAAAAATCACAGATATATTATCAATGCCACCGAAAGCACGAAATAGCTTAAAAAATAGTAAAAAAAAAAAAAACAAAAAACGCCGTATATACCTAAATATACGTAGAAATTTCAGCCATACGATTCGCCAGTCACGTCATGGCCTCCCTTTCACCGAGTCAGACAAAGAAGGAAGGGGTGAGTAGACGCCATTGTCCCAGAATCGCGGAAACTCGTACGTATTATTTTTTGTTTTTTTTTTTAGTATTTTTTCTGTTATTCTTTTTGTTTTTTGCATTTTGTATTTTATTTTATTTTTTTTTGCTTTTGTTGGGGAGAAGGCTTGAGGCGTTTTGCGAAAACCCACTGTACACGTAAAGGATTTTTCCTCATTCTATGTATATATTTATATATATATATATTATTATATAATACATAAATTCTGGAGAAAAGAACCTTTTATACCGCGGCGTGTTAAAGAAGTTTCGAAAGTGGGACACATTGAGAGCAGGTATATAGGTAGCTATGAGAAAAAAAAAAAAAAAATCTGTCGATAATCTTATACTGATCGTGATATTGCTAACGGTATTACTGATCTCTCGATTCATCGATCTATATATATTTTTTTCATCGTATATGTATATACATATCGTTAGGATAATTCAACGCCGATCGTTCAACGAGACTAATAGCTTTTTTATAATAGGATCCAGAATTTGTATTCGTATTAGTTAACCAATAATAATTAACTTCTACAAAAACTGGGGTTTTCGATGTTTAATATAAGTACATATGAGATTGATTTCCTGAAGAAAAAAGAAAAAAGAATTTCGGTATCATTGTCAATGTAATCAATTGAATATAAATTCATTTGATCAATTATTATGATATGGCATTTCCGAGATTTTAACATATGATATTACATATGTCTATATCCAGTAGTTATATGGAATATTTATTAAAATAATATGGAATATTCACAGTTTTATTTCTAACGACAATGAAACTTGGGTTGCTTGCATAGTATTTGTACGCAGAGGTTTATAGGCATAGGTATAATATAGGTACATCGGGTGAAATCAAGAGTTTATTTCATAACAATGCTTCAGCCATAGAATTGTACGCGTATACCTACCCCTAACGCACGGTTTCCAACGAGAAACGAATTGTTGAATATATACAGGCAATAGGGTAGACCGAGACGAAGTGGGAACCTCAGCTGAAAGTTGATAAAATTTGTTTCGTTGTCTTTGTTTTTTTCTTATTCTTGATTCTCGAGGAAAGAAAAAACACAAATTTGATCAGTTTTTAACCGACGTACTCACTTTGCCACGGCTACCCCTATGAACGTATTTTTAAATTTGATGATTGTTGCGATCAGAAGATACATCGAAATATATTCGTCCAGATTGCTAATTAGTAATATTCATTATTGTCGAATTGGCATATTGGTGTACCTATAGCTAACAATCATGGGTCCAGATTTTTACAAAAAAGAAACGACATGCTACGTGATTTATTGGAACGAATACCAATAGATACTTTTTTCGAGTCCTAGATTCGACTAGAACGATTTTAAAGCGCGAAGAACTAACGTTACTTGGTAATTGTTACATTATACAGTATTTCTTCGTATCAGCTGGTATTCAGGTAGCGAAATACTGTCTGAATTATAAATGAAATTGATACAGACTAGAGGGAAGTAACTAACTTTATTTTCCTGAAATCTTGACAAACAAAAAAAAAAAAAAGAAACTGGGTCTTCGACGTTTCTTACGTTTTTTTCATTCATTAACAAATTTTTTGTTTAATAAGTTTCATCGTTTTTATATTAATTTCATTTATTTTACAGCTGTAGCATTAATGATATCAAACGATGCGTATAATTACCAATTACTACGTAATTATACCTCATCATTTATACAGTGGTAATAGCATTTCCATTTCACTTATGAAATCCACCCCCGCATACGGCTTTCAAATAAACATCACAATCGTGTGAGCAAATTATAATGAAAAAATAACTCAAACTAATAAATTACTAGACATATGATTTAAATACATTTTTGTACATCTGTATACTTCATGATTTAAAAAAATTTATAATAAACTAATAAAACGATGAATTCCTGACTGAAACCATAAAGTTAATTGAATTAGGTTCGGATATTTTTCATGTTCTCAATTCGAGAAAGAAAAAGGAAAAACGCTGCAATCTATGTCATCATTTTCTAATTTCATTCTATATTCATTAGAAAAATAAATAAGAGAGAATCGATCGATCACGTTTCTCAAATAAAAGTAAAAGTAAATTTTCCCATTTTCATATACACGAAATTGTTTTTTATTATTCAGTAATCAACGTAATGATTGTGAATCCAAAGTTTCTTGTTTTTATTTCGGTCAATTACTGTAATCATTAATTTGACACATAATTTTTGATTTCTTAGAATTTCAACGATCTCTATGATCAACGGAGTTTCAATTTCCTATGTTCCTAATCATTTTTACGTAATTTTAACCGCGCAGTGAGATCGAAGATTCTTTCGACGCTCTGAACTACCTAGTCATCATACCAACCTGCCTGTATACTATATTTTAGATGCGTTGTGTGTATAGGTATGTGTGTACATTCATATACCGTGAATATTCGGTGAGACTAGACGATCCCCTTCCTATGGCAAAACCAACACAAGTGCACCGCGTGCGTGAGGCTAGTTTAGGATGGAATGAGGTGCCAGTAGCATTGCATACCCTCCCGAATGAGATTCACGCACACGGTGAGCACCTGTGTTGGTTTTGCCGTAGGAAGGGGATCGTGTAGTCTCACCGAATATTCTCGGTATAATATGTATCATGGGCTTCTCAAGACTGGTCTGTAGGTGGGAGCCGTGTAACAATGAAACGAAAAAGAAATGACCGCGAATAAAAAGTGAAAAGTAAAAAATTACGAGAGGTAAACGAATGCTTGGCCTTGGCGTCCCAACAGCCAGCCAAACTCACAACGTCATAGCTGAGACCACGACAACGCCACCATCACCACCACTACCGCTATGAAACCACCACCACCACCAGAGAGTCGAGAGTCTGAGTCTAGAATCGAGAACCGAGAATCGAGAATCGAGAATAGAGAATCGAGAATCGAGAAGAGAGAAGAGAGAATAAAGAATCGAGAAGAGAGAATCGAGAATCGAGATCCGACCGCGCGCCGTTGAGACGAAGGCGAATTTTTCTCTTGCAAGTAGAGGCCAACCACCGTTTTGGAGGCCAACTGCAACGGCGGACAAGCATCGACGAAAAAGAGGAAAATAATATCCGCTCGTTCGTTCGTTGGATGCTGTGCTGACTTGGGTAGACTCAAGTTTGGCTCACAACACGCGGGGTGCTTGCCAAACTCATTTAAATCCATACGACTAAATTCTATTTCAACGATTATTCTCAAAATCTGAATGACCTACGTGGAGTAATACCATTTTATTTAATAATTATCCGTCAATTTTATACAATATAAATTTACTCATCTTTTAGTTTCGTATTTTTATCTGAATTCGATTCTAATTCAACTGCATCGCAAGGTAAAAGAAGAAATATAAAAAAATCACCCCCGAGATGAATAAAAATCGATATTTCATAGAGAAAGAATAAAATTTCGGTAAACTTGGGTATGTAAATAATTTGAAACTTCGAAACGCGCCCTTGAGAAGTGCAGGCGAGCCCAGAAATGTGCAGACCGACAAGCAGCTGCATTTCTCTCCTTCCCTTTCTCCTACTGTTCTATAGTTCTACTACTCCTGCCGCCGTTTCGTTTGCAGACTAATGACAAACAGAATATACATATACACTTTTCTGTAAAGCGAAACTTTTGGACGAAAATTAACGCCGTAGCTACTACTACTACTACTACCACCTACATAGTTTCACGGACCGCTGGGTTGAGGTACGAAGGAAAGATAGAGGGGGTTGTTAGAGTGGGGTAAGCAACGTTAAACGCGAGGGGGGCTATAACCCGGACGCAATTTGCGCTTAGGCTACATTTAGCGAGAATTAGAGATCGATTTCTCGATCGACGAGAG
The DNA here is from genome assembly GCA_914767705.2 of Tenthredo notha. Lineage (NCBI taxonomy): Eukaryota > Metazoa > Arthropoda > Insecta > Hymenoptera > Tenthredinidae > Tenthredo > Tenthredo notha. The sequence goes on along the minus strand of OU611908.1, from coordinate 16,952,869 downwards.
TAAGTGTGACAGGATGGAAAAAAAGAACTAGTCCAGTCTTTACCGGCGACATAGAATTTTTTTTCTTATTTCCCTATTTTACTTCGAATGAACAAAAGAAAAGACAAGAAAAGAAAATAAACGTTGAAGAAAAGAGAGAGAGAAAAAAAGAAAAAAAAAGGGAGAGAGTTTCCTAACGTTATAGTGAATAAATAAAGTAGTAAAGGCTTAGGTTTTTCTTTATCCAAAAGTTTCTTTGCCAATTATTACATAGAACGAAAGTTATGAATACGGATATGAAGAAGAAGAAAAAATTATTATATAAGGCTTGTGCAACATTCTATTTGATTCGATTTGATTTGATTTGATTTGATTTGATTTGCGTAATAATTTTTATTACAAAGTTTACTATGTTTTGTTTGATTGTTTGTTAGTTAGTTATTATCCACGACAATATCTACAATGTAAACTAAAAACTAACCAAATAACAATACAGCCTCGATACTCTGGATATTTAACGCATGAACAAGGTCCGTGAGCTACGATGGCTATGTCGATGAGTTTGACAGTTCGAGGAGTACATCGCGGAACGGAACAATGGAAACCCGGTACCGGGAAGAAGGGAGCCTCTCTGACAATAGTTTCTCGGCACACGGTGCGACGAGACCGGGGTAAGGAAGACGTAAGGGGAGGAGAGGTAAAAGGAGCGGTAGAAGTAGAGGTAGAAGTAGAGGTAAAGGTAGAGGGAGATGAAACGAGATAGAGAGAGAGAGGGGAAAACAAGACCGCGAGAAAAACAGAGACGGAAGTAAAAGCCGAAGAGAGACGAGAGGCGCAAGAGTCGAGACCGAGACGCGGTGGAGATGGAGGCTGTCAGCCACCACGTGCATCGACCGCTGCTCCGGGTTCTTCTTTGTCATCTATCTCTGCGATTTCCTTCCTCAAAATTATAACGATTTTACTTTATTTTCACCCAAATAAAAAGTAACAAATGTATGTAATCGATTTTGCGTACCTCACCCCTAATATTTTTCTGTTTCATTTTCTCTTTCTCTTTCGAATCAGCGCGATAACAAAGACGAAAAACTTTTCTAAAATCGAATAATAGACGTAGGAACTGTAGCACGTTAACTTTCAAGTGCGTATACCGTTTAATATACATGTATGTATGTATGCATGATGTAGATTGAAAGTGACTATTTATTTATACCAAAAGCGGCATGGTGCGTAGACGACAACGACACCGACACCGACAACAACAACAACCAACAACAACGACGACGACTACTACTACTTCTACTAAATTTGGTGTAATTGTCGAAAACCATTAGTCCATAGATAGTTTTGTATATAATAAGCGAAAATGTCGTTGTAAAGACATTTTTTAATATCTTATAATTATTGTATTAATTAGACAATAAGCAGCCCATATATATCGTTAATACCTACTTAATAATGTCCATTTCCATAATAACTATAATAATCAATAATAAAAAAATAATAATTGATAGTTACTTATTATTTATTTGTATATTTATATATTTGAAAAGGTGTAGTATAATATGATGTGAATGATGGTAACAGAGCGAGCGAGCGAGCGAGTCTAGGTAGTAGGTTGAGGTAGTAATAGAGAAGATATATCGTCGTTTGTTTTTTACTGTTTCCATGGAGATACAGAAAACAACGATGCAGCGTGCATATATAGGAGCCGGCTAGCGAGCATGACATTGACAACCAACAACTAATATAGTATAATAATTATTAAATAAATAACGAGAAATAAGAAATAATTAAACGACGTATGTTTACGTTAAATGAATAATAATTATAGACAGAGGTATATCTCAAACGTTTAAAAAAACGTTCAATAATAATAGGATGCCGAGATATACATATTTCGTGCTTACCCTACGGCCGGGAACGTTGTGTATGGAAACATCCTTGCGAAGGGGGGTTGTTGAAGATGCGCGCTCTGCTCTCCTTCAAATAGGTTATTTTTATTTTTATTTTTTATTTTTATTTTTTATTATTATTCTTATTTTCTCCTCTCTTTTGTACACGCCACAATCTTCTGTTCTATAAAGTCACAGGTCCTCGTGTTTACAATAATATCGTCTCGTATCTCGTCGTATGTAGTCTCTTAATTCTTGATATTCTCCGTTTAGTATTAAGTATCTTCCTCTCGCTGATTTGGTTGTTGTACTTCTTCTTCTTCTTCTCGTCTCGTCTCGTCTCGTTATTTCGTTTAGCAACAACACACGCGTGGGTCCTTTTATTACGCTATTCTATGTATATAACCACGCAGAGAGAGAGAGAGAGAGACACAACAGACACACACACATATGTAGGAGATAATAGAATAAGAATATAGAGACAGAGAGGAGAGATATACAGCGCAGAGAGTGTGAAGGTGAGGTGAGGTGAGGTGAGGTGAGTGAATGAGTGAGAAAGAGAAAAACAAAAAAATAAAATAAAATAAAAACTCTTTTTTCTTTCTTTCTTTCCTTCTTTTTCTTTTTACTCCTTTAACAACCACCTTTAATCTTCAGGTTAATAAGACACAGTAGGATATTACTACACTACACGTAAACGAGTCTAAAATTTATTAACAACAACTCAACGAACCGTGGGGTACCACTAATAAATAATAAATACAATAAATATACAACTCTACGCGCTAAAGAGACCGGAGAATGAACGGAATACAAGCAGAGTCGCGGTGCGTCTCTCGCGTCGGCTGGCAGCTGTGCGCCGCTTGCCGCTCGTCGACCGTTCGAGGGGCAAAAGGGGGGGAAAGCGAAGCTTCGGGAATGGGGAGGGGGAGGGTGCCGGAGAACGGACGAGAGGGGAGAAAGCCTAAGAGTACGAGCTAGAGGGGGAGGGGGAGGGCGAATACTAACGGTGGGGATGAAGCGGGGCGACCCCCTGCGCCCCGACGGTCACAGGACGTACTATCCGCCAGCGAAACCCCGCGGCTATGAAGCCCTTCAAGGCTCAGGGCTCAGGGCTCAGGGGCTCAGGGCTCAGGGCACAGGGCTGCATGCACGCACGCACGGACAGGATTGAAGAACAGTTTCACGGGGCCCTTGCAGCGGTTCTCAACACGAGGCGCATTGATTTGATACTATTTTTCAAATTACATTTCAACAATTTACTCATCTTCGTTATAAGACACGTGGTAATCGGTCTTTGATAATAATGTACATTGAAAAGGTTCAAAATTAGCATTTTCAAGTTTTAGGAAAAATTTTAACGCGCTAGGTGTTTATACCCCGTTTTGAATATACCGAAAATTTAGCTATTCGTAGCTTATACTATACAATCCAAGAATATCTGCAAGTACTCGATAGTAGTACATCGAAATTGTTCACTATTCGCGATGCATGATGATTGCTGCACCGGATATTGATAAATTCTTAATTTTCGACTCCTGTAAGTAGTTATAAATGATTCAAAGATCAATATATTCATGGTGCATTGCATTTATGTATATTGGCTGTATCTCGTATAAGGAAATCTGTTTCTTATTCAATCATGGATCCGAGTATCGAGTCAACAAGTTTGTTGTCCTCAAAAACCGACGGTATACATACATACATACATGTCGCGGTAAATATGCTTAACAATAATGCGAAGGTCATGGTCCCGTGTAAGCCTGCAGTAAAATTATGTTTATCATCAATTCGGGGCTTAACCACATCGGAATATAATAGGTAAAACCGATATATATAACTAGCATCACTAAATTATGTTATTGATTTTACCATTTACTATCGCAATTCATATCCTATTCCCGTATACATCTATACACAGCTATATGTGGTATAATATATAATATATTTTCGAAAATCTAGATCTCGTTTCGATACTTCTGTAAATAATTGTTATTCGAGACGAGGAATAACTCAACGATTAATATATTATAGTCGATTGATTCATTGAATAACGATATTGATATCCATAAGGCGATATGGATACTACGTCTGATGCATACATAGTGAGAATTGTAAAGTCGAAAGCTTTAACCATCCCTTATCCTTTCGAGTATAAAGAAAAGAAAAGTTAAAGAAGAAAAGAAATAATAAAATAAAAATAAGTGATATCGGAAGATTTATTTTTTTTTCTCGTCCTGAAAATACTGTGAAAGTTTTTTTGATAAGGTTTGAGGTGTCCAGTTTTAATCACCTCGCAATGCAGTGTGCATATTTCAAACACAATAACAGCGTTATCTTAATTCGTGGTGCAGCAACGCTGGAGGGTATGAAGTATCGTTTACATCAGCCAAGTGCAGGTTAGTGGCGTATCACCCAGCCACACGCGTAAACTTTGGATAATAAACGATAGTTAGGAAGATTGAAATTGTCGGTAACGTTTACACCAGGAATTAGTTTGCACTAATATACCACGTCACATACTGCACCCCGTGTAACCATGATGCATAAATTTTCAGTAATCAGAAATAAAACATGTAAACTATTTAATACAAGTTTGTTTATTCCATTAATAAACCGCCAAAACTACATTCATTATAATTTATAACTAGTTGTAGTATGAGATTTCGCGTTTTAATGATCTACCACACATTTTGACTAATCTTCTCACGTAGGTATACGTCGCGAGGACGAGAGACATGAGTAAAGTGGAATTAAAACTTGATATAATAGCTAAAAAGCATATAGGGGGTTAAAGGATGTCATCTGCGGTTTTAAAGTATACGTATAGACGTATATATATATATATATATATATCTTTGCGAATATGGTTTGGACTTGCGTAATGTGTATTAACTACCTATACTATGTTAAAACACGCGTTCAGGAACCAGTCAAACGAGCATTATACCTACACCTTGGTACCTACCAGAGTTGAAGAAGTATGGGTTATATATTCCCTTCGGTTTACCCGTTCCCCGTTTCCTTGTGAAGACCGTCGTAGCTGTCTGGGTCCCACTTCTCTTTGTGCGAGTTCCTATCCGGATTGCAAATGCTGCAGAGGTGCCAACTAGGCGGGTACATATACTCAACGAAGTATGGGGATAAAGCCGTTCGGATTAATCTTGAAGCCGGGAGGGAAGTCCCTTTTAAGGAACCAGTATATAACGCGAGTGTATAGGTAAGTTAGAGACTGGAGACTGGAGGAGGAGGAGAAGAAAGAGGGTTAGGCGAGAGAAGCCCTTTGTGAACGACTCGCCTGCGGCTTTGTGTCTAGGAAAAGCTGCGTTCACACATTTGACGGTATCAACCGATTTCCTCATCTCTTTCCCTACGCAGATATCACTTTACGATATCCTTCTGAATTTACCATCCGTGGAAATAAATTCTCCCCATTATATCTCGTCGTCTATAGAAGATTGTTGAATTACACTTTATTCCGCAAATAGGATCATTTCCTTAACATTGCAATAAGAAATTATCAGATAGGTGTAAATTTACCGGAGAAAAATATAGGAAACTAAGAAAATCGAAAGTTGTAGAAGATACAGATGGTGAAGATGAGGGAATAGAAGAGGAGGAAAAGGTACCAGACAATGACTGTTGTTCTAAGTCAGAGACAAATTTTATGGTGTATTGTTTCGTGGGAGAAAATATATTAAGATATTGTTCGTTAGGAATGAAAGGAATTAAACAGCTGTTCTCTGTTTCCTGTTTCCTCACTTTCTACGTCGTCTGATCTCGGATAGTGGTATTTCGAGTATGGAACCTAGACCCTATAGCATATCAGTTTGAGCATTGATGTCTATGATAATTATGTGGTAATTTGAAATAAGTTCAAAGCGAAGGGGTTTGCGTATGGAAAATAAGGGAAGGACCTTATGATGGTACCGTAACAGTCCCAAGTTGCTACTTGCTACACCAAATATAACCAAACATTGCCAAATATGGCCGACCTTATTTGCTTTAAAGCTAGCCTCTTGGGGGTCTATAGATGTACGTAACCGTTGAGAGAAAGAAGGGCACCCTCGTTGGAGGCGAGCCAGGATAGTAGTCTGGGCTGTTTGCCTTATATTTCATGGTTTGCAAACGAAATGAAAAAAGAGAAGGAGTCAAAAAAAAAAAAAAAAAAAAAGAGCGAGGAACAGAGAAGGAAGAGAGAGAAAGAGAGAGAGAGAAAACCGCTTAAAGGTGCAATTACGACGGCAATTTGAAGAGGACCGTGTACAAGCGTCGAGAGATTTGAATTTTAGAGCAAATTAGACGCACTGATGCTGACGAAAGCACGTCTACGTTTATGGTTCGCAATTCTAAGTGAGAAAGAGAGAAATAGTGAAAAAGGGAGATAGAGTAGGAGCAAGAACGTAGCTTAGTTAACTGTCCAAACATTCGTCTCTGGACCAACGGACCAACCAAGCTCCAGCTTTGGGTTTTTCCGCATAAATCTTCACCTACATTGACGTAGGTACCGCTGCACGTATGTCCTATTATACATACGTTTGTTAAATTATACGGTGACGACGAAGGAAGGAAAGAAAAAAACGATAAAATAAAAGAGAGAGAGAGAGAGAGGAAAAAAAAAACAATTAAAATGGAAGAAAATATTTTCACCCAGTAAATTTGTCCGTCAGGATTTTTTTTTTTTTTTTTTTTTTTACCTCACTTTTTCCCGTTTCTTTATCTCTGATCGTAAATCTGAGGATGAAGCATATAGGTGTGTATATCTTTCTGATAGAAGTGTGCGACGGAATTTGTATGAGAAGTTTTGAACAATGGGGAAAGACCGATCTCGTTTTTCATATTTGACGAATGAATTACTACGTGCGAAAAAAAATAAAAAAATTAAAAAAAAGAGACTAGCAAAGGATGGAATTTGGCTGGGAATAGTATCACTTGAACATTAGAAGGTGTTGTGGTGAGGATAAGTACCAAACGGTATCCTAGGGGACTTTGCAAGACCTACGGGACTTGCGGAACCAACGGGGCCTATTTTCCTCTGAAAGGTGAGAACAAAAAGCCGGAAGTGTCAGGCGAGAGGTGAAGCGTTCAAACCTACAGCGTATCCGGTGTCCCCAAGCGTAACCCAAGCCTCGAGAGTCGGGGACTGCTGCAGCACCAGCCATGATAGGGAAAAGTCCATCGTTCATAGGTATAACATATATGGTTACTTCGATGCGGATACTTCTGCACTACTGGGGCTTGGCTTCGACGAGAGAAGCCTGCCTACGACACTTTCAGCTTTATTAGATGCTCAAATTCAATTTGTTAGAGTTTATTTTTTTTTTTCCTTCTTCATTTTCTACTTTGACTAAAGATTAGCGACGAAGCATTCGATAATAGGAAATCTGGTAATCCAAAGAAAACAAAAGAGACCCTCGCAATGTTCATTTTGTGAGTTCATCAGTTCTTCGGAAACGATTATTGCGGTCATAATTCATTTCATAGAATTCGTATTGCAGTCATGCGAATTTGGCCACGAAAACTTTCGACGACCGTTTTGTAGTTTGACCTGAAATTTCGCCACGGGGATATTCGGGATCGGGATTAACTGCAGGTGAGTGCAAGGCAACCGGTTCTTACCGCGAAGCATCATGGGCAAAGATCGTCAGCTGCCGGACTACGAAAGCGTAGTTCCTGCCGTCTGTTACGAGGCTAGAAGAGCCAAGCCCGAAGCCGCAGGGTTCTGCGAACACGTAGGTATATAAACCTTGCGATTAATTGTTACACCGTATGGTTTCGCCCCGGTGGATTCTTACAATTTAATTGAATTTTCGTTCGTCCAGTTTTAGTTTAATTGAAAACCCAATCAGCCTTTATCTTTGATGAATTAAATCAGCTTATAAATATCCACGTGGCAGAAGGTCAGACCGATCGAAGCAGATCCTCTTTTATTATTTAAGTTTAAAATTCGTTACGCCATATGGCTTGCGTGGCTCGTGCTTCTCCACTTCCTGCCTTGGCCTTCGCAGTCTGATCTTTCAGCCTTCGCGATTACGGTTGTTAAATCGAAACAACGTAATAGGATCGCGTGTTAGTCAGGAATTGATACTAGACCGAACCTAGTGATGTCGAACGGTTATAACGTACAGAGCCTGGATTTCCAGGGGCTGGGCTAGTGCTTTGACCGCGGTTCGTCATCCGATCGGTATTACTAAACCGCTGATCGTATATTCCCCCAAAATTTTCATCTAAACCGCAAAACTCTGATTCAGTATCCGGGAATCCTTATCAAATTCGAGGGATTTAGTATCTGGTTTGCGGTGGGTTACCTACAAATCGCTATCACTACTGTAAACGATGCCCGTGTATACATGTGTAATTAGTTTGTCCAACTATCCGCCTTCGAGCTGTGCAAGAAGACTGCTCTACATAGTCCATCCTGTCGATAGAGAGAACATATCGTCCCCGTAGCGTGAGGATCGAGTTACTGTAAATTTAAACCCTAATTATTTTCGCAAACGTTTCGATATACTTGCGTAAACTAGTTGACTAAGTAAAGTTGAACGATCATCACTTTGTAACTTGAATTCATACCGATAGTTCCATCGATATAAAAAGCTACTTTGGAATCACATACTGCATCTACTGGACTGAACGTTTCAGGTGAATTCGATGATTCAGAATCAGCGAGGTGGGGTGAAAATTTGCGAAAAAAAATTAAAAAAAAGAAATTGCGGGACAAATCGTGTGGACAAAGACGTATACCCTAAGTTCGATGAATACGTCTTAGATTTATAAAGACGGGACGTCGTTTAAAAGCCAACACGGCACGCCGTGCCAATCAGCGACCAGAACGTCGAGATGGATGGCTTCTGGGGCTCAGGGCCAATTCGAACCAATCCAATCCAATTGGGGATTATCGATCGGCCGCCGAGCGAGAGCAGTAGCCTAGCCTAACCTGACCTAACTTAACCCAAGTTATACGCGTATCCAAACGGCCGGTTCCCACTACCATCGGGGTAGCTTTGAGTTGTTCAGGCACAATTCTTTACCCCATACCTACCTGCCTTTTTTCTTCTTCTTATCCTACTTTTCTTTACCAGCTCGACCCTAAAACTTCAATTGTAATCGTATCTACGAATTCAAAAACGAGAAATCTGAAGTTCTACTATGACGTTAGATTTTCATAACAAGATTGCGAATCATCGCGACACCTGAGATTCTCTTACGTCGAGAAAAGAAGTTGAGAAAAAAATAAAATTGCAACAAAAAAATAAGTAAAATAAAAAACAATTCTCACAGAGTACTTTTCAATTAGATGTAAAAGCACGAGTCGACGTACGACAGCTTCTTCTGTTCTGTGCAGATATTTGGAATATTTTTGCATCGACTTCCGTTCCACTGATGCTAAAGCATTTCATCAAAACTCCCCCACGATTTGTCTTGCAAGAAAGGTCCTGTATGATTGACCATTGACCTCCTGCAGCAATACGTTGTGACTAATCCTACGTGTGCATACATGCCTACTCACCTCCACACACGTTTACTCACTTATCTATGTACGGGTATATATGCACAGAGCTAAAACCCACGTTTACCAGGTAAGCACAATAGAATATTCTACGAGCGAATGTGTGCTCACGTCTTGTGGGCGGGCATGTGCACACCTACAGTGATTGTCCATGTGATATATGTAAGGCAGTACGTATCTAACGTAAGACGGATCACGGAGGTGTGGATTAAGCTCGATTTTCCTACAGCTTCTGTTTAATGTTGATATAGAATTTGACGGGACTTTAAGCATCCTTAATCGGTCCGTTTATACCAAATCGATTACGAAAATACGAACTAGTATCCAGCTGTACTGAGAGTGAAAATTTTCAATTACGAATGAAGAAGTGAGTAATTGCTGTAAATCTTCTTCAGCCTGTCGAGATTGAAGTTATATTAGTTAAGGTTTATATGTGTAACTTAGCGTAAGATGAACCTATAGTTATAATTAAGAGTGAATTTAATATCATAAAGAGAAGCGTACACATTTGAATAAACCAGGCGATTTTAAACGTAGTGAAAATTACGTACATCTACCATATCCTCATGTGACGTTATGCTGAAGTAGTGAATAGAAGAGGCGTCGCGGGAAAACACGACGTTACTATTTAATGCGGTGTATTCATTATGTATACGACTTCTCAGTGAAGAGAAGACTAGACACCGAGAGGAAAAGAGAGAAAGATGTAGAGCCGGTTACCAGCCGTCCGTCTGCTCGGCTGTCTGCTGTCTGTCTGTTTTCTTTCTCTCTCTCTCTCTCTCTCTCTGTCTTTCATTCTCTCTTATTTCTCTATTTATCTCTTTCTCTCTGTCTTTATTCTCTCCATGCATGCGTGTAGTGCACAGGCATAGATGCGCACGCACGAGTGCGACGACTCCATTTGGATGCAGTCTGGCACTCCTATATGGCTATATGGGTATGGGACAAAATATATCCAGCTGTATGGTACTTGAGTCGAGCAGCAACCGGCTGATGGTTTTCGTCGACGTTTTGCAATGGGGTTTGATATAGGCAGGTACCGAATGCCAGATATACCTATCTGTATATACCGAGAATATTCGGTGAGACTACACGATCCCCTTCCTACGGCAAAACCAACACAGGCGCTCACCGTGTGCATGAGGCTCGTTCGGAAGGGGATGCAATGTTACTGGCACCTCATTCCGTCCTAAACTAGCCTCATGCACGCGGTGCGCTTGTGTTGGTTTTGCCATAGGAAGGGGATGGTGTAGTCTCACCGAATATTCACGGTATATACGTGCGTTGCGACGAGCCGCGAGCTACGCGAGCTACGCGAACTTCTTTGCGTCTATAACGCGTCCTTTGACGAGCGTAACTCATTCGCGCATCGTAAACAGAGAACTGGAATAAGACATCAAGGACGTAAAAGAAGGATGGCAAAATATGAGATGAGAAGAAAATCCCGAGTCATCGTTTACTCTATTTTCAACCATCGAATTAGATTCCATTAAATTAAAAGACTTTTCATTTGCTTTTCTGATTTAAGATGAAAATCGTTATGTTATAACTTGAATGAAGCGCTTGGAACTTATCGCGAAGCACGAAGATCACAGTTTTCTTTTTATCCTGAATCGTTAGTTGTTAATATGAAAAGGGGACGGGGACCATGAATCATATGGTTGATGTAGTCTTAAGTAGAAATCGCGCGTTGGCCTTGACTATTCGCCATTTAAACATCTCGGAAATTGAACTAATAAATTTTCGTTACCATAAATCGTTCCCCGGTACTCAACAGCCATCTTGCACGTCGCGTCGTGCGGGGCTCGTACCTACTTCGAGGTTGTACTAGTAGGTGGGTAGGTAGGTAGGTAGGTATAACGAGAGCCAGGGGTAAATGGTGGTTAAAGAAAAGCCGGAGGTGTTTATTCCCCACGAGAGATTTCCATTTTCAACGGTGGTGTTCGTGCCAGAAATTCAAACCGCTAACCAACTACGAAGTGCTTCACCTCTTCAGTCACTTTCTGAGTATAGGTATATATGCTCAACCCTACGTTCGCGATACTTTTTCATTTATTTATTTCTACTTCTGTTTTTTTTTTTTTTTCCTTTTTTTTTTACTTACCTTTTCTCTTTCCCAATACACAAAATTCACAGATTTTAAATCCGATCAGATTTCCACCACGTCGGCTCGCTCTATTCTCAAGATTTATTCTCCGATACATAAGTATTTTTAAAACACCACCAAATCGAATATATGGAAAGCCTTCTTCTTTATTTATTCTCTCTTTTCAGATTATATTCCCATAACCATCGAATTTCCATCTAAAAAAGTAAAAGATATACTGAAAAAAAAAAAGAAAAAAACGGTAAACCCAACTTTGAACAAGTTATACATGTATAATGATCGACTTCACCTACTCAGAGTCTAATGAGCGACTCTCTCGAATCTTTTTTTCTTTATTGTTATTAAATGTGTAACATTGATTTAGATTTTCCGGACCAATAATAATCGGAAGCTGAGGGATGAGTTGAGGAAACGTATTGAAGTCATGATCAACGGAGCGACCTGCGTATCGGTAGATCTTCGGTCTAGCCTGCAAGCTCGAAGTTCAATCTTGTGATTGGAAACGCGTGGCTCAACGAGTCTTTCATAGTTCGATCGATCTGAGGGAACGTGACGTTCCCATGGCTAGGAGATAATTGAAAAAACGACACATGAGGTTTGTCACAGAAGCAAACATTTTCACCTCCGGAACAGACTCTCATTAAACGAGCCTCGAGGCGGCGAACAAAGACGAATGAGAAAGGAAAAAAAAAAGAAGAAAAGAGAGAGAGAGAGAGGGAGAGAAGAAGAAATGAAAAAAAAAAAAAGAAAAAGAATCTTCTATACGTATTTTATAACGAGTCCGTTAAAATCTCAAGTGGCATGAGTTACGGAGGTTTGGTCATGCGATGAAAATGGTTCCAGGGTCGTCAGGGACGTATACCTACGCCCCATAAATATATGTACTATATATTATGTACAGAGTCGCGTTTACCCATTTTGCCTGTTTAATTCGACCCTGGTAATGTGGTCCTCTTTTCTCTTATATAGATATACGAGAAGTAAAAGTGAAACACACGCACTTCACTGTAAAAGTACTTGAGTCGGCGCCTCGTTGAAAGACGCGTAAGTATATCTCAACATAAACTGCACGTAGCTGAGAAGCAGCGAGTCTAAGGAGTAAAAAGTTGTTGAAAAAAAAAAATGAATAAATAAAATAAAAATATTCTTGACAAGAATTTCGCCGCAACTGCTACTGCCACTGCTGTTGGTGATGCTGCAGTCATCGTCATCCCTTAGAACTTTGTAAGAGGATCCGCGGTCTCGCAATTCCACCGACGCCACCGCGAAATATATGTCTCTGTATAATACTAACGTATAATATTTCCGTGTGACATGTAACCGTGCGTTTTCCTTGGTGTGCGTATGTCTGATCGATAACGATACGCAGCTATGGGGCGCTAGAGGGGAAACTCGAAGAGAAACGCAAAGTAAGGGATGAAGAGAGAGGAAGAAGGAATAAGGAAGAAGGAAGAAGGAAGAAGGAAGAAGGAAGAAGGAAGAAGGGAGAAGGGAAAAGGAAGGAGGAAGTTGTGACAGGAGAGACCAATGGCAATCTGGTGGCGATATCTCTGGCAGCGTGTCGTAAATCGAATCTAACCGGGCAAGTCGCTGCGGGGCTGTAACTATCGGCTTTATTATTAGGTCCGAGGTATAGGTATAAGGCATACATGTATATCGTAGCTAGGTAGCTACCTATAGGTCTATACGCTTTTGCTTCAACGACCTTTACCGTTCTCGTGAACTCGTGTCTTTGTCAGTTTACTGTAATGATGACGTATACTACTTCACCGCCTTATTGTACTTTTGCTACTACTTTTCTTTTTTTTATAGTTTTACTGAAAAGGTACATACATGCTACCTATAACCACTGGCCTCTTTTATCTCAAGTATAAATTTTCTCAGATGGCTGTTACTGCGATTGCCAATTTCACTACTTCGTATATTTATACTTCTGTATACCCTCAAACGACGGAATTAAATAACGCTAAAGTTGAACTTTCCATAAAAATTTCCACGTAAAAATACAAGAGAAATAAAAAAAAACACTTTTCACTATTCATGCAGTGGTGTGATATGACCTTATCAATAAGTTTCATAATAATTAACGTATAATTTTGCTGCATTTTATCCTTAGCATGCACCTAATTACTAGTCAAGTCTTGGCATCACGTATCTGCGTTAACGGAGAGACCATGATTCTTCCTTTCGTTGTAATAGCAATAGTTTAGCCAGACAACAGCTAGACGTCATCTGGAGGCACGCATTCACGTCGTTTTATCGCAGGGCGCACGCCATGCCAACTACGAGCGAGCGCCAGCCAGAGAGCTGGCACCGATTTCTTCCATGCCTGTCCGACCAGTGTCTGCCGCTACCACTTGCATTGAAACGACGTTTTCTACTAACGCCCGCGCTGTGCTTACGCTATGACAGAACGTCAGCAATAGTTTTCATGATATTGTATGTTTGTAGGTAGATTCTAGACAGGTATTATATCTATATCTATACATGATTCAATGAACCATGTTATAGAGGATGAAACATGAAAACTCTGTTATAGATTGTCGGATCTTTGGATCAAAAGAAAAACTTCAACGATAACCCGCGGGTTATGCTTACTATCGCGCAAGCTCCACTCAGCTAAAGACGCTTTGCTTTACCGCACTTTATGTATATATATACAGTATAGACAAGACATGATAGCCACAGCATCTGGCAGTTGCTACTCGAAAGAGTCGATTGCTCTTGCTTTATGGACCGTGGTTTTAGATACGAGAGTTTTGTACCACCGGAGCTTCATGGCCAATCCAAGATAGAAACCGACATCATACATATATACATATAGGTATGTGGATGCATATGGAGATATGTATGTACATATTTAGAAAGGACGAGATATGTAGGTACGCTTCGATGATTTTGCCCGAGTAACGTTCGAGCTTTTCTACTTATTTTTATTTTTTCTACAGATCGTTTTGTGCGAATGTAAAGCATGATTTAAGGATTTCTGAAAACCTGAAAGTATGTAAACATGTAAATTTACTTCGAACGTACGAAATTCTTGCAATATGTATTTCAATCTTGTCAGTTTATCAAATCACAAAACACATGCATTTATCTTTTAACGTTTTTAAATCTAGTCAGTAAAACCACTCGATTAAACTGCTTCTCTATGCTTTCAGACGTATATATCGAGCTTCTTTTCAAGTTTTTTTTTTTCCTTTCTCTTTCTATCCATTTTCTAGGGAAATAGTGATACGTCGCTCCATATTTTAACGATTCAGGTCACTTCCGCGAAACAAACGTTCAGAATTACTCCAGCAGAACTAAAAGCTCTGCGTCGGTTTGCGTGGTTATAAATATGAGTGAATCTTCTTTTTCAGAATTTACGATATAGGTACATATATATACTATATTTACTTGTTCGTCATGTATTTGCGATAAAACGGAAAAATATCCCGATACCACGATTGTAAAAAGAAAAAATGGATTTCATACTTTCCGCGATATAAAATATCCGCAATTTTTAAATTTCGATCGATTTTCGTACCCACCTAGATACGTATTTCATTAATCCACGAGGGAGGATAAAATTAGCATCGAAATACCTGACTCTTATATTCCATAGCTATGCAGAATTGTGGAATGCCGTAAAAAGTAGCGTCGCGCTTTAAAATTCGACATAAAATCGACCTGCCCCGAATCGTCGAGAGAGTAAAAAAAAAAAAATAAAAAGAAAGGAAAAAAACTACAGGGTTTATTTATCCCTTTTGTTTCTTTTTTCGTTGCACAAATCTCGGCCTCCATACCCCCCCAAGGAAACATTCACGTTTTCGTTGCTGTACCCGAATAAATTTGCGTAAAAATATTGCCTGTTTTTTAAATCTTACCCTCAAATCTTCCCTTAGTCTTTTGTTTTCCCATTCTTCCTTTCTTATTTCTATTTGACCCAAAATCGATCGCCAAAACTAAAATATTCGATAAATTATAATTCCAAAAATCGATTCTCTTTTTTTGATGATAAAAAAAAAAAAAAAAAAATGGAAAAGCACAGCTTTTCTCAGGGCGCAAGGAACTCCTAAATATAGGCAATCTGGCGGAGGTTCAGGACGAGGGGTGGCCGCCCTACGGCGAGGGTCGCAAACCGGGAACGTACGTCGGTGACGACGGCAATGCAGTGCTCATGGGTGGTACGTTACCGACCGCGAAGATGTCCCGAGATGGGTTTGTTTAAGCCACAAACTCATTTACCACCCCCAAACCACCCTTGAGTCTGTATGCTTGCAAAGGTCGGCTTTGACTCTGAGGTGCTAGACTGACGCCCGCGTCAAAGTGTTTTTCTTCCGCAAAGATACTTCTTTCATTTTCTCCTTCATTTTTTTTTAATTATTCTCATTGAAGCTTTTGACCATTTCTTTAAGAGCCCTTAAATTTCACTGCGATATCTTTCGCCGATCGTATCGACGCTGTATTAGCAAAACCTGAAAAATCATTGAACGTTGAAAGTTTAAAATCGTCATCACTTCTAACTAACTGAACTTAACCATCAAGTCTTAATCTGGTTTTCGCGGCCTCGGGGCTTCACCACAACCCTGAGGTCTCAGCCACGAGCTTAAGAAGCCCCTAGATTCTGTAGTCAAAATTCAAGTCCAATTATAGAGCATATATTATAGTACATATATAATTTGTATAAATGGTGAAATAAAAGTAACGAAAAATAAAATAATAAAAATCGGAAAAATTGTAGAAAAATGATTACTTCCAGGTGAAAAGTATTTCCAAGGTCACGCTACCTGGAATCTTACTTTATCCTTCGTTATAGCCGTCCATTGTACCGCTTTGTATTCTCATGACGACCTTTTATTCCGCCTGAAGGGAGGTAGGAGGAATATAATACCGGGGTTAATAGTACGTAGATTTCTCGAGAAGTTGAAACGCGTTGAAATAAATGTGAGATGGACCTTCGTACAGGAAATGATTAGTATGCAGAGTAACCAAAGCTTGTTTGCGTCTGAAGCTTCGCAACGTATAGGTATATATAATATGTAGTACGTATAATATCACAGCTGTAAGAAAAGTTGGAAAAATTGAAGGCGCAACGAGATTGCTGTGGCTAACAAGAAACATAAATATAAATAAAAGACAGCTTTCGACAAGGAGATGAAAATATAACGTGAAAAATAAAAAGAAATCAAAGCGAGCTTACGTTAGGTTCGTATAGGTATATCTATATGTATATTTATACCTAAGATTAAACGAAGGAAAACGAGGAGCACCTGTACCTACCCTGATATTATTCAAAGGTTATTCTACCTATAAGTATCAAAGAACCAGATATACGAGGCTTCAGAAAAGCTCAAGACGTTCTGCCAAGTAACAAGACGAGGGATATAGGAGCAGAAACCAGACGCCAAGTTTACTTTACTTCATGACTAATTTAAGGAAAATTAATGATATCTATGTACTCTCTGATATGGAATTAAAGTGATTCTTGGTTTATTCGTTAAATCATCGAGTTATTAGTAAGGAAATACACAGTTATGGTATATTTCTATTTTCCGGATTAATTCAAAGTCCAGATAAGTGAAACTGGGTAAAAATATTATAACGTATGATAAGAATAGCGGAGAGTTTCGAATTCGATATTTTTTTATGTAAAAATGAATCACGAGCGAGTATATATCAAGGGAGGGTAAAGTAATGGGATTTGTGAATAGCGGGTTACTTTGAGGATTGCTGGTGTAATGACACGATGATAATTTCGGTTGAAAACCAGGCGCGACTCGCTCTCTCGGGTAAAATAGAATTCTTAACGACCTGGTAATGGTGGAAAATAATCTTTCGTAGAATATAATTCCCTATCTCTCTTCCCGTATCCTCTCATCTCTTTTCCTCTCTTCTCTCCTCTCCTCATCAACGAGGAACGTTGCTGCTGGCGCGGTGCGTAATTGGGACACCCGACTCTGCACGACCAGCTGTAATGTTCAAAGCACACCCCACCGTGACAACGGTGTCCCAGGAGCAACCCTGACCTCGAGGTTGTCAAGATGAGCGTGGGCAGCTTTCGTCGCCAAGTATTTTCGGTAGATTTTCATGACACACAGATATATATATACATAGCTGTGTATTTCACCTCTGAGAAAATATAGGTTTCTACCAAACGAAGATATTCTCACAGGTTGATTTCAGCGTCACTGATTACGAGGCGAGAAACGTACTCGAAGAGAATAAAAAAAAAAGAAAAAAATTTGAAAAGATTCTTCGAGGGTTGATTATAATTTATGAATATTTCAAAGTTGATCTATGGTGGGTAGGTATGGTGGTTACCTGTGGCATAAGTTTCTTTATTTTTCTTATTTCCACATCCTCGTGTTCCACGGTATAGCCAGTCTTGAACGAAGTTTAAATTTATCTCCACTTTCAAAGTTTCCAAAGAATCAAGTTGACCCGCTCCGCTACCTGCCCTGTACTATCTCTGCGAATATATTTTATAACACGAACGTTCAGGGTAAGAATGTGTGGTACTTCTACAAGGTGCTCACAAAGATTGGCTGATGAGTTCTTTGAGAAATTCTAAGATTTTAGACAATGTCTAGTAGTTTGTATAATGTTTGCTCAAGCGCGTATCAAGCTGGCAAAGAGCCACGCAAGCTGGCTCGAGGCTTAGAGGAACGCGAAATCTTTTTACTTGCCAAAAATAGGCAAAAGTTAAGTGAGGCTATTCGTCTTCGTGGATAAGTTCATAGAAACATATAGAATCCCGATTCCGTTAGGTATAATTAATATTGTCTCATAGATCGGGCAGCTCTTCTGCAGCCATGGTATTATTATATTTGAAGTTATCGATCAATCGTTATTGAATTGTGTCAGACCTCAGACCGCGAACAATGCCAAGAGTATAAACTTGGATTAATTGAGTGACACGGTAGTAATTAACGGATATTTGATCTCACCTGTCTTGAATTTAATTAATAATATAGTTATAACGATCCGTATATTAGTCCTAGACTTGGGGGTGTTATGTAAATTGATGAAGTTTTATACATCCGCTGTTATTATACCCAGTGGTAGATATAATATTAATTCTTTTTTCACATCCTAATTCTACTACTACTTGAATATAATCCAAGTTACCACTTACATGGGCAAACATCCCCGTGGCTTGAGTACGTCTAGCTAAAGGAAGAGCGTGTGGATATAAAAGCGGGTGAAAACAAAAGAAAATCAACCTGAACCCGGCCACATCCACATCCACATCCAACCCCTAATCCTCACTCAACTATCCACTCTTCTTTAATCCCGGAATCCCTCCTTTTCTTTCTCCCAATCCAGTCTCTGAATTTTTCCTCTGGTTCCGTTCTCGTCTACTCATTCCTTGCCGAGCCACCCTTGATGGTTTCACGGTATTCTGAAGCGCGGAAGTTGATACACTATATATATATATATGTATATATTTTTAGATATTATTACAACTAGGTTAAATTTCCTATTAAAATAACTAGCTAGATGAAGTTTTCTTGCGCTGAGTTGAAATACTTACCCATTGCTAGTGCAGGGGGTTTTAACGTCTAAAAATATTCCCCTACAGAGTTTGCGCAATTAAAATAGTTCAAGAAATGTTTTCTCAACGGTATGGAATTTTCAACGAGAGAGGAATATTGCTGCGATTTGCCCGGTACAGACTGTCAGGAATTCGTTTGCAAGATTAAAATACGCGTCTCCTACAGGAGCTTTTTGACGAAACAACCCTTCTCCAAGATTTTTTATTTTATGTTTTTTTACTGTCTAAATTCGCGGTTTCGAATTCATTTCAACGTTACATTTATATCGCGAAACGAAACAGTTCAAACTATAACGAATTTCACGATATTGAAACCTATGTAGGTACGGAAATGAATGATTCCTTACATGTTGAAATATTGAAATGTGCAAACTAAACCAAGCTCTTCAATACTTTCGCACACGGCTTGCACCTTATTATAATCTGCAGACTTTTAGGAATCGTCGAGTGCAGGCGGACACTATGAACCCAACTAAAAGAACTTTAATCAAAACTGTGAACGAGTGAGTGAAGGTGCGAGACTCGGGGCGAGTGAGACCTACTTTTCATTCGCACCATTCTAAGGAATCAAGCTCGCGGGGCTTTTATAGCGCGTTTCAGCTCCTGAGTTGACAACAATGGTTCCTCCGTACATTGTCTATGCCATTTTATTGTTCGAGTGGTGAATGGGAGCCTTCGAGCCAACTCGAAACTCCCACCGGAAGTACCTCTGCGCCCCGAAGCCCCCGGGGGACTTTGCTGTGCGTTGTGGATCGCCAACTGAACACCCTTCTCTCTCTTTCTCTCACACTCTGACTATCTGACTAAGATTCCGCAAATTTGAACCCAATCGTTCCTCTGGGTTGAGCCGCTATTTCCACAAATTTCAATATTATTACTTGCTCATAGTTTGGCTAACCGTGGTGCGAACTTATCCTGCATAGTTGTACATCCGTGTATAAGTACAGGCACTTAATGTAGTGATCCTAGAAAATCACTCGCTACTAGTTTGGAGATTTCAATTAGCACGAATTGCTATTTATTAACCAGAATACTCGAGTCTAGGCATTCCGAGAAAATATTTGTCAAATTTTCTTTTCAATTAGCCCAACTTTTGTGGATAGCGTGAAATGATCTAAATGTGAATTGCACAATGTAGGGGTGGGCGCGATGTGACTTTTGCCAGTGGTTGATAATATCTTGTATCTTATTGTACCGCGTTAAGCGCGAACCAGAACGAGGTGTAAAAAGGTTGGTGCTTTCAGGGCTCACAAAACCGGACGATATTTTACACTTGACACGACCCCCGTCTTTGAGCGTTGAAGCGTAGGGAAGCGGACGGGGAGGCGTCGTTGTGGTAAATTTCAAGAAATCCTAACGCTCTCTAATGGTTTCCTTTCAATCGAAAACTCTGCCCTGTGCGTTTCGTAATTTTTTTCTTTTTCTTTTTTTACCTACTCATACGCACGCATTGAGATACAACACGAGAAAAGAAGTACTTTCCGAATTTGTATATGTAACAAAGTTTATAGATGTATAAATTGTTCGCCAAATAACTGACAGCCGAAACCCCAAACGTTTGCACTTTTAAACGACCACCACTTTCCGAAAAGGAATTCGGTCCGAATAACGTATACGAGTAAATGTTTTCAATTACAGGGAAATGCCGAAAAGCGAGAGACATGACAGCTCGCTCTTCAACCATCAACGTTTCATTTCGTTCCCAAAAAACGCTTACTCGCAACAAACCGAGCGAGTGAACAGCGAGCGCCCGTCTATGTATGTAATTATGTACATATGTATTATACATATTATGTAGATGTGGAAGGACGCCTTTTTCCCCATTTTTCACACTTATGAAATTCATTTATAAACGGACACTTTTTTCTCTCAAAATTATATGTTGATATACAACCTCGTGTGCGGAGCTATAAATGCGAATATTTCACTTAGCTGCGAAATTGCAAGTGTAGAAATGTTTTTTTTTTTCAATTAAAAAACTAAAAAGGTTGAACAGTGCAGGTGAGTTTTTTTTTTTTTGTTCCTACTGAATTAGCGGTCGGGTCAAGTTAAAGATCGAGAGGTAGAGGCACTCGACGTGTAGCTAAGCGAGGGATGAGGCGAGTTTCTATTCCCCGACGCTTTCCTGAAGGAAATTCTTATTTTCCGGTTGACTGACGAAATAAGAGGATTGCCGCCTCTACCTCGCGGTAAACTCCCACTTCTTCATCGCTATACACTCACACAGCCACAGGCCACTTCGCAATAACTCGATCGTCTGGCCGTCTAGTGAATGTCCGTTGGCGTGAAAATTTAGCTGAGAAAGAATTTTTTTTTTTTTTTTTTCACCTCGCGGTGTTTAACCGTCCTTTAATAAACGGATTTTGCAGGGGAATTAATTTTTGTACAAATTTGCGAAGAATCTACAAACGTCAAAGTTAACTTTACACAGAAGGTTCAGAAAACTTTGATAAAAAAATTTAAAAAAAACAACCCTCGAATATTTTATACGATCGAATTTTCAAAACTTATACAGATATTCAATTCCATTCGTTCAATAAGCTAATGATGTCGCGTAATATCGATTTCGCTTTAGTTAGTTAGGGTATAACGGATATAATTCAGCTATTTGACATTGATACTCAAATTTGTACACGCTGTTTGCATAGGTACCGTAATTATTTACAGAGTATTAATGTGATGCGGTATTGAGCTGAAATATGATTAGAAAAAAAATTAGCAGCTTTAAGCAATCGATCGGGAAAATGTTCAGCTATTTAAATTGCGAATGTAAGTTTACAGCGATCGATACGTTATCAGAGTGTTAGTTTTTTTTGTTGTTTTTTTTTTCGAAAATTGGCGAAAAATAAATGCGATTAGTTATATCTGTTCAGCGTATTTACGTGAATAGCTATATAGCCCGATGAAAATACCTATATATGGAGCTACTGGTAATCAATTTAACCAATTCAACCAATTTACCATGCGCTATGGTTAGTCTACGATACTTTCGACGAGTGTTTTACATTTAAATGGGTATATAATAAACATCTAGCATTTGATATTTGCCTAGAATATAATACAAGTATACTCTTGGTACGGTGAGAATATAATAAATTACATAAATTAAAGGAAAATTAAAGAGAGATTGCAGACTTACCAGGTTTCCAATACACCGACGTTAGAAAAATTCGGCGGAAAACTTGCGGCCGCCATTTGTTGAAAAATTATATTTGCTGTCTTACTTCCGGTATTCGTCTGCGTCGACGTAACTGTAATTAAAATAAATGTAAAATAATTATTAGATTTTATTTTATTTTTATTCAGGTGAATTGATAAAATTTTAAACATTTTTACACGTTATCGATATCATTGGATTCTGATATTCGTCTAATTTATTTTTCACACGGTTGTACAGATAATTTTTTATGAACTCGCGTATCCATAAGTTCCGCAATCCTTTTCATGAAACTTTATTCCGACGATTCACGGTTATGGGTATATAGGCGTCGTTTTTGTTTTTTTTTTCTTCAGATTTTGTTACGTAGTACATACCTTTAAATGTATGACCATTTTCTCCCGTATGTACAAATATAGGAGATTTTCTTTCGAGAAGAAAAGTTACCTCCGGTCTAAACCTACCGACTTTATAGAAACGAAAATAGACGCCCTTAGAAAAATAATGTAAGTGAGACAAATGATAGAAACGTAGGTATACGTTGATCGATATTACCAATAAAATCGGAGAAAATGGCTCTTTGTCTTGAGATTTTTATTTCTATTTTTCCATCTTTTTTACTCACTCAACTTTTTCGGAGGGTTTTATCGGAAATTCTTTGAGCAAAGGTAATCAACGATACACTTATCCCAACTTCAATATTTAAAGCCCAAGCTTTTAGCCAAAAAATATTTCATCCATACATATATATATATATATATATATACCTATCTGCTAAACAAACTGGCAAACGCGTTAGCCTGAATTAATGTGTCACATGTAAATATAAATGAGAGTTTGCTAATTAAAACTCACTCGTTCTCAACAGGAAGCTTTCAGGGGACTCTCAGAAGTGCTTCCCTAGAGTCGGGCACATGCTGTGACTTTAGAAAAAAAATTTACTAACCAACGATTCGCACATTTTTTCATCTCCAGGGCTAGATCCTGGCTTTAAATTAACACTTAAATTATGAGCTTGCGAT
This sequence comes from Tenthredo notha, assembly GCA_914767705.2. Classification (NCBI taxonomy): domain Eukaryota; kingdom Metazoa; phylum Arthropoda; class Insecta; order Hymenoptera; family Tenthredinidae; genus Tenthredo; species Tenthredo notha. The sequence continues at coordinate 16,929,662 of OU611908.1, read as the reverse complement.
CACTTGGATAATTATATAAATAGGCGAGTGATCGGATGATGAAAATAAATTATTTCATAAGGACTGTGAAGAAAAATGATTGTAAGAATTGGGAGAATGGTTACGAGCGACTGATATATCTCTAAAATTTATACGGATTAGAAAAATCGACGAATCGATATGTTTTATTAATTTCCTTCAATTATTTCCTGACAAAATATTTCGCTTTACGTTCTCAAGTATCCGTCAAGTTTCAAATATTTGTTGAACTCAACAAAGGTATCAATTAAATTTTAATAGCTACAAATTTTATTAAACGTGTGGAACGTCAACTACAGTTGGGTAATAGATTTCGGCACATTTAAATTCGATTAATACAATTAGTTTGCTACGATGAGTTCAGATTGTGTCACTTGACGTAGTTAAAAAACACTAGAAATTTCTTTCGTTTCAGGTCAAACGGGGTATACCTACTATAAAACACGAGTATTGGCGGCTGGCGACGTCGATTTTTATTTAAAATTCAATTTTCGGTAGTTTTATTTTTTCACAATGTTTTATTTGCGTTTTTTTTCTCATTTTTTTTTTTTGTTCGTTTCGGGCTACAAGCCAAAATCAGGTGGGTAGAGGCAAAGGGAGGAATATCACATAGGAATCGGCTTCAGTATACGCGTAGTTGGGCAAGCTCGAAATATAATTGGAAATTGGCACAAAAATCTATAGCCGTGGCGTGAAAACTAACAAACGAGAAGAAAAAAAGAGAAAAAAAAAAACGTAGCAAATGATTGAATCATAAATAAAATTGTCAATTGTTATTCTATTCGTTGATAGATCGCCGAGAACTCATCTCACAGAGTGGTGATAAAATACACTGAATTTTTGAAATTTGGCAAAAAAATTTACAGCTTTCTTATCTTCTAATGTTCAGATCTTTAAATTCGATGTTTTCGACTCAGATTTTGGGAATAAGTGACTGCAAGCTTAATTTAACTTAAAACGAGGTAAGATGGGTTTCAACGCGTAGATGATATTTCTTGAAAATTTTATATGAAAAATAAAAGTCAGAACTGCAGCTTATACTTATACTAAATAAAAAAAGAGTAAAGAAAAGATTACGGGCTTTTTATACGAACATACATACATACCTCCGCGAAAGCTCGGGGGTAGGACGAAGAGAGTTCGCCCTTAAGGGTGCCTGAACGAAAAGGGGGCCAGATGGAAAATGTAAATTAGCTTCTTATCGCGAGCTAATAAAGCGGTGGCCCATACCGGGGAAGAATGCCGCGTCAGGGAAAATTTAACGCAAACAATGAGCCCGAATTAAGGCCTCCCATTAAGCTCGTCCCACGAGCTATACGGACCTCGTTAGGTCGTAGGTCGGCAATTGCGAAGACTTTTGACGAGGCTTAACAATCTCTGAACAATAAATTGTTTAGGAAAATAATTATGTACCTCTATACACCAACGCCACTTCACCAATTATTCTAAATTTAGGGTAAACGAAGAAATACAATATCAATAATGAATCGAATATTATTATCTTTTAATTATTTACTCTTAAATTTCATGAAAATTATTTATCAATAAATGAAAAGTGTTACAAAATTTTGTACCTATATTATTTTATTATACATTATATATAGATAATATATATAATATATATATATATAGGTAAATCAAGATCAGTATACGTAAAAATTTTTTTCACGCTCCACTTATAGTCACGCGTACTGATTCATCCCTGATAAATTTGAATGAAAGAAATATGGCATATTTATAAGAGGCAAATACGGCTAAGCTTGATACATTTCCGTAGCTTAGATTAGCAATGTACGGTATCAAAAGTGATATACAGTATGCGGAAATGGACCACACTGATTTTCTAGTATCTCCTAACTCGAAATCAGAGTATAAAACCATCCAATGCAATGTCTCCAGTTTTTACATCTCTCTATCCCGTTTCAAATAGAAAATAGTAATTGGTTCAAATTTCGGATATCTTTTTATGCAAAATAATCTTCGAAGGATCGAAGGATGGATGAGATAGATCTTTGTCAATGATTTCCGAACGGCTAGACGAAAAATTCCATAAATCGCGTCATATCAAAAAATCCATAAACCTTCTGGAATATTGCAGACTCACAGGTTACCGGTTCTCGAAATTGTACATACAAGTGTTTAGGCAGCCCTCTCTAAGCATGTGCAAGTATACATAAACAGGCGTACGTATACAGGCTGCGAAACGGCGTTTCGCGACGTTGGCTCGCAGTGTTTGTGTGATAACGATACACAATGGAGGTAGATGGGGGTTTGAGGAGGGTTTCGGGTAGGTAAAAGAGGCAGAGAAGCAGAGAAGCAGAGAGGGGCCCATTAACGAGTGCCGTTTTCATGCCTCATCCCTTCACTGCCGTTTTTTTTTTTTTTCCACCCTCAAACCACCGCTGCGCCATCCAGCTACGGTCACAATAGATTGTTCATTACCGCAAATGTATATCTATACAGAGATGTTTTATGTATACGTATACCTACATATCTTGTTATATTTGTAATCTATACGACCTAAAGAATGACTCCAAAATCAACTAGGAAGACGGGGGTGAAAAAATTTGCGAATTCTAATAGCTTATGGTATGATAATGAACCTAATTGTTAAATGTATATATCGATGGTTTCGTTGGTACATTCGGCTCCATCCAGGTACTAGAATCTATATGGTATCTGGGAATTAAAAAACTGGGATATATATCGTATAATCATATCTATAGTCGAGTTAACTTTGCGAACTATATGCACAAGGGTGTTTATTATATCGTTTTTTGCCTGTCACATATTATAAAACCCAAGAGAAACAGGGCTGGCTTTTGCAGTGCGAAAGGGCTCTGCCACGCCGCAGGGGTTGGTATATAGAGCGATGGAGGTTACCGCATATAATAAATCTTGCCTTCGCGTTTGTGGTGTCACTTTGTCTCTGCTTGGTTTTACCGTATCCTTTTTTCTGCGTATTTTTCATCTCACTTTTCGCTTATTTTCACTCAGGGAACTGGGTCGGCATATTAACTTCTCCGTGGGAGTCGATCAGCTTTCAATTAATCGAGAACAAGAGATTTCGACGTTAGCAGGCCGTCAATGACGTGGACACGATGCTTTCACAGGATCCTTTCGTTTCTTGTATACATATAAATGTGTTATAATCCCAAGGAGAGACGTAAATCTGTGAGTTTAAACAAACTGGGTTCTTTGCCTTAATTTTTCAACCCCTTATTTATTTGTATAAAATGAACAATGTTATTTCTCTAGCAGATTTTATAAATTCTAGTTCTTCGTAACGAAAATGCGAACTTCCATTCGACTAATAAAACCGGAAGTAATTTTTCATTGGATAAATACTTTTTACAAACGGATGAATCTGCCACATCGAGGGATTATTTCATCACTAACCAAAGTTAAAAAAGTATTTTCGTCATTGCCTGCACCAGTTATACACACAGAGGTGGATCAGTCATTTATAAAACTTCTGATCCGCAGGTTTTCGGTTTGAAAAATTAAAACGAGGAAAATATACCCGCACATCTATGTATGTAGAACAAAATTTGTCAAATAAATACCGCGTTTTAACAGCAGGCTACATTTCTCTAATCCAACTCGCGTTGTCCACTCTTCGCTAATGATTTTATCAATATTTAAACAAAATTCACGCTTGCTTCCGCCCTGGGAGAACTTTTCAATACATAATTGAAAATTGCGCATACCACCCACGTAGTATTCATAGCCGGGATCGTTGCCGTGTAATTCATTGACGAAACACACTTTACCTCGATCCTGTATACAGGTATGAATATTTACGATGGAATGACTGCTATGAGAAATGGGAATTTCTCTGTGTATTGTATATGATGATTATTTTGAGGGTGAGGGCAGTATCTAACTTGGATAATATTCGAGCTATTACGATGTCAGGAATTTCGGATGATTTTGTATGATATATACCTTTATGTCAAAGGATATATGAATATAATTCGAAAGGATCAGATATTTGTTGTAAAATAACCAAGTTTCAGTTTATAAATATATTCCGTATTTTTTTTTTTGTTTTTTTTTTTTCGCTAGAAGAATTTCATTCGCGAATGCCGCTACAACGACAGAATCCTCGCTTACCCTGGCAGCGGTTTGATCGAGGAGCATAGCGCCGCGGCGTCTGGCGTCGCGGTATCGACGTCCCCATGGCCCCCGGGCGTCCCGACGCCCACGTAACCCAACCCTTGCTACCTCTAACCCCTGACCCTCGAACCTATCTTCCCGCCATCCAGCTTGCTCTCTGTTCTATATATCCTTTCACCCTTCCACCCTTCCACCGACCACATGACTGCAAATGAACAGAAACTGAAGGCCGAGGTTCGGTACAACTGTTCCGGAGAGGATATCTCTTGTATCTATCTGAACTGGTAAGAGTAACTTGAAATTATACGAAAACTTGTTTCAGGATGAGAAATTCTGAACGGTAATGAGCCCCAGGTACAGCTAATACTCTCTCTTCTATTTAGAATTAGATGATCTCGTCTTTGGTCGATAATTAACGCGGTATACTCATCGACGGGAAAATGTCTCTTTGGCGAAATGGCTTTTCAATCAAATATCTAATAAATTAAGATTAAAATGACAAATTTTCAACAAGATTTCGTATATTTATTTCTCTTTCACTTGGTTAAGAAAATGAACATTATATTTAGAAAATAGAACGTGAGATATTAAAGGCTCGGAATTGTTTCGATGTCGCGAAATATCGCGGAATTCTTTCTTGATTTCGTCGTAAAAACTCGCTTCATGGGTCTGGGAAGTTTTTTAAGAACCTTTAACGTCCGATAAAATGATCCGCGCAAAATACCGATGGGAAAAAGAAAAAAAGTATCACTGATACGCCCGGTGCGCCCCTCGTAAAATTGTAAGCAAGACGAGCTGCACCAACTTTACGAGGGGCCATAGAGATATATGTACCAACTATTGGCAATTCGCGATTTTTACACATCAAGAAACATGAATTTGATGACAATTTTAATTAACATTTTTATCCACTAAAGGATATCAACTGATGTTCGCAAAGAGTCTGTTGGCAAATATTAAACCGAAACCGTTGCGTCGGATCCTTGCGGATAAAAGTTATTCGTTAAGCCAAAAGTTCGCAAAGCGAAGCTCTTTTTATTTGGCTTTGGCATCCATACTTTTTTTCCCCTCTTGCGGTTATGTTGTACAAACGCTGACGTATTTCCTGCTTATACAGACCGTAAATCATGTCCGCAAAAGATTTGGACAGCCAGCTATGTCGCGGTTTCGTATATCGTGACAGTTTCGTTACTTTTCAGGAAAGCATGGTGTACCTACTTCGGTTGGATCCTGACCTTCGGCCTTATCGTGTGTCAGAACTCAGTTGATGCAATGGAAATTCAGAAATTCAAGGGATGATAAAAATATGAATATCAAAAATAAAATATAAAAAAACCCCAAGGGACGATTTTACTTTCCATTTGACGTAGGTACCTACTCACATCGATAGAAAAACCAATTTTACTAATACGTGGACAAGCGCTTCACTGCATAGCTTTTATATACAATTTTATTAAAACCTTATCATAATTGATCATTAAATCTGTGCAGATAATCACTAAGCAATAAAAAATAATGGAGTTACGTTAATATTTGCAATTAGCTTAAGCGCCACGGTATTCGATACTCTTTTCTTTTCGTCTATTAATTAACGTTTTATCGGATAAAAAAAGGGCGGTTTTAACCAACCGGCAAAAGCTGACCTTTTCATATTTAGTATTTATTTTCCTTTCTTTTTTCCTCATCCTTACTTTCACCGATTCATCTTCTTTTTTCTTTTCTTCTCACGGAGTAACAAGTTGCTTTAAGTAACACGGCACGCTCAAGATATTAGCAACGAGGGATCGAGTTCCCGTGTTCCTGGATAAAAAAAAAAAGTAATTCTAGATGCCTGGTTGTATGCGAGGTGCCCTGCGGTTTTAGACGATGAGCGTCGTGCGTCAGAAAATATGTTCTCCTGTTTTTTTTTTTTCTCCCGTCTTTTTCGCATCCCCTAACTTGAATGTATGTTCTTAATTTTCACGTCCCGTAATTTGATCGCAAAGTTTTGGAGCTTTTCTCGGCTTTTATTATAATTAATGAGGAACAAAATTTTTAGATATTTTCAAAGTTCAGAAAATTATCCAGGCTTTGATTCCCGGATGTTTTTCAGTTAAACAGGAAAAAAGAAAACACTTCCAGAATTCTGAAAGTCTGAACTAGACAGTCGAACGTGAAACGTGAAGGGAAAATCCGCGAATGATTAGAAAACGTGGTGGAGCTACCCGGGGCGAACGTCCCGGTGGTTACAGGAAAGTATTCAGGTCAGAGATTTACCAGGTCGTTCTATTCTCGAAATGTAAATTCTCTATTTGGCGCCTCCGTCAGGCAGCATCTTTCCCAGGAGTTCAGTGGTTGTTTTTTGGTATTATTAAACGAAGGATCGGCGCCAGGGTGGCTATTTCAACCCCTACAGGCAGTTGGTAACCTTCCAAGTATCAGCCGACTTCCTTGGCCGACGTTCAAAGCGTTAAGCTCTGTTCGCATTACGAAAACTTTTCCTCCAAACTTTGAATGAAGGGAAACTTTGAGAATGGTAGGTACAAACGACAAGCGCGAGCTATTTGAAATTTTGTATAATTTTCTTTCTTTTTTCATTTTCCAACGGACATTTTTTTACCGCCGTGAAACTAATCTGGATTAACCCGCTTAAATATTATCGTAATTACCATCCTAACTGATGACAAAAACTGCGGTTGGCAAATTTTCCAGGGCTTTAAAGAGCCCGCTTACAGAGTCTACATCGCGCACGTACTACATGGGGTGTAATTAGGGTTTTGAAATTCAGTGTTTCTCCCTTTTTTTTTTCCAGGCAATTATCATTTTTACGCATCCAGAAACGCGGAAATTGTTTGAACGATTCTCGTCTGGGTTAAAAATTAAAACAACAAAAAATATATATAAATAAATAATAATAAAAAACTGTATAATATGATTATCCACGCAGGTTTTCGGGGTCAGCAGCTACCTCGCTTCCGAGTAATTGAAGATTTTTGTAATTGTTATATAGCCTTGATATATTTTTTTTTTTTTTTTTGTGTCATCGAAATTGCGAAAAATATTCAGATAAATGTTCAATTAAAATCTCCACATATTCGCGAATATCCTCCGAAATTGGACTCTCGAGTATACCAGGTCCACACATACCTACACACAATTCATGTGTCCATTCCACGATGGACCATTTATTTCAGATGTCGACCTCGTCTGCAGATTTGGCCAGTGAAATTGGCGCCGTTAAAGATGCGCCAAAAAAACGGGCACACAACGTAATATAATGAGATTAGATATGATGAAGTATGAAATATTTTCAGGAAATTTATTTTCTAACATTTGGAAATTGCTGGAATTTTATATTACCTCGGGATAACTTACATATGAAATTCAAAACTGTGATTGCAGTGAAATAACGGGGAGAAAAATTAAATAATAAATAAAAAATAAAATAAAGCAATGTCGTCTGCTGGGGCGAGGCGAGAGCAAAGAAACGACTTTATTAATTCTTAGTTTCCTAATTGGATTACTCTTGATTTAATTGGCGTAATAAAATCATTGAACCTGCCAACCACGCCTGGAGCTTTACCTCGAACTTTCGTTCAATTCCCAGGTTCGGATAATACCAGATTATCCCACTAGCTCTGTAACCACGTCTTGATAAAGTTTTTTCCTATTCCAATTTTCTATCAGGATAAATTGTACGATTATATCGCACAAACTTCAGTTTTGAGATTGCTTTGTAGTTTGGTTCTCGTTACAAATAGAATAATTGCCTAATTGTTCTGATTACATATAACATATAGCTGCAGCTGGACTCAACTGCATGTATAATGCATGAGAATTGCTAAAGCTATATTCCGCCTGCCGGTCTGTGCTTTGAACTTTCGACATCAATCGAAGCTTATGTATTCACGATTTTGCTCAATGTCCGTAAGTCCAGACTCCAAAATCAATTCCGTGCTTTTTGGCATATTGTTGGTACAAAATAATCATCCGGATAATTCGAATAAATGATCTTGGTCGAGAGAATTGATTCTCAAAGTTATCCCATATTACATTCTGACCATTTTTTTTTAACATCCTATATAAAATCAAGATTTACTCGAACGACGTCTCAATATTTGATCTTACAGTTAACATTTTTCTCCCTTTCACTTCCTCGAGGAACACAAAGCCAGTGAATAAATCAAAACTCTACCTACCCTCCGGCTCTACGAAGCATATCAGTTTTCTTGTTTTTTTTTTTTTTCAAATTTCATTCAACGGAATAATCATTTTGATTTCTGGAAATAACAATCGCAGAGTATATAAGTATGAACGGAGGAAACAAATATTTCGAAAAATTCACCGAATAAAGAAAAAAAAAAGAAATCTTATCCCGTTTTTCTCTCTTATCCCAGGAAAAAGGAATCAGAATTGAAATTCTACGCTTGCTACTCTTCAAACTATAATATATAAGACTCGTTGATAATTTCTTCTGAATGGTTTAGTAATACTAAATGTAGAATAAAAGGGCCATGAACAATTTAGCAGTCGTCGCGACGTCGGATACCTACTCGGCTCTAAATCAAAGTGAGAAACATTTGGCGCGTTGTCATTAACGCGTGGCTTTGAATCCTGACTCGTTTCTCATTGGCAGCGTGTTCAACGTTCACCAGACTTTGGTGTAGGTATATAGGCATGTAGGTATGTATATAACTACGCGACGTAAGTCCTCGCTTTAGCTTTACCCGTTTACAGCCTCTCACGTCGAGAGGAAGATGCTGCCAGACGTAAATATAGACGCGATCTTGGAGTAAACGTCTCGTGAGTCGCACGTATTACGTTAGATGAAAAGCGTGGCAGATGCGACACCGAAAACAGAAACATATAACGCATTACATCGTACGTCAGCGAGGAAATACGGAAGTCATTTGGCACGCCAAACGCTCTTGAAATAACTAATCAATAAATTAGTTAACCATTTACATAAAATATTAATAGGGGTGCGCAAGAAATCGTACAGATAATCGGAGTCAACAAATTTTTTCATCAAGCTGACAAAGAACAGGAATATTTTTAACCATGTATGTAAACTGTATGGTGCAGCAGCAGTTTTGGTCGAATCGATTCAACAGTTACCGAGCTGTGAGGCAATGGAATCTGAACTTCCAACCCCTCCGAGATTTCTCATTTGGAAACTGGGGTGTGTTTGGACAAAAAGCTTGGTGCTGTGACATGACTGAGAAGTAGACAAAAAAATAAATAAAAAAAAAGAAAAAAGGAAAAAAATTCTCTTTAAAAGCACAAACGGTTAACGAGAGAATAATACCACTTCTTTATAGGTATATATGTATAGCACCGAGTTAGCAATACTAGTTAAATCAAGTAATTAGTGAAAACAATCATGAACTGGTGAATAACCACTGGATCAAAGAGGAAGTGAGTGAAAAAATAGAAAATTAGAGACGGGGACAAGAGGGCTAGAGACATTGGGTTGAGAGAAGTATTATATATAGCGGCAAAGCACCACCTGGAACCACAACCTCAGGGGGTCGTAGTAAAATCAGGCAAGCGAATTTTGCGGCTACTTGGCTATCACGCCTTGCTGCGTTTTCAAAATCTGGGTTACCCAAAGTGCATGTGAATTTATCGTTAGAACCAACTGGTTTCCCCGGGCCCCCAGTTTGCCTACTCAGTGATATCTCAGAGGCAGAAACCTGACCTGCAATTACGTAATTTGAGGGACAGAGCCCTCGACATCCCTTGGTTTCTTGGTTCCTTCGTCAAGCCGCAACCCGTTGTCAGTAAAGAAAAGAACCAAAGGAAAGTTTTCGGTAATGAAAGTACGGCTTGACGTCCACCCGTCTCCAAGATAATTTCCCTGACTTTTCCACCTGCCGTAGTATAGGTATACGATACTAAGGAAAACGATAAAACGATGATTAAAAGTGGTTTAAACGCTCGAAAATCTTACAGCCAACGAACCTCGATAATGAAACCCAGCTACTAGCTCGTTTCATCGCGATGGTGGTTTTCGTCGATTATCTACTCGGTAAAGCTAAAGTAATTAACTGCAGTAGTAATGTCTGAATTCTACTATAGTCTCATGTACAGGAAATCAGATCTGCGGATATTCCCGAAGGCTTTGAAAATCGTTGATTATAAAACTGTGCTATATTTTCCATTTGAACTTTACCCACGAAGATCTTCTACTAACGAGTAATTTCAATTGGAATTTTTCTTCCAACTGATAATGATGAGTATTTTTTCTCGTCTACAGCTGGTATTTTAGAAATACGCAGTTGGAAAACGGCGTGCGCATTATTCTTGCGGAATGGGAACTACTAATACTAGTGCCTAGTATTACTACTACTAAAGTAGACGCGAATGCGTCGTTGAAAATGCGCTGGGGCTAGGTATGGGTCGATGATAGAAACAGGAAAGCGGGAGGGTAGGCAAAGCTCGAGTACAGAGCGAAAGCAGAATAATGGAAACTACAATGGCTGTAAAAGAGCTACACACGAGACGCGACACTGTGCATGTATCATTCCACTGTCTCGGACAATGCGCGTATAAAGAGTCGAGAGAGAAAGAGAGAAAAGTGGAGTGAAACTAGAGAGAGGGCAAAAAACAGTGGAGAAAATTGCTGTAGGTACTGATGTGAGCTCAGGCTCTCCAAGCCTGGACGTTGGTTCTTGTCCGTTCCAGAATTATTTCAGGGATGGTAATAATGAACGAAAAACCAACCCCAACACCAACACCAACACAAAACACCCTTCTGGGTACACGCACGAGTGCATTTACACGCGGAAGCTAAATTTATGACTAAAAAATGCGTGCCCACGTGCCCACGTGCGAGATTGTGTTTACATTTCACTGGTAACACCGAAAGTGCCCATTAACTATCAATTTGTGGATCGATAAACGTCGCCACGCTTGTACAAACCATACGATATGTGAAAAGTTTATAACCGTTGTTTTTATATCATTTTAAATTGTCCCTTATCGGTTTATCATTTTTTCACTTTATTTACTCTTTCGTTCTAGTTTTTATTCATTTTTATTTTATTGGTCCTATACCGAAACCTACCCTAAACCTTCACCCACGCAAACTGAAACTACCTTTTCTGATATTCTCTTGGTACCTGCCTGGCTCACCGATTTCCGGGTAGTTTGTCGATTAAGCTATAAGTAGTACTTTCTTTTTACGGTCTACAACGGCATTGGGTACTTGAAGTAATCGTTATATCAATTTGCTAACGGCGTTTACGATTTCACTCCAGTGTTGCGCATCATGACAACGAGCCAAGCCAGGCTGAAAAACCTTTTTTTTTTTATTATTTTATTCTGATTTTTCGATCGTAAACGTTGACCTGGATGCAATTCTAATCACGTATTTCATTCATCCAGTTAAAAAAAATGCGTCCTTTTTGTATTTCGATAACGAGTAAAATTTCTTACGAAAACCATAATCCAGGGTAATTTGTAGCTCCATGATCGGGTCTGGCCAGCCGCAAGTTCCTACTCGTAAATATACGATTCGGTCCAGGAGTTTACCTCTCGGACTTTCTCTATCGGGTGTGTCTAGGAAGCCATAAATTCTCGACGTGAAAAATCGAGACGGGTTCTTGGTCACTATCGCCGTATTTGTACCCGCATTGTGTCTGCCTGATATAACGTGGGCTATTTCATCTGTGTCTCTCCCTACGTGTATTTGTACAGCGTATATAGTGACACGCGAATAATATCTACGCGTATATATGCGATACACGTAGTTAATTTGGAAAATGGAATAATAAGCCAAGTGAAGATAGAAAAAAAAAAAAAGCAATTAATATCGATCCAATTATCGTAGAGATTTCGATGGGGGGAACGTCAGAAAGTTTTTACTTAATTTTAAATAATTCGTACCTAATACTTCATACGGATAGTTAAAAAAATAAATAGAGAACATTCTGAAATGTGGTACATGGTATTGGTCATTGGGCAATAAAGTTGAGTTGGATACTCCGGGACGATGGTCAATAAAAAGTTGTGCAGCTTTATGCGGAGTCGAGTGGTGCGCTGGGTCAACGGGTGAGTCCTACGGTTCCCTTGGGTCCCGACGCTGACCTCTCGGACGTTCGGCCCCATAGGATCCTGGAAAAATTGTTACGCCGCGTGGTAAAACGGTGGAGAGATAAAGAGAAAAAGAAGGAGAGATTCCTTTAATTAAAAAAACACTGCTCGAGTTAACTCCTTGTCCTCTGCAGTTCTCTTCTCATCTTATCCAAGGCGACGAGAAGAACAAGATAAGAGCGAGATAAAAATGCGAACAAAGTGAAAAATGGTGAAGTAGTGGGATGGAGAGAAAAGAGAGACAATTTTGAGGAGAACAAATTCTACGATGCTTTAAAACTTCAACAAAACTCACGAGTTTGGCTATAGAAAATTTCTCTTCAGTTAACAAAACTGAAACTAAAAGTAACAAACGAACGGATAGAAAAATAGAATATAATTGTACGAGTTAATCCATTGATTAAACGCAACTATAAATTCGGAAAGAAGAGGAAAGTTATACAATTACTGATGGACATCTTCGTTTAACTGTTCGTTAACTAACCCGCACGTAATGATATTTTAGTATAGCTATATGATATAGATATTAATATGTACTACGTACCTACCTACGTACGTACGTACTACATATGTCTATATATTAATACGTCATTCGCAACGCGTGGTGAAACCAGTTACTATACCGGTATAAATGTATAGGTAATCCGAAGGTTCCAGTTAAATGCACTAACCTATATTCCATGAAACTACGTGGGTGGTAGCCACTCCCGTTTCGTTTAAAATTCATTTAATGTATTCACTTTATCTCGCGGCGAAAATTTCGCGCGGCTTATTAGGGAAGTGGATATTACACATATATACCTGAGTACATATAATATACATATAATATAGATACCACGGATGTAAAAAAAAAAACTAAATAATACCAACTTTTTATTATACATTGTGTTTTTCTATTCTTTTTTCTTACCTACCAGTCTTTTTTTTTTTTTCTTTGGCTCCCTCTCTCCCTCTCTCTATAAATACCCACGTCGTGGTCGTAACTTGAGGAGCGTTAATTAATATTTGACGCTTCATTAACGTGGATGGACCGCACAGACACCCATCAGTTGAGTAAAGAAAGAAAAAAGGGAAAAAAAAAAATGAAGAAAAAAAAACCTTGTTTTTTTCTTTTTCATTTGATCTTTATTTTTAAGTAGAGTATATCGTAGATGGGTGGATAGGAGGGTTTTGCTTGGCTGTCCATTATTCGTTATAGAGAAATTCAATGAATCTATATTCGCAGTATTTCTGAATTCTTTGTTAGATTGCGATTTGATCGATGCTGGAATTCGGTCAGAATAGACATAAAATCGAAGGACAGAGAGAGTAGAATGTATATATATATGAATAGAGATAAAGAAGGAAATAGAGAGCTAGTTCACCCACAGCTTAAAAATCAATCGTAGCCGAATGAACGTGACTGGTTCCTTTGCCAAGGCAGCTGTTATATAACACGTAATACCACACTAACTCAATATATCGTAGTATTCATATAATATAAACTAAATGTGTAAACGCAGAAGCCTTTCAAAGAGGCAGTAGCCTCGTCTCTTTTAAACTGATGTAAGTTAAAACATGCACCGGTTTAGTTTCGATTCGTTTAGTTTCGTTTCGTTTCGTTTTGTCTCAATGCGACTCGCGGTTACGTGTCGCGATGGCTTCTCTTTATGCTCCATTTACATCCTCATAAATACCTTCATTTCTTTCATTCTTATATACATTTTTTTTCTTTTTTCTTTTCTTTACAAGCAGAAAGAGGTTTCTTGTTTATATGTATGACTCGATTTACGGTGGAATCTAGGTCTCGCGAGTAATTATAAAATCTTATCTCATTCGTGTAATATCGAAACTTTTACGAAATTATACATTCTCATATCTATATGATGATAATAGGAAAATTCTTTTGGAATTTTTTTTTTTTTTTCATAGATTGACGTTGGAATTTATATAGAATGGTTATCAAATACCAGGGAAAATACACAGAGATACATTTTCCGATATACAATATGTTGTACAAAGTTAAAAATCAATAAAAACCTGATCACAACAAGGCTGTGCTCGGTTCCACCTTTCCCAATCTTCTTTTCTCTTCTTTTCTACTGCTGAAGCCTGAATACATGGGCTGAGGCAGAAAATAATTGTGTAAAACTACGTATATGTATATATGTTTCATTTCGTTTCGTTTCGTTACGTTACGTTTCGTTACGTTTCGTATAAGTAGCGGCGTGTAGCGAGGAAATAACGTGGACCAGAGGAAGACGTTGAGATTACGAATAATTAAGCCGAAGCTCTTAATGGATCTCTCGAGTCTTCGTATATTAGCTTGTCTCTGCAAATTGGGTTACCCAGATATACCTACCCCAATGGAGAAGACCTATTCGCGCATCAGCTATACTATGGCAGTTCTAGCTGACTGCCACTGCCTCTCATACCACTTCTTCTTAAGATAGACGAGATTTTAATGTCTTACAGCTTTACCCGCTACTTCCTCTATCCGAAATATCCGTTCAAGTATTAGCATCGCGGTATGCCGAGGGAGAAAGAAAGAAAAAAAAAGAAAGGAGGAAAGAATTAAATTTTTTGGAATCAATTATCGTAAATTTGAATTTAACATTGGAGAATTAGTAAAAGGGGAAATAAAGATAAAGAGAAAAGAAAAGAAGAAAAGAAAAGAAAAAAATCTGTGTGAAAATGACGTGCGATCAGAGATAATTAATAAAAGTCTTCGAGGCACGGGGTAATCGTTCGCCACCCTATATTTCGCCGAGCTTTAAATCTTTTGAGTACTTTCTGATTCTCTTAGAATTCCTACGGTTATCCAGAATCCCAAGCTAACCCCTACGAAATCTCGGGTAGGTCTTATCCGAAAACTTTGGGGACGAGTGAAACAGCGATTAACGCCTTAGTCCAAGTTTCTGAGGACTGAGACAAGTAGGCAGGCAGCAGCCGTTTAAGCTCTAAAGTACCTACTGAGAGACCCTATTCCAGATGTAATGTTTGAAACTATGATAGTATATACCTGTACAATGATTTTGTTGTAAAATCGTATTATGCACTTTGGGAATAGAGTATATCTACATCAATTACGAAAAAGGGTGCGTCTCGTGGTTATACAGGTAACGTATACGTTCTCACGCAATCTAGAATTCATAATATCCTATGATCGCGTGTCAGTGATCTGCTGTGTAATGTAGTTGCAACAGGGAGTGTAAGTATGATGAAAATTGATTTGACCCTAGGGTATAGATTCTCAACTGTAAATTTATATCATTCAACGATACTGAAAAGAGACTGAAAGGAATAATGATGTTCAAAGAAAAAAAAAAAAGAAAAAGAAAGAAAATTTGAAACGTGACAATGAGAAAGTTCTTAAAAATCGAAACGGGATTAAATCTTTCGATCCTTTCGCAATGTTTCATCGTTAATTATTCGTGGATAGTACGAAGAGAATGCGATAATTTATGTATTACATAAAGCCCTGGAAAATCCGATAAAACGAAAATATAACGTCGTTTGACAGATATTTGAAAAGTTAACGGGACAGCGTCGTTGAAGTACGGATTATTGAGTCAGCAAATTTCTCTTGTTCAATGTTAAGCTTTTAACTTGAAAGCAAATTTTCTCTTTCTCTACGTGTACAATGATAAAGGTCGGTGAATCGAGCTATACGTTGAGCTTACATATATGTAGATATATATATATATAAAATATATAGATGTGTGTATGTATAGTAGCTCGATGGGCTTTGCCATGGCAAAGTGTCAAAGTTGATCTTTCCCTCCGTTTTGCGGCTATCCCATCTCTCTCGACGCTTTTTGAATCTAAATATTTGCAAAAAATTTTCCCACACGCTTTTCCATCCCTCGCTACCTTTCACGTGTGTGTTTTTTTTTCTTTTCTTTCTTTCTTTTTTTATATATATCTACGACAAACCTTACCGTGTACATGGATCTACATGTATGACACATAAATCCGTAGATGGAAAATTTTTCTTTTACAAAAAAGCGAAGAAAAAAATGAGAAGAAAAAAAAAACAGAGTGGAATAATACTCGCCGAAGAATTCCAATATATTTGAGTATCGAAAAATTTTTTGTATAAATTATTAACAGAGCAATTTTACTGTCGCAGAAAATACAGTGGGGGCTGACTGAATATAATGGGTTTAAAAAATCCCAAAGGATCATGTAATTGTATAATAATTTCGAGAATTGAATTAACGAAATCAATCGAACGAACTGTAATCCGATAAGGAAACTGTATAGGAAAAATTTAGCTATAACTTTATACATTATTATGAATTTAAGCTGCGATATAATAGCCCGTAGATTGTATAAGGCTGATAAGATTAACAGAAAATTAATCACTATATATATTATTTGTGAAAAAAATAAATAATTCCTCGAACTAGTAAGCGCGTAATATTGACAGATATTTGAAGCAACTTTAGATAAAATAAATACATTAGCGAAAATCAACTCTCATATGTATGCTTTGGCAGAATTTAATAATCAAACGTGTGTTCGTTGAAGCTTACGATCTATAATTATAGCATCGTACGATTATTGATAGAAGCTAGTCCCTCGGAGTTTGAGACGATTTTAGATATCAGTTTTCTGGGTTATTAGAATATTACGTAATTGGTAATCAAAGAGGAGAATTTAACGATATTTTCACGCGTTCAAAGCTCCTCTGCTATCCAACGACCATAACTCCAGGGATAATTGATTGGTATTAATTTTCCGCGGAAGATTTCATCGAAAATTATAGACCGAACGACCTTTTTTTTTACTTATAGTGAAAGCGATGAGAAAAAGTCGAGTTTGAATGGCGGAAAAGTATTAGCGAAAATCTGAAAAAGAAGAACGAAACAGAAAAAGTAGCAATGACAAAGAGAGATGGATACTTATCCAACGTACTCGCCTACTAAATCACGCTTTTACGGATAGCGTGAGAATTTCACGGTAGTTCGATGGCGAACAATGGAATCGTAGATCAAGAATAGTTTTCGAGAATTCTTTTATACTATACCGTCTTTGTCTATATTTACTACGAATACGAGACTGACTTTTATGTTCTTCGCTGATAGACTATACACCACATATGTAGGTATAATACCTAGACACGTTAGAGACGTTATAATAGTAAATTTATTTATACACAAATATTCAAGAATTTTCTTACACGTATATGTAAACGTCACACACGCGGTTCCGTTCCAATTACAAGGCAAACTCAGAGCCAGCGACGAATAGATCCGAAGATAAACAGCAATTAGCAACGAATTTGTATAAGCTTTCTGCGGTTAGAAGCTACTCGCGCGTATACCAAACCATTATAGAGCTACGTATGTGAAACTATAGATCAAAGTTATTAATACGATCCCATATGGTTAGAAATTCTAGTACAGGGATGTGAGGAGATAGTTGATCAAACTAAAATCGCTCTCCTGTATCACACTGAGCTTCAAATATTGAATAATTGCGATCAAGTTTGAACTTTCAATGTAGTCCCCCCGTTCCCCTTTTAGGCAACAGAAAAGATTAGATTTGAATTCAAACGATCGAAGATTCAGGGAGTAAAATGCGCGCAGTTCAGCGGTTAGCCTCTCATCTCATCCTCTTTATCTCTCTTACTTTTGCCTTTTTTTTTTACCTTCTATTCTCTATCTTCGCAGTCTTTTATTTCTCTTGTCTTTTTTTTTTTTTTTTTTTCTTCCCCCTCGACGTGATAGCCGCATCGACCAATGAAAAATTCTTCATTGATCCCCTATTCGAGTTTTTCATGTAACTTGCAGCCTTCTTCAAGATCGAATATACCTACTATATATAAAATGTATAAAAGGAATGGTGATCCGAGAGATGAGAGATGAGAGATGAAAGATGAGAGATGAGAGAGACAGGCTTTATCAAGTAAGGAAGGGTTGGTTCCCTGATTGGACCCGCCTGGGGAATAATTAGTTTTCCCGGTAGGCATTGTCGCCGCTTAAAGCATTTAAAGGCCCCCGTCATTTCGGCGATATTTTCAGGAGATTGGTGTCAATTATCTCATAATTAACTACCTTCCTTGAAGCTTTCAACTCGAGATTATTATCCATGGTAAAAACCGGCAAATAAGAGTCCAGATAACGGTCGAGTTCCAATTTTATTCTCATACCAAAGTTCTTCCATCGTCTTAAGTACAAACGCTTATGCCAATTATGCGAAATAATTTCATTTCCGAATTTTAGTATGTATTCAAATTTCTTCTATGCGTGACACGTGCAGAAAGCTCGTGGTTCAGACTCTGGAATCCGTATTTTCGCGGCTAAAATCGATGCTGTGATAATTAGGAGAGGCAAAACGCGAGAAATACTTTCCGAAGAATTCGACATCCCTAGTCCCGGTGAAACACGTCGTGCTTGTTGCCGCGTTTATCCCTGATTGCTTCCTTTCTCTTCGGTACCTTTTTCCACTTTTCCTCTCCTTTAATCCTCCGCCTTCCGTCTTCCGTCTTCCACCTTCCGCCTTTCGTCTTCCATTTTCCGTTCCGTCTTCGTCTCAGTTTCCGTCGTCACCGTCTCCGTACGCGTTTGGTATCGACCGTTAAAAGGTTTCTCCTCTCTCTACAGTGTAGTCTCGTTGTTGTACGTCGACGGGGGTGTTGGGTAGGGTAAATGATCGTAGGGTGAGGATAACCGGGAGGGAGATGTATCGTTGCCCGTTGTGTATATAGAAGAGGGTTGCTTTAGCAGAGATGATTAATGGCAAAGTAGGTATTTCCGCTTTATACCGTTCCTCGCGGGACTAGCCGACGAACAACCGTTGTGTATGACGTATGTAACCACCAACCACAACACGAACAACATCCAACTACACGTAACCACCATTCTACAGTTCACTTACAAGGTCGAATCAACGCTGATTGACACTCGCCCTCGAGGACTGACCTTAACCACCGTTACTTCCTGGGATAGAACCAGGAAGTTAAACATATACCAGGAATATTCGTGGAAACGCTTCATAGGACGCCTGCATACAGGCAACTCACTTGTTTTGCATATCGCGTGCTCATTCGCTACGTGGGAACAAAACTTAATCGTTTGATGTTTGAGTTGCCTGTATGCAGGTGTCATATGAATCGTTTCCACGAATATTCCCGGTATATATATTATACGCAATCGATCGATTTCCACCTGTATTTCGTACCTTGACGCGAATGTTCATGCCTATTATACTGTGTGACGATTAGCCGCGAAATTCTAAGGGTAGGTTTCTATTCCTGCTGGGTGTAATCAATCTGTCTCTCTTTATTCAATCGACATGTATAGCTGCCATTGATTAGTGTTTTGAGACTGTGCAGGGTTGTGTGCGTTTTTTTTCTTTTTTTTTTTTGGCGCTTGGGTAAAGAGAAGGGGTTATTTTCCCGTAGAAAAAGGAAGAAAAATAAAGCGGGATATTCTATCGCTGGGGACACGCTGAAAGCTCATATAGAAAAATACAATAATGCTTTGGGTCGAAGGGGTGCAAGCGGCGACCGGAGCTGAGGGACGCAGAGAAAATGGAATGGGTGAACCAACGCGACACAACATGACGCTGTACGGGTATATGTGCGTCGGTGTAATCCGCGATCTCAAAGCAATACCCGGGGCTAAAGAATTATCAACGATTTTGTCGCGATTGTGGAATTCCCGTCGATACAACATTTCGCAACGACTATAGCTAACTCGGATTCGATTTCATACGTGTGTGTGTGTGTGTATACCTACACGTTAGAAGATTTGCAAATTTATGTAAAACTGAGTAGATTGCATATGCTGTGGACTAATTATTTTTATGCTTGTATAATTTTTTTGAATCTCTTTTTTTTTTTTTATTTAATTTATACCTTTGGATTCGAGATCGGTATAACTTTTATGAAGAAAAAAAAACGAAAACTTGCCGAGAGATAATCTGTATGAATTTTACATGTGTATAATATGGATTAACGAACGATGAGAAGGATGAATTTGAAATATCTAGTAAATGTCAAGAGAATTTTCGAGCTGAAAGAAAAACGAAATATATATACGAATGGTGCGAAGGGTAGAGAGCTGCTGGGCGACGACGAAAAGCCTCGAACAACATGCTCCGAATTAATTGGATATAAAAACGTTTTTGAAACAGACGGGGTTGTTGCCACAGGGTCAATCTCACCCCGCGGACTAAAGGTGAAATCACTGAATTCGGGGAGCAGAAACATTTTACAACGTCAAGGGTGAGAGCTAGGAGGGAGACAAAAAGGGTAAGTAGAACTAAAAGCAGGGTGAAAAAATCGATTAGATGGCTATCAACTATATGCCTACCTACTGGATATTATACTCACGTCATAGCGACTCCATTACACTATACTACACGCGACTAGTTTTTCAACGATGAATTGCGAATCTGACGACTGACGTAGGATTCGTTTGCCGCAGAAATTGTGAATGAGGAATCGACCCATCGTCCTAGTCACAATTAAAATGGGGAGAAGAGGGACAGACGCCCTTTGTGTTAGTTTTCCTTCTTCAGGGTACCGCGTATCTCTCGCCTCTCGCTAATTACGAGATTTCCTCTTTGGTTTTGGGTTACGGGTCACACGCGATACTCGCTACACGCAAGGGCAAAGGGGGAGTTCTTCTCTTCCTGGTGTAGAGCTGGTCTGGAAGCAAGTCGAGAGTCAAGGGTTGGCTGCTGCCAGTGTAGAGAGAGAGACATGTCACCTGTTACTTCTAGTCACGTCCACGTCTACGTCCAGGTCCACGTCCACATCCACGTTCACGTCCAGCGTCACGTTTGCGTCAATTTCTCTTTTTCCCTGCTTTTCTCTCTTGCCAGTTTCGTTCGAACTTTGGAAACGAAGTAATTGGAGTTTAAAGGCGGCAACGATACTCCTATGTAACTGATTTCACTGGTTGAAAAATTCGCAGGGTAGACACGTAGTCGATAACACGATTTCTTTTTGAACCCTGGAAGTTGAAATTAATTTTATTCTCTTTCTACGTCATGATACTTTGAAAAAACGATCCAACCCCGAACCACATCATTCTATTCAACCACTTTTCCTTCTTCTTCTACCTTTTATATACTCTTTTACATTCTATTGTCGTCTTGTTTGATTTTCCTTCTTATTTGTCATTTTTTCATTTTATTTTGTCCTTCTTTTTGCGTCAATACTTCTCCCTAAGGGTATAATAAATAATCTACCAACCTCTTCACGCCTGTTTCATATCTCGATCCACCTATTCAATATCATCGTCCCAAGATGGGTACTTCAAAAGTTTTTTCAACCGTTCTTCGGTAAATCTATACCATCAAATCAGAACTGAGTACAGATAATAAGATTGTATTACTCTTCAACATTACGCTTATCATTTTTCACACGTGAACATTATTTTTTATCATTTGTTCAGTATTCTGTGACGTTATACTCGGTAGTCTCGCGTGCAAGATACTTCTTTAACATTGTTCCGGAAAATTAGGGCTGCGAGTATCAATGAAATTATGTTCGCTCCCTTTTTTCCCATTTTCTTTGTCTCCCGTTCTTGCGCTCGGCTTCCCTTTTTCTATTCTGTTCTGTTCTTTTTTTTTTCTTGTTCTTTTCTCTTTCCTCTCTTTTTTTCTTTTCTTTTCTCGACTACGCGGAACCACACTCTGGTTAAGTCTCGCGAGGCGTACACAAAACTAATCGTTTTCGGTCTGTGCTCGTGTTATTTTCTTCCCCGCGTGTTTTTCCATTTTATCTTAAGCCTGACACGAATTCTTTGCTTTTTCAGGGATCATCCAACCACGCTATACCATTTCTTACGAGCCTCGTCTATCCTAAGTGAATTCAACTAAATCGACACCCTCCTGTTTTTTTTTTCTCATCGGAGCTTTAAAGTCCATGCGAAAACAAGAAAACGGATATTTTTTAATTAATGAAACGATAAGAAAGAAGAATAAGAAAAAAATCGAGGCTCATTAATCCGTTTGAAGGTTTTCTAAACCGCAGCTAAACATAGATATCTAAATCTATACACGGTGAGAATTCATGAGGTTACTGCACGGGATAAATGAGATCCATCCCAGCAACTAAAAATCAATTTTCAAACCCACCGAGATGAAGACAATTTCAGCATTTCGGTACTTCGCGTTTAAATTCGTATCAGCGAACGCAACTCACGTTCGGGTGAAAGGAAATTGATAGAACTCAGGGGGAGGCAGGTGAGTACAGGTAGGCAGGTTTGGGTGAAAATTCACTTAGGAATAACGACGGAAAAGTTTGATCGACGGAAAGGATAAAAAAGTGTGGTAAAATCGTCGATAAATGAGATGTCAGTTTGAAATCCATATCCGTACCTGTACCGTATCATGAAAACTTCTCTCACCGAACAAAACGTGATCTATTGTCTTACGTTGGACTTAAATCGCTCGGGTACATTAAAATCTAGAACTCGTATTCCAGAACTGAAATTTGTTCCTATTTTTTTCTTTTCTTTCTTTCTCTTGCATCAATTTTCTTTTCTTTTTTTTCTTTTTCATTGCAACACGAATGCAGAGATTGACTTCTGCTTAAGAATGAGAAAAATGTAGGAAATATTTTGAGGTAGAATGAAAAGTGGAATAAAAGTCGTATATCGAGCATTGTACCTCAAGAACCGCGAATGCTGTTCCGAGAACAAGACACTCCTGGTTTCCAGGGCGACCCAAGCCCAGCATCCACTGATCCGATCTCTAATCGCTTGAAGGCTCGAAGCAAACCGAAGACAGACATAGACGGATTCGTATTCTGTTCTGAGGTTTGTACTAGACAAGATTTGAAAAGAGACTTTCTTTATTTGGAGACAGGTTTTGTCCTCGCCAAAACCTTTTTGTTTACTTCCTCCAGGATTACGTCGAGTTTCGAAAGAACGACAAATTTTTATCTCTTCATCTCGTCTATGTAACTTTTTTTCTCGTATATTTTGGCCACGCAGTGAAGTTTTTTTTTTCTTTTTTTTTTTTTCTGCTCTTCAAGAATTTATGACTCGATCTCTCCGTATGCTTAGGCCTGACAAACAATGCGGAAACACCGAACTACTTCAGACATTGATTTTTCAATTCATCCTTAAAAAATATCTTTCGCTCAATATCACGTAGAGCGAGAGAGAGAGAGAGAGAGAGAAAAGGATTGGTATAAAAGCGATGCGGGATTTTATACGGTTCTTGGGTTTTTTTGTTAATTCATCATGTTATGAAAGGTTCATTATTTCTGTGATGAGAAAAAGAAACAACGAATTTTCGTGTTTGTTGAGAGCAATCGAACGTGAAAATTGCCAAAACTGGGAAAACTCTTTGGCATAGAGTGGCAGGAGTGCACGGGTTATTTAAAACCAACATAAAAATTAATTTCCGCCAGAGGAAATATTTGCCACCAAATGAGAGAGAGAGAGAAAAAGAGAATAAAAAAAAATAAAAGATAAAAAAAAAACTGGCTTTAATTTTCCCGGAGCGTGTCCCGCGTGTGTTGGCTCAACGGCTTATATGCCCTTGACCGTAGAAATCATACAGTATGAATTGTGGAAAGCGAAATTAAAAAAAATGACGAGCCGTCCAATTCGTACTTAAAGAACAAATATCATACATTTTTCTGGAAAATCTGAAGGCCCATGAATTTATTTTCTCCATACATAGATATATACATGTATGCCTATACGTATGTAAACCTTGTAGCGAGGAAAAGTTCATACAGTTAATTATACATTATACTTACAAGAAAAAAAAAAAAATGAAAAAAATTCAAACCCGGAGAAGAGATGTAGACTGTAAGAATGATAAAGCCGAAAAAACAGAGAATAAATGAAAACAAAACGGGGCGAAGAGGCAGAGTAAATGAAAAATTTAAACATCAGGGAATCCAAACAAGCTATTCGGCCAAAAAGTTCCGTCTCTCAGTCGATTTGAGAATACTTTTTTTTTTTCTTTTTTTTTTTTTATCGTTTCCAATCTACCAGCGTTTATGGCAAACGGATGTAATGTACATAATCTCCGAGTGTTCGGTGAAGTTACGTGAATTTTGAGAATAGAAAATAATAATGAAATAAAAGTTCGATATTGCGATTGAAGTAAATGAAAAAAACGAAGCTTGTGGTCGAGAGTGGTAACTGTTAGGAGAGAGAAACATCGTCAACTTACCACTCAAGCTACATGCAAATTTAATCCGTTTGAGAATCAGATTTTCAGGGAAACATGCTGGGGTTGGTTTTCGCCGCCCTCAATCTCCGCTCTTCACTCTTTACCCTACGCTGTACACTCCCGATTACGTTGCCTCCAGCAGCTCTATCTCTGAAATGTTAAATAAAATTTCTCTCCAGAGATCACAGATCGATAAATGAAATATATGAAACGTTGAAATCGTGTACTTATGTGAAACAGCGTTGAAAATCTGCGGAATTAAAGCAGCTAGATAACTGGAAGCAATACATGACGTATGTACATATACCTACTCTGCTAATATTAACACCGGCAAGAAGACGTTTCTGGTGACAAATATTTTGGTCTTTCTAAGACGACAGCTGCTGCAGAGTCGGCCTCGAATCTCTACCTATAGATATACTAACTTCACAGATCTTCGTATTAAATATATACGCCCGATCTCCAGAAACGATTCGTATACTGGAATAGGAATAGGAATAGGCAAAGCTCTCGGTTCGACGTGATGCGATACGTCGGGCGCCAACGGATGGTTAATTTTAAGCACTTCTATCTGGGGAAGGGAGCAAGTTCTATACGAGAGATATTGATGTTTAGTAAACAGCCTGTAGTGAACCATATTCCGTAATATACGTATACATAGAACGATTATATTAAATCGGAAAATGAATGAATAAATAAATAAATAAATAAATAAATAATTAAATAGTTTATTCTTTAATATTTCTATATGAAAAGCCAAGAGATATTTTATTCATTCTCTTCAGCTATATATTCGAGGAAATAATCTATACAAACGAAATAATTTAAAATTCGAATGGGCATATAAATAAAATAACTTTTCCTCACGGGGCTAAGTATCGGCAAAGTGTCAGACCAAGAGATGGTGATGAGAATTTTAGATAACGCCGGTTACCTGTCAGCCAAGGAGACTGTCAGTTTACTCGGGGTAGATGAAAGAATATCGTATTTTTTATTCACACTTTCTACATCACGTCCGGGTTTTATTCACGATCGTCTAGAGTCTAGACTAGACCAAGACTGTATCGTTTTATGTACGATCATATCAGAATATTTAGATACAAACCTGTCTTATCGATATATTAGAGAAAATATCAGTATCTCTATAAGAACAGCATCTGGCATCTTTCAACACGATGCAAGGCATGATTTTGGATCAAATTTAGTTACATCAACGAATCTTGATTCATTTTTTTTTTCCATCCTCATCTTTTCACACGATTTTGGTCAAACTTCAATCGAACTAAATTCACTTGGCATAAATCTTTCATCTGGATCCTTTTTGATCTCTTACCATAATTTTTTACGGCTGAGAATCACTGACCCAAAGTATCAAGTTTCCACATCAGTGGGTCAGACCTTTGAGATCAGACCCGTGTCCGTGACAGTGAAAACCAATCGAAGAGGGACATTGAAAGTGAGACACAAGAGGTGCCTACAAAAGTGCTGAGCCTACTCATTCAGGGTCCATTTCTAGCTGGTTCTCCGGAAGACAAAGTTTCCAAAGTTCTACGAGCCTGAGTAAAGAGGGATACTCTGAGGTGACTAAACTTGGACAAAGTAAACTTGGGTCTAATTTAATCGTGCCGAATCTAACGTCAGAAATAGCGAGGGCACAAGATAAAGGAAAGGTTCTTCACCTGGATGGTGCTGTATGGATATTATACATCGGCTCGGAATGATGTGATGAAATTTTCCGCGTATATACACGAGATAAAGGAAAGGACGTATCATTTTGGTTTCTGAATAGGGAATAGGTACGTTTGTGGTCTCGTGATCCAAAGTCTCGAGTTTCTATGGTCATGGGTTGGACCCAATTCGTGTCGTGCTCGTGACAGTGAAAGCCAATGAAACGGACAAAGAACCCAATTATTCGAGGCTTGGTCCTGTTTCAGTTTCAGACGCGACAAAAGTGGTCGAAACGTAATAGGAAACAGCGTCTTGTTTCGCCTGATATTATCGAGAGATAAAAAGCAAGCATGGAAAAACCGTGATAAGGAAGTAGGTACAAAAGGACGATTCATCGTCGGTGTTAAATAGGTGAATTTAACCAGAATTTCGAGTTATTGTTTCAAAGCTATTGCAAGGTAGAATAACAGCGACATATCAAGTGCTATTGAATCAAACGGTCCCTTTCAGCCAGAGGGATACCCACGGGAGGGACATCCACGCGTTATAAGGGTTGAGGTGGAGTGCCAGTTTCCTCAATTTACGGTTTCATAACGTTTCTCTACTCTCTAGTCTCGGATCTCACCCTCTCGCGCTTTCGCGCTTAATTAATATAATTGCTAAGAGCGAATTTCGTTAAGTTTTGTCGTGCGTAACGCAGAGTGTTATTCCCACTTGAGATGCGAACGTAAACTAAAGTCTCTAGGACCTAGGCGTGTAGCTACTAATCCTAAGTTAGTATGCAGGTATATATATGCTAAATTACTTGGTTTTAAAAACTCTAAATTTTTGTATATTTATTTAAAAGCTACGAGAGAACTACAGCCTCTGGAATTACCTCAGTTGAAGAAATTAGCAACGACTTCTATTGCCAATTAGCCACTTCAACAGACTGGAAAAAAAAAAAACAGTGATGGACGAACGAGAACGGTTAAGTTACGGTAAATATTCCAGGAGTTTAAACTTTTTCAACATTTCCATCATCTCGACAGTCACTCGAACAATCACTTTGTACACTGATCGGGTGCTGGGGTATGCAACCATGCCGAGATAGTTTAGAGAGAGAAAATCCGACGATTCGAACGTAGTGAAACTGTGTCATCCATTGTTACCAGGAACAGAGGCAATTCCGATAATGAAAAAGCTACGCAACTGAAAAAGTATCATTTTTTATTTCTCGCATTTTGCTAATTTCTCTCCGCATCTTCAACAACCAAACGCATACGAGCTATGGAGTTTTCGGAGCGCCGTTCTTTTATCAGAAATATATACATCTGTTGTTCCGTTCAATCAATATTCCCTTTTCATTCGTCTAGGATGAAATTCGCTATTCCTCAGTAAAAATTTTATTCCTTGGAAAGAAAAATAAAGTATACAATTAGAAGGATTGGATTCAAGTAATACGACGTCTGTATAAAGATTTTTCGGATTCCTTAAACCTGCGGAATGTCATTATTTATGTAATATTTATGTATACCAAAAATGAATATGCATAGAAAGAGTTTGAAATTTGATAAAAAAAAAAAAATTTTATCTTCTTCCCCAGCAGTAAAATTTTTGTACCAGAATAAAAAATAAGAACAAGACGAAATGAATAAAAAGAATTGTCATATCTCATTTCGTTTCATTACCACGTTCTTCGCTTCTTACTTCTTGACGGAGATACTGTAGTACAACGTTGTTCTGTGTCAGTCGTCGGACGAACGTATACCTATAGTTAGATTCTCGAGTTTCTTTTGATGACATATTCGCGCCTTTACCAACGTCCATTGGTGTGTGCACGTACTTTATACAGTATACAAGGGTGCGAGAGACGGCATTCCTTTCTTCGCCCCTCCTAAGGACTCTGGAGTTGGAGGATGCAAAGTGATAGCGACACGACGCGACGCGACGCCGACGTCGACGTCGACGCCGACGCCGCATCCCACGCTCTTCGCGAACCGAACGGTTACTCGTTTGCCGACCCGAAACTTGAACGGAAATTGAGCAAAAGCTATCTCAATAATTTTCGCGTTTGGGCCGTATCAATAGCTGCGTAAGAGCCGGTGCAGGAAGTGAGTTTCCTCAAAATTCATGAGGCACGACTTAAATTGAAAATTTAATCTAATGTCAACCTCCGCTCTGCTTCTCCTCCTACTTCTTTCTCTTCTTATTTTTCTTCTTATTTTCATACTTTTTCTTCTATTTCACGTCAAATTTTATATATTAATGACCGCGCCACTGCGCGCCAGTTCGAACTATGAATTACTATTCTATTAAAGATCAAAAGAAGCTCAATAAATTGACTTGCTTCCGACCTATAAACTGCACAAAAGCTTCTAAATTCACTCTATTTCATATTCTCTCAGACTTCTTCCTCCCTCTTTATTCAAACCCATCAAACATACCTACTTCCCTTTTTTGAACAAAAAAAAAAAGGGTGCTTCACAAACTTTGGGGAAAAAAAAAAAGGAATAAACTAAATTTCTTTCTTTTTAATATCCTTGTCAGAAGTTAATTTGATAAATTATTTCCAGTCGAATCAATTTCAACGAATTCAACTGGATATTGCACTTTCAATTCTCCCTATCGCAAATATTGCGTAATTTTTTTTTTTTTCAGGCCATTTTCATCAGCACAAACTGTTTACTGTTATCGAACACGACCACCTATGTATTTAATGATATCTATATGCATGGACGTATATGTAGATACGTGTGTAATATGTGCGGAATATCCGACGATCCATACGATCTACACCGCGAGACCCGAACGATAGTCGTTATAGAGGTTGCGGTCTGCGGTTGGCTGGGTATCAGTTCGAGGAGAGGAAAGCCCGTCAATTTATGCTCCGATGTTGCCAGCAGCTACGAGTATCGGAGAACCACTCGGTAAACAAACGATCCTCGAAATTAGACAGAGGAAGGGTGCAGGGTTTGTAGATTTTAGTCTCGTGGAGATACAGATATATATATGGGACAGAGTCGGAACAGAAATTTTGCTTCGACCTTAAAAAAAAATGTCAAGTCCTTCGATCTTAAATCCCCGATCGTTTTGCCGATAGAGATATGATTATACGTTTTAAGAGAACCATGTCCTGGGTGCAGAGGATTCAGGGGTGTGAATCAGGATCAGAGATCGCACCTGAAATTCCGATTACAACGTCTTCACTTCCTGATAAATTTTCAAATTCTACATACGACCTAAAAATTCTGTAAAATAGAAAAAAATAAAAATAAAAAATTGATTTGCAAATACAGAAGAGACTGAGAGATGTTTTGGTTGTTTGCAAAATCTGTATCGGTACTGTATAACAACAATTATACAGTACAATGAATACATGGGACTCGACGCCTCCACCCTTTATATCCTTCATTTTATATAAACAATATTCCAACAGGAAGCTTTTGCATGGATCAGACTCTCGTTTCTCGTTTCTCGTTTCTTGTTTCTCGTTTCTCGTCTCTCGTTTCTCGTCTTTCTTCTAAGATGAAAAATTTGAAATTCAAAACAAGTTCAAAGTTGATACCATGGCTCTGCGTAAGACACCGTCTTCCCCCGGTGAACGCGGAAAACGAGTTGATTTAAGGAATTTTTTTTTCCTTTTTTTTTTTCCTTTCCTAACCACTTTAGTCAACCCTTGGGAACTCCCTTCGTGTCACGGAGCGGAGTTGATTAATTAGCCAAGTCAACAGTCGGCCGACCCTCGGCTGAGCTTCCGTTTTGCCTTGCTCGAAAAGTCAGGAAGTACGTGGAGCCGCGAAACCGCGGAGAACGGAAACACGTGCAAAATTCTATACCTTGGTAATTGGTTGGTAATCAGAAATCGACCGATATCGCAATATGTCAACGTCCCCCCATAGCTTTCCACACATTTACGTATCGATCTATGTTCGCTCGTTGACATTCGGGGAGATAGTACTCCCTAAAAATTACCACTTAGTATATCTTTTCTTCCGTTTTTTCATTTTTTGTTTTTCTCATATCATAAAATGAAAAATTACGATCTATGTTCAAAATTTTTATTATCAATTACATGATAAAACGATACAACAGATATTATATTATTGTTTGATGAAAACTTTTACGAAATTTATTTTCGCGAGACAAATGCGTGTTGAATTAAAACCCGAATCGATGTAATTATACAGTTTGGGGTGATTTTATCTCTTGTTTAACTTTATGAAACGAATGGAATAGATGGATACCAGTTTATTTTATTACACAAAATTGAATAAGATCATTTTTCATACGAATTGCGGGTGTTGTAATGAATCGTTTTTACAATTAAAAAATAAAAGAACTGGTAAAAAAGAAAAAGAAAAAAAAAAAAAAGGTACATAATGTTCTGTGAGTTGTGAGTGCGACTGTTCAAAGTAAATGAATGGGTTAAACTTTGAAGGGTCCTCTGATCTTTTTCCCTCAAGCAGAAACTGAGGTAGCAACAAACACGGTAGAGGGATCATTTCAAATTTTATTTACCGCCATTTGACCGAAAAGGCTCTTAAAGATAAAATATCAGTACAGCTACTTTGCCACGAGTTTATCCTCTCGTTGTATCGTACAAAAGGAGTTCTCGTCCGAAATTCTACGTTGGGTAGGTTCATATTTTTCATTTACTGTAGAAAATTGTTTGAAATAAAAAGTTTTACGTGTTATATTGAAAAATTTCATCGATGTTATATAGAAACTAATAGTTTACTGATAAATTTTGGGAAAATTTCATCGCGAATCCGCTTACGACTCCTACGCATAGAAGTTGGACGTGATTATCAAGTAAACAAGATCTGGTTATAAGCCTGGTTCGATCGCAACTTTCGTTAAGGCTGTAAGAAACGGTGCCACCACATTGCCAGATTACCTTCCTGCCATGTTTCGTAACCGATAAAGTTTTTCTAATTTGGCTATTAAGACGTAGGCTACGTAACCGCGAGAGATATAAAAGCTAATACATAATACGTAGTGAACACCGTGATGTTTCGACATTTGTATAACCGGAGGTTCTCGCGATGTGGTACGTGCTTGGCTTTCTATACACCTATGGGCCTCATGGAAAAATCGACAATAGAAAACGATAAGGAAAACAACAACAGTATGAAGTTCGACGCCAGATTTTAAATGGGCTTTAAATTGGCTGCTGTTACAGAAATAAACGACTTCCACACCTTTGCCCTAGTTTTCTAACAGTCAGATGGTAACGCGATTTAGAAAATCGGTATAGGTACAGGTACACAACTACCGTCTCTATAGGCCAATGACTAAGTAAATTCGAAACATCCTGTAGTAGCAAGTGAAATTTACATTTTTACATCCAGGAAAGTGCGAAGTTTAAACCGTAACCTCGATTCGAGGTTTCCCTTAGCGTGAAGAAAATTTCTTACCTATTATAGGTATATCGCACGCTACCACTGCTGTTGAATATTAACAAAAAAAAAAAAAAATTACAAAAAAGCCCCACGATGTATAATTACCTAAATTGCATTCCAGAATCTATCGACGAGATGAAGATTGAGATATTCACCGTGAATAGATTATCATCTAAAACTAGAAAGATGATTGGATTTCCTCAAGATTTTATCACATTTTTTTTCTTTCATTAAACGAGTTTTCTTTTTCGAACATATCGCGTATCGCATTCAATTGACTGGATTATTTCGATTTTTAATTAACGTACGAAAAAGCTGTTCAATATATAATACAGCTTGATTAATTTCTGTGAAAATGACTGTTGAAAAACGCGGTTCTAAAGTTAGTAAAAAATCATGATAAAATTTGGATGCGAGTTTCCGTGAAAAACAAAAATCTATGTATATTGAACAGATGGTATGTCCTGCGGCACGTATTTCGGGGTTGTTTAACATAATTTTCCAATTTATACAAAACACGTCGATAAAATAATGTTCATTGTTTACGATCTCTGGTACACAACGTACGCCGCGAATGGAACCTATAATTGAAATCAGCAGACGGCTGGCTCGAATTGTTATCACCTAGCCACAAAGCTACGATATTTTATCCATTCAACCATGGTTTTTGCGAATCATTTATCAACGATAAACGAAGCGTTCAGATTCATACATCGAAAATTTTTATTCTTTTAGTAGAACTAATGACACGTCACAAATAAATTTTAGCTATCTTAGTTCTCACTGCAATTCCGCAAATGTTATTTTACGAATTTTGAATACCATAGCATATATTAAAGTGCAAATTTCACTCACAATCAGTCATAGTCAAAATTTATCTATAATATAAAGATTTGATTTCTACGTTTCAAAGTTTATAATGCACCTTGACAACTTCCCTAAATTCATTTCTTATAGCAATTTGAGTTTTTCTGTAAGGAATAAATTGCTCAGGGTCGAAAATCTAGGCCTGAAATAAAAAATAAAAATAAATAAAAAATAAAAAAGATCGCTTCCACTGCTGGAAAGTACAAACACTGACACTGTGGCTTATCAGCTAATCACCCAATGCATCAAAGATCGGTGACAGGTCGTCCGTTTCATGGATGAGCCGTGTAATTATGAGAAGATAACTTGAAAGTATCATTTCAATTTTCTACCTCCGATCAGTATACGATTAGACTTATAAATTCCCAATCATCATCATCATCATCATTCCAGTCGTTCAACCGTATAAAACTTTTGTACATCTGAATCTAAATCAAGGTTGTTCCAATTCAGAGCACTAGTATATAGGTATATTTTATTCATTGATAAGCGTAAGAAATTCTATGCCAATAATTTTGTGTGGGTGTGTGTGTTACTCCCTATGGGCCTTGAGATTACGTTGACGTAAGTGGTTCACGGTAGGTAGGAGATATTACTTACTAATATACGGTGTAACCAATTTTCGGAAGGTTAAATTATTGCAGACCTTTGATTAGATTATCGGTAATCGTCCTCGTCTAAACAATACATTTTTTTTTTTCTTTTTTCTCTCATAATATTGAGAATTTGAATTCTGATTGTAAATCAGTAACAGTTTAAGACTTTCGAGTTAGGAATTTCGAGATGACCTCTGTCTGCACGAGCGCAAATCTGTAGATAACTAATTAATTTATCAACCAGTAAATGAGTTGATTCGTTCCTTTTTGCGATAAGCTTCTAGTTATTCCACAAGTTTTCAGTATTTGCATATCTCTTAGCTACAAAGCTGAGCTAAACTTCGAATACCATATATATACAGAATAATGCCAATGCAACTATAGGGGTAAAAAGTCTTCTTCGAAATTCAGTAATTTCAATTTTATGGGGATCGTACGATGCAGTTTCCCATACATAAATTCAAAATTCAATACGAACGTCCCTATTTGTATGTACCTACGTACTACATAGATATGGGAAAGGCAATAGGTATTGAGGGTAGAAAAAAGCACACATGACCAACACTCACATATATACAAGCTTCGGCATAAATACGCAGAGCACGTATATATATTATATCTCTATATATCTATAAAATCAGGCGCATTCAGTGGACACCAAGGTATGAGTTTCCGATAAATTCACCGCTGACTCCGCCAGCTTTTCCAGCTTTTCCTCCCATCGTACCCAAGTATGTATATATATATGATATAGTGAACTACTAAAGCCGGATATATATCTAAATATATATAAATACCCCATAGCAAACGATATTTGTGTTTCATTTTTCTCTAGGGTTATTAAAAAAGGCAGATTTTTCTTCATAAAAATGTGAAGAAAATTCCTCATCCGAATTCCTCATTCCTCTAATCCTTCGATAAGCGTGACGTTTGTCGTATGGTTTTATTGCTAATCAATTATCATGTATCGGAAGTCTTCGTCTGAATCTGATTGATATATACAGAATAATGTTTACTCATAGATCTAAAACGAGGTGTATTTAAGCAGCGTGTGGTTTCCAGCTGGATTCGATCTCGGTTTGAATATATGAGAATTATCTTAGACCAAACGTTCCTATTATATCGATCTTCTATCCCTGGTTGAATCATGCTAATCTAGATCTATCTATACGATGTGCATGGGGTATGTAATGTGGTTGTATCGATATACTACACGGGTATTAATCGGTGAGAAAATAAACGGTCTTGTTTCTCACGTACTTTCTATATTATACACGTACACAGATACCTATATACCTCATGTCTTATAATGTACAATAAAGTTGTGAATGTATATATATGCGATATAAATACCAACTGATCCGGTATAATGGATGTGGGCGATTTTATACTGACGTAATTCCGATACGGTTAAATGCTTGTTGCTAAGTAGGCTACGCCATATACACAGATTTCTTAACTATGTAATTTCAAGTTTATCATTTTATTAAACCAATTAAAGAAAATTCATTCACAGATTATATTGAGCCTGGATTAATTATAACAAATCCTAGGAAGCATAATTGCCGAGATGATTTCATTCGCCATATGATTAAGCCGAAAGTGAAAAGGCTCGTAGAGAGTCTGGGTACGTACGGTAGCTACTACTTACACGCTCGCGATATTTCATAATGCGAAGACAGCGGACTGATAGTTTATCGGATATCATTGGATGCGGTTAAGCTGCTCCAAAATGACAAAATCGACGATGCGTAAGACATTTGGGGTAAAAAATTGACGATGTCAAAAAGTATAGATCCGTTTTAGCAGAATAGATTTTCCTATTATTATTCACTCGTTTAGCTGTCTGTCAGAATAAAGCGCCTAGTATATAGTTCAGTACTTTATGATACGTATATGTATATAGGGTCTAATCTCGTCAAAGAAATTTCATGGTTGTTATACGAGAGATGAAGCTGTTGGTTTTGAGTTTGATTCACCTTGCGAGAAGTGACCTGTTTTTTTTTCTTTTTCATCTTTTTGTGTATTACTTCAACCCAGTTGATCCCTTCAAAGCTTTTCGTGAAATTTCACGACGCAACTCATCTGGCTCGTTGGCGATGTTGTATAGCAGTAAACGTGCAATAGTAAGCGAGTGAACTGTTTTCGCGCGTTATATAGTAAATCGTAGTATAATATGTATACGAGTTCGTGTACGTAGGTATTGCTTTGAGAAAGGTTTTGCACTCTTGGACTCTATCGTTGCTGCACTCTCGCACTTTTGTGCTTTTGCCACTTTTAAAGAGTTTTGAAAAAAGAAGAAAAAAAAAGTAATCGCTCTCACGACGACCGACGTAGCCACTTGACCTATCCGCGTATTTATAGCTATTGAAAAGTGTAGCTGAATAAAAGTACGAAGAAAACATAAAGGGAAAAAAAAAAAAAAAATTCATTTTGCTGAAATGGCGCATTTGGAATCGCACCCGCCTTTTTTGGCCTCTATATCTCAAGGCGTTTAATCATTACGTAATGTTGCACCACTAGCGATAATCAAAGCCAGTCTTTTTCTCTCTCACTCTCTCTCTCTCTTCTTAGATCTGTACATTCACTATACATTCGATCTTTGATCATATTATATTATAATTATATGCAATAATATCATTTTATTTCTACAATATACGCGTTCAGACTTCAATCGCACATGTGTCTAGATACAATAATACCCATTTCACATATATATACATACGTATGTATCAAGTGTAAGTACCTACATAATACTTGTCTACGTCGGAAGTGACGCAAGAGGCCAAGGTGATAATATAGTAAAGAACAACCTTTCTATCTCACGTGGAGAAAATTTCGTGCTAAAAAAATTCCTTGAGAGAATTTTTTTTCTTAACCGCAGGAAGAGGAGAGGTCGATGACTGCAATCAGTTGGGGGATAAGATAATTTCTAGATATGAAAGCAGCGCTAGTTTGGCGGGTTGATAAATGGGTAAAAAAAATATGCAATAGTGAAATAGGAAA
This sequence comes from Tenthredo notha, assembly GCA_914767705.2. NCBI lineage: Eukaryota > Metazoa > Arthropoda > Insecta > Hymenoptera > Tenthredinidae > Tenthredo > Tenthredo notha. Next base: position 16,893,793 of record OU611908.1, on the reverse strand, counting down.
TGGCAAAGTGAAAATTTCGCCCGACATTAGATGGCCGAGTTATTTGAAATCAGTTCGGAACGTGTCAAGCTGAAACGTACTGGACCAGATGTCAGCTAAATTTGTCTCAGCGTCAGTTAATTTCATTTAGACTCATAGGCAATCGCTTAGGGTTGTATTTATAGCCGGACATTCGCCCTTGTAATAACAGTATTAATTCAAACTCACCAGCTGGCATGCACGACAGTCTGATATATATATTTCTTATTTTGTTTTTTGGTTTTTTAGTTTTTTTTCGTCCCGGCAATGAAAAATAGATTTTCAAATATGTCTACATCAGAATTGAATCTCCTTTCGCAGTGTCTTCTTCCTCTGTTCCATACAGTAATCGTAATGAATAATTGTTAGAAAATCCGAATGAAAAATCGTTTAAAAATCCTCTTCTTATTATTTTTTCTTATTCGGTGTTATAAATTCCACCTGTATACTTGGCAACGCAAGCCACGAGGCCGAGATTCCGGTTGTGTGTTTAGGATTTCCGCTGCATATCAGCCGTAGCTCGAACTGTTTCTTGCGCCTCTATAATGCCCATGGGAAATTGCAAGCCAGCGTACGTTTCCTCGGTTGAATGTTCTCAGCCCGTTACCCAGTTGCGACCTTATACAACCCGATTCACGTGGAAAATATAAATTTTCGCTTATAATTAACGCGAAATTTTCTATTTTCGCGATAAGTTTCTCAGATTTGGTCAATTATTAAACAGCATATACCATATACTCCGGCCTTGGTCATTTATTTCAAGTCAATATATTAACGACTTGAACGAATGACCAAATTCTCGACGTCTTTTACCAATTTTTTATTTTTTTGCTTGATTATTATAAAAAAAAAAAAAAAAAAACGTTTCGATAAAATAAGAGACAAGTGATAGTGAAATTCGTTGATAAAATAGTTAAGTATTCAACATTTCTTATTAAATAATATAATTCTGAAAGCTTTCCTTAAGATACATCGCCGATAATTATTCAGTATTGATTAACGCCGTTAATAATGACCGTCGATTATATCTAAGCCGTATTTGAATCGATCATGTCTCGCCTAGTATTTGAGTATATCCGAGTATTTTCCTTTCGCGGGTATTCAAAATTCTCACATTTTCCTTTCATACCCGCGACGACTGTCACTCTGTAATGTTAAAAAGAGCGCGAGCGAGCGAGCGCGCGCGCGCGCGAGTCTATTTAATTTTTAAAGTCACCCTCTCACCTCAGACGTCGCGACGTATCTCACTGGTTTAGTCCGGCGGTCACGACACGAGGTGTGACAGCGGGTTCACAGGTGGTTCACAAACGAATAATTATTATATTGTCACTTCAGAATTATATTCACCCTTCACTTTATTCGACAATAATTAGAAAAACCCCGTTTAACTAATGATTAAAATCACTCGATTCAAACCCTATAATTACTTATACTTCCATATGCATACATAACATTAAGTGATATTTTTTCTTTCTTTTTTTTTTTTGTTTTCTTTCAACTTAAATACCCCTCGTTATCATCCCTTGTATTATAACGCTGCTTTCTGCACCCCTTTTCACTTTTATTTTTCACTAAAAATTATGCCTATTTTTTTTTTCTTTTCTTTTTTTCAATTAAATTTTTTTTTTTTCTTCCCTTCACCAAACAAACCCGATTTTTTATGAAACAAAATTCACGCTCACACCTACGTTCGTTCCACCTGCGGGTGGCACGCGTCGTATTTGTCGAAGGGGTGGTTCACCCGTTGTCTACGGCGATCGGCTTAGTACTGAGCGCGGTTACCTCGCGTCCCCCAGCCCCCCTTGCCCTCTTTTCCCTCCTACACCTCTTTCCTTTCTCATATCCCCGCGGCGTGTCGCGTCGCGACGCATGCGCTTATACACCGGCGCCTGTTTCTACGACGCCTTCGCAGCTCCGCGGATCTCCGGAGTCCGGACCCTCCTTTGCGGCGGGGGGGGAAAAAAAAAAAATATATATCGCGGTATTTATAGACGCCGACAATTATTAACGGACTTGTCCTACGAAATCGCCAATTCTCTTTCTCTAGTTTATACTTTGTTTCTTTTTTACTTTTACTTTCAGCATAAATTTCGCTAGATTGGTAGCGAAAAAAGGGCGGGAGGAATTTTTTACTTCTGAGATTTTGATAAGGGCAGATTAGAGAGAAATTATCTCTGAATTCTAAATGTCTGAAGGATATACAGAAATACGTTTGTACAAAAACCTTTGAGTTTAACCTTTGCAATGGCCTGCCTGACTCCGGTTTCTGACAGTTTGAGAAACTCGAGTTTCGGTCGGAGGGAAAATAATTTCTATTTAGAAACCAGGGGCTGGTTTATCGCGAATAATTCAACACCTGGAGCGCTGGATATTAGAATTTACGTTCCACGGATATACCTATGAAGGAACGCAATTTTACTTTCGGAAAATCAATTAGCTTTATTAGGATCGGGTAAATTTCTTTCAATTTTCAATTAGTCAGTGAATTATTTTGCCAGATATCGATATAGTAGTATATAACATACCTAACTCTAGGAAACTCGTCGCAGGAAACTCGTTGACATATATCCTTCGGACGAAGGATTTCTGACGCACGTTTTAAGAATACAAATTTTTATCCCAGTCACTTCAACTTCGCGCCTTCTGTTCTCTCAGTCTTACAAGACCTGACGCAGAATCAATACTTCTCACAAAAATCAGCATATCAAATATATGTATAATATAAGCGTGAATTTTACACCGAAATGATAACTAGTACAAAAATATATGATATATGTTAATTAAAAATTGAAAATTAATTATCGTAGATCGTTTTGCAAACTGCATAACTTTCGCATTAATTTTCCCTTTCTCGTTGTCACGACGGTTTCATTATCCAACGACTTAAATCATATAAACGTGAGTTTTTTTTTGAATATTTTTCCTTCTTTTTTTGAGGTACCTATAAACCATGCTAGTATAAGGGTCGGAAAAAAAACTGCAGAACAATAGGGTTACTTTTTCACAATTTATAACAGGCCATTTGCGATTTGTTTAAATGAACATTTTTATCGTTTCCCATTAGGGTAAAAGCCGGAGCTGGTGACTATGTTGTACAACGTAGGGTAAGCTCGACGAAGACAAAACTGCAGTTACGAAAGTTGAACATTGCGATTTTCGAGAAAGACACAGACTGCAAGCTTTAGATTTTAGAGTTACACAGAAGCCCGTGAAAAAAAATATTCTAATATTGGCGGGCATTTTCGTACCATTTAAAAAACTTTCACCCGTGTAGTCGTCAGCCTAGATGAGGAAAAAAAAGAGAAAAGACTGATCGTAATAGTAAATGAGCATTGAACCGTTTGGTTCTACCTTTTAAAGTGTTATATCTTAATTTTGGTAGTACCAGCGAAGTGACGGAAGGTAGAGAGGATAAAGTGCGTAACGTAATGTCCCTGACCTGACTAAACGACCCTCGCAAATCGTCTGAATATATATTTTTATTTGCGCTAACCGGTTTTTCTTTTTTTTTTTTTTATGTATTTTTTTTTTTTATTTATTTTTTTACGGGTGTAATCGGCTCGTAAATTACTCCGATTTCCACGCCCACGCTTTTGTACGAAGTCGTTCGATTCAACGGCTTTATTTTCTGTATACCTACCCGCTGTTTTCCAAAACAAAGGCGGAATAGGTATGAACATACTATATATTTACTACCAATCGCGATATCGCGAATAAGGAGTAAGATATTGGGCGCCAAACGGCTCAGAGTTGACTTTATCAGAATTCGGTCTGGGCTTTTCCTTCTCTGGTACCTAAAGCTCTAGCTTAAGCTGAAATCCAGAATTAGAACTTCGAACCACTACGGTATTTGACTGAAAGTTGTCCTAGGCTTTGAAGATCGACGGTAACATGTTAACTTATATTTTTCTTATCGGTCTTTTTGTCTCGGTTGAAAATGAGCCTCGAACCTGAACCTGAACCTAAACCTAAACCTAAACGAGCGAAAGACAAGAGGCTCTTGGGTGACCAGTTTGATAAATTAGACGATAGTGAATCCGACCCAACTCCAAAACCCAGCCACTATATACTGAGACCGGGGCAAACAGATTCGAACCAATTTTATCGAGGTTTGATGGAAAATTTCAATCAATGGTCAAAATGCAAGTTAAACTGAAATTTATCTTCAAGATTTCCTCAGCCCTGAAATTATTTTTTAATTATCGAAAATTCTTTCCGCACTATCAAAAAACGATCGTCTCGTTCAAGAGATGCAAAGTTCTGAGACAAGCAATGGTTGTCTTAGACACCCGTTGATTGAAGATAGGCATTAGAAGCGTGAGAAGTCCTTGAATCACGTAATAATAATTATATCCTACGTCCGGAACAAAGGGACAATAAACCGTTCGACATTACCTGCTGAGAGAGAACAATAAACGCTGTACTACAAGCGATATTTAATCACAATTGGTCCCTTAAATTCAGAGGGAAATAACATTCCGTTTTATATCTAATCAATTCTCTGTAGCTACGAATCGCGTTTTCTCATAGAAGACACTTTGGAAATCATAAAAACCATAGCGTTTCCTTTTTTCTCTATCTAATTTTATTCCTAATATTTCATTAATCGTGAATATTTTCCAGATTTATTTTATCATCTTGAAACCATTACGAAGACTGCTGCTGCACGTGTATTGAGAAACGTTTTGTACGACGATAACTTCGTAATCGTACGGTTTATCGTATTAATATCTTATAATCTTTCATTATTTCGTGTCAATTGAGATAAAATATTTAAGGACTTTGAAGAGAAACGGAAAGTATAGCGTTTACATAAAGCCTGTATGATATCTCCTTGAACTTTTAGCAACAAAATTACCAACTTTACACTTATAGGTAGAACGCTTTATCCAAACTACAAGTTTAGTCTGACTTATGCCAAGGATAAGGATATACGAAGGAAGCAAACGATAATTGAACGATTTTCTCCTGATTCAGCACTGCATAAAATATGAGTATAAAAATGCTATTTATACTAGATACACCGTTTAGAATAATGCGATTGGATGATCGTTTTAAATGATTTGATCGATTTCGGGTCAAGTATAGCTTCGTTTACATTGAATTCCAGATTTTTATGCAAAAGTTAACGTACTTTGTTCAGCATATACTGCTTATTCACTCAGTTGCAATCTCTGTCTCCTTTTGACTCTATAATTATAACTTTCGCTTTATCTAACAAAGAGTGAACGCCTCCCACGCAATCCTTCATAGTTCATAACGCTAGTTTAGATCTGGGTCAGAGCTCTACTTTACTTCTGAACGATCATGGCATTCAAGATTTCTGAGTTTATCAAGTTTCCGTCAACGTCAAGGTTACAGCCGTCACCAAAGATCTCGCATAAAATATTCTATCTGTTATATTTGATCGTAATTTTATTTATTTTTCCAAGATTTTCACGTATCTTATTATATTCGTTCGAATTTTCGTCGCTAAATTATCTTTCGTTTCCTCAATTTACTCGAGTAAAACTTTTTCGCAGATTTTATTTCGTCAAAATTTTATCCTCCGAGGAGAAAATAAAGTAGTGATACTCTGGACCAAAATGATTAATTGACAAGAATTCAGATTCACGGAAACATCAAACTATAGTTATACTCGAAATTTCTAATATAACGATTCAACGTGGGTAACATGAGCACAGGACTCGATTAGAGGATCAAATTTTGAACGGGCTTTAAATTCAGGTCGATAATTCATCCAGGTTTCGTTCTACGCGCAAACAGAGATCCGAATTACGATAATTGACAGATTATTTGAAACGAAACGAAACGCCGCAGGCTTTACGACCTTCTCTTCTATTCGCTGAATGTATTATGCATATATACAAATTTCATCTGTCTATAGATATACATATACCTCTACGTGTACCGAATAATATCTAAATGCACGCATCTGTTCATACGGTATATTAGGCTATACAACGAATGGGAGCAGAATCTGATATAAATTAAACGGTGAATTTTGATTGAACGAAAACGAGCTGACTCGATTATACCCAACGAATTTTGATTGAATTATCGTTCTGTTAATTGATTGATTTTTATTTTTTTTATTCTTTCTAATTTATTCATTAAGTAGGCGTCGAAAAACTTGACAACCCATATTTATTTCTGATATAGCAGACTACGGTTGTATAATTTTACGGTAGTTTTATTACACGTTAAGGTATCTGTGGAGTAAATGAATTACGGTTATTGTCAGATATCTAGGTTGTATAGCTTTATTCGAATTCAATTTCATTATCAAGCGAAAGGCTTTTTTTTAATCAATTCTCATCGATTAGCAACAAGGTCAAGATATAATTGAGAAATTTTATGTATCACCCATCGCACGTGGGTACATCAAACACATATTTTGGAGATTAACATTTTCGGATAAAGTTCAATGTTGTCTCTCCTCCTACGTAGATATATTTATTACAAATTCTTGATGTAATTTTCGCAATATTTAAAACAGACAAATTGGCATCACTTAACCTTTTGTTATTCATTTTTATATCAATATTCGTCGTCGAAGAAAAAACGAATAAAAAAACAACAAAAAAAAAAAGGAAAAATTAGGTGATAAAGCAAGCCGAGTTGAAATATACTTAGAGCAAAGTAATAAATAAATTTTATTCGAGCTTCTCACCAGGGACCAGCGACGCGGGAATTTTTTTTTTATGAGTATATGTATAGGTATATAGTCTGTTGTACGTAAAATGAAAAAAAAAAAAAAATAAGAAAATAAAAAGGAAGGAAAGAAAAAATGAAATGAAACTGTGTAGCATGGATTCATTCATTCATTTCGGCATTTGTCCCATTTTTCGTTGTGCTTGTTTGCAAACTGTGTAATTTATTATTTAAGATATCTATACGGGGTAAAATGTCGACCGAGAATTCGATATTGGGTGATACATTCGAATCGAATACGAGAAATAGTAGAGAGGGATGAAAATTCAAGTACTCGACGGATCAATGAGGGAGAAAAGGGATTCAATAAGCGTCGAATTTAAAATTCCACACCATTCGTGGTTGTTCCTGAAAACAAAATAACATCGCCATTATTCAACCGCTTAGTCGATGGTTGTTCGAGCGAGAAATAACCAAGTATATATGTATTGTATACATTCACAACTTTATTTAATACCTGAAATAAAAATAAACGAATAAAGAATCGCAAAAGAACATTATTTACTAGCTTTACGTTTTACCTCCTTAAAAAGAGAAAACTTCCCCTAAAATTCTTCACTTTTAAAAGAATTTTTCTTTCTTATCTTTCAATCATCGAACAAATATCAAATATACAGAATTCGATATTGATCTATACATTCAAGTTTCAATGAAAATAAAAATATAATTATCAGACTAGTATAAGACTGTGAGAGACTCGAACTTAGTGCGAAACTACACGAGTTGAAATCCTACATGAAGACGAAAAGAAAAAAAAGTTCCAATATCTTTCGTGAATTAGTTAAACAGGTAATTAATTCACGCAGGTGTGTTGCTTTGTGAAAAAGAACAAAAAACAAAAAAAAAAACAAAAAAACCAACAGCGTTATCGTTGATTGAAATCCCGTTCGTTGCGTGGAATGAAGACCAACGGTAAAGACGTGGATGGACATAGCTGGGCAAATACATATACATATACATATACCTATATATTTAATATGTAGGTATACGTACTAGTTGAACCAAATCGATAGATCGCAGTGAAACCAAACGAACAAAATTATTCCACATCTCCGGTTTAACGTGCAAATTTGCGAACGAATAAACCATTCCGTTTGACGTAGTAGTTCGACCGACACATAGGTATACCTAAATCACTTCAGCTCGTCGAATTGGTTGAAGTCTCGTTGATTAACGATATGCCTTACTTTGAAATGAAACATTTTCTACATTCGTATGTATAGTATACGAAATTGCGAATTCTATAACCGACAAAGGGATTGAAAAAATCGATATCGATACTAATGATTTGATCATTTGATTTCAGAACCCACAATCTACCAGATTGAAACTAGTTCGATGTGTGTATTGGGCAGGTATATGCGTCTAGTCGAAAGACTCATTGACCGCTAAACTACTGATGATTAACCGAGACCGGAGGTTTCTGCAGCTATATATCCGAATGATCAGTGTGATTATAATGACGCATAACAGGGAGTAGATTCGATCGTGAGAGTGAGACGTGTGAGTTCATTCACACCTATGGTATATTCGTTCAGTATACAATGACGTGTTGTATACTCACTCGTGTCGAGACTTTTGAATTATGCATTCATGTGGTATACGGTATGGCATGGCATGGCATGGCATGGCATAGCATAGTATTTCGTGTATTCATACATAGTACGTATACGTTTTGTGCTCAAGCAAAAGTCGAGGTATACAAAGAGATGGTTTCACTTTTTATCCCAGGTCAGTAACGTTTGCTTATAACCAACTCGAAGCCCACGTATAAATTCGATTCAAGAATTCAATTTACTCCACTAATGAAATTCATTTATTTACGGTTTACTTTACCCAACTCTATTTCGTCTCAACTTTTTTTTTTACACCTCGTTATAAGCTTCATCCCACGTATGTACATCTTTCTACACAATCGCTGCAACGCAACCGCTGGCCTGTTTCAATCTGTTGCTACTAGCTGAAAGCATCGGTTTAACGCTATATCCAGTTCACAGCTCTTAAAAATTCAATTGCGTACTAACGAATGGAGATCGAGGTATCAATTTTAAAGGAATACTGAAAGCTGCTAAAGTCGTTGTGCAAAATCCCCCAACGAAAGCTTCGTTATACAGCTTCTATATATTTAAGTATATGACAAGAGGGGGTCACACAGTTATTTGTGGAACTGCAGCAAGAATGAGCAGAAATCTATAAGAAAAACGATTCTTTTTTTGCTATTAATTTTCTTTTTTTTTTCTTTTCTTTGCCCCCGCGCTTTGTGGGATGTAGATCACGTGGTAGGCATATATGTGTATGTGATATTATGTTAGGAATAACAATCACGTTGTTAAATTTGATAATATTTTCATTTCGCTGACCTGGCGTAACTTTTACAGTCAGAAGTCGAAGCTGACTGAGTCTGTGATAATAATTGGATCTTTTCAAATCGAAGGACTTTGGGATCGAGCCGCGTCCCTGAACTAGTGAAATAAGAGCGATGTAGCAAGAATAGTAAGGCTGTTGGTATAGGTATTGGTACGTTGTGCACGACGGAACCGCCTCAAGGATATAGATCATTAGTTTTCGATAGCTATGTGGGTGTAAAAAAGAACGCCGTGCCAGATATACCTACTAGAATCAGTTTTTATCCAGCCTTCACGCGACCCAGTATATCTTGAAACGTGGAAAAACCTCGATCTGATCCAAAAGGATCTTGAGACTTGCGAGCCTTTGGAGACGCGTGGGATAAAAGCTCGCCGGAGTTATTACCGAGGGAATAATAATTCTCAACGTTCGACCTCTATTACTTTTAGATTCCGAAAGATTCTTTCCTCAAAATAATTCTTCGATAACAAGGGACAACCGGCAGTCCTTTATTGTAGACGTGGGAAAAAAGAAATAAAAATTAAAATTTAGGACAAGAATAATCGCAACGATTTTATTTATCTAAATTCAAACCGCATTTGCCAAACTTTATATCTATAGATATATAGTATACTTCATCAACATCACTTTATGAAAGTTTACTGAATGATGAACTTTCAATTGCAATTCGAGCTTGAGATGATATTTTTAATTATTCATAAATTATTATCGTTTTTTTTTTTCTTTTTTCTGTTCTTCTCTTGCTTTTAAGTATTTCCGTATTATATTTGTGTACAAATCCCTGGCATAGTATATATGATGTATGTATTTATATAAAGCACTTTTACCTGACGTCACTGGACCACCGCCCAGTATATATATTTTTAGTATCCACGTGCGTCGACGACGAGAGGTTATTTCTCGTATGATCATCGTCGTTTCCATCCTGCGCTTTTACGCGACGAATGATGCCAACAACTTCCTGGTTTCTAACATAGGTAAATCTGTACACATTGCAGCGTTTAATTCTTGATAAATAAAAATAGAAAAAAAAATAAAATAAAGAATAAAAAATAAGAAATAAGAAAGAACCTCTGAAGAATTAGTTGGACAGAGTAAATTTACGCAATAGTTGACAATCACAAATCTTTAAAGTGTTTGTATAATATACTTATGTACATCCGTTCACTGAGAAGAAAGAAATTTATTTATTCAACCCGTGGCGAACGATCGGTCGTTATTTTACGTGGGTGTTTTCACCGCATGCAAGAATAAGAATAAGAAGAAGATGATGAAGAAGAAAAAGAAGAAAAAAAAAAAGAATAAGAAGAAGCGGCTGTCAACGGACGTTGCCTTGGCCCTGGTGAACGACAATTGTTGGTGTTGGCAGACGGCGTGATTTCTCTTCTCGTTCTTCATCGTGCTATGTGTCTACGTCCTCATCTTCATTCTCGTTATCTTTAGCTAGCAAACAATTGCGAGATGAATCGCTTCAGAGACATGTGCTCGACGGGTGAACAACTTAAGATACAGACATACCGTTTAGGTATATCGAATACAACTATGCACTTGAATATATATATATAGTTGCCGTTGCAATTATAATTACTCCTACAATTATAATAGATGTTAATATAGAAAAGTTTATTTTCTCGAAAAGACAACGACAACGACGACGAGGAAGAAAGAATAGCAACTACGGGTGACTAAACGCAGATCGTAAACAATAAGCGAAGACACGCCCGAGTGGACATAATTATTAACATCTGAAATAACTTTAGTTATATACACTTCAATATACAAGAGTTGTGGTTGTAGTTAACTAATTGCGAGAGAGAAAAATAAAAAATAAAAAATCACGTGATTAAAATATACCCTATATATACCTATTCTGTCGAGAATGAAAGAATTATTGATATATATATGTGCCTCGAAGAAACTCTCGGAGTGCAGATATATTTTTAATCAAGTCCCGGAAATTCCAGCTTCTCGTAAACGATATTTATTAAGTCAATCAATTTTTTACTTCCTGTCTCCTCTCACCCCTTTATAGATCGTCTTTCTCCCTCACCCACGCATCCTCTCTTTTTTTTCGTTCTCATATAGCAGCTGATCATGTTTATTTTCGAATATCGAACAGGCACGTTTTATTAGATGTGGAATCTGATTTAGAATGTTGAAAGCGGTTGTGGGCAGCTTCTGTATATTTTAGTTACACGTTTTTTCTTTTTCAAAGTATTCGATCCTCGTCGAACCACCGTTAATCGACGTCGCATCTCGTCGTCTCGTCGCCGAGATCATAAACGTATTACTTGTCAATTAACGCCTCAGTGAATTATCGCCATGCAGGATACCATCTCGATTCAATTTAACACGTTTCGTTAAACCAGACTACAAAACGGGCTGCCCAATGCCCGGACTCATTCGACTGTATTAAAAACACCGGGAACATTCACTCCCTCAACCCACGGGAGGATGGGTCTCGACAGAAGGAGAGAACGGGAGAACAAAATGAAAAAAAGAAAAGGGGTACAGGGATGAAATACCCGATCGATGCGGCTTTTAGCAAAAAAAGAAAGAACTTGTATATTCCTTACTTGAAAAATCAATGACAGCACATATTTTATGTACTTTGTCATCTGTAACACACTTCAGCCTCTCTCTCTCTCTTTCTCATCCCCTAAAAAAAAAAAAACGGAGGAGTTTGTTATCTCACCGAAAGCGAAACTGTTGGTGAAGATCGGGTTCAACGGTTAGCAAAAAAATAGGAAAAAAAAAAGACTGGGTAGCTTCATTCCGCAAAAACAAGCCCTTAATGACGACACAATGACTGCGTGCAGGGATGAGCTTCGCGCATTAGGCAAAGCCGGTTATTCGGCGTCGTAGCGTCCGGGTGCTTCTCGGTTCTTCCGCCCTTTTCGTCCCTGTTAAAACGTTATCAAACTTCCAGGCAATAACACCGGGACACTGGAACCAGCGAGTGGCACAGGGTGACACGGGGCTTTGCTTATCTGTCGGTTGATGTCTAAATATTTCATCCCTCTACGAGGTGATCTCCGGCCCGACAATCGGACAGACGTACGATATTCTCTTCGGTATATAAGGTGTGAAAGGAAGGGTGCTTTTTGGCGTCGCGTCGCTTGTTTTCTCAAGAGGGACTTTCATGCTCATTTCATGCGTAAAAAAAAAATACTATATAGGTATACAAACGGTTAAATCATTTCGCAATGAAATCTGCGCGAGTTGAACACGCGAACATTGCACACGTCTACAGGAAACCCAGATCAAATAATCTTAGACTAAAACATGAATCTATTGAATAAAACAAACGGGGGCCAGTACCCGAGTCTAGAATATGCTGTTTGTGGTAACAAACTGAGAGTTTTATTCATATATTATGGCTGAGGCTCGAGTGCTTCTACCGTACATCATTCAAGTTACATCATACCTGTATCATTATTTTATTTATATATTACAGCTAGTATTATCGCTATTAATTAAGCGTTCAGTAACTCATTTTGTCTTCCCATTGTTATTAGATTCCTATTTTTAATGAACATGAAAGAAACTTTAAAGTGTATTAAAATCTGTCAACTTTCGCGATAGCTGGTTAGAAACTAGGAAAGAACTTTGAGCGATGAAGCGAACTGACCACTTTGCTATACGGTAAGGTTAGATAATTAATATCGAATATCCATGCACTGAACAGCGAGCGGTGAACGTGACGGTTAAAGTATGGGAAAAAAAAAGGAATGGGTAAAAAATAAAGAAAGGGAACGAATTTTCAATTATATAAGCGCGGCGTACGCTAAGTACCTTCAAAATCGTTTAGCGTAAAATGTCTGTGCCGTTTTTTTCAGGTCAGAATTTATTTGGTATGGTCAAATGAAAAACCGATAAGTGAAACAGACGTGAACGGTTACTCTCTCACGAGGACCATACCACCAACCTAGGCAATCGCGTCGACATCGACCACCATCCTCTACTGGCTACAACCTCGTTGTCGATGGCTCTATGTTACCCCGCTGTCAATAATAATTCAAGAACCCGGAAATGGCCTGCAAACCCAAACCCTGTGGTGTACAACACAATGTACAGTAGAGCTCATAAGTTCTTCTACATCCTGATTATACACTCCGCAAAATTCCCATGTATGATACCCCTAAGAATAGCTGAGAAGATTACACACCGTGATTCCGGATGTTAATGTAGAACAGAATTGTAAGATACATTTTCAGTTCTGGCTTTTGTGGCCATCTAATTTCGTTCCATTTTTTTAATTAGGATGTTTATCTCTAACTTGACATGTTAGATAAAGGTAGAAGGTGTAATTATTGCTGATAAAGACATGATTCAATTAGAACTTCAGAAAGGCAGGAAAATGTGAGCAAAACGTTTACTAACAAGCTTTTAACGTGAAATAGGATTTCACGTGCGTGAGAGTTTCTTATTGTTAGAACGTGATTTGGAGTATAAAACGGTACATAAAGTACATTCCTAGGGATTACAACGTTCGTGGGGTATCAGTTTCTTGTATCCTCAAAACTAATAGACAAAGTGTAAACGATGATCAGGCTCTATAGTTGTGGTCTCTCGCTACTCAATTGTATCAACGTTCGGTCAGACCGTCCTAGAATGTTTCATCTCTTCAACAGCCGAGAAGAGAAGAGCCTCTAAGAACTTACCAGAAAACGAAATATATGTTTCAAAGTAAAACCCTGAGGCTGGGTCCAAGGGGCTTTGTTGGCATCGATCTACTCCCAGTCCCAGTCCCTAAATTCCCTGCTAACAAGTAACAACAGTTCCTTTTTATTTCCCATTTCGTCCTTCTCTGACTTTACATCAGAATCAAAGTCCGGTTGAATCCAACCGCATGAAACACGAGACTCCAGAGTCTTGGTACCTTTTCACGACATCATTGATCCTATCCTCGATTTCTACACATTAAAAGGACCAAGGGATAGTTCCACGTGCGTGGAGTAATAGCTGCGTGCTTTTGGGTGACCCGTACCCTGTAACCCGTGCGCATACCTCGTAGATCAGTGATATTCTTACTCGTAACGAAATTCCAGACGCTTTACCAGCCGCCGCCCGGCACGCGCCATTGTGTTCCGACTAATTTATAGGCCAATTAATTAATTCGCTACGGAATATTCGTGAAGGTGGCTTTATACCGAATGTAACAGTGTATGGTATATATCTTCATATACCTATACCTGTGTCTGAAATTCTCTGGATTAGTTTCATACCGTTGAATTATATTCGGTATACCAAATCCTTAAAGGCACAAACACATCCGTAGGTATACAGGCCCTATACCTACTTGCACATACTTGCAAATTTATATTCACATAGACGCGTCTAATACATATGAATTCGAATTCTCCATAGAGATAATAATCCAGCAAGCACATCATCCACTACGTAATAAGGATAGCATTACTAAAATACTAAAATTCATTAATGCACTGAAATTCTCAATTTCTGCAGCACTAATGAATACCGCATGGATAGATATTACGTATCACAATTTCGTTGAATAATTTTCATACAATTTCAACTACCTACTTCTCATTGAACAACGTCGGACTTTTAGGATTTATTAGTATTCACGTCAGAACGCTATACGAATTTGACAGCTGCAGGGTGTCATTAATGGGAATTGGCTTCGAGTACAATGTCGGCTTAACGTTCCTCGTCGAATTGGTACTGTGAGAGTCAGGTACAGGTACAGGTATTATATATATATAACATAGACACATATGTATATACCTATACAGGTAATTTTCTGGGTTGAGGTTTGGGCTACCATCAAATGGGTAGGCGTCTGGTAAGGTAATGGCTAATCTACCTGAGTACAGAGGAGTCTGACCCATTCATCGGCCTATGTGATAGGTGGTAGGTTTAGCATCGGGTAGTGTAAGGTGGATAGGGTAGGTTGGTTCGGCTTGGCTCGTGTTATAGTCAGGACATATAATTATATGTATGTATGTAGGTAGGTATACGTACAGGGTGTTACAAAACGACATTTATTGTTAGCTACTGGGCCTTAGAGATAGCATAATGTTAACCGGAGCAAAATTCATGGTGCTCGAACGTACTGCAGGGTCCGGAAATATCGCCCTCGAGAGAGATACGTACCTACAGTTGTCACGAGTAAAAATGGTATTTTCTCGATTATCTCAAAATTCGTAGGAATAAATCTCGGCCTAAAAAAAAGAAAAAATCTTTCCTCAACATTTTTTAATGATCAAATCAATCAGTTGCATTCATTGAGGAGATATTCACCGGCTAGGTACATGAACTATATACTTCAAATGATGAATAAGTATTGATATATAAATAGGATTGCTTTCTACAGATGAGTTTGAGGATAAGTCCTTAACGTCAACTGTATTTGTGGCCCTAAAAAACCACCGAGGATTTCTGTGCAGAGATAATTGAGGAGAATGATCCGTGCTCGTTAGTGTATCTCTGAAATGGAGCGTAACCCTACCCATGTTCTTATAATTACTCTTTCCCCGAGGTCTGAAGCCATCCTTCGTAGTGGTCCATGTGTAATGTGAAATTTCATTGCGGAACACCGTGTACGTGTGTATGTTTATGCGCCTAGATATATTAGTTAGCAAGTGAGTCGATTTGGGTCAAATTCACACGCGAAATGGTTCGACTATCGCTATGCGGTTGGCAGCCCTTGAAATGTTGCAGTTTTTTGCTAAATTTAGAACAGCAATTTGTGGCTCGAGTTTATTTTACCTCTTTGTTTCTTCTCTCTCTCTCTCGAGGAATCGGTCCGCTGTTATCTTGTTGAATGAATCATTTTTTTTTTTTCCCACCCTGTCGAGACACTCAAAAACGGCTCGAAAATATTTAACAGAAATATAAACAAGGTAAAACCAACTTGCTGGAGTGAAATCGTATTTGTGTCATCGAATATTTGACTCGAGCTGCAATAACGTACATTTCACATTCGTTAAATACGCCTCCAGTTATTTTGAATTATCGATAATGGACAAACCAACGAGTACACTCAACGCCGTTTTGCTGTCACGCTCGTTGTCGAATTTTTACCATGAGTAACGACATATCGATCCCGAAACCGTATCAAGGTTGATTCTGTTCAATATCCTTGAACGGTGTAACTCGTGACTCGACTTTACCTGATCCTTTCACCATTGAAGGTACCTAATCCGAAAATAAACTTCCACAGATATCGTTAACTGAATTTACCAAACGAAATATGATTTCCAATCGTTTATCCAACACGCAGGATAAGTCCGGAGTCAAATAACTGATCAAATCATAAAACTGAAAATCTGAATCTGCAATGTATCTCTGGATCCAACTGCAAGGCAGATTTCGTTTAAATTGGCGTTATTCACAACCAAAAGCCCGGATCATTAGCTAACCGGTGCTAAACCATGGCGCAGATAGATGACACTGTCAACGACAGCGGGTAGCGAACCAGGCACCACGGTGTCATCGGGGATCGTGTAGTCGACATGGAATAATTCATCCCCAAATGAAGGGTGCATCGGATTCACGTCATTTCCAACTGGCTGCAGTGCAGCGCTGTTTGTTATCTCTTTTTTTAGTCTTCGATAGACTGCAGCTCTTTCAGCTGAAAAATGCGCAATTTTTAACAGACTTAGAATAATTGAATATTAATTAATATCGTTACTATGCGTTTCGCTAATTTAATTGACCGTATAAAATTACAGCCAAAGCGTATTTGTTATTGGAGTGGCTAAGGTAGCCGAGATTTAGCATTACGAGGTTATTGCTACCCCGGAGATTCGATGGTATGAATTATATGGGAGGTTTTGATAGTCTGCAGGCCTCGTGTGTAAATCAGTTGCAGGCTTGCGAGGACAACCGCAAAGGGGTGCTCTGCGCGGACTACCCTGACTAATCGTTTGTCCATTATGGATTAATATACCGTAGTGTATAGCTAAAGTCACGTTAATACAGGACGTAAATTTTTGCCGTCAAATGACGCGTAGAAGTTGGTTATTGCAAAAAACAAATCTTATCGTCTATCAAGTTGCAATTTGTTTTGCGATGATCTCGAGATTGTGAAATGATGTGGTCTTAGTTCGTAAGATGGTTTTAAAAAATTGTTGCAATAAACTCCGCGTTCGTATTTTGTATTCTATTTATCTTCAACTGTTTGTTTTTAACAAATTGCCGCATTAGTGAAAATTAATGAAGACGGGAATCTGTGCAGTCGTACCAAGACGTAATGAGGAAGTGTGAGACAAAGCTGGATAGAAAAACGAATAAGGATAGAGCGAGAAACGGGAGGGCTAAACGTTCAGCTGCTTCCAAAGCCCCGAAAGCCCCAAAAGCGTTGGGGGTCGCGTGCGCAGCTCACGTTACTCTTGCAATTCGAGTTAGGCGCATTAGAAGGTAAGGAAAAACGTTGGGCGATTTGTTTCCAGGAGAAGAAGAGAGAAAAAAAAAAGGAAGAAAAAATAACACCGTTTCAGGATGTCTCCGGCAGGGCGGCAGAGGGGTGGAAAAAAAAAAACAAAAAAAAAATTGCTACGCTAAGGGAAACTCGTTCGTTTTGAAGGTAAGACATTTTTCAGACTACAGTTTATCGTTGGTGTAAGAATAGGAAATAAGAAAAAAATAGGAACGACTATACGCGTACATGAGAATCTCGGCAGAAAATTACGCAAAAAGAAAGGAAAGGTCTACACCTTTACGATTATTTTCCAGAGGGCTTTACCTCATGTGAAATCGAATCGCATTCACGTCTCGAGCTGACTTCGTGAAAATAGTTATGTACAAAAGCCCTGCTTATCCGCGTTACTCCGAAGGGAAATTCCTCCGGCCTGATCCTGAGCCTGAGCCTGATCCTGAGCCTGGACATTTTCTAGGATCCGAGATCCTGTCACCGTACCTTTGCGAATAAGGAACTCCTTAGTGCCAAGATATTTTTCCTCCCGTCACAGCAGGCTGTAGATACTCGAGGGTGTACTAGAAGAGCCGTAGATATACAGCTTCGTGTGGGGGCCGTGAAACACTCGGAAACTTTTGATGTTCTTAGAAAAACAAATACTATAACATTTCCAGCCGTATTCTAGATCTAGTAAAAAGCTGATCATCGTAGTCTATTTAAACCCGCATAATTTTATATATATATATATATATATATATATATATATATACTCTCAGCATCGTATAAGTTTTGAGGAAATCGAGAGAAAAAAAAAACCAAAAAAAAATTGATAAAATGAAACGTAAACGTTTCCCGAAAATTCTGAAACTCTAACCAGTTCTTATGATTAAAATAGAAGGAGATCCAAAAGCGATTATAACTGCCTACTATACTAAACCCTCCAACGACTAACAAATTATGAATCCACTGACTTACGTTAATATTAAAAAATAAATGAGCGACAGGGTGAGTTTTAATGAAAGTTGGTTTAAGAGCTTAAGTTGAACACGCGGTACTCGTCGTCTGGTTAATTGCATAAATAATAAAATTTGAAGAAGACCTAAGGTACAGAGAGAGAGAGAGAGAGAGATTGTGTAAAGATACAGAAAATTTTCGAGAGGTAGGTTACTTAGGTACACAGGAGAATAACGACATCTGGTCTTTTTGCTCAAGTTCTTACTCAACTCGGATCGGCTCACTAGATCCTGTTGTGGCGGTGGTTGCGGCTGTGTTTCACATGGCAGTTTACAATCCCTGTAAACCTGGAAACCTACGAGCTGGCTTACGCCGTTCGCGTTTCCTCTAGCCACCGACTAATGCGGCAATAAACATGCATCTACGTAAAACACATACGACCTTATACCGTTGTATACTTAAGCCACGTACCTTTTCCAGTACTGCCTTGACTGGCTTTACGAAGGCTACGAGCCTACGGGGCTACGCACATTGGGATATGCGAAAATGAGAAAGAAAGAATAAAAAATGTAAGAAAATAAGAAACATGGCTCCACGAATGAGCTGTGTTGGTTGTAGTCACGAAGTCACGAATGTTCCTATATGCCAGGAAAATACAGAAATTTGTGACTTTGTCGCATAGCTATAAGGGCAGAAAAATAAGGGAAAAAAGGAATACGAGAAGGGAAGGGAATGGAATGGAATGGAATAGAATGTAAAAAAGAAAAGTGAGGGACAAAGGAGTCGAGGTTTTCACTAACCCCCGACCAGAAGTAGCGTGGATTTGATTGATACATGTAGGAGGGCACTCCGTTCGATTCAATCTAGCAAAGTCGCGGAAGTCGTCGAAGAAATCCGAGGATTTCCGAGAGCCCCGTGACTATAAGGGGTCCAGGGGTTGCTATAGTTCTACGAGCGATTTCTTCGACCATTAAGCGACAAATGAAAACCCACCCCTAACTTCTTCGGTTTCTGGTCGCTGAGCCAACAGCCGTTAGACGCCGATAGACGCCACAGGCTGCGGTCTGTGACCGACAACCGTGTAATTTCGACTTCCTCGAAAAATTCAACCTGAGCAAAAAACATCCCTCACAAGTCGAGTAACGGATGTGGAATTCTGTAGTATTATATATACACATGTCCACATCTACCCTCGCAAAAAGTCAGATCGTTAGCCTATTGCCGTTGCGAAATTCTACGTTTCTGTGTTTTTTTTTTCTCCAATTTTTCACAAACCTTGTGGGTAGAAAAAACAAAAACGAAATCCCCGTTTCGAAACACCCGGCAGAAATTCAGCTCCGTTAGAGTATTTAAGAAATCTCTTTCTAAACGATATATACCGAGACTACAAGCGACGTTCGGAACGTTTCAGGATGTTTACATAAACATGGAGGAGTAGAATATATCCGTATCTACTTATACGCATGCATATATATATACCTATACATACATTGCGTGTGTTTATGGACTTACACATTTTCTCGCGAGTAGAATGTATATATATATATATATGCACTTTTCTCGAGAGATCCATTTGCCTGACAAGATGTAGAGAAACATTGGTGTGAGTTTAAGTTTCACGTGTACCTACGTGTTTTACGCGAATAGATGGTGGGCTAGAAGAGTCGGAGACCCGAGAGACAATCTTCTAAAATATCTGAGGCGTTTCCCGCCTGTAATTTCCGTCTATTTCGCATCAGCTGCGCACGGCCTACGAAAGTCAGAATATGTAAGAGTCAATCCTTTTAGCAGTGACTATGTTTTTTGCCGGCGTATTTTTTACGGGGATAAAAAACAATAAAAAAAAAAAACAAACAAAAAAACCAGGTACCGAGGTGGATATAGGTACGTATAGAGTAAAGAGGAAAAGTCTCTCGCATAAAGTTTCGTCATCGCGATGTTGCAGCTAATGCCGCATGCGACCACCGCGATACCTAAAGTAACAACTTTTGTATTTTAATGGCTCGAAAAGATAGGTATAGGTAGATATTCGGTCTGATTCTCGTTTGTAACCACCAGCTTGGAGTACTTACGCAAATTGCCAGAGAGTCCGACTTCGATTCGACCTCCTGGAGGCAAATAGAGAAAGAGAGAGAGAGAGAGATAGACAAAGGTGTACGTATATATATGTATAGTCGATATTAAACGAGAGGAGGAACAATTCTCGGAAACTCTCCACAGGATGAGAAACTACAGAGTCTAGGGTCTAGGAGTCTAGAGAGTCTAGGACAAAGAGTATATCTGGTAATGTGGAGTGCCGAGGATATTACTATTCTGTGGTTCAGTTTTGTTCCACGAGACGCGTGGGTGGCTCCTGTAATCGCGAAATGCGGGTGAGTAAAATTAATCTAGTGAAAATCCTAGCCGCCCACACGGTTAGCCGGCTCCAGGCCATCAACGAGGATGATGGAACGGCTACCATGGAGTTGAAGAGGGTGGAGAAGTACCTGCCCGGGAAAACCACCTCGATTCACACACCTGGGATAGAAAATTATTAAATGTGATACGACACTTAAGTTTCAATTACAATCCCGTGAGAAATAATAATATATAGAAAATTAATAATTCTTATTTTTTTTCAACGATTTCTTCCTCATCGAATTATAACTTCAATTTCACAACTCCAGACTTGTTTCAATGCTGATAAAAATCAAGGGATGAAATAGGCGCACGAAATGACAACTCAATGTACATTAAATAGTTATATACAGTGATAGACGCGTATATAGATAAGCTATAGCCTCGAGGGAGTATTTTCTCGATATTTCTTGACGTATCGGTGTGGGTCGAGAATCTAAGCGTAGCTTGGGACGTATTTAATTTAGCGAGTAGGGTATATTTATATATTTTGAAGGCAATGATTATCCGCTGGGATCGTCTGATACATCCGGACATGGGCGTGGGCTAGATGTTTTTTTTTATTTATACTTATTATTGGTAGGGTATATAGAAAGGGGAATAGAAATGTGAGTATGTCGTAAGGCTGTGGGAAATTGGTATATTAAAACGGAAGTCGACGTTGAGCCGACTAATAAATATCAACGACGTTATTCATCCCGGTGTGTGTAATATAAAATTGATACACGATTTGGCTGCTAATGTGAACTCAGAAAATTCACATATCGTAACTAGTTTTCAACTAGAAAATGTTTTTGGTTACTGTCTGCATATTAATTATCCACTTATACTAACTTCCCGAAAGATTTAGTCGCAGGTAAATCTTGTATGTCAAAATTTACTCCGCTGGAATCTATAAAGCCTCGTGCCGTTACGACATGCGGTAATTAAGGTCAGAGGATGCAAAACACCTGTCCCCTTATTTCTATCAAATATTTCGTATTCCGTCTCCTATTTATAGATGAGATATCACATCACTCGTATATTCAACCTGTGTTAGTAGCTATGTCATACAGTCATAGGTTGAAAATCTGTTTAAGGTAAGGTTGATTCTCGGCCGAGTATCCGAATCTCGTTTATACTTTGATGTACAGAGAGAAACACGTATAATACATGCACACCGATTCCTTATATGCTAAAGATATCATAGTGCATTCAGAAAATTTGAATGCATTCGATGAATGGATTGAAAACCTGCTATAGGAGCTGATCGGGTTTATTTATACCTCAGGGTATGTCCGCAATCCCGTTATTGTTAATCACAAAAATGACTGTGAAAAAAAAAAAAGATTTTTCACTTTTTTCACAATTCACTTTTCTCCCTCGGTATTTCGGGTGAAATAAAATTTTATCAAACGACTCTGAGCAACGACCGATGTGGCGCGGCTGGTCGCGCTTGCTTGCCAAAGGCTAATGGAGTTGAAATGAAATTCTTGAATTTTTAGAATTATGGGGAGGTTTTGTTCCACCGATTTGATACACCGAGGTACACAGATTTGGGAAAAAATCTATCCTGAAATCGAGCGAGTCAGTCGCGATTTCCCATATTAGGATAGGTACGTCTGTGTTGAATGTATGTATATATACAATTGTATATATATATCTACACTTATCGTTCGCTATATTAAAGTGAACTGCTCGCTGACCCGTATTTCTTAAGTCAGCAACAGAAACCCCCGTTCCCCGTTCACGATCTACCCCCTTAACCAGAAAGCCCAACTCTCTCATCGCTCGAGTAGTCTTACGATCCGCAACTTATCCTTTTACCAACAATTTTTCTGATACTTTTTTCTGGAGACATTTTCTGCCCGTGACAGCCGGGGACATGCCCGATTACCCAGATATACGAACTGGCGCGGTCGGGGGTCGTACCGGGAAAGAG
Organism: Tenthredo notha; assembly: GCA_914767705.2. NCBI lineage: Eukaryota > Metazoa > Arthropoda > Insecta > Hymenoptera > Tenthredinidae > Tenthredo > Tenthredo notha. The sequence continues at coordinate 16,871,036 of OU611908.1, read as the reverse complement.
AAAAAAATTGTTCTCCGCAAAAAGGGGGGTAAGTAAGAATTCTTAACGACAGTCTGCGGCCCGATTGTAATAATATTAAACGAGGCGAGACACGATAGCCGAAGAAAGAGGAAAAAGGGTTCAAAAAGGTCGCGAAATCGAGAGGAAAGCTTCTTTTTTTTTTTTTTGCTTTTGTCTGAAAAAATTAGGGAAAAATAACGGCGTCGCTTTCGGCTTCTACACAGGACGAGTTTGATTAAATTTTTTTCTCATTTCCATTCGCTTCTAATTAGTCACTACATAAATTAATGAGAAGGGTTCTCAATTAGATCAGGTGTATCAATGAGAGAGAGAGAGAGAGCCTGTGGTAACGAACGGAATTCGCAATTATTATTATCGTCATTAATGCGGTGGGGGGCAATTAAAAATAAAGTCAAAAATAGCTTCGTTTTAATGATTGTCAATCGGCAGACTGTGTCCAGTAGTAATTTTCACGGTTTATAGTGCCCACGTCGACACCGCGAGTAAATTGTAACTCCATGAAAAAAAAAAAAATATCATCTCGTTACGTGTATCCAAAGTTCTTTGACCCTTTGGGAACCGGAAGTATAATTCAATTATTATCCGGGTTTTACGAGTTTTGATGTAGAAATATTGAAACGAGTGAAAATAGTATATATCGAAAACGTTTCTGAATCTCCAAAGAATGTCTTTGGAGATACAGATTTGATTGAAAAATAGACAGAGATCAATCGTCGCGGTATATAGGAATAACATAGATTTTTATTGATATACTTATTGATTTTATGTCATTCCTAGCGACAGGATTTTTATTTTGACATATGAAATTCGATAATATCGACGAGATTCGACACAGAGGAGGAAAATATCAAGAATAATATGTTTGTCTGGCTTATACTACTTTTATCACTATTTTCATTTTTTTATTTTTGGGATAAAAAAAGTGATTGAGTATTGTTGAAATCCGAAGAAATCATTCAGATTTTATACAATTTTTTACCATTCGCGGATCGGGTAGACCGCAAATCCCAACGCGGTTTATCAACGTGGAAAATGACGCTTATCTTGTTGCCTCTATTTGTATTTCAAATACGGAAATCCTCTTTTCTAGTTGCACTCTTTCGTTCCAAACTCGATTTCGCATCAGTTGATCATTTGCAAGTTTCCTCACAATTTTTTTTTCTCGCTAATACAGCTCGATCAATCGTTATCCAATTTCTCTGGCAATCAGTCTTTTTCAGGCCCTACTCTCTCTCTCTCTTTATTTCTCTCTCTCTCTCTCTCTCTCTCTCTTTCCCTTTTTCTCTGCACCGAGAATTTTTTTATTTTATTTTATTTTTTTGCCTCTTTGCGTTCGATTTGAAATATTTACTTGTCAGTTCGAGCGACAGATGACAGAAGATAATAAATTACGTGCTTTAAAATCGGCCCCTCTGTAACTTGACATTCGTGTATTGTTTATACAGAGAAAAAAAGAGAGAGAGAAAGAGAGGGAGAGAAAGAGGTGAAGATGAAAAGGGCGACGGAGAGAGAAAAAGCTCACTAATGCTAAAAAAATGGAAAATTGAAAGCCGGTGCCTATAGTTGAGCCGATTGTCAGCTAAAATGAATGAGAATCTACCTCAATGCGAGCCCGTGGTACAACGAGGAATTAATTAATTAATTATAATTTAATTACATAGCTCCGAGCGTAACGAACTGCATTAATGGTATCTTGAGTTGGTGAATAATTCAATATTCTTCCTTAATGGGAGGAAAAAAATATTCTAATTCCCGCAAGCTCGTGCAGTTAGAAAAGGTAAATTTTAAACTATGTATATATAAACTGACTATGAATTTACAAATAATTCATTTATTTTTATACAGAAATAAATGAAGCACTTGCGTCTTGATTTGCTAATACCTAATTGTCGTTTACTAAGTTCCACGTATAAATATTTATTATCGCTTTAATAATCCGCACCTTATATACACCTACGATTTACGATGAAAATAAAACGCGTTCATGCACCTATTCCCACCGTCCTTAGCACGTCGTCACTGCACGATCGTTTCCAGTACAACGGTCCGAATTGATCAACGTTAATTATGACGCTTTATTTGATTGGACAACCGTTGCAGTAAAACCGTCATAACTGATAACGCAGATACGTGCATCGGCTAGCAATTCATTGGTAATATTCGAGAGGACAGTTTCTGCGATAAATTCATAAGAACAACAATTTATAATGATCAAACACTCGGCGAGACATTTGATATTATATTACATGACATTTTTGAAAATCTCTCTGAATGAGTTTTTTCATTTTTTAATTTTTACGCATAAAAGCTCGTTAGTATATACTAATAGCTTCTGTACACCGGAAGTTCTCTACTCTAAATTAGTTGTACCTACTTGCAGCTTAAGTTTAGAAATTTATTCCGGTAAAAGCATTTTCGACTTCCGGTAGCAACAAATGAGCCAACTTCTACTGAGTTATATAGAGAACTATATAAGATAGAGAGATAGATATAGATTCTGTGCAAAATGTTGTCATAAAACGTTTTGAAAAACCAAAATAATATTTTTGGAATTGATAAACGCATAGGTAATCAATTTATAATACGAATATCCTTTTATTTCAACAGTTTATCTACCTATATCCCCAAAATTGAACCATCGGGCTTTCGCGATGGCATATTTGGTTAATCAAAGGCTTAAACGATGTAGAGTGGGTTATGTATGCTAAACGTGTCATCGGTGACAACGATGGTTACCCTGGCTGTTCAACGTCAATGCACATCCGAAAATGCATAAATCGCTGCGAATGGCGATAACCCAGAGAGCTTTTCAAACAATTTTAAACATCTTTACTGAACCCCACCTACGTAAAGCAAAAATTTATCCTGATTTTATCATATATAGAACTTTAGGAGGTAAAGGAATTCATTACGAGCAAAAGCTTTCACCAATTATTATTTCTGTCGGATGATATAAAAGTAATTTATTGATGATATTTTCAACTGAATTGAAAATCTCGTTTCATTTTCTGATCTAAATTTTTGAATCTTTCGGTTCGATTGACCCACTCATTTCTCTGCGACCAATCTAGTGTCTATATATCATCAGATCTTATTTTAGACAGTATCCTCAAGCGTTAAGTCTAGCCCGTCACTGTCAGTTTCTTAGTGAGCGCCAGAATAATTATTAAGTTGGCATCCTCAAAGGAAAAGAACGTACGAAGCGATGGCAGACAGTAGCTAGTGTTGAAAGGCAATTATCTGTTTCACACGTGTAAAGTCATCGAGTTCGAAATAAAAGTAAAGAAGGAGTTTCATGATGTTTTGGTAAAATTAAAAAGACCAAAAACTTTTCTTATTCTCACATTCATCGAGATGTCGCAGATTTTGTCGAATAAAGAGACTAGGGTGTAGGAAAATTGAAGTAAGAAATGAAATTTATAGAAACGATCGAACAGCATCTTTGCAAGCTTAAAGCTTTCGCTAGAACTTGGTATACCGTGATCATTCAACTGCGTGAACCTGATTCAAAATTGATATCCATGGGGGCCGATCGATACGGTATATCGAGCTATTAGACGAGCAAATTCTCGCACAATTTCCTACACGTTGCCATAGGGATAAGGGATGCCTGGCATTCGTCCTGGACCATTTCCCACGTCTCTCTTATGCTACTTGTGCTTTATTGTGTATTATGCTATACCTATACTTATACGATGTTTCTTTTAATACCGAAAAGGTGAAAGCTTGCACCCTATAAGAAAATGCAGCGATAAAAAAAAAAAAGAGGACGAATAGTATTAGGGCATAAGATCTGGATGTGAGATCTGGAAACTTGCCAGGGGTTTGTAAATAATGTATATGCATGTGTGTGTGTGTGTGTGTGTGTGAATGTTTACTTATGTACCCACATGTAACTCTTGGCGAACGTAGGTACGACAGGATGGTTTGTAACACGAGTTAGAGACGAGATCCTATTTGCTCGTCGACTTAAGTTTCTATGTACTTACGCCACGGGAGTAGAAGTAATTCATTCTTGGTTCCATTAAACTTTTATACAATTTTTTTTTCAGTTTCAGAAATCAACGTAAGATGATTTCATAGGCTTCAATTGTCCCCGTTTCATGGTCCTGGGTTGTAGTTCCGTATTTTCAAAGTTTCGAACGATAAAAGTTCTGGATGTACTTGAGACGATTTCGAATATTCAGAAACGTCAACGATTTAAATTCCGGAAGATCGGAATGCAAACAGTTCAAAACTCCGAAAATCTGGATTCTCGAAGGCCTAAGAATCTGAAAATTTCGATCTATTTCTCAGGATATCTAAAGACAAAAAATAGTTCATTCTAATCGAAACCCTATTCACAGAAATCCACTTTATATACTCCAATCGATATAAATTCGGTGTCATAAATGATTGATATAGTTTTTAAATTTTAAATTTCTTTGGAAAAAAAAAATTACATCTCAAGACGATTAATTTGACCACTTATTGGTTTCTATACGATCAATACAGCCCAAGTTATTTAACACTGAACGAAAACATGCGTGACATTCAAGTTTTGGAATTTTGAACCTTGGATATTCTCCATTTCGAAGTTTTTCAAAACGGCTATGTGGATTTTTGGAAAACCTCCGAATATTCATATTTAGAATTTTTACCGTTTAGGACCCTTTCACCTCGTGATGTCAGCCTATTGGATTATCGAGGTATACCTACGTAATTAACGAAGTTGGATAACTAATCGCAAGTCTTTAGTAACGTCGGAACTTTAGACTTGGTCCTTGGCAGTAGGGTACGTGTCAAACGTTCTGATGGAATTCCAAAATTTCAACCCCCGCATAACCAGCAGCGAAAATATCGACGGAAGTGATCGACGACTGTACCACACGTTCACATCGTTTGACACCCCTTACCACCATGGCACATATCGTCAACGAAATACGATAGATAAATATCATCGAAATCATATGATGCCTTTTAAAGTACACCAATTTCCCTAACAGATTTTCACCCTTCCTCTATATTATCATGCGTTGAATAAACTCGGCCTTTTCTTTAATTTACAAAAATATTTAATAATTGGATATTCAAGCACATTCATGCTATCTTTCTTGATTATCCAATTCGACTTCAGATGAGAAACTGAGATGCTAAGATAATAGTTTTACTTAGCAAATTGGGTGATGGAATATGATGAACGACGTCGCGGTTGTCGAAGACTATAACAGTAAGGATCGTAATTTATAAATCTCTAATCAGATTTTTGATTGAATTTGTGTTATCGTCGTGGTGTAACGGATTATACAGTTTACAAGAGAATTTAATTAAACTGACCAAAATTAATTACGCTTTACGAACGAGGTTATATCGTATGATGATAAATGAGTGGACCGAACGAACAGGTCGTGCTATGGAAGTAGCCGTGGCCATCACGTTGCTGTCCGTAACCGGTAGCCCGTCACCCTATGAAAACTGTTTATCAACAATTAACGGGCACTTTTCGTTGCCTCAGACCACCCTTTTTTTTTTATCGTTAATAATTAATATACCTCGGGTTCACTTCGCACAAGGCCTTTCGTTCCCAGCTGACCAACGGTCAGCGCGCGGTTAATGAGAAATTAATCTTTCGAAAAGCTGACCCTGCACCGCCTAGAATATCTGCTGAGGACAGAAAAATAAGGGCATAATTCACAGCACAGTGCGAAATACCTATATAGCTCCGAGAAAAAGTAGAAAAAATAAATAAAAATAAAAATAAATAAACAGCTAACTGCTGACCCCGAGGTTTCTGCCGTTATTGGAACTCGAGGAAAGTCCGATTGGTCGGTCAATCCAACAACCCTTTCCTTATTTTTATTCCCTCTTTCTTTCACTGTAATACAATTTTCTAACGAGATATACCGTATTTTTCTTACTTCTTTTTATTTTCTATATTTTTCTTTATATACCAAGTACAATATATTTTCTTCAAGAATAAAAATAAGCAACTAGAAAAGGTTATTTCATTTTTCATTTATCCATCGAGCGAAATTTTCTGCAATTTCGAACTCGTGTAACTATTTTTTATTTTTTATTTTTTGTTATTATATTATACATATTCAAGCCACGTATGGCTACGTAATACGTAACGTGTACTACGCATAAGATATATATATATAATTTAGGTATAATTATAAGTGGCGAAAGGGTTCGGATGAATAGACGTAAAGGTTGAGATGTGTAGAGGATCGGTAGAGGGTGAGTTTGGCGGTAAGTTTCTAGGGGTTGGTCGAATGGGTGGAGTAAACTCCTGGATGAACTTTAACGCGGAAGGATTTTAATGGTGTACGAATGGAGTGGTACGTTGAGCAGAACGGAATTGAAATAATTGAAGGCCGGTAACTGAACAAAAGAAAAAGCTTGGAGCGTAGACAATTTATTCAAAGAATAACTCTTTTTCACCCTTACTATCTATCAGCTCGAATTCCTATAGAAAAATTCTGTATAATAGAGAGAGAGAGAGAGAGAGAAAAAGAAAAAAAAATCGAAAAAATATACCTACGCTGAATTTTGCATGTTACCTTTTTTTTATTCTTCTTCTTTTTTTTATGAGATCAATTTTTTACATTTCAGTGGGTAGTTATATCCCCGCTATATATTCTCCCAACCGTAATAGCTGGTACTTGAGGACAAATTTATACCTGCAGCATAACCGCACCACTGATCATTTTTTTTTTTTTTTTTTCTTTTCATATAGAAGCGAATATTGAATTGAATTTTAACGATCCAGTTGGGGTGCACTTTCGATTTAGCAAAAGTAATGCCTAATTCGTGCCTAATCTTACACCTTTATATGCGGCTATACAAACAAAAGCTTATACAGACGAAGAGAGGGTTTCTTCTTTTTGAGAGGGTGAAGATTAGAGAGGGTGGTGACTGGTGTGGTGTGGATTATGTGCAGGAAAAAAATCCGGGGAAATATTATGTAAAAAAAAAAGAAAAAAAAAGAGCGACGATCAGGACTGAGAAGTCGTGGAAAAAAATTTAGGGGTTTAGATGCTGGGGCGACCATTCAAGATGCGCGAACTAAAGACTAAACTTTTATGGCACGGCACGTGGCTTCACTGAAGTTTACGAGGTGTAAGCAAAGAGCGAGTAGATGGAAGAGAGGTGGTCGTCTTTGCTCGTGATCCCTCGCACCCCATAACAGCCCCATACCAATGAAGGATATACCTATATATAGCACGTGTGCATATAGAATGGCTATTGACACCGTTTATTTTTAATATTCAAGTAGATACTGCATATTGAATAGAAAAAAATTTATGGGAATAATTATCAACGATCGCCTCAGACCTTTTTCCCCTAACATCGTATCGCATCGGAATTGAATGAACGGTGGAATGATAGAATAGAAATCCTTCCAGTTTTATGGAACAGATAATTCATTGAAATAAAATGAAATCGAATAGTCTTTGTGAAATTTTGAAATAATTTCCGTTTCTAAGTGAGACTATGTATGTACGTGGCTATGTACATACATACAAGTAACACATACAGATGAGTTAGTCGTAGCTGGTATAAAGGCATCCCTGAATCATAGCAACGCGAAGGGTCCACGTAATAAGAAGCGGTATCTCTTCGCATGATTAAGCCTCGTGGTACTAAATCATCAATTATATTCTCGTTAGGGTAAGTAGCGTGGGACCTCCTCCCGGTATCCTCGAATTCGAGTGCGTCCGTGTGGAAAGATATCTCGGTTTTTACTTGAGTAGAATTTGGCTTTATAATGAGATAATATTCGCCGCACCTGTCTCCTATCCCTTGATTGACTCTTGCTTTTAGAAAATCGTCACACCCCTCTTGCAACTTTCAAGAAATTATGAAAATCTGTGAAAAATACGATAAGGACGAAACAAATGTGGAATTTTATCATGATCTGATCCATCTATCACCGAATTAGATCGGCCTTCACACGCTTTTAGTCATCCGGAGGTCAGATTACGTAATACAGGTACTCACCGGAGGGACTGAGGTAATGGATCCAAAGCAGGTTTACAGGAATAATTATTCAAACAAAGTTAGCCCACTGACACCCAAGTGTATAACACTTGCTTACCGGCTGTTTGACTTAGGGGTGTAAACGCACACTAGAAAGTGCGTCCCTTCAAATTGACTTCATTAAATATGTTTCAAACCGATAATTACCAAATTTTGATAAATTAAAATTGGATTTCGTAATTACCTGAATTATACCAGATTTTTCTTAAAAGATTGAGTTTATTGTTAGCATGTGGAAAACACTTTGTATTCAGGTCGAGGTATCCTCGAGAAGAAAGGAAGTGACCTTAGCGGCTGCCACGATCGTTTTCTACATAGTGGGCCGTACGTGGAGGATCCCAAACGTTATATCCTAATCTTGATAAGGGTTCACGTGTCCTCTCTGGCCCTTGTCCCACGAGAGCATATCATAATAGGTAATTTATTGGAAATATCAGAAATTCTGGGTCGTCTGGTACCCACGTATTTACACAGTCCAGTTTCAAAGCCCTCTAACTAAATCTAAAACCGTCCTCCTAAATTTCAGAGAGCTGTTTTAATCCGAAAATCTTTAACCCCATTGATTTTTCCGGGCTATAGAGATTCGCGGGTAACTTAAATACGAAAAACCTTTTAGTTATAGATTTGAGGTATATTTTTATGGAATTGGAAGCGGGGTGGTCAAGCGGCTAGAAAAGTGTAAAATAAAGCATATGATGAATGAGCTAGGGGCGTGTTGCAACGTTCCGAATGAGGTACAACCGTAACGTGTTGTTTCATAGTATGAATTTCATCCGTTGGTCGGGTATTTAAAATACGAAGTAAATGTAAATTACATTAAAATTTTATACGCAAATCTGGAAACGCCGTAAACACCGAGCGCTTAACCTTTCGGAATATCAAAACAGCTTTTTAATTGCATCGAATAAAGTCTGTCCCAAAGGTATGCGCAGCTTCATTCTAAACGTAGTGAGGGTGAGAAATATGAGCAATAAATAAACGTCGAAGTAAACCAGACGCTGGTTTAATAAATAACGAATTGATACGTAATTAGGATTGCGTCATTTGCCTTCCTTCCTTACTCTCTTCCCTTCTCTCTCAACATCGCTTCTCAGTTTCACCCCTGAGCTTGACAAATGTCGACCAAGGCTTTCTGTCGGGTATTTCAGGTACCCCAGATCCTTCAGGTCCTACGAATAAGTCCTTCAAGGTCTTAAGGTCGGGTTTTGACGTAAATTATTACGCTATACCGCTCTGTAATAATATCGCTCAATTCTGGACGTATGTATTATGTACACCTATATATACTATTTATACACTCTTGTTTTACGCAACGATTGTTCAGTCGTTCGTTAATCAACCTCGGTTGGGCTCAGGTGTGACAGCCACCCACCCCTAGGCCTCTTTCAGCTTTTCTTTAACGCAGCTTTTCCGTAGAAACTTTCGTCGAGTTTTCATTATTATTATTATATATTTCTTTTTTTTCTTTTTCTTTTTCTTCAACTTCCCTTACCCACCCTCTCCCACTCTCGTTCGCTCTCTTTCTTCGAGCGTCTTATTTCCTCTTACCATTGCGATATCATTGTAATTCAAATTTCACAAAAATTATACGAAATAGACGTAAAGAAAGACGAAAAAAATTAAATGTAAAAATGTAAAAATTTGGAAATAGAAAATAAATAAATAAAAATCGTAGTATTTTTCCACAAAGATCTCTCCGAGCGAGTATACATGGACTTATACCTATATCTTGACTTCTTGGGGAAGAAAGGAAACGAATTTTGAAATTGATTCGCGTCCTATTTTTTTTTTTTTTTTCTTTTTTCCTTTTTCCCTCCTTCTCAGAACACTTCGCGCGTTTGTATTTGTAAGTATGTATTTATACATACCTCTATATATAGGTATATAGATTCAAACATACTTATATCTGTAACCCAACTAGATACGACGGGGTCTGGTTAGGGGATGAAATTCTGTAGGTATGCTTGAGTCACGCACTCGAACCCGGGCAGGCGAGGGTTAGGACTTTAGGAGAATGAGAAAAGCAAAGGACTTTTCACCAAGCGGAGCTGCCACACTCGCGAACATCTTCAGAGAAAATTCAAGGATCGGGGTTTCTACCCGTAGTGAAAAACTGCTTCCCAAAAAAGTCGCAAGTGAATGAAATTTTTTTCGAGCTAAGACATTTTTCTCTTTATTTTTTCTCTCCATTTATTAATGTCTATTTTGAAAATCACTCGTGAATCCTTCATCTTCGCAGAAATTTTTCAGTCAGTGGAAAAACTGTTTCACACATTTCGTTTTATTGTTATTAATCTTTATTTTCTCAATCGTGTCATCGATTTCCCTGCTCATATTTGAGTGAAATTCTTTCGCTAGAATCGAATTAGATAACGACAAATTTTTCGAAATTCATCCATCCTTCACGTATAAAGGCGACGACTAAATCTGAGGTGTTTCTTCGTTTTCGTTCTCGTTCTCCGCGGATCACTTCATCAGCGTTTGTTTCACGAACTTGAATTTATCGCTAATCCCATAGAATTCAGTCGCCGAGGTATAAGTGCGAGAAGAGATTAAAAAACAAAAAAAAAAAAGATGGAAAAAAAAATCGCTCCACTTTTGACTATTTCGTTCGAACGACACCCGGACAAGGATCTGGAGTGCGTTGCAAATCGTACGGTAAATAGTAAACACGACGTATTCAAAAATCGCTTGAAAAGCATTTGACGACACTTGAAGGTATTCGGGTGTTCGGGTATCGATAAACAGAGAAAACCTCCGGAAAAGACTTTTGTCAAACGCTTTGATTCCACTTGGCAGATTTTCTCCATGCGTCAATCACACGACCTGAAAATCCTTAATCCCCTTCTAAGTATCGTGTCATTCTTTGTTCAAGTCAAACTATATGTGGGTGATGGGTAACCAACGTTTTATCACACTTAGGGGGGAAAGGGGGACTAGGGGAGAGAAAATGGAATCTAAAAATTTCCTTTTTTCACGAAAGATATTCGATAATTTAGAAAATAAATTTTGTTTATGCTGTTGATATACTTGTTGAAAATTGATCTTTTTATTTTATACAGACGTCACTCCCTGCGACTGACGTTTCTACGTCAAGAATCAAGAACCTAAAGGACGTGAGTCCTATTCCTATACATTCGGTCTAAGCCTTTCTGATTTTGAACCCACGATATCAAAAACAACCGATTATTCAACGTCGAGAACCGTATTCTAACGGCTGAACTAACGCCAGATCTATGGCAGTCAATTTCTCAAACTACACCGAGCTCCGAAGTAGCATCCGATATTCACAGGATATCTAAATGTAGTTGCCAAGTATCCAAGTCGATGCATATACATGTTTTATGGATATCAGATACAGCACATTCAAATTTAAATTTTCAGATTCCATTTCGTTTCGTTAGCGAATTACTTATTTTCTAATCTATTACTTCATCAGAATGTTGATATCATCGAGAAATTTTCTAACTATAATTAAATCGAGGAGCAAATACAATCGAATTATTAATTCCTCTTTCGTTTTTGCTCTCTTATGTTATTGCTAAACGCGAGAATCTATCAATATACAAAGCACGGTGTACAAATCAAACCTTAATCTATAATTGGATCGCTCGATCTTTGGTAACAACGTTTTTGAGATTGAAGTGCTTTTTATCCTATTCTAATGCAATTTCGCTAATCATACAAGTTGAAAATAATGAACTTTAACCAACTGCGGATGTTCTTTGAATATCGTGATCTTAAGTATAAGCAACGTTGCACATGCACATCCTGCGGCTGTCGCGTTGACTGCTACTTGGTTGGTTAGCTAGTATCTAAAAACTTCTTCCAAAGAACTAAGTGAAACACTGTTTAATGACGATAATATAGCTAAAAGTTATACTAGCTCTTATGTTAGTTTGACAAGTCGACAAAGAGCCTCCCTCATAAGTTAAAGTTTTCACGAAACTTTGGATTTCTCCTGAATTTGACGTCTTCGAAAATTGACGGTAAGATCGACGTCGCCTGCTAATATAATATCGAGTACAGAACAACGAGGATACCAACAATCTATTTATGCGATAGACTTTTTGTTAGTTTGTTGTCTCGTCAGCGCTTACCACCGCAAATCTCTCTCACTCTCTCTTTCTGCAGGATGCGGGCCTCTCGAAGCATCCTTGAAACTGAATCTCTAGGCATCCTCATCCTCTTCCTCGTCATAATCATCATCATCATCCTCCGACTCGCCTAGCTGTACCTTTCAAGTGGCCACTGGTGCGTGCGTGCGCTTCGGCTTAGTCAGGACTATGTTAATGCGTTGCGTCGTTGCGTATGGGGGTGTCTTTTACCCTGACGTACGCATCCTCTCGTATGTCTATGTACGTGCACGCGCGAGCGTCTACGCACCCTCTTAAAAGACGTTGACGATGTGCGAGATACGCGAGATATTGAATTACAGGATTGGTGACTCACCACGAAACTTTGTCGCGCAATTTCAACAGAGACTTCAGCTGTCGAGATCCCAGTTCTTTATTTATCGTTCTCCTTCTTCTTTTTCTTCTTCTTTCCTTTCCTTTCCTTTCTACTATACTGTTTCGTATTTTACCTTTTTTTTCTTTTTTTATACCCTCTGTTTCTCTCGCATTTCGCAACTCGGCTTTATTCCTCACGTCTCAACCCTGATCTTTCATCTCTCATCACTCCTCATTTCCCACCAGTGAATTTCACCTAGAGAAATCGATCACGGACGAGCTGAAAGATGTAAGAGTGAGCGACCCAAGATGTGACATGTCAGAGTTACACGTTCTTACAATATATAACTCACACTTTCTAAAATCCATTCGCAGATTGGAGTTATCAGCGTTTTATTTTTTATACCGAAAACATGTTTCCGCATTTCGTATCTTACATATACCTACCTAAGTCAAGACACTTTATCTTCTTATACAAAATGACTTTTTCGCTATGATGTATGCACTCGGTTTTAAACAAAGAGTAGCATAGGATATCCCGCATGACATTATACCTGAGAATAATAAATGTGGAATATAGATAAACGAAGTGTAACACTATCGTGTATCTAGCGAAAGAATAAACTGGCAGTTACGTACTAAGAACGAGGACGTTACCCACTCGAATCGATACACTTGGTACAGACTGGCAGACGCCATCCAGATAGAACTGGGAAGTCAAGATACGGATAGAAGAACAACAAGATGCTGTTCTATTGAACCGGAAAACCTTTATTCGGAAATAGAGAATAAAAATTCGCATTTAATTAGGAGGAGGAATTTTTGGTGTTAAAGAAATGAGGGGAAGAGTTAAAAGACGAGAGCTGAGAGTGATTAGAAGGAAAAGAAAAAAAAAAAACTTACTGAATAGACGATATCTGCGGGAATCTCATTTTGAGGAAGTCGAGTCGCCGAAGACAATCGAAAAGATCGACGTTTTTTGTCGGAAGAATATAATCTACCTCGTGATAGACCGTGGCTGACAGTCGGCAAGAAATTTATAAGAAAAAGAGCGAACTTTTGCACATAGTGACGCGGCGAATGTCTTGATCGTAGCAAAGATCGTATAAAACTCAGCGACTGCGTCATTGCGATTATTTGATCCAACGTGGTGGAGGTTTGCGGATTTAGGAACGGGACTAAAACCGATAACAAAATGATTCTGGTGGGTAAATCGAGGAAGAAGACACCCTTATGACAAAGCCAAGCCCTTGACAATGGCAGTCATATATTTTTTGCCACCATCCGGAGTCACGGCGAACATGGAATGGGCGGTCGGGTCTCACCCCACAATAAACTTCGCAAACAGACTGGTAGACCGATGATCGTTTGTCATAATTAGCGAGGGGTTTGAACGACGCTAGATTTCGTGCAAAACTATAGCCGAAATGTAGCTGAGAATTAATTTCGATAAAGTAAAATTTCGGTCATTTTTTAGTTTCTGAAATATCCTCTTTTTTTTATCTTTCCTGTTTTCTCTCGTGCCACAAAGCAAGGGTCGAGATTTATGAAAAAAATGAGGATTACGATACGGTAGATATAGCTAAGGTCTTAAGTCCAACGCTGTGATGTATGAGGAATTAAACTGTCGAGGAATAAAGGTAAACAGGATTCAATTATTTCTATAATCGAATATTGGCGGACGGTGAGGCGTTTGCTTGAGGCTTTTCATAAATAATTGAACGCCTTTCTATCGGCCGATATCAAAAGCGAGGACATAGTCCGCAAGCTCAATTTCGCTCTCGAAACCAGCCCACCTTTGAACTTTGGGGTAAAGCTTGAAATTTACATCGTAAAGTTAGGAATCGCGTCTATTGTTTTCACAAAGATCATAGAACGGGGCGACCCTTGTTTGACATAAGGTATTGAAATATGAAATATCGTCAAGGGCGCGAGGGGAAGAACTTTGAACTCTCAGCTTCACCAGGTGATGCCACACACGTACACATAGGTATAAAAAAAACCTGTATGTATACGCCTGTATATACCTGATATTGGAAATGCTTTTTTTCAATTACCGGCTGTCAGCGTAAATAATATCAAATTTGACAAGACGATTTACTGATCGAATTTCCATGTTGGACAGCTATTAATTGCCATTAGTATTTTGGTATCATGGATATTGAAATTATTTTCTGATTGATAAATTTTTTTTAATAACATTTCGAGGTTTCCACAATTCAAATTAATTATCAAACTTTTCTTCGACGAAACGGATCCGAACGAATGTGTAATGATTTAATATAACCAAAGGGTTATATATACCGATGAAAATCAGATAGAGATATCAGATAAGTTTTTGATAAAGAACAGAATATCAAATTTATGAATATACGAACGAAAGTTAATGTCAAAAATTCAGAACCTCTTTAGCATGTAATAAGTTATTCGTTAAATTAATTGAATTTATATAGACCTGGCTTCATCAGATTCCCATTAACTTTCCGTCATAAAAATCTCCGCAATTTTTCTTTAAACTCTTTCAATTTATCGGAAGAATTTTTCATCTCACGTACCTTCGTAATATACGCGTCAAGACCAAAATTCCGAATAATGAATCAAATGAAGAGTCCTTGTTAGGTATATTTATATAAATGCCTTGGTAATTGCAGCCGGACTATTATACCTCGGTAAAATTCAATCTGAACGTATGAAGCGGTAATTATTCCGCAGCCTATTATTCTTTTCCTTCTCTGTTCGCGAATATTACGTATGTGTGTAATCATGCCTTAAAATAGAGTGAAACATTTGCCATTTCTTACTCGTCAGATGCATGAATAGTTATTTTCATGTTGAATTTCACTTTCGTAGTGGATAAAGGAATATGGTGAAACAAGCTCCGAAATGTGTTCTCTTTCTTGAGTATAGCCGCATATATTAGTGCGAAGTGAAAAGCGGATGACAGTGTGAAAATGTGCTTTTAACAAAAAAAATTGGTTCTCGCCCACATTTTCTTGTCTTACACCTACTTTATACATCAACATTTAATTCACGATTATATTTCCGTTGAATTTCGTGTGAAAAATTTTACACTTGTATTAAAATCTTCGTCACTAACCGATTAAAAATTTTGTCTTATACCATCTTGACGTATTTACCACTTTGATACGTGTTTACGAAATTTCTGAACCGTTAGAATTCACGACTAAACTCACCGAACTATTTCTAACAAACTATACACCATATTGAATCGATATTATACGGAAAATTATTTCATTCGGTTACACAGTCGAGGATAGATAAAATATATTATTTTGCTACGATGGTGTAAACCTATCGGAAAATCAATTTTTTTCAATTAACGTTCTTATTGCAAAATTAATCGTGTACGTAGTTTGTGAGACTAGAACATCCTCGAAACTATGACATGTTTCTTGCTATGAGAAATTCGATATTGTGATACTTGAAAAAATTCAGATATGAAAAAAATATGAGGTGCACTTCTCTCGGTAGTAAATTTTGCAAATTTCATCGTTTGTTCATCAATCATTTAAAATATACGAAGTAGATAGTTTAAAGAAGGAAGAAATGAGAGTGGAGGAAAATTTCAATAAAATATTCGTTAAGTTTCTGCTTCTTATTTCTCCATCCCTTATTTACCTGGTTGTTGTTTCGCCAAGTAATCTGGCGACGAGTGAAGTTTTCAGATTATAACAAGTAACAACGCCCTCTTGTTGGTGGATTAGGTAAATCCATTGTCTCGTGGATTTACTCGACTTTGTTGGACGAATATGCGACACAGAAATGTTTCCCTCAGCTTGACGAGGCACAAACAATAACAACAAAACCACGTATTGAAACGTAGATAAAGCTTTCTCGAAATTATATATGTTCTACCTTCGAAGACATAACGATGAGCTACGACAGCGTAACACGCGATCTATACAAGATATCTCCCTACGACTTCAACCTTCGAAATATACTAGTTTTGCTTATTATAATATTCACGGGAACATTGTGCAGGCGAAAATTTTACAATTACAAAAATATCTAAAAGTTCATTGAAACTAATGGATATGTCTGAAGTTAGCCCAGCACTTTTGGAAAATCAAAAATCTAAAAATTGTGCCATATTGTGCTAGACTTGTGCTAAGTTGTGCCGTTAACCGTTTTCCGAAATTCCGTGTAGTTTTCGAGAAAAAAAATAAAATTAAAAAAAAAACAGCAATTCCGTGTATGAAGTTAGCCCAGCACTTTTGGAAAATCAAAAATTTTTAAATTGTGCCATATTGTGCTAGACTTGTGCTAACTTGTGCCGTTAACCGTTTTCCGAAATTCCGTGTGGTTTTCGAGAAAAAAAATGAAATAAAACAAAGAATAGTAATTCTGTGTGTGAAGTTAGCCCAGCACTTTTGGAAAATGAAAAATCTAAAAATTGTGCCATATTGTGCTAGACTTGTGCTAAGTTGTGCCGTTAACCGTTTTCCGAAATTCCGTGTGGTTTTCGAGAAAAAAAATAAAATTAAAAAAAAAACAGCAATTCCGTGTATGAAGTTAGCCCAGCACTTTTGGAAAATCAAAAATTTTAAAATTGTGCCATATTGTGCTAGACTTGTGCTAACTTGTGCCGTTAACCGTTTTCCGAAATTCCGTATGGTTTTCGAGAAAAAAAATAAAATAAAAAAAAAACAGCAATTCCGTGTATGAAGTTAGCCCAGCACTTTTGGAAAATCAAAAATTTTAAAATTGTGCCATATTGTGCTAGACTTGTGCTAACTTGTGCCGTTAACCGTTTTCCGAAATTCCGTATGGTTTTCGAGAAAAAAAATAAAATAAAAAAAAAACAGCAATTCCGTGTATGAAGTTAGCCCAGCACTTTTGGAAAATCAAAAATTTTAAAATTGTGCCATATTGTGCTAGACTTGTGCTAACTTGTGCCGTTAACCGTTTTCCGAAATTCCGTATGGTTTTCGAGAAAAAAAATAAAATAAAAAAAAAACAGCAATTCCGTGTATGAAGTTAGCCCAGCACTTTTGGAAAATCAAAAATCTAAAAATTGTGCCATATTGTGCTAGACTTGTGCTAACTTGTGCCGTTAACCGTTTTCCGAAATTCCGTGTGGTTTTCAAGAAAAAAAATAGAATAAAAAAAACAGTAACTAATGGCAGAAATTGATAAATAATGGCAAAAATTGAATTTGGCTAAGACGATGGTACTCCCGAAGTTTCAGAAAAGACACCTAATTCTTGAAGACGCCCAGTTCTCGGGGTAAGTCTAATTTTGAATTACAATTAATTATTCCCATTCTGTCTAGAAACATGAAATGTAACCCTACACAGAAAAACCGATTGACTTCGCCCAAGAAAATTTTATTGAAGACCAAGAAATCTCCCGAGCCAAGTCAAAATTTTTCGAACCAAGAGAATTCTCTTGGCTCAAGCAAATTTCTTTCTTGACGTAAGAAAATTTCGGTTTACAATGCGAATTGCAGAAATTTTTCTTGGGATAAGCAAAAATTCCTTGGACCAATTTAATCGATTTTTCTGTGTAGCGCTTACCCAGTGGCATATCGTGGCTATAATATGTGCATACGGATGTGTACCTATTTCGTCTAGTAATAGCTACAGCAAGGGGCTGGCAATGTCAGGTAATGCGAGAGCTAGGTAGTAATGCCTCGTTTCCTTCAGTCATTCAAAGTGCAATGTGCGCTTAGAAATGCAACACAATAGCGAGCTTCATTGTATTAGACACTTAGTTAGTTAGCCGTTAGCTAAATGAAACGATTTTCTTATGATTTTTACACCTACACTACGAGACTTTGGATATATTTTGAAATTTTTTAGATCGTAAAAATAAATCCTATATTATATCGAAGATCGTAAAAAAGTCAAGCAACGAATCTTCGCCACTTACTTTCTTTGAATTTAAACTGTTGTGACAAGATTAGTCTACATGGTCTGGTATGCAGTAAGCAAACAGGATTCGAACGATTTATTGTAAGATATGTTAGAAGAGAATAGATACCTAATATATAGAAGAAACAGATGAATTTGGACAAGTGTTTCAACACTGAAACTATCTGAGAATGTTAAAAGAAGAAATGTGGAAGACAGAGAGGCATTAGTATAGTATAATTATAGGTATATATGCAATGAAATTTCCTCGATGCGTTATAATCACAAGTTTATCTAAAAATAAAATTCATTTTCTAGCGGTGGAATGTGATAAACGTGTAGGCGCACTTTTTAGACTAATCCATATTCTAAGAGTAAAGAGGATTGAAGATACAGGAAGTGAGGTAGTTGCATTAGATCAAAAATTAAGTTAAAATTTTCAGTAAAAACGAAACCCTTGCAATTCGCAATTACCCCGATCCCCCTGGTGTAGTTGCGAATAGCACTTGGGGTAGCCCGGAGACTAGAGTTGAGGTAAATCTGATAATAAATAGGGAAAAAACATCAAAAATCAACCGAGTACCTGCAGATAATCACTATTCCAACAACACATGGTGAGAAACATCAGCTCGAGGTAATTGCGAACATTTGCAATTCCCGTTATTGCATAATCGTTATGGAATTTACTTTCTAAAGTTAAATATTCAACACTGTATTACATAAAACAAGGTCTTTCATCGATTTGAACACCCGAGAATAATTACATAAAACTCATTAAAATATTTTCACGGTTATTACCATGAAGAGCTTACGAATTTCTTCACATTTGACAGGGCGTCAACACTGCAATTCAAGACAGCATGGAGAAATGGTACTGTTCGGATTCACCCCATCCATCCCTAATTATATATCAAAGTAGGAATCCGTAGATATTGCTCAACAGAATGGTTCATAAAATGGTTTATTCTGTTTGATAGCTTATTGTCTAATCAGACCCATCATTTTCTGAGTCAAAATGAACTTTGAATCGTGTGTACTATACTAACTGGTCGACCATATTGAATTCACCATGGTGACTAGTGCACCACACCCTGGATAACATGTGTCAATTGCGGTTTTACTAATACGATAACATGGAATTTACAAGCCTTGCGTTTACCGTCCGTGCGAATAAAACATACACACATATGTACGCTAAATGTATATATATGTAAAATATTTTAATCACAGAGCTCGCCTCAACATTATTGAAAAGTTAATTCCAGTGTAAAAAAAAAGAATTAGCCAAACGTCACCAAACAATTTCCATATATGTATAACATGAAACAGCGATATTTCCAATTAAACATCCCTCAAATTTCTCACCTTTGATCTAGGTCGCGAGGGTTGCGGAAGTAGACTCAAGCGGCGGTCGACTGTGGGTTGAGAATCGAGGTTTGAGGGTTGAGAGTAACGGGGCCGGGGGTGTGTATGCCTCGTACTTTTAATAACATAATTTTTCCTCACATTTTTACCGAGGCTTTGGAATTTTTATGAAAGTAAACCTCCGATCGCAGGTTTACGCCAGCGGACGATAAAATATAGCGTTAATTAATTATAAAATATCCAGGAAAACTCTTCCGGTTCTTTTATTTATATTTTTAATCATTTTCAATTTCATTTTCACATATACATATAAGTGGATATTTTATATACATATATATTTTATCTATATGTATACAAATATACACACATTTCTCTCATCTCTATATTAAACGTGAAAATATATCCTCGGTGCTGCTATGAAGTTGAATTTTTAGATTGCGTTTAGCTATATATTTGCGAATGCTGCAATGCAAGTACATTTGTAACCATGCTATATAACTATGATAACGACAAACTTTAATCTTCCTCGTAGCCAAGAATCGGAGGATTATCTATCCTGCGCTGCATCCTCCGTCCGTACCACAGCCCACGACTTTGTCATTTGAATTTCGTTTCAGGACGAAATGGTAATAACGAAACTACCGAGGAATATGTATTATATTATCCATCGTTATTAAATCATTAATTTTACCTAAGTATTCCAAGTTTATATTATCCTGAACGAGGTGACCCATATATATATGGTACAAGTACATTTATACATATGCATATAATCACATGAATGCGCAAAAAAAAAAAACAAAAAAAAAAACAATGAATAGAAAAGAAGCAATGATGTGCAATTTACATTTGGATATGCAAGTGTACAAGAAAGGATTCATCAAAGCAGACATATTATACTGTTTAATAGTTTTAGTTTTTACATATCTAGCTCATAAAATAATGGGGCATTTATATATCATCTCGAAACGTATATTTTTTATTTCTTTCTTTCTCTCGTTCTTTCTTTCTTTTTTCTTTTTTTTTTCGAGCATCGGTTAAAATTCATTTTCTAAATTGCTTCCTAACGAAAAACCGCTACAGGACAAAAGGTAGATGTAAAAATATTACACCTATATACCTATAGGTGTATCTGAAGTGAGAGACGACGTATTTCAATATACCTATACCACAGCTACATTATATTTATCCATACAGGTAGACGACTATATTTTGGAGGGAAAAGAAGAAAAAAGTAAAAAAGAAACAAAAAAAAACATGGAAAGTAACAGAAATTTTATTCACCCTCGTGGTGTGAAAAAAAAATAAAAATAAAATATAAAAAATATATATGTATGTATATGATATTTTATTTTATTTTTTAACGAACAAACAGGCATCTCTCCATCTACTCCCAGCGGTAATTTGTATGAAAGCTTCTACCAACACGCCCGGAGTAATGTTTAGATTTTATAACGCGACTACTTGCGTAGGTTTACTCTCTCTGTAGCAACGCACGTTGATGTTGCGGATGTTGCACACCGTTCACGTTCACAAGCTATTCAGTATTCACTATAAACATAGTTTTACAACGTTCCACCAATGCGGAATACTAGTTCGCTAATTGCCAATCAAGTTCAATGGTTTCAGCTGATGATCGTACCGCCATTTGATAATAATTGCCAATAATACCAATTATTAAAGCTATACCTAGAAACGACAGTGATATTATAAACATGATGTAGGTACTTATTCGTTATAGAATATTCGAAGAATTAAAATTGACTATAAACTTATAGCCATGAAGGTTCATTATATTATATTATATTATATTATATTCGGATTCGTAGGTTTTAAATTTGTTTTTTTTATTGCTGTTAAAAGTAGAAGAAAGTCATAAAAATACTAAAACGCGACTGCAACTGATAATATCAAGTGAATCTTTCCTGTCTCAAGAAGAGTAAACCGTAAGCGCAAAGGGTGGATAAAGGTAAAATAGGGGAGAGAACAGAGGAGACGTTTTATAAAAGTTAGGAAGTTCCAATCTGTGAGGCTTAGGCGGCTCGGTGCAGAGCCTGGTTCTACCACCTGAGACCAAGGCGTTCGAAGCTCTGTAAGAAAAGAATCTGTGTTCTTAGATTATACAAGTTTACAAAAATAATCGAGACACGTAATTTTATGTAGCTATACTATCCTGCGCCTATCTCTCTACCTTATAGGTATGTACCTTCTCTCACACCATCGAACAGGCTACAGGTTCTTCGTGTATGAGATGGGCGAAGCGTTGCCGAGACGTAGAAGATTGGACGAGAGGAATAGCGAGGATTTAGGGATCGTAAAAATCCTGGGGATATTTTTCAGGGATTACTTGAGGTTTTCAAGATTTTCTGCATTTTAATAGAGCCATTTTTTATCGGTGCTGCTGAAGACGTTATGGCTCGCTTTCGCTCCCTCATAAACGTCCGAAAATCTAGTTTTTCTTTTACCAATTAAATAGCCCTTGTTTTCGTTATAGTAATAT
This sequence comes from Tenthredo notha, assembly GCA_914767705.2. Lineage (NCBI taxonomy): Eukaryota > Metazoa > Arthropoda > Insecta > Hymenoptera > Tenthredinidae > Tenthredo > Tenthredo notha. The sequence continues at coordinate 16,848,804 of OU611908.1, read as the reverse complement.
ATACATGGCTTACGAATTAAAAAAGAGAAAGGAAGAGCTTTCAAATATCTGCTTTTGTTTACAAATTTATTTGGAATATATTTTCAGAGATCCTGATGGACAGTGGCAGTGTAGGTATAGGAATTTATTCCAACTGATTTTTGAAGCTAGATATAAATATGAAATCTCGGTTGACATCTGCGGCGGGATGAGTATAAATTTTATACGAGATAGAAATGAAAAGCTCGATTTTTTTTTTTTTTTAATTCATTTGTATCAAGCATCGACAAGTGAACAAGGGATGGGTAGCGCAGGGCTCAAAGAAGCAACGGGTGAATCGGAGCTTAAAAATTGATCGACTGAAAGAGTTTTGCTAAATTATAGATTTAAGACTCCTCGGGGTAATAAAAGCTCCGGATATACATGGATTGCGGTTGGTACGTGAGCGAGATTTTTTACGTGACAAAAGAATCGCGATATTCGCATTCCTGCCGATCCTTCAACTCCCACAACCCAACCCCCTGCAGTTTGGCATCCTGTATAACTGCGGATCGCGAAGGTGAGAGCGAAGGATTTGTGAGAGTGACGAAGGTAGGACAAAGAGGGTAGAAAAAGAACGCGAAGGGATGCAAATTCAATGCTTTTGCAACGCAGACAAACGGACGAGCAAACCTTATAATTCTCATATTAAAATTGCAAAACGTGAAATGACTAATCCAGCCTTCCCCCAGGGCAGAAGCAAGTCTCCACTAAGCGAGAGAACGGGAGAGATAAAAAGAGAGAAAAAAAAGAAGAAAGAGATGGGCAGACAGACAAACCGAAAGCGAGGAAACGGGAAAGAGACAAGAAAAAAAAAATAAAGAATAAAAGAAAAATGCGGTGGAAGACGGAGGGAGAAAAGGCCTCGAATGAAAACTGCCGCTCGCAGCATCCCTATTCACGCATCCGCTCCCGCACGCCATATTAAAAGTGAGCAGTGTTTGCGAATTGTTAGCTCATTGTTCGAGCTTCGCGTACTACGGAAAAGAGGCATCGAAATCATCATGAGCCTCAGCTATTAGTACGATGGGCTGAGTGACCGTCCTGAATTCAGGATGAAAGCTTAGAAAATTCAAAAACTTACAATCTGACGGATTTCAAATGATTGTTTGTTTAAAATTACGGTATTTAATTTGATGCTTTGGGTTTCGATAATCATTTGAAATATATTGGTTAGAACCTGAATTATAATTACCCACAAGTCTACGGTTTTATGTATCTGGAAAAGTATATATACCTCTCTCGCGTTAGTGTATTGATTTTCTTTTTTCTCTCTTTTTTTTTTTATTATTTCGCGATAACGAGCTTCTGCGATTTTCCCCTTGAATGGTAATCGCAATGAAAATAAAAATAAAACAAATGAATTTTGAATAATTATTCGCACTTGTTGGATTTTGAAAAAAAACGGAATCTTTGGCAATTAGTAATCGCTAATTAGCCAGCACTGAATGGATGGGTAATAATACACCCTTAATTTAGCGGAGCTTATTGCTTATTTTGTATGAGGAGCTTTGTAGAGTGATATTTGTGTGGAATAAAGCGAGGCTAGCTAGCTCCGTATCGTTAGTTTCTAGTTAAATAATCATTTAGTAATCGTGGGAGGTACACGAAACGATAGAATCCAGGCGTCCAGGTGGTACGTGCAGCTAGAGTATTATACAGATGTCATAAATCTGAAGGTTAATTACCGAATTAAAGTCGAGACAGTCAATTACCTGAAAACTCAAGGTATAGGTACTTGGAGTTGGCTCGTAAATTTAAACAAAATTTTCCAAACCCGCATGTGATATTGTAATATACGTATTACGGAAGAATTCACACGCAGGAGAATTCCCTTCGTATATATATATAAGTAATTGTGAAATCGAAGCAAATATTCGAGGCGTGCCAAAACGGTGTTCATTCTTATACAATATATATATATATATATATATGCACCTACAGAAAATTTAGCACTACGCGGGGTAAAGTCTCAACGACTATTGGGCAAATACGAGAATCGACAAAGTCCCTGGAAATTATTATTCCCGTATAAAGGACGAGGCGAGGGTTTTTGACGGTGCGAAACGCGCGGCGCCGCGCCGTATCGTACAGAATCAGAGAACAGCGGGGCTCGTTGTCAGAGCAATTGGCAAACTTTTCAAATATGTACAGGTAGGTATGCCGGCATGTATAGCGATGAATATATATTATTATTATTATTATTTTATTTTTTTTCGCAAAGGGTTCCGCGCCTCCGATGAAATAATACAAGCCTTGATAAACGCTATTGTATACGATGTTCAGACATTCTTTACCTTGGACAAAGAGAGAATGAAACAGAGAGAGAGAGAGAGAAAGAGAGAGAAAGAGAGAGATAGAAAGAAAGAGATGAAAAGGGATCGAGATAACCAGTGACTCTCGCGAGAGCATTTATTCGATATGAGTTGAAAATAAAAAGTTGAAAAAAAATGCGAAATTATATATTTTTTCAAAGAGATTATTTTACCATATCTGTATATATATAGGTAGTATATTATTTATGTAAAAATTTATCGTGAGCTAACAAACAAGCAACGCGACTGAGAGATTAATGAAATTTTTTCTGTACATATAAAGGTAAAATTCCGTTTCGTATAAGCATATAGTTTTTTCTACCTCACCGAACAATATATAAATATAAATATACCTTATCATGGGATGATTATAGAAATTTTGATTTAATTAAATTTTCATATCACGATATATGCCTGAGATATTGAAAAAAAATGATATTGAACATCAAGGATCAGGTATAAACTCGAGGATAAATGTGTATGTATAGTATATCGCGTCGCGTTGCGTCGCCCGCAGACATCTCGTCGGAATTTGCACACCCGAAGACAGGAAGTCAGTTTAAGCTCAGTGCATGCCGCTTTGATATTTAATTCGCGAACTGCGAAGAGGTATGTATGTAATACGTGCTTCGTAAACCCGAACTATAAATCGATATATCGAGATTCCAATATCGCTTTTCAGCGTGCTGCAAGCTCCGCGATTCTGTAAGGGTGTATGTGTGTGTGCGCGTACCCCGCAGCCCTTGCTTATGCATAAGTATACTTACCTACGTAGGTACGTACACGTATATGGATAATACAAAGACGCGTAAATGGGAAACAAACTGAAACTAAAAGATCCTGGGGAAACGTGGTAACAGTAACAGGTGTCTGTGATGGCAGACCGAGTTAGTTAAGGCTTTGACCTCAGCCCTGAGTTCATGTTGTATGAAATCAGGTCACGTGTGTTACGAGCCACGTTTTGTACCTTCGATATCGTAATTAAACGGTTCTCGTCTAGTAAACGTTTATACGAAATTCTGCAGGGTTTGATTTCCTCCAAATTCTAAGCAGCGCGTTTTAAACCACAATTGCCAAAGCGCGGATATATTTGAGAGGGTTGAAAAGGGATATTTGACGACGGAGCTCGAGACGAAGCTCGTCTATTGTCTGTTCTTAGGTATTGTCTCGCGCGGCCTATTGCCGTCGGCTGTATGTCTGCAGAATCTCTCTACGATACAATAGAATACAGGAACTTAATGGTAGGCAAGCCGAGGCTTTCAAGATGGTGAAGAGAAAAATTTCGCTGTATAAAAACGGGTAGAATACATCTCGATTACCGCTTTTTTTTTTTTTATAACGATTCTCTAGGCCTTGACCAGGGAATTACAGATTTATATCTAAATTAATAGAAGTGAATTTCTCTGGCATATGTTGACTGCAAGAGGAAAAATCAAAGTCCATCCGTTCGGCGAATGTCGCGTGCAATTTCAAGGGTCAGACGCGGAGACCCAGTCTTGGGGCGTGATTCGTTCTGCAGGATCGCAGAGGTCCAAATTGTTTCCCAGATTACACTTTTTCATCAGTCCAAATTTCCCCTACCCTAAAGGATTTACGGCCTCCGTCTTCGGTGCAGCCAATTTACTCGATCGGTTCATCCGCTTGCCGTGCTGTATCTAGTTGATACTTCTTGATCGCTCAACCCTCCAACAAGGGAACAAAGCCAAAACCCAGAATCCAGAACCCAAAAGCCGAAAGCTGACGTAAATTTGGGATGTAATACTCCTGATTAAAAGTCTAGCTAGCAGCTCATTCCGCGTTACGTATTACGTATTACGTATGTATACGACAAAACTACATATATACGTAAAACCGCAGCTGCACATTTATTTCACCGTTACATTCTAATTTGCCTTTTTACATTCCACCTAAATTTCTGCGGCCTATATTTTTTTTTATGGGATTCTCATGAGGCAGATGTATTTTAGTGGCTACGAGAGTGAAGCAACCCTGAAACCCGTATACTCAGTACATGGTAATTATAATTAAATCCTACTGAGCAATTGGCGTGCCTTGAGTTGACGTTTATTTTTTTATATATCTTCATTCATTTCACGTATTATAACGTATGTACATATATTTATATTATGCGTGAGGTAAAGTTGGGTTAACGATAAGTACTAAATGCATTACGATGATATAAAAAATAGATGAGAATGTCCACGGCGTATATTAGTCGCTAGCCCATTCCAAAGTTGAATCGTTCATATTTCATTTCGCGTAAATATTTTATCGCCGGAAGTACATATGTCTGGCTGCAGGACGGCTAGAAGAGAGAAATGGTTTGCGGTCCGGTACGTCCATTAGTGAAGCTTTTGGACCTGCTCCCTGCAGGGTGGATTATTATCTTGACTATAAACCTCTCTGTTTTTTTTTTTTATTTATTTATTTATTTTTATTCTATTTTTTTATTTCTATTTTTTTTCAAAAATAACAATTCGTTCGCAGACAATGAACCCGGTTCTGCACTGCACTCTATTGCAAATGCAGGCATTTAGGTATAGTGCCTGAGGATTATATTCAAGAATACCAACAAACTACTATTGTCCGAAGAAGAGATTTTGCGACGTGTTACGTGAGTCAAACTACTCCGAGAAACCCCGAATGAATCGGGAACAAAGTTTTTTCGCCGTAAAAACCTTACGACGGTTCAAATCTTCGCTTAATGTGCAGACGCGCACACCGAGGATGAGATTTTTTTGCGGAAAACAGAAATTCGCTTGTTCTCTGATATCCTGCTATCACCGGTTTCAGCATCGGCATGAATACTCCCCTACACGACGCATTAGCAGTTATCTCTACGAGCAGTATTGCATTATGGAGTATGCAGTCCGATAAAGTGGTCAACTGGTTCGATTCATATTTGCAAGTCACGTGACATATACGGTGAAAAATAGCCCTGATCATTTTTGGCGATTTATTAAAAATCGAGAATTTCATAATTCGCTTTAATTATTCTTCTCCAAGAATAGCAGGGATCTAATTGCAAGATTGAAATATGAAAAGAAAATATAACAAAAGGAAAAACGATATCAAGCCAGGATAAAGACATCAAATTTCATACAGGCAAATGGAATTCGGAGTTCGAGGTTGTGCTCAGTGATGCTAGAGCCACATACGTATACATCAAATGCATAAATACATACACACGTTCTATAAATGCATAAAACCAGGTGAGACTCGTGCAACAGGAGACACACCACAGCGAACAAAGTTTCCTGCAGTAGTCTAGAGTTACAACGTTCCTGATTTGCACGATGCTCGTTATCTACCATGAACAAGTGGCTGGGTGACGACTCTGTACGTGACATATACATGGTATACAGATGTGCAGTGAGTACTACACTTTCATCAATTTATAGTGAACGGTGTGCTCGAATTTCGCACCACAATGCGGCTTCAGCTCCGCGCTGTTGCATTGGACAAACCCATAATAAAACCAGAGCAGATATCCATGACTGCATGAGGGGTGCAGCTGCGCGATGAGCCATGCTGCATCGATAAGGGATACATTTGCCAGGGTTCCAGGGTGAATTGCCATTTCGTACTGTGTAGGTTTGACAGCCATTTTGGATTTCGTTCAGTAAACCCTTCGGGCATAGAATGGGAAAACGCCAGACGGGATTTAAAACTGTTATGTACAGGAATTCACGTTAGAGAAAATGTCGGGAAAACCTTTTCTCTAATATCCGACTAGTAGATACTTCTCTACACAATTGGTGTCCAATCTATGGAAAAATTTATACATGAACGATAATTATAACGATTACATTTATTCACGCTCGTACCTTGGATCACCCATATCTCTAGAGTCAACTTTACCTTCTGAAACACTGATCAAAAAATTACACCTTCTTGTAGGGTGCAAATATTTCTCGTCTTCTTTTATCCATGTTCAATTCTCGCCTTATTTTGTACCAATTCTCATCCTATTTTGTACCAACAAAAAGACTGGAAAGCAAAGAGATGAATGAAATTCGAAAAAAAAATCGCCCTTATATATATACACCCCGTATATACCTGGTTTATATCTATGTAATTATATCTATGAGCGCGTAAGATAGTACTCATAGTTTTACTCACTTTGCCCGTTATCCACCCTATTCCTGATACTTACCCCGCAGTAAAGTAGGTGCCTAGCATCGTACCACACTCGGCCCAGTTACGGTATGGTATAACGGGTTGGGTTGAAGTAAAAGAGAAAGAAAAATATATTAGGATGGGGTGTAGAGCGTGAGTACCTGCTACGCTCGGAATTGTAACGGGCTTTTTTTTTATCTCCACGACGTAGAATTACCGTTACAGTCGGTCTAATTGCCTGGACGGCACGCGAGACACGCGCGCTTTTCTATGGCATGACGATTAAATAAAACTTTACTTCACCCTAATCGACCCACCCACTCGCCATTTCTTCTACAGATGTGATGGGAATTGTACTTACTACCACCTCCCTCCCTCCTTTCCTTCCTTCCTTCCTTCCTTTTTTTGGTCCTTCAAGTCAGCTTTTACGCGAGCTTTTTTCCCTAAGCCGTGTGACGTCGAGGCGTGCTGGTGCGTTGACACTCGCACCCAGATCCTTTGGGGAAGACTAATTAAGAGAATTTTAAATGAAAATAAGTGGTTGAATTAGTTCCACTGTACAAAATTGGCTTGTTTTCCAATCTTTTGATGAATTACTTTCACATACTTAGCATTACGTATTCGGAGAATACGAGAGTCACCCCCTACTGCAGAGTTGCGAAATTTTTGTTCTGCTTTAAGATTCGAATGAAAAAAGGTGAACTGCGGGTTAGGATTCTGAGTGAAAAATATTGGCATTCGAAACACGTTACTTTCGGGTGTCTCGGTAAAGTGGGACACGGATTACTTTGCCGTTTGTAAAATCCCTAAGGAGGTAAGAACTCGGAAGAACTGAACACACGAGACACAGGAGTAAATAGCTAACGTTAAAGGAGATAATCATACGTCTTGCGGAGTGTTCGGGTCCACCTGAGTTTCTTCGTAGAGAGTTGGCAAGGTCGAATTAGGTACTTCCAAAACTCGGTTGCGAGTTAAAGTTACGTAAGACTCGCGTTCCGCAACTAGATCTACGATCCCTCAGGCTTTATTTTGGCGACGACGTATAATCACGAATTCTTGTTACCGAAATGAACTCCAGGAAGAGAGACACTCTCCTTATCGCTCTCCTTAACTTTATAACCAACCAGCTACCTCTCTACCTTGTCTAGCACCCTTCGTTACTCCGTTAATTTTCCTTAATTTTCTGCATAATTATTAGCGACGATGTATAACAGCGCTCGGATTTCTTAGCGTCAATTTAACCCGCACGTACATCACATTTTATTCAACACATTTTATAAAACAGGATATTCAATCAAGTATTCAAAGTAATCGAAGATTAGTTTTTTTTTTTCTCGTTTTTCCAATTAAAATATCGGCTTGTGAAAAAATCCAAAGTTTTGCGGATATTTTTTTTTACACGTAGATTTTATCGCGAAATAATTTTCTGTAATTTGAAACAATATGTACTTATACTATAAAAACGACAGCTTATCAGTTCTGAATCAAAAAAGAAACGAAACCAATAAAAGAAATCTGAAACAGAATTTATCTGATGATCATCTGTCAGTGTCAATTCGTAGCGATTGTTAGTTGCAGCAGTAACGCGAGCTGTATTGATTGCGGTTGGAACTTGGAAGTCGTTTAATCCCACTGCTTTATTTCCTGACGGCAGACAGTTATTTATATACTTTATAATCGCGGTTTACCATTTTCTATGAATGGATGAAAATGCGGTAAATATTTATTGGAGTTACTGGATAAAATGAAATTTTTCAGACTTAGGTTCTCCATAGTGGAGTTAGTCGAGATGGGGATTGACCGATTTATGAATGGTACATTCATGCAAAATTTCAATCAGTTCATTCATTTAACTTCATTTAGTCTCATTTCTTAGATTGAAACTATCAAATCTTGCGAGACTGTTATCTCTGAATCATTCCGGCTTACGTATACCGGGTATTTTTTAGGTCCATTATAACCGATTCCTTTGATTTATAGAAATTTTATTTCAAAGGTATAGCACAAAAAAAAAGATACGGTTTCGAGAATAAAGAAGATCTGTGATGGGATCGAGCTGGATTTTCAATCCAAATCCAAAGGGATTGTGTGGGAACCAGATGTCCTTGACCAACGTCCATTCGAGCTATTGGAAACGGAAACCAGATGTTCCTTGACACCCACGCTTTAAAACAAAAAAGTATGAACGTACAGCCTGAACCCTCCTGCTTTGTGTTTAGCGTCAGAACATTAACAGTTAGCTACAACCGCAACGGTGGTAGATAATCCACGCTCCAAGCCCGAGGTAAAGTCTGTGTAAGTAGCGACAGAGAACTTTTCTGCGTTGTCCTTGTGGAAAATCCACTTACCCCAACCGTACGGTAGTAATTTAACGTTATAAAATGAACTCGTCAACCGCATTCGTCGACGAACTAAATCCAGGGATTCTATGGACGTATATAGTCTGATAAAACTCGTCGATATCAAAGCGAGTGTGGACCGAAATCCTCTATCGTTTGTTACCTGTAATCTGTATGGTTAATAATTCTGTGTGTGAAAAAAAAATAAAATAAATGGAACTAAATTTTTCTGTATATATTTCGCAATGATAAAATCATCGTATTACATACATAGGATATGATTCGACTATCCCGCAAACGAATTCTGCTGCAGTTAGCTCGAAATTTTTCTAGTGAAAATGAATAGAACGAGAGGAAAAAGCAGGCCTTTTTTTTTCATGCCTGGAATGGAATTCGCAAATTCAGAATTATTTAGAAGGATTCTTATTCGGAGACTACTCTTTGGCCTAGTGTATTGTACTCGAAAGAACCGAATCACAAAATTATGAATAAAGTATCAGCATTCGATTGTAGTACCTCTCTTTTGTGCGAATACTTTTCAGCCAGACAGAGACTGGTGCTTTTGGAATATCCACGAATTGTGATAAAACGTGCCAAACCATACATTTTACCTCATTCCTACCTGCCACCGCATCGAATATGCGAGAAGTATTTTTGAATTTTTGAATTCAGGAGACTTCACTCGAGAGTAATGACAAAAATTGAAAGATGTATCGTCGGAGGTATATCTTGGCGTCTGATATCAGCTTACGCGTTTCGCTACCGTTGAAAGCTAAGAGATTGAAATGTTTTTTTTTTTTAACTAAACTCCAGTTTATCATCAGATTAGAATAAGTCGTATGAAAAGACGTTGGAAAGAGTTAGCTGGAATATAAAAGAAGCTTGAAATGAACTCGTAGAATCTACCACAAGAAAATACTGAACAATATAAACTCATGAATGAAGAATCGTTGTGAAAAGTTGAAACTTTTTAAGGATTATATATATATATCTACGAGGATAATATTCTTGGCTGGGAGTACCTAGTTACGAATTAACTACAACCTCGGTCTGATCCAGCTAGGAGGTTGAGAAAAAAAATTCTAACAACTGTGTAAACAATTTTTCATCGACCGAAAAAGCATCTCTGCAATAATCTGTGATGGTTAAAACGCGGACAGAAAGTTCTTTCCTTTTTTTTTAATAAAATAACGAAAGCACAAACAGGCGGTTAATGTGCCTGACTGGCTCCAGATTTCTAGAGGATTTCTATTTTTATACCTGTATCACACACGTTAAGGTAGGTGTTGGTCGAACAAAGGTGACCCTATCGAAAGGGTTAGCGTGTCGAGGAGGATGACCGAGAACCGTTTTGATGCAAAGTTCAGTCAAGCTTGAAGAAAAATATTGGATACTTGGTAGGTTGAAGCTTTGACTAGCGGCATTAAGGCGTGACAAAACATACCCCCAAGTATGTAGGCACTCACTACACTCTGTAGAGTGGATTCTATCCTCTACAGGTCCCAGGGTAGGTATAGTACAGTGTAAACCGCAGCGGCCACCCCAAGCTAAATAAAGCCGCGTTAATGAAGATAAAAAACAAAAAAATGAACATTCAGGATCAATATTTCATTCCAGGAATGAACATTTTTTGTTATAAAATTGGTTATTGTTTCGTTTTTTTTTTTCTTTCGGTTCTTTGCTAATTATTCAGTCTAGACTTCGTATCAAATCAATGAGGAATTATTATTTTAGTAAAAGCTAGGAGATGCCTAAGTTTTGCTTTGAATGATGACGAACAAAGCAGCGTGATGCACCTGGATTCGTAAGTAAAATTAATGATTTAACTGACGGGATGAATTCCTTGTGGACTACTTAGTAAACGTCAGGAAGGATGTGGTATATACTTATGTGTAACTATAGGTATATAGACACGTCTCATTGGTCGCGAATTAATCAGTATGACAAATGACAGTCTACTAACGTTCATACTCGTCCCTGTGACGTGATGGGTTTTGTCTTCCATCCCAATGTCAGCTTAATTACATTCCACAGGGTTCACGAATGTTTACTGCTCATTATATTCCTGGACAGAGTTATGCTAGCTTTCCGAAAAGACGACCACGAGCCTTTGTCTATCCACCTGTCTCTAGGGACTTCAAGACTGACTTTATGCCAATCCTACAAGCTCAAAAGATCTTCTCAACCAAATGGATGAGAGTAAAATTAAAGATTATGAAAACTTCGTTAATTATTATACCATATAAAAAATCTGTGCCTTTTATCAAACTCGTATTTTCTTTTCGAAAATATCTTCAAGCAGGTGTATACTTATATAAAAGCACATATTCCTATTTGTGGGAATCCAGGTATTGAGGCAGGAAGGAATTCGTTGAGTAGCAGCGCTCAACAGGCGACAAGGATTATTGAGTTATCCTTTTCATCCCTTGGCTCGTGTCAATGTGGGCTTTAAATTTAACCACTTAAGCCAATTTAAAAGATCGAGGCCAGAAACTGTGGAATTTAGATATTCAACAGCAAAGTTGCGAAGCATAGGATACAAGCTTTCCCATTCCATTTGTGTAAATCGTGATGTCTCATCAATCAGCGTTATTCGAAGTGCGAGTGAATTGCTTTTCGTATATGTATTTGTATAACGGAGAAAATTTCACTTTATACCTACTCGCGAAGGATTATGTGGATTAGGATTGATTCTCAGATCAATATTTATCCCACGTATCGATATAATATCATGGTTTGCACAAATATGATGTATAAATGTATTTTTATTGAAAATTGAAAAAATGTTATAAAACACCGGAAATTAAACGATACAATAATATAAAGCTAGGAAAATATCTTATGTTTTCTATCGACGTTTGTATATATAGCAAATATTTATTACGGATTATCCTCATCCCCAAACTATGGACTCTATCCACTCGACGTAATGGTAAACGCGGGTGTAGATCCCAGGATTCAGACCATTGCACAATTTTCCTTGACCCAGAACTCCGATAATGTCGTACATACAATATTCCTTTTTGGCGTAGATGACCAGGACCCCGCCAGCTTCATCCTGGAATAATTTTCGTCAGTAATTTTCGATCTCATGTATGATATAATGATTTCACGACTGCCAAATGTGGATTATCAAAAAATAGAAAAAAAAATACCGAGGAATGAAACGATTCGAATCTTATAATCGACTGAGCTTGCAAGAAATGTTTTTATAGATATTGAAAGTTGAGTTAAAATCTCGGCAGACTCATTTGTTGAGTACTTTCGCCTCATTGAAACATGAGCCTGGCACAAGCTTGGAATCCGTTGAGAATAAATAAGCTTTTAGGTGATTAAAATTTTGATAAATCTATTCCTAGACATACAACATAGACAGGCATTATTTTGCAGCCTAGTCGAATACTGTGCTGATTTCGTATACCTGGCAAGAATCTTTTTCTTCCGCTGCAGCACAGATCGACCAATTTTCAACTACTCCGTTAGGAAGCTTGCTGTTCACTGTGCCAGAAGTCCAATTCGCGTTACAAGTATGCGGATCGACTAGGGGCAATATAGCCATCCGAACATTATGAGAGCCATCACCGATATCTGAAGAAAAAAATTGTGAGAAACTTTACAACTTTATCATAGTTATATTATACATTCCCAAACTTAAGTTTGTCGATCGTAGAATGAAGTAGTTTCGTTGACAATGTCTAAGAAGTAATGAATTGGCATCAATTCGATACCGATTTTCACCAGGTATGCCACTAAGTGCATATTACTGAAAAAAATTGTTTACATTTATCGTCAGCCCATCCTGTCACTATGGCCTTCTGAATTGTCGTAAGTGGGTCGGTGTGCAGGCAAGCAGGTCTTATCCAGCCGTTAAATGGCACTCTAGTCTCGAGACGAAGGAGTGCGATATCGTGATATTGCAAGGAAGATTTGAAGTCAGGATGTCTGATTCGTTCAGTAATGCGACGGTCTACTGGTGAAGCTCCGTCATCTAATCGCTCCAAATTTAGATCGCCGACACGCACCCATTTCGCGTTACCCCTGACGATAAATAAGAATTAGGAAAATGTGACAGAAGTAAGAAATTTGGATGAAACTTCGATCAGGTTATTGACGCAGATGGTTCAACTTTTATAACAAGTTGTGACAATATAGTAATTGTGTGATATGAAATCGCTGTTTTAGTCGAAAATGTGATGAACTACTGTAGGCGATGACTCGATAAGTCTTATATACCTACCATTCTCTTAAGTAAGTACAGTGGGCTGACGTGAGAACAAAAGTCTCTGAGATTAGAGCACCTCCACAATGCCAGCCAATGCTACCGGTTTTTAGATCATAACCGACTGCAGCCATATATGGGAATTCCATGCGATTAGCATTTCTATTATTGCCAATCCACAAGTTGGCCTTGATTCCACAAAGTGAAACATTTACTAATTGGTTAGCTTGCTGCAATAGTGTAGGTTTATGCTTTAAAGCGTAGACATATTTAGAGTACTCTGCACATTCTGAAACAGGAATATCATTATTCACATTTTTCAGCATCAAAATTCTCAATATTCTCTTCAATTCCAGACAATGTATTTCCAATAAACACATACGGGATGTTAGTTCCATATGTAATTAACATTCGTCTAATTAATCACGGGGAAAAAATCGTGTTTAATGAGCATAAAAGGTCTGGACAATTTGGCTAACTCGAAACTTACTCTGCCTGGCAATTGCACCTCTTTCCTGTCCCGATTTAGTCGGAACCGGTGTTGTGGTACTTTCAAAAGCACTCTTTGGACAGCAGACAATTGGAACAAATCCGGAATACCCGCATACCACATCCGGTGGATTTCCTTCCTGCAGACTCTCGAATACTGACGGACACTGTTTTAGCTCGGTGCAGACACCAGGACCGCTGTTTTTCAACCGACAGGAATCACCTGAAATGTTTCAGCTCTTTTATCGATTGGGAACTTTATCTGAGTCGATTTATACAGAAGGACGAAATATCGATTAAGTTCATATTTAATCAAAGCAAAAAGTGAGAAACTCATTGCTTACGAGTGACACCCTAGTCCTAGCATGATCCCAATTATTGTAATCTTGACAGGAGCAGGAGTGCCAAACAGGGCATTAGACTTTATGATTTTGCATTTCCGACTCTATCATCAATTAAAAAAAATTACCTCTGATACCTAATGTTGTTAAAAAATATTCTGCATGTCAAACTTACCTTCGTGCAACGATTGGGTGATACACAGCCTCACATAAAGGAAAAGGACGAGAACTGGGAGAACCATCTTCGATACCACTGAGTCCGGAACGACCAGTAATCAGACAACGCGAACCACTTTCCTACTACGACTCCAACTCCCCACTATATGGATAATACACCAATGTGGAGTAACGAAAGCATAAATGTGTGAATGTATGAAACAGGAAGGATAAACCACTGTATATCCTTCACTTTATCTCGGATTTTCCACAAGGCTATAACCTACGTCTGGACTGCCGATTTGAAGTTCCAAGTGAAACATGGATGTACACTAACGATCTCATAGCTTGTTAAACCGGATCGATTTTTTATTCTACTTTATAGTAAGTTGTTCTGATTTTCCTGGTGCGACCATTTCAAGGAGATAGTTATGAGTAATAAATGATCTTTTGGGAATACTCACGTTTAATGGTTTGGTATAGATATCTGTTTATTGAATATGACTAGTACGATTAGAAATTTTTTTATAAAAAGCTAAATAAGAATAACAAATTAATATAGATCTGTAAAAATATAAGCCGGTGAGTTTCGGTAAGCAACATCAAATTATACGATATACTTTCTGCTGTCTGAATTGCAACGTAGGATTTGTCTTTATCAATTTAACGAGCTGATCTTTTTTTCATACATTTAATATGAACTTGAATCTTAATAAACAATTAACTCGTGAAATATTTGGCGGGGAGTGGGATAATAATCATCGTATTCAGAGTTGTAATTCATTTATTTAAATGTCACCATGTTTGACAAAAGAGATTGAGACGAGACTTGTCAGCTACAATTAAACCATCATCTTATCAGAATTTTTTAACATCGCTTATTCTTGCCCCCAAACAATGGACTCTATCCACGGGATGTAATTATTGACGCGGGTGTAGAGAGAAGGAACGTCACTTCCGCAAATTTTGCCAACACTCGTAATTCCGACTATGTCATACATACAGTAATATTGCGGTTGACTATGTATGACCAGAGGTCCGCCAGTGTCACCCTAAAAAAATGTTCGTTAGTTGGTTTTTAACGCATTGTGTGAATCAATTTTCAAAACTAAACGATTAAGATTATTTTATACATTTCTAAAAACAGCTTCTCATTATTCGTGTATGTTGTCGTACGAGTTTAAACGAGCTTTAGGTTGCTTCAAATTTTTTTAAATGTATCCCTGAATCAACTGCATATTTCGCTACTGTTAGAAATCGTTCTGGAATTTGTTTCAAATGGTAATTTTGCATACCTGACAAGTATCCGCTGCTGCTCTACCGGCACAGATCAACCAGTCTGCGATTACTCCGTTTGGCAACTTGCGGTTTACTGTGTCTGAAGCCCATTTGTCCTTACAAGTTTGCCAATCGATCACAGGTATTGTGATTTTCTTAAGATCACTAGAGCCCTCATCCTCTTCTAAAATATTTCAATTCAGTATGTCAAACTTGATTATTTTTTCTACCGTTTACAAAACAGCGTAACAGCCCATGGAATGAGATGAATGATGAATTTCATTCATTCTCAAATTGGAATGTTTCATTTTTTAACGATCTGTAAAGATCAGTTCATCAGAATTCGATGCTTACTTCCATCTTCGGTTAGCATGACACGAAATAATGATTAAAGTGAAAAAAAAAAAAAATTTACCCCAGTTCAGATGACCCCATCCTGTTGCTATGGCTTTCATGGTCCCTGTCGACGGTTCGGTGAGCAGGCAAGCCGGTCTTATCCAACCGTTAAAGGACACGCGAGTCTCAAGACGAAGCAGTGCGATATCATGATATACCACGGGATTTTTAAAGTCTGGGTGTCTGATTCGCTCAACGACACGATAGTCCCTTGGATTAGCACCGTCGTCAGATCGCACTAAGTTTAAATCGCCAAGACGTACCCATGTCGCGTTACCACTAAATAGTAAATGAAAGGGAGGCAAATAGGAGCAGTTTTTATACGAAATATAGTGATTTTTTGCAGGTAATCAATTGATGAGACTTACAACGCTCTTGTGTCAGTACAGTGAGCAGCCGTAAGAACAAAGTTCTCAGAGATTAGAGTACCACCACAGTACCAGCCTATATCACCGTCTTGCAAGTCGTATCCGACCGCAGCCATGTGCGGAAATTCCATACGCTTTGCCTCAGTGGTACCGACAATCAACTTTTTGCTCCTGATGGCACACTGGGAAACATTTACTGGACGTGAAAGAAGCGATGGATACTTCACAGTATAAACATATTGAGAGTACTCTGCGCATTCTGAAACAGGACATCATGATCATTCGCCTTCACAAATATCAGGATGTAGAGTCAGAAAGTTTTTTTTAGTCTGATGGGTCGTCCGCTCATCATGGATTTCGATGTCTCAGAAATAGTTCGTATTCGCATTCAAAAGCAGCTAGAAATCTACGACGTTTTCACGAAATTAACTCCGTTTTCATTAGTAGGCTCAGGTGAAATTAAATAAACCGAACTCACTTCGTCTGGCGATTGCACCCCTTTCATCAGTTTGCGCTTGTGGTGGAGAAACTGAAATTGGCGCTGTAATAGTCACTGGTTTCGTCGGACAGCAGATTATTGGTTCAAATCGTTTTGCATCATACCCGCAAATTGTGTCCGGCGTAATTCCAGCTACTAATTCGTCCAATACTGACGTACACTTGATCAAGAAGGCGCAAGTACCACGACTACCGTTCGTCAAGCTACATGAGTCACCTGATAAGGAAAAACAGTAATCAAAAGAAAATATTCAAATATAGTCAGGAAATATTACCCGCGTCGAACATACCTTCTGATAATGATTCGGTTATCGTTGCGCAGAGTAAAAAGAAAAGTACCGGCACAATCATCTTCGATACTGCTGGCTTCGCGATCAACGGTGATCAGAGAACGTAAACTGCTCGACTACATGTATTACAGCTCTGAATCCCACCACAAAACCGACTACTATTCTTTATATAGATCGTATGAGACGCACTCAATTTGCACGTATCCATTTTTCTGTCTTTTTCCTTCTTTCGAGATTTCCCCAAGGTCACGAGTGACGTCTGATCTTTGGGTTACTGCTTCCAATCGAGACATGGATGGACGCAAATCAGAAGAATCGTATATATCAGCAGGCTGAGCAAATAGACTATATTTTTAACGCGAGAGATATTCTGATACAAAGTAAAGGAGACTTACAGAAGTCGATTTTGAAATCTCATTAAGCAGCTGTGAGAAACTTGCCTCCTGAACCCTGTATGCCTTTTGTAATCTCAGATCCTCAGCCTTGACTTTGGTAATAATTTATTCCACACGTTCTACAGGGAAGATTACTTCAATGGCAATTGAGGCTACGACCGTCACCCTTGCTATTACTTGCAAATGTTCGAATTCGCTTATCACATGATGTGATAATACTTTTCGTGTCGCAAGACGGTTCGCAAATGCGAGTAAACAACAACGGATCCACATCCAACATATGAAATATGTCTCAATTAGGTATAGAACAAGGTGTTACAGCCTTTTTACCAGCATGGCTTACGACCTGAAGGATTGTAGCACATCGTAGTAGGTCTGCTTTTTTGAAAAGAGCAACGAACTTAGCTTTTAACTATATTCTGAATAAAGTGATTCAATGATCTGGAGCTACCACACAGTCGGATGAATATCAAGATAATTATATACCATTTTTATCATGCATGTCACGTTTCCACGTAAAGATAATCCGAAATTATTGGGTTTTTATAATTCCGGGGGAATTATAAGTCAGACAGACAATATTTTCGTGATTTAGACTAAAAAATATTTCACGGAATTATTACATTTTATATCTGACTCAAACTACCGGCCGAGGTTTATCAGTCATCATCAAGGAAATTAGCTGTTGGAAATGGCGTGAAACGCCACGTCCGAAAGCGATTAACGATGTTGATAAGCAGTTCCGATCACCTACTTCTAGAAACTAGTAGTCAAGCTCAACAGAAACGAAGTAAATGATTCCTGTTCTAGACTATCACGTAAGTGTTTAAAATTCCAACAGGAAAATTGAACTTTATTAAATGTTTCAACTCGCTATCATGACGGAATAAATTTCCGACAACGTACTTAAAAAAAAACCATCAATAACAGATTTTCAGTTTACTTGGTGTTCATTCCTACACTATTGAGAAAAATAATTCCACACACGTTGAATCGAAAGTATTTACTTTCAGACATAAAAATCACTTGTTAGTATTATTACATTACATAGATTTTGGAGGAATGTGAAAGGTTTATCTACTTATACAATAATAATATTAAAATATTTTTAAAAATTGATCTCGATTTTATTCGGCATGCATTTCACCTGGCATTTACATGGCATTCACATCAGACACTGATGCAATATGTTATACATGTGCACTAGGAATCATATACCGAAGATGAATATCTTTCGAAGGTTTACCCTCGTCCCCAAACTGTGAATTCTATCCACGGGATGTAATTGTAAACGCGGGTGTAGACCCCAGGTGACTTGACCCCACATAATTTTCTGAAACTCGTAACTCCGACCACGTCGTACATACAATGATATTTTCTGTCACTGTAAACGACCAGAGGTCCACCGCTTTCACCCTAAAAGAGTTTTTTTTAGTAGCATTTCAACCTTTTATGTGAAAAAGTTCTCATGATGGTATAATTAAAATCCATGGAAAACTAAATAATTTTATAATTGTACCTGACAATCGAGTATTTCGAGCGTGTTGGCACAAATCAACCAATCGTCAACAACTCCCTTAGGCCAGGCGCTATTCACTCGATCAGAAAGCAAGCTCGTGTTACAAATCTTCGGATGAACTTCGGACAGCCTAACCTTCCTAAGCTGATCAGAGCCCGCATCGTCGCCTGGGAAAAAAAAAAAAAAAAAAATCATATCGAATTCGGATACTTCCTCGTCTTTAAACGAACAGAGCTTATTCCCGAATTCGAATTCGCCATCATTTGAGTACCCAATGTAATTTATGTTCATTCCAAATCTACATATCAACTTTCATCCCTTCGGTACGATTAAGAAACCCAAATTTCAATTCTTTCGCCATGGGTGTGAAATCGACAAAAAAATATCGGCTATCCTTAGTGCCAGGGCAATTACGTATTCCACGTTATGCTGATTGAGTGGTTTGATGATCAATTGCGTAGATCTGACTACTTCGGTCAATATAACGTCGAAGGAAGTTAAAATTTATGATTATAATTAACTTCAATCACCGTGATCCCATCCTGTGGCTATAAAAGTAGTATTCCTCGTAGACGGTGCAGTGTCCAAACAGGCCGGTCTTATCCAAGCATTGAAAGGCACTGAAGACTCGAGACGAAGAAGTGCGATATCGTGATACCATGACGGGAGTTTGTATTCTGGATGTCTGATTAACTCAACGACACGACGGTCCTCTGGTTTAGCACCCTCCTCCGATTGCACCAAGTTTATACCACCTACACGCACCCATGTGGCGTCACCCCTAAATAGTAAATCAAAGGTAGACAATGGGAATAGTTTTTTTATAGGAAATATAATGTATTACGGCAGGTAATCAATTGATGAGTGACTTACCATTCTCTTGAGTTGGTACAGTGTGCAGCTGTGAGAACGAAAGTCTCCGAGATTAAAGTACCGCCACAGTACCAGCCTATACCACCGTCTGTTGAGTCGAATCCAATTGCTGCCATGTGAGGGAATTCGCCAAGTTTAGGGCGATTCTCAATCAGTGAGGGTGTGCTAGCACATTGCGAAAGATTTAGTTGCTTGTGATCACCAGCCAAAGTCGATATATTTCTCAAGATATAAACGGATTGAGCAAACTCTGCGCATTCTGAAAAAGTTGGTTGAATTTTTGTGGTTTTGAATACTCCGAGACTGCATCGTATTGGTACTCAAAAGCAGCTAGAAATATACGAATTTCTCATGAAGGAAACACCTTGTTCATGAGTAAAATGGGCTTATTAGATAATCTAAACTCACTTTGGCTGGCGATTGCACCTCTACCATCGCCGATTAGCGGAATTAAAGTCCTAGTAGTCACTGACGTACTTTTTGGACAGCAGACGAGTACCCGCTCTTCATCTGAAGAATACCCACAGATTTTGACATCTGGTTCATTTCCAGGGAGTTTCAGTTTCTTTATGACTGACTCGCACTTTGTCGCCAGAGTACAGACACCTGGATTAGCATTCTTCAAGCTACACGATTCCCCTGGAGTATCTTTATCATTAGTGACAATCCTAACGTTACTAGATCCACGGAGTCGTGTTAGAAGATATTATTACTAGATTAATTTTAATTTTTTTTTGATCAGCAGAGAGCGCAAACATCGCGTATATCAGACCTTGATCCGAAGCCTTGGATTTACTAATTGCTAATATAGCGGTACTCGATAAATCGCTAACCGTTAACCGGTCAGACCTAACTAGAGAATCGTGTTTCTGCCCGAAGAACATCATCAAGAAATATTGTTTTTTAAATCAAAACCGGAATTTAGGAAACGTTCTCCAGACTTTGTACCACATCAACGTCAATCTAACACTCCATCATCATTTCGTGATCTTTGCATTACTAAAAATGTTTGAATTCAAATGTTATGAACTCTTCAAAGCTCCGAGCATTCTGAGAAATATATTGAACATAATCAACATGATATTTATCAAGAACAAGGAAGTATGATAAATCCCCATAATCATGATAATTATCCTGTCTTTCGAGGTCTTACATCACCTTCGCCAGCCGCAGGCATATCTAATACTACATTATCGCGAGTCGTAGAGAGTATACGCCTGCTTGTCACAAATTTCCATCGCAATTCCATGAGCCAGAATAATTGAGGGTCAAGCTTGGAAACTAATTGAAAATACAGACAGTGTCGTATAATTCACTTGCACGTATCACGTTTCTGCACTGAAAATGAACACCGAAATTGCAAACATGGAACTCTGTCGTCTAGGCAAGATCCAAATAGTCAACTTCACTTACGAGTGAGAGTCAAGAGAGGATTATACTTTCCGAGTGTTAGTGTGAACTGGTTTAAAAAGAAAATAAAAAATATCTCCGCGTTGAAATATCGTCGAAATATATATTTCACACGTTAAACTCACCTTCGTCCAATGATTTGGTGAGCGTCGCACACAGAAGAAGAAAAAGAACCGGGAGCATCATCTTCGACGCCATTGACTAATCTATGAGGCAATGATCGGAGAACGTAAACCACTCGGCTTTTTATCTTTTTTACTCTCAGTCCCCTTCGATGTAGCTGACACACCAAAACAACGAATGAGTGAGTATGTGTGCACGAATAAAGCGTAGCATAGGCACCGTTTGTACGTAATCTCATCTTAGAGATTTCATCTTTGATATAATTGCTGGTCTAGTCTTTTTCGCGACGAATTTTCACTGCCAAATATGATTACATTGATATTAAATTTTAGCCGCACAATTTTTTTTTCTTTTTGTTGATCGTGTCGTTTATTTCTGATAGAGAAATACAGAAATTTTCGCAATTCAGAGCTTTTTCTCAAACTTATCGCGATCTTCTGCAACAGAGATTTTGATTATGTCCTCGAAATAGAGCTTAGATACTACCCGTGCATACACTGTTAAAAATTTCGATTGTAAATTTACTAAAAAAGTGTAGGAAGTTTTTTACGAATACGGTAAAGTAAAATTTACTATACATATTTTCTGCAATTTTGGAAATTTGGTTTGCATATTAGCTGTACTATTATGATAATATCACTAAACAACGGTATAGTAATTTTAATAAAACGGAATATCATTATTGAAATGATAAATTGTGATTTTAATGTTTGAATGTAGCTCAATTTTCATGACAACGTATATTGAATTTAAAATAACGGTAGACTAAGTTTACTAAACATGTACATATCAAATTTAACATCCGATTTTTCCTTTCTACTATGTTTAGGTTTGGCGCAGGTCCTGAATTGTGAAAAAAAATTAGTTTTTACCATAGTTTATGCGTTTGAACACGTAAATGACCATCGACATATGATTAACACCAGAATAACACATTTTCAATTCGCTAAAAACGCTAACAATATTTTGGTCGTAACCGGGATTCGAACCCACGCCCGCTCGCATTCGCTCGTATTACTAGTCGCACGCCCTATCCACTACGCCAAACTACCTATTGATAGTTGTTCGAATGTCTTTTTATTTGTTCGGAGCCTACACATCATACAATAGCTTTATATGTCATCAAGCTTTATAGTGAAACTCAAGGTTGGACTTCGAGTTCAGATAAAATGCATTGCAATATGTATCTTCTTCTTCACCGACTATTGAACTTGACATGCGTTTTTGATAAATTTCTACTACAACTTGGTGTTTAGTAAATTAACAAAATGACTCAATGAATTTCACATTAAGTTTCGGAAATTCATCAATATCATGAATTTACTCGGGCGATTTAACACAAATGCGATAGATTTACTAAGCTGGTCTTGTGAATTTGAGAAACAGTCAAATTATTTTGCTGTCAAGTATAGTGATATGATAAATTCAGTTGCAAATTCCGGAACCGCGTCATGTCCCTAACGCCACTGTACAGAACCGTCGAATGCCCAAATTCTAGACTTTGTGTTTCTCTTATCAAGTGTGGTGAAATCAAAAATTTAATTGTAAATTTATGAATACCGCATAGTAATTTACATTGCTAAGACGAATTGTTGATGCTAAAAGTCTGTATGAAAATTTTCTCGTGCACTTGTTTAGTACATTTAGAAGTATGTCCAGCAAATTCCAAACATTGTTTAGTAAATTCACAAACACAATACAATTACTATACAAATTAGTAAATTTATGATACACTTTTGTGCTTTCCGTATCAAGTTCAATGAAATTAAGAATTTTTTCGCAAATTTAAAAGAAATCCATAGTAATTCACATTGCTTTGCCGAATTTGTGAAATTGGGAGTCTTTTGTATAGTAAATGTGTAGTAAATTCATAAACATTTTTAACAGTGTACATTTGGTACATCTGCTCCCAATATTAACAAGGCCTTGATGGACATCACATAGGACGTCCTTAAATGGTACCTACCATGTAGTGCGGTCTTCACGAGGTCCTGTTGTGTTAGTCATATTATTTCTACAGTAGATGCCATTGACTGAATTTGATTTATAATTCAGCACCATCTCACATGACCCCTTCACCCTAAGCGTGGATTTAAAAAAAGCGAGGATATATTATATGATCATTTACGGGGTGTAATACGGACTGCGGATGACATAGTAGTGGAAGTTTGTTGAGTGTACACCTCTTGCAGTTTTATCGACTAAAGTGAGTTCTGATCTTCGATTCTATCTGCACTTAAGAGACAGATGATAAACCGTGAATTTCTCACGAAGGAGATTTCATATTTATAGGAGTACGAGGAGCCTAAGGAGTTTCGTACCTACTGTATTCATTTTGCTTGGAAATTTGAACCTCGTCTTTCACCTACTCGGTTTTTCTTTTCATTTCTTTTTTTCGTCTTCCTCGCTAAACGAGACCTCTCAATTCTCGCAGACGTTTTTGTTGGAGAACAGATGATAGGCTTGAGCCCCAAAATCCCGCAGCACTTGTATGTTACATTTTTAACAATCCATGACCGTTTGACTGATTGGCTGATTGATAGTCGTTCATAAATATGGCAAACTTCTGGACTAGCATCCGTCGAGCTACAAAACTTACCTGAAATGTTTCTTTCGTTTGTCATAATCCTGACATTAGATAATCCATCGAGTCAACTTATTAGTAATTGATTGATCGATTTTATTTTTATTTTTTTATTTTTAGACTAGCGAAAAGATCGCATACGAGACTATATTTCATTCTTCGAAGACCTACGGGTTTCCTGTTTGTTTCTTAGTAGTGATCGATAAATTAGCAACACAGATAATCCGTCAGACTATATAAATCTATAGGAACGGGCTTCTGTGCTGGTACGCTACTTACCTCCGAGAGGCAAATCATAATCGCCGTAGTTTCTGAGAAGATCTGAATAATCCGAACATTATAATCGTATGTGTATTGAAAGGAATTAATATCACGTATGTCGTATGTGACAAAGATTCGAATATCTTTAATTATCAATCAGTATAATTCAATAAGCTATCAAGCTGCTGCAGCTGATACTCGAATAAAAATCAGTAGAATAAGACCTGTAGAAATGCATCTCAACGATCTTGTAGGATCGATTTATCTCAGACTTGGAACAATTACTTTCTTCGTCCTTTATTTTCCCGTCTGGTCTCGCTTCGGTATCGCCATTCCGTATAAAGCAAAAGAAAAATAATACAGTGAAGAAAATAGGAAAGAGGAAAAGAATGAAAGAAGGGTAGAAAAAAAAAACAGGAGAGAAAAAGTAGAAGTAAATGACGTGTCACCGAGAACATTGGCGTAGATTGGCCTTCTGGCTACCCAACTTCTACCCTCATTCAACTCTATACCATCAAAACAGGACGGGACATTGCGTATATAGGATCTTCGAGGTGACTCGACGACTTTTTCCTACCAATTAAGTAGACGAATGATCCTAGGGTCTACCGTTCTGCACCCCGTCTCAACAAATCTTGCTAAATGTCTATAGTCACGTAGTCCTGCAAGATGACCATCCTAACTGGTCCACTTTGGCCCCAACTCCATCGAATACATACTTTATATGGGTAACAGTCATTTATTGGCACCTGACGAGACATAGGCTTTTGAAGCAATTTTTCAATGTCCTTTCGTTTTATAAGGGTAGAACCGTTGTTTTTGGTTTAATATACACGTGTTATCTTACACTGGCTTTATTATTTAATAAAATTTAATTCGAACCCACGAAGTGATTAGTAAGCAGCTTCTATTCATACTATGACCGAAATTTCCTAGCTAATTTCATCCTAAGTATCAAAGTAAGATATAAATGGATACATTAGGATGTTTTAAGATTAGTTCTACAAGTTTAGCGAAATATGACTATTTGAATATTAGTTTATGGAGACGAAATGGCCCTTTGTTCAGTCTAGTGTGTGAGAAATATGCTTCGTAAATGTGTCCATCATAAGTTCCAGTTTTATGATTATGTAAATTAGTCTCACAGTGAGTCAACCGAACCTTGAGTATATATATCCTTCGTTTAATCAATTTCCATAAATTAATACATCGGCGAGAACTTATTTCAAAAAAGCTTGCTCTGTTTCTTGGAAAAATTGGTACCATGAATGAAACCAACGTGGTTGATAATTGTTTCCATAACATCCGATTGCCAAATGAACAGAATCTCGATTGATAATTGTCTATTCAAAATTGGAAAATTTAATCGTTGATTTGAACGACGTCAAGTGTCGATCGAAGTTTCATCGACGTAAATTCACGCTCTGCTGGGGTTGGGGTTGGTCATCAGTCTATCAAATAAACCCCAAACAGAGGCGAGGGATGATTAAACATATTACAGTGAAAATAACCGCAACAATTAGGTAATCTAATTTTATCACAGCTTCAATTACTGCTTATTGTACTCAAGCGAATAAAGGTTCAGAGAAATACGTCGGCTATTTTCGAACGCGAATCACTTATTTCGCAGATAGCACTTTCATTGTTTGACCGAGTAAATCGCCCGGACTGAATCGTTAAACTCGTTGATTGGAATTGATTGATATGACACGCGATTTTAACTCCAAATATGTTTCAACTGTGGAGATAAATTATTGAAATATCGATGATTTATTGCATTATTTACCATTTTCTGAATAGCGATTCGAAATGATCAGGGATTTTTGTCGAATTATGAATAAGAACGCTGGTGAAGTTCAACATTTTACGTATTTCAGTAAGAAATTTTTGGTCAAAGTTGTTATTACTCATCTGTCAAACTGATCGATCATTTTTTCTCGAAACAACTTTATATACCAGGGAGGAAAAAGTTCACCTGACGTCAACAACTCTTGGGGAAAAAGAGGTCTGAGAGTAACTGACAAAGGCACGACAGCTAAACTTGAGAGTGAAGTTCTTTCAGCCGGATTATTACAATGTCCGGATACACAGTCCTGATGTAAATAAGAAATGAAAGAAAGAAAAAAATAAGAAAAAGTAATTTTTGGGAAACCATCGCAGGGTACTTCGTACACATGCATATAATATACATGTGTTACGCATGTTTTTCGCTGAAAGAGATTCTCGTTCCTCTTTGAACAGCCCTTGAAGCGACAAGAGCAAAGGTACCTTTCTCGTAGAACGGAAATCGAGAAATTGAAGATATCGAAGAGAATAATTAAAAAGAAAAAAAAGGAAAATAATATAAATGATAGACGACGTCATCATTTTACTACCGTCAAACGCTGACACTATCAAAGTTTCAAATTAAAGCATGAGAGATTGCAAATTATGTAATTATTCTAGAATTATTCGTTGCATTATATCAGGCTGCAGAAATGCAATTTTAACGAGACAACTTTTAATGGCCGCCACTCAGAGTCATCTACTATTCAGGCCCGGTACATTCGCGCTATTCAAACCTCGGTCAAATCGATAGCTCAATTATAACTAATTAAAAGCCTTTTCTTTCTATTCAATTCACTCGATGCACCAGTGAAGCCAGTATACACAAAGTACTCTACATTCCAATATCTCGATTCTAGAGCTTTGACGCTCTTTTCCCTATTGTCCACTTCCGGTTGACTCCCTCGTGATGTTATAGATCGAAAATTCGTTCGTATTCGCGTCTCTTCATAAACTATTCACGCGCTTCTGCTCCTGATGCGCTCAAAAGTGCAGCATTGAGAGTGTCTGCCACGTAGTGGCTGCAGCAACCAAATTCGCGATGAGGATCACTAGGATAAATGAAACGCGTTGTATAGGAATCAGGAAATAATTTTGAGGGAAATAATTCATCGTCTAAACTGGTGAAAGCAAAGCTTCGGCACCCTGGAGCTTTTTCCAGAAGCGGTGAACCCCCACGCCCTGACCCTCGCTTAGAGGGAAAATTTAATAATTTTCTCCAATATATTCCGGGGCAAAATGGCCTTGTGCGAAGGTAATACGCGAACTTTGAAAACACGATATGGGGTAGGCAGAGGCCAATAGATTTATGGTTCATTGGCGTTCGTTGGCGTGAAAACGTACAGGTATATATGCGAGCTACTAGGGTGTGCGTGTTTAAACTCAGTTCACAAAGTTATCTCGTATACTGAAATGCGTGGCATAGGTACGATTTTTCGAACTTTTGTTTAGCAGTTTCCGAATTTTTACTGTATTTAGGTCTGCGGATCGAGCTTTCGGGTATATCCAAACTCGTTCTGAAGCTGAACCAAGCTTTTTAATCAACGAAATAGTTTAATTCGAATTTCGCAGGGCCGCGGGCAGTTTTATCGTGTTTTATTTACTTCGTGGTTTTCAATCTCTTCTTTCGAGAGTTTCACCGAGGGATTAAACTTTGTAATCTCTATGCGTATATAATGTTTAAGATTAAATTGATTGTTGAATAACTTTGACTTCAGTAACTTGAATATAACTTCAACTTACAATTCTATTACGTCGCTCAACGTTATATATAACATATTCTTCTATACAGTTTTCAATATCAATTAAAACTCTTAAACCTATCACACTCCCCTTCCATATACTCTGTTAATATTTCACAGCAAGCGGTTTTGGGCTGACCATGAGCAAGCCTATAAATTTCCCGTTTTCAAACTTGTTTTGAGTTGAAATGAGAATAATAATAATGATACTGATAATAACATTATATCATCGTGTTTATTTTATTTTTTTAGTACTTTGTTATTTAAATAATTCGAAAAGTACTGAACCGATCAAAGCCAAAATCTAATCATTTCTAAGTTTGGAAAAGCCACGTTGATTGAGACCAAAATCATTAAAATCCGATAACTCATTCTCGAGATATAGTCGGAGAAAAAAAATTGATCACATGATTGGAGGTGATTACAATAACTTCCTTTTTTTTCTCTGAATACAGAGAAACAGGAAGTTAAAAATTGCGCGATTTCATAGTACATTCAATATCTATTATTTCTTAAATAAACGCAATGAGTTACGGTGAAAAAAGTACTATGAAACCTGAATTTCATCGAGATATGAAATCGTACTAAGTACGAATCGCTGCTTTTAAACAAATGGTTGAATTAATTCGTTTCCTCAGTACCTCAGAGTCAATTAAATATTCAAATTCACTACAAGAAACGTACCTCGAAATGACAGATCGTCAAGCTAATCTCACGCGAAATGAAATTAGGTAGCAAAGATTACGGTCTTCATATGGTATAAGAACACGCAGCAGAATGTCATAATTTGAATTCTCAAATTAAACTCTGCGCTGCCTATACCTATGCTACCTATAATTCACTTTATTTGCATGCCGAGTGCAGCGAACAGCTTTATGAATTACTCAGAATCAGACTTGACTAACAATTAGTCGTAGATGTAATAGTGTAGTGAAATAATTGCTATAATAATTGCTGACATTATGTACTAAACGATTCAGGCTTGTTTCTCGTTTAGAGATTCTAAGCTTTTCGGAGTACATAGGTATGTACCTTTCCTAATTTGATAATATTCGAATTTCAATGCTCCCATGGATCATAACGTCTCTAAATATGTACAAAATATTGAAGTCAAAACCCCAGGTTTCTATCTCAATTCTAAATACTGCCCCAGAGCCTTTCCTATTTGAATAACACACGATTTTTAGTACCTTGGGATTGTTTTTTTACTTCCTATGGCATTATCGCTTTTCTGAATTTGTAACTCTTGTAGCTATACTGCAATAGGAAGAAAAAAAAATCAACTGTGAAATGTAGCAAATCCTGTTTTATTCAAATTGGAAAATTCCAAGGCTTTGGGGTAGTACTAAGAATTGAGATAGGAACCTGAAGTTTCGGCTACACCTTTTTGTATATATTCGAAAACGTCCTGCCTCATGGCAGCATTAATATTCTAAAGTGATCAAATTAAGGACCAGGGTGGATTCCTAGTCCGATTTTTAGTATCAATGATACTACCATTTCGTCTCCTCGATTGAGGAATAGACCGGAAGAGACAGAGAGCATTATCTTACAATGTACAATGTACAAGTTACTTATGGGACCACTAAAGACAATGAGATCAAGTTCGCTCGTTGATATTCGACTCTTGTTGAATACGCCCCCGTGCTGTGACGATGAGTGTAGGTATTATGCGAATATTTTGAATCTATATTACTTAGGGGTAGGTATACACATCTGCGCATTAGATCTGTGAAATTTGAATTTTAAATGCGAATTGGTATAGGGGCTGAATGAATTTTTTTTTATAACAACATGTGGCGAAATTTCAGGAGTTTATTCCTCATTTCAACAAAATCGGAAACGATTTTGATCTTTTTTTTCCTTAATTAGTTGTTTTGGCTGACGGCTTATCATTTATTTTACATATTCCTATACCCGCGAAAAAATGAATCTACGAATTTCTACGATTTATCAAAGAAATTGGAACTTTTCGTAATTTTCTTATAGTTTGATCGACAAATGGAGCGAATATATATATATGTATGAAAAATTATGAAAATCTACAATTTTTCATGGAAAACTATGAAATGTTTCAGTTTCCCTGAAAGTTCGGAGACGTTTATAGGAGTAATTTAGTTCATAGGAGTAATTACTACCGTATTAATAAATTATTGGGAATAACTGGGTGAAAAATTTCCCTAAAATCGATGAACTCGTTCAGAAGTTATTCGGACTTTATTAGCATGATAAAAAATACGATAACAATAATGAAACTCTCCTAAATATTGAAGATACGATGAAATAAGATATTTTACTTGAAATTAGCCTACTGAGGCTGTAGATTTTTTGAAGAAGGATAAATTCGTGTATTCTAATCAGTTTTTAAGTAAAAGTAGAACAACTATCTAATCCATTGGAATCGTGGCTTTGGATAGTATAAATAAATGAGTAGAGAAGATAAATCCATAAAATTCTAATGTATATTTCAAAGATTTTATTATCCACAAGCACATTCTTATTTAGAACTTAATTATTGGATATTACAATAGAAAAAAAGAAATGATTGTATAATAGATTAATTCGAATTAGGGGATATTGGCCAAATAGTCCTTGACATTGGATGGATCGAGCCTCCTAAATCCGCTGGCATCACAAATACCGACTTCGATATTATCTGCAGTCATTTGTCCTTCAAATCCCTCTTTCAGAGTAAGAATGGCAGTATGAACAGCATCGTCAAGCTCTAAATCCTCGCTGTACCTTTTCTCAAGGAATGTTTTACCGTTTATATAATTCTTTCCCATAGCGGTAGCTTTCCAAGCGTAATAAGCGCCTGAAGGATCGCACTGGAATAAGTACGGCTTATTGTTGTCCCATCCGCATATCAGTAGAGATACACCGAACGGACGAACACCCCTGTAAAATATTAGTCCCAATTATTGCCATTGAAATATCTAAAAAAAAATGTCTGAATATTAAAATAACAGAATAATTTCTCAGTTCAATCCATACCCTGACTGAGTATATTCCTGCATGAGCATCGCAACTCGTTGTACAAGCTGAGCGGTCGGGATGGGTTCTTGATAAACAAGTAAATATTGCTGAGCAATTTTCCTCGCTTGTTTAACCAGCAGGCGATAATCTGGGCCCATGCCGCTGTAGATCATTCCGATATGCTTGGTGATCATTTCAACCTTATTTACGCTGTGCTCATCGTAGAGGATCGATTTGTGCTTGTTTTCAGTTGCCAAAACAACACCGTTCGAAGCTTTTATACCAACGGATGGAGCCCCGGCTGATACCGCAGCCAACGCATATTCGATTTGCACTAGTTTGCCTGAAGGGCTGAAAATGTTATATTATATTAGATGAAGGATTATAAATTGAATATTTAGATTATCTTATACATAAGGACGACGAAATAATACCGAATTCTTTAATCATGTTGCGGAATTATTTTGCAAAGTTAAAAAAGGCAACAATGACACGACAATATGAACGAATTTTATGCTTTTGTTAATCGATGAGAAATTTAAAGGGAGCTATACACCAATTTGGGTTTAGATTGCTGATAGAATATCGAATTAGAGAATTTGTTTGTATTTTCATGGATTCGGATAGTTCTATTGTTATTTATTTAATACCAAATGCCGAAAATTTGACGCTAAGTGTTTTTAGGTTAGGAAGAGGTTAGGTGAGTTTTTCAACGTTTCGGGATAAGGGTTTCCGATTTTTTTACGGGGAATAATTAGATTAGGGAATTTATTAGCCAATAATTATACGAAAGTTTAGATATTACAGAATTTCTTACCTGAAAGTAGTGAGCGAAAAACTGTACCGCTCCGAAGCCATGATTACCTTGCAACAATGCACTGAGCTGAAGTTAGAGTTTAGAGTATCTAAACTCTA
The DNA here is from genome assembly GCA_914767705.2 of Tenthredo notha. Lineage (NCBI taxonomy): Eukaryota > Metazoa > Arthropoda > Insecta > Hymenoptera > Tenthredinidae > Tenthredo > Tenthredo notha. The sequence continues at coordinate 16,817,356 of OU611908.1, read as the reverse complement.
TAGTGTGTCTTTACTCTTCGGTGATAAAGTCGAATGCGATTTGTAGTTGTACCGTACCTTCGTCTGCTAACTTCATGTCTCAACTCTCAACACTGACGCCATTGACCGCTGCAGACGCTTCACAATCAACGCCGGTCGATTGTAGAGATAAATATCAGGATTTAAATTGTTTTTGGTAAGTTATTATCGCAGAAAATATCGCTTTAATTTTCAGCAAATTTATACTCACTAGAAATGACTAAAAAAATAGAATAACTGTTAAGCAATTCATTTCGTCATAAATATTGATTGGTTAGGTTCTCATGGCATTACGCTTTATAAACTTTCTTTCGCTCACAACTGAATAGATCGAGTTGTTCGCAAATTGGATAGCGTCTATTCTTTATAAACTATATGACAACCCTCTACCACGTTTATTGCATCCTCTTATTATTTGCAAAACATTAAATACCGCCTTTTTATTTCGTTCTAACTCCGAGTCAATCGTACATTGTAAAAATGATGGGTAAAATTCAAAAGGAAATGAAATCTAATTCCATGTTCAAATTTATACACGATTTTTCTCTACTCAACCTGATGATAAATTTCGTTTAATTTATACATCAGATCAGAGATACTTTTACATCTTTTAAGCATAACATGGTTCGAGGTGCACGAGGCGGTATGATCAGAGGCGGACGTGGTGGAATGGGTCGCGGAATGGGATTCCCTAGGAAGCAATTTTTGCCCAGACATCCATTCGACTATACTTTATGTGAGGCTGCTTTTCCGAGGGTTAAACCGGCTGTGGATGAAGCTGATTTTACTACCGCCCTTGTAAAGAAGAATTCAGACATGTGTCCTACTGCTAAAGAACAAAATTCTATCTTGAATCTTGTCACAAAGTTACAGGGCGTTCTGGATAATTTAATCGTCGCTCCTGGAACCTTCGAAGCTTGTGTAAGAAAATAAAATAGCAAATAGTATTTATTGGAATTAATGATAGTTCCACTAATTGGCTATGAATCATTTGGAAGAATACATTATTCTGGGTGTCGAGGGCTCACAGAGTCATGGGAGTCCATTGAGATCCCTTGAAATCAATGAATCTTGGAAATAATTACGAAAATTGTCTACAAATTTTTCCCATTTTATCTGAATTAGTCATTTCAAAACTTGAATTTTTTTCCTAACAATTAACATAAAGAAAGGATACCACCACCCAAAGCTTTTTGCAAATAGACTGAGAGAGAAAAGCCATCAAATATGATTATAGAAATTCTGGAATCTCAATAAGACCTAAAAATAATCTAAACAAATGAATTTTCTTTAAATAACAGCAACTTGAAGAGGTCAGACAAGTGGGTAGCTTTAAGAAAGGAACAATGATCAAAGGTCATAACATAGCGGATATCGTTGTTATCCTCAAAACACTTCCAACTAAAACAGCAGTCGAAGCTCTAGGAACGAAAGTAAACACAGATTTAAAGGCAGGAAATCCAAAAGAAGTTTTCAGACTCGTTCAAACCGAACGTGGATTTGATATATCAACTAATGAGGCTACAGTTCGCGTTTTAATTACTACTCTGCATCAGAATTTGAGGAAATTAGAATCTGAACAGCATTTAGACGTGAAAATTTGCCAAGGTAAAAGAGAAGTCCTTTCGAACTGAACTGCTCATCAATAATTACACGTTTTTAATGATTCTAAACTCCAAATCAACTATTAATCTACTTCAGGCCATCTCGCTGCCATCAGGCACTCCCGCTGGTTCGAAGAAAACGCCCATCACTCAAGCATCAAGGTCTTAATCAGACTGCTCAGAGATTTAAGGACCAGATTTGAAGGATTTGAACCTCTGTCTCCATGGATGTTAGACCTCTTGGCCCATAATGCTATCATGAATAATCCTAGCAGACAAGCATTGCCAATTAATCAAGCCTACAAGCGTGTGCTTCAGCTCCTAGCTTCAGGATTATTTTTGCCTGGTTCAGCTGGTAAAACCAATTTTCTTTTGGATAGAAACGAAAATGCTTACATCTTGTTTTAACTGGCGTTCTGATAAATGATTATCTACGAATTCAGAAGATAATGTAAAATAAAAAAGAAAGAAAAGAAACGAATAAGTCCGAATTTCAAAGCCTTCAGAAGACTTGACTAAATAAACGTTGAATTCTGGTAGTGTGGAAAATTAATTTCTAGTATCTCAGAAATGAAGATTCCAATCTTTTGCTCCCACTTCAGTTTTAATCGATTATTATCTGTTTATTTCAAGGAATTTCCGATCCTTGTGAAGGAGGAAACATTCGTGTCCACACTGCGATGACTCTTGAGCAACAGGACCAAGTGTGTCTAACCGCTCAGACCTTACTCCGAGTTTTAGCTCACGGTGGTTATCGTCCTTTGCTAGAAGGTGGTAATAAATTGGCCGTAGAAATGAGTGTCTGGGCTGGTGGCGTAGTAGCCAGTCCTTTGGACAAAGCCTATGAGCCGCCAACAGAACAAGAACAACAGGAAGAAATGGAGGAAGGAAATGAGGAGATGGTGACTCAAGACGCTTAAAGCTGGATATTGAAATCGAAATCTATCCATCTTTGTGTCTTTGATTTGGAACAATTTTTTGACCAACATTCGCTGTACTTTTTTCTTATACCACGTGGTTTATTACGAATATTAAAAAAAAAAAAAAATCGACGAAGCGATGAGATAAAAAGAAGTTATCATTCGTTTTATGATAGTAAAATTTCTTTCTTTTTTTTTTCTTCTCTGTTTCACTTCAGTTTCGGTCAAATCTACTAAGTATTCGTTATCATTAATCGTGAAAAAAATAATTCTTTGATCATGATTTTTCGATTTCTAATTAAAAAATTACGGGTATTTCAATCTTAAAGGAGTTAATTAAATGGGACAAGAAATTAATGAATAATGCTACTAAGATTGTAATTATTTTCGATACTACGTTCATGAACATCAAGATTTATATTATTAAGACTATTATTATTATTAATATTATTATTATTAATAGCGTATGTGTGTGCGTGTATATCAGTGTGAATTTGAAATATAGATTCTTATTATCGTGTAAACAGATAGAATTCCTATTACCCTACGTAAAAATAGTGTAAAATATAACGTCAATTCCAAAATGAAATACGATCAAGTTCTTTCGATAAATAAATCTTCAATATTTACAAAATATTCTTGTTTACGCTCATTAAATATCATAATGAACCCCGATATTATATCAAAACGATTGCTACCAATCTTTATGAGTAAATTGATAAATTAATGAATTATACAGTCTGGAGGGCGAATCAATTTCTTTTAAATAAAACAACCTTGCTTTTGAATTGGTTTTAAATCATTTTTATTTTCATTCATTCATTCTCTCTTTTCGTTCTTCTTTTTCTTTTTCTTTCTTCTTCTTTCTTCGTTGAAGAAGATCGAAAATGAAGAATAGCCCCCCTATATCGACAATTGGTTCGAAACGTAAGACAAAGTAAAATAAAAGACGATCATTACCATCGACTATATTAAAAAAAAAAAAAAAATCCCGAATTCCTGAAAAGTCTGAACCCGAATTCAGACCATAATCGCACTATTCGCAAAACCCAAAAAATTTCCTGATCAAATTTTTCCTCGTTACTTGCAAGGACTGTGCTCAGGCGTCATGCTAACATGAGCACAATTCACCTGTTTATTACCAGGTGGTACTTGTACTCGAAATAATTTACCCTGAGGCATACAAACACAGACTTTATACTGGCTAGTCCCGCTCTGACTTTTAGACCCTGATGGTACCACAGGGATACGTTTTAGGTCTATAGAAACTCCCTCTTTTCCGCTAAGGATTATACTCCCGTTATCGCTCTTTAAGAAAACGTCCTCATCAGCGGTCCAAAGTATCTCTTTCGCTTCCATACGTACTCCTTCCGTCCCATGGACTGTGACTTGCCCATCAGACTTGAACACTAAACTCTCATTAACCGGCGAAGTGACTCTATGAGTTTCCGCAATTTCTATATTTATTTTTTCCACTCCTGAGGGCAGCTCGAAGTTTGGAAAATTCGTTGAGAAATAAGCAGCCCCTGTTTGGGGGTCTTTTATCTCAAGAACTTCAACTCGTGATACAGTCGTTCCGTTTGGAAGCACCTGAACGTTGGACCGGACCTGGTCTCTGTGGCCTTTAAGATTTATTTGGACCCCACCATCATCACCGGAAATTTCCATCGGCTCGTCACCATAGCCTTGACAAATTCCACCCCTTAGACATAGCTGGTGGATTGATGAAGAAAGGGTTGATTAATCATTTCGTTTATTTTTAATACAAACGAATCTTACGTACCCCGTCTAGGTCGGTCTTTCCAAAGAATTTTATGAGGTTTTCTTCGGGTATTACTTCCAAACTTTCCATCCTTTGATTCACCCTTAAAACAGCTATTATCGTTATACTTAGGAACAAGTTACACAGCCCCATCACGGCTAGTAAAAATATCAAGGTCCATAGACAGTATCTTTTCCTTTCAGATTGAACTTCTATCGTGCTTGAACGACTCGAACCATCTTTTAAGATACCCCTCGTCTTACCTAGGCTACATAATCGACGAAAACTAATTATTACTGTTTACATTATGAGATTATTATAGAAAATGCCGTAACGATATTGGCTGACAGCCAACACTATGATATTGTCTAATTATTCTATTGAACAGAGCAAATATTTATGGATAAACGATGCGTTAAGTTTACATTTGTTTTTTTTTTTTTCTGATAGGTATATATATTTACAGATTTCTATACATTCTTCAAAGCTTTTCTAATACATTAGGTAATATTAATTGAATGATAAAGTTTTTTTTTTTTTTTTTGTTTAATTTTTGCGTACCTTACGACGTTATTATTCTGGTTAAAATTCTGTTTGATGAGGGGTTTGTCGCTGTTTGACAAATTGTCATCGAGTTTGGACATCGTGAATGTATGAAGCGTGGTCTACCTCGTGTCTGGTGAAAATAAAAATCAGTACTTATAATTAGTCCCTACCCCTTCCCAGCAGTAAGAAGACTATCTTATATTGAGCGGTGGACTAAGAATAGATGAACATTATTTTAACTCGAAATTTCCGAAGCACCGCGCTTCGGGTTCGTTGAATTTCTACAAAGCTGAAAATAAAGCGAAAAGCTTCGCGCTTGCGCCTCATAAACCGTTTCTATGAAGATCAATGCGTCGCTTAGGATATCTCAGAGAGTTTGCGCGGTCTGCATCTAACTTTTTTCTATTTTTTTTATTTTTCAAATTTTTTTCAAACATATTTTCGCTCTTTCAAACTTTCCGACGTAACTTTCTGCAAATTTCATTAGGTCGCATTAATTTATTGTCAAAACATAAGGCAGCTGAAAAATGAATCATCTTTTATATTTAGTTAAACATAGTTGTTATTCTTCGAATGAGTACAATCGGTCTGCAAACCGAGACATAATAACAGCTTAATGAACTCATGCAGCAGGTTTTAAACATGCGACGAAAATTTCGCTCCACTTTCTAGGATGAAAAACGAGCCGATCTTTTTCGGGATTTGGCTATGAACCAAACTACAAAATTATGTGCTATGCAAGAGCTGCTTTTCCACTGCATTTCCGCAATCTGTCGACTTTTTTTTTTTTTTAGGCAGATCTTTTCAGCTTGTATAATAATAATTAATTCGTATGTCTGCGGAGAGACGCCGTACGTTTCAGTTCCTCGTGAGAATACGAGAAGATGAAGACGCGAGAAGAAATAAAAGGAAAGAAAAAAAAAGAAAAAAATCCTCGTCATTCATCGTGAGGCATAAAAGCTCACTAAGAGCGAGACCTCGCAAGGCGGGTTTACTGTGTTTGTAATTCTGCTATACGTCTGTCATTCGGTCGTAGCGAGTCGGTGAGTTGGTACCAAAGTCTGTCAGTTTAGTTCGCGGAGTGAGTTTGCTGGGTGCGAACGTAAGATTGTCCGATATAAGTGATAATTATAAAAGTAGACAGTCGAAAATTTCATTTCTTTAATTCATAGCTATATACCTACCCGCGCGAAACACGCGCCGTTCTAATTCTTAGTACGCGATATCGAGGTAGGAAGATTAGCGACACTGCAGACGCGCGTGTACAAATATGAAATCTTATCAGGTAAGCTTAAATACTTATAATTGAACATTTACGTTCTTACTTTCCCATTCAAATCACGTTTCGACACACTTATAGCATTTCAAATTACTCAAGAGTAGGTATCTTTAGATAGTAATTAGCCTTAAGACGGAAATCGCTTTATCTCTTCTGTGAAGATTATTCAATGTCATTTTTTTTTTTTTTTCTTCTTCTATGATACGAAAAAGCCGGAGGATAGTTAGATGAGTGACTATTCTTGATCACAAGCATAAGATTTAACATAGACGATGAAAGCAGATATAGTATACATACACTATATCGAGATAACGTAGTACTACGTTATGGGTGAATTATTATCTCGTCTAATTTAGGTTTCTAGACTATATAAACGGTCCATAATATATAAGTCGTGCAATTTTCATTAGAGTTTTTTTTTTCTTAAGATAAACAGCCGCGTTTAACTTCCGAAATTCAATTATAACGAAGAGATCGATTTCCCGATGCGAAAATAAATTGTGATTATAAGAAATAATTTATCTATAGGAATGAATATAACAGTAGAAAAGTGGTATAGAATAGAAATTCCGCGGGGGATAAATCGAGGGAAATAATAAATGTGACCTTATCTGGTACCGTGTTCAAAACTTGTAAGTTGTTAATCGTTTATAAGATTGGAAAAACTTTAGTCTTCTTTCTACCCGGATCGTAAATAGTCGGTTTTAATTACTGTGGCCAATAATTTCACCGGCCATATGTCAATCACTTTTCTAAACACGCGGTTCTTGTCTTACGATTAAAGTACTCGAGTATCTCCCAAGGCTTCGACGCTGACCGACCTAACGATCCGCCGATCTCTCCTTTCAGATTCTAATCGAAACACATAAACTTCATCAAGTACAAGGATACGTTTCGAACCATAAATACATTAATTATTAACATTACTCTATCACCAACCGTCCCTTTTTAGGTACGACATGAAAATATTGAAATTAAACTTCCGCTCATATCTTTCAAGCAATTCTAAGACCCCGCAGTATAAAACTTGAAGAAATATTTCCCCTGTCAAATTCCGGTTACGAAAAATCGCATAAGATCAAATCGTGACATCGGATACCTGCAGGGAGAGTTTCAGCAGACCTTAGAGGTGCGATCTATGTAACTACAAGGCACCTTTGTCACTGATCACAAACAGAACAGAATGGCGATAATAGATCCTTTATACTTTAATTAACACCATAAGTAGTTAAAGCTATCGTAAGAAACTATCTGTATTCGAATATCAAAACGCAAGAATTTGTTTACACAATTATTGCATCCGTCTTCGTCAGACGTAAAGTAAGCATTTCTTATTTACTTAACGCAGTAATGCTTCATCTGCAGAGTAGTTCTGTTGATTAGATCAGAAAATGAATAAACGTCTTCCGCGAAGGAATAGAATTTTACGATCGAAGCAGATCAGTTTTTCTAATCTATCGATATTCCAGATACATGAAGCTATAATTTTGACAATTACACACGAATGTACAAATTTTACTGTAAATCGTGGATAGATTTGGAATTATCGTTCATAGTGGACAGATCGGTATTGTTAATCAATGCGTAAGCGAATCAATACACGTTCTCATCCTTTCACCAGCCTCATATCGGCCTCCAAGAGTTTATGACTCGGGATCAGATATATAGTAATGGTGCGTAAATATCGTGATTCTTGATTCAACTCTACGTATTACGCATCTTCTGTAACCGCAACGCTCGCGCCGTGATAAGAACGCGAAACTATGTGTAGAACAGCTCTCGCCTTTGAGATATACGTGTTTTGCACGTTTTGTAACTCGCATCGGTATAGGTATAACGTGAGTTGTGAAACTCGGTAACTACATCACGTTCTAAGACTCCGCAGCATAAATTACGCCGAGTTAGTTATATACCTGTACAGGTGTTATTTCAGATTTATAGAAATTAACTTCGTTGCAATATTGTGAAATTTGGTAGCACCTCGTCAAGAGACGTTCGGCTCAATTTCCTACCGTATAGTAAATTATATTCCGTTTTTTTGACAAAAATCTCGAAATGATTTTGGCTACTAGAATAGAGCTTCTGAATTTCAAAAAACTCCTTGCGTAACTAATTTTGAGATCTATCAGTTCGAACTTTTACAACTTTTTAATTTGTGGATATAATTTCACGAGGTTGACGTAGCTTTTCTTAAATCGGTTTATGACTTCGTGTAGTACAAATTATTCCACGGTATTATGGTAAAGTAATCTGCATTGGAGACTACAGGTTTATAAAAGTGATGATAATTCACATATAATATCCCTTAATCCGGTGCAGTATGAACTTATAGAATGGAATTTGACTAATTTATGATCGATTAGTGTTCATTGATCTCAATTGAACTTCTTTTAATTAAGTAAGAAAGAGGAGAGAATAAATGAGCGGAAATATAGAGAGTGAGAGATGATAAAAATTCGACAGTGATCTTTGGAGGGGTTGAAATTAAGGAAGAAAGATTTGAACTCGGTATTGGGACCGTTGACTTGGGTATATGGAAGTCTTTACATATCAAAGACAGAATGAACCGGAACTGCGGTTAATTAGACACATTTATCTCTGTGGGAGAGTCCGATTACCGATTATTGGTAGCCCGGTTACGTTTGGTCACGTTTCGATGGTTATAGCTCATGTTTAGCTCGTCATTTTGGTATTCCATCAATATGTGCGTTTGTATATGTGACGGCGGTCCTAGAATACAAATCCCACGGTCGAGATTTTCTATAATTATTATTTAACAATAATAACCCATCGAAGATCTACCGGAATCAAAAGACATTTCTATATTCAATCAGGATTCCATAAAAAGGAAAAAAATGATTTCCACAATGAATGACAAGGATTTCTAACTGGGTGAAATTTTTCTCTGTTATTTCAATTCATGATCGAAGCAAACTATATAATGAATTATTTTCAGTTTTTATGGATAATCTCGATAGTCTCATCCGCGCTGGCGGTTGGTCCAATTCCGTTAACAACGCAGCAGCCGTTCATATTTCCAGAAAGTCAAACGATGGCGCAACCCGAAATAAGTCAAAGACGATCAGAGATTCATGGGTTCCAGGTTGACCGTCTTTGGGAAGAAATTGGAGGCGTTAAAACGCTGATGGCTAATATAGCTGGTGAGGAACTAGACGTATATATATGAAGATTATTCCCACGCTGTATATGTATACAGCGGTTCCTAGAGCATCTGCTAAACGCATGAGGAAGCCGAAAAAAGCGCCCAAATCAGTTTTTTTTTTTTTTTTCTTCCTTTCTGCGCCTTTGCTTATAGACATTAATCCATATGATAAATTCAGATTGACGAAGATCTATGAAAAAGTATCATGGATCGTGACTGAAAGTTTTATAAAAAAAACTTAAAGACATGTGAAATTATCGGTTTCGGCTAACGCTGTGGCATTAGAGTGGAGCAAGAAAAGAGCTTTTTGAATATATATAGGTGTAAACTTGAAAGTTAAGAATAATATATCTTGTATAAGGAAAAACGATAGAATATATAGAGACATATGTTTGTTTTCGTTTAATATAATTTAAGACGTTGAAAAAAGTTGATTTCATACGCAGTCAGAAGTTCGCACATTGCTGAAACGACTCATGATCAGTCAGCGAGACAGTATGACATGAAAACACGTGTAATCACATGTTGTCCAGCCCGCACAACCCGCAGACTCATTAATTTGACTGACAAGGTTACTTATCGCGGAGCAACCAAGCAAACAAACCAAATTCAATTTCTATATACGTGACCCACGGACTGTTCACTTTCCCACAATCGTTTTGTGTCAGAAATTGAAAGCACCGACATTTCTATATCATTCATTGATCAATCGGTGTACTCAATTCCAAATGAAATGGTAACCGAAAAAAGAAACGCATATTCTTCGTTTTATCTGTATAAAAGAAACGAAGAGGTAATATTTAATGCTCTTTTTTTCCTACTCATCCTGCTAGGTCAGTTAGACAAATTCAACAATCTCTACCTGGGAAAACTCGAGCACAGAATGCTTACGACATCGACTCTACTTGCTAGCATCGAAAGCAATATTCATGGTCTTCAGGAGAGGAGTCACGTCTGGGATACATTTCAATTGCACGTTGCAGCATGGAACGAGCAGATCAGAAGCCTCGACAATAAAATGGACCATCTTTCAAGAGGTCAGGAAAAAATGGTGGTACTTGACACAAAGGTATCTCAGCTGATGAATCTGGAGTATAAATTAGAACGGGTTGCTTCAAGGCTCGAAGAAACTTCTCAAAGAATCCAACAGCTTGAAACACCCAGAGACCCGTTGATGGGAGAATTTGCTACCAGGTAGGTGCGGTGATAGTCCAGATATGGAGCCGACCAATTATATATCTACTATACAAATTAGGACCGAATTGTATGTAAAAAATAAAAATGAACAACTTGAGCCGTTCATGTGAAGAGAATCAATAATAACACTCTCGAAAAGAATGATCACATACACACGTACAGCGTCTATGCTTTGCCTTATATAATTAGAGGCAGGTGTGACGTTAATCATTATGTGTTAGACTCGGGTATCTACGATCAAAATATTCTTTGAATTAATGATCACGATTAACCAGTCCCAAATATTCAATGCCGATGTAATAGAGATATTTTTTAACAGTTTAACTATGAGTTATTCTTATTTAGAAGACATGGATGTCTTCTCGTGAACAGAACGTGATATTTGCTATGAATTTTTCAGAGGTGTTCTTTCGACACTGAAAATCGTCGAACGTAAGGTGGATCGAGTACAAACTGGGATTCACTCGATTGGAACCAGCCTAAAACCGAAAAGAAAAAAAAATGACACGGACGAGGCATCTGGAAAACTCGTGATACGATGCAACACCCCTCCGGCAGTCGAAGAAGCTCTTCAGGATGTACAGGCCAAAGTTGACCTCGTATATGACAGACTAGTCTCAGAAACAGACAGCAACGAATTAGCCGATCAACCAAACACCTCTGACCTTCCTCAAACCGAGGCTAAGCTGCTCAACAAGTAGGTCAATCAAATTGTCACGCATTGATCATTATCAATCATTTAAAGGAACATATCCAGACAATCTAATGAAGAAAAACTAGTCATTCGTATAACAGAAAGGGAACTGGAAAGTTTACCAATCTGCTTATGATGTGATAGTCTAGATTTTTCGCATTTAGACTTCGATATAGGAACGGGTTGAAGTTCCGAATTTGACCATTTCTGAAAATCCGAAATCGTATAAAATGAATTCGGAATTTCTACCGTTCGGAGCCTTTAAAATTCGGAACCTGAACCCAGCCCTTTTTATATATTGTCACAGACTTTGGAAGAGATTGACAGCTCCTCAAAGAAAAATGACAAAATCATTAGACACAATCGAAGGCCTATTGCGTGGCTTTAATGGCACATCTACATGTCACAACGATGACCCAGACGAAGATATCGCCCATGATATTCAGGAACTGTTAAGCTGCTGCCGGGCAAGCAGTCATCGAGTTAATTCTTTCGCAGAAAATGCAGAGACCTTGATGAAACGTGTCGAAGGTGCGTTGCTCTGAAAGCCTATATGACCATTGATGCATGCAATCATCAAATTAGTTGAATTAAAAAATAGCCAGAATATTGTAAAAAAATTCAAACCATCTATATAATCACCGCGTTGGAGTTACTCTTCGTTTTGATCACCAGGAGTTGTCAACCAGGTTCACGGGCAAGGATCGAGCGGACAAGCGGCCTTAGATCGGCGTTTTTCTGAGCAAAAAACTCACCTGGAAAAGCTAATCGGTAAAATAGATCGTGTATGTCCTCGTGCAGAAGGAGGATCACGTTCTCCAAGCATAATCCCAGTCGTTGATTACGATGGTTCAGGCGATACAACGAACGACGCTGGTAGCGGCGACGATGAAGATACTCCAGAAGGTAGTATTCCTTCATCATTTTCTCCCACAATGGTTTTCCGTTTTTCCTGAATTCGTAGGAAGCGCCTACGGCGAAGTTACCGTCATACCTCTCGGGTCTGGACAAAACAGCTGGGGAAGAACTAAAGACGATGATGAAACCACTCCGAGCTCAACAGCCTCAACGACATCAACAACTGGATATCCGATATTGAGACCCTGGAGTTCAGTTCCGGTCTCGAGTGTGACGACTCTTTTACCGCCATTAACGACTGTGAGTATAGAAACGCTGTCCACGACGTCAAGAACTGAAAAAGAGATTCAGGTTGATGAAAGAAGCTGTGAAAGTCTTGCTACTACTGGAAGAAGGTCCGGAGTTTATACGCTTGGAACAAGCAGGGATTCGAACGCTGCTGGACGCGACTTTTACACGAGAAATTGTGATCTTGAAACTGTTGGTGGAGGGTGGACAGTCATTCAACAAAGAGGTGGAAATTGGGGTGGAATAGAGAACTTCACGAGGTCCTGGGACGACTATAGTCTTGGATTCGGAAATCTCTGGGAAGAATTTTGGTTCGGAAATGAATATATTCATAGGTGAGTTTTTGAACCTTTTTGAAGATTTTGAAATTTGGATTATGGACGGCTCGATGGCTTTCAGTAGCCATAAGCCCTTTCGAAAGTACTCTCCTGTGTAATAAGAGAAAGTGGAAGACAATAGATTTCTTGTATAACTCCTTCAATCATTATTCAGTCTACAAAATCGAGTCAATTATTAAACTCCTGATAACAATTAACTCAAGATTTATCTAACAGTAATAAGACTCCGAAATAAAATCACATTGAATACTATCAGTGTTACAAAGCCACTGTAAAAATGTCGAGAATTCCACTAAACTTGCATAGCATTCCTATAGGATTTTGAAAAAACTGCGTGTATTCTAATCTTATCATAATATGGTCTTCTTCAACGCTGGGTCAAATCGAGTTTTGAATGTCATCATTTACTTGCAAATGAGCTTCCTATCAATATGTGTCATCAAATTTGATCAGTTAAAAGAATCCGCAAAACCATTAAAAAAAAATTCACAATGTTCTAATGGAAGTGTATGAACTCCGTTGAACCTGAAACTTGAACTTGAACCATAAATCATTGAAAGTAATCTTTCTCTCAAAGGTTGACCTACGAGGCTGACGTCAGTCTGAGAGTAGAGCTGGAAGATTGGAATGGAATTACGGCCTGGGCCGAGTATTCTACCTTCAGGTACACAACGAGAAGAAATTTCTTTCACACCTTTTTTACCTCTTTATCATAAAATTTCAAACGAAGAGACTTTCGATCTCTGTATGCGCCAATGAACTTTTTCAGGGTCGATGCGGAGGGAGACAATTATAGAATATGGATAAGCGGGTATGAGGGAAATGCAACCGATGCTTTCGGTGCCCACGACGGTACGCCGTTCTCAACCGTTGATCGTGACAACGATGGGGCACCACCCTGTTGTCCTTGTGCACCAGCATATGGAGGTGGCTGGTGGTTTTACAGGTTTGAATACTATTGAATATTTAAAAATTACCTGCAGATGAATTCGATGAAGTATTTGAATATTTGAAAACTTCTATCGTTCTTTTTGATTTTATTTCTTATTTCCATAGTTGTTTCGAGGCGAATTTGAACGGTGACTATTACCCGGAAAATGCAGCCCACGAACCATTCCGAGGAGTAATTTGGGAACACTGGCGTGGTGATTATAGTCTGAAGAGCAGTAGAATGTTATTACGTCCTCGAACTCTCGGCGACATCCCTCTGGATCCACCAGATCAGGTTTATCCGGATCCATGACTCCCAAGGGCGTCTGGCCTCGAGAAAGGCAATAACAACGTATTACCTTACCCTAATCTGATCGTTAAGAGTTCTGCTAAAACCGTTCAAAAATTTGCGATTAATTTCGAATTAATTTTATTCGCAATTTTTATAACTAAATACGGCTGACGTTGAAAAGATTTACTCCGTCCCTCGATGATAACTCTGACATATATATCGTATGGAGAGTTAATGAAGCGAGAATGTAGACTATTCTACGTATCCAGAAAATGAAAGAAGTAAAAAACCCTTTCAGGCATTCAAACTTTAACTTATGGTAGGAAAGTTCTTCAGTTCTTGCAATTTCTTTTTTATTTCATTGGTGTAATATGATTTGGCTTTACATCCCTCGTATATAAAAATATCTCGTGTTATACCTGTATGTTTATTTTTATTCTATGTATACTTCATCAATTGTCATTAGTTCTTAACTAATGAAACGAGACAGTGACAATGAATATATGAAAGAATATAATCTGCAGCTAGTTTTTTTAATTATCGTCAGATTGTGATTAAAGCGAGTTATTAATTATACTAAATACTTATGTTATAACTAGTATTCGTATACACATACATAGGTGTATATAATTATTTGACAACCGTACCTGATGCCAGCATTTATTTTAACTCGGGATCTTGTTTTTTTTTTCTCCTTCTTCTTCGATAACACCTCTTTACACTTTTACAAATTGATATTTACTTGAAGTTTGGATGAGCTGTTGATCAAATCACATGTGCATAGGATCGTGTTAGAATTTAAAGATTCAGGCATTTTTTTCGAGTCATTTCTTTCGAATATATCTACGCCAAAAAATTATTACCTATACATATATTACTATAATCAATAAAATAATACTTGAGTATTCAGCTTTAATGACATTAATAACGGACTATAAATTTCTAATCATATAAGTGCAGCAAATCATCCTTCATACAGTTATTGTTAATTAGATCGTTAAGTAATGTAACAATAAATGATATTCTTACAAGTATATTATGTTGGTGAAATCCCTAATGTATTACAAACTCATTGTTAACAATTGTAATTGAACCATTGACTGCTGTTGAATGATCATTAAATTTCGAAGGCGTGTTTCAGAGTTATCAAAAACTGGGATAGGTGATCGGATTTCAAATAACAATTGATAGTAATATAAAATTTATTGCCTTAAAAATAAGATGAACAATTGGAGACGGTACATAACAATTAACGAAATAAAAAAAGATACAAAATTTTAAAAAAGACAGCAAACAGTTGTTAGAGAGCAATGAAATATATACATGGATAACACTAAAATTGATTATAAATTCGAAATATTTGCATAATTTCATGTTACATTTATTGGAACAGTATTAATAATATCGAATTTAATCAGTTTTACTGGCGTGCATTATACCACTTGCTTTTTTCATTCTCAACAACTAATACGATTATACACTTATATCAAAACTCAAATAATTCAGACGATCGATGACATCTGCAGACATGCCCCTTGTGTATTAAAATTATATTTATTAAAACGAAATGCAGAGATTGTCATGATCGCTTTTTGTATTTGTTACACGATTTATAATTATTTATGAAGCTCTGTGAATTTAGCATATTTTTTTGAATTTATAATATGAATCATTGAGTCCGTATTCATTGGATAACAAGATTCATAGTCGATAGTAAACTTACTACGATTATATACTCTGATTTAGGCAAGATATCGCAGCGGGTGGCTACGTATTCGATGGTGCGAAAAATTCTGAACGTTTTTTAAATAATTACATCCGGTATTCTATGTCTTTACAATTCAAACTGAAAAATCTGAAAAATGGTATTTTTCTCGAGTTTCTGCAAAAATGAATAGCGGTTGGAATTGCAGTTAAACTGTTTTCGAACTCATGTCTCCCCAGTTTATCCACGTGGCCAGACTATACCCTCTATCCACGAAACGTAATGATATACTCGGGTGTAGATCCCAGGAGTGCCCATGCCACACAACTTACCAATACTTGTAATTCCGACAAGATCGTACATACAGTATTCCGATTTACCAAAAATTACCAAAGGTCCACCGCTGTCACCCTGAAACAATTTATATTTGATTCGATATTATTGATTGAGTCGTTCTAGCAATCAAATGATTTTGAAAATATATGTATATACCTGGCAAGTATCGTTGCCGAGTTTTCCAGCACAAATCGCCCACTCTTGTATTACTCCATCCAGCAGCTGAATATTCGCGGGACCAGGAGGATAGCTCTTGCGACAATTCTCTTGACTGACGAGAGGCAGTGTAACCTTCAGTAAATCGTTTGAGCCTTCCTCCTCGACTGAAAGAATAAGGATTGGAAAAGATGCAAAAAAATGTCAAGTATGGAATAAACGATAAATTGAATACGACTTCATTTCAATAATATATTATTATGTAGATTTTTATTTCAGAAAAAGTCAGATTCTGATCCTGAGTAACGCATTCGTATGAAATTGGAGAAAAATCTTGTGACTGTTTCCACGTTTAAAGTGATCGATTTTCTCGGAGAAATCATGCTTTGGCTGTCACGTCGTAAAAAAGTGATTGAAAACTTACTCCAGTTAACACGACCCCATCCTGTTGCTATGGCTTTCTGTGTTCCTGTATCCGGTGCTGTTTGCAGACAAGCCGGTCTTATCCAACCGGTGAAAGTGACACTACTCTCAAGACGAAGAAGTGCGATATCGTGATATTTCGAAGGAGGCTTATACTGCGGATATCTAATTCGCTCAGCGATAAGACGTTCTACCGGTGTTGCTCCGTCGTCCGTTCTCACCAAGTTCAAATCGCCGACACGCACACGTGTGGCCGGACCCCTGAATATTTAATTAAAATTAGTATGAAGGGCTAAAAGAGATCATACAAGGCTTTCAGCGATCAATCTTTGAACCTTCGATGGTAAAGTGCTATTAGTATATTACTCATGGAAAAGAACGAAAATCGATTGCTTCCTCAAGTCAACTAGGCAATCACCGCAATTTGTTTAACATTCTGAAAATAGCCCACCGATTTGTGAAAGAAAATGCAATCAAAATGACTTTTCAGTTAGTTTTCAAGAAATCGTGGTCTGCTTTCAGCAGTATACGATGGACTTGCGGTTTCATGACATGTGATAAATTTAATGAATTCATAGAACTAACAAGCCGGGTGCATAGGTACAGTGGGCAGCCGTGAGGACGTAGGTTTCCGAGATTAGAGTTCCCCCGCAGAGCCAGCCAACACTACCGTCTTCCATATTGTAACCGATAGCAGTCATGTGCGGAAATTCCATACGCTCAGCTTTAGTACCACCGACAATCAACTTTTGGGTCTTTATGGCACACTGGGAAATACTTATTTGTTGTTTATTGCCCACCAAAGTCGGTACATACTTCTTGACGTATACGAACTTAGCGTACTCTGCGCATTCTAAAAATGAAACGTTATCAAAAATGAGCTTGTTAGGCTAACTGGTATGAACATATTTTCGAAATTTACAGCCGGGACTTGACGAGAAAACATATCGTCTTTACGAAAGTATGACGGGATCAGGAAGTTTCAGGTACGAGGAAACTCACTCCTTTTGGCAATTGCACCTCTACCATCACCAACCAGGTCCACTGTAGGTGCAGCTGTAGTTACAACAGGCTTGGGCGTATTTGATGGACAGCAGACGACTGGGTCGTATCCAATATACCCGCAGATCTTAGCTGGTGGCTTATCAGCCATCAGATCTTGGTAGACTGACTGACAGTTGTTCAGTATAGTGCAGATACCAGAACCACCGTCCGCAAAGTTACAGGCCTCGCCTGAAATTTGTCAGATGGCTAGTCAGTCTTGAACTTAACGTATAAGGCATTATAAATTAACCGCGTATATTGACCGCCGCTGAAAGCGTATCTGTGGAGGTTTTGCTTTGTTATTGATAGCTATTTCATAAATTGGTAACCGGTAATCGACTGACAAACGTGTTTTTGTATCTGGACTTGATGCTAATTTCTGAAACCATCGTGAAGACGCATTGTTGCGAAAAATGATAATTATTATAATAAGCTGTATTCGACACGCGATTTCTTCCCGGAAACGGTGTAAGAACCTTGCTAGAATTAACTTTGACGTTCTGTTAGCAACCGAGTGATATTATTGGTCAAGCGGAATCTATCATCAGCGGAAACTTACACTACTGGAGAATTCCGACCACATAAACGTTGATACTCCGTAATCCATTTTTTTCCTTCTTTTTTTTTTTTTTGACATTTAAGCGGTATTTGTAAACAACACGTCATCATAGATTCAGAACCAAGGGAATTCCCAGACATTCGTGCATTATGCGAGTACATCGAAAATAATTGATTTATTTAGCAAAAACAGGTTGCACATTAAATCGATAAAATAATCATGTTCATGATCATTCGAGTTCTCTTGATCTTGCCTCGTCTGGGGCACCTGCAGGCGTATTATTCTATACACTGTAGTAAAACGCGCGGTGGGGCGTGTGAATGTGATTTCCGCAAACTTCGAACATCGTCAATACGTATTCTTGTAATTGGCGATTTAACATGGCATGAAATTTAGATTGAAAAACTATAAAAGGTACTTTAACATAACAATGATCGTTTTTGAACCAAGAATTGAGTCTTTTTTTTCACCTAAACGCGAGGGTCAAGCAGGAATCATCGCACTTCTTAATCGCATAAATATCACAAGTCGATCACAGTGGAGAAAGAAAAAAACGATCGATGACTCTTCGTCTCGAAATATCCACGCATTAAACTCACCTTCTTCCAATGAAGACACGGTCCACGTCCCGCAGAGAAACAATAAAATCACCGGTAGAATCATCTTCGATGCTACTGACGCCGCGACGAACAGTGATCGGAGAACGCAGACCACTTCGCTATTACATCTTGAAATCCCCACCACGTAGATGACACACAAATGACTATTCGTTCATATATGTATATTAAGTATGTGAATATGTGAACATATGTATATATGTGTATCTCTATATAGGTATATCCCGTGCACTACGTTTTGTCTGTCTGTCCTCCTCCTTCTCTTATGGACTCTGTGTAAGGTCGTTCATGACGTCACAACTAAGGATCACTGTATTTTTCGATCTATACGTGGATGCACGTTGACAAGAGATAGTTTTTTCCACCTGCGGAGCTATAAATCTCGAAATATATATTATACCTAGTTTATGATACATTTTTTTCTGGTTTTGGTAAGTACGACGTTAAACTTAAAATAATGTCAATATTTTGTCTGCCGGGATACACTGAACAATTTTTTTCTTCACTCTTGGTTTGGATTTTAACGTATATCTCTATAACCTTTCTCCTATTCTACCATAATTATATTTTACCTGAAAATCTTCATTTAGAAAGAACAAAAAATACCGGTTTATACGTCAGATATTCTTGATACAAGTATACACAATATGTAATGGGTTTTTAATTTTAGGGTGTCTTGTTTTTTTCACAAATAGCATAATCACAAACGTCAACGATAAATATACTTAACAGAATTCAATTTTTAGCAAATCTCAGCGAATGTGTATGATGATGTCACCAAATATACGCCCCGGCCCCCTCGTATTATATGGGAATTATTTATTACTTACCACTATCAACGCGTTCACGATACATGATAATCTTTCACTGGATTATGTAGAGTGTGGATGTAGGTCTTTACCAATTCTCTCATGGAAATCGAAACAGGTAACGGTAGACTTAGAACTAGAGAATCAAGCTGTCTAGATGAATGCTGATTTAAATCGGTGAATCGGTCAAGATTTTAGCATAGTCTATCGTTTCGAAATTGATTCAATATAGAAAAATGATGAGGGGACTAATATCTACTAAATTACCTTTCACTTTTCACTTTTCGTTTTTATTTTTTTGTCTATAAACAATAACTCCAAGTATTATCCAGTCTTAATTGATAACAAAATATGAGTACAACCAATAATTGTAGTTATATACAACGATCTCGTGCTTCGAAAATCGGAAGGCATTGAATTTATCGGTCAGAACTAGTGCATAGTGTTTAAAAGTAAATCTGCCTTAATTACAACGTTATCAAACAATGTCAAGTATAATAATTAGCGAACACGACAATTAGTGTGTTCCAAGAAAAGACTTTATCTTCATGTTTTGTTGAACGGTCAATCGATAAACACTTATTAAGTCCCGTTCGATCAGCTCACATTTTTTCGAATTTCTAAAGGTATAATAATTGTTTTCCTGGTTTTATTTAACATTTTTACCTCATCGAGTGTTCTATATGAACGAAAAATATCTCCAACTAAGTCTGAGTGTACAATCTACCTACGAATCGATTCAATTTTAGATTTAAAATGACCTATATAATTGCTATGAACATCGTGGCAGCCATAATTAATGATAGCTATTCATTCAGGGCGGGGGCTGACTGTGAGTAATACTTCAATGATTCAAATTCATTTGTAAAGTCATGGCAGAAAATAATAATCTACGAGTTTTCCTGGGGCTATATAAAATGAGTCTTGTAACGAATATATCGACGGTCAGATCGCTTTCCTTATTTCCGTATAATGTATTCTTTCAGATATCGATGCAATATAGTATACAAGACAGGAAAAATTTCGGTTACAGGAATTCTTAATTGGGAAAAATAACCAGTTTTATGGCTTTCCTGATCCTCGTAGATGGTTCTGTGTGCAGGCAAGCCTGGTCTTATCCAAACGTTGAAAGGCACCTGAGTTTCAAGACGAAGAAGTGCGATATCGTGATATTGCGAAAGAAAATTGTCATTCGGAATATCCGGATGCCTGATCCGCTCGACAATACAACAGAGCAATGAAATAGATACACGTATCACACCAAAATTGATTATAATTGATAATATTTGCGAGACAAATAATTTCATGTTGCATTTATTGGAACAGTATTAATAATATCGAGTTTGGTTAATTTTATTGGCGTACGTTATGCCATTTGCTCTTTCATTTTCAACTATAAGTAATACGATTATACGCTTATATGAAAATTCAAATATTTTAGACGATCGTCCATCGATCTTGCGATTTATTAAATAATTACATCTGGTATTCCATGTCTTTACAATTTAAACCAAAAATCTTAAAAACGATATTTTTCTCAAGTCTCTGCAAGAATGAATAGCAGTTGGAATGACAGTTAAACTTTTTTCAAGCTCATGTCTCTTCAGTTTATCCACGTGGCCAGACTATACCCTCTATCCACGTGACGTAATGATATACCCGGGTGTAGATCCCAGGAATGCCCATGCCACACAACTTACCAATACTTGTAATTCCGACGAGGTCGTACATACAGTATTCCGTTCTATTAAAAACTACCAGAGGCCCACCGCTGTCACCCTGAAACAATTTTTTAATCATTTTTTTGTCGGAAATGGAATCACGGCGTCATCACGCGTAACATATGACCATTACCTCCCCCACACGAAGCCACGTGTTCATCAATTAGTCCCATACAAATCATGTGCACATCCATTAAAAATAAATGTAGGAGCTCGAGTGTGTTTTCGATTGTGATGAATGATATTACTAACTTGAGTTCCTTCCTATTTCCGTATTATTTAATGAGTCGTTCTAGCAACCAACTGATTTTGAATACATATATATATACCTGGCAAGTGTCGTTGCCGAATTTTCCAGCACAAATCGCCCACTCTTGTATTACTCCATCCAGCAGCTGATAATTCGCGGGACCAGGAGGATAGCTCTTGCGACATTTCTCGTGACTGACGAAAGGCAGTGTAACCTTCAGTAAATCGTCTGAGCCTTCCTCCTCGACTGAAAAAATGAGGAATGCGAAAGTTTCAAAAAAATGTCGAGTATCGAATAAACGATGAATTGAATTCATTTTCATTTTAATAATATATGCAGATCTTGATTCAAGAAAAAGTCAGATTCTGATCATGAGTTATGAAATTTTACGTATGAAATTGGGGAAAATCTTGTGACTGCTTCCGTGTCTGAAGTGATCGATTTTTTCGGAGAAATCATGCTATGGCTATCATGTCGTAAAAAAGTGATTGAAAACTTACTCCAATTAACACGACCCCATCCTGTTGCTATGGCTTGCTGTGTTCCTGTATCCGGTGCAGTTTGCAGACAAGCCGGTCTTATCCAAGCGGTGAAATTGACATTACTTTCAAGACGAAGAAGTGCGATATCGTGATATTTCGAAGGAGGCTTATACTGTGGATGTTTAATTCGCTCAGCGATAAGACGTTCTACCGGTGTTGCTCCGTCGTCCGTTCTCACCAAGTTCAAATCGCCGACACGCACACGTGTGGCCGGACCCCTGAAAATTAGATTGAAATTAGAATGAAGGGCTGAAAGAGACGACAGAAAGGCTTTCAGCGATCAATCTTTGAATCTTTGATGGCAGAGTGCTATTAGTATATTACTCGTGGAAAAAAAATAAATAAATTGCCACATTGCCATCACATGTTCAATAGATGTCCATGGGATATCCAATGGTCCCATGGCTGTCCTATGGATATCCTATGAAAATCTATCGGACGTGTGTGTTGTATGGGATGTGATAAACTTAAAGAGTTCATAGAACTAACACGCCGGATGCATAGGTACAGTGGGCAGCCGTGAGAACGAAGGTTTCCGAGATTAGAGTTCCTCCGCAGAGCCAGCCAATATTACCGTCTCCCATATCGTAGCCGACAGCAGCCATGTGCGGAAATTCTTTACGCTCAGCTTTAGTCCCACCGACAATCAACTTTTGGGACTTAACGGCACACTGGGAAACATTCATTTTTTGTTTAACGAAGGTAAGAATCGGCGAAAACCTCTCGACGTAGACAGACTTAGCGTACTCCGTGCATTCTAAAAATGAAACGATATCAAAAATGAGCGTTTGGCTAACAGGTATGAATATTTTTTCAAAATTTACAGCCGGAACTTGAAGAAAAAACATATCGTCTTTACGGAAGGATGACGGGATCAGTAGGGTTTAGATACGAGGAAACTCACTCCTTTTGGCAATTGCACCTCTACCATCACCAACCAGGTCCACTGTAGGTGCAGCTGTAGTTACAACAGGCTTGGGCGTATTTGTTGGACAGCAAACGATTGGGTTGAATCCAATGTACCCGCAAAGCTTGGCTGGTGGCTTATCAGCCAGCAGATCCTGGTAGACTGACTGACAGTTGTACAGTATAGTGCAGATACCAGAACCACCGTCCGCAAAGTTGCAGGCCTCGCCTGAAAATTTGTCATATCGCTAGTCAGTCTTGAACTTTACGCATAAAACATTATAAATGGACCGCGTTTTTCGACTAGCGCTGAAAGCGTATCTGTCAAGGTTTCGCTGTGTTTTTGATAGCTTTTACATAAATTGATAAACGATAATCGGCTAAACCCATCTGGGAAAACGTGTTCTTGTATCTGGGGCTCGATTCTTGAAATTATGCGATCAATTTTCGTATGCCGAATTCATTTTCCGGGCAATTGCGACGTTGGCTTTCTTTGAAAGAGCTAGCTGTGTTGCAAACGGCAGTGATTTTGAAACTGAGTAAAACGCTAGACGGGGTAGATAAGTTAAAAAAGTAACAAGACTAGTGGTCTGGCGTAAATGAAAATGTTACAATCAGGAAAACCAACAATTGTACGAAGATGCAGCCACTTCAGGAGAGTGCAAATATGATCATTTTTTGTAATAATGATTTCAAATGTATCGAAATATATATTTTTTGATCATTTATTTGTTTGATGTCGATAGGTTTTTGAATATACTTTTGAAACGGCACTCGCCTTCCAGAGTCGGTGGGCCGCAATCACGAGATTGCTGGGACGCGTGTTTGACATGCCTGCTATACACTGTAGAAAAACGCGCGGTGGGGCGTGTGGATATGATTTTCGCGAATTCGGAACATCGTCAATACGTATTCTTGTATTTGGTGATTTAACATGGCATGAAATTTAGATTGAAAAACTATAAAAGGTACTTTAACATGACAATGGTCGTTTTCGAACCAAGAATTGATCCTTCTCTTCCTTTGCACCTAAACGCGAGGGTCAAGCGGGAATCATCGCACTTCTTAATGGTATAAATATCACAAATCGATCAGGGTGGAGAAAAAAACCATCGATAACTCTTCGTCTCGAAATATCAGCGCATTAAACTCACCTTCTTCCGATGAAGACACGGTCCACGTCCCGCAGAGAAACAATAAAATCACCGGTAAAATCATCATCGACGCTACTGACGCTGCAACGAACAATGATCGGAGAACGCAAGCCACTCCGCTATGACATCTCGAAATCCCCACCCCACGTAGATGACATATCGATGACTATATTTGTTTATCCACGAATATTAAGTATGTGAATATATGTTGATAAGGGTGGTCATTATTTTGGTCATTTTAGAATTTTCATAAACCCGGTCCCATAAAACCCTTCCAAACAAATAAAAAAAAAAATCCTTCCAAGTTTGAGCCCATAATATTAATATTAACCCGACCCCCAAGACGACAAAAGCTTTCAATGGGAAATGGCGTTTATTTTCTTAAACTAAATTTTGAATTTTTATAACTTCGATAGTTATTAATGAAAAAATCGCAAATTTGGTATAGTTATTTGTACTTTTATGATCTACATCATGTTGCATTGTAACAATTTTTAGATTCTTATTCCATGGACCTGCGTAAGGTTGTACGTGGCGTCACGACTATAAGGATCAATATTTTCGATCTATACGTAGATGCACGTTGACAAGAGATAGTTTTTTCCGCCTGCGGAGTAATGAATCTGGAGATATCTAATATTCATTTGATAACACATTTTTTCTGGCCTGGGTACGTGCGATGTTGAACTCTGAAAAATACTGGTTTATGCATCGGGTATTTTTGATACTAGTTACATAAATATATATGTAATGGCTTTTCAATTTTATGGTGTTTCGATTCCTTTGCAAATATAATAATCGCAAACGCCAACGATGAATATACTCAATGGAATTCGGTTTCCAACAAATCCCAGCTAATGTGTATAATGATGTCACCAAATATACGCCCCCCTGTATAATATGGGTATTGTTTATGACTTCTCACTATCAACGCTTTCAGGATACATGTTATTCTGTCACTGGATTATATAGAGTGTGAATAAAGGTCTTCATCAATTCACCCATGAAAATTGAAACAGGTAACGCCAGACTTGGAACTAGCAAGTCAAGCTATTCAGATGGATGCTGATAATCGGTGAATCGGCCAAGATTTTAGCATAATAGTCTATCGTTTCGAAGTTAATTCGATACAAAAAAATGATGAGGGAAAAAATATCTACTAAATTACCTTCCACTTCTCATTTTTATTTGTTTGTCTATAAACCCCAAGTATTATCCCGTCTTAATTGATCACAAAATATGAGTACAACCAATAATTGTAGGTACTATATACAACGATGTCGTGCTTCGAACATCGAAAGGCATCGAATTTATCGGTCAGAAATAGTGCATAGTGTTTAAAAGTAAATCTGCCGTAATGACAACGTTATCAAACAATGTCAAGTATAATAATTAGCAAACGTGATATACAGGGTGATATTCCGAGGACATCGCGGTACCGAAAGTCTCGGACCGTCAGACGGCTGATAAACATGTGCGAAAAATTATCAGGTTCGCCGCTCGACTATTAGGTATAGGTATATAATATAGTCGAGATTCGATCCATGCGACGTAGCCACAGATCGTAGCCGTGGATTTTTCTGTTCTTTTATTCCTCGGCTACGATCGCGTTGATCGAATTTCGACTATACTATACCTACCTAATAGTCGAGCCGCGAACCTGATAGTTTCGCGCACATTTCTATCAACCGCCTGACGATCCGAGACTTGCTTTACCGCGATGTACCTGGAATATCACCCTGTAGATGCCTAATATATTTTGATAAATAACAAATAAATCATCATTTCCTTATATACAAAAACATATTCCTCAACTTCCTCGAACAATTCCCGAACGATTGCATCGATAAAAGATTAAATTGAATTTATTTGCCTGCTAAGTATACGGAGCCGTACGCTATATACTGAGCGATACCGACGTTACCGGTACACGGTGTTATCGGCAGAAGATAGTTCGACAATGCGACCGTGAGATGTCGCTATCATTTGTCGCCCGCTGGTAGAACTTACCGACAAGGGACACTGACCTAGGACAATAGCACAAGAGTGGTAAGATAGTGGTGCTGCACAAATATGCGGATAAAAAAATTACTACGTTTTCTGAGAAGCGTTCGTTTAAGAATGAAAAGATAGTGGTGCTGCACAAATATGCGGACAAAAAAAACTACGACCTTTCTTTATATCCTTGGAGGCGTGGCAAATAGCTCATTGATAAAATTCTGAATAGCAGTAGAAAAACTACTAACTCTTTATTAGATTCATTGATACAATGAAAGATAGTGGCGCGTGGAAATGATGCGAAGAAGTTGAAAAGAATTACTGATATTTTATTGCATTTATGTTTGCATTATAGGTATGTCTGAACAAATAGAAATGAAGCAGTTGAAATAAATTCACAACTACCCAAATCACTGAGATGTAAGCCAGAAATCATCCGGTATAAACATTTTAAATATTCATTTTTTATTCTTTGTTATTGAAAATGTAAAATTCTTATGTGATTTATCCCACCAAGTAGATTGAAGCGATTAATTAAATTGGTGGGGCAATTATTATCGTCCCCACCCCGCGCCGCGCGACGGTATACCGAGAACGCCGGGCGCGGCGTTCAGTCATCTGCGCGGCATCTTCGAGTAAAGATCTCTGACACGCGTCGAGGAGATTTGCGGTTCGGAAAGGCTGACATCAACGGAGGAACGTTGTGGACATGGGTTAGTCTGCAATATTTCGAACAATATTTTACGACGGCAATAAATAATCGACAATTTTCAAAGCTTGTTAAAATCAAGTGAAATTGTATTCAATACTTTTCCGACAGATTTCACGCGTCTCGTATTTTAATCGTCGAAGTGAGTAACCGTTGTATTGCTACCGGCAGACTTTGATCATAATTGCAGATATTGTTCATTTTCAAGTACATTCTATTTATACCAGTGAATAAATGTGCTAAAATCTAGTTTTGAATACAAATATAATGCGCGAGAGAGTTTCGTTTGATAACTTGGCGATAATTATCATCCCGTTATATTATTGGCATATAATTCCGAGTCCCTCGCCCTGTAGCGTCGTTTGTTTTACAGCATATTTCGTGACTCCGAAGGAGTAACTAATTTGTCGTGTTATTTCGAGTTGACAAGTATTTTTCGGGATAATACTCGTTCCCCGATTTATGCTTTTATTCGATTCTTTGACAGCATTATCGGTCGACGGAGATGAGAATGAACATCGCTGATACTTGAACTGCATAGATCCTGCGTGCCACTTGATCGGAGATGGACGCCAACCAACACTGCCCGGCTAGTCCTGGATTAACGGTCGACCAAGATAATGGTGAGCTAGCTTCCTATTATATTAGCCAAACACCCAATTTAACTATAAATGTATGTCTGCAAAACAATCATTGCTAAAACATACTTCGCGATCCGATACAGATCTTGGACAGATTACTTTTCCACGTGTATGTACCACAATACTCATCGGCCAAGTAACCGTGACGCTCACCCTGTATCTTTGACTCGATACTGGGGCCTCCGGCTTGCTTCTGTCTCCCCGTATACGCCAGAAACTTTGACGTCAACTCGGTTTCACTCAGCTGCAAAGGATACGATACCGACGCGAAATAATATACCTAGAGGTAAGATATTGTCCGTCTCGTTATAGGGTAAGCCTAGGAGAGAAAGCACACTCAATTCTTGGAAATAGCAATAAATTCTCTCTTCTTAATGACAAACCTGAAATATGATTGATAGATCTCGAGAGAATATGTTTACCTTATTGAAATATAGTAGACTCACCTCGTAGTAGAGAAATATTTGAATAACCAGGGTCAAAGTTTCAAGGTTTGAAAATAAATAGAAGGGTAGATAGCTGTAGGCCTAATTAGGCATCACATTTATTTTTTAAACATGGAACATAATTCAATATTGGTGATAAATTACTCCAGAGTCTCAAGTACCAGTCATAACGATTGAAATATTGAAAAATCTATTCATGCATGCAATAGTAATACTAGCTTATTGACATTCTTGATTCTGTTGAAAATAGTTAAAAGTTTATATCAAATTTAAAAATGGTTCAGGCAGGCTTACAAATTCAATCATAAGAAATATATTATAATAAATTTCATACGGATGTATAATCACAATTAGAAATTCTTTGGTACTTAGTTGAGAATGTTTGCTTGAAAAACACATAAACTTAATCTATCCAATGTACCCTATGCTTATCTAGTTTTTATCTTCACAGGCGTTGTTCATCGAGGGAAACTAGCTCCTGCCTATCCTCAACAAAACCTCTTCAATATTCATCAGGACAGGGGATTCACACCAGGGAGTGAAGCAGTCCAAGCACCGGGGGAATGGGCGCAAGACAACTCTGCACCGCGGAGTATTAATAAAGTAGCATCAGCGAATGGTTCGTAATTACAGTTCCTTTTGAATCAGTTTTGATAAAATCTCGCATCTGGTCTGGTCTATAATTATTTTAAATTACTTCACTTTATAATTACTTTTACTAATTAAATCGAGTTCAATTACACATTACCAAACTATTGGGTAATTGAATAAGTAATTTCATTGAAAATGTAATCAGTGACTCGTAACACTGCAAATATCCATGTAATAATAAGATCGTTTATCCAATTAACATGTATTATTATAGTATATTGGCGAATTCTTGAATAAATATCTCTTGACATTGTAAATAATCGATCGTTGAATCATTTTACCCTGTCCTTTCCTTACCTATAAGTCGAAAATCATGAAAATCGCATGATTTCATAAAGCCCCGAACAATATTAATATAAATAAATATAACAATATTAATATATATATAATATAAATAATAATGCGCCTTGTCATATGCAACCCGCATGCCATTCGTGTAAACGACAGGGCCCATGTTAATTTTTGTTGCCTATTTGGTGTTTTCCGATTGCCTATATTCAGGCGTATTGAACTTGGAAAGAAAAAACAGAATTCTTGGAATTCAGCTCGAAAAGAAGGTATGAAAAACACTCTGAAGCAACTCGAAAAAAACGGCAAAAAAAATCCATTCAAATAACTTCTGGCAGTTGATACCTTATTTAAGGAGTCGGATTTCTGGCAGTTGATACCTCGATTTTAGTCGCTTTACGATGAAATATCTACTGCCAGAAAATCGACCAATCAGGAGGCTGCTTGAGCCAATTTAGGCTCAATTTCTCGAAAAGGAGCCTCCTGATTGGTCGATTTTGAAATTAAATCAAGTTACGGCGCTACAGAGGCTAGCCATCAGCAAAATTCTGAATTTCTGGTATCAACTGCCAGACGAAAAGAGTATCAACTGTCAGAAATCCAGAATTTTGCTGATGGCTAGCCTCTGTAGCGCCGTAACTTGATTTAATTTCAGAATCGACCAATCAGGAGGCTCCTTTTCGAGAAATTGAGCCTAAATTGGCTCAAGCAGCCTCCTGATTGGTCGATTTTCTGGCAGTGGATATTTCATCGTAAAGCGACTAAAATCGAGGTATCAACTGCCAGAACCTTTTTTTCGACCTTTTTTCTACGTTACTACAATTCGCCTGAATATAGGCATTCGGAAAACACCAAATAGGCAACAAAAATTAACATGGGCCTTGTCGTTTACACGAGTGGCATGCGGGTTGCATATGACAAGGCGCATTATTATTTATATTATATATATTAATATTGTTATATTTATATATATTAATATTGTTATATTTATATATATTAATATTGTTATATTTATATATATTAATATTGTTATATTTATATATATTAATATTGTTATATTTATATATATTAATATTGTTATATTTATTTATATTAATATTGTTCGGGGCTTTATGAAATCATGCGATTTTCATGATTTTCGACTTATAGGTAAGGAAAGGACAGGGTAAAATGATTCAACGATCGATTATTTACAATGTCAAGAGATATTTATTCAAGAATTCGCCAATATACTATAATAATACATGTTAATTGGATAAACGATCTTATTATTACATGGATATTTGCAGTGTTACGAGTCACTGATTACATTTTCAATGAAATTACTTATTCAATTACCCAATAGTTTGGTAATGTGTAATTGAACTCGATTTAATTAGTAAAAGTAATTATAAAGTGAAGTAATTTAAAATAATTATAGACCAGACCAGATGCGAGATTTTATCAAAACTGATTCAAAAGGAACTGTAATTACGAACCATTCGCTGATGCTACTTTATTAATACTCCGCGGTGCAGAGTTGTCTTGCGCCCATTCCCCCGGTGCTTGGACTGCTTCACTCCCTGGTGTGAATCCCCTGTCCTGATGAATATTGAAGAGGTTTTGTTGAGGATAGGCAGGAGCTAGTTTCCCTCGATGAACAACGCCTGTGAAGATAAAAACTAGATAAGCATAGGGTACATTGGATAGATTAAGTTTATGTGTTTTTCAAGCAAACATTCTCAACTAAGTACCAAAGAATTTCTAATTGTGATTATACATCCGTATGAAATTTATTATAATATATTTCTTATGATTGAATTTGTAAGCCTGCCTGAACCATTTTTAAATTTGATATAAACTTTTAACTATTTTCAACAGAATCAAGAATGTCAATAAGCTAGTATTACTATTGCATGCATGAATAGATTTTTCAATATTTCAATCGTTATGACTGGTACTTGAGACTCTGGAGTAATTTATCACCAATATTGAATTATGTTCCATGTTTAAAAAATAAATGTGATGCCTAATTAGGCCTACAGCTATCTACCCTTCTATTTATTTTCAAACCTTGAAACTTTGACCCTGGTTATTCAAATATTTCTCTACTACGAGGTGAGTCTACTATATTTCAATAAGGTAAACATATTCTCTCGAGATCTATCAATCATATTTCAGGTTTGTCATTAAGAAGAGAGAATTTATTGCTATTTCCAAGAATTGAGTGTGCTTTCTCTCCTAGGCTTACCCTATAACGAGACGGACAATATCTTACCTCTAGGTATATTATTTCGCGTCGGTATCGTATCCTTTGCAGCTGAGTGAAACCGAGTTGACGTCAAAGTTTCTGGCGTATACGGGGAGACAGAAGCAAGCCGGAGGCCCCAGTATCGAGTCAAAGATACAGGGTGAGCGTCACGGTTACTTGGCCGATGAGTATTGTGGTACATACACGTGGAAAAGTAATCTGTCCAAGATCTGTATCGGATCGCGAAGTATGTTTTAGCAATGATTGTTTTGCAGACATACATTTATAGTTAAATTGGGTGTTTGGCTAATATAATAGGAAGCTAGCTCACCATTATCTTGGTCGACCGTTAATCCAGGACTAGCCGGGCAGTGTTGGTTGGCGTCCATCTCCGATCAAGTGGCACGCAGGATCTATGCAGTTCAAGTATCAGCGATGTTCATTCTCATCTCCGTCGACCGATAATGCTGTCAAAGAATCGAATAAAAGCATAAATCGGGGAACGAGTATTATCCCGAAAAATACTTGTCAACTCGAAATAACACGACAAATTAGTTACTCCTTCGGAGTCACGAAATATGCTGTAAAACAAACGACGCTACAGGGCGAGGGACTCGGAATTATATGCCAATAATATAACGGGATGATAATTATCGCCAAGTTATCAAACGAAACTCTCTCGCGCATTATATTTGTATTCAAAACTAGATTTTAGCACATTTATTCACTGGTATAAATAGAATGTACTTGAAAATGAACAATATCTGCAATTATGATCAAAGTCTGCCGGTAGCAATACAACGGTTACTCACTTCGACGATTAAAATACGAGACGCGTGAAATCTGTCGGAAAAGTATTGAATACAATTTCACTTGATTTTAACAAGCTTTGAAAATTGTCGATTATTTATTGCCGTCGTAAAATATTGTTCGAAATATTGCAGACTAACCCATGTCCACAACGTTCCTCCGTTGATGTCAGCCTTTCCGAACCGCAAATCTCCTCGACGCGTGTCAGAGATCTTTACTCGAAGATGCCGCGCAGATGACTGAACGCCGCGCCCGGCGTTCTCGGTATACCGTCGCGCGGCGCGGGGTGGGGACGATAATAATTGCCCCACCAATTTAATTAATCGCTTCAATCTACTTGGTGGGATAAATCACATAAGAATTTTACATTTTCAATAACAAAGAATAAAAAATGAATATTTAAAATGTTTATACCGGATGATTTCTGGCTTACATCTCAGTGATTTGGGTAGTTGTGAATTTATTTCAACTGCTTCATTTCTATTTGTTCAGACATACCTATAATGCAAACATAAATGCAATAAAATATCAGTAATTCTTTTCAACTTCTTCGCATCATTTCCACGCGCCACTATCTTTCATTGTATCAATGAATCTAATAAAGAGTTAGTAGTTTTTCTACTGCTATTCAGAATTTTATCAATGAGCTATTTGCCACGCCTCCAAGGATATAAAGAAAGGTCGTAGTTTTTTTTGTCCGCATATTTGTGCAGCACCACTATCTTTTCATTCTTAAACGAACGCTTCTCAGAAAACGTAGTAATTTTTTTATCCGCATATTTGTGCAGCACCACTATCTTACCACTCTTGTGCTATTGTCCTAGGTCAGTGTCCCTTGTCGGTAAGTTCTACCAGCGGGCGACAAATGATAGCGACATCTCACGGTCGCATTGTCGAACTATCTTCTGCCGATAACACCGTGTACCGGTAACGTCGGTATCGCTCAGTATATAGCGTACGGCTCCGTATACTTAGCAGGCAAATAAATTCAATTTAATCTTTTATCGATGCAATCGTTCGGGAATTGTTCGAGGAAGTTGAGGAATATGTTTTTGTATATAAGGAAATGATGATTTATTTGTTATTTATCAAAATATATTAGGCATCTACAGGGTGATATTCCAGGTACATCGCGGTAAAGCAAGTCTCGGACCGTCAGGCGGCTGATAAATATGTGCGAAAAATTATCAGGTCCGCCGCTCGACTATTAGGTAGGTATAGTATAGTCGAGATTCGATCCACGCGACGTAGCCACAGATCGTAGCCGTGGATTTTTCTGTTCTTTTATTCCTCGGCTACGATCGCGTTGATCGAATTTCGACTATACTATACCCACCTAATAGTCGAGCCTCGAACCTGATAATTTTGCGCACATTTCTTTCAGCCGCCCGACTGTCCGAAACTTGCGGTACCGCGATGTCCCTGGAATATCAAGCTGTATTTAGTATGTTCCAAGAAAAACCTTTATCTTTATGTTTTGTCGTACGGTTAATCGATAAACACCGATTATTCCCGTTCGATAAGCTTCCATTTCACATTCCTATAGTTATAATAATCATTTTCCTGGTAGTATTTAACATTTTATAACTCATCGAGTGTTCTATATGAATGAAAAATATCTCTAACTTAGCACGGAAAGTATACTGCTTTGACTTTGGAGGTGGAACGCGTTTTACGTGGATATTTTCTCTATTTTAGCGTAAAACGAACATATTTTGGGCGGTACGTGTTCGGAATCACACATGGAATTGCGCGACGGATTTTGTTTTTTTGATTTCGGTGCCCAGGCAGAGATATTCCGTTTAATAGCACGTTCTGCCCAATGTTTTCAGGTCAGGTGGGATTGGAGAGGGAATTACCTTAATTCTTGTATCGCATGTCTTTCCACTATCGCAATACCGGAATGAATAAAAAAATCTATTATTCACGAGTCTCCTGGAATTGTATTAGATTTCTAATCAAGTACACCGTGCAGCTCTACTCTCGTCCCCAAACTGTGGATTCTATCCACGAGATGTAATTGTATACGCGGGTGTAAATCCCAGGAAATCCGTCCCCGCATAATTTTCCGAGACTCGTAATTCCGACCACGTCATACGTACAATGAGGCTTCTTATTGTATATAACTAGAGGTCCGCCGCTGTCACCCTAAAATAAT
This sequence comes from Tenthredo notha, assembly GCA_914767705.2. NCBI lineage: Eukaryota > Metazoa > Arthropoda > Insecta > Hymenoptera > Tenthredinidae > Tenthredo > Tenthredo notha. The sequence goes on along the minus strand of OU611908.1, from coordinate 16,783,314 downwards.
TTCCATTAGTAATTCTTTAACTAACGATAGGTAAATGTTGATAAAAAAATGTCGTGAAAATTATGAAAAATGAAAAGAGCAATTCAATGTATTATGAGCCAATTTTATGTATACCTGACAAGTGTCCTTCTCTGGGTCTGCGGCACAGATCGACCAATTCTCATTGACTCCTTTAGGCAGCTCCCTCGAGGGTGCAGTGTTTTTAGTCCAGAGAGTATTACAAGTTTGCGGATTGATTATTGACAGTGTGACTTTCAATAAATCATCCGAGCCCCCATCTTCAACTAGAAATTATGAAAATTAAGTCAAAACCGATAATTTTTTGATCGTTGAACGAAGAGCATAAAAGCCAACGAAATGAATTCTGCTAACGTGCTCTGATTCCATACCACAAACTACTTTGAGTAATGATTAGGTATGTGATAGTAATTTACGCCATTTAACGCGACCCCATCCTGTTGCTACGGCTTTCTCTGTCCCCGTATATGGTTTTGTGTGCAGGCAAGCCGGTCTTATCCAAGCGTTGAAAGGCACTCGAGATTCAAGACGAAGAAGTGCGATATCGTGGTATTTCAAAGGAGGGATGTAATCCGGATGCTTGATCCACTCGACAATACGACGGTTCTCTGGTTTGGCTCCATCGTCCGATCGCACCAGGTTCAAATCGCCGACACGTACCCACGAGGCATGACCCCTAATTAAATGATGAGAATTACAGAAATGGGGTGAAATCCAGAATCAATGAGGCTGAATCTGTACTGTAGACGTCAATTCATTATAATTGTTATAAAAGAAATGTGAACTAGTTTGATGATTTTATCACGTCAAAGCCGCAGTTCATTTTATTTCTGTAACGTCGATTCTTTACAATTATTCGAGATTAGACGAGCTTCGTTTGAGAAATTTCGGTATTTTGATTCTGTTATTTCTATTCTAATATCTAGCGGTTTTATCGAGAAGCAATTTCGGGGTAGCAGAGAAACGATTTTGGACAGGAAGGATACAGGAAATTTCTTTAAACAATTCTTTCACGAGACTTACTTTCCTTTCAAAAAGGTGCAGTGGGCGGCCGTAAGAACAAAGGTCTCAGAGATTAGAGTACCACCGCAATACCAGCCGATACCATCGTTTGGCAAATCGTAACCGACAGCAGCCATGTGCGGAAATTCCATCCGCTCAGCCTTAGCGCCACCATAAATCAACGGTATGCTCTTGATAGCACATTGCGAATAATTCATTGGCTTTCCGAACAGTGGATACTTTAAAGTATAAACATACTGAGCGTACTCTGCGCATTCTGAAAATGAAACACCAGCATTCGATCAGGCCGAAAATGCGAAAGGCAAGATGTAGAATTTCTATAACCAATTGCGAGATTCTAAGCCCCTAAAGGCTCCGTCTTCATGGATCTAGATTTCAGTTCATCTTATCGATGCTGAAGAGACAGGAGCGCAATGGGTGAATTCAGCTAATGATCATGGGTATAAATCACAAGCTAATGCCCAGCGAATGTCTAACGAGAAAATTTTCGATCTTCGACGTTTGAAATAAACTTAACTCACTCTTTTTGGCAATTTTTCCTCTTCTATCATTGCGCATACGTCGTTTGATAGCCGGAACTTGTGTCGTAGTAGTAGTAGTAGTAGTGGTAGTCACTGGATTTTTTGGGCAGCAAACGATTGCATCAAGCCGACCAGCTTCATACCCGCAAAGTGTTATTGATGAAGTTCCAGCTGACAACACGTCCAAGATTGGTTGACAGTTCGCCAGGGTGATACAGACACCAGGACTACCGTCTTTCAAGTCACATGACTTACCTGAAAATAATGTTTCAGTCCTTCATTTTACAATACAATTAATTTTTTTTTTTCCTTGGGCTTATCTCCTAAAATACAATTAATCAATTATCGACGTCGAATCATTATTGAGTGATCGTAATTTCTTGCAAATTTTCTCCTACGAGATTTTTTTTCCAGTATATGCTATACGTACCTACATGCCACACGATTACAATTTGATCATGACCAAGTAATGGAAAAAATAATACGATGAAACTGCGATCGAATAGTGCGGAAGAAACAACGTTACTGTCCAATCAAGATATATAGCGAATTGACAACTACTAGCAGCGGGAAATATTAATACACGTTTATCCTTGAGTTGTGAATATTCAATCCACTTTAAAGCCGATAGTGGATCAGCGTCCATTCAACTTACCAAAAAGCATCGTGCCACAGTAATGGTTTGAAGGGTACAATTACAGCCATAAGAAAGTGGTCTACTGTTTCTAACATATAATTTGGAATGGTAGAAAGTACGCAAAACACAATGCAGAATACATTTACAGGTCACAATTTTGGCATCGAAACCATAGTTTCAATCAGTTATTCGCTAATTGTGAAAAAGTTCCTTATCCCGTGGTGGATTGCACTTTCTCATAATCAATTCGAACAGCAAATCAGGAGATGGAAGAGAAAATGACGGAGGTCGCAAATGTAGTTTGTAAATATAACTCGCATCGAACTTACCTTCTAACAACGATTCGATAACCGTTGCGCACAGTAAAACGACAAAAATTGGCACAATCATATTTGATACCACTGACTTCGCGATTGAAAGTGATCAGAGAACGCAAGCTCATCGGCTATTTGTATTACATCTCCCGATCCCACCACAAAACCATTATTTCATAAGTGTGCGAGCATACATCGTATATATGAGACAACGTAATTTATGTGTATCAGCTCCTTTATCTTTTTCCTTATTTTAGGGTCAGGAATGACGTCTGGACTTTGTGTTACTACTTTAAATCGACACATGAATGCATGCAGACCACAGGAAGCTGACATATCTGCAAACAAAGCAAATGTGCAGTGAATTTATCTCCTGAATTCTATATATCTCATTTAGCATTTGGATTAGATCAGAATACTTTCTTTTCCGGCCCGATAAGAGCAGAGTTAGGAGTCGCAAAATGATGGGTAACTAAAGCAATATTTCCACGTTGTATTACCAGTTTTTTTTTCCAAGCATTTCAGTGTTTTGTGGTTGAATAATTCTGTTCAAATACTTGGCAGAAACATTATGGATCTTTGCTTCAATAATTGACCCGCAATATCCTCTTGATAGATAATAGCACACTGCCAATCCGCTGATTTTTTGTTCCAACCACTTCACTTGAGGAAATAATGGGAGATAATATGACCGGTAAATCCAAAGACCACATTAATATCGATACAATCATAAAAATGTCTCGGAGATTAAGGATGCGGTCAAGCCGTCTTCCGAATGTGCCATTTTCTGAATGGGTATACAAATCGGTTCAACATGAGTGAAGCTTCAATTTATAATGTTAAATCCTCAGCCATTATCTTAGCATTAATTAATTCGACACATTATATGATTAATAATAATAATTTAATAATAATAAATTGATAATGCGATTACCGGAATTACCATCTTACGTATAAAATATATATCTCAAACGAGTATAGAAGTGTCGCTGACTTTTGTCCAGCACTGCTTTATTATATCTGAAGGATTATGGCATATCGTAGTATATAGGTCTACTCAATTACATTCAGGACACTAAACTTGGCTTCAAACTATATCCCTAATAAAACTATAGAAAGATCTACTTTACTGTTATCGCAAAATCCGATGATCCAAGAAAAATCGTATACCACTTCCATACCATTCATATCGCATTACCATATATTATATATAAATATAAATGTGTACTAAGCGGAAATTATAGTCTTTGTATATTTCTGACTAATCGAAAGCCAGACCGACAGTATATATATTTTCTCTATCTTCACGAGGAAAGATTTTGCTAAATTATTTTCTAAAGTTGAAGCCGCAGGCTGTGGTTTATCCGTAATCATCTGGGAAATTAGCTGTTGCAGATGGCGTGAGAGGAGGCAATTAATTATCAGTTCCCATTGCGTACTTCTCGGAATAAGCACATTCAAGATTCACAGAAATGAAGTAAAGAATTTCTGTTCTAAACTACTGTAACGTCTTCAGCCTATAACCAAATAGGCTGACTATCGATGACTTCACATACAAGACATACAGGTATTGTATCACGGGATACAATACCTAGGCAGCCAAACGTCGGTGTGATGTTAGCAAACATATAAAAGGCGAGCTGCTCAAGCCAGAGCAGCGGAATTGTGCCAAAGCGGCCGAACTAGTATAATTTCACACATACCATCGAAAACATCGATACCTCAATTGATCAACGCCTATCAAATATTCTTAAGGGCTCGCAAGAGTATCTGAAAATCAGTCATTTGAAAAGGTTGATTTTTTTTAAAGATTGATCTCCTAAAAATTTCATTAAGAGTATGAGAAGATACAAAAAGATGAAATATATTATCAGCTATTTTTATATAAATCTGACAAATCTTGAATTTTCCTCTGAACCGAATCATCAAATCTGCATTTACTCCGTTGGGCAGTTGGCTGTTCACGTATTTGTAGATTGTCTGACACTGGGAATCATCTGATTTTCCAATCCCATCATTCAACGCAATATTGTGTTCTTGTCATTTTGATTAGTATCAAGCCAGACAGAAAATATTTCCTCGTTTGTTACGAGAGTCTGCTTATTAAAACTAGTCTGGAATCCAACGTCATCAAGTGATGAATGATATCGATGAATAATTACTGACTTCCAGAAAAAATGCTCAAGTTTAACAGAAATGCTATAAGAATAGCCGTTCGAAAATGCCATTCAAAAATGGTATTAATTTTTTCAAAACTTCGGTCTTTTCCGAAAGTCGATCTTTAGATTTTCTGAATTCCAATGATGTAATAGCTTCAGTGTTCTCCTTAGACATCAATAATTAGAATTTGAAGACTGGTTGTCTTCATTTCACGTCCAACTCTGAATTGGTTAAATTTTTTGGTAAAATCGGGAAAGGTTGAAGAAATAAAAAAGTACAGACATATAGGTATATCAATTCATATTTAACTCCTATGTTGCAATGAAGGGTAAGAAGTTAGGAAATATTCTTCATAAATCTCTTCTCACGTCTCCACGACACGATACAATAAGGGATTGTGCAGGTACAGAATGAGTAGCTTGAGATTATGGTTGAACTCTTTTCCATGTCTTGTACGGTATTATCCTTCCGGCCAAACTATGGATTCTATCCACGAGACGTAATGGTAAACGCGGGTGTATACAGATGGAAAGTTGCTCCCGCAATATCTTCCAACACTCGTTATTCCGATCACGTCATACATACAGTAATATGACGCGTTGCTAAAGATGACCAAGGGCCCGCCACTATCACCCTAAAACAGTTTTCGCCAATAAATTTTCAACCCCTTATGTGAAGTCGCATTTATGACTACGAGAAGCACCGCCAGTATTTCCAATCGGAAAATTAGAACTACAAGCAATGGGTACAACCAAGAAAAGGAGTTCCCTTTACGTAACATGTCAGAACATTCATTAAAAAGTCTATGAATTGTGAGATTTTCCAAATTAGCAATCGTTCTTAAGATGTACAGATGCCTACACAAGTAATACATCAAAAATTGCATTGGCATGCCTATTCTCCGAGAAATCAAAGTATGCTATCAATTATCATGATTACATTTCTAATGTTGATCATATAGTTGTTATCAAAAGTAAGTATCGACGAAAAATAAAAGGTGAATGTAGTATTATGAGCTGTTTTACACATACCTGGCAAGTGTCCTTGCCTTTGTCTGCAGCACATATCATCCAATCCGTATTTACTCCGTTGGGCAGCTTCGCATCCCCTAGATTAGTACTCCAGCGTGCTTCACAAGTTTTTGGTTCGACGAGAGGCAGTGCTACCTTCAGTAAATCATCGGATAATTCGCTTACTGAAAAATCGATATTCTGTCAAACTCGAAGATTTCTCTTATGCTGACGAAATGATAGATAGCTACGTCAATTCATCCTCGAATTCGAATTCGCCATACCATTAGAACAATTTAGTTTCTTAATAAAGCAGTTAAATTAAATCTTCTGACGTCGATGTTAATAATTTCACCGAATCGGGATGTCGAAAATACGTATTCCAAATGCTGGCCCTAATTATCGTCAGTGATCGATTTTGTAAACTAATGACTAAATTTTTAACAATAATTTACTCCACTCGATGCGACCCCATCCTGTTGCTGTGGCCTTCGGTGTTTCCGGAGACGGTTTGGTGTGCAAACAAGCTGGCCTTATCCAACCATTGAAAGGTACTGCAGTCTCAAGACGAAAAAGTGCGATATCGTGATATAGCTGAGGGGGCTTGTAATCCTCATGTTGGATTTTCTCAACAATTCGACGGTCCTCCGGTGTGGCTCCATCGTCCGATCGTTTTAGGTTCAAATCGCCGACACGCACCAATTCGGCATCACCCCTGAATTAAAAATAAAAATAAGGGAAATTGGATAAAATTTAGCATCGACTGTATGAAATATGAACGGTAGATGTTAGAATGATGCGGGTTGATCATCATGCTTATGAATGATCATTCTTCTTTTCAACTTTCGTTAGTAATTACTTTTATACCATTGAAAAATCATTTTTATCATGCAAAATATACAATAAATTCCTTTAAACAATGACTCAGTAAGATTTACCATCCCTTTGCATGAGTACAGTGAGCGGCCGTAAGGACCCAAATCTCCGAGATCAGAGTACCGCCACACAACCAGCCAATTTTACCTGTGTCCGAATTCTTATACCCGATCGCAGCCATGTGCGGAAATTCCATTCGATCAGCCTTCTCGCCACCCGTTATGAACGGTATGGTTTTAATAGCACACAGCGAATCATTAATTGGCTGTTGATGTGCGAACAGTGGAGGTCGCCAATACCATACATACTGTGCGTACTCCGCGCATTCTGGAATAAGAACAGCATCATTCAATTTCATATGCATCAGGAATCAGACGCAAGAGAGAAGAGTCTTAATTTTAGTAATCTATTGAAATTTGAAAGATTTCATGACTCAAAGAGCTCTGGTCTCCATGAATTTGGATTCTAATGATTTTTGCTTGTGCTGAAGATGCAGGAACGCAATGAGTGAGCTTAGTTAGCCATCAGAGTGATTTTTAATACAATTGGAGCCAATGGCTAGCGGATTGGCCACGAGAATTTTTATTCGTACAATAATTATTGGCCCGGGCAATTTTAAATGAACATAACTTACTTCGACTAGCAATTTGACCTCTTCCATCGCCTTGCTGACGAGAATCGATATCCACATTCATAACTGGCGTCTCAATAGGAACTGGCTTCGTCGATGCGGTTTTTGGACAGCAGATAATTGGATCATCACGGTCTCGATCGTATCCGCAAATCGTGTCCGGCGTAACACCCGCTAACAATTGCTCATAGACGTACGGACAATTGTCCACGAAGGTGCAGGTACCAGTCTCATCGTTCGTCAAGTGACATTGATTACCTAGAATGTTTTAGTCCTGATATTATTTCTATAGGTCCGAATTAAAAAAACCAATTCCAGAAGTCAAATTATCATTGGGTAATTGTTATTTTCAATTTTTAACTGCACCGAATGACTTATTCTTCATTTTCATGCATTAGTTTTTCTTACGTTGATTTTTGTTTCAATTTGGAAAAATCTTGGCATTTTTTTATTCTTTTGCAAAAGCCCGTCTTATCCCAGTCTCCTCGGATAATCTTTAATCCAGCGGCATTCGTACTAATAGATTTAAATTCCATTGTATTCTGTATCGAATTAATTCACGAGCTATAATGGTTAATTCTTAATGGCATCGCTCGATTCTATACTTTGAACTTGACGATGAAATATTTGATCGTGCCAAATGGTAGGTGAAGAAATCGCAAATTCTCGACAAGTGGTAGCAGGGAATAAATACGCTTGCATCCTTGAACTTCAAATGTTAGTTATACCTTGAAACCAGAGTCGATCTGACATTCATATAACTTCCGAAATAGAATTTACAGTAATGATGTAGAGGTTTAAATTTATTATAGTCAATAACGAGCTATTTTAGCGAAGAATTTTGCTATTTTGCATAGAGCACGACCGTCTTATGATGAATAAAAAATTACCGGAGTTTGATAGGTTTATTGTTACATTTTAAATAAATACTCAAATTTTTGTCAAACTATTATAGTTAAACTGGCTTAAGGGCAGATCATCGCATATTCTCTGTAAAATGATCAGTCAAACGTTTTTGACCATACCAACGATCGGCTAAACATTCAACAGCCGATTAAAACATGTAGATGTACACCTTCTCATCCTTTTGCTGTTGTTGTTTTTATTGTGTTGTTTGAATGATGTTTGAAACCGGTCTTGAATTTATATTCTACGTGAATCATGAATAATTAATGATATTCATACTAAAATGAGAATAATATGAAATTAATCGGAAGCAAGTTGTATAGGATTAAATATTCTTGATGGAATGTCATAATCACTTGGTCTTCTTCGACGTCACTTTTCAAGTACGTTATGTACGTTATCTTTGCGGATTCGCATCTTAATTCCGCGGTTCTGAATGAAGCACACTCAAAAATACAATAATTTTTTTATCTTTAATAGACGAAAGTTGCCGATTATCCATTCAAGGGACGTTACTTGTAAGTGCTTGACGTATAATTTACCGTTTATTTGACGATATCGTATAGTTTTCCATCCGCGATATATCACTGTCATATATATATTTGTTAATAACATCACAACGCGCTTTATAAAATTTTAATTTTATTCGCACTGACATTTTCCTAGAGGATCGACGCATCGATCGACGACGAAAAAGGATCTCAATTATATAGGGCAATTCTCACAAAGGCATAATGATCGACCGATAATCCCATTCCCTAATTGTTTTTCTCAACTTGATCATTGACCACAAAACGAAAAGGTAGAAGAAGAAGAATACCGACGCTTTCAAATATCGTAGGGAAATATTCTCACCGATGAACTTACCTTCGAATAACGATACGGTGAATGTCGCACACAACAAAAAGCAAAGAACCGGTAAAATCATCTTCGATACCACTGAATTCGCGGAAAACAGTGATCAGAGAGCGCAGACTCCTCGTTCATAAATAAATTTAGTATCTATACCGATCCCACCACTAAATCGAAAAGCTGAAGGAACTGTTCTTTCATCCTTGTATGATCATGTGTATATACATCGTCCAAGCATACTTGATATTCGTGTATTCACTCGTCTACCTTTCTCCTTCCCTCCGGTTCTCTGGAAGGCCACGAGTGACGTCGCGATTTCTAACCGAAACATACAATAGATTACAGATCAAATTACAAGTTTTGGATGCATCTGAAACTATGCTATGAGACAATTATATATCATTTTCCAAATCCCGTAGCGTGGTCTAATGTTTGGATTAAATCGAAAAACTTCTTTTCTGATATCAGTACTTTTGCAGGTGTAGGAAAATGATTTTCGTCTTTTCATTTGTTGCCGATATCAGAATGGTCTTGTACATACTTTATAGGATTAGTTATCGCTGCACTTTCGCTACGGATGTTCTATACCTCATCAAGTGGGGGAGAAAGGTGGCCACAAATCGAGTTGATTAACGTTAACAATGCCATTCAAGATTTATCACGTAACGACTATTTATTCCTACCATTTATAGCTGATGGTCAGCCTCTAGTTGAAACCACTTTGATACAAGATGCAGTGGCTCTTAATCAACGCCTTAGCTCTTCTCGTGCTACAGTGCATCGATGTTTTTGGTGCCGGTGAAAAAAGTCGTGAAAGTAAGTTACAGATATAAAAATTTAACATCATTCGATGAACATAAACGAACAACTTTTTCTTCACAGTGTGCAAAGAATACGCGAAACTTGTCTATGCTGAGGAGGCCGCTCCAGTTCTAAGGATGAATGTTCGAGCACATACTGTTTCGCATTGTGGAATCGTTGAAGTCCCCCTAATCATAGGCGGATCAAAAGCTGCTCGCAAAGAATTTCCGCACATGGTTCGTGCAGGCATGTTGGACTTTTTATACTTTATAAGTCTTGAATGGTTTTGAAACGCGACGGTATCCAAGTTGAATAAGGAATTATGGTTTGATCCTCTAAAACCTCAATTTCATTGTTCTTTAGTTTCGCTGAAACATACCTTTACAGTTCTGTTTGAGTATAATTATGCGATATGTAAGGATTGAGAGGTGTAAATCAGAGTTAGCGTTCGGATTTGAAATTCTAAATAGTGCCTCTGAATCGCTCTAATTCTAGGATCTAGAGATCCAATATATAGAATTTCAGAAAACGTACAAAACGGGATATCGTGTATTTGTATGGGAGAAAAGATGCTGTCACAAATTTTGGCTTTTTACGAAATTGAACGATCGTGACGTGACTAGTATTAAATTTCATTAAATATCGTGCCAAATATTAATCTTCAAATTCCGGCTTCAACCTTGCGATCAGTATAGAAAGCGATTATTCAGAATCGCCAGCTGACTTATGAAGATTATTAATTAGTTACAAGTTAGAGAGAAAAAAAGGATAACTGCGAGTAAAGGAATGGTTTGCACAAACTTCCTCATAGCTATCACATTGCGGTAAAAGATCAGCTTTTTAATCTGCAACAAAAGTAATGACATTGAAAACTGTGGAATGACATATAATTTATTTATTCTTAGGCACTTATTGGATTTGGCAATTCCGACAAAGACGTCTCCTGGCAATGTGGAGGGACTCTGATTTCGAAGGACTTTATATTGACGGCAGCCCACTGCTTAGAATCTCGCGATACGTAAGAATATCAATAAGTAATAGAATTCTTTTTATTCGTGGTGCAATTGAAACCAAGATCAATGATCTGATTATCGTCAATAGCTCATATTTTCATCGTTTGATTTCAGTGGACCAGCGATAAAGATACGAGTTGGATTGACGAATCAAAATGATCCGGGAGACGCAATGCAGGAAAGAAACGTTTTAAAGAGAATTCAACATCCAAAGTATAAACCACCTGTCCGTTACCATGACATAGCTTTGATTAAACTTGAAGAACCTTTTGATCTGAATGCAGAAGTACGCCCGGCTTGTCTTCACACTGAAGAAAATTTGCCCGGTACCAAAGGGATCGCAACTGGCTTTGGAAAACTGTCTTACGGTATTTTCCAATCGTGATACTCTTTTCCTTAAACTTTTTAAATAATTATTATCATTGGTCATCGAATTTTCGCCGAATCCTAAACTCTCGCTATTTTTTATACGTGCATTTCAATCTGCACCAAGGCCTGCCGATTTCTTGTTTCCGAATCCAGTCGAACCACTTCTTCTTTATTCATTCTACCGCTAGTCATAACTATAACTACGTCAACTTCTTTATACGAACCGCGAATATTTTTATTATTTATTTTATTAACTTCGCAATTCAGAAGCGGAAATAAATTTCGTATAAAATAATAACCGAATAATTTGGAAAGTCTTATTTCATCTTTAGATGGCTCCAAGGGTAGCGACGATCTGATGAAGGTCCAGCTTACTTACATCCCGGATGATGGTTGTAAAAAAACTTTCAAGGCAGATCTAGGCGGGAAACAATTACCAGATGGTTTAATACCGAACTTAATTTGTGCCGGGGAAATGGGTGGTGGTAAAGACACATGTCAGGTGATTAAAAATAACGATATAAATTTATGACATTTTTTTAAAGCTGTTTTTAAACATTTCTATCGTTTTATTTACTCTTTTTCATTTATTTTATAGGGTGACAGCGGTGGTCCCCTTCAAAGAGTTATGACAGATCCTTACTGCATGTATAGCATCGTGGGTATAACTAGTTTTGGAAAATTTTGCGGTTTCAAAAATTCTCCGGCTGTATACAGTAGGGTCAGTTCTTATTTGGATTGGATCGAAAGTATAGTTTGGCCTTAAACACCTTTATTTTTTATTATTATCAGAATTTAAAAATATGTACACAATGTTCGTATCAGACCAGTTCTCCCTTGTTCATCCTCATCAGTCGCATGTTTATTCAATCTATTTCTTACGATAAGGAAAAACTAAGATAATGTCAATTATCTACCATCAGATTAATGTTCAAAAATGTAAAATAAATTCTAAAAATAAGCATGGTACTCTCAAAAATCAATTTTTCCAAATCACAGGTCGAACACATGCTTAATTATCATCCGTAGAAAAAATCAGTCACATCATTTAACGCGCTGAGATAAAAGGAGATCGAATTTTCTTCTTACTACAGCATCATGTATCAAGTAATCTGGTATACCATTCGTTGTACACTCGCTTACGATAATATGCCTACGTCTCTGTACAGTGTATATCCACCGTCGTCATTAGCAATATTAAACTTGCTTCATAGATGGCAGCACGGAGCTAAGCACCAATCAAACACCTCATGATAATCAACAGATTGAATCAAACGATTTGCAATTGGAAGAATATATATACATATATTATTTTTAATTTATCTTAATACATTTTTAAGATTTAAATAAGAAACTGTTTTCGTTTTTTCTAATCAGATTTTTATTTCGGAATTTTTATTGCTGCTTATGAACGATTAAAAACTTTACCGCATATAATTCCAACGCATATACTATACCGAGAGTAAGATTAATGAAATGTTTTGACGAAGTAATTGGATATGTATGATATTATGGATGCAAGTTTTGACTGCGAAGTTATCGCTATACGAGAGGAATAAGAGCAGGGGTTAGTAATCAAACCAGATGAAATCGATCCAATAAAAATATTCCAACATTGCGAAGCCAACTCGACACAGCTGGACTTACGGTTTATCAAATATCTCAGGGTGCGCGCCCTGGTGATCCCACCGTATTTAAAAAAAAAAAAAAGAAAAAAAAATCGATTTCCAATTTTTATATTCATCAGTATAAAGCTTAGTGTCAATGATGGTTTTTATCAAATTATAAAATAGCTATGTGATTATCATTGTTATCTAACTTTCATTTTTTGCTTATCACAAGTCTATCACATGATTTAATCTATCCTAAACTTGTTAAATTAATCATGCCAATTGCGGGCTCTCAATTACTTAACAGTAATTGAATCATTTTTACCTAGAATGTGATTAAATGTTCTCATCATTGATTACAGGCACGTCTCTCATACCTTGAAAATATAACGGTTTATAATTTTGAAAAAATTTCTGTTTATAATAAAAAATAGTACGAAAAATCTTGATCTTCTAATTAAGCTCTAACCTTGCGCGACTTGCCCAAGATGCTGCTTGTCTCTGGACCATACTTATGTAGTTGAAAATAGATTCAGACGAGATACGTGCACTCGTTTGGCCACAATCCAGCACAACTTCGTTTCAAAGTTATTAACAGAACGTTCTTTTGCACATGGTTCATTATCTACGCTTCCTTATGCATCCTGCTATATTACCTCTCTGTTATTTATCATCTCTTTCATCTCTTAGCTAGAGTACAATACGATTAACAAAACGATTAAAAAATTAACAAATATCTGTTTAGATATGGTAGTGAAATTTATCAACAAACACCAAGAATATTATTTAATATAAATTTCACATTCGATATAATTGATCAATTGGTATAAATCGCTCCTACAATTCACTGTGCAGATAATTAAAAGTAAACGAGATTTCTTTATTAATGAGTCTCGTCTGTTTATGGATATGCAATAATAAATTGAGCAGAAAAAAAAAGACATTGAGTTCATCTCAGAGTCTTCTGCTGCAGTGATGATCGAACGAATGTTAAGAGATGACAATTGTATCATCGGTTCAACATTTTTCTCTATTGTTATTTGAATGAAAAATCATTTCTTTTCATCTCCTGGAAATATCATGATGAACAAAAAAATAAAAAAATACCAACTAGATCGAATGTTAGATCACGAATTATAACTTATATCGTCAGTTAGCTGGACCGTCGACGCATCATATATTATAACTTACTGTGGGAATGAATATTCTCGTTAGATCTAGCGGGTGAGTTGTTAATATGAAACTATATGTGTGTTCGAATGGGATGAGATCCACTGGAGTCAGACACCATACCCTCTTTTTGCCCGCCTTTATTTATTTGCTAAGATTGCTCGGGCAGAGTTTGAAGACCGTTAAAGCTCGCAGCCTCCAGGTACCAGATGAATTCTATCTGGGTGGTTCCATCAATCCTACAAGCTATGTCATTTAGATCTTAAAAATGTATATTTGTATATTATTACCTCGGAAAGATAATCATCTTTCAGGTACACTGTAGCGTCCGCATGCATTTTACCATCAACCATTGCGGTTTAATAATGCACCCCATAGACTTGAGACTACTGATCTTAAATGTTATCAAGATGAAGAAAAGAAAATTGTAAATCTTCGCGGACATACGCGTGTAGGTGTATGTTAAAACGTAAATTATCACATAATTTACAGAATTAGAGAACAAAAATTTTTACAATATTTTACGTTCGAGAAAACTAAATACGACGCAGATTACGAAATCGTATGACAAATTTCTTCGACACGGTTCACGTGCTGTTAAAAAAATGTGTCTCAACTATCCAAAAGATAAGCTGTATAAGACTGTGTGGCGTAAACGAAATCCGTTACGCTTCTCACGTGTTTAACAATTTTTATTGCAAAATTTTATACAGCGGAACTCCCGCTTTGTAACCGTTATAGATTTAACGTCCTATCACAATCACAAAATAGTTGTGCAGGTCAAGAATACCTTGAAGTTTATTATAACACAAATTTAGCCAGTCGAATTTTGGACAAACTTAGAATTTTTTATATTCTTCGATCAATTATTTCTTATTTAATTTAATTAATTTATTTATTTATTTATTTTTCTGCGAACTATATAACAACGCGCGAGATTCTTATGTCACTTTGACCTATATGATGTTGTTTATAAACAGATATATTTATATCATTCCTTCTTACAACGGAATGCCGATAGCTATCAAATAATTTTAGAAATTTATCTATCGTCAATCACGTACTTTGCACGCTGCTGATCCCGAGACTCGCATGTCTTGCCAAAATGTTAATATGTAGTTTGAAATTATTTTCAGCAATTAATTGGCCTATCTCTAAATCAACATATATGTATACTAAATATAACACATATATGTTTGACTGAGAAATTCACCAACGATTGGCACGCGTTCTACGATAGTATTATATAGAATAGAATGCATTGTCGCAAAAATTTTCTCAAATTTTCTTCATAAATTTGGAACTTCAATCGAAGGAATAAATTTCAGAAAGGAATTTTTTCTTTGGCATTCATTGTCAATCTTGCCCTTTACTTAATTCCAATCAGTTTTTTATTCGCATATTCGAATATTTGCATGATAATTTTGAGAAATTAAGATTCGAAAGAAAAAAAAAGAAAAGAGAACAATTCTGACTGTCATTTACATTTCGCAAAAAAAAAAAAAAAAAACAAGGACCAAGCCGGGTTTCTCCCGACTAAAAATGTTCAGTTTATTTAGCAGCCAAAAGGATAATATTTGTGTCGCAGTAAAATATTTTAGTACTTCATAGTATTTACAGAAAGTAGAAAGTAAAAATAATTTCACGATGCTAAATTTAATGAGAGAAAATATTTTTGCTTATTTCGCATCGGTTTTTCGTTTTTTTGTTTTTTTGTTTTTTCTCTCTTTTCTGATCTTCTCGTTCATTTCGTCATGGGGATACTAAATTTTATACCGGCATCGAATCCACGTGCACATATACATGTATGTGCATCGCGAATAAAGAAAACTATTCGGTATAGAAGAAGGGATTCGAGTTTTTACATTCTCTGTCTCGAGCCAAACCATTTTTACCAACGTCTCGCGAAAGGTTTGCCAAGTTCGAGTGCCTCGAGCCAACCGAACGATGTTAAGACGTTAAATTCAGACAAATTTGCGACTTGAATTCGGGCCACCGCGCAATACCCGATATTCAGCTGTATAACGTCCGTTGAAAAAACGGCACGAATTTTATACACGAATACGACGAGCGATACTAACAGGTTCCAACATTTGCTCTGATCGTATAAAAAAAAAAAAATTTATATCGGTATCCACGTAGGCCATGAAAATTCTTCGAATCCAAAGTAAATTTGGAAATTAGACAGAAAAAAAATTTCTTTCTGGGTCACATCGAGGGTCTGATACAATTTTATGTCACACATATAACATATTCATGTATATAGGTATATCAATCCAAGAGAACAGATTTCAAAGATCATCAGTAGCCATGACCACCGTCGTATTCTAACAATAAGTCCGATATTATTAGAAAGGAAGTTTTTTTTTCCGTTCAATTTTTTTTTTTTTTTTGCTCACAGATGTATGATATTGAGTATCGAGGTTTAATCAAAAATCAAAACTATTCGAAGTGACATTACAAATTTGTTTACAATTACATGATCTATCCACCGGATAATTTATTGCGACAGATTCGCGAGAGAATTTTTATCGTGGTTTCTTTTCACTTTTTTCTTTTTTTTTTTTTTTTATGTAGTGCGAAATAAACACAAAACAATTAAATATATAAAATTATTCGAAAAATTCAAATGATTAATGAGCATTAAAATTTATCAACATAAAAATTCTACACCGAATCAAATTTGATAAGATATACGGTTTTGAATTGAGAATATATTTGAGGTCACTCGTTGCTAACACAGGTATATAAAGTAGCTAATCATTTATTAAATTATAACATATCAATTGCCAAATTGTCAATAACACTCGTATCGTGCGATTTTAAAGCATCTTTTTATCGCCACCTTTTTTTTTATAGTCTGATTAAAATTTATCCTCCTTTGAATTTCCTCAACGATATTATTTACCATTTTTTAATTGAATATATCAGTCAACAGAATTATAACTCCTTATGAGTTTAAATAAAAAATGTTCACTGTATCAATTATATATTTACGATCAGCATATATATTTAAACTAACAATAAAGAGAACGAAGGTACAGTGATATGAAAATGAAGAAAAAAAAAATTGCGACTCATCCTTTATGGATCGTAAATTCTCTAAGGGCTGTAACTCTGCATTAATGACAACCATCAAATTCGATAACGATTTTAGTCGGTAATAATATTTGCCATTTAATCGTGGGCTATCAACAGGTCTCTGCAATTATAAATTCACCGAAGATTATTAAACGATTGAAATTCATAATCTATATAATTATATTCATGAATTATTGCATTTGAGATACTTTAATCTTGACCCGAACGATTCAAAATTCATTTTTGAATAAGATGTTGAATTTTTTGAAAAGACGAGATTTCGAGATACCGAAAATCTCTCATCTTCTTTAAATAGTAAATTTTATAGTATAACAGAAGGTATTAGTAAAGTCATCTGTGTAAATTCCCTCTCAAATATCAGTTATCCTGCCTTGTAGAAAGACACGTAAATCTCGGGTCTCTCAGCATCTCCAGTCTCGACATCTGCACGATCTCGGTCTGGACCACTCCTTCGCTTAGTACAGAAAAGAAAAATTTCTACCCCCAGGTGTGAACTGCAGTCTCAACGTGCCTAGTAAATACTGTACGGTCACGCACAATAACGCACACGCAAAGCCTCGGAGGTAAGATTCACGCACGTCAGGGTCAGCCTCTGATTTATTATCTGACAGAG
This sequence comes from Tenthredo notha, assembly GCA_914767705.2. Taxonomy (NCBI): domain Eukaryota; kingdom Metazoa; phylum Arthropoda; class Insecta; order Hymenoptera; family Tenthredinidae; genus Tenthredo; species Tenthredo notha. The sequence goes on along the minus strand of OU611908.1, from coordinate 16,765,688 downwards.
TACTTGTAAGTCGTACGTAGGTATGACTGAAAAAATTCATTCATTGGTTAGCCTCTGGCATTAAAAGGACCCAGACAGACAAGTGATAAATATAAAACGGTATTAAGTATGTGGAAAACCCCAGCCATACCACCCACGGAATAAATATCTTAATATATAATTAACTCGTTGCATGTGCGTTAGATTAATTAATTCGGGGTTCGAAACGAGGACATGGGTATGCGCGGGTTAAATTTTTTTACAACTTAAAATGAAATCCAGTGTCCTTATAGTAATTATTGGATTCATTTCGTCTGATTCATCGTTAGTCGTCAACCGCATCAAAGTAATCGGTTATCATAGGTAATCTGAATGAAATTCTCTCCACGATCCATGAACTTTTTTTTTTTTTTATCTTCATTACATTCTTAGATTATATTTAATTTAGCAAATAATTTACTTGATAAATTATTCGCATGTAGAGTCGGTAGTTTCGAAGAATTTACTTAGTCAAATTAGTCGACTACTTCAATCTGTCTAGACATCGATCTCTTTCGTACGTCCTTGCGGAGAATTCAGTCCGAGATTAACGACTTATTATAATTAACTATCGTCTGCAAAGTACATGGCAAATACACTGCACTTATTTGTTCTGAATATTTTTTCAACAAAAATTAGAGCAAGTAGGACTTTCAAACTTGGTAAACTGTTAGATAATATCCGAAGGTGTCGTCGTGGGTGTCTATTTTTTTTTTTTTTTTTCTTTCTACTACTTTTTTCTCTGTTTATTTTCTACACATAGTCAAAAAAAAAAACGTTAGATAATAGCGTTGCGAAATTTGTTGGCAATTCTATCAATGCAATAAACCATCCGCCCACAATAAACACCTCTAAAATAGTAGCAATACTCAAAATTTATGCGATATTTGAACCGTTGGGAAATCAAATGCCCTTCGTTCGAACTCAGTAGCCAGATTTACACATTGTTAGTGCCAAAAATAATTCTGTGAATCTAATAAACACGCGTTTTGTTTCTGGCCAAAAGACACTCTGCTTAACTATTTCAAGTTACGTATATGAGCGTAGGCGTTAGCTAATCTTTCCAGACAGACGAAAACGACGTTTCAAATTCTTTTAAAAATTATTCACGCGTGTTAAAAGCGATTTATAAATGAATGGTAAAATAGTGAATGGTAAAAATTATTTTAACCAATGGATTTTTAATGGTCAAAATTTTCTACGGTTTAAATTATCTATGGGCCATAACGTCTCCAAATATATATACAAAAAAATGTAATCAAAACCCCAGGTTCCTATCTCAATTCTAAGTACTGTACTTTTTTTTTTTAAGTACTTTGAGGCAGTACTTAGAATTGAGATAAGAACTTGGGAATTTTGGCTACACTATTTTGTATATATTTGGAGTCGTCCTGGGCCATGAGAGTATTAAAATTCAAAAATGATTGAATCAAGGACCATCCTAATGGATAAAAGCTCAATAGACAACCTTGTGCCGATTTCGAAGATGAATCACCGTCTGACAATCGCAGTATCTAATATCTATATGACGTCGGATTGATAAAGAAGTTATATCTATATAATTTGACGTATCTACAAATCTTATGACATAAGAATTAGGTCAGTAAAAAATGTGTTTATAAAACAGTTGGTCTCGAGGGGATTTAGTTGAGCTGTAAGAACCTGTAGTCATATATACATACATATATATATATACACGTGTTATAATAATAAGAATGATAAAAAAAATTAAATAAAAATAAAAAAAAAAAGTATATAGGTATGTGGATAGTTAGGGTTTATATACTTCCTACGCTTAATTGCTTACAGAGGGCTTTAAATGCGGTCGCTCCATTCATGGAAAGCAGTTATATCTTTTTCTGGTATTTAATAGGCTTTCCTTATCCCCCGCCCTAGTACTCGTATAGTAGCTGTTCACCCACGTGGCACGGTTACCCATTCATGCCTTGCTTGCTTTATTGATTCGGAAATAAAACTTTGGGGTCGATGACTTCGCGATGCCGCAACGTTGTGTCGTTATACTTACCTATCAAACTGGGTTATATATATCAAGAGACTCGGTAGAGTCTCGCGCCAAGTACATTAAAAAAAAAAAATTTCATCAAGAAAAAAAAATTTCACGCGCGAGACTCAACGAGTCTATATACCCGAAAGGCAACTACCCTAACCTATAAAGCGAATTAGTATCTTCGTTCTCTTTCACCTCACAACATGCACGAATTAAAACTAATTTTATCTAGGATGTGGGCATGAAAAGCTTTCATTTGAGCCCTAGATCGATCAAATCGGTGTCCGGAGTGCTGAGATATAATTAACTTCAGATTCTGATACCTCGTTTTCACGTACAATGTTTCGTTTTCTCTTTAGTGTTCTTCAGACCAAGATTCAGCCTACTCAAACCATTCCCATAAAATCACATTTCGTCGCTAAACGGAGGACGTATGTTCTACGCTTATACACAGAACATACGTCCTTACGCATCTGGGAACAGACATAGAAAGGAAAGTCCACACAAAAATTCAGACCAAGATTCATCGCATTAAAACCATTCCCATAAAATCACATCGCGCCGCTAAACGCAGGACGTATGTCCTATGCTCATACACGGAACATACGTCCTTACGCATCTGGGAATATGGCATAGAAGGGATAAATCCACACAAGAGTTGTATAGACTGGTGTAAGTACGAGAGTCACGACGTAGTAGGCGCTAGCATCGCAGACAAAAATCGTCTGCAACACTAGCAGACGCGTGTTGCCATTTCATGTTTCCAAATCCAAATAAAGGAAATAAAAAAAAGTTTGAGCAATGATTAATACAAAATTTGAAGGTACAAAAACTAGTGAATATCCACCAAAAGCTCCTCAGGTACGAAAACCTTACGCCAAGGACATTAATGTAATAGTCACCAACAAAAATGTTTAAATCCTACGATTTTGAGCTTTTGAGGTTATTTATGAATGCAATTATCGGAGGTAACGGTTTTTTGGGTTCAATTATTTAGCAAGTTATCGCCTGAGGAAGTCTGACGATAGAAAATCAAGAAAACATGTTGAAGTTGAAAAATATGAGGATAGCATGATTCGATATAAGGAACGGTAAGGAGCCAGACCAATAAAGCCGAGTTCAAGCGTCAGATTGCAACAAATTCCACTTCAAGCTCTGTGTTAAGCTCATCTTTGAAGGCTCGTCTGCTCAGATCTAAATTGTGAGTCCGTTAGGCGTAGGATTCCAACGAGTTTTATAATCTATCTCTGTATCATCCAGTCGAAACGAGACTGTCTGTCGACGTTGTGTGTTGGACTCTAATAGGCTTTATTCTACACTCCAAGTCAACGTAGTGCCTTGACCTTCGGTAGAGATAATTTTTTAATCCATGTTTTACAAACAGCTTAGATCCTCCGTTCAGAACGATCTCAAAGTCTGTTTAAATATCTATGATTACATGTAAATTAATAGTACAAACTATATATCGATACCCACGTTCTAATATGTCGTATCCTACATTTGGAAAAATGTTCAGTAGGCGATAAAAACAGTTCACTATCACCATTGAAAAGATAAGACCCTACGGATCCGAATACTTATTTAAAAATAGTAAATCTACGATTTGACCGCTGATACTTACACATAAGCTGCGAAACATTATTAACATTCCATTTTTCAAAGAAAGTCAATTTCTCAAATTTTGTGGTTTACGACATATTAGAACGTGCGTAGCGATATTCACAATTGGATGTCAAATTTCAAATAGACTCTCGCTAACTCGCCGATCGGTAAATCGCTGCAGCGGCGGTAAGTTTTGACACAGACACAGACCTACACAACTGACTGCGCCTTGCCACCGCTACTGAACTTGATCTGCGTGGTCTGATGTGATAAAAACCTTTGTCATGGATTGTTCAATTTTGGAGTCGGTCATCGTTTGAGACGAGAGGATAATGAGAGAAAACGCTGAAGTTGCAAGATATCGGGATAGTGTGATTTGATACAAGAAACGGGTAGAGTCAGACAAATAGAGTAGAATGCAAGTTTTTGATTTCGAAAACTTTCATTTTATGCTCTACGCTAGTCTTGCATCAATAGGCTTGATTCTATATATTTCGATACCTTCTGTTCAGACCCGAAGTTGAAGTTGACGTTATGAGTATGGGACGCTTACATGTTCTTTTTGCAGAGGACCTAGCTGCATTAAAAAAAAAAAAAATACCTAAGAATTGCAACACATATATCTAATATTTATATATATATTTAATCATGAGCAGCAACTATAACCCTGCGTGCAAGTAACTCCGCTATTGCCGGTTCCAAGCCCAGATGAGACAGGAGGAGGGCTACACATTGCAGGCATATAGAATTATATCGGATTCTAACAAAACAATTCGTAGAATTTAATAAAATAACACATGCAACGTCTGTCCACAGAAATTTAAGGCTCACAGAAAAGTATGAGCATACGTGTATATTATAACATTATTTTCATTCATTCAAAATCATACTACCACATTTAACATTGCTGCTTCTTGAGGGATTCGGATGATACAAAATGCATCACCGTACATGCATTGCGATGTTTATAGCAACAATTGGCAGAACGTTGACAACTGAGCAAGCCTCGCAAGCGAGGATATGGGAAAACCCAATCGAGCGAGCGTAGCGAGCGAGCACAATTATTAGGTAGTCAAGCAAAATTGTACAAAAAGTGGTGATATCAACCCCAAAAAGCACCCCTGGTGCAAAAACCTTTCGCCAAGTACATTAATATGGTCACTACCCCCAAAAACATCCACTAACAAAAATTCCTCCCTAACAAAAGTGGTACTACAAAAATGTCTACTTACAAAAGGATTGAAATCAGATACAATTGCCAAGTACATGTCTTCTGTATAAAAAAAGTTTACAACAGAAGAACAGAAAACTAAATAGTCTTGTATTGTTCACTCGCTACGCTCGCTCACTCGATCGGATCTTGATAATTACAGGGAAAAAATCAGGAAAAAAAATTTAGGAAGTGGTACTTGGCGGGCCATTATAGCAATATGTATCTAACAAATGATACATAGACCTAAGTGAATACTCTTTTACTTACTCATAGCAATATGTATCGAACAAATGATACATAGACCTGAGTAAATACTCTTTTACTTACTCATAAATGGCCCGCAAGTACCACTTCCTAAATTTTTTTTCCTGATTTTTTCCCTGTAATTATCAAGATCCGATCGAGTGAGCGAGCGTAGCGAGTGAACAATACAAGACTATTTAGTTTTCTGTTCTTCTGTTGTAAACTTTTTTTATACAGAAGACATGTACTTGGCAATTGTATCTGATTTCAATCCTTTTGTAAGTAGACATTTTTGTAGTACCACTTTTGTTAGGGAGGAATTTTTGTTAGTGGATGTTTTTGGGGGTAGTGATATATATATATATAATACTTATGATATGGGGTAAAGGGGGTGCAAAGTGAGCACCCTTACCTGTAAATTGATAAAATAAGATAAATGTAATTAGACATTAATTTTTTTCTCGACTAATATAAATTATTATATCGTAGAATTATAAGGTGTCTGCAGTTATTGGACGATATAAGGGATGAAATTTTCTACCTAATTATAAGTAAATTAAAGATATTTACAGCTTCAAAATCGTATTGTAGCCTCGTGATCGTGATCACAGTTTGATTTTTCCTCTATTGGCTATAAGTGTAAATTTTTATCTACCGCATGGTCTCTTAGTACATCTTGATTTTTTCAGTATTTCTATAATCTTGTGTATTTGCTGTTTGCGCCGATTCCTAATTCCTCAAGTATAATCTCCGATAACAACGTCGATGCTGCTCTTTACTGCAGGCGAAGTTCGAGAAATGAGAAAATATCAACAATACATTATATTATGGTCTTATATAATTATTTACACACATGACTAAGTTCTGTACACAATATGCATGTGGGAGAGACCAAGGCGAAGTGAGCACTTCGGCTGAAAATTAAAAATTGAAGAAAAAAAATTCTCAAAAATCATCCCTTGCGAAAAAGTATTCGAAACGAATAACTCATCGCGTAAACAAAAAAAAAAAAAAAAAAAAATTGTTCTATATATTTTTTTCCTCAATTATTATAACTAATTAGTATTCCAACTCACTGCAATAATCATATCATATATTATTAGCCGACTATCTGTAACCATTGGTCAAACATAAACATATCTATTAGGTATTTTTAAATATTTGTTAACCGTTTAAAATAATTACAAAAATACCTAACAGTTCAAAAAAAAAAGATATATCTGTCTTAGAATATAAATAAGATTTCCATAAATACATAAAGCTATCTAAAAACGACCGTATTATATATACGAGATCGTTCTAATTTAATGTCATTTTATTCAAGATCGATTCCTTGATGATTAGGTATATAATATATTCCGTAATAGGATAAGGAATAACGTATAACATAAAGAAACTGTATGATAATACAAAAAAAAAGAAATCAGACTATAATATAATAATTTGATTTGAATTTTTTTTTTTTTTCTTTATATTTTATTGCAATATTGGTAAAGCAAAATTTCTACAGCAATGATTAATCATTTTATTTTGTAGTCTTAATTTTAATTTAATTTTATTTAATATATATATATATATATATATAATATATAACAAATCGACTATTATTTATATAGACATATATATATATATATATATATAATATATAACAAATCGACTATTATTTATATAGACATAAAACATCGTGGATATAATCATATAGTGATAATAGTATAGGTATTGGTAATAATAATAATAATAATAATAATAATAATAATAATAATAATAATAATAATAATAATAATAATAATAATAATAATAGAGAATAATTTATGCAGGTAATAGATCTATGGGGCCTAGATGTGTCTGTTGTGTGCTTAAATCATATTATATCGTAGGAGTAGTTGGGTGGGGATAACGTTTATATATATATATAGGTATAGGTATAGATAGATAGATAGATAGATAGATTAAGCCATTAATTTATAGTTGATGGTTTAAGGCTATATGGACCTTTCTTAGCATATAATATATCCCGACATAAATTATTTCTAATGGGTTATAGGTATATGTATTGACAAAAGAAGAAAATAAAAGAAAATAAAAATCAATTTATCGGTTAGATATAGTTATAATATTATATATATATATATATATTTACAGATATTATCATTAATATTAATAATAATTATATTTATATATATATATATCCATATCTATTATCTACTAGTATAATATACTTAAGGTCACAGGTGATTCAAGGATTCAACAGTAAATATAGCCTTGTTATATACTACTAATATAATATCATATAATATCATATAATATAGTATAATATAATATAATATAATATATATATAAGCTAGAATTATTATTTATAGGTAATAAAATGATCAGTCTTTCGGCTCTCTAAGACAAGACTATAAACTCACAATTCGCGATTAGTTTGTTTAGTTTGCTTTGTTTTTTCTTCATTAACGGCCGTTCATTTAAATAAAAATAACAATTGAGTATGTAAATTGTATATTGTATATTATATAATAAGCCTTTTAGTGATGGTATTAAAATCATTGCAATTCTTCGCGAAATTATTATTCATATCGTATATACTATAATATAAATCTAAAGGAACGATTATGACGAGAGAAAAAAAAATTTAATTTAAGAAAAAAAAAAAAAAAAAAGCGTCAATAAGATACAAATCACAGATTTTCAATATAACGCTAAGCGATTCGATGCGGATTTTTTAGTCTTTATTTTTTCTTAATATTTTTTAATTTTCTTTAATTTTCTTGAATTTTCTTTATTCAGAATCTTGTCAGTTTCGCAGACTCAACGAATGATAAAATTCATCAATTCTTGCAGATTCATATTATAATCGTCTATATAAGTTTTAAACCTTTAATGAAGTATTTGGGGGAGAAGGGAGTGAGATTATCAACCACATCAAGAAATAAAATACAGATATGAGATTATAATACGTTATACTATATGTATACCTATATTTCAGGTCGATTCATTTTAGATCGATATTTTTTTTTTCGGGGGCTGGCTTCCGGTAAAAAAAAAAAAATCTTTAGAATTCAGTTGAAAAAAAGAAAAAAAAATTCTCACGAAGAGTGAGTTCTTAATTTTCATTTTGCCAAAGATCCATTTGTCAATCATAAGTTTTTTCAGCTTTCAATAACATGAGAAAATATCTTTATTCCGTTTAAATAAATATTAGTTGGTTTTAGCTGAATTTAAAAAGTTTTCACAACCGGAATACCCCTGAAAAAATAAACTATCGATCTAAAATTAATCACCCTTAGGTATATATAATAGATAGACTAACTTTGGACTCTGGTTAATTTTTTTTTTCTCCGTAATATTTTCCATCCGCTTTGTAAAATCTATAATAATTTTGTCTCGGTTTTGGAAATGTTATTGATAAAAATGAAAATATATATAAAAAAAAAAAACGAAGAAGAAGATATATGGAAAAGCAGAACTTTAATACCACCGCTTCTTTTCACACGCACTTATCACATTTTATTCGTAACAAACACTCTTTCTTTCACTCTCTCACTCTCTCACTCTTATAGCCTTTAATTTACAATTGCGAAATATAATGTTGTATGTATAATTTCGCTAAATATATTCTCAGTGATGAGATGATAACAAATAGAAAAAAAATTAAAAATTTCTTTTCAAAGAATAATAAATGAATACATGATAAACGATTAAATATAATATGAAATAAAAAGAAGAAAATATTAAATTATAACTAAAAGTAAATGTAAATGAAAATTACAATCAAGATATATGTATATATGTATATATGTATATATGTATGTATGTATAATGTAATATAATATAATATCATCTATTCGTATTCATATATTTTTATTATATACGAGGTGTTTGCAGAATTTCGTACTTTCTTGAAAAGCACGAGGACGGAACCGACACTATAATCATTTTTTTTTTTTTTTTTCATCAATTAATAATCGCATAGCGAAAATTCCCAGTCACGTCGAGACGTCGCGACGCCGGGATAGTCGAGTTGCATGCTGATCACGAAAGCCCTATATTTCTCTCGTATATAGTATAATATACAAATACGTATATACCTACATTGACTACCTCCTATTAATATATATTTATATATTTATTCGTATCTCTTTTTTTAGTTTTTTTTTTTTTTCAAATTTTGTAATATTTCTTTTTTTTTTTTTTCTTTTGCAAAAAGTTGTTAATCTCGTCATCTTACCAGCATAATCGTGTATAAAAGTAAAAAATCAAAATCAAATTGAAAAAAAAAAAAAGACACAACATTATTATATAATAACGTAAAAATGGCTAGTCAACTACACATTTTCACCTATCATATGTATTTAATTTAAATATATGCATCATATTGTGTTTATAATATTTAATATATATATATAATATACTGCAGGTGGTAAGATGACGATCACCCTATTTATGATAGTAAAATTCATATTTGATCAAAAAATATACAATATATATACTTATAGAATGCAGAATGATTATCGCTATATCGAACGCTATATCGAAATCTTAGCACCATACTATATCAATTTTTTAATTAATTTTCTTTATTTTTTTCTCTATGAATTTCGGGCTGCACGCGGCAAGGCACGTATATTATTATATTCAATTTTTAATCGGATATATATATATAATATATATATATATATACATAAATTGAAATTTTCATTTAATAAAACAATAATAAGAGATAAAAGGAAATTGATACTATATAAAAAACAAAAAAACAAAAAAAAAAAACAACAATAACAATTATACATATAAAGACGAAGAAATAAAAAATATACATAATAATATAATAGAATAAATAGATTAAAATATATACCTATATACCTAAATCGACGTGTGCTTATAATAAAAAAAAAAAAAAAAAAGAAAAAAAAAAAAGCTCGATATCTTATATTGATTATAACGTGTAAATTGTCACGTACTCCGGTGTGTAAAACTTCAAGCTTTATATACAATCAAAAATTTGGTTGGCATAGAAAGAAAGAAAAAGGAAGAAATTTTTTTTTTTTTTTTTTTTCCACTTTCCCCACTTCCAACCTCCCCCGTCCGCATAGAAATCGATGAGCAAATCACGTATGTGATAAAATAAAAATACAACCTAATCAACAGTCGAAGGAAAGAAAAAAAACATATATATTATATGAATTTTTATATAAACGATATCAAAAGCGGACTTTTCACTTTACTTGACCATCGAATATTGAATAGTTATAGGAGGAGAAAAAAAAAAATAGAGAAATCATGATGATAATAATAATTAACGATTAAAATTAGGCAAATAGGAAATATATGTAGTAGGTTAGACTAACTTAAGTTATATAATAATAAAGTTAGGATAAAATTAGGATTGGACGCGAACGGGCGACCCTTTAATTGTTTGGCACAGCGAATTCACGTTGCTCGTTAAACCTGAAACAAAAATGGAACGATTCTATTGTAAAAATGAAAAAATATATTTTTGGAATTCAATTTTTTAGATAATCTTCGGTTTTTTTTTTAATCAATGAATTTAGAGAAATTGATAGGCTGACTATTATGGGACCACCAGGTTGAAATTACGAATTTCAAAAGTTTGTAAAATTTTAAAATTCCGAATTCGTTTCAGACGATTTCGAACTTTCAAAGAGGTTGAAGTTCAGAACATGAACATTTTCAAAGGTTGGAATGCACATAGTTGAAAACTCAAGATTTATCAAGATTTAAAAAAAAAAAAAAAAACAGAAGATTTTTCATTTTTTTTTTTTGAACTGAGGTGCCCACTTCGCCCCAGTATCCCCCATATTTCGCGAAAAATAATTAAGTGCCGCAGGAATAAAGCCCGGATCGAAGGGCAGCCGAGAAAATCGAACTACCGCACCGGCGCGGCGAAGCGACGTCCCGGCCGCGGCGTCCCGACGCCGTTGCAAGACATCCCACGCGTCTAGACAACCCGCGAGATTTTATGGTGTGGTTCTGCCACGCCCTGGTAACCGGTAAGCCGGTAACCGGCTTTCAGATTCTCTGTAACAACGCCGACTGCAGAATAAATGCAGCGTTCTGATTCCAAGCCTATAAACCGTTCAAGGAGAACCGATTTACTTCACCGTCCCTACAGTTTTAAAGATAACCGATCGTGGATACCGACTGATTGATAACTTCGCGAAATCAACACCGAGTCTAGACATATTATACTCTTGAAATAAATTCGCGTTCTTAAATTAACTTCGACTTAGTAAAATCGAAAAATAATTCATACCATCAGAATAGATCTTCCAAATTTCGAAAAAAAAAATTTAAAAAAAAAAAAAGGTTACAAACAGAAGAGTTTTTCTGTCATTTCAAATATTGAGATTTCAAAAGTCTCCTTAGATCAGATTTTTTTTTTCTCTCATCATTGAATGTAATTTGAAAAGATTGTCTTCAGTTTTTTTCTTCGAATGAGAGTTCGTGCTTTCTCATGTAGTGAAAATTATTTCGCAGTATATTTGCAATGATAGAATAAATCATTTCGTTTATTTATTTAGATTAAAAGACCTGCATAGATTCTATGGTATCGTCGATAACCCATTGAGGAATTTCTAGCCATTCAAAGAGTTTGCAGAACTGTATATGTACGCAGTCTATTTATAGAGTGAAAGTTCAGCTGTTATAAAATGCGTGTTTCGTATCTTAATACGCGCTAGATACCAAAACCGTTGATCATATGGTCGATTGGTTAATTAAAACGAAGGAAACATTTCATCAAGAGAAAAAAAAAAAAATTAGTCGCCATAAAATAAAATTATTAGTTTAATTATTAGAAGAACAAAAAAAAATTCGACTCACCACAAGAGCAGTAGCTGCCTTCTATTCCCTCTCGACGTATATGTAGTTATAGGAATCATCATTAACGACGAAGATTTGTTGGACGACTCCGCGAGTATAGATTAATATAGTTGATTGAAGAATTGTGTAAGTAATCATAATCGTAGCTGTCGTCGTGTCGCGTACGTTTATGATTTTTTTTTCTTTTTCATTTTCATTTTCTTTCTTTCTTTCTTTCTTTCGTTTATTTTTATTTTTTTCTCGTAACTGATTGCGTCCGCGCTTTGTGTTGTCAAACATATAATTGCCTGATGTTTATCAGTTAAAACGATTAATTATTATATAGGAAGCTGGAAGATTTGTACGATTTTCCTTCATCTCGAAGCTGCATAATAGGTATATGAAGGTGTTTGTTTGTTTTTTTTTGTTTTGATTTTTTTTTTTCTTCTTCTATATCCGATAATTTATCACCAGTAAGGCGAATCGTTAACCAGATGATTCCACGATGCGAATTCACTCCACGCTCTCATATTGGCTCGAGTTGCATCCGATAAACGTGGTGGTGTTCCTCGTGTATTTTTTCCATTTCCTATCGGTATTCCATCGCTAAGAGCGTTGCTGATGTTCATCGTATTACCACCATTTCCACGGATTGACGGTGTCGTGATCGTCGGACTAATCGACATCACGCCGTTGGACTGCAGCATCGCCGATTGCTGCGGCTGCAAATGCACGCAACGACGTTCTCGTTTTGTTAAACGGTTCTCAATCACTCTTTCCTTATAGCTTTTTACATCATCTCTTTCTTTCTCTCCCTCTCTCTATATTTTTTTTTATTTTTTTTTATAGTTTTTTATATTTTTTTTCTACTTTTTTTTTTGGCTTTAGCTTTTCTCTTCACTTATCACAACAGTTTTCTACATCTAGTCTAAATTTATCTTTATCGTACCTCTATACGTGTATAAAATTTGTATTCAAAAATTGATTTCTTTTTTTTTTTTTTTACTTTTTCTTCCACTATTATGTACACGAGCAATTCAAAATTGAATATTGTCAGATTTATAGTTTAAATATATATATATTTTTTTTCTCTTATAGATATAATTAATGAATTTCTATATTGCCTATAAATTTTTTCAAGCAAAATAAAAGAAATATTCCTGAGAATTATTATTGCACACGTGTCTCCGTACACGTATTACATCACACACATAGGTAGGTATATTAATATTGCGAAAAAAAATATCGCGAATTTATTTATCATTCGATATACATTATTATACGATACGGGAAAGTCCTGTTCTGGTTAGAAATACGCGTACCGACAATATTATATATATATATATATAAAAAAAAAAAAGAAAAAAAAATGTGCTAATTATTATTTTTTTTTTCCTCTTCTCTATTATCTCGAAACGTTTTGCCGAACCGCATCATGACCACGGAGATAAATTTTCAGCTCAAAATAATATATAAATGCTGTTAAATTAATAATAATATTATAAAAAAAAAAAAAAAAATGATATTTCAAGATTCTGCGAGAGAACTAAGTTATGACGTATAAAAGAAAAAAAAAAAAAACAAGAAATTTTTAATGAAATATATATATACAACATAGTGAATAAATAATTTCTCGCTAATAATATAAGCCGTTAAAAAGTGAGTATAAAAAAATTGTTCACTTTTATATTTTCATCATATGTATCAATATTCACCTCTAACTTCTTCCGGACGATGTAATTCTTTCCCTCGTTGTTATCCCAGTGTTCTTTATCGTCAACACGATAACATACGCAAAATTCAATCTTCTCTGATCGTGGTGGTAGCGTTAAACGAAAACTAAACGTGTCGTAAAGTACTAAGGCTGCCTGTGCAGCACCAGGCTGCTCGACGTAACTACAATAGGCGTCTTCGTGCGATATCCAATTGTCGCTACTCGCCCTTACAATAACTTCTTTGTCGTATGCAAGATTTTTAACTTTCACAGTACCGACCAAACACTGTTCCGCCTCCCTTACTATCACATTTTCCAAGCTAACTGCATCTTGATCTAATTTTCTACGAAAAGCAAGATAATCACTAGCCGGTTGTGAAAACGTTGGTGACCACGGTGTAGGTGCAGCTTCAACTTTTACACCGCGAGTTACACCTGCGAGATAGGCGCTGCTCCAAAGTGGCGGAACGTTGCTTGGCTCCGACATTACTCTGACCTAAAATCCAAAAAAAAAAAACAAAAGAAAAAAAAAATCAAAATTCGTTAGACATTTTCGACGTTTTTATTTTCAACGCCTCGTATTATTACGTCAGCGATTGCGACAGTAATTGAAAAATTTGGGAATAAAAGAAATGCCTCGTATTGATACGACATTGAAATCTTACGATTATAATAAGCTTTTCAAACAGAAATAGAATAAATCCGGTAAAATTTAACGGGAGTTCATGTACAAAGAGTTTAAAGACATAAAGCTGCGGCGAGGTGTTTGTTAAACAGTATATAAAGTAATCATATACATATGAGGAAAAAAAAAGCCATGGTTAATAAAATATCTGCGAAGCATTTTATACAAAGCAGAGAAATTACCTTTATGATTTTTTTTTTTCTATTGTTTCATTTACAAAAAAACAAATGAGTAAAGAAAGCAAAGCTCGTTAATTAGGATAATATGATAAGGTTTCGATTAGCGTCACAATCGATTAACTTTTTTTTTTTTTTATCGAGGACTTAGACAGAGAGATAGAAAAAGAGAGAAAGAGAGAGAGAGAGAGAGAGAAGAGGGAAGCTGGACACTTACGAAATATTTTACCTGGGTAAGAGGCCGGCCGCGATCGTCAGCGAATACGACACGTTTTTTCTGTTTATTGTTATTGTGCAAACTATCCAAAGGTAGAGATCCCGTCGAGAGACAGGGTCGTATTCTGGGTGGTACCGTCCTCGTTGTTACCTGGGGCGATACGACGAGGGGTCGATAAAGCAAGGTACTATAAACCGGGGGACTGTGCCCCAGAATCAGTTCGGTTGGCATCGCTATCGAACACATTGAGATCTGGAATCAGAAAATGAGAAAACTGCATGAGTCCCACATCGGATATAAGTTTATTTATTTCATTCATTTCATCGTTTTTTTTTTTTTTTTTTTTTTTTTTTGCGACTTTCACAATTACCTAAATCGTCATATAATTGAGTTAATTTTATTGCTTAGATATTTGCGGCAGAGTTAAAAAAAATTTCACTTCTTTTTATATAATTCCTTATCCAATATAACGCACGAGTCACATTGATCACTCTAGTCATTATAAACGCACTGCATTATCACTGATTATAAATTACTAAATGTAATAATAATACGCAAAAATGAATAATCATATATATATATTATAAATGATCTGCACTAATTAGTCGCGAAATGACAATAGCTTTACTGTATACTTATTATACATCAAGACAATTACTACACAAGGGCAACGACCTTCTTCTTCGATAGCAGAGCAAAGACTAACAGGGTTTACACGTCTGATAATCGAAACTCTTGTATATCTGGACGCCGCGGTGTTATACAACTTATTTTGCGCATTGACACGAAATATCGGTTATTCCACATTTCGCGATTCGAGGAACGATATGAAAATCGTTGTAACAAACGCGGCATGAAACTCTACAGTTATTATATTCTAGTGAATATCTTTTTTCTTTTTATTCTTTTAATTATCAATTTTTTTCTTTTTCCTTATTCTTTTATCACTGAACACCAATATTGCAATCTTTTTTCTTAAATAACTCGCAGCTGCTATATTCTCAATGCATAATTTATTCCAATCAATTTATAAACGAGTCTTGGGCCACGGAGTTGATTAGCATGACTTTCACACATCGACTTAAACCACCGGACTAATAATATACATAAAATAACTATAAATCATAGGACCTCATCTCTCCTCGATATAAATTTCGTAATTAAACTTTATCTTTATCGTAACTTATTTGTCAATCTATTTTAAAAACATAATTATATATAAATATATTTCTCTTCCTCTCTCTCTCTCTTGCTCTTACACGTGATTTTCGAAAAGAACAAAACGTAAATTATTTTTTCTTTTTTTTTTTTTCTTATCACTATATTTACCGATTAATATATATAGTGTCTCAGAATCTATCCCGATATCGTTATCAGCACGCGTATATTATACCGTCTGGGATGCCAGACATATGCGAATAATTGCGTACAGGACGTTGACTGTGCGTATCATTATCTATTAAAGATCCATCATTTATACGAACACCTATATCTAGACATATTATACAATTACCACGTTGATAGAGTGACGCTATACGTATGAAGGAATCCCTATAGAAGCACCTAGCCACTGACATGAGCCAATAATTTCAGTATACAGGGTGTCTCGAAATTCGCGCACCAGAAGCATACCGGCGGATTCCTTGCGAAATATTAAGACGAAAGTTACCTATACAAAAAAGTCCGCGGGGACTTAGTTCTTCCGTAAAAAGGACTTAATAACGAACCAATTAGCGTTCGTCGATAGGAAAGACTGTCTAAAATCCACAAGAATCCGCACTTTGGAATTTTCATTGCGTGAACCGACTGTCTGATGTCAATCGCTCACGGCGGCTTCAAGCGCGGCGGGCGGAGCGGGGAACACCACACATTATTGTCTTATTCTCCCTAATAAGGCGATGCGGATTCTTGTGGATTTTAGACAGTCTTTCCTATCGACGAACGCTAATTGGTTCGTTATTAAGTCCTTTTTACGGAAGAACTAAGTCCCCGCGGACTTTTTTGTATAGGTAACTTTCGTCTTAATATTTCGCAAGGAATCCGCCGGTATGCTTCTGGTGCGCGAATTTCGAGACACCCTGTATATACGACTTCGTGAATAAATTACAACTTTTCTGTATAAAGTTTAAAGTCTGTATAATATATTATACGCGAAAATTAAATGGGAGGAAAAAAATATGAAAATATATAAAGAAATTTTCCCACTTTTTTTTTTTTCTTTTATAATATATATACATTTTCATTTAATTAGATAAGAATAATTATTATGAGACTAATGTACTAAAGATTATTGAACGATATACGTAGTAAACTTTATCCTCGAACTCGTAGCGTATATATATTTTATCAGTAAATTATATATCAATCCCATCAATAAGCTGATGTGGCCCCAATTTAAATGTGATGGAAAATTACAGCAAACACACGAGATTCGCTCGGGACCGCGTGCTGTTTTTATTATATTTATGTATATATATATATATATATATATATATATATATATACATACACACAATAACCACGTATCTGAATATGAATGTATAATAATATAAATATATTATATATCGATGTATAATAAAGATACAGCACAAGTGTATATATGGCTCTTTAGTGTATTATATCCAGCTTTGTGATACCGAGGAAGTAACAAAGAATATACGAAGTCTTTCACCTCGCTCCAATTTGCATATTTTATTCGCATTTTTCAAAACGTCAAATTACATACGTTAGATATTTTTCATTGAATATAGTAATAGAATAGCTTACGTAAAGTTCGAGTAATCGTCTTATCGTTAGTGAAATTTTTAAGACTGAATGAAAAAAAAAAAAAAAACGTCGCGAATTTTGATAAAAAACAGGAAAATTCTAATGCGAAGAAGAGCTATGGCAACGTTTTGTAAATGGCAAGAAAGAAAAAAAAAATTGGAAATTTATGATTCAGTTTACGAGTGTTTGAATTGACAGATGATTAATTCTAATTAAAACTTAGCTCATTCCTACTTAACCCATGGTAATTTTAATCTAGTTTTATATTTATCGTTGATATTAATTGTGAGCACGAGATAAAAACGTGGTATAAAATAATATCATCGAGACTTGTATGATTGATATATAATATAAGATTTCAATTCTCGTAAGGATTTTCAGATTAAAATTAGCTCAACTGTAATCTTAATTTCGCTGATCTTAATCCATTAAGATTAGCAATCTAAAATGTTCAGCGACGGTATTATATGATACGAGACATTCGATATACTGGATCATCAAAAAAAAAAAAAAATTAACCGTTGTGTAGATTTCACTCGAATGAATTTTATATCACATATGAAAAGAAAAAGAAAAAAGAAACCGAAGTGTAATTAAAAAATGTTGCAACTCATTATACGAAGAATCAATTTTATTTTCTAACGGTAGTAAGAAGTTTTTTTTTTTTTTTTTTTTTTTTTCACCCTCAACATAACGTACTCCAACTTTTGGATCACCTTCTAACAATAAGACATTATCAGTCGACGAACTCGTTTGCAGGACGGCAAATTCCTACGGTTATAAAAAATAAGAGAAAAGAAAAGAAATAAGAGATTCTGGTCCTACATGCGTGTCACGAACTAAGAAGTCTGAAGGTCTCGAGTTTTCAGACTGCATATATTGTGATCTATATGAACATCCTTCGAAAGTCTGGTGCGCGGAGCCTTCGTTTACTTTCTCTTCGCAAAACCCTGCTGCGAATTATTATTATTATTATTATTATTTTGTATTTTTTTTTTTTATATTTTTTAATATCTACGCAGGTAATTCGAATCGAAGATATTATGGAGTTCAGGAAGTGAAATAAAAAATCGCTATCAAAAATCAGCTCGATTTACTTCCGCGTGTTAATTTCACAGACCTTCAATAAGATGAATAAATTTTTAGGTCGAACGCTCTGACCTAGGTTTTGATCTTGAAAATTAAAAGCGAAATATAGTAGTAAGAAGAAAAAAAAAGACAAAAAACAAAAAACAAAAAAAATAATAATTTACCTACGCAAAACGATATTGAGATAATGATTAGGAGGACAAGGACACAGTCGTCAACCTTGCGTATTTAACACTCGCTAATTATTTTACATATACATGTATATTATATATATATATAATTATTAATGACGTGAGAAGAATATAATTATAGGTCTAAAACCTTCGAGATGATTTTGACCTCGAGACTAGGTCAACTGGGAATAAATTTCATAGTTTATTGTCGCGTGCGCGTTTTGTATTCATTAATTATTTCATATAGACAGATAAAAATTGTGTTAATTATAAATTAACGTGTCGATACGTAATACATCCGAGTGACATAGCAATAAGTATAATCGTAAATATACAAGCCGTAAAACGCGTCATATAACAGTTATACTTAACATTCTATGACTAAATATATCTTGAGTCGAAACGTATGGAGAAAAAGTCTGGGAGATATCGTTAATCGCCAATTAATCCCTTCTTTGAATAAAATTTAATAATCACTATATCTCTCCTTTCTTTTTTCTAATTCATTTTTTTTTCCTTTTTCTTATTCTTTTTCTTCTTTTTTCTGATAATATACATAACACATGTCGCGTATTCCGTCAAACTATTTAGGAATCCTTTGGCTAAATATAATCCGAAGCAGTCCTAACGCGTTTTCTGGAAGTGATCCAAGTGACGAAAGATCACATGATCATCGTCATCGTCATTCGAATAGAAACAGCTGTTTATATATATACACCCAGTAATAATAGTATGGTTTTGTATAGGAAAGATCGAATTATATAAATTGCTAATTATCGCTAATTTAGAAGATCGCAATTTTTTTTTTTTTTTTCTATTAGTCTTTAGCAAATATTTGATATGATTGTGCTGCTTTCGCACACGAAGACTGCAAAGAAAACATAATTACGTTCACGCCGATTTCACATACTAGTTTTTCGTTTTTTTATTCTTTCTTTAATAACTTTGCAGAAAAAAATAAATAAAAATAAATAAAAAATGCCGATTAGGTTCATCTACTTCTAAATTCTAAATACCTAGATTAGCATTGTTAATGGCGATGAATATTTATAACCTGTCAATAGTTTTTTATTTACATACCGATTAAGACAATGAACAGAATTACTCATACATATCTATCAAAAGACGTGGAAATTCTAATAATAGAAAAGTAATTTTAATTAGGGTTATATATTTAGAAAAAAATTTCAGACACGTAATAAGCCAGGGGTGGAAAAAAAAAAATATTTGAACGGTAGAATTTTACGAAACGATCTGCGTAGACGTTTTTTTTTTTTTTTATGAGAATTAGAAGTATTATTGAAGTTTGGGGAGACAATCTCTTTTCTATTCATTGATGAATGGATTGAAATCTTTTTTTTTATTATTCCTTCTTATTGAATTTTTGCACTGATTTTAAAAATCGGTCTTTATTTCGATCGATATCCGGTTGCTGACCTTACATATAGTCGGATATGAACCCGCAGTGAAAGAATATATAAACACCCTGTAACCACGCGATTTTTAATCACATATATGTAAAACACGTCGATTTTATTCGGCCATTGGACTCTTCGAGTCGATCTCTCGACCTCTTCAATTACCACTTTTAATTGCAACTTTTTCAAATGATTCTAAAAATGGTATTAAGAAGGGAAGGACGCTTTCTCACCTTATAAGCTCGATGTTCCGCTACGAGAAACGAGAAGTTTTCAATTTTCCGGTTTTCTTATTATTCGCGTGGATAACGTCAACTAATACGATCTCGATTTAACTATAAAATACGTCATCGCGTCAACTCGTAGATCCGATCTTTTTCTCAGAGGAGGAAGTTCACGGAAATAGATACTTCTTTTCCCGATATAGACTTTCCTTAGTATATATATATATATACATATTTACATATACTACATCCTTTCCTTATGGTATTATACATATGCTACATATCCGTTGCAATGCGTACATAAAGAGTGGCTCAAAATAAAAACTATAAATTTCTAAAAAAAAAAAAAAGAGAAAAAGAAAAAGAAAATAGGAGAGAAACTTCCAAATTTCGACGAAGAGGATCGAGTTTTTGGTTGTTTTTTTTTTTTTCCTCTTCCTCCGGTATTGAGAAACTCCGTTACCCAATTTTGTTAAGAGCCTGCAGATAAATCAGTTCAAATATTTCACGCCCAAAGTTAAATTCGAAAATAGATAAATTCGATTCTCGTATAAATCAGATTGCCAGATGTGATATTCTTGCATACTAAACTACGTTAAACGAATTTTAAATCCAGAACCTACGTAAATTCTTCAAAAAAAAAAAGAAAGAAAAAAAGTTGAACGATTTTAAACGGACCGGACGTATACGTATGTACCATAAATAATTGTTTAATTATCACCCCGCAGATACGACACGCATAAAGTATATTAACCGGTAATTTTTTTATTTTTTTTATTTTTTTTTATAGCTATAAACGTATATTATCACGTGTTGTAATAAATTAATTGTCAATTTAATCCTATAGACGTATTAATCAACATTCGAATAATCAATATTTAACATAAAAGATTCAGCAAGCAGTTTTATAAAAGTTGACATTTTCGGAGTATGAGAAGTTTATTAGCTATATATCAGTTCTTTTATAAGAAATTTCCAATACATCGATAATTATCAAGGTAATTTTAAAATGCCAAACTAAAGACCGTATATATAAGCGAGTTAAATTTTTATGTCGAAGCCGCTTACCTACAACATTACATATACCTACGTAATGAAAAGAATCCTTAGGTAATACGTATAATACCCATCCTACCAGGTATTACACAATCCCTTTATAATCGGGTTCAACTAACTAATAAAACTTCTGTATTTGTCAGCTGATGACGGATATTATGAAATAAAGTTAAAGGGTCAAGATTAAAAGACAATCAGTATAATAAACAAAGTCTAAGTTTGTTTTTAAACATGAATATATACACCCGCAGCAACAGCTGATTATACCTACAGTTTCTAAACTAAATTTAAACATATATACCGAATTTTACCGACCTCCAAAATGATCATGAAAAAAATCACCCTTTGCCATCTCTTCATTTCCGCGTCACTCGTATATTTATATCATAAATATTCACAAGAAATACGATAAGTTTTATTACGAAGAATTCGAAAATCGATCAATCACTCAATGAGAAAAATACATTTTTTATACACGTAAGACTACGTACAGGGAAGACCGTGGTGAAGTGGAGCCCCTTGGATGAAAGTTGATGAAAAAAAGCATTCTTTTTGATTTTGATTTTTTTTTTTTTTGTATCAATTTTTAGCCGAGGTTTCCAAAACGCCCCCTGCACAGTCTCTTACCACATACATTTTGTTTACATAACTTAATCATGTGTGCAGTAAATAATTTCATAATCCCATATACATGATAATGTCTTGTCGATATTTTTCATTCTTCGAACTTCGCCTGCAGTAAAAGAGCATCGACGTTCTTATCAGAGAGATTATACTTGAGGAATTATGAATCGGCGGGGACAGTAAATACATAAGATTATAAAAATTCTTGGAAAAAAATAACTAAGATTTATTAATACTGCGTAAGGTAAAAATTTACACTTATCGTCAATAAAGGAAAAAGAAGCAAACTGCGATCACGATCACGATCACGACCACGATGCTACAAGACGATATCAAAGCTGTGAATATCTTCAATTTTCTTATAATTAGGTAGAAAATTTCTTGCCTTATACCGTCGAATAAACGTGACGTTATAATTCCGAGAAGTAATTTACTCGAAAATCGAATAACCGATAAACAATAAAATAGCGGTATTTTCCTTCCCAGAATTTCTACAACCTCATACCTTGACCATTAGGTATAATATATACCTACCTAATTATGAATTAGTAGTATATTGACTATAAACTACTTATCGTGAAATTCTTGAACTCTTTAAACACGTGGCGAACACGTGTACATATAATACCGTTTTCTGATTTTAAGAGAAAATTTACCTGCTGTCAAGTAGACCTATTACATACATGTTTATAGGTATTGGTATTGGTATTGGTATTGATTCTACTTTAATATAATGAAAGGTCGACCTCTCAGTCAAACTTGGCAAACCGGTCGCGCGTTAAGTAAATTAAGACTCCAAAAAAAAAAAAAAAAAGATAATGATAATAATAATAAATACTAGCTTAATTCCGCGATTGGTTATGCCGCTGATTATATATGTGATTAGACTTTCGTCGATGGCGCCATATATATCCGCGCGAGTTCCACAGACAGTGGCTTTCGCGACCACGCGGTTATCACGCGTCTCTTGAAAGGCTGCAGACATGCGAAAACCCGCTGAATAAATTACCTGCTCATTCGAGTCTGTCTGCATAAATAATCTATTTTTATACTTTAAAAGATTTTTTTTTTTTTTTTTGTTTTTGTTTTCTTCTTTATATATTTTACTATTTTTGTTTAAAATTTTATTTATGTTTATTGTTGTTATTATTATTATTATTTTTTTTTTCCTTCACGCTGCCAATCGATATAGAACTTGGAAATTTTCCGCTATTCTTTCACCAATGCTGCAGGTTATTATAATATAACCGTGCTGATCTTTGCTCCTATATATATGCGCATCTAAAGATAAAATGATATCGCCACATTACATGTTTATAAGTAATATCTATACATGTGATGTATTTAGAATCTCACATACGAATCTTAGTCTCTTGTGTTAAAGTCGTACGATCAATCCTTTACTTCGTGATCAGCATGCATGCCCCATGCCATGCGCTGCGCTACTGCTGTTAGCCTTTACTGTTAGTCTCTCGCCAGACACTTGGCGCTTGTCTGTCTACTATACTGTCTATATGCTACGCAACCGACGACGACGACGACGGTGTTGATGATGATGATGATGATGATGATGATGATGATGATTCTTATTATTATTACGATACTGACCTAGGCTTTACCACTAATCATTTATAATACTTTTTAAGATAACAAACTTTCAACAAAATCTAAACAAAATTTAATACAATGTACATTACACATACGTTGTGTATCGTTATAATCTACACATATGATACCATATCATGGGAATAGATCACGAGATATAATTATAATTAAAACATATATATACGTTATTTCTCGTTAAAATTAGTTAATCTTTCATTCACTAATTGGTGATCAATGGGTTAATTGACTTGTTCGTTGCATATAAATATAATATATCTTTGAATTTTACAACTACGACAACTTCATATCTTTGAATAGAAATTTTTTTTTCTCTTTCTTCAGTTATAGTATATATGTTGAAACACATATCATATTAACTATTCGTACTCTTCGTATATCGTATATATAAAGTTAGAGTAATTTTTGCATTAAGCTGTGCGAAATATGAAAAAAAAAAAAAAGAAAAGAAAAAGAAAGAGTAGAATGAAATTCTCAACTTACTGCACTCTAACGCCAGAGTTCGTTTGACTTTTAATTATCGGGTAGATGTTAATTACAAAAAGAGTCTTTTACATTCGTTTATTTAATATTCTTGTTATGCCTATGTGGCACGTATGTCTACATGTACCTATATGTACCGTTCACATAAAATCTCTCTCTTTTTCTTTCTTTTTCTTTCTTTTTCTCTTTCTCACATTCACCTTACCACATTTGCCACGGTAATTTATGCACGAAGAAAATTATGTACTGCAAGTTGATACCCTGTACGCGGTCTGACGATGTTGTACTATATATATAGTATTGTCGTCGTAATATATTAATATCATGGGAAAATATTTTAGCTGAATGTCTCATGCGTGAATGTAAAAAATTTTTCTTTTAAATTAATATAGAAAAAAAACTTTATTATAACCGATATCTTAATTAGTAATGAAATTTTGTGCAAAAAAAATCGGATTATGTATAATATAAATTATCCTCTGTGAAATCCTAGGATAATCCAAAGATTTTTACTATACAAACTAAACTATACTTTATACTGTCTCTTACCTAATAGAGATAGATTATATCTATACATATGGCATATAATTTAAGAAAAAAAATAATAATATCAATCCTTGAATTGAATGAGAAGATTAATTTGTTTCATAAACGTTTATTGATTAGTTAAATAGATTCTCGATAATATCTAAGGTCAGTTTCACACCTTTATTTAAACTAATTAACAATTGTATATATGAGGCTAATGTAAGAGAGATGGGTAAATGGGTTCTCTATGTAAAGAAAGAAGAAAAAAAAAGCAAATAAATAAAAGACAACAACTATTCAAATACAGGTTTTCTTTCATAGAAGAAGACGAGTTTAGTTAGAACTGCAGAGTCTATTATAGCCGAGACATAATATCATCTCAAGTTTCTTACTTATGTTATGTTATATATACCCTGCATATATCCAGAAGCATTACGCATTTCTGTATGTAATATCATGCACTCGTATTTCTTTCGCAACTCGATTTTCTAACTTGTTAGTTCTTAGTCGTTACTTATGAAAAAAAAAAAAAAAGACTCTAAATTTCGTAAAGTTTTATTATACAAAAGGGTATCAATTTGTTATATATATAATTGTTTCAAATATGTTTGAATAGTTTTGTTGAAATAAAGTATAAGTTTTCGAACGATGCACGATAGGGAATATATCAGTCTTTCACTATCGTATACATAGGTAGATACTGGGGGTTTAGGTATACGAGTGATAGAGAAAGCTTGACGAACTCTGAACGTATACATACATACATACATACATATATACGTACATAATAATACTACATATGTATGTACATGTATGATGTAGGTATATATATGAGAAAGGTTAAATAAACTTTGACCGTTCGTCCTTCTCTGTTTATTATTTTGGATATTATTAGTCGTAAGATAAATATAGAAATCAATTGTTAGGGTTTCATCTCTAGCTCGTATAGAGACAGTCGTTATATTATATAGTTAATCTGTCGTAGATTGAGGAGATAAACAGTACAGGAAACACCCATCTATTTGAGCTGATTAAATTTAAAACGTTTACTTATCGTATATTAACTTATCCAAACATATAAATAAATAAATAAATAAAGAAAGAAATTTGTGTACGTATATCCTACTATACGAGAAAGATACATAATAATATTACTTAAACATACTGATTAGTTATCACTCACTAGTCTATTGCTAATAAGTCGAAACAAGAACATTTCTAATATCTTGCAGAATAGAGAAACATGAGTTAAATAAATAATTTCAAAATATATATTACAAGATAACTTTGAATTTTGAATTACAATCTGTTTGAATTTGGGTCGTAATATAAATCGAGGTCTTGTCAAACAGAACTGATATTTCATGACCTTTTCAATATATCGGTATGTGTGTTGGTAGTAGATGTGATTTTTTTTCTTTTCTTTTTTTTTTTTTTTTAAACCGAAAAGAGCGAGGTTAACCAACCTGATAGTTATTATATTAATTAATACTATTTCACGGACTTACCTCTGTTATCGAGAATTCCAGTAGATATGAGAATAAAAATTACGAAGATCAATACTTCTCGATGGACACTGTTCCTTATTTGTTATTTTTTTCTTTCTTAAATAATTTAAACTTGACGTTTATTCTTTTTTATTAATTTAATAAAATTCACCGGTACTTATTATATACTCTGTGTATAGAAATACACTAGTTTAGTTTAGTTTATTTTCCTTTTCCCTTCTTCTTCTTCTTCTTCTTCTTCTTCTTCTTCTTTTATATCCAAACGGTTTAACCAAACGTATTTATATATTGAAAATCAATGATTTATTATTAGAGAAATAGAAAATATTATTCATTTTTAAATCGTATATAATATTGTTAAATTATTTATTTATTCATTCGGTGATAAAGTAGTACGAACTAATTACACTCGGGAGGTACGGCAGACCTCATCGTTCAAGCCGGCCGCGCCAACTGTGTTTTTTTCAGCACAATCCTCCGGCTCTTGTCCTGCATTGAATATACGCACGCATGCGCACTAAGGTCTCGTGGTATTCACGTGCTCGTTACCAAAAGACCAATCAAATCGCTTGAAGAGAGCGTGGTCGGAAGTAGGGGCCAATAGTAACCCTCGGGCCAAGAAAATTTTTCACACTAAAGATTCATCCCAGAGACCTAGAGGGTCGTTGTATAGATTAGGTTTACACAGGGCCTAGACCAGACCTCAGACCTGCATACATCGTTCAAGATCTCGGTCAAAATTCCCCCAAAACAATTTTAGTCCAACATTCCTTCTATGCACACATATATATACTGCAGTTATTCATACATATATAGCAAATTTCTAACACTTATAACAGCTATATATTCTCACCCAAGTTTTTCTAAGGGGTAGTTCTTCAAGCCTTGAGAACTTTAAGAAATTTTACAGATTTTTATTTCCAATAAATGTAGAATTATAGTCTTTCTCGCTTATGTATGATGAAATTTATAACTGTATTTGCATCTTTTAGTCTAACAGTTTCAGCATTCGATTATCTATTGATAGCGAAACGACTTATATATTTGTTTATACATTCGGTAATTTTTCACAATGATTTTTATAATGGCTTGTAAAACTACTGCAGCAGTAGTTGGTTATTGAATTTCATGACCGAATGAAGTTAACAATCGGTTTATTGGTATAGACCGTTCTCGAATCTTTCACCCTGCATATCTTCGTCGTTTAAATAATATACTGCAGTACTACATAATATATTGTCTCTCCTTGCTCACGATCGGAGGCTATTATCATAGAACGTTCTACAAATACTTAAGGAAACAAAGTACCCTTGACCCGAAATGCTGCTTTTATATACTGCAGTATGTGTAGCCACGTATATTGTACATCGTAAAATTATATATGAAGTACGCTATACGGAGATATACATCTACGTATAAGTATAAGACGGACAGCTGCCCCTAGGCATTTGATGTTTCTATTATAAGCACAGTGTTTGCACTCTATTTAGAAAATCTATGGATATGTATAAATATGCCCTGTATCTAGTGTGCAGAAATATGTAGATTCGTGGATAAGAAACGCTGCGCTATATGTACAGGGTATTCAATGTCAATTTACGAACGTCTGACCCTGACCATCTCGGATTTGATCCATCTTTTAGCAGATTTTTTTCTTTTCCTGTTTTCACAAATCGTTATTCATTTTTGAATATTTTACACTGAATCCAAGCTATCGATTTTGATTTCTTTGTTCTTCTGATTTCTTGAAAATAGTTTATCCCATGACCACAACTTTCACCATAATATTCTAAAGTAGTACTTAGTTTTCGTATATTTGTTTTAATCAATTTTATGGAATATCAACGAGTCGAGAATCTTAATAGCACAATTCTTATGCTAAGGAATACCAAAGGGATGATAACATCTACTTTATTATTAGTTAAAATCAGTATAACTGATATAATCAATGGAACCTGACAACCTGAGAAACATATTCAGAATCAAAACTGAGTCAAGTTGGCGTCGAACACCTGTATGCATCTATCTGACTACGTAGCCAGAAGTTAATATATTTCTATAATAAAGCAGAGTACATAAGAATTTGGGTTAAATATTTTTCGAACATGAAATTTACTGTATGTGAATGGTTGATTTCATTACAATACGAAATGAGATTCTGACAATATGTAGTAACGACAGTAGTCATATTCTCATTGTTATTCAAAGCCAAACGCACAAGACCCACATATGTAGATATATATACTATATACGCATACGTGTATATAGATATATGTAAGTAACGTGAAAGTCAGATATTGGTTCCTCCGAGATGCTGCAGGTTTCTATTTATAGATCTCTCGAACAAGTTCTTTCGAACATTTCTATAAGCTATTCGAGGTATAAAGGTATCAGGTGAGAATACATACATATAGGTATTATCTTATGTTTAGCTAGCTGCTGAACTGACTTGCATTAGATAGAAGAAAAAACTCCGTAGACACGACATAGAAATCTTCTTATATTATATGATATGAGTTTGCACTGACCAACGAACTCCCCTAGCTTCTATTTTTGTACACCAATCTTTTAATGTAAGTATACTACAGTCAATCTACTAATGTCGTATTATTACGATTGTTATTTTTTTTTTTTTTTAACCACTGCACACACGCAACGCTATTGATATTTGAGAACGCATTTTGTCGAATACGTATGAAATCTTTTAAAAATTGATTTATACCACGAACAGGAATTTAGTACGACGGTTTTTAATTTTAATACGAATTTTGAACTATACTTCTATATATACATACGTACCGCCGAATTTCAGTCAAAACAAATTTAACGAATTCTTTTCAGTCATAATCATGTGTCTAGAATTTTTTTTTTTTATAATTGCCAATTGAGGATAATTTTTTTTCTCTCTCTCTCTTTCAACATTGAATTTTCTGCACAGTCGCAAAGATTGAGCGTCGTTCGTTTATTAACAACACGTGAAAAAAAAAAAAAAAAAAAAACAGAAATTAGTCTGATTCAAAATTTTGCTAGTCATTCAAAAACTTATACATTTTTCCTGTTTTCAATCATATCCAGTCATGGGAAATACTTGTTTGTAACAACGTGCGAAACGGTATATGAATCACTCGTCAAGAAATTGAATCAATTACGATTTATTCTCGTAAAGAAAATACAATTTTTTCAGAAAATATTTCGAATTACGTTATAGCGATAACTTACCTTACTCATAAGAATATCGGATCTCGTTGCTCTCAATGCGATTGTAGGTGCTTATTATTAGCACTTTACACTCCTGTAACTGACCCGAAGGGTATTAACAAGTTTAAGAGTTAAGATCTTCCCGTGATGATTGGTGAGCACTATACAGCTCTCAAGTTTCAGAACGTAATGTGCTAATTAGCAATTGAGCGTCCGGCAATAAAGTCTGCAAAACGTAAAGTGGAACGGATAGTATAGTTCTGAATAAGATGAAAATAGTTCTATCCGTTATAATAGCAATATATTATCTTAATAGAAGCTGTCGATCGCTGCTGCTTACCATATTTTTAGAACAATCGGCTAATAAGAAAAAATTCCGATAATGTTGACAGCCATTTGTATATAATTACATATATATTTAACATACGATTGCAATTAAGATCTTTCCAATACACAGATATTGAGCGTGTGGTAATACATTCTGCAGAATTTTTTCAAAATTGCGAAAAATTCAAATATCGCATTTTTCTAGACGACAACAGTCTCCTTATTTTCAACTAGTAAAATTCCATCACTGCGTTGCTATTTTCTAGTAAATATTTACTACAATAATTCCTACGATTAATAAGACTGCAGTGTGTTATAAAGCCGAGGCTGGATTTCTCGGCGCAATCGGTCGCTGGGGTTAACGTTAAGATAGCTCTTGCATCTCTCGATTCTTCAATCTCTATATAGAGATACACTTTCTTTAGTATAGTTATTCGTTTTTAATAGGAAACATCGGACTCTTATCTAACGACGAAAAATATTGTTCAAGGTTTACGACTGCGATATTATAGCCACGCAGCTTGAGCGAATAATTATAATTAATTAATAATCAATATTGGGACTATCTTAGTATAAGTTTTCGTATAATCAATGAAATATGAGGTGCAGGGGTGTGAGACTTGTAATTATAACTTATAAGTAAAAAATTTATTTACGTTTTATTATTATATTGTCAATAAATTTAATTACGTCGCAAATATAATATCCGTAATTTATTTATGTACGAATTAACCATGAATATACTTAATACCAAATCCATTTACGTATCTGAATACGCAGATAATTCCGTTGCACCGTAACGTAGTCGCGACTGCTGCAGTTATTTCATTCAACATGTTTTTACTTAATTCACGATTGACCTAGTTTTATCGAAGATCAAAGGCCTGCGGAAAATTTCGTTTTAATAGTGAGATGCTAAAAAATTAAAACAATTAATATTGCAGTATCTATAGAAAATCGCACCCCAATTAATGGATCGAATTTATTCATAAAGGCAGAAATTCAAAGTATCCTTGAATATTGCTAAACATTATGAAAGTTTATATACGCAAGAAAATTCTTGCGAAATATTTCCTGCGTATGGGTATACCGCTGCCAAAAATCGCAAAAGATTGAATGTTTTTTCTTTTTTTTTTTTTTCACTATACATATTATCATAATCTAAATCTAGTATTAAGGAATTTCCGATGAGAGTTTATTTATTTTTTTAGTAACTTTTGAAAACAAACAAATAGTTTCTATCAAAATTGCACCGCAGTTATAGCGAGTCCGGCCGATACATATACTTATAAATTTCGCCAAAAATGAATGTAGGTCACCCAATCAAACACACAACTTTATACCTATGTTGGCATATAGGTATAGATACGTGTAACGAAAACCACATTACACCGATATCCATCTTAATTTCTCTTATCATCTAACACTGCAGCAAAAATTATTTAATCAGCAACAGCAGAGGCGCCAGTCCTTATCATATTAGTGTCGCGGGTCACGACCGGTGATCGTGGGCACCTATATATTTCCAGTTGCTAATATATCATCTCCTCAGAAATACAATCATAAATTCATAATACGAGCTTGTGGGTATCTTATAAATACACGTGTAAAATACTGCATCACACGAGACCAATTTTTTCCCAAATTTTCACGTCCACTTTTAATCAGCCTAAAAACTAGCCGATAAAAAAGACGAGATTATTTTTTTAGAATTTTTAACACCTGTTGCCACCTGACTATGAATACCTAAAAGCACCTGTTGCGCGTTTTAATAATCGCACTGCAGCCTTAGATAGTTCGAAGTTTTATTCTCTCGTGCGCAGGTTGATAAGGATTAGAATTAATCCGCGAAGATATATCATCGCAAAATACAATCGCCACTATATCTGTAAAATTACAAATTTTCTTATATAAAAAAGAATGGACACTTTCCGTTTAATTAAACCGTTTATACAATAAATTATTGTACACAAACGTGCAGGAAAAATGCATAGAGATTTTCTTCTCGTATAACAGCTGTTTTGATTTATTTGCAATGAGCGATAACAGGCGTAACAGTTGACAAGAAATAACAGCTGGAAAACAATTTTACGGCTATAATCTTTCGAAATAAATTCTACTCAAAAATTAAACAAAAATGACGAATGTAATGCAAAGCTGGATGACACGTCATCCGAACGAGTTTTCACCTGGTGTTTACTCCTCAAGATTCGCATGACGTGTCTTTGATGACCGTAGGCCCTTTAAATAAAGTCGAGGGATGAAAGGTGAAAGATAATAGAAATCAACAAGTTCCGCTAGATTAGGCACCCTTAGAGTTCAGACAAAAGTTCATGCCTTGAAATTTTCAGGTCTAATGGTCAGAACTAGGTTCAGTAAACATTTTATGTACACGAGTTAATGACGAGTAGCAGAGCTCGCTTACAATACATGTCCTAATCGTTAATTGATATGCCTGCGGCATATTATATTCTTTTAACAAGGTTTCGACGTTAAACGTTAGGACATTGTGACCATCAGCATAATATAATATGGCATTACGTAAAGGTGCGCGCGTACGTAGGTGAGATTTGCTGGCGATTTTTTTTTTAAAGAGGAATTTCCGGATTCGCAAAATTATTAGTACCTACTCGGAATGGTACGATGTTCGTAATTATTTAACAATTTTAAAAATCCATGAAATGACCAAAATCGAATGAGCGAATATATTATACCTATACCCAATAATGCTACCAGAATGATTCTATAAAGAATTGAATAACAGAGCCTTTGAACTATCATTGTTATGCTGTTGTGTGGTCTCTGTGGTATCATGCTCCAGGGTATCAATGAACATTCAATCCATGCACTTGATGATTACGTCGAAGACAGAATAGGTAATCAATCGGTAATCGTCAATACCTATACCCTCTTCCGACTCATTCCTCGCTGTACACTTCTAGGAGTTATTATATTATCATGTCCAGTGTCAATTAGGGTCATTATCTCGATAATGAGGTACGTATGGAAACTAGGACTCGAAGAAAAGCAAAAAAAAAAATAAAAAATAATTCCAAAGCTCGAATAGCTCACGTTTTACAAGCATATAAGTACCTAGGTATGGCATAATGAGAAGTAGAATCGCAACTTCGGTAATAGTTTTCGAAATATCATAAGCGTATATGTCAATCATTGACGGATTGCACCTCCCTTCGTTCGCATCGTAATGATCGTAAAAAATTTAATTACTTTTTGGAGGTCGTACGTGGCCTTTTGAACTTATATCCCCACTTTTCGTTTTTTTTTTTTTTTTCCTTCTTCTTTCTCCCACTATTTTATACAGATTGGTGTAAAGCGCGATGAATGTTATTGCGACATCAATTGAACTGATCATTGCCTGACAGTAATTGAACTTTCCCCTCTTTTCATCAATTTGGATAATTTTTTATTTTATTTTTTTTTCAATTTTTTTGTACGCGACCAGTATTTTGTTCATTTATTTCACATATACTTTTACGGACGAAAATCTCCGTTCATCTCAAATCTGACCTCTTTTTTTTTTTTTTTTAATTCAAACTTATGTGTAAAATTAGTTTTATCAAATCGAAACCGAATACTTTTTAATTGTGTTTTTTTTTTTTTCATTTCTTTCGATTATTCAATGACAGACTTTATATTACATGTGTTTTAAACGGTCATCATATACGCTTGCTGTAAAATATATATCGCAAATAATTTATTGTGGAAAAATTTATTTCGACAGTAAATTTAGTTCAATCCAAATCTTTTTTTTTTTTTTTCTTTTTCTTTCAAGACTGAGTAAATAAATAAATAATTCTATGACGGTCAGATCTGATACGTTCACTTAGCGCAGACATGAATGGTTCACAATAGGGTGAAGAGCCGACTCACGCGGTTAAATAATCAATGTAGTCGTTATATGAAACGGCGTGACTATTAGCCGATAAAAACCGGGACGGTCTCTCGCTTATTCTTTTCTTGCTAATCCCATAAAGTTATCTTATTGTTAGTCTTATTAAGAACTATGTACACAACATATTGTGCTACCAGACTCACTAATGAGTCATATTATCATAATTGTTTTATTTTTTGCGCGCAATTTCAGGACCGTCTTTTCAATTTCTTCTTTTTTCTTTTATTTTTCTCCATTTATAGTTCATTTAATCACAATGATATTATGCAGCGCAAGTTCTTGCTTTCAATAATATTAATAAATTAGAAACAGTTGTATAGCAGTATATAGTATATCTTAGTCCTAAATATTGATAAGACGTATAAACGTGAGGAAAAATGTTGTTTTAACTGTGAATAAAATTTGTATAAAAATATATATGACTTGAATTTATCGAATTCGTTGTGCAAATCACGGCACCGCCCCCGAAACTTAATTAAACGGATAAAGCATAATCGAATTATTACGAATTTATTACGGATAAGTTTTTCATTCAAATTGCATAAGCTGATAAAAATCAAAAATAAGAAACATCATTATTTTGCAATCATATTCTGTATATTTGTCAACAAAATTTTGAAAATTTCCATTTTCGATAAATCATTTTAACAGTTACATTCGATTTCATTATACTATGGCTCACTTTACTCAAAGCATATATTATTGCAATATAAGAGAACAAGTCTTGCTTCTTACAGAAAAAAAGACATGAGAAAATATACGCAATTACGTTAATTGTTTGGTCTATCACAATAATCATTAATTTATCAAATCTCTGTCAGTCTATACTCCAATAAGTTTAATAATTGGGTCACAGCTAGGAATTGTGTTAATTAAAAAAATGTTAAATACCCCAGAGACAAATGCAAGATGCATAAATCATCATTGGATTAAAATAATTGGTACAAATATTATATCGTAATGATTAAGACTATATAGTATAGATAAGTGTTTCTTTTATCATCACTTATGGACTCTTAGAGTGTAAAAATTCGATCACTCAAAGATTGTTTCATAATTGTTATTTTAGTTTATGATAAATGATAATAATATCATCGTGTCTGCTTCGTACTGTATAATTATTCATTTGATTTTACATGAAAAATCTCCTTATCTGCGTGGGAAATTTAACTATAATTAATCGCAATACATGCAACTCTGATTCAATCCAGTTGTAGAATAATCGACGTAATAATTTCCAAAAAAAAAACCCATTGTTTCGTGATTATCGCTAGTCCTATACGTATACAGAACCGCGAATACCAAAATCCGCAAAGAAGCGGAGAAAAAGAACTGCGAATCTTGCTCTTTAAAAGCTGTCTGGCAATTTTCCAGAACCACGTTTCTAACGTCTGCAGACCCTCGGAAGGCGCGTCTGTTCTCTTTGAAATATTAAATCTGAGACCGTGCACAGCCTCCACAATGAAACCATGGCCAAGTTCCACTATATTTCTAAGCAGTTATATATTTTTAGCGAGGCTGTGCCAAGGGCAGAAGAAACAAGAAATTATTGCATGCATCAGCAGGCGGAATAAAGAATCGGAAATGTGCGAAGTCGTTTTCAAAATTTTGCGGAAAAGCTCATCAGCCTCAATTCCTTTAAGAAAAAAAAAAAGTCAATTTTCACTCTTGCTGAGAGTTGGATGATTTTTCAGAGAATCGACCCGGTAAAATATGTCATCGCAATTATAATGGAAACAATATATGACCATAATCAAAACTAACGATATATGTCTAGACGAGATAGTGCGATGCCCTGCATTCGCCCGTGAAATTAAAGTTCTGCTTGTACTTCGCAGGGTGTGTCTTTGACTCATTGGCGTATAGAGGAGGTGAAAAATTTGATTTGAACTTTCTTCATTTGATACGGAGTTTGAATTTTGTTAACTGCAGGGTATTATAACGAGCTGAGAAATAGTATAGCCGTATATCATTCGACGTATTTATATGTTAACGTATCTTTCTCTGGACATAAATATACTACATGGTTGTATATATGAATTCACAAGGCGGAACCGACTCCTTTCGAATGAAAAATTTGAAAAACTAGTTTTTGAACTTGTTTTATTTTATAACGCCATATCGTAAGGTGACACTGATACGCTCTGATAACTCCTTTGTCACTGACAGATCTTACCTCGGACATTATATAGCCATATACCATACCCATTATAAACGCGGAGAAACTCGCATACGGATAATTTTGCGTTTTAGAAACCAGTGAACGTTAAACTGTTCATATGTCGGGTGGTTTTAAAATCAAAGAAATCTGATCCATAACTTAATGACTAACAACGTCCGCGTGAACTCTGTTCGGAGAAAATCATTTTCAATATCGTAAAATTTCGTAAAATTATCGAATTTCGATGTTTTGTTAATCTGATAATCAACGAAGTATAGTAGAAAAAAAAATTTAACAATTGGCAAAGAAATTGGTACGAAAATATAGCGAATAAATTCTATTGGCTATATTTCAAGTCCGTATGGATGGTTCTGTAATAAAATTGCATAATCAAATTTTTGTCTCGTTGGCTCTGATGTCGAAAAATTGAATATTTATATCGACAAGAAAAAAAAAAATTTATGAATTTATATATTATATGCGGTAAGAGCTGCAGCAGCTATAACAGCAAATATTTAAAGAGCATAATTAGGCATACGGACATCAGACATGTTAAGTAGATAACTCGTGTACATACACTTATGTGTACCCATATAATACACCCCACCGTTTCCATATTTACAAACATTTGTTACGCTTTATTTGTTCATTGATTTAGTCGAATATAATTACTAGAATATTTCATACGTATGTAATCTATACTCGTATGACGTATAAATATACATATATATATGCAGATAAAATCCCCTGACTGCGAATATGATTTTAGTTTTATACCTGAGCAAATATGAGGTACGGTATAGGGTACGTGTGCATAGAATTTGAAATTTCACACACCTGCTTCGAGTCATTAAAATGTTTGATAATTAAACAATTTTTTAAACCCCTTTCAGATTCTGGCTATCCTATAATTTTGAATACTTTTTTCACAAGCCATCGAAGTTCAAGGATGGATAATATAAGACGACGATATATTATAATTAATTTGTATATATTGTAACGGATCAGGCCACCCAGGCCTGACAGTTTACATTTAAACTCGCAACCGTCGAGCGAAGACTCCAGAAGCTTCGCACAACGACGAGCTGAGTGACGTCACAGCTTGTATATAAGCGGTGACGCCGCTCAGCTCACCAGCAATCTCAGGCAAGCGACCGAGTTGTCTCACCGCGATACAATAGCAAATCTTCGAAAATTCAGAGCAAATCAGTAATTTCAAAGACAATTAAAATCAAATAGAGTTAAAACCAATTTATATTATTTCAATCAAAGTACATTATAAATCTTAAGAACATTCTTCGAATACTAAAAGTTAGTGAGTAAGTATATTTGTAAAACATTGAGGTTGCAACCGAATTTAGGTACAAAATAAATGAGATCTTATTCAACTTTAATAAAGCAGAGTAGTTGATGCAACAACCTTTTCAGCCGATTCCAGGTCATCGAGTCTTTTTCGTATTTAGCGTAGTTACAGCCTCGGTGAGTTCTAGCCTCACCCAGGTCTGAGACAGCCTTAGTACGTTAACGTATTCAGGTCTGAGAATAGGGGGAAAAGGCAGCCTTAGTGCGAAGAACGCATTCAGGTCTGCGGGGAGGCGGCTTTAGTCACTAAAGTGTCTCAAGTCCGTAATAGGCATTCTAAGTATAATTTTGCAGGGGTCTCTAAAAACATTAATTGAGTAAAGACACTCACACTAACTTAGGTCTGCGACACCTTCAGTGTCGCAGAACATCAAAAAAGTTACATTTGGCGCCCAACGTGGGGCCTCTCAAAATAAAAACTTAGAAAAAAAATCTGCTTCAAAAGTAAAAATTAGAGTCATTTATATAAAATCTTAAAATTCGTTAAAGTAGCTTCAATAAAATCAAACATGTCAAAAACTAGTGTCACGACCAGGCAAATGGCGGACAAAGGTTCTTGCATCATACTACCCGCTGAAATGAACGTAGAGCAGGGATTAGGGGGCAAGGATTTCGATAGGTATACGAATAAAAATATAATCATGTCAGAAAACACAACAGATCAATTTATTGATATAAAATCGTCGGAAAACGTCGACAGCGACGTGTCAGAACCAAGTATGTCAGACCTAATGGCATTCATAGAAAGGATAGGAAATAAGCTAGACGAAAAATTCGATTCATTAGAAAAAATAATATTAGAGCCAATAGAAAAAACCGCGAAAAAGATTGACGGGTTTAAACCCATAAAAAGTCAACAAACCGATGTAAACGAAAACTACATAGAGCCAGTAGAGCCAGTAGAATTTAAAAATCAAAATAAGTTTGAACTGACAAACGAAAATCAAAACACTTTCGGGCGCAATGACCCAAATAATAACAGCTGTCACCAGCAAAATGAGGAGGAAGAGAGAAACGAATTTTTCGTCAACTCGAAACAGTTAGATTTAGATAATAACAAAAATATCGATCAGCTAGCTAACATAGGAAAATTAGATAATAGTATTAGATTAGGTATAGAAAAGGAATTAGATAAGATTAACACAGATAATCCTTTAATAGGATTAAATATAAACGAAGTTGATTTAGAGCTAACCACAGACTTCAAAAAACCAACCGAAGAATCTTTAGAACAGGAGTTAAGTCAAAAATTGTTGGTAGGCTTAAAACATAAAACCATAGATCCAGACTTAAACGCCAATATTATAGACTTGACAGATTCACAAATAATAAAAAAGTTCAATATGAATCAAAATATAATTCACTTCACGCGCACAACACCGAAAATGACTCCAAACTGGATAGAAGAGATTAGAAGTAATCCAGGTAATCCGATAATCGGATTAGAGAAAAACACTGCACTAGATTCAAAACATAAAAATCTACCAATCAATTTAAATGCCAATATTAAAGGTATCACAGACGCGGTTTTAGGTCAGTCATACAGGCAGAATAACAAAAACATCACTTCACTGCACGAAACTTTAGAGTTAGTCTCAGCTGAGAACTATAAAAATCCGACGCGCACTCAACTTCACAGTACGCACACCTCGCAGATTAAGATACTCGGCTGGATGACACCTGAAAATAAAAAAAAAGACGGATTAATAAACTTAACATTGATTCGGACAACACCCAATATAAGCAAAACACTGAATTGGACAGGTGAAATGAGCACAGGGATAGATAATCCAAGTAATAACCCGATTATCAACCAGCTTATCGCGATAAAACATCACAACCAACGGAAACTAGAAGAAGGCAGGTTAATCATGCAAGATAACCAAAGTTTGCATTACCATGTGGAGCCAGGGGGCAATACACGAGATGCAACCACCACCGATGACTACCACATGACCAGCGAGACACAGACTAAGACCAAGAAACAGAGATAAAGGACAACAACATAAACACAGATTTAACATGGCAAGAGAATGAGACATCGAAAATAGAATGGACGTACCGATCGACGTGCTGGGTGTTTGCCTATTGTTCTTTGCAGAAATGCGGTCACGAACACCGAATCGATCGCTGGCACGGAAAATCCACCGGTGAAGTCCAGGTGCACGGGTCACTATGATGACGAGATCGCCGAACATCCGCACCGCACAGCGTAAAAATCACGGAGCACAACAACGCACGGCACCAACAACCAAATCACCACACCGAGAGAAGAACAAGTCGATCATCACCTCACTCACGATCAAAGATCATTAGAAGAGGCGATAATCGAAGGGGGCCAATGTAACGGATCAGGCCACCCAGGCCTGACAGTTTACATTTAAACTCGCAACCGTCGAGCGAAGACTCCAGAAGCTTCGCACAACGACGAGCTGAGTGACGTCACAGCTTGTATATAAGCGGTGACGCCGCTCAGCTCACCAGCAATCTCAGGCAAGCGACCGAGTTGTCTCACCGCGATACAATAGCAAATCTTCGAAAATTCAGAGCAAATCAGTAATTTCAAAGACAATTAAAATCAAATAGAGTTAAAACCAATTTATATTATTTCAATCAAAGTACATTATAAATCTTAAGAACATTCTTCGAATACTAAAAGTTAGTGAGTAAGTATATTTGTAAAACATTGAGGTTGCAACCGAATTTAGGTACAAAATAAATGAGATCTTATTCAACTTTAATAAAGCAGAGTAGTTGATGCAACAACCTTTTCAGCCGATTCCAGGTCATCGAGTCTTTTTCGTATTTAGCGTAGTTACAGCCTCGGTGAGTTCTAGCCTCACCCAGGTCTGAGACAGCCTTAGTACGTTAACGTATTCAGGTCTGAGAATAGGGGGAAAAGGCAGCCTTAGTGCGAAGAACGCATTCAGGTCTGCGGGGAGGCGGCTTTAGTCACTAAAGTGTCTCAAGTCCGTAATAGGCATTCTAAGT
The DNA here is from genome assembly GCA_914767705.2 of Tenthredo notha. Taxonomy (NCBI): domain Eukaryota; kingdom Metazoa; phylum Arthropoda; class Insecta; order Hymenoptera; family Tenthredinidae; genus Tenthredo; species Tenthredo notha. Next base: position 16,725,543 of record OU611908.1, on the reverse strand, counting down.
ATAATTTTGCAGGGGTCTCTAAAAACATTAATTGAGTAAAGACACTCACACTAACTTAGGTCTGCGACACCTTCAGTGTCGCAGAACATCAAAAAAGTTACAATATATATATGTAAGATTACTCTGAGTTACGATCTCAGCGTGGGTGTAAAATAGTTTCCGGTTTCCGGTTTCTGGTATCTGATGCTTTCAGTGGCATTATCGCTTATAGCTTCTCAAACTCACGTATGTTCAGATATAATCTTTCAGATTGTTAAAGCTTTTAGCAAGTTTTATATATATATCTTCTAAAATAGGTAGTATGCAGCTCGGTTGTCAAAGTATGAGAAGATATATCGACCAAAAGTATTACCCTCTCGTTGTATATTCTATACGTATTTGAAAACTATAGAAAAAGAGACAAGGATCGTTAAATATAATGGGGTCGTCCAGAGAAAAAATTTGTTTCACTTTTTGGGGCGCATCAAGTAGAAAATAACTCAAAATAGTGGCAACATTTTTTTGTTTTTTTTTCCGATGAAAATTGCGAATGTTATAAGCAATTGAAGTTCACTGATTTTGATATATATAGATATACCTTAACATGGGTGACGTCATAAACCAGTAGTTTTCAATTCGTTATATATACTGCAATTTTTGTTTAAACGAAAAAAGAAAAAATACGTCCTAATTATTTTTCCCCATGCTACTGGAATATGAAATGAAAAAAAATTCGTGGACGACCCTATTGACGATTCACGGAAAAAAATGTTTACTGGGATACAACAATAATTCTGGGCATATTAGCTAGAATGTTTTGCTAGTATGGCCACAGCCAGAAATATAGCTGCAATACCTATATACGATTGCCGTTTCAAAAATGTATTACTTGCAATGCCCATACTTTTCGATACCGTTACTATACGATCAGTCGTTTTAAAAATATTTTCTTCCAACTTCAGCAAGAAATCGCAACCAGAAATATATTGCTGTCCAACCATAGCAATTTTTTTCCGTGTTGACCGTTTAGCTACTTTGACGGTAAAGTTATAAGATATTCTATAAATCAAGTTTATCGCAAACTTTCCATCGTCGTAGATGGGATAATGCAATGTCCTGTTATGGGAAAAAATGTTCAGAAAATTTATGCGAAAAATAGGCGTGGTACGAAATTTTTTATCCGATCTTAATAAGATAAGATAGAACTGTACGTAGCTGTATAATTTATAATGAAAAAGAAATGAGATGATTTACTGCAATCTATCGATCGTACGACTTTAGTGATGTAATATATAATCACGTACCATACATTATCTATAAATTTGAATAGTGTATATATATATATATTTTTTTTTTTATTTATTCTATACCAATTATCATCGAATTCCATTATGGTTATCAATAATCGTTCAAGTCATTATTAATATCCATGTTATCGGTATTATGGAATCAAAAATTCGTTTCATATTTGCTATACCTATCAGAAAATATAAACAATACACACTCGTTTGAATCTATATATAAAATTTGGCGTTTAATCGTCTCCCGATAATCGTATACTAATTAGTGATTAAGTTCAAATGGTTCAGGGGAAAAGCCGCTTTCTTTTCGATTTAATAAACAATTTTTAAAGCATACCCATATCATATTATACACTTTGATTTTTCAATCGATCAATCAGTTTTTTTTTCAATATTGGACCCAAGGATATACGTGATTGCGTTTTGCAACGAGAATAGGTCATGTATCCATGGGATGATAATAACGAAGAAACTTTATTTCTGGAATAGTTTGGTTTATTTTTCATTGTTTTTTTTTTTTTTTAATTTTATTTTACTTTTTATTCATTCTTTTTATTATATCATGTAATATAGGTATAGTATGTATAACATTAGAGTATAAGTTAATGGAAATACATCGGTTGGTATAGGTAATATTCAAATTACATTCGACCATATTTATCTCGTGATTCTTTCAATATTCAATTATTAACACGTATACGCTAAAAACTTGTCAAAATGCAGGAATATTGGTATTGTCATATTATTCATTAACGCGGTATCATATACATTATCTTTCTAATCGTATTCTACACATATTATTCACTTCCAAAAATGTTTACCTAAAATTTCATATCATTTTTAAGTTCATTTATTCATTTTTTTTTTTTTAATTTTTCTTTTTTTTTTTCAAATTTTTTTTATATTTCTTTTCTTTTTATCATAATTTTTTTTTTTTTTTCTTATTATTCTTTCACTATAATATGTGCTTTCACACTCGTGAAATGACTTAGATACTTGCAGGTGCATCTAGCACCATACATCGTACTCTTGGATTCTTCGCGGGGGGCGTATAATTATTGGCTTTTATACATTTTTATGAAATATTTCTCTCTCATTTATATATCTCGACTAAACAAACGATATATGAATTGGATATAATTAATCCTCGATTAATTAGCCGTTGAGATAAAATTATAATAATCGATAAAAACGAGAGAAAAAAGAAAAAATTGAGGCATTTTTTTTTTTCTTCTTCTTCGTTAATTTATTCTTATTTTATTATTTCACTGCAAAAAAAAAAAAAATGTATCCAATTATTTTCATAACGCGAAATCATTTGCCATTAAATCTTGTCAATGATAATAAATTTATCATATTTTATCAAGGTATATATAATTATATATGGTCAATATTGTAAATATTAATGAACTCTTTTTTTTTTTTTTTTTTTTAGTCATTCGATCCATCGCGAATCATCGGAAATTATATAGAGACCTGAACGAATAGTGTATAAAAGAATTTTTGAATATTTTTAGAATTTGGATTGATTCGTGTAAATTGTAGAAATGACGTCAAGATTTACTTGCACATTACGTATCAGTTTATTTTAAACTAGTTTAAATGACGCACGCGGGCTGGTTTCAGTTTTCAAATTTTCAACTTTGAAGTTTTATCGTAACACCGTATCTATTATAAATTGTAAATGAAAAAAATGTATGCAAGCCAAGGCTAATTCGGCCCTGGAATAATCCTAGTTAATTATTAAAAATAATCGTACACCTACATGTATTTTATTCATTTATTTACTCATTAAGTTATTTAATAGATATTTAATCAAGCTAAATACCCATAAATGAAAGCCACCGTCACCTATATCCATATATACCTACTAGTGGCATATTGGTGCGAAAAATATTCCCGATCTTCATCATATTATACGTATAATTTTTCTATATCCGCGATAAGCATTAGGAATATTTTCATTACTTTTCTTTTCTCGTTTTTTCTGGTTTTTTTATTTTTTAATTTTTTTTTTTTTTATACTATATATTGTTTCATTGAGCACACCGAATTTCTTAGATGATAATTTAGATTTGCCAGGAATCACTCTATACGATGTAGTAAAATTTCAATTATTTATTCGTCGCAGATGAATATTATGAAATAATGAGAAGAAAAAAAATTGCGATTTTAAGATCGTTTTAAATACCTTTAAGGAATTGCAGTAAGACGAATTGGGCGTTTATACAATGTTTTATTTATTTCTTTTTTTATTTTTTTTCTAATTAAGAGCACAAATATGATTGAACGTTCGAAATGTTGACGTACAATTATATACAACGAATTGAGTAAAAATGTTAGAATATTCTAAACCATAAATGTGAAATGAGAAATTGCGATAACCTTTCCCCTTATTATATTAAAATATTAAAGCAAATTTTAAGCAATTGGCCAATTGTGAAGAGAAAAAAATTGGGTCATCCCTTCCGTAATTGAAGAAAAAATTTCAGCGTAAATCATCATTCCTGTGTTAAAAGATCGGACATTATATTTCGCGACCGGCATCATGATACAAAATTTCATATATATGTATGTTCCAGTTCGATGACACTTGAAAAAATATTTATAAATATTTGTGATAAACGAGTTAATCATTATAGCTTCAATATTGCCCAAAGTACATATAAACATTAGGATTTATATACGCTGTTCTTTAAATAATCTACGCAAAATACATACATATCACGTGGCTAATATGTTCTTTTTATTTTTTTTCTTCCCATTATCAATATTTAGCTTATCACAGTAGCATATATGTAAACACGCTTTATAATGTAATAGATGATCTTTTTATCCCTGTGTCGTTGTTGTTCATTACATCTTTTGCTGTTATAAATTTATTAGAAAATGAATAAAACATGATCAGCATCATTCCGAAAGAAAGTTTCGCAAAACTGACACATATCTTTCATGATTAATCCATAATTGCAGTTTTTTTTTTCTCTCAATTTTAATTGAATTTAATAATTAGAGAGAAAAGAAAAAAAAAACTAATCGCAAATATTTTATCGATCAATGGGAAATCTTCACAACTACACTATATCGACTGAATAGTACATACAGATCTCCTGGCAAATGAAAATTTTCTCTTTAACAATTCAGGTCATTATAATAATGTTGTATACTGTATGAAAATAATGATTGAACATGATAAAAACAAACGTATGTATTTTATAAAGGCTGTATCTAATCGTGAGCTTTCTCTCTGTTATCTGAATCGTTAAGAATTTCAAAAACATAATTAATTTACTTGTACTTTAACGAAAGGTTTTTGTTGTATTTTATTTATACGTTAATTCTTTTTTCTTTGTTCGTTTTTTTTTTTTTTTTTTTTTTTTTTGTATTCGGTATTCTTAGTTGTTTTATTTTCTTTTGTTTTTAATTTTTTTATTCATATTACCGCGACATTGAATGAACTTGGATTTATCTTGGATGAATTGAATTATTCGTTAAATTCTTTAAGCGTTAAACAACCATCATTTTCAATTATATTTATATTTTAATGTCTTTGTGACAGTGCCCCAATATATATATATATATATATATACATATATATATATATATACAGAGGTTTAATTCAAGGAATATTTATAGATTATTAATCAATAATTGATTCATGCCGAGTCTAACTAAGAGCCAAAGATCTACTGAGATCAGTTTAATAATTCGTAACTAAATTTTTCATTATTCTCAAGAACAGTGTCTTCCATCCTTGATAAAATGTAGAAAAATTCATCTTATCTATCATTCACACATAGGTATATTTATATATATGTATATATAAATCATTATCCGGTCTGTGTCCCAAAAAAGGTCATGCCTAAATTCCATTTTATGTATCATTTATACCTATTAATAATTCAATCAATAATTTGTATAATAAGCCAGATAAACGTCCAATTAGAAAAGAAAAAAAATCATATTTATAATTTAAACGACTACAATATCAATTCCCATTGGAAAAAAAAAATTACCTTCTAATAATAATAATAATATTAATAATGATGATGATAATAATTAATCAATCATCTGTGTCCAAAAAGGACTATTACACCGATTGATTGACCGATCAGTAATACAGAATAAATACTAGGCTTAATCAACAAGAGAAAAATATTTTTGTACAGTAAATAAACGAGAATAAAAGAAAAATAAAGAGAAAAAAAAAACAAATATAAACGTAAAATAAAAGTAGAGTACTCAATAAAAAAAGACAGAGTATCTAAATACTGTTCCTTTTACTTTTTTTTTAAACTAGCTATTTATAAAAATGATCATCTATATGATATTTTGTATTAAAAAATAAATAAATTCTGATCATCAAGTTATACGAAATACACAATATCAATGATTTACTAATACTAGTTTTAAAAAACCATCGAATCACGTTCATTCGTATATACTATATAAACTAATTATTATGATACAATATAATAATAATAATAATGAGCTGATGAAAAATGAAATTCTTAATAAAATATGAGTTTGGACACAACCTAGGACAACACACCGCAAGTTCTAGGCCTCTGACAACAACAGAGACGACAAAGTCTGGCCGCAGGGCTCGGCTCTTCTGATCACCGTTCCTCACTACCTTCTCCACCACCAGCCTCTTGTTGAGGTCTAACTATCTGATAAGTTATCAGGTACTCAGGATACGCCTGTTCTCCTCTATACACTACGTATTCTGGAAATGCTAGACCTCCTTGAGACGGTCTGCCCACCACACTGTGATGACCAGGAGGAGCGTGGGCCATTTTCATTGCTGAAAATTGTAGGAACGATTTACCCAGTGTCACTCGACAAAGAAGTAGATGCCTGGAAGCAAAGAATAAACAAAAAGATTAGATATTACAATCATGTAATCTTTTTTAGATATATGGAACAAAAAACAGAAAAGGAAGTAGACACTCACCTGTGGCATATGTAGCAGCTCCTGTCCTTATGTGCCGGACAACCTGTACCGCCACAAATCCCATAGACGTATTGATTGCTTTTACTACTGTGCTCAGCAAAGTATATCCCAGCACCAAACATGCCGCCGATATAGGCGTGCCGTTCGTCAAAACCTTTCTGAACGATTGCATTAATGAAAGGGCTGCCATGGAACAACATTCTTTCATTAGCCTGCGGTGCAGCTGGACTAGGTGTAGCTCTGGGTGTAGTACTTGGAGAGGCGGGAGCTGCTCCGACTTCTTCGGCAACTTCTTGTCTCCGGTGAGCATAGCGTTCCCAAAGTTTTCGGTTTTGGACTTTTTGTATCTGTGAAAAGCAGGAAACCTTCTATATGAGCGTTTCTTCAAAGGAAATAATAACATCACTAGATACTAGATCGAGATATTCACCCTGACAATGTTGTATCGAGAAAATACACCCCCGGAATGACCATTGTCTCTGTGTTCGCGAATAGTACTCTGCATTTCTTCCTCAACAGCCAAGAACTCTTTGTCCTCCGTTAAAAGATCGACTAACAATGTTCCCGGGTTGATTGAGGGCTGCCAAAGTGATCCACCGGCGCTTGAAGTCAAGAGTTTGTCCATTCCCTTGATTAGTTTGTGTCTATACCCATAGGCAGATACTCCAACTTGTTTTAGGTCTTCGTGTCCCATCTCCGCCAATATATCTAGCGTGATTTGTTCCCGTTCGAACAATTCTAGCAAATGCTCTAAGCTCAGGCTCTGCAGGAAACCAGACACTGATGTTATCCCACTCGTATTACGGTCCTCACATATCTCTTTCATCTCTCTTTCAGGACAAGGCTCTATCGACGGCATCGGACTCAGACAAGAAGTAGGTCTGGCCAAAGGTACGCAGAGAGTCATCGCTGCGCCAGATGGCATTATTACAGTTTCTTGAGTCAACGGCGGAGGTGGAGTGACTGGAACTGAAAATAACATGGAAGATTTAAAGTTAAAGCAAAAATGTCTCCATAAATCCAAGTTCAATTGATTTCCTGTGAAATACTTTCAGTTTGTATGCCTAAAACATTCTCACCAGCGATTATACTTGGAGGTCTACTAGGCGGAACCGATGGTACGACCTGTTGCGAGGCCATGGCGTCCTGCAATAGGCATTTGACGTCGTCAGCGCTTGCTAAATCAACCGGACTCTGTCCTTCCTGATTTTTTAAGAAAGGATCTGCACCGTGGGCTAATAATAAAGCGCAGAGTTGCGTTCTGCCCTTTTGTGCTGCCTCGTGTAAAGGAGTAAAGCCCCATTTGTCTGTAGCATTAACTACAGTGTTGTATTTTATTAAAAGAGCAGCTATATCCAAGTGGCCATAACTTGACGCGTTATGCAAAGGTATAAGACCGCCCTTGTCTTGTGCGTTGACGTCTGCCCCGCGCTCCAAAAGGAATTCAGCTACTTCCAGATTATTATAACCGGCTGGAAAATGGATAGAACAATTTGTTAGAATTTATAACTGATAGCCCTAATCGAAACCGAAGTCATAGGCATAGAACGGAGATATCTTTACCAGCTAAGTGCAGAGGCGTGCTATTTCTTCCTTGGGCATCTCGGCAGTTTATATTATCTTGCGTAACTAGCCTCTGTACTCTAGCCAAATTGCCTTTCTTTGCAGCATCTAGGAGTGCGCTATTCCCTCGCAATAGATCAGCCACGTCTTGATCGCCTTCTCTGACTAAATCCAACGGTGTAGCTCCGTCTCTATTTTTTTTAGTCGCGTCAGCTCCGTGTCTCAACAAAAGTCGAACTATTTCGCATTTTCCTTTAGCCGCAGCTTCGTGTAAAGGCGTAAATTTCCAGAGATCTGCTACATTTACCGAGGCGCCGTGTTTAACGAGCAGCTCCGTCACTTCGTAATGTCCGTAAGAACAGGCATTATGAAGAGGAACCAGGCCGCTGTAAAATATCAAAGATCTTATTAGCTGAATTCAAAAAAAAAAAATGACTAAAGCTGCTTTAAAAATTACCCTTTGTCCTTCGCGTGAACATCAGCTCCGTGTGCTAAGAGATACTCAACAACAGGCACCCTGTTATACCCCGCAGCAAAGTGCAAAGGCGTAGAGTGCCTCCCATCTAAATCTCGACAATTAACAGCATGCGGGCTAGCTTGGAGGATTCTTTCAACTGCAGTCAAATCCCCGGCTTTACTTGCCTCGAGAAGTTGTGCTTCGATATCCTCGGTTCCACTCGGCGGATCTGATCAATTATTTACATGTTTAAAAAAGTTGATCTAATGATCATGAATTCATGATTGATTTATTTTGTAGTAGAGGGAACAGCGATGCATGAATAAAATGAGGATTTCCCAACGCTCGATGTCCTTGTTAATTATTTTTTTCTCAACTCTAATCCAAGGTGAAAGCTAGTTTCTTTACCGTTACCTAATTATCTATCGCAATATCCTCAGATACTTACCTTGCAATATTTTCAGAACATTCTCCGTAGCAACTTGACTAGCGGTATATCCTTGCAAGGAAACTATCGACGGATCAACGTTATAGGATAGTAATATCCTGCAGGCCTGAACGTTGTCCTCTCTGGCGCACCTAAATACATTTATTAATATTCTTATTTTGAATTTCTTTAATTACTAGGCCTTTGCGATGGATCTATTAAAGTATGGACAGAAGGAAATGCCGAACAGATAGTTATTTATCTACATTACAAGAAAATATCCACTGTTTGATCCATGTCTCATTCCTACCATTCGCAATTATGTTCGAAAAATGATTTCAGGTCTTTATGAATCCCCTCAATCATTTTCTAAGGCCTACTAATTAACTCGATCTTCAAAAATCTCTAATAATTATTCCACAAAATTACCTATGCAATGCTGTCTGCCCTAGTCCATCCAATGCATTAACTTTGGCATTGTGCCGTAACAAGACATCCATGGCGTCGTAATGGGAATGATCAGTCGCTATGTGAAGAGGTGTAAGAAAGTCTTTGTTTTTTTCATTCAACGCTGCATTCTTTCTTATCAAAGTTTCTATAATTTGTTTTCGTTTAGGGTACGGCGATGCCACGGCACAATGCAAAGGGGTATCACCAGTGTATGGTTGTTTGAAATTAACAACGTCTTGAGACAGATATTTCTTTAATTTTGTTGGATCTGCTTGTCTGCATGCATCCAAAAGGCAGTGTCCTTTGAATTCATCTGAAAAAAGAGCAGGAGACTATTATTTTCGCATCAATCTCTTGTTCGAAGCTTTTGCTATATCATAAAAATTTCTGATTAAAGTCATCTGTACTAAACACAAGAGATTCATTTTCAAAACAAGAATACTCACAAGCCAGCCTTTCTTGTAACTCCAGCGTCGGTGCAACATCAATGGCACTTTTACTGTGGCAGTTAAGTTGTGTTGGATCAGCTCCTTCGCTCAAAAGTAACGAGCAGACTTCGGCCCTAGATTTACTAGCGGCTTCGTGAAGCGGGGTAAAGGCCCAGAGATCGCTTGCGTTCACAGCAGCTCCGTGTTTTAAAAGAGCTTCTGTTACTTCAAAGTGACCATAGGAACAGGCATTGTGAAGCGGCACTAGTCCCCTGAAGATAAAAACCAAGTAAAGGTCACAATTTTTTAACTAACATCTTTCAGAGTTGAATTCAGCCAAAGTATGCTTCAATATAACATTTTTTGTTCCCTGAAGGCCAGTAACGTTCTGTTTTATTGAAAACCATCGCCTTTCGACTTGTTTTCAAATCTGAATAGTGTTTCTACTCCTTTTTTCTAATTCTAATTCTAATTTTGTTTACCCTTTGTCCTTGGCGTGGACGTCCGCTCCGTTCTGTAATAAAATTTGTACAACTCTGGATCTATTATATCCAGCAGCTAAATGTAACGGAGTAGACCGCCTCCCGTCACTAGCATGACAATTTACATTCAATGGGTTCAAAAGCTGTAATAATCTTTCTTCGTTCCCCGACCTAGCTGCCTCCAACAATTCATCTTTCCTGTATTCACCAGTGAGTACAGGCTTTGTAGCCGGATCTGCTAATTCAAGGGCAGTCTTTCCCTCGGTATTTCTAATATTGGCATCAGCTCCATGCTGGAGTAAAGCAATACATACGTCTATTTTACCCTGTAAAATAATGGATTGTTTTTAGAAGATAAAAAAAAATTTGCCGTTGTTAACTGAGCAGCAAATGTCTCTGTGATAAAATATCGTTCTTTCATAAACTGAAAAAAGAAAGAAGCACAATATCAGAATTTTTAAATTTCTTTTGTTTCTACCTTAATAGCAGCTTCATGCAAAGGTGTATAATTCCAGTTGTCTCTGGTATTGGGATTAGCTCCAGCTTCCAAAAGCAATCTAACAACGTCAAAATGACCAAAAGAACACGCGTTATGAAGAGGGTGTAATCCTCCGTCGTCACGAGCTTGAATAGAAGCGCCAGCTGATAGTAAAAACTCAACTACGTCTCTTCTACCGTATCCTGTTGAACCGATTGTAAATTTTATACAAAGGGTGTAAATTTATGTTAAATAATTAACATACTTAGTCATAATACATATATTGATATATTTTTGGTCCGAAGCTTACGAGTCGCATGCACATATCCGGCGAAGAGAAGAGCATTAATTTTTTTTCTCTTCGCTTTTTCTTTTTTTTTTTTTATCCCAGGTTTGGATTTATTTTTGGAAAGCCTACTTCCTTTAGTTTTCTCCCTTCCTCCCCACCCCTTAAGTTTAGTTTATTTTTATGATTTCTTTAGAATGATGAGATATTTCTGTTTTGTTTTTAATTTCTGTATCAAATTATTTGTGCGTTGCTTATTAAAATAGGGAATAAAACACTCGATTGTGTAAGTATTAGTTGGAGATCTTTATTCTTTGTATATAAAACGGAAATAAGGTAACCAACCAAGTATAAGTACAGTTAGAACTTGGTTCTGCCTTGTAAGCAGAAGCAGAATAAGAAACAGCACTATCCTTTCTATAGAAACAAAAGCGTACTGAGCAAAATTGTAATGATTCTTATTCAAGTTGCGTTTATATACGTCAATATAATATACATTAATATGCGAAGTGGATAACTAGTTTTAATATACTAGTCCAAAAAAAGAAAAAGAAAAATAAAAAAAAAAACTTTTCTATCACTTTCACTTTCTCTTTGATACAATAATATCACATTATTATTTAATACCAGAGCGTAACAAAGCCGTTATTCAAATTGCCCCTGGCAATGATTATTATTATTATTATTATTAACTAATAAAATTCAAGATAAATATAAATTCAATTTTTTTTCATAAAAAAAATTGTTTTTTATTTTTTTTATAGAAGCAAATGTAATAAAATTATATTCACGTGATATGAGTCGGATGAAACAAAAATTATTATTCCTAAGTAAGAAAGAATATAAATAAAATAGAATTTGATAAAAAGAAATAGAAAATAATTGAAAAAAAAAATGAAAAATACACCAAGTTGATATAATATATACATAAGTACATACCTATAATAATATTATTTACATGTCAGATAGAGTAGTATACGTGTTACGAAAATGTCGCGTAGGTTTAAACAATAAATAATTATGGTATCGTCTGTTATTAAGAATCTAAAACAATTATCGATAAATTTTGCCAAGTTAGGAGGGAGAGTGAATAATGACAGGTGATTAAAACTTGTGTTGTGGTTAAGGAAAAATTTTGTCGCTCTAAACCCTAACCAACAAAAAAAAAAAAAAGTAAAAAAAAAATAAAATAAAAGAAGTAAAATGATAAAAAGGTAGACAGAAAAAGAATGGCTTGTATGGAATAATTTGTCGTAAATTTTAATAGCGTGGTTGATGAAGATAATTAACTCGGTTCGTATAATAATTTTATGCTGATTTTTAAGTTCGTAAAAACATTGAGCAACGCTTCTAATAAGTAAATAAATAAAAAAAAAAACTACGCTCACCAGCTGCGAAGTGCAGGGGGGTTGACTTTCGTCCAGCGGTATCACGAGCGTTAACCGTTTGGGGTGTAACGATTTGTTTTACCCTTACTAAATCCCCGGTTTTACATGCTTCAAATAGTTCACGAAATGGATCAGCACCACCAGTTCCTGGCAAGGGCTCAGAATTCGTCAACACTGCCCGTCGTCCAGTCATTTTACACCACCATTTTCATGCTACTGTCGCGCTAGACCATACGTTATATATCTATATCTATATCTATGCATATACATATGTCATTACAGACTCGCGGACCAATGCGACAGCTGTACCATAGCAACGAGACTTTTATAGGGACGAAACACGTGTTCATTGGGACCCGTAGCCAATTTATTGAACACATATTTCGTATACTTTGATATTCATTTCTATCCAAACATTTTTTTGTATCAATTATTCGACAAGGTAATTTTTTAGAGCCAATTTATTCCGTGAAGAACACCTTCTCGCGTATTTTTATGATATTTCAATTAGCCCCCTTTTTTTGCTCGAATATTTCGGCACTGTGTTTCGTCTCGGTTGCCAAGCAACTTAGACCAATGAGGTGTCTAATTCGCAAAGCAGAAGTTTTTAAACAGAAAAATGGTGACCCAGCGTAACTGACGTCTAGCTAACCGCCAATTCTTAATTATTTTAATAGTATTACTCATAGTTTTAATTTAGGGAATAATTCGCGTGGCTCAAGACCTATTTTAATCAACTTAACAAGCCATGGATCGAACCTAACCTAACCTTACCTAATCAACGAGTATCGAGTACATTCCGAAACCGAGTTGTATGTGCCGCGTGGGATTGACAGCGTTCGTATTATCTCCAGTTATTCATCTCTGCTATGGCATTGAGCGCTTCTTTTCATAAAAATGTATATCTTCTGTCACAAATGGTATCTCCGAACGAATTATTCCGGACTTATTTCCGCGAGGTATGAAATAATCGACTGTTCAAAATATAACCTATCAATTATCCTTCGTAATTATCTTTCGTCAAATTTATTAACGTATCTATGAACAGAAAGATTTAGAGAAATTCTGATCGTTTCGAATATAATTCGCCGTGTTTTATAATCTAAAAATAACTCAGTGATTATTTTCTCATATTTTCGTACAGGGAATGTTCGACAAGCCAAACACACCTGGATTCATCCACGTCTCTCACTTCTTGCTCACTATATACGACGCTGATCGATTCAAGAAATTGGTCGAATGGCCAATAATTTGTAAAAAGAGTGAGAGCAAGTACAGAAACGACGTTAAGGACTTCATAGGTATCATAGCTACCGAACATCCGGAAGCTGGCTTTCCCTCTACCTTAGCTACATACTTATTACACGCAGGTGGCACTAAGTTTACCACCGTTATGTGGAAACTATCACAGGTTGTTCTCTACGTTTATATCAAACGCGAATGTGAGTTTAATTTTCATTTTCATCATTTTTATTCACGATTTTATGTTTCATCATTTTCATATCATCTGAACTTTGATCGCGGATCATTTAACAGATTTTCGTATAGTTTATTCATCAGAATTTTCAATATTGGTTAAAAAGTTCAAAATTATACACAGAAATAATGATAAACGAAGATTTTAATTTAATAGACAAATTTCTAATGATTCTTTCTAATTTTTCAGGGAAAAATGATGTACTTTTAGTACCACAATCAGGCATTACCGATGAAGTGACCAAATCTTTGTTAAACAATGCAATTTCACATACGCATCGAAACATATTTGAAATGAATAATAGATTTTCAGAGACTGAGAAAAGGGCTAGAAACATTGTGGAGTAATTAATCATTTTTAGTAGAAATCTTAACATAACTTTAATTTGTATTATATATTTTTCTTAATTTTGGATCTCCGTTAATTATTTTGTGGATATATTTCCAGGGAAGAGGCAAACGAGATGAAGAATATTCAGAATGAGACTTTTGAAAAGAGACGAGCAATTGCTGAGCTTGCCTCAAAAGCTGTGGCAATTCCAGTTGTCAAGAAAAGATTGATGGATATTCAGGATGATGAAATTATCAAAAGTTAGAATATTTTTTTATTCTTCTGCCTAAACTTGGGGGATAAATTATTGAGGATTTTTGACTCGTGTCATTTAACTGTTATCAGGAGTAAAATTTCTTTATGATAGTCAGAACACTTTCATTCTATCAATTTTACGTATTTATTGACCAGATTTAAAAAACATTAATTTTATTTCTTATGTTTTTTAGTGTGGAAAAGTAATTTAACGGAACAAATCAATAAACTAACAGAAAAGACAAGCATTTTAAAAACCATGGAATATCTAAGCACCGAAGTTGTCGAACTAACAGAAAGTCTATTGAACGATTCTAGGACTCTGGACGTATCTAAGCTTCCCAAAATAGATGCAAATAACGATTTGCATTCAATGGTACCGCCAGAATCACAGGTCAGAATAATTGAAACTTAATGAGTACGTTGGAAGACTCAATTCGATTGAATATAAACTGTGAAACAGAATACAACCTTATGGCTCTTCTTTTACTTTTATCTATTATTTCTTGTCAACTAATAGATTTCACTTTTTTTGTCCGAAAACTTAACAGCCAAACTACTCAAACTTGAGAAATATGAACAATATATTTATTTTCAGATATCATTAGCAGATAAAATTTCATTTCGTATTTTTATCTTCACAGGTTCTTTTCTCTCGTATCTATCAGGAGGGAAAATTGGTGTTGAAAAACTTGTTGAAAATAGTATACATAATGCTGTGCCAGTTGAGACAACAACTGCAAATACATAGATTGCAGAACTTGTCTCAATGTCAATTACAGATAGAGGCGAGTAACGAAGATGCAATTTCTATGTGCAGTTTGCTCCTTGTCTTACTAGAAAAAATCACAAATCTTTCCACTGAGATTCACAACACTTTGAGAACCAAGAATGTTAAATATATACCCGAACATGCAGAAGACTTATTCAGAGTAATAGACGATGTGCTCTTTATGCCTTCGCCTACCATCTGTATTAATACTAATCCTGAGTCGGATAAAGCGGATGTTCGAAATAGATTGGCGTTAACGCCAGTCGAAGGTAACTTGGCTTCAGAATCTAACAATGAATTAAACAAAAAAGCTGCGTTCAGATATGACGAAAATTTGTTCTAATAAATTTTACAGGAGCCCACAAGGCCTTGTTCTCTCGTCACAAACGTAAGGAGGAAATAACGCCGCAGTCTTCAAAGTTGAGAACAAATTTGTTGGTATCAAGAATAAATTTCGACGAAACTTTATCCTCGATATCAAGCGACCGACTGACCCCGCAACATCGAAGGATTAAAATGATGTCTAGAATGAATACATCAATGTCTAAAAAATCTGAAAAATATTCCAGACTGTTTTCTGGGCATCAAAAATTGCACAGTAGCAGAGGTTTGTGTAAAATTGAGATAATCCTTTATTACATGACTCTGCATCATAAAAGCCTGCGAAAAACCGTACAATTTATCTGTTTTTGTAATCTGTTGATTAACTTTGCGCATCTTTTTGTTAATTACAGCGAATCTGAGTGTCCTTTCAATGCCGTCCAGTCCAAAGGCCAATTCTACTGCCTTAATGAATACAATTAGCGAAACAAACAGCATACCAGAATTAAACCTGGATTTCACAGCTAAGAGTCTATTCAATCTTAGCAGAGAGATAATCAGTGCAGTGTCGGTAATGACAAATCCGAATAACCGTTCTCCATTGAAACAAAACAAGCCTCAGCTCCCAGTATCAGTAAAAGAAGAAATATTAGAAGAAGAAGTAATAGAAGGTTCAAGTGACTCGCTGGTATCGTCGAAAAAAGTAATAAAACCGATACTAGATGATGATAAAGAGGTCGAAGTGACTAGCAACTGTTCATCAATCCCTGAAAGTCCACAGAAACGTAAAAGACGATCCATCAGCGACTTGGTGGATCGATATAAGCTGATTTTAGAAAAATCGAGGATCACATCTCACTTAGAAACTAGCGAATAAAAGTAACGAGATCAAACGACACTGTTGAAGGACTGAAATCGTGTTATACGATCCAATAATGATGATTTATCATTCTAATGTAGCGAAAGAGATGAAAAGAAGTTCCATCAAACGTTGTTCTTGAAACCAACAGCGGAATATTGTCAATATATTAGATAGTGCCATTTATGCAAAGAAGTATCTCTTTGAACCGAATTAGGTATAATTATTTTATTAATTAGGCATATAAGAATTCATTTTCCATGGAATAACAAAATTCAATTGCCGTGTTATAAAATTCCGATTAAATTTATCGAATAATAAAATGAAAAATTATTTTCTTTTTGCTTTTATGGAGGTAAAATATTTCAAATAAGCAATAATACCGTTAGAATCTGTATGATTGTATTACGTGAAAATCTTTCGAATTCAAGTAAATATGATGAACGATATTCTAGGATAGTTTTTTTTATTCACGTTTGTAAATAAGTTTGATAATAAATAAAATATGTGATTGGGGATAATAAAAGAAATGTATGTAATCTAGGTAAATATTTATCCAACTAACTTTATACATTTGTTAAAATTTATTTTTCCATATATTCATTCATATAAATAAAAATAGAATAAATAATTTTTATAATAAATATATATTTCGGTATTAGGTAATAATTAATAAATAAATAAAGAAAACAGATTCGATTTAGTATCCCTATTTTTTATCTTATTACTAAAGCGGCTATCTAACAGGGAACGCAGAAATATTTAAACATGTTTTTATCACTAATTAATACAGTGAGTTTTTAATTAGTATTATGTAAAAATCCGCCTTTCACCATTTCAGTGTATATATTCATATACATATTTATAGTAGATGTAATATTTCTTGTTATCAGTACGTGCGTCGTACTGTACCAACGCACTTTTGAACTGCGCTCGTCGCCCACCATACCGCCGCGTCCGCGATTCTATGTCTTGCCTCATACCTCGTCGACTTTTCTACTTCCAGTTCCAATCGTAAGCTCATATCGTACGTGTTGCGTTGCTTGTCGCGCTTCATCGTACCGTACGCGAGTGGTGAACGTGACTTTTCGGTTGACAATCATGGCTGGTAAGTTGAAATATATTCAAGTATTGTTTACGACTAGATTTGCCATAATTTTAATATAAATATATTGACAGTTAATTATAATAGAGATATTATGTTCAATGAATTAGAAATAAACTCAAGGTTATATTTATAATAATACTGTAACATTATCAATCTGTTACGAAATCATACCAGATTATAGAGTTAGAATTATTCATAAAAGTTCGTAATTTTGTTTTACATATATTCCGAAAATGAAATACCTATGACATACATCAATTGTTAAACGTATTTCATTTTTCTAGTCCTTAATGTAACAAATGAAAAACGCATGTCAGTCGTAATATCATCGTGATATTTGATAAAAATTTCTTTTATTCATAATGTCGTAAATATACTATACTATGTATATGTAAATAAATAAAACCTACCATAATATATTTCAATATCATGATAAAGTTTGTGAAATTTTTGACATCATTATCAAACGAGTTTTATTTTATATCGAAATACCAAAGTATTGAACACCTAAAGTCGTACGAAAATCGGTTTCTTGATTTATTGTCAAACCTAACAGCGGCAGTCGTTAGTAAATATTATATTTACCTTGTATATAAAAATTTATTGACTCATTTAACTATGATATTGATAATAATTATGATGTAATACAAGATCCCAAATTTTTTTCTACGTTATTTATGTAATATTTGATTGCATTATTTGAATAACTAAACATAGCATAATCATTCACGATTAATTAATTGCATTGGATCAAAAGTCACACTGGAATACACTCAATAAAACTATATTTAGATTTATACCTGCGGTATATTCAAATAAAATACTTTGTCTTTACATATAATGAATATTTAACTATTAGGTATTACAGAGATAAGCACCTGCATTATTAATTTCAATCATTTTTCAATTTTCATTACAGAGGAAAATCCGTACAAAAATTTACTCAGAGTCATAAATATTGGAGGAAAGGATTGTCGATATTACGATATCACTAATTTTGGAGATAAATATGGTGAGAGAATCTGTTTTACAAAATTGAAAAAGTTTTTTTTTTAGAAAATGATATCTTTCAAGATTTTCAATAAACATACTAAATATTCTCAACAGATAAACTACCCTTCTCTATAAGAATACTCTTGGAAAGTGCAGTTAGAAACTGTGACGAATTTCAAGTGAAGAAGACGGACGTTGAAAAGATCCTAGAATGGGAAAAGAACGAAAAAATTATAGAGGGAGTAGAAGTCGCTTTCAAACCGGCAAGAGTCATTCTTCAGGTGATATAATCCTTCGTTATTGTATTTTTAAATTCGAATCTGGAGTTCTAAAAAATTGTCATAATCATTTGCAAAACAGAGTTTCACTCGCTATTTGAATATTCAAAGGTATTCTAGGATCATGCTAATGTCTATTCCTAATGAAAGTTAGAATTTCAACACAGCTGAGTTTTCGGAGATGAAATTACCCGCTCATAGCATATCGCGCTGGAAATGTGTTATTATTGATTTTTTTTTTTCGTAATAAGATTGATAATTTTGAATACATTATATAATTGGAAGTAGAATCTGATGATTTTATAAACACATGACTCAGCAATCTATTTTTTAAAGTATGTTATAGACTGTACATGCACGAATTTCATTCAATATTTATCTAGTTAACAATAACATGATATCACTGTATCTTTAGAGGAATTTTGTTTATGTAAGATTAAACTTCAAGTGACTTTAAAAAGAGATAAAGGAGATACTCAACCAATAGGTATCAAGAAAATAGTTTTTAGCTTAACTGTGTAGCAGCGATTAATTTTCTTTTGTAAAATTATAAATGAATAATATCATAATACGGGTTTAAGAATATTATCGAAAATTCTTTGGATAGTTAACTCCATTTTTTTTATCTTTGATTATCAATATTCTAGGATTTTACTGGAGTACCGGCGGTAGTGGACTTTGCTGCGATGAGAAATGCTGTTCAGAGTCTTGGAGGAGACCCGAATAGAATAAATCCAATTTGTCCATCAGATCTCGTTATCGATCACTCTGTCCAAGTTGATTTCACTAGAGGGTAAATAATACAGCAAAATCGACTAAAATATACAATATTATGCAAAGCTATATCATTTTTCATCTCATAATTGATATGAATTTGTTATTGTTCAGCCCGGAGTATAGATAATTTATGCAATCAATATTCATTGATAAAATTTCAGTATATGTCGAATATGATTACTTTCTTCTTTTAACTTTGTACTTTGCGCACATAAAACTCTGTAAAAATATAATATCAGAGTATAAATTTGATATAAGTTTACTCTTGAATATATTCAACGAATTTCACCATATTGAGATAATGTTATCAATAGTTATTGTGTTTTTCTCAATTTACAGAGACAATGCATTGCAAAAAAATGAGGATCTTGAGTTTGAGAGAAACAAAGAGAGATTCATGTTCTTGAAAGTAAGTTTTGAAAATTCTAACAGATAACTCTTATTAATACAATAAACAAAATCTGGCATTGCAGGGTCAATAGCTAATCATTTGGACTGATAAATTTTTTTTTATTAATATAATAAACTTCTCTTTAATTCCAAAAATGTATATAATTAAAAAATTTCTAGTGGGGTGCAAAGGCGTTTAAAAACATGCTGATAGTCCCTCCTGGCAGTGGAATTGTGCATCAAGTGAATCTCGAATATCTAGCAAGAGTTGTATTCGACAACGACGGTCTTCTCTACCCAGACAGTGTAGTTGGAACAGATTCCCACACCACTATGATCAACGGTCTAGGAGTTCTCGGTTGGGGTGTTGGCGGTATAGAAGCTGAAGCTGTTATGCTTGGTCAGGCAATATCCATGCTTCTGCCTAACGTAGTTGGTTACAAACTGGAGGGTGTGCTAAACCAATACGTAACATCAACGGATTTGGTTTTAACAATTACAAAAGTAAATATATTTCGTAGTATCAATTCTTTGACATCGACTAATCACTCTGGCTATTCAATAAATTCCAATTTTCTATTGAATTGAATTAAAGTCATATTAAATAACTGTTTCAATTCTTGCTTACAGAACTTGCGCCAGTTAGGAGTCGTCGGAAAGTTTGTTGAATTCTTTGGACCAGGAGTAGCAGAATTAAGCATAGCGGACAGAGCGACAATTTCGAACATGTGTCCCGAGTACGGCGCTACAGTTGGTTTCTTTGCTGTAGATGAACAGAGTTTGGCGTATCTCAGACAGACCAGTAAGAAAAAAATTTATGTGCAATTTATATTTGATTTGGTTTGATAAATGAATCGTTATTACTATTTATGAATAATCCTCGTCCACAGGTCGTTCCGAAAAACACGTTAATTACATCGAAGAATATCTCAGGACTGTTAAGATGCTAAGAAATTACAACGACCCGAGTCAAGACCCAGTCTTCTCTGAAGTGGTCACCCTCGATCTAGCAACAGTCGTATCCAGCGTTAGCGGTCCAAAAAGGCCTCACGATCGAGTCTCAGTTTCCGATATGAAGAGCGATTTCTTGAGCTGTTTATCGGGCAAGGTAAAATATGAATTGAATAATGTATAGTAGTAATTAAACTAGGTATTTGATAAGACATTGAAATCCGAAAAGAAATTTGGAAATCTGAAGAATTTGACTAAATTTGATAACATTTAACTGATTTGTTCTTCAATTGGTAATTCTTTTTGTTTTTATTTTTTGTCAGGAATGAAACTTAGCTCTAAAATGTTATAAATTTGAAATAATTAATATACATATGTAATTAACTATCGGCGGTGCAGTATTTGAACATAGTAAATGCAGGTGAAACGATGATAAGCGAGCACTTGAATGGGACAAACATAACCCAGTGACGAAGAGAATAATACCGTCAAACAAAGTCATGTCTATCCCATATTGTACTTTATGCGTTACTGTTGAACTGAAATTGAAGCTAAAAATAAAAATAAAAACGATGTAAAATATAAATATGAGGTAGTTCAATCGTTGGAACCAAAAATTGTATTGAAAAAAATTTCTGCGTTTACTAATCTAGTAATAAGTGATAAAGAGTTACTGTTCAAAGTTTATTACTTTCATAGAGTTCTTTTTGGTAATAGATAATAAAATGAAAAATATTTCAATAATTTCTAAAACTAGTTTCTCAAATGTCTTTAGAGAACTTTCTAATCTTGATTGAAATTCCATTATATTCAATATATTGAATAATTGAAAAAAATGTTTTACTGTATTGTGTCTCAGTAACGATTGAACTACTATTCAAACAAAATATATGAACAAGGCGATAGATATATATATATTTTTTTTTCTTTTTGATGATTTTGGGCAAAGGATTCGCAGGTAACTACTGCTGTGATATGAAAGTTTATCACCACACATCACTTCAGGAGTTCCTTCGAACCGCAATGTCCTATTCTATTGGAATGAGCAGTAGAGTGTGTTTTCCCCCCTGTAGAAGAATATATATATATTTTTTTTGCTAATTTATTATCATCGAACGTATATATAATATAATCTTTGTGTTATATGAGATATTAATTTTACAGAGATTAATTATCAACAAGCGTAAATAGTTAGTTAGAAATGAATTGAATACGATATTTCTTACCTTATCGAATATTCATTCATTAATTCATTTATTATTTATTTTTTTACGTTTATTTATATATCCCTCGACGTTATGTCACGTACATTTTGCCTTGCTGATCTAGCTTTATGATATTTCAATTCACCATACAGTTAGATCACCAAAGAAAAATATATGGGACTTTCGTTTTCCGTTTTTTCCTTTTTTTATATAGAAATTCGGAATATCGGTAAAACCGAAATTTTTTCTTCTTTTTCTTCTTCTTCGTCAGATGATTATTCCGGCTGTCGGAGACGAGTATTTCGATCTAGTCACGAGTTAAATAGATCGTGTCACTAGACCAATACTCCGCCCCCAGCAACGAGATTAAAAATTTCGCTAATAATCTTCTCTTCTCTTTTCGTTTCTTTTCGTTTCTTCTATTTTTCTTCAGTGTTATTAATATTGTTGAAATACGGCTAGGTATAGGATGAATCCTACCCGGTGAGGACTCAATTTTCTCCACTACCGGATGAGATTGCATCCGACATCAGCCGTTTCGTATTTATTTTATTTTATTTTTATTTTTACTTACTCAGCAATTTCGAATAATAACAAAGAGTACTCTATACTTCGTATGGTATTATTAAATTCACGATTATTATATTCTCATACTATATCGATCCAACTTTTCGAAAATTGCTTTCACTTACCTTCAAATTATTGAGAATCTGTAAATTTTTCAAATTATATTATACAAAACGATTTTAGATATACTTTATTTTATATTCGGTGATATTATTCAGTTTTACAAAAAAAAAAAAAAGGAAAAATATGTTAGAGAATTTATGAAAGAAAGTTATATCAATGCTTTCTCAAACTGTGTTAACACTTGTAGAAGAAGCTTCCTACTGATAAACTCCTTGGTCAGCGGGCCCCATATATACGTAAAGGTGAGGCAAACCCCCCACCGCTAAATTTACCTTCGGTCACCCCCGTTTCTCGGTTTCCAAGAAATATTGAAAAATCGGCAAGTCTATTGGCCCCAGGTATGCACAGGTATACGATTTCTGGGCTCAAAGCTAAGTTTCTAAACAACCATTTTTCGCCTTTGCGGGAACTATAGTATGCAGTAATCATTATTCTTGAAGCATTTTTTTTTTTATCATATGTTTAAAAGAAAAATCAAAATTTTAGAAATTTCTGATCTTAGTAAAAAATTATCGCGATTTGTTTCAAGTATTTTTTCTCTATTTACACATGGAATAAAATTTGTAGCTTATTTCGACTTTTCATCTTTCAGTCATGACTCAATCTTCTCAAATTTTAGACTCTAAGATATTTTTTTTTTCTAGTCCGTTGACTCGATGTCGTGAATTTTAACCTGATCATAAAGCAGATATGAAGTTATTTGAAAATGAACAAATTTAAGTATCGTGACGCTGGTTGTTCAAGACTAAAGAAATTGGTATAATAGAATAATGTGTGATTAATAAAATGTAAAAAGCTTCAACAATTGCGAGTATATACGCAGATATGTATACCGAGCTGTTGAAATCGGTTTAATAACAATTCGCAATACAAATTGCTGTAGCAAATGTTTGAAAAAAAAAAATTCATTGAATAGAAATCGATCGATATATGTTATAAGCAAAGCAAACCATCGTTTCGTGAAATAAAAAAAAAAACCACTATTGTTTCCCGAGACAAAAAGCTAAATATTATTTGTTTATATTTAATTCTTCTGCAATCGCTTTGTGCAGTGAAACAGCGAAACTATTCAATGTCTGTATTAATTATTTGAATAGGAACATAAATCGCTCGCTCTATTTCAGTTTAGTTACCTATATCTTCAAAAATCAATCTAGAATTTATTTCGTTCTAAATGAATAGAGCAAAGAAAAAAAAGAAATTTATATAAATGATTTCATGTTTTTAGGGTGAGTAAAAATTTTCCGTAATATTACACAGAAGTAAAAATAACAACTGTATATGGTATAACTATATAATATCTGTAGAAATTGATTTCATACAAATTCTACGGTAATTTCCAAACTCATTATCTTCGAGGCTGACATTGGCGCCTAAGGGTTTCGCATTTTCTTTACGGATTTACATTTTACAACGTATCGTTACTCGCTTGCGAGTTTCTTTGGCATTTTCTATCCAGTGTATACGAAAAACCCGATAATATCATTCCTAAACTTTCAAGGTAGAATGAAATTCAGCATTTTCTTCGTGAAAATAACCGTTTGAATCCTCAATCAGACTTCGATGACTCAACAATTTCAAATTTCAAATTTTATATTTTGAATTTACCGTTTTTATTCGCAAATAGCTCATAATAATTACTCATTTTGAATAGAAAATACAATCTAGTCTCTTCTATGTCATATGATTCACCCTATTTTCAAAAATTCGTTGTCTTTTCAATAATAACATGTTTGCAAGCAATATAACGTGACGTTTGTTTGTCTTTTGACAATAACTATTCAATTTAGTTCAAAGTTTTCTGTTTTTTTTTCTTCTTCTTCTTAGGATCGAAATAAAATTAGTCATTCGAAAATCGTAAATAAAATTCTGTACACATGCATAATAATGATCAAATGAAAGAAAAATATATACCCTGAAACGGTGTTCGACATCCGTTTACAAAGTCGAAACCATTGTCTTCATATTCTATAATCTATATAGTATATGGTATATAGTGTATATACTGTGACGATTCGTAGAGCCACGTTTAGACACCTGCGCAACGGGGGTTTCCGCACTAGGTATCGGTATACCTACCTACGCCGATTATCGCGTACCTAGAACCGCCCTTGAATCTACTTGAACCCCCAAAGTATTTCGACGCTAATCTCTGCCATTGTCATACATTCTCCCGTTCTGTTCTATTCGTTTTCACAATACGGGAAAATCGGAGTTAAATAAATGACATAATTGAGTCGCGATTTTCGACCCTGCAGTTATTACGAACACTAATTATTCACACTTTCTAGAAATTTACCCATTAGGGAAAACACGCTTTTGAACATATAAACCGTTCGTTCAAAAAATTCTAAAAGTCTTTTTAAAGGCAGTAATTAATTTTCAATCATCTTGCAAAATGGAAATATCGGGTATGGCATTATTAGAATATTTTAGGGAAATATATTGAGGATTTTGAACTACTGACATACTGCCTGGAACTTGTAAGACCAAGCGTGACTCATTGTCACGGTTTGTTGAGAAACCCCTTTTTCTAGTATTGAAAAATTATTATTTTTTGGAAAAACGCGGATATTGAGAATAATATTCTTACTTACCAAAAACGATAACGAGTCGAGATATGGATTAGCCGATATTACGACAACCTATCGTCGTTATGTTGTAGCTAATACAGTCGCGATCTAACAAATCTTGAATTACAAGTATTTCGCGGACTTTGGCATCGGCTTGAATACAATCCAAGACTGCGGACGAACAAGAACTGTAGATACTTCTAACATACGTGAGCTCTCACACGCGCCTTAGTAAATTGCTGATATGACATCCTTCTTATTTTGCATTGCCCACAATTTACATTATACTTACCACTTACTCGTATTATGCACGTATACGTGCGCCCCGATCCAATTTCCATTTTATCTTGATTATAATAATTATCAGATTATTCTTTTTTTTTTTTACGTCTAATTAAGGATATGAAGAAAAAGAAGGAAAATTTTATCATATTATTATCGGAGAATTCATACTCTTGAAATTTTTAAAAGTCAGAGTTCAAAATCCAAGTAAACATATAAAATTTCTATAACAATTACTTCGAGTACGTAGTCCTGGGGAAAATTAGTTGCCAATAATTATCGAAATGTAGATTGTAGATACCCGATGCCGAGGTATAAAGGGACTTAGAAATTACGAGACATTGAGAATTTACCTTCCAGGAAGTACCGTTTGCTTAGTATATGTGCCTCCTCTCACCACCTTTTACCTCGTTTCACCCCTAAACGGAATTTTGGGTTTCAATTATCCCCTTTTCTACCCAAAGTCAATACCCCTTCCAGAAATAAAATATAATTACCCACGAAGTGTGTGTAAGCAACGGTTATTCATGAAATAATCCGTTTCTTATACTTATATAGAAATTTGTCTAATTTTTAACGAGACTTACCTACCATATACCTACTCCAATACCAATCAGTTAAACGCTGAGGCTAATTGTTCCGGGATTTTCGGAGCCCCCAAGCCATTAGGCGACGACGATTTCTACGAAACAATAAATAACTCATATTTCGGTTTTCGTTCCTTTCCTATATTTTGTCTCACTTTTCCATCTGCTATGATAAGATCATATCATTTTTATTCTCTTCTGTTTTCATTTTTTTTTTCATGAACGAGCAAATTTCTCGATCTTTTAGCTCTAGATCGAAGCTAGATATGTTATTTAGAGAAAATTTATTGAAATAATAATATTTCTCATCGCTCTGGCTGAACTTTATTTCTTTCTAGAAACGTAATAGAAGATGAATGAATTTCGCTAACTTCTTCGAAATTGTTGCATACGAGTAAAGATCTACCGTGAGAGAAAAAAATAAAATAAATAAGAAAAAAAATTCTCATGGATTCCTTCTGAATATTAAAATCGTGTTGGATTAAATTCCGAATCCATTGCATTTGATATCTTGAACTTGAGGACGTTCACCTCGTGTCATTACTCAGGAACTCTATATTTCAACATTTAGTCATACGTACGAGTTGCCTTCGAATTGTAAGAATCAGCAAATTTTACTTTGAGCAATGATCCCGGGATTGCAAAAGGTCAATCACTTTTTCATAATCGTAAATTCGGAATTCTATTCAATGGCCTAGATTCTCATGTAATGAAACGTTTTCGTAATTTCATTCGAACCAAATGGTCAATCAATAATTTCCCGAAAGCTTAATTCTTGATTTTTATTTTATAACGGTCCCCCGAATTTTTTAGCTGATCACCAATTCATATCCATTACACATATCGATGCGATATTCTATATATAATTTCAGAACCGTATTATATTTTGTAAATATGAAAAAGTGCATCTGGATCATTTTTTTTCTATTTCTAAACAATCTGGTCATCTTTTCCCTAGATCCTATGATGTTTTTACAATTTATACTTTATTTGTTATAGACTGGCTTCAAGGGATTTGGTCTAAAACCCGATAAATTAAAAGTGGAGGGTAAATTCCAATTCGAGGGTAAAGAATACACTCTAAATCATGGCTCGGTGGTAATAGCAGCCATAACTAGCTGCACTAACACGAGTAATCCCAGCGTTATGCTTGGCGCTGGTAAGTGAAAAAGATATCTAAAGCTATAAGAAACATGTGCATATATTCTCGATTCATTTATCACATAGGTTCACCCCATTTTAATCTTAAATTATAATTTGATTACTCATTGAGAGTACAAGTAAGTGATTAATTTCTATAAATATATCTTTCTCAGGTCTTCTTGCAAAGAAAGCAGTAGAAGCTGGCCTCACCGTAGCTCCATATGTTAAAACTTCCTTATCTCCAGGCTCTGGAGTGGTAACTTATTATCTTAAAGAGAGTGGAGTTATCCCAAGTCTGACTCAGTTAGGGTTTGATGTAGTGGGATACGGCTGTATGACTTGTATAGGAAACAGCGGTCCCCTTCCAGACTCGATGGTGGATGCGATTGAAAAGGTATTCTTACATGTATTCCTTATTTTTTATATCAAATGATTTTAAAAAAATAAAACAAAGGAGAAAAATCGAATTGGGTAAAAATTAAAAACTGCTTGCAATCTTCTTTCAGAACGAACTTGTCTGTTGTGGAGTTCTGTCTGGAAATCGTAATTTTGAAGGCAGGATTCATCCCAACACTAGAGCCAACTATTTGGCATCACCTCTACTAGTTATTGCATACGCAATTGCAGGGACAGTCGTGATTGACTTTGAGACAGAGCCTCTTGGTAAGTATTTACCATTTTTTATACGAAATGATGGATTTGCTTAATTTAAAACAACTGTTTGAAGCTAATAGCAAAATTCATGAGTAGTAACAGACGATTATCCTTCCAACTAAACCATAACAAAAGAACATATATGTTTTATGTATCTATTACTCTGAGATCTATCATGAGCTAAATTGCTCTTTAATAGGCCGCAGAGCTGATGGCAAAGAAGTATTCCTGCGTGACATATGGCCAACACGAGCAGAAATCCAGGCTATAGAACAAAAACACGTAATTCCAGCGATGTTTAGAGAAGTTTATAGCAAGATAGAAACTGGCAGTGGTAGTTGGTCCAGTCTCCAGGCACCGGAAGGCCAGCTTTATCCTTGGGACGATGAATCAACGTATATAAAACATCCTCCTTACTTCCAGGGACTAACAAAAGTAAGAATCATTTACTCCTCCCATCAGAAATCAACAAACGTTTTGTTTACTTATATCTGATGATTCGATTATTTGTACAGGAACTTCCTATTGCAAAGCCAATCAGAAGAGCTCGCGTTTTACTAAATCTTGGAGACTCTGTGACAACAGATCACATCAGTCCAGCTGGTAGCATTGCACGAAATTCTCCAGCTGCAAGATATCTTGCCAAGAGAGGGTCAGTTTTTATAATTCATCTGTCTATTTTCTATAATTCATTGGATCTATTCTCGCCATAGAAATCAATTTCTTTATATTTCTCTATCATTTCAGACTGAAGCCAAAAGAGTTTAATTCTTATGGATCAAGACGTGGTAACGACGCTGTAATGGCCCGAGGTACGTTCGCCAATATTCGATTAGTGAATAAATTCATCGGTAAAGCTGGACCTCGCACGATCTATATTCCCACTAATGAGGAAGTGAGTTAAATCCCATACTTTATACGTAATAATTCATAACAATTCATTAATTGTATCTTCATCATCTTAATTTCCTCTCATTCTGTACTTAGATGGACATTTTCGATGCCGCTGAAAAGTATGGCAATGATGGTGTACCGCTTATAGCATTGGTTGGCAAAGAATATGGATCTGGCTCGTCTAGAGATTGGGCGGCTAAGGGCCCATTTCTTCAAGGCATACGAGCTGTTATAGCAGAGTCATATGAGAGGATACACAGGTGATCATCGACTACTTTCTTAACATATTTCATGTAAAATTTGATGTCTATTCCATGTCCATTCCTCTTCGTTCTTGCCTTTATATAATTTGGATAATAATCGTATGAACAAAGAGAGATGTTAATGTTATTGTCTTGTTCTTCCAGGTCCAATCTCGTCGGAATGGGTATAGTTCCATTGCAATATCTACCTGGGCAAACAGCTGAGTCCCTAGGATTGACTGGGCTCGAATTATACGACATTAGTATTCCTGGTGACTGCCGTCCTGGTCAAACAATTAACGTAACAACGGACGACGGGAAAAGTTTCGACGTGATTGTTCGGTTTGATACTGAGGTTGATATAACGTATTTCCAACACGGTGGCATTTTGAACTATATGATCAGGACGATGGTTTGATTAGAACGTTCAGCCACAATAATATTGTTATAATTTTTTAATTCCGTAATTGACTTAAACATATTTACTTAAGAACCGAGGGGTAGATAGATCCGTATAATACACTTGAATCATGAATACATAAGGAATTGTTGAAGTATTACCTAATTGGGCGAAAGAAATAATGTATAATACGTATACATATAATACGTATAGGTGAGTTTATTCTATTGATATTTTTATCATTTATTAAAGTTGAGCAATGGGGACCTATAAATAAAATAATAACATGACATAGGTATCGAACAACCTAGTTTACGCATAAGAAAAAAACGCGTTGAATATTTTTACTGTTGGAGTTGTGAATAAATTTAAATAAAATGGAATTGGGAAATATATTTGTATACATTTATTCCAATTCTTGACTTTTCTGTCTATCTCACTAGTTGGAAACCATAAGAATGGCACATTAGATGGACACTAAAATTTTAAAAACGCTACAAATAGCTAACTATAAGCAGTCGCACATTCTTCTTCGTCACATTCGGGGTCACAAATCGCATCGCTATATCGCGCTCACGCTGCCAAACTAAATTTGCCGCAAACATTAGCCCGCTTTACGATATGCAATCTCGTATCTCTTGCCCACTACGAGCTGTACCGACGTTATCGACACATAATGATATCGGCACACGACGTTATCGGCAGAAAATTGTTCGACAATGCCACCCCGAGATGGCGCTATAATTGGTCGCCCCACTACACTTGCCTATAAAGAGTACTGACCTAATAGCACCTGTCACGGAGTCAGTGATCTCAGTGGCCCTCGTGGAGTCAATGAGTACGCATGCGGTGTGTCAACGCGACTCCATATAAATATTCCGAACGCAGTGATATTATAAGACTCGTTCTTCTTCGTAAAATTGATTACATCAAGTAGGATCTTATTGAAATATTTGAAATATTTCGACCAATATTTTACGACGGCAATAAATAATCGACAATTTTCAAAGCTTGTTGAAAACAAGTGAAATTGTATTCAATATTTTTCCGACAGATTTCACGGGTCTCGTATTTTAGTCGTCGAAGTAAGTAACCGTTGAATTGCTACCGGCAGACTTTGATTATATCTGCAGATATTCATTTTCAAGTACATTCTATTTATACCAGTGAATGAATGTGCTTAAATCTATAGTTTTGAATACAAATATAATGCGCGAGAGAGTTTCGTTTGATAACTTCGGGATAATTATCATCCCATTATATTATTGGCATATAATTCCGAGTCCCTCGCCCTGTAGCGTCGTTTGTTTTACAGGCATATTTCGCGACGAGTTTGAGTTGTTCTTTTAATTGTTCGTTCGTTCGTACACATCGCTAGTTGTGATACCACCTCCCGCAGCAACTACTCCATTGTCACATAGAGTGCGCTGGTCGCGCATGAATAGTGGTGCTGCACAAATATGCGGATAAAAAATTACTACGTTTTCTGAGAAGCGCTCGTTTATGAATGAAAAGATAGTGGTGCTGCACAAATATGCGGACAAAAAAAAACTACGACCTTTCTTTATATCCTTGGAGGCGTGGCAAATAGCTCATTGATAAAATTCTGAATAGCAGTAGAAAAACTACTACAATGAAAGATAGTGGCGCGTGGAAATGATGCGAAGAAGTTGAAAAGAATTACTGATATTTTATTGCATTTATGTTTGCATTATAGGTATGTCTGAACAAATAGAAATAAAGCAGTTGAAATAAATTCACAACTACCCAAATCACTGAGATGTAAGCCAGGAATCATCCGGTATAAACATTTTCAATATTCATTTTTTTATTCTTTGTTATTAAAAATGTAAAATTCTTATTTGATTTATCCTAGCAAGTAGATTGAAGCGATTAATTAAATTGGTGGGGCAATTATTATCGTCCCCACCCCGCGCCGCGCGACGGTATACCCAGAACGCCGGGCGCAGCGTTCAGTCATCTGCGCGGCATCCTCGAGTAAAGATCTCTGACACGTGTCGAGGAGATTTGCGGTTCGGAAAGGCTGACATCAACGGAGGAACATTGTGGACATGGGTGAGTCTGCAATATTTCGAACAATATTTTACGACGGCAATAAATAATCGACAATTTTCAAAGCTTGTTAAAATCAAGTGAAATTGTATTCAATACTTTTCCGACAGATTTCACGCGTCTCGTATTTTAATCGTCGAAGTGAGTAACCGTTGTATTGCTACCGGCAGACTTTGATTATAATTGCAGATATTGTTCATTTTCAAGTACATTCTATTTATACCAGTGAATAAATGTGCTAAAATCTAGTTTTGAATACAAATATAATGCGCGAGAGAGTTTCGTTTGATAACTTGGCGATAATTATCATCCCGTTATATTATTGGCATATAATTCCGAGTCCCTCGCCCTGTAGCGTCGTTTGTTTTACAGCATATTTCGTGACTCCGAAGGAGTAACTAATTTGTCGTGTTGTTTCGAGTTGACAAGTATTTTTCGGGATAATACTCGTTCCCCGATTTACTATGCTTTTATTCGATTCTTTGACAGCATTATCGGTCGACGGAGATGAGAATGAACATCGCTGATACTTGAACTGCATAGATCCTGCGTGCCACTTGATCGGAGATGGACGCCAACCAACGCTGCCGGCTAGTCCTGGATTAACGGTCCACCAAGATAATGGTGAGCTTCCTATTATATTAGCCAAACACCCAATTTAACGATCAATCTATGTCTGCAAAACAATCATTGCTAAAACATACTTCGCGATCCGATACAGATCTTGGACAGATTACTTTTCCACGTGTATGTACCACACTACTCATCGGCCAAGTAACCGTGACGCTCACCCTGTATCTTTGACTCGATACTGGGGCCTCCGGCTTGCTTCTGTCTCCCCGTATACGCCAGAAACTTTGACGACAACTCGGTTTCACTCAGCTGCAAAGGATACGATACCGACGCGAAATAATATACCTAGAGGTAAGATATTGTCCGTCTCGTTATAGGGTAAGCCTAGGAGAGAAAGCACACTCAATTCTTGGAAATAGCAATAAATTCTCTCTTTTTAATGACAAACCTGAAATATGATTGATAGATCTCGAGAGAATATGTTTACCTTATTGAAATATAGTAGACTCACCTCGTAGTAGAGAAATATTTGAATAACCAGGATCAAAGTTTCAAGGTTTGAAAATAAATAGAAGGGTAGATAGCTGTAGGCCTAATTAGGCATCACATTTATTTTTTAAACATGGAACATAATTCAATATTGGTGAATTACTCCAGAGTCTCAAGTACCAGTCATAACGATTGAAATATTGAAAAATCTATTCATGCATGCAATAGTAATACTAGCTTATTGACATTCTTGATTCTGTTGAAAATAGTTAAAAGTTTATATCAAATTTAAAAATGGTTCAGGCAGGCTTACAAAATCAATCATAAGAAATATATTATAATAAATTTCATACAGATGTATAATCACAATTAGAAATTCTTTGGTACTTGGTTGAGAATGTTTGCTTGAAAAACACATAAACTTAATCTATCCAATGTACCCTATGCTTATCTAGTTTTTATCTTCACAGGTGTTGTTCATCGAGGGAAACTAGCTCCTGCCTATCCTCAACAAAACCTCTTCAATATTCATCAGGACAGGGGATTCACACCAGAGAGTGAAGCAGTCCAAGCACCGGGGAAATGGGCGCAAGACAACTCTGCACCGCGGAGTATTAATAAAGTAGCATCAGCCAATGGTTCGTAATTACACTTCCTCTTGAATCAGTTTTGATAAAATCTCGCATCTGGTCTGGTCTATAATTATTTTAAATTACTTTACTTTATAATTACTTTTACTAATTAAATCGAGTTCAATCACACATTACCAAACTATTGGGTAATTGAATAAGTAATTTCATTAAAAATGTAATCAGTGACTCGTAACACTGCAAATATCCATGTAATAATAAGATCGTTCATGTAATAAACATGTATTATTATAGTAAATTAACGAATTCTTGAATAAATATCTCTTGAAATTGTAAATTATCTATCGTTGAATCATTTTCCCCTGTCCTGTCCTTGCCTATAAGTCGAAAATCATGAAAATTGCATGATTTCATAAAGCCAAGAACTATTTTTGCAAATATATTAATATATTAATATTAATATATTAATATTTTTAATATTAAGCTGCCTTACCATATGCAACCCGCATGCCATTCGTGTAAACGACAGGGCCCATGTTAATTTTTGTTGCCTATTTGGTGTTTTCCGAATGCCTATATTCAGGCGTATTGTAGTAGCTTAGAAAAAACGTCGAAAAAAAGGTTCTGGCAGTTGATACCTTATTTTAGCAAACGGATTTCTGGCAGTTGATACCTCGATTTTAGTCGCTTTAAGGTGAGGTATCAACTACCAGAAAATCGACCAATCAGGAGGCTGCTTGAGCCAATTTAGGCTCAATTTCTCGAAAAGGAGCCTCCTGATTGGTCGATTTTGAAATTAAATCAAGTTACGGCGCTACAGAGGCTAGCCATCAGCAAAATTCTGGATTTCTGGCAGTGGCTGGATTTTCACGGCAGCAATTTACTGCCGCGGCGCTATTCGTTGTTAACCACGTGGTTTACCTACGCTATTCGTTGTTAATCACGTGTTGCTGCCGCAGTAAATTGCTGCCGTGAAAATCCAGCCACTGCCAGAAATCCAGAATTTTGCTGATGGCTAGCCTCTGTAGCGCCGTAACTTGATTTAATTTCAAAATCGACCAATCAGGAGGCTCCTTTTCGAGAAATTGAGCCTAAATTGGCTCAAGCAGCCTCCTGATTGGTCGATTTTCTGGTAGTTGATATCTCACCTTAAAGCGACTAAAATCGAGGTATCAACTGCCAGAAATCCGTTTGCTAAAATAAGGTATCAACTGCCAGAAGTTATTTGAATGGATTTTTTTTGCCGTTTTTTTCGAGTTGTTTCAGAGTGTCATTCATACCTTTTTTTCGAGCTGAATTCCAAGAATTCTGTTTTTTTTTTCTAAGTTCAATGCGCCTGAATATAGGCAATCGGAAAACACCAAATAGGCAACAAAAATTAACATGGGCCCTGTCGTTTACACGAATGGCATGCGGGTTGCATATGGTAAGGCAGCTTAATATTAAAAATATTAATATATTAATATTAATATATTAATATATTTGCAAAAATAGTTCTTGGCTTTATGAAATCATGCGATTTTCATGATTTTCGACTTATAGGCAAGGAAAGGACAGGGGAAAATGATTCAACGATCGATTATTTACAATTTCAAGAGATATTTATTCAAGAATTCGTTAATTTACTATAATAATACATGTTTATTGCATAAACGATCTTATTATTACATGGATATTTGCAGTGTTACGAGTCACTGATTACATTTTTAATGAAATTACTTATTCAATTACCCAATAGTTTGGTAATGTGTGATTGAACTCGATTTAATTAGTAAAAGTAATTATAAAGTAAAGTAATTTAAAATAATTATAGACCAGACCAGATGCGAGATTTTATCAAAACTGATTCAAAAGGAACTGTAATTACGAACCATTCGCTGATGCTACTTTATTAATACTCCGCGGTGCAGAGTTGTCTTGCGGTCATTCCCCCGGTGCTTGGACTGCTTCACTCCCTGGTGTGAATCCCCTGTCCTGATGAATATTGAAGAGGTTTTGTTGAGGATAGGCAGGAGCTAGTTTCCCTCGATGAACAACGCCTGTGAAGATAAAAACTAGATAAGCATAGGGTACATTGGATAGATTAAGTTTATGTGTTTTTCAAGCAAACATTCTCAACTAAGTACCAAAGAATTTCTAATTGTGATTATACATCTGTATGAAATTTATTATAATATATTTCTTATGATTGATTTTGTAAGCCTGCCTGAACCATTTTTAAATTTGATATAAACTTTTAACTATTTTCAACAGAATCAAGAATGTCAATAAGCTAGTATTACTATTGCATCATGCATGAATAGATTTTTCAATATTTCAATCGTTATGCCTGGTACTTGAGCTCTGGAGTAATTTATCACCAATATTGAATTACGTTCCATGTTTAAAAAATAAATGTGATGCCTAATTAGGCCTCCAGCTATCTACCCTTCTATTTATTTTCAAACCTTGAAACTTTGATCCTGATTATTCAAATATTTCTCTACTACGAGGTGAGTCTACTATATTTCAATAAGGTAAACATATTCTCTCGAGATCTATCAATCATATTTCAGGTTTGTCATTAAAAAGAGAGAATTTATTGCTATTTCCAAGAATTGAGTGTGCTTTCTCTCCTAGGCTTACCCTATAACGAGACGGACAATATCTTACCTCTAGGTATATTATTTCGCGTCGGTATCGTATCCTTTGCAGCTGAGTGAAACCGAGTTGTCGTCAAAGTTTCTGGCGTATACGGGGAGACAGAAGCAAGCCGGAGGCCCCAGTATCGAGTCAAAGATACAGGGTGAGCGTCACGGTTACTTGGCCGATGAGTATTGTGGTACATACACGTGGAAAAGTAATCTGTCCAAGATCTGTATCGGATCGCGAAGTATGTTTTAGCAATGATTGTTTTGCAGACATACATTTATAGTTAGATTGGGTCTTTGGCTAATATAATACAAAGCTCACCATTATCTCGGTCGACCGTTAATCCAGGACTAGCCGGGCAGTGTTGGTTGGCGTCCATCTCCGATCAAGTGGCACGCAGGATCTATGCAGTTCAAGTATCAGCGATGTTCATTCTCATCTCCGTCGACCGATAATGGTGTCAGAGAATCGAATAAAAGCATAAATCGGGGAACGAGTATTATCCCGAAAAATACTTGTCAACTCGAAATAACACGACAAATTAGTTTCCCCTCCGGAGTCGCGAAGTATGCCTGTCAAACAAACGACGCTACAGGGCGAGAGACTCGGAATTATATGCCAATAATATAATGGGATGATGGGATAATTATCGCGAAGTTATCAAACGAAACTCTCTCGCCCACTATATTTGTATTAAAAACAGGTCCGAGAAGTTATGTTCGTAAGAAATCTCGATTTTCGCACATTTCGCACATGGTATGAATAGAATGTACTTGAAAATGAACAATATCTGCAATTATAATCAAAGCCTGCTGGTAGCAATTCAACGGTTACTTACTTCGACGATTAAAATACGAGACGCGTGAAATTTGTCGAAAAAGTATTGAATACAATTTAACTTGTTTTCAACTCACTCATGTCTAATGTGCCTCCGTTGATGTCAGCCTTCCCGAGTCGCAAATCTCCTCGACTTGTGTCACCCATGTTCACTCGATGAGGCCGCGCAAGTAACTGAACATTTCCGCATCGCGCACGGCCCATTTGTCTTACCTACGAATGGCCAGGGGTGGGGGACGCCATTGTCGTAGGTCAGTTTAGGCCGGTTAGGCAAGTATAGAACTAAAAATGCACAAAAGATTTGCGGGTACCGTATAATAAGACGTGTGCCTTCTTCCTGCATCTGGTAAAAGATGCAAGATTAGCCCACAACATAATTTCTTTTTGCAATGATTTATAATAAATTTTTCACTTCAACTTCTTCGCATTATTTCCACGCGCGACTATCTTTCATTGTATCAATGAATCTAATAAAGAGTTAGTAGTTTTTCTACTGCTATTCAGAATTTTATCAATGAGCTATTTGCCACGCCTCCAAGGATATAAAGAAAGGTCGTAGTTTTTTTTGTCCGCATATTTGTGCAGCACCACTATCTTTTCATTCATGAACGAGCGCTTCTCAGAAAACGTAGTAAATTTTTTATCTGCATATTTGTGCAGCACCACTATCATACGCGACCAGCGCTCTCTATGAATCAATGGAGTAGTTGCTGCGCGAGGGGGTATCAAAACTAGCGATGTCTACAAACGAACGAACAAACAATTAAAAGAACAACTTAAAGTAAAATTATCTAACGATTAAAACGGAAAGAGAATAGGAAGAAGACGATGAATAATAGATAGCGACTACAAACACATATACCTTTTTTTTTATCACTTTAATATTCTCATAATACAATCACCAGCTCACCGTATTCAACTTCTATAGGGAATAGTAGTAGGAGTTGAAGTCAAACGGCTGCAACCTGTTTATATAAATCGATCGATCAATGATTTACAATTTCAAGAGATATTCATTCAAGAATGCGCCAATTTACTATAATAATACATGTTTACATAAACGATTACATAAACGAATAATACATGTTTGCATAAACGATCTTATTATTACATGGATACTTGCAGTGTTGCGAATCACTGTGTTCACGACAGATATAGGCGGGAAGATGAGAAAAGAGAAAACAAACAACTGGCGGATAGTTGGACACGTGAGGTTTTATTTTATGTTAATATTTTTCCGAAATCGAACTTCTACTTTCAAAGATTTTCTGTGGACTGGTGGATTTTCTTCCTCGTTGAGGTATTTAAAGCCCTGTCCCCGAGCGGCTGATCGGCGTACTGAAGAATTCAACAACGGTCTTTCGGGGTCAACGTGTCAAAATAAAACAAACTTTATATTAGATAAGGGCCTTAATAATAACAATAATGTAAACTCAAAACCAAGCTAATAATGATAATAAGGTGCAACATAATTGGCCCGGCGTTGACGGCCCAACACACTGATTACATTTTTAATGAAATTACTTATTCAATTACCCAATACTTTGGTAATGTGTAATTGAACTCGATTTGATGTGTGTGGGGGATATAAGAGGATTTTAATAAGATCAACAATAAAAATTGTTTCAGTTATTTATTTTATTATTTGCTTACAATCGTATTGAGATTCAAGATTCGTTCACAATACGTCATTTTTGCAAATTAACAATTGAGCCTTTAGATATTTAATATTGGTATGTATGTACTATATGTATCTTTATGAGAATCTTAGATCTAAAGGTTCGCACAGACGATCATCGAGTATAACAAACAGCACAGCAAAAGATGAGAATCGCAAATAGCACAGGTCAGATCAATCAATATCGAAAATGATGCAGTTACGACAACCCCCTAACATACATGGAGCCCCAGTTAATACAATTAACAAGATTTGTTCTGCAACTGCATAATGCCTGTGCATGTCAATGAATTAATTTTACTTTTATCTGGGCTAAATATGTCATTTTCTAACGTGATATGAATAATGTTACATACATAGAGAGTAATTGGAAATAAATGTAGCTTAAAAAATAAAAAATCACAATTAAACAGATTAATGTTAATTATTACTACTAATGACATCTATAATATATATAATATACGTATATATATAATATAATATGTTGACTCGATTGCAAAAATAATTTGCAACAAGAATTGTTTATTAATGCAACGTATTCTAAACGCTCTGTTAATTGTCAATTCATATTATCAGAGTTTGAAGTAGTACTAATGATCCGTCATCAATTGTTTGACCGACCTGTCTTTCTATCGGTTTGTAAATAGTCTAATTTATTTGGTATTTTAGTCTTACTTTCTTTACGTCGCAAAGAAATAATAAATCTTTGAAATTGATGAATTCGTTCACATATTTGTATTAAATTTTACTAAATTTGTCTGAGACATATAACAAGAGAATAATAAAAAAAAAAAAGTTAAATAAAAATAAAATAAATGGGAAAAAAAAAATTCTCATAGAGAATGTATAATAGATATAATTAGTCTTTGCTTTTGTTCGTTAACTTGTTAAAAATAAAAATTTATCGAACAGATTTACAATCTTTTGTTCAAGAGTTATTCTTTCTTTATAAAATGGAATCAATTGGTCGTAAAATTGATAATCTGTCTAAATAACAAAATAAGATACTGATAAGATCTTCTAGAAATGATCAAGACGTACGGTGACATAATTAGAAGTATGGTTTGGCAGTTTGACATCCAACCAATTACCGTTCGATTGGTTTTCTGTGTCGGTAGCTTTCAGCGCCAGCCGATGTGCGGGTGTAGCGTTGTGAGGAATCCTTAGTTCTACAGGGGCTAAAAAATCCAACCCACGAGGTCCACACTCTACCACTGGGCTTAGTAGAGATTCACCTGAATAGATTCAATATACAGAAAGTAATTAGTATCATAATATTTCTAAATTACAGAATAATTTTTCGGAAAATCAAAACTTTCTGTACGATACTAACTAGGAACTAGATTTTGAAGTAAATGATAGTACAGAGTATAATAATCTACTAATCTCGATGTGATGGAACGCAATAGTAAATCAGAATACGATATATGTGAGTTCTTTGGATATGGCATAACAGATTCATTATCTCGCAGATAATTTAACGCGTCTGTGTGTTCGTATTCAGTTTTATGCTATACTCGAATGCTTCATATTAGAATATGCAGACAATTCACCATTCACTCCTAACAAGATGTAGGAAAAAACGTATTTGAGAAAGAATGTATTGATATGGCAGCTTTTATGTGTGTACAGTGATGATAAACCATAGTTTGCTCTGCAACACATATTCCATGCAGGAAAAGTAGAGTTTCCATCATTCCCTCGTGTTATAATAATAAAATTGAAGAGAGAATGTATGATGACTGGTTAAAATTTGTCCATTAAATCTCATCAGCACGTATCAGTACTTGTAAGCTCACCGTGATGCATAGGCGGTGATACGGGCGAACAATGCGCAGAAGTGTTATGCGTTTCGAGTATACGTGGAGCGGTTACAGAGAAGTAGATTTCCTGCTGTGACTGGATGGGTAAGGCCCCAGGGGGTACTGTCAGCGTAACACCCCCTGGTCCTTCCAAAACACCACCTTTGCTACAGAACACACCCCGTGCCACCCCGAGTCTCCTATGACCAACCATCACCATGACATTGGTTAGTTGTATTTCTTCTCACATTTCGTTTTAGATTAAACTCTAGTATATCTAATGATTCGTGATTAGTCCCACAGAATGAATATTAATTGAAAGCGAATGAATTAGTACACGACGAAAGGTCCCTCATAGATCATGGCTGTTTATCTCTTTGTCATAATATAGGAATGGGGATAACTGTTAGAAAAGTATGCGGTCTGTTGAGAAAGGAGATGACACGAGGTTCATACCTTACATTGTGATGATGCAATGGTTTTCTGTAAAGTTCAAACGCGCTGCCTCTCTGTTCTCTGCTCCCTGCTAGGTCGAGGCCACTTGGTTCCCTGTTATGCCCCGAATTTCCGTTTCCCGTACTCCCAGTAACACCTCCGTGGCTATTGCTGTGACTGTGTCCGTTGTGACTAACGTTGCTCCGATTATGAGCATGGCCAATATTTATTTGACCTGCGCTGTTGCTGTGCGAATGCGTCATGGGAGGGCTGGAGTGAGGATGCGTGTGACTAAGACTGTGATTGTGGTTCGGCGGAGTCGTGTGACTGTGACTGTGATTGTGATTTGAGTTCATGTTGTAACCTTCGTTATTACGATTAGGTGGAGGAATATTGTAGTAGTACTGGCCGCTGTTACGCTGAATGTTACTGCCATTTTCAGCCTAAAAGTGGTTCCATTAACGTTATATCATTTACTTCAGCTATCCATAATCTTTCAAGTTTCTTTTGTACTGACTATTCAAAATTCTTGGACCCGACGTTTGCCATATCCAAATTGTTTGAGTAAATAAAATTATATATAAAGCCTTAATCTTTCGTTTTTCAAAATCATCAATGAAAACAATAATAAAAAGTATGCGATGGTTGATGAATAAAAATGCTGATTAAACGTAATATTCAATTCTATTCAATACTACCGACTTACCCCATTATGAATGTGCGAAGTTGCAATGGAATAACTTTTGGCATGCTGATACAAATTACTGCCATTAGTCTCATCTTGGGGTATAGGCTGTTGAGGAGGCCTATAGTTCTTGGGTTTCGGAGGCGGTATTGGTTTGTAAGAACCGCCTGGCTTTCCTTGAGGCGGCGGAACTGCAGGTTTGTAATCTCCAGTCCGGCTACAGATAGAGGAGAAAGCAAAAATCTAGCTTACTTGGATAGGGAAATCAGTCTCGAGGGTGACTAACGTATTACTTAACGAGTAAAATACATGGAGAGGAATCAAACTAGGGTATCTCTTTTGGAAATATATATTCTACAAGCTCTTCTCAATGGTCGAGGCTTTCGAGCCACCCTGTAGAAAAATTAACAGCTCAAATAACTCAGCTAAACTTATTACAGGTGACAAAGTTATTGTTAAGAATATTTATAATACAAGGGAACCGATAATTATAAAATGAATATATTATTATACCTGTATTTGGCATAATCGGTACGCGTTTGATTTTCTTGGGCCGGAATAGGCTGCGCTGTTGATCTCGTAAATCTATAAGGGTCGTGTGCCCTTGGTGAAACAGGAACTCCACCACTTTTCAAATCGTCAGGAACATTTGGTCCTAGTCGTCCAGTCGATGTGTTCAAATTAGTGGCAGTATATGTCCCATTCCCGTTGGTATTATTATAAGAATCGTAAGAAGACATACTATCATAACTTCCCTGCAAATTGAACACACATTTTCATTCTCTAAATCTATAGTGTGAAAAAAAAAGAAAAAAGAAAAAAAAATAACACATTTGTAAAGCAGAATGAATAAACAGAACGTTTTAAACTAACGTTAATAACTTCCAAGATATAATCTATGAAAAATAACGCAGAAAATATCGAATCTTACTGCTTTTGGCTGCGCTCTTTCTAACGATGAAGTTGCATTGGCTCTATGAGGAGTAGCGTTAATATAATTTCCCATATCCAAAACCGAGTCAGTCTTGTTAGCAATTCTTTCCTGAGCAGTTCGTCCAGGGGTTCCACGTTGCGATTGGTTTGGAGGTTTTACATTACGGTCTACTCTTGGTGGTAAATCGGGTGGTCCTTGATGAGGAGATCTCGGTTGAGGTGGACCACCTGGATACTGAGGTGGACCATACGAATTAGTCATTTGATATGGCAATGAAAAACCATACTTGATATTACCTACACCGAGCCCTGCGATCTTTGCTTATATTGTTCAAATGCCTATCATTTATAGAAATAGATTGAAATTCATAATAATCGTCATTCAATCGTATTTAAACTAATCAATGACCATTGTTACCGAAACTAAACCAATTGATTTTCAATATTTATGTAAATGAGTGAAATTTAGCATCGTTTTAACAAGTAAGATATAAATTTCGAAATATATTACCTGATAATTGGTAGTATAAGGTGGTGGCGCAGCGGTATCATCCTGAGTAGCGATGCTTGGATCCGAACTGCTCTTCAATCTACTAGGTGGTCCCAAAGCACCGGGAAGGGGAGGAGCAGGGCTCAGCTCCAGGTCACTCTCCGGGGAGGAAGCGTAGGAGAGGCGAGAAGTCATCGGGAACAGGAAGTCATCCGAAAGGGCCTCTTCCGGCTACGCTCACAGAACACACGTGTTGCAACGTTACAAAACAGCGGGGCAAGACGTTTACAACAATATTGTTAATGTGGAATTATTATGGTAGTGCGATAATCAATACCACGTAAGCTTACACGCAGGGTTATTGCGAGAGTTTGATAATCTTTAAATTCCATGAACTATATTCTTTAAAAACTTCGTATTTAGATAAAAAGTTCTCGTTAATAACTCAAATACGTAATTTTTGATGAACCTTAAGTTTCAATGAATACTTCAAACGGTTTACGACACAAATTGCAACTTTAGGGAAAGCTTCATACATATATGATTATTTCACACATCAAAGGGTAAACATTATATTATGAGAATACACAAAACAAAAGTGTCATCTATTATGAATGATCAATGTGACGGATATCAATGATAATAGTATAACAACTAGAGAGCCAATGTATAATTTGTTATAAATTGAGCAGGTAGGTAGAGAACTTCTCTAAATACAAAAGCACACTTGATTGATTCTCGTTACAGATGATAGACTTGTGCTATAACATGCCTAAGCTGTAGAAACTACGATAAAAGCAAAAAATCATGTAGCATAAAACGCGTGGATTAAATAATACATAAAATATGGATTTACAGTTGAAAATCAATTCATTTCATGCAACAGATATTGATTATTATACATATATACGCAGATTATGAGACAATAACTACATACAAAAATTACAGGTGATAGGATGTGAGTAAACAAGGAGGGATCTAAACGTAGCCGAAAAATTGCTCGTGAATGACGTTGGTGGTAATAGGTAGAGGTGGAGGAGGTGGCGGTATGGGTGGGGATAGACGATTTGAACTTGGCGGACGTGGAGGCAACGGCAATACATTAATGTTATTATTATTGTGCTCGTAATACATCCCCACATCACAAAACGGCGGAGGAGTAGGCGGGCGGTAAGGATGGTAGGGTGGAAGATACAGGTCCGACACCATCTCTATTGGCTACAACCAACACCATAAATAATCTAAAATCAATTATTATTACACAAAAAATCCTTATGGCATTAACACATGTAGATATGGACATAGATTAGTATCATAACAATCGGATCAAAATATAATACGATAAGACTATGAATTTTCTGGAACAGGTCTAGATTTAAGATGCCTTGATCTAAATCAAGATAAGAGATATGGATGATGTTATCCAGAAGTTTAGGGAATATAAATAAGTTTCGATAAGTTACCTCCCAATAAGATATACAATTGAAAAAATTTTGCTTCTATCAGATCAAATTTAAATTTTAAATCTACGCTAGAATATCGAAGTATTGTCTCGTAGACTAGAGAGAATAATAATCAGCAAAAGATATATCACTCTAGTCAGAGTTTCTCAGCCAGCCGAACAAAGAATATGACAATAACAAACCAATTTTATCAGATCGTGATACACAGTTCCATGCATGCATTTACTGAACTGAATTTAAAACACGTGCCAGTGTGTATAAGTAAAACTAGTTTTCTGCAAACCCATATAATAAATATCACATCGAACAGGCCTTTGAAAATGAAGAAATTTTCTGTACATTCTTAACACCATATTCTAGTAATTTGACAAACAATGCAAAGGCAAATTGAAACGATGAAAAACCTCACCTTGGTTTGACTCATCCAAAGAGGACCTTGCTGCTGTCTGTCGATTAATTCTCTGAGTTTTCTGTACCATGCCTCAGGTGTGGTCAGAGTAACGACTGCACTGAATACATGGCCCCAGATTTTATCCAATTTCTGGCACTGTTCGAGCAGTTTCTTGCTGCTTTTGTGTGCCGACCTGGTCAAAAAGAAATGTAAAATGAGCTCCGTCTTAAAACTGAGTACTGCAAAGTCAGTGCTGAAATATTGTATAGATTTAGCACACTCACTTTGGTATCCCAGCACGCATTTCCTTGATAATCTGCTTGTTTTCTGCCTTGAGGAAAATAACTATAGGATAAAATTGAGCATAATTTAATCTGTCAACGGCATTCGGGGTGATATCCAACAGCGCATGTTTCCCTCTGTCCATTACTTCTCTTATGGCACTTAACCGAATG
Source organism: Tenthredo notha (assembly GCA_914767705.2). Lineage (NCBI taxonomy): Eukaryota > Metazoa > Arthropoda > Insecta > Hymenoptera > Tenthredinidae > Tenthredo > Tenthredo notha. Next base: position 16,680,641 of record OU611908.1, on the reverse strand, counting down.
ATTCCTGAAGACTTGGTACTCTTTCCGCTGCTTTCATCCATCTGGTTTTCCATTTCTGTAATTATAGGACATTATATTAGGTTTACCAAGTTATTCGACGAACAAAGCGCGTCTTGAAATACTAGAAAAGATTGTATTTACTTACGAGGAGAAGTAAACTTGTCTGGAAAATCTTTGAGCAGTTTATCCCTGGCAAGATCAGCTACTGGCCCGAATAGAACTACGGGTCGTACAAAGCCAGGGTGTCTAAGAACGACACGTTCGTAAGCTGGAAACTTGCTCACACTGTCAGAGAAAACCACATCGTCCCAGTGATCCTGTGAAAAAACAATAAAGGTATAATAGAAGGGGAATTGAAGTACTGAAAAAGAATTTATCGCTCTAGGAAGTAAAAAAAAAGTACTTCTCACCCTGCCAAGTGATTTCGATCTTCTGTGACTGCCACGTCTTCTCCTAAAGAAACTACCCCTGCTTTCGCTGGCGCTCAACTCTTTTTTAGTTGCGTTAAATTGAGCGGTAGCCAATTCCTCCGCACGTGCTTTATTAGGGATGATTCCTTTTTGGACTTCTTGATTATTTCTTCCAATTCGAAAGACTTGCCAAGAGCCAACTACCCCATTATGCAATGTATCAACTACATGAAATACATCACCCGAACGAAAACTCATTTCTCCCTTCTCGGGCTGTTCATAATGGAAGTGTGTCCTGAAAAATTGCCAAATGTTAACAAAATTCGTCCTGCAAAACCTGCAGTACACAAATCAAATTACTCAAGCCGATTTCATGCAGATTTCAGTTTAAAACGAGTTGAAAAGAAGTCATCTTTGATCAAAATCGATTCTTTTGAATTATTTTCACTTCATTTCAATCATAAATCTTCAAAAAATCAATTGACCAATTAGTTTCAGTTTACTAGGTATCATCCGACATCTTGGTTATCTTATACTCAAGATCTTATACTCAATTGATACGTAAAACATACCGTCTTACGAGTGAGCTGGAACTTACTTTATATGGAAAGAATCGCCCCTTCCGGATGCGACGATTTGATCGTATTCTTGACGTCTATGCTGTACAATGAGATCGATTTGTTCTTGGAGGCTGAGTAAAAACAATACTGCTTCTTCTCTAGTCACACCTTTCATGTCCATGTCATTGACCTAAAGTATTGTAATCAAAATGAGTAAGTTTAATGAATCAAAGATTGTTGTTTTCATGGGAGAAAAAAAAAAACAACGCAAAAATAACATATATCGAATTATACCTTGAGAATTTTATCTCCAGGTTGTAAACCCTGTAATGAAGCTGGGCTACCCGGTTGAACCGCAGTAACAAAAACTCCAGTCTCGTTTCCCCCGGTCAATCGAACTCCGACGGATCCTTCTTTTTGGAAGGTAATGAACCTGGGATCTGGCCTGTGAATGAAAATCATTCTGCTTAAATATACGAGCCGGGAAATGATTGGAAAATAATGTTTCCAAAAATTCTTGATAGCCAGAGTTTGAAAAAACTCCGATTTCCAAAGGATGAAAAATTAACCAGCTCCATAAACTGTTTGAATAAAGTTTTAAAACAATCGAGGCCGACTCATCTTCATGAACAATAATTAAAAAAAAAATTCTATCGTCATTCTGGGACCGAGAACATCGACTTTCAGGTACTCTAAAATTTTGTATGAATCCTCGACTTTGATGTGACTCACAATGATCTTGAATAAATCGAAATAAAATGGAATGATACTAAATTTGAAAATTTCAGTTCTGTACTTTGCTTCAACTTACATCGGTTGTTTCGTTCGTTGAATGAGAGGATCTTCATCATAAAGCTGCCTCCGCGAACTGTAATAATCTGCAAGTAAAAAAGGAGTAAAAAAATACGTAAAAAATAGAAAAATGAATTGAAATTTACAAAAATTATTAACAAAGGTCAACATCAGATATTCTATATAAAAACTCATTCTATACCTTCGGGTCTGGGTGGTGGAGGTCTCGGAGGGTCAACGGTCGGAGTAGCTGGAAGATCTAGCTGGCTAAGTGAAACGTCTAAGAGAGGACCTCTGGACCTTCCTCTCGGTGCCAAATTGCTTTTATCTTCCATAGGCTGTCTGGTGGGTGGTGGAACGTAGAGATTTTGGCTGCTATAACTAGCTGCCGAAAGATATTCGCCTGATTCTCCTTTGCTCGGTTGATGGGAATGTGATGATACCGGAGTCTCTCTCGTTACGACTATGGATAGCCGGTCTTTGCACTGATCCATCAATTTCCTCGCTTCTTTAAGGCTCATATTTTCGGCAGCAACGCCACTTATTCTTGTCAATATATCACCAGGTCTGACCCCAGTACCTTCGCGAGTTACTTCCCTCACGTAGAGACGACATCCGAGGATTATCCCAAAGTCTGACGAGTAAATAGCCCGTGAAATTTACGTTTTTGTAATAAAAACGGAAGGGAAATCATATCGCATGTGGATTACATTATACATACCATCTTTTTTGTTGTTCCTCGTCAACGTTAATCGATGACTTTGAGGTACAGAACTACCCGGAGATCCAGGAACGTTTGCAGAGGCTCGTCTTTTGACTACCAAAAGAACCGTTGATCCAGAATCTCGAAGGACGCGAACTGCGGCACCGTAGTCCGCGCCTTCGAGAGATACACCATTTGCGGAAATAATGCGGTCGTTGACCCTGCGAAAAAAAAATGGACGATTGATTTCTTTTCAATTTTCTAAAATATTTCCAAGGTTCAAAGGTTCGTGTAATACAGCTTGAGATCACACCCTTGAATCCTTAGAGGGATTTAAAGTCTATTGAAAAATTTCTGAACCGAGTTTTCAGCATCCGTAAGAAACGTAAGTATACAGGAACTACGAACTAGAGGGAGATTTATCGGTCGTAGAAGTCTGAAAGAGCGGATCTATAGACTAGAGTCTATAAGTCAGAGTCCCTGAGACTCGTAAGTTTATTCAACGAAAAGAGATGAAATCCTATTACAAAATGCGATATAACTGAAGGCAATACAATATTATTTAGAGTTTCAGAATTTACCTCCTACAAGATTCACGACGATAATTCAGAATTGTTATTGAAGAATATATTCAACGGTGCTGTATAGATAATTTACGAAAAAAAAATTCACGACACGCGGCAAAACACAAAAAATGTTTCGTAGACTTACTGAAGTTTTCCTTCCGCGGGTCCAGCCTTTAATACATCAGAAATTGCGATAGCTGGATCTCCATTAGTGAAATGAGGATTGTCCCGGCCTCCAGAAACGGCAATACCAAATCCGTAACCAGGTACTCTGGTCACGGTTACGTGGTGAACCTCCCATCCTCTGTCTCCGACCTGAAACATTAAATTTAAACATTAAGATCTCGTCATCGAGGTCAATCCTGATCGTCGGATGTGAATAGAAGAATTGAAAAAGTGACGCAATAAATGAAGAATCGACACGAGATTAATATCAGCGTTAATTCCTATTTCGTCTTCCATCATTCTGTATTCGGCTATAACTATTATACTATACTTTCTAACTATCGCTAATTACGGTAGACGCCTGTAGGCTAGTCACAAAGACAAGACGAGATGATTATCACGATTTATCATTTAAATCCGTGATTTTATTACCCCACGGCAGTCGCCCACCCGTATATCGCGGATTTAAAGATCGGTTAAGAATCATTCAGATTTATCATTCAATCGTAGGTATAAATTTTATTTATTTAAATATCATTCCAAAACGAGTGATTCATTTGATGAGAAAATATTTTATTTTTAAAGATGACGAACTAAATAGATGAGAATCTTTTAGCTAAACTTTTCGACAAGATTTATATTTTCATATTTTTTTAATACAAGATTATAGACCGAGCAAGACAATATAAATTCAATAGTTTTTGTCATATACACACTGTTTCACTCATCGGTAATTGAATTTTTAAACAGATGTTAGATATATTTAATATTCTATACGGACTACGGACTACAACTTGCTCATAACATAGCGTGCAAAGTGATTACATAAATAAATTACTCCCAAGTCTCAGTCAATAAATGATTATATATTACGCAATAGACGAAGTTGCAATATGCTATGAAATGACAATGAATTCTTTGGTTGACCTAACTCGAGTATTAAATGTTCCTCTTGTTACTTAGAACTGATTATAAATAATAAACTCTAAAGATGTAATTGCAATTATAAGCAAACCTCCGATTGACAGTAGGTCTTGAGTAAAATAAGATTTCAGTTTGATGTACAGCTAGAAATTTGCTGTCGAGTTTTAGGACGATATGGATATTCATATTCTGGAAAAACAGGATTCTGCCTTTGACCAGAAAGATAATCTCATTGGAATACTTTCTTTTGTTCAATATGAGTAAACAGGGTTCCCGATTAACGGTTACATTGCTGTATACCAAGTAGTAAACTGACGTTGAAATTTCTCTGAAGTGATTAATAAAACAATGAGTAATTAGTTCGAGAAACTCGACACAAAGAGACATAGAAAACTAGTTTCTCAATATCCGTAATTATGACCACTGCGAATATTCAACCGTTCCTTTTACATGATATGATATGATATGATATTATATATTATGTTATATTTTCTAAAAATATATTCTCCCGCAGATTTTACGTGGTTACTGATAATCTAGTTATGCGAGAGATGGTTGTTGAACGAGTAATAGAGAGTTCAGTATACTAAGACGAGGGTTAAAGTCTCTCAACACTCGACACTTGAAATTTTGAAATAGGACTTGTCAGTGGGTTCGTTGATGTTCTAAACTAAATCCAGCTGCGGACGTGAAACGTAGACTAAAATAGAAAATAAAATGAAGCAAAGTCCAAGAAAGATAAAGGTGGGGGCTAATCTATCAGCTCGGAAAAAAAAAAAAAAAAAAATTTTGAAGGGAAGAGGGTTGCCCTCTGACATGTTCTCAGTGGTAGTTGTAGTACAACACGGGTTGACTAATTGCACAGAGTAAATAAAGGGTGGAGAAAAAAAGGGGGAAAACCGTGTGGTTGACTAAATTAGAGGTAAAACTAGATAAGAATTTGATCAGCTGTTCTCTCTGTGTCGTGAAATAGATTCCAGGATATTTCTTACTGAGTCTATATACGTAGCTGTAAATTTAAAGTACCTACTCGTATATAAATAAACGAAAGTTATTTGAGATGTTGGAATGAAGAGAAATGAAAAGAATAGATAAAACATTCAAGTGATAGATTAGACGTATTATGATTATGACAAGACTGGCTATAACTACTGGCGCCGACTGAACGGCAAACAATGGATAATTCGCTAGAGATTGTTTAGCTGTGACCATATATCTGCCACAATACATACACTGGTTATTGCACGCTCTTAGAGTAACAAACGCCAGACCCATCCTGCATGATTATAGCCAGGGCCAGACTCCCCAGACTGACAGACAGACGGGCAGAAGATAGAGGGAAAAGGAAAAAGAGAAAAAAAAAAAAAAGAAAAAGATTAAGAGAAAGAGAAAGAAAGAACGACGTGGTTGTGTGTGAAACATGAATAGACATACATATGAATACGACCACGAGTGACCACTTGTTCAGTGTTCGAACCATGGTAGCCTTAATAATGATAATAACAATGATAATGGCGATAATAACCACACGTGCATTCATCGTATCTCAACTTTGCCTGCAGGCCCTGAAGCCTTAAGGATCAAACGAACTAAGGAACTGTTGCTCAGTTAGGGTTGTGCACGTGTTGAACAGATGCTAAGCAATATGGTTACAGTCTTAGCGATTCTGAATAACCTGTGACGAGGTTTAGCCAGGTTTGTCTCTTTGCCGAGGACGAGGACGAAGACTAAGACGAATACGAAGACGAAGGTATAATAATCAAGGATTAATGTTCACGGTTGCATGCTTTCCCACGGCTATGATAAACCGAGAGAAGATTACGGAAACTTGTCGGCTGACCGATTATACTTGGATTATTTATTAGTCGACATTTGTATTAAATAGTTTCTAAGAATTATTTGCGAAAATTGTATCATACCAGAACTATCCTAATTGCAATAAATTATTAATACTTTTTTTTTTTAGCAACGTAACATTTCCATACGTACAGGAACTTCGATACAGATATTAATAGGGAGGATTTTTTTTTTGTTTTTCTTTTTACGGCATCTTTCCGCGGTGATTTTATTACGTATTACGTATTTCCACACTAGTCTAGAGTGTGGAGTTCGGGTAAAATTACTACGTTAATGACCCATGCTATTCCAGATGGCTGCTCATAAGATAATTAACTTAATCTTACCTATTACTTATAGCCAGTGCAAAGTATATAGCAGTTTCTGTCCTCTGTATATAGGTATTATTATATTTCTCACGTATAGTTCATTATAAACCTGAAATCGTAAACAGCTTCCGTAATTCCGTAAAATCCGTCGAATCATATATGATGTTAAACTTTGCATCTTCGATATTATTTCTGTCTTCACGTTATATACAGCTTTTGCGTCAACTGAATGATAAATTGAATGTAAAAAAAAGAAAAAAAAAAAAAAATAACGCAAATTGGAATTAATTGAATTTGAATGAAATTACGCAGCTCAACATACAAAACGCATATATATACGTAGGTCACTCTATAACCAAGATTAGAACTCACCTAGCTTCGTGGCTAAATTTATATTGTGTTCATGTTAACGTGTATGTATATGTCTAATGTACCTACTATCAAGCAAGTCATCGTATACATAAGATGTCTCACTGAAATTTCTTTTAAGGCGATTATCTCCATCGGACGCATATATATATATATGTATGCTTCTTATTTCCTCTGTAAAAATGTAGACGTACAGTTACCTATAACGACATTGAACTCATATGTTCGTATACTTTGAACAGCGATAACTGAGAATAGAGTAGTCAGAAATTTGATTGACTCATCATGAAGTCATTTCTCCCTCAATATATCTTTTTACTGAAAATAAACTTTTCACATTTTGTTCGGAAGAGAAACAGAAATCGGTAAAAAAAAATAAAATAAAAAATAGAGAAAATGTAATAGAAGATTATCTCTTGGATATGAAATTTGAAGATAAATCAAAGCCTCTGAAATGGGGTAAAATTGATAGAATAATGATTCTTTGATCTGTAACTTTGCGCAAAAGGTGTAATTCGTCAAGTCATCGACGACCACCGTATCGAGGAATCGAGTTGTGGAATGGAATGGAATGGAATGAAATGAAATGAAATATAATAATTCTCGTCCTGATGCGAGTATGCGTTTTTCTTTGATCTCTCCGCACGCGTGGCGCGTCTCTAAAGTTGATGTGAATCGAGCACGCGGTAGATGCGGAACCCCACAAAGACTGTTTATGGTCAGATTTCACCCACAACCGCGTGCCTTCTGGACGATGGACGAGACTTAATTGGCCACGCTCACCGCGACATCGAAACGCGTTTGGTAACCACGGGTTGCTATAATATACGAGTTAGGTATGTGTTCTTTTTGGTGTCGGATTTCAGCTGCAACAACGCGTGAAAATCGTTCATTCGCGTTCATTCGTTAGTTTCAATCTTGTTTTTTTTTAATTTTTTTTATATCAAAGATCATAATCTCTCAATGCAAACTATATATAAACCAAGAGAAATCAGCATAATATCGGAAATAAATTTAATATTATAGGTAGTTTATTTAATCCTAGACACACTAACTCACTCGCAAAACGTTCTTTCTATTTCTGATCAAATCTATCTATCAAAGTCTCTTACAGAGCGTAGGCGCAGGAAAAGTTGTCTAGCTTTGATAATTCCGATGTAGATAGGTAGGTAGTTAGGTAGGTAGGTAGGTAGGTACATACATACATCCATACGTTTCTCCCCTAGATTCCCACCTCCTTAGAGAACTTTAACTTTGATAGTAATTTTCTTTGGAATCTTGTATTTAAACCGTTCAGTTTGACCAGCAGATTTCTCCTCGACTTATCGACAACATACCTGCGTAGGTTGGTCCTATATACCTACCTACACGTTCGTTTTACACGATTCGATTCTGCACACTATATATACACACATTTGCATTACGCATTGCGATTAAATATAGTCGAAGTTATTTTTTTTTTTTCTTATTAGATGAATAAAAAAGAGTATAGCTGCAGGATATATTGACTGTAACTAAAGCCCGATGGATAAAAGTTTCGCGGTTATTATTTCAAGAGAATAGAGGAGAGGAGGGTAGCAAGAAATCGATCGAGTGAGTAAAGATCGTGATAAATCTTGATCTCGCTTGAAAACGTCGAGTCGTGTTTCGTCCGCGTCTGCTTCTGCATATACACGATAATAAATGAATTCCATTTTACCCTGCAGTTTTTTTTTTTCTTGTCTTATGAAAGGTTCGAAAAGAAATGCTGTTATCTATCTTGGATATCGGTGAAGCAAAGTAAAATAAAATGTAAAGAAAACGAGGAGATAGAAAGATAAATGTAGTTTAATTATTATATTGTTATTATATCGTTCTATTACGGGCTTAACAGTAAAGTAAAAAGTGTTAAGAATAAAAACGAAGTGTAGAAAACCAACCCTCGTTTATAGTGTGCGTTAAGTATTCAACAACACGTGCGCGCATTGTTTTATGCCGGAAGTACCGTAAGGCGGTATAAATTTATAAAATAAGTCAGACTAAACTCGGGCCTAATGAACTCATGGGGACTTTATTACCCTCGACTGTGTGGCCGGTAGTTCCACTCAACACGATGTAATGATCTTTTAATAATAATGATAATAATGTAGCAGATATGTAGTATAAGAATGTAGAACTACGCTTATACAACCTTCATTCGAAAGATAATGATGATACATGCCGTCGTTAAACATTTTGTTTAAATCATTTTTGCACTAAATTTTCGAGTTGAAAGACCAAAAAACAGTTTACAATAATTTTCATCAGGTAAATGATATCGTTTCTTGTTCAAATTTTTTTCTAACAAATATAGAATGAAAAATGATGGTATATCCCATCCCATAGAATATGTGTATATATCCCTCGTTGAGGTCTCCGAACCCTACGATCAAAGCAGAAGCCAAGGTAGCGGAAGTGAACCTAACCGGGGCTTCCTTCCGTCAAGGATAAAGATTTTCGATAAATCTTTCATCAGGCTATTTGGATGCGGACTTTGTCAGCGGAACTGTGTGACATTATTTTCTACACATATATAGGTATTATATGATTATCTATACATACATGATTTCCGATTGATATACAAGTAACGACAAATCTGTGTTAACCAAAACGGATTAATTACCTACAATCGACTTAAGATTTGACTAATTTTTTATTTAATTTGGATCGAAATTCGATCGGGAAACCATTCATTCGTTCGTTTTTGTATCACGAATATTTTGACACGTGACAAATGTATGTGTCTATACTCAGCCAGATTTTTGACAAATTTATTATAAATGAATTGATTTGAAGAAAAAAAACGCGAATGAAAAAGTGGACAAAAAATTTCAGAATTCTATATATAAAGCGTGCAAAATTGACTGCTGCATGCGTGACGAGGCTCATCTAATATAGCGTGCTGCTACTAAAGTCACCGTAACGTAAAGCGATACGTTGGTATCGTTGGGAGGGTCTTGAGCACAGAATACCTACAAAAGCGAGGTCTTAGCTCCCCTACTTGGTAAGAGATTGACTATTTTCATGAGTCATGCAGTTTGGTTTCAAAAAAAATTTCTTTTATCTGGCAGTGATTGAAGAAAACAATAAAAAGAAGGTAATTATGGTATAATTATGTATAAGTGTCAATAAAATGGTCAATTATCGATCTATATGAATGATGATTGATGGAATTTAAAAAAGAAAAAAAAATAACTCCAATATATAGGCGAGTGTGTGTAGAAATTTTATAGAAAAATTAGATTGACGTGGATAGGAACACGTCGCTGGCCTGAATTCCGGATAATAAATAGTTGCTCAAAAAATGAGTAATTAATATGACTGGTATAGGTGAAGGGGTGTCTGATTGATTGGTCGGATAATTGAGCAACGCGAATTATAATTTACAAACTGCGTATTGTAAAATAAGAATCGAATGGTTGGTGTCAACAAAAAAGAAAAAGAAAAAAAGATTAAAAAACAAATTGAAAATTATCTCAGGTGTAGTGGTTATGGTTTAATACTCGGGATAAAAACCGATTGGGATAGTTGTATAAAAAATTTAGAATGCGGGACACATCCTTCAGACAAAAAATGAAGTCTATCTAATCTGCAATCTATTCGCCAAAAACTGGGTACAAAAAATCTTTGAAACAAAGTGAATAAAAAAAAAAAAAAAAAGGTCATACGCGGTTTAAAAATAATTAATTAGATAGGTATGTGAATATAAATTGACAGAAACAATTTATTAAGTGGCGCTAAGACCTAATCGATTCACACATAAGCAGAGAAAAAAAAAAAAGATACAACAAAAACTAAAAGAGAGAGTTGAGTCCGTATCCTACATTATGCGTTTGTAAATGTGACGAATAAGAACGGGCTTAGAGATAGGCGAAGGAATCATTAGCTTCTAGCTGATAAAATATAAAATCTATTACACGTCGTATGCAGAATATATATATATATATAGAGAAAGAGGCTCGTCGTAAAGTCAAAAGTCAATAAAAAAAAAAAGCATATAATGACCCAATAAATTATTGACCGTAAATTTATTCGAGCTCCGTTACTGCAGCTTCTCAGAGTGTCGATTGGGCAAGAACTTGCGTTCCGCGCTGTCGCTACCTGACTACCGATTAAGTCATAAACTGAAAAGTGACGACGTTTCTTTTTTTTTCCTCATTAAACATAAACCGTATCGAAAAAGAGCAGAAAAAAAAAAAAAAAGGGAAAAAAGAATCGATCATTTTTTTTTTAATCAATTTTTGTTTCAAAATTCTTCTGTATATATATAACTTTGAATAATTTTGTGTGATTCATATAATCACTTTGCATCACGATCAAAATGATCACCCGATGTACAAACGCGGAGGTACCATATTTCTATCTCGGAATAGCTCGCTCAACGATATTTCATCCGCATAATGCAAAAGGTCGAGTAGAGCTGAGCGAGGGTGTTTTCTCCGCGAGAAGTTCTCATGGTCTCCTCCTCGTTCCTCGTTCCTATAGGTACCTATATCGTTGTCGGCGCCGCGCCGCTCACTATACACCGCTCATAGTTAACTCTCAGCGGTTACGCAGCCGATGGATAGGATTACCCTAACCCACATTATCCTACTAGGTGTGCACCGCGCTCTATAGAAAAGGCGTGTACACCCAGTATTTAAGTCGCGCTTATGACTAAAGATTTTCAATATACTCGCTAAAGAAATATAATTGGACTTCGTTTATAATTCGAATTTCAAATTTTCAGATTTTTATTAATTAATTGATTTTCTTTTTCTCTCTCTCTCTAAATTTTATACAACGATAATGCCGAAGCGTGAGAATGATGCGGATAGTCTCATAAGTCCGGTTAAAAATAAATCTTCATCGATAAGTAAAATTCGTAATACAATTTCCGTCCCGTTCAATTTCGTTCCGGGCGATAATTTGCACCAACCGCACGATCTGATCTTTGCGCAAGATCCCCGAGCGTGTCGATGCATTATTTCCATCTTTATCTTAATCTTTATCTTATTTTCATTTTTCTTCTTCCTTTCAACATCATCTCGGGAATTCGTGGTCTGTGGTGCACAGGATTCTTGTATAATAGATAGATATAGTATACCTACACAAACTTTGTACGCTTCGAAATACGAGCGAATACGAAATACAGATAGGGGGGAAGGGGGCCCTATTATAAAGACTAAACAGAGCGAGTCAAGAGAGGAAAAAGATGGAATGAGAAAGTGAGATGCTGCTAAGAGACTCTGAAATACACATATACATATATCTATATGTAAAGAGCGATGAGAACGGGCGCGGTTGTCGTAACCATTACGGACGTTTCAAACCGCAATTCCACTCTAGATGCATTCTTGCATCATAAAATGCAACTCCGCGGATTAAATCCAACTAATTAAAAGGATTTTAATCGATAATTTATATTAATGCCTATCATCATGATATTTCATGAACAATATAAACTATATTACGACAAAAGTAAAACCCCGGTGACTTTACACCGGGTGGGAGGGTAAAAAAATGTAAGAAAAATGAAAGGTGTTTCTCACCGGTGATTCAAGCTCACCGTACGCTGTACGTATAACGGAACATCGAAATACCGAAGGTATCAGACGTGTTTGTCACCGCTCTAACACAACCACAGGACTAGCAAATAATAATTCCCCGCGATCAAGCCGCGAGACCCGCAAGAGGCAACGTCCGATGACGCAAGAAATCGACAAGGACGCGGCAAGGCAACCTGCATTGGCATCGGCCGACCGTTCGCCTCTCTACGTTCGCTACGCTCAATCGCCTGTGCTCTCACTCGCGTAAAATCGGTACCTATACGTAATATAGATCCAGACAGGTAAGTATCTAAGAAATATTAGCCCCGATCAAGCAGAGCAGTGATTCAATTTGGCAAAATACTTGACGATTTTTTCATTTCTTAAGAAAATAGATACTAAAGACGACGTTTTTTTTTTTAATTTTTTTATTGATATTCATCACCCAAACGATTTTATAATGTCATGCAGTTTACTGCAAGTTATAATCTGATATAAAGAAATCGGCTATTACACATCTATGTGTCTTGGAAAGTGCGAAGCCTACGCAAGACAAGGAGTCGCGTGGGAAGCCGCGATGTAAAGTGCAGTAGCTATTATGACAGCTTTTCCACCACTGTATATATACTTAGATTTGAAAGGTACAATTTCTGTTCTACTATATGGTTGGATTGAACATTTTTAATCATCCTTTAACGTTTTATATACCTTCACGTGTACGAATGTTAACATGCAAAATTAACATTAGGAAGCTTTCCAACTGCGCCTGATGAAGTAACGATTTGAAATCTATGAAATGCTAGGAAATTTTCGATTATCTATAATTAGTTATCTTATAAGACTTCTTTGATAAATCAATAAACAGTTTTACCGCTAATTAAACCTATAAGGGGCTTTCATTCAACTCGATAGATATTCACTCAGTGGAACGAAACGTACGTAATATCATAATATAGTATAATTATTTCATACGAATAAAACGTAACAGTTTAATTGATTTATATTACTGAAAATTTATAAGTTTAATCTATGATATAAAATCAAAAAAAAAAAAATGATCGATTATGATTCAAAGAAAATCGTTTTTTACCTTATAGCTACATATAATGAATATATTGATTATTGATACTTGTACTTCTGGATCAACGACTCGGGTACGTATATTATATGTAAAATCAAATTGAACGTTTAATTCAAGGGACTTCCTTTCACCGCTTAACTACGAACAGTAGGCCCCTGAATTAACCCCGCAATACTCGTGGTTTGAACATATCAATTATATCCACTCATCTGCATCGCCATTAACGTTATAATAGAGGTTCGTGATGTTGGAAAATTTCAAAGAACGATTATCTTACGTGAATGTTTCAAAGGTAAAAGGTTCATCACGTATTACGGGCTATACACCCGTTCAATCTCTTTCTTGCATTGAATATAATCGACGAAATGGACTCATGGAAACTGATCAAAATTAAAATCAAAATTTCATTTCATTTTTTGGAAAAGTTAATATGCATCGCGGGTGTTAAATAGTATAAGAAAATGAATGTTAGATATAATCGAGCAAATCTCGACCAGGTTCCAAGAAGATGACCCAGATCTATCAGAGTCCGGTCGCAGGTTCAAACACGTCAAGCATTCCACCGGCTCAATGTGTCCAAACCTGCTGCCGTCGACCACAAGGTTCCCAGAGACCATCTGCTGGGTTTCGTCCTTCTCTTTGCTGTTCAGGGTTCGCGCGAGCGCGCAGGTCATGCCACGAAAAAGTTATTACGAAATCCTTAGTTAGGTATCCGGTTTCTTTGTTTCTGCTTCTCGTTCTTTGGTGAGAATTTTTTATTTCATTACATACCTTATACCTCGTACCTATACGATTCTGCATTCGCATTTAAGGGCAGGATTTTGCAAGCAAAGATTATCCCTGACGTGAGAATTTCAAAATTATCAGCTTCGGGCATGAGAAATGGAAAATAGAAAGAAACAAACAAAAAAAAACTAGGCGATCGGTATGTTAAAACTGTTAACAAGTAAGACGATATCAAACCCTCGTTAACTGTACCGCTAATTATTCGCTAATTATGTGTTAAAAAAAAAAGAAAAAAAAGAAAAGTCAAAGAAGAAAATTACTCGCAAGTCCGATATGTTCAGTATGGCAAAACGGATTATTTGTAAGAAGAGTAATACAAACGTATGTAGAAAAACGTGTATGTATACAGAAAATGTGTAACTCAAATTATATTACGGTATTTCAAACGGTGTATAAAAAAAATACGTGACTAAACGATTACCTACTATTATAATTTAACTAACGTAACACAAAGTAACGTAATCACTGATCGTGAGTAAATGAACTTACCGAAGCGTAATGCAAGGCGAACTAACAGGTGGTATTAATAGTGTCTGATCGCACGAACGGATAATTGATAACTGTTGTTGATTCCATTTGAAATTGGCATTAATTGAATCTATGAAATATCCGGGGGCTCGGGTTAATACTTTGATATTTAAGATTTGGTGCCGGATCTGTATACGCTGCCATAAATTTAATCAACTATTAATTACCAATGTAATTAACGGATTCAGTATAGGATAAACGAAACTATGATCGTTCATAGTTTCGATTAAGTATAATTAATAGACGTAATTATTTAATTGATGAGAATAATACGAAAAGAGGGAGAGACCCTCGGCTAAAAATCGACCAAAAATTTCTTGTTTCCTCGGAAAATTTGATATATTTTCAAAAGAGGTGCACAAAGTATAGAAAATATCTTTAAGTAACGATGATATTATTTTATTATTAAAAATGATCCTTACCAAATATTCTTTCTCTGCAACTTCGTTGTAGTCGATCCGCATGACAAATTGCAAAAATATCGATAGATAATGTAATGGTATAGATATTTTCTATTCCACGTATCACATGTTTTTTTTTATTTATATAAAATATGAATTATTTCTCGATTATTTACACCTTTATTTTTCTATTATTATACTAATATGTA
Organism: Tenthredo notha; assembly: GCA_914767705.2. Classification (NCBI taxonomy): domain Eukaryota; kingdom Metazoa; phylum Arthropoda; class Insecta; order Hymenoptera; family Tenthredinidae; genus Tenthredo; species Tenthredo notha. The sequence continues at coordinate 16,665,436 of OU611908.1, read as the reverse complement.
ATTAGAATTTTTAAACTTGTAAAAATTTCTATACAACACTTTATTAATCACGCGATCATTTTTATCAGGATTGCGAAAAAGTTATTAACTTTTAACCATAAATATTTCGTATAGAAACACAGCTGCGAGTAAAAGTTTAAAATATTTAAACTTCAGCGTGTCCATAAACGAAGGTAACACTATAAACTTGCACTTCTTGAGTTCACTTGAATTTCTAAAATGAAAAAATCCTAAATCATTATTTACTCCGAAAAGACAGAATAGCTAAATTTTCTTTCCTGATATCATTCAAGCTAAAATTTTATTTAAAAAAAAAAAAAAATACTTTCATTAACAGGTTCAATTAGAAGTTTAATGAGACAAGGGCAAAAAGGCAAGTCAAAAGATCACACGTAAAGTGATCACGTCATAATAAATAAACATAAAAAGTGAGAGACGGTCTTTGGCAAAATTAGGCGCCAAGCTGGTCAAGCTTATGGCCTTCTATCTCTATCTCTTTTCGTCTCTTATCTGTTGGTTGGTAAGTTTCATTGGCACAACGACCGACCAATTTATTTCACTCTGGCCAATTAAGGTTGATTAAGTTCATTAAAAATAGGGCAACAAACGTGTTGTAAAAAGTGATGACATAAACGCGAAGTCTTTGTCGTAATAAACACTTTGCGGAATCCTTCAAATAGGTACGAGACGCAATTTTTGCGTTTTTAATATCTATACCAATTCGCATTGAATGTCTCAGACCAAATAGGGATCCGGTTAATTAACTTATTAGAATATGGTGGATCGAAAAATCTGAACATAAGCCTCTGCTTTTGCGAAAGTTAGACAAATTGTATTAAAATGTAAATTTTCGGGCTGTAAAGGCTGATAAAATTATTCAATAATTTTTTTTTAAACCCGTTAGAATATCAGTACCGTTGATTAAAGTCGAATAATTGAAATGAAGAAGATTTCTTGCGGAAATATAACGAAAATCCCAATACCGTGGGAATCACATGAAAAGACTAATCGTACGTGAAATAGGCTAAATTGAAAATAAAAGAACTTTTAACACCGCGGGAAGCAACGAGGTAAAAATCTAATCAATTTGTTCGTAGTTTTTGGTGCAGAGCCTAAAGTAATGACTTGCAAAAAAAAAAAAAAGAAAAAAAAAAAAATTAAATGTATACGTGAATAAAAACGAAGAGAAAATCTACTCAATTCTGTTCATTTTATTTTTTTTCCTTTTTAGAAAAGGTCGTTTTAAACCGTCGGTATTTTAGTGGGCGTTAATAACAACGTCAGTGACTTATCGCGTATTCGTTACAGCGTAATTTTATTAATTATTAATGTTGAATAGTTATGTGCCATCTGGGCATAAGAACCACGGCGCGTTGCGGCGAGCCGCCTACGCATACTGAAGAAAAAAAAAAAAAATCAAAATAAAATTACATGAAAAAAAAAAAAAAGTATTCTGGCACCTGACAACTTCCGAAGTCAGTCTAAAACCCGTGGGCCGCCCGCGCCTAATTCACGATCCGTTAAAAACCTAACTTCAACTATCTCATTAATTGGGCAATACCACCCGCAGGGCACGGATTGACTCTGACTAAATTTTGATACGCTATATAGCGAGACCGCGGTTTAAGGTATAGAAAATCGTGAAAATAAAGATAAAAATAAAAAATAAAAAATGATCTTAGAACGGGTATCAAGACTCACGCAATTGAACCGCGAGCATTTACTAAATTCGTTCTTTGATCAGGCTTAAGCGTTATAATATAATTAAAAAATTGTATTGCTAGGTTGTAAGAGAATTTTTTTTATACCTATTACTGCAGTCTGATAATGAGAACAAATTTTTATGAAAATAAAGACGTAGATGAGAACGATAAAAAAGAAAAAGAAAAAGAAAATAAGGTATAAAAACTAATAGAATAAAAATGAGCAAATGTTATATAGACGGTGAAATCGAACGACGAAAGTGTGCCTGTAGGTATGGGGATGAGGACGGATAGCTCTTACGCCCACGCAGCCCCATCCCAAAATCTAGCAAAATTGACATTAGCATAATTCCTACTCGTATATTAAACTTGTAATAGAGCCATGAATGACTCTTTCGGCATTCACCTGATACCTACGCGTTGTTAGTCTATCCAAATGATTCGGTTGAATGAACGTAGATTTGTTGACAAATTTTCTTTTACTTTTAATTAACGACAAGTTGATTGACGATAGAAATTCTTCTTTTTGTTTTTCCTCTCTCTCTCTCTCTCTCTCTCTCTCTCTCTTATGGTTGAATATTTAGAGCAAAGATCATGAGAATATTTTCTTATTTATTTTTTTTTATTTTCTAAAGTAAAAATTCAGTCGTGTATTATTACTATGGCGCAACGTTGACAGGAAGTTATTATACAAAGGGAGTTTGTTCTAATTTTGGATAACCCTGTTTAACTCTTTACTTCGAAGTCATAGTATTTGTGTATACCCGTACACATATATATATATATATCTCCCGAGACAATCGAGAACGCGTGTCTCTAAAATAAGGAAGTTTTTCTTTACGAATAATATACATCGATAACAGCTGCATAAATACCGTTGCGAGAGAGAGAGAGAGGACAGACCTTATTCCATACATATGATAAGAAAGGGCTGATAGTTGGGTTCGAAAATATTCTAAAATCGATTATTTGCTTGTTTTTTTTTTTTTTCTTTTTCCTTCATATTTATCCCTAAAACTTTTGCTCCTCGTCGGAAATTCTTTATCTAATCGTATGACTAGAACTGAACAAATTCGGAGTAGATTGAATATGTAGAGGGATTTCGTTCCCTATCGCATAAGGCAGCAAGTACCTGGTATTTTCGATAGTGATAGCAAAAAAAAATATATATATTTATATGTATGAAACAATTTTCTTAACAGATTATACAGTAAAACGCTGAAATTATACAATAAGAGATGTTGAGATCAGGTGAAGACGATGAGTCAATTAGAATTAACGATTGCGTAAGAAACAATGCTTGCAGCTTTGTAGGTGCACTGTAATACATCGGGAAAGAGAAAAAAAAAAAAAAACAGGAAGAATAATAATAACAATCTGTTTGTTACAAGTTGTTAAGAGTTTAACTACGAACGTGTTTTTTTTTTTTTTGTTCATTCGTCAAGACTTTACGTAAGAACTTTTTATCACCGTGAAAGAAATTAGAATTGACTAGTTCGAATGACGCCTGTACAGTGAGACTAAGACCGTATGTATAGTAAATTTCAACTTCATTGAACCAAAACGTTTATACAGTGAACCGATTCGATCTCTTCTTTTTTTTTTGTTTTTTTGTTTTTTCTGTTGCTTTTTATTATTACTCCAGTGAATCGAATCACTCCTATCGCGTTTATTAGTATATTATCAACAACTTTCACCCGATTTATTGAAACAATATAATATAAGAAATGATGAACCAACCACTTTAATAATTGTTTTAGACCCGTTTTTTTTTTTTTTTTATTCACTACTGCGAAATCAGTTTTTAATCTGAGAAGTTTATGAATTAATTTCCTTTCTTTTTGCTTTTTATTTTTATTTTTCTCACATTAATCACCGCAAATAAGGATACAGCACGTGGTTTAAAGAATTACGAATGCGCGATACGACCGTCCGCTTCGGTGGCTCGTGAGCGACTGACACTACTGAAAGTAGAAACGATCGAGAGACAGGACCTGGTCAGACGCGTGCTGCAGAGTTAGTAGTATATGCGGGCCTCTATAGACTCCAGGCTCTTCAGACTCTCATATATACGACAGCTGGCTCATGGCTGTATGACTAAAAGCTCCGTTGATTACCGATTTTACAATTGAAAATGGGACTAACTGTTCTACATATCAGCCGGTAGCAATCATTACGATTTTGTGGATGAGAATAAATACCATAGAATTATAAAATTACTGTAGGAAATACATTTTTTCCACTATTTACAATTTTATATGAATATATAGTCTTACACAACCTGATTTCTTATGGGAATTCAATCTACTGCCATCATAGATACAGTGTTTGTTAAATTAACTTTTTATAGCTGTCGTTTGACAGCTAACGCAAGCTGCAAACGTTGTCTTTTGCATCTCTGAGAAAGAAGTGCAAGGAACCCTTTGTAATAGAGTCCAGAAAAGTAAGCTGAGGGAGAAAGTCAGTGGAACAAACTATTTTTCTACAATTTTCCTTTTTCCTTTTTTTTTTTTTTTTTTATGGGCAACCGACTACCATCGACTCTAACCGCATTTTGTTAGCTCTTAAAAACACGTGTGTTCTGGGTACTCCACGTGTATAAAGACTATCGTAAAATGTACATATTTCTGTGGAAGAGAAAGAGATAAATGAGGAGCTGTAAAGCTACGAGTAGAATCGTTATTATTATACGTATTCGCGTCTATATAGATGCTTTTGCATATGCAAAATGTTGTTCGAAAAAGCTATCACGGATTTTTAAGACAGTCCATGAACCGACTACTATAGGTATTTTTCTTTCGTCTTTACATATTTCTATACGATGTAAGTACACACGCGTCTTTCCTTCATGTCTTGACAGTTTCCCCTGACTCATACGGCTCCTTGATAATAAATTGAGACAATGGTATGTGGGCGAGAATTTGACCAAATCTTGCAACGTGTTGTGTTGTAGATTGTAATATAGGTGGGGTAACCGAAACAAGAATCTTTTCTCATGAAAGAATTAGACAGATGAAAAGGGGCCTTATTGTTCAATTTCACCCGAGGAGAAGACGGAGGGTTTCCGCAATTGGTATTCTTCGTGTATCACAGGCTATGTAGAACGTACAGTCGTAGACTGCCCGGGCGGTCTTTTACTTCGCGTATGTTACATGCATACATACATACATCGTATACATGCATACCTTATGTATACATACGACGAAAGAACGGACGAACGTGGATGGATTTGCGGATGACTGCGACACGTGAGAGTTCACCGTTCATCGGGCTCGTGGCCCCGATGAAAGCTACGTTATATATTTGTCCGCATTTTACGTCGGTACATATTTCTGCTTTTGCGATATACTGAGAGGTTTCCGTGAAACATCGCAGTCAGTCAAGCTTTTTGTCCCAAGATTTTCGTCTGTTTTTCGCAGGCTGGCCATCCCCTTTTTAATTTTGAACTTTCAAATGCCGTAAAATGATCAAATAATTGTGTGAATAAATAAATGAATAAATGGATGGATGGATGGATGGATGGATGGATTGAGCAGATAAAAATTAGAAAAAATGAACGTCAAGCAATATCAAACAGTCGTTAAATCTATCGCATTTCAGATTTTACCGTTCGTAATTCCAGTTGAAATTCAGTCTATTTAATTTAAAAAAAAATAATAATAATAATAATATAAAGAAGAATTGAATCCTTGTGAAAAAAAAAAAAAAAAACGACTCAAAAATTGTCGAAACACTTGAATTTCGACTGCAGCACAATAACATTAATAAACATAGCATCGAAATACATAACTGAACAGTAAATTCCGTTCGACTGCTAAACTTTCCAGGTGCCGAAGCCCGACTGTAGGACCCGAAAAGATCATCCTGATATGTTAATATCGAGTTTATCTCCGACGACGATCGGAATTTCTTTATATGCATGCATATGTGTGTATATGAACCTGCCAATGCGAGTTTCGCAACGATTCCACGTATATCAACATCTGTTTGCAAATTGCAATGTGGTGTTCAATATTCTCGCGCATTTGGTGCTCCACGAATTCTATGTTTTTTTTTTTCCCTGTCTTCTTCTTCAATTTTTGCACAAATCTTCGACATATTATATTCAAATTTTATTAAAAAAATTTGTTATTCGCAAGAATTTTCGAATGTTTTATATGAAAATAATAAAATAGGTCTCGGTTGAACGAAGGTTTAATTTACTTCCGGTGGCAGTTGCTACGTCGAGACAACCACGCCTACACATTCCTCTGCGTGGCTGTTCTCTGTGGTGTAATTATGTACTCGGTAAGAAAGAAAGAAAGAAAAAAGAAAAAGAAAAAATGTCCGCGATTCATTGTCAGACTAAACAGAGCTTATATATGATGCGTCATCTTTACGAAGTATAAACCGTACGAATTTCTGACTGACGATCAAACCGCACGGGAGATAAAGATTTTAATTTATAGCCAACTGATGGGAGTAGACCACTAGACAAATACCGTTCTATACTTAAATGCCTTCGCACTCTTAAGCACTGCCTGGCTATATGGCTATGACTATCACTAAAGTATGTTTTCATGTTCTTCAAACAAACAGCTTAGCGGAACTCCAAACTTTAACTTACGGAGAAAGTTCATATAAATTATCCGATCGATGAAATAATTGCCAAGTACTTGCGGTCTAAGAGAGAGAGAGAGAGAGAGAAAAAAAGGAATTAACTTAGTGATATATGTATCATTATAGCTGTTTGATAATAAATTGGAATTGCTTTTAATACTTTGAGAACTGCAGTTATGAAATAATCAATGCTGAAGAGCCTAGACTGGATAGGGTTTAAGTGATTGATTAGTTTATTTTTTTTTCCTCTTTTTCTAATTTTTCAACTATTCAGAATTTCAGAGCTACGTCGAGTTAGATCAGCGTATTGAAATTTCCTAGCTACGTTTTTTATTGAAAGTTTGATAGGAAACGTTAATACCGGATGACAGAACCCGCACGCGAGTCAATCTCGTTTTCCCATCGGAAATCAAATATCCGGAAGTAACTAGCCTTCGTATTCATCCGGTGATGTTGACAGAAACGATTTGGTAGAAAAAAAAAAAAAAAAACAAATTGATTTTTTTATCGGTGTGGGAATAAATAAAAAGAAATATAGGGAATATTTAAATTGACGAAAACAGATCGCGCGCTGCATAACGCGTCATAGTAATCATTATCTCATGGCGCTAATGATTGCGACAGTTGCGCGTTTTATTGGTGTAAATTCCATCTAAATTATACCTAAGTCAATTATGAATTATACAGCTAGTATGTTACGGTGCACTGAGCTCACGGTGAATGCGAATATACTTACCAAGTTTCTTATACCGCGAAGGCTGTTGCAGATGTAGATCCACAGATATATGAACATAAACACCCTACGCATACCATTCGCAACGTTTCAGTTAAAAACTATTTTATTCTTCAAGTGAGAATATATATATGTAAAAAAAAAAAAAAAAACCGTCTTTCTCTCGATTCGAAATTAACAGATAAATAGACATACTATAATATGCTGCCTCTTTATATACCTATAACTGAATAGTCGTCAGTCGTCAGAATTGTGACTATAGTATATTGAGTCGAGAATTAAATTCGATAAGTATAGAAATAGATCAGGTTGTTGAGAACGGTTTTGTGATAATTAAGTTTTGATTTATGTTCACCGTTTGCATACGTCGAAGTAGATACTAGGTACTAGGTATAGTTATTATATGTATTCCGTTCGACAGAGGCAATCCCAACTCCTTCACTGCATCGTGGATTTTACGGCTGCGAGCGAAGTTTCTTTTTTTTTTTTATTATTTTTCTCTGTCTCTCTCTCTCTCTCTCTCTATATTGAATAAAAAAAAAAAGTTAAAAAATAATGGATATGGCACACCTTAGATTCCTGACTGCTGTATAAAAGCTTTTTAAAAAAAAAAAATAACGATAATTCCGTTACAAATTGAACAATAACAAAAATTTTCAAACATATCTCCAATCTCTCCCAAGCAACACGTTGCAACTATATTTGTCCGAGTTGTGTAACGGGATAGAAAATAATAAAAAAAAAATAAAAAAGGATCTAAATTAATATCAGAAACGCAGTAAATTACCAGCACAACTTATTTGCTTACTGAGATGGTAGCGAGAAGCAATTCCTGTCGTTGGGCAAGTAGAAAGTATTGAGAAAACAGCGGAAAAAAAATTAGAATCTAACGATTAAACTAGTGAATTTACGACTATATGTGCGCCCTCCTTGCACACGTGGGAGTATAAATTCTAAGGCAAATTGCTGAAACTGGAAAATATCTGGGTATGCGCTCTCCCTGACATCTCAGCTTCTTAAAGATTGCATTTCTATTCTGCTCCATTCTAGTCACGCCTAGATGTCAGTGGATATATGGACAGCTGCTGGTGCTCGCATCAGTAAATCTGATAGTGAACATAAACTTGACAGCGACTTAATACTCTGGTGTACTAAGCATTGTAGAGAAATAGAGAAACTAGAAATAGTAAAAAATCAGTGATGCACTTCACCCAGGTGTACCCAGTTATCTAGCTAGTTACATAGGTTCGAGTTATAGGTACCTACTCTGTAATCCTGGTTCTCACAGGTTGTCAATGTATCAGCATGTGCATCTGGCTTGTACATTATAGATATATGTAGATACGTCCACCTAATACCTATACCAGCAAACTATACAAGTCGTATGTTTCTGCGAGATCAAGTGCTTGGGCACTGATGTTGCCCTTCTTTAATCTTCTCTGAGAAGATTGCACTGCGCGGTGTAACGATGGATGCTATTTAATTCTACCTTGCCAAGTAGAAGAGTAAGATACCTGGCTTTCTCTCTATGCATTTCCCCATCTCTCTGTTTATTTTACTGTTTTTAGTCAATACTCGTGAGTATGATTTGCCTGGATTCGATTAAATCATTTTCTTAGATAGCGATTAGCAATTTTGGTAAACTTTTTTCAAGTTTTTTTTCATAGACTCAACTTGAGACGAAGTTTTAATGAAATTTGATATAGGTATGCATGAAGGCTGTTGAAAAACCAGGTGTAAACATCCTGTATTCAATATAATATAGTATGAGAACTAGCCCAGCTCATGAACATCGCTAATGAAATTCACCCGCTATTATATTATGCTTGACACTTCTTTAACAGGTGTTACGTGCAGGTATCTCAATATAACATCCGAATATTAACTATACGGTGTTAAATACCTTAAACGTTGCTACTCGCTGTTACGAATTAAAGATCTACTCCACCTAGTTGCGAACCAGACAAGAATTCGAGTCGTAAAGGCTCGAAACTGATCACCAAAAATATTTCTGACATGGAGAACTACTTCTGACGATATTGAATGAAGATTTTTCGCAAGCTGATGAACGAGCCGAAAGTTTATAATGATATGTCAGTTAAATATCGATGATACCTATCTTCGTCGACTTTATGAGAAAGATGTACGATACATATTTTATCTAACATCTCATTATGTCTATAATGAAATGTCGGTATGCTCCGGGTGCGGTTCGTGATATTTGAACCTTTGAACCGTTAGTCATCTCTCAAATATTTCCACTGTCAATTCTAATCACTCAACGAAAACTTGATGACTAAAAATTTGAGAGACCGAAAATATCGCTATTTATATGTAGATATATATATGTACCTTGTCAGCGAGGTTTCAGCGTTATTATATACATATACAGTAAGATGTTTTCGTGTTAGTCATCAAAAATTCAATGACATTATAAAACAGCTTTACTTACCTAAACTACTAGTAGATAGAAATGATTTGGACAAATCGCTTTTGTGACTTTGAGGGACTTACCTGAAACATAAAAAAATAGGGAAAAGAAAATTAGTTTATACATTTCTCCGATAAATATAACGAATCAATTTGCTACCTCGATTATTCCCTTCCCTTCAATCGTGAAGATTTTTAGTCGTGTAGAATTGAAATGAAAAATAAAATCAGGAAACAATTAAAGACAACAGCAAACTCATTATCCGTTTGTTAATTGGATCTATTTAAATTTTTCTTCCATGAAATAGTTTCGATTGGTGATTGGTGCGGGAAATTTAAGGGCCTTCGTCCTGTGGCGGAACGATGTTATAAAAAAAAAAAAAGAACAAATTAGAAAATAAAGGCTTTTTAACTATGTATACCTGTGTGCTCTAACTTAGACCCTATTTTATACAGCTGAACCTACATTTAGTCAGGTCATTATCAGCTTCATGCTTGATTTACTACAGAGCCATAAAAGATGAACAATAAGTATACGCATGGAGAACACGGTTTACAATTTCCTTATTAAACTATGTATATTTGCCTCTTAGCCCCGATTATTGCAAAATAGTAGAATGCTCAGGTTTACGACCCGCTTTGAAACAGCCTAGTTTCCTAAGAGCTTATGAAAGCCTCTAAACGGAAGTCAGGAATTTTTTCTACCCCGTATGAGTATCGTCATATACGTGTTTTTCATTCTCGTACGTTTACCCTAGTTCAGGAAACAAGTCGTTCAAACGGTTAATACGAATAGTAGGGGCACGTTCTCTGGTTGCAACTCTTTCTCTCTAGCTGTGTTATTGCACAGGGCACGTTGTTTAGAAACCAGAAACCAGAAACCAAAGCTGGGTATCTGAACCAAAGAATGAAATCCCGAGGTCAATGAAACGTGCCCTGAAAATGAACTGTTCGCGAGTTTCTCTGTGGTTTTGCAAAAAATTGTACAATTCAATAATTTCACGAAAATAATCGGGTGATTTTTTTGCAAACTGATTGTGTAATTGCAGGCTGATATTTCTGAACTGCAAATCACTGAGTTAAATATGCACCTACCAATGATGTACGGGCTGAAATTAAAATGATAAAATAATCGCATCGAATGAGCGGACGTAGGTACGCATAGTAAGGAAGTCTGCATCGATAAATGGCAACGATTTGCATTTTAAATGAAGATAAAAATCAATCAGATTTAAAAAAATTTATCGCCACGGTAAGAATAGTTGTAGAAATTAATTTCAAAGTATTTGAGGAACGAATTTTCTTTATATCTTTAATTTATAGAAATTTTAAATTTAATCTAGGTACCCTAGTCTCTCGTCTTGCGTACCTAGATACATTTATGGTAAATGAAATAAACAGGCGATTTTTTTCGTTGAATAACGCAATCGAGATAAAACCAAGGTAACTAACGGTGGGTGTAAGGAATGTCGTGTGTCACGTATGAAATACGCATATATATATATGTGGGAAGTTCAAATCTGCATATAGGTGCGAAAAAAACAGGTGAATTCCTAAGCTAATAGATAAAAAAAAAAAAAACACGTATCTAATTCAACGAGACAGATAAATCTGTCTTAACACATCACGATTTCATCCAGATACTAATTGTAAAGGTCTGTCACTGTACTAGATGAGCTAAAGATCGAGCATGTAATATAGTAATCGAAGATCTTCTATCTGCGTTTGATCGAATTTGATGTGGCTGTATTTAAATTTTGGGTAAAACTAGATCTAAATGGTTCTTGAGAGATCTATTCAATCCTGGCTAGATCTAACATATTAGATCAAAGCAGATCTAGTGTGAGATCTAAAAATTGATGTAAAGATATCTAAAATAGATATCAGGAGATCTATATTTGGATCATTTTTTTTTTTTTCCCCAAAACTTAGATCTCACTGGATCAAATTTGACCTAATCCATTTTTTTTTTTTCCGGATTCCGATTGAGATAGGCAAAGTATTTACTGGATCAAAAGATTTGCGTAATCGCGGTCAAAAACCTCCCCGTCGACGTATGTATCACATGCCCCACACGACTAGATCGTAATATAAGTTGAGAAATGAAATCAAGTCAGGCACACGTGCCTCGTTCCAGTTCTAGTCGCATAATCTATTGATCCAGTATTCTGTATTCTGTATTCTGTATTCTCTATTCTCTATTCACCTGCATAATGCATTACACAGAAGTACTTAGAGTGTGGTTCACAACTTTTCGCCGCATTATCATGTGTCACGTCTCTCCCTCCCTCTCTCTCTCGATCTCTCTTACCGCAATTTGCATCGCTACGCCTGTAATTGGCATGCGAATATATAGACGTGTATATCAATTCATATACCTATATGTTTATATAATAAAAATCTACATAGATATACGCGAACTTGTAAGTCTCATATCATCGCACGATGCGCGTTCGAAAGCAAAGTGAGTGGGTAAAGCTGTTTACTGTCAGTTATGGTGGGGATCAACGACGAAGACAAGGCCGCCGTGAGGTCATACTTAAGTAAGCCACGAGAAGTAAGTATACGGAACTTAACAACGCCTCCCAGACTCGAGTTTGGATCTAGAATTGCACTTAGAATAAGGATAAGGATATGAATGATGATTTTATTGAAAAAAAAATTCAAAAATGATCTCTTTGTAATATTCCATAATATGATCAATTCTTTTTCTTGTTTTTCTTTTCATCTTTCGAAACGAGTTTCGCACCTTTCATCTAAGTGCAGCGTTTCAAAGTGAGCTAATAGTCTAATAGAAAGACTAAACATCATAGAACTGAGACTTTTTAACATATATCGTCTTAATTTAATAAACATATGACAATTAGCAACGACCAACGTCATTTTCCGAAGTCAGAAAAAAAGAAAAGAAAAGAAAAAAAAAACCTATAAACAGTAATAATGATGAATCGATCATGTGTGTACTACACCTATATCCTGATTTGCGTTTACCACTTCGTAATAGGAGTTTACATTACCGACAGTACATTGCATCGGATCGAGGGGTTCAGTTGTTAAGACAGAAAACGCCTCGTTGGTAAAAGGCTGTTTGTAACCAGCTGCCTAGATCTAGCGGTAATACTTGAATGAATCGATTTACAGTTACCAGCCTAAGTAAAACAGATTTAACCCATCGATTATTTAATTATTTTAATATTTACATTTATTTGAGATAAAAGAAATATGAAGAAAAAAAAAGTAAGAAGAAATTATACAAATAACGTGAGTGATTATGTTTGATAAAATGCAGGATACTGGTAATCATGGTGTCTCGTTTCTTAGTATCAAATAATTCATCCCTTTAATTCTTTTGATTTTATTTTTATTTGTTTTTTCAAGGGTTGACAATTAAAGACAGCCTATGAAAAATTGAAATGCTTGTTATATGAATCAACGAATTGTCAATTGTTATGGGAAAAAAAAAAAATGTAAGTTTTATTTACGTAAGTTACGTAAGGCGAAACTACCGCATTCTCGGTTCAATGTTCCCCTATGTCAGAAACGGGCTTTGAATACGTAAGGCGAAACCCAAGAATCGCCTTATTGTTGGCTTCGACTTGTTTGCTGCTCTACCAGGAATAAACTATAGAATACACAAGTCCTCGATCGTGGGTATAGGACATTGTACTGCACATTGTCGTCTGTAAATCGTTTTGATTCAAACGTATGTACTACAATTTTACACTACGGTTACATGATAGTTATTATACACTCACGTATACGTATAATTGTAAGATTATAGAGGTGATAATTTACGATTTAAAAAATAAATCGCATTCTTCGACAGAAATTATTCAAGTTTTTCTTTTATCGAAGCAATTTTGTACTCGTGTGCTTTTTCATTAAATGGGATAATCATGTCATGGAAAGAATATTTTCAAAAACGAATTTTCCTTTGACGGAATCGTTTGACATTTTTTTTTTTCAAATTCATTCATTCATCCATCATCCTCTTATTCTTCTTCGTTCATCCAAATGAAAACGATTTCCCAAAAGGAGATTTTCTTATCTTTTTCTCATAATATAAGTATTCTTACCACGGAACGAGTTTTCCAATTCGATGCGGAAAAGTACGAGTATAGGGGCATCACATCAAGATGAAAATTCATATCGAATCTTTAATTCATAACTTTTGAAGAATTTATTCTACATTCGTACAGCCGATATATATATATATATATATAGGTATAAACCGATTGAAAGGTGTCGGCAATCTTTAAGATGATTAAAGAGAAACTAGAACTGATCAATCCGGCTTCTGGTTTTGTGGGGAATGGATTAAAAATCAATTACCAGTTTCTGCACACACCTGAGACTCGGTTTTCCACTTTCTATACGAATTTATTTGTTCACGAAGCGATTAAGGCGATATTAATATCAGATATGTATTTATTACCATAATTTATACGGAAACTAAATTCGTGTCATTGAAAAATGACTGAAAATGTTCAATCAATAAATTCATTAAAAAATTGATGAATAAGAATTGTGAATAGGAATCTGCAGATCTATATGTATGAGTGTGCGTATATCTGACTAACTTATACAGAGATTTGCACTTACGGGTATAGGGGGACAAACTAATCGCTGTGGAATGTAGCTAAGTAGCCACCTTGAGGTCACGTTACTTTCGAAACCTTCCAAGTGAATTTTCCTTCATTTTCTTACTTGATTTTTAGCTTTTATGACTACTATGATCTCGCACGTAATAGATCGAGTCAGTCTCGATCAATTTCCAGAGTGAATCTTGTCCCAAATTGCGATTCAGGGGATTTAAACTTCGCAATGAAACAGCAAAACGAGAAGTTGCCTCATATATACTTCTTATACCGTAAAGTAGTGGTTTTAATTTTATATGGACCCCACTGTCGTAACCATTTCTCGTAAAATCGATTCTCTATTCACGAATGAGTTTATGCTTGACGAAGCGTGAGTGAAGAAGAGAAGTGAGTAGAAAAAAAAAAAAAATTAAAGCCCTGTATTTGATTGACTTTTCGTTAAAAAAAAAAAAAAACAGATAAAAATCCTCAAGATCTGTATCTGGGTCTTTTTTATTTATTTTTTTCTTTCTTTCTTTCTCCGCTATGAATAATTCTCCTCATTTTTATTTTAATCCCCACCCAACACCTACACTGGAATAAATTAATTGACTTGTTTGCTATATCTATACGTGCGCAGCTAACTGACTTTGTGTATATATAGAAAATCAGTGAACGGCGTGAGTCATTAAACGTGGGTTTTGTAAACGAATTAATAATCAGTAGAATGTTAGCTTTTTCGACATACTTTATCGTGATGGATTTTTAAAAGATATTTAATTAGGTATCGTTTATTTAAATTGCCTGATCATAATCTATATAAATTCATCATCATCGCAGCATTATTTTTCCAAACTGTTCAATATACTTATCGATTTTTTTCGCAGCCCCCAAGTTGCAGTTTAAAAACTTGCAAATTTCTACTACTTTCGAAAGAATTCAATAAATTTCTTGCAAGGTGACAGCGAAAAATACCAACCAAAGACCTTTTCGACCTACCAAACGACCGACGGACATACAGACGGGTCCGACAGACGCCAGTCGTGACTCAGACCCATGGAATTCGGCCTGCATCCTGCACGGGGTCGGGCGTTGCACAGGTTGTGGGTCTATCCACACAAAGTGTTTCTTAGCAAGTGAGTTCGTTTGCAGTAAAGTACCTACCCTACCTACCTACCTACCTATCACAGGTATCCATTTATTTAACTAAAAGTTAAACTAACGAACAGAAACGAAAGGCTTATCTCTGAAATATGTAAACCTTAGCATATATATATATATACGTTAGCTTATACTTCGAGAGACTTGCACGTGCTTTTTTTTTTCAATGTACGTATATTCAGCCCAGCAAAGCGAAGACTGCAGGATAAAAAAAAGAAAAAAGAAAAAAAAACAACGAAGATCCTTTTCTTGCGGATGAAGAAAAAGGTGAAAGTATATGCATGTGTATGCGGCGGTTGCGGATGAACGAGGACGATGCATTAAAATGGAAAGTAATACTACCGCGACAAGAAACGAAGACAAAAATGAATAAATAATGAAATGAATGGAATGAATGGAATGGTTTATGTATTTTTTTTAACTTTTATATAATAATGATGATCAATATAATTTATATTATTCACCGTTCGTTCCGTACCTGATTCTGATTATCAACAATTCCTGAATTCGTTGGATTGTTGTGATGCGGTGACGCGTGGCTAGGCGAATTCAAGGATGGATTACCAGAGTTCCTTTCAATACCTCCAGCACCACCGTTAATACCATCATTTCGTTCCATATCAATGAGATACTACCTCCTCGTAGAACGCAGGATCTTTAATTATTGTCTCTTTAACACCACGCGACCACTTCACGCCTAGTTAATCCTAAAATCTTGAATATTGAGGCTTCCTGCCTCTGGCAATCAGCAGATTAAATGCAAAGAGGTTTAATTGCCAATCGGCTATCATTCGTGACGATCATTTTCTTCTCTCTCTCTCTCTCTCTTGTTTTTATTAACTGATTAAAAAAATTCTGCGACACTTGGCTCTCGACGAGATAACACAACTATTTATCAATCTTACAGGTTCTTCTTCTTCCCTACTTCATTTCTGATCATTGCACTCGACTCATCTGATCTCGCTACTATCCCTTGGTTTTTCTTCCGAGACAACATGTGTAGCTTTTTCTTCTCCTCCTTCCTTTTTGTTCGTTTTTTTTTTTTTTTCCTTTCTTCCTTTCTTTCTTTTTTTCTTTCTTTTCAACACGAACCACGAAAACTGACGCGGATATTTTAAAGCCTAAGATTTACCGCGATAAAACATATCGTGAAATTGAAATTGTCGCGTTTACGCAAGTGCGTATCTTACACGGAGGAGTCTACAGCATCCATTCTTCCGACAGTAAAATCACCTGTGTTTCCTATAAGCCAGTCACGAACACCTGCAGTATCTGCGCGTAGGCGATCAGGTATTTCAGTTTAGCAAATGAACTTTCGTTTTCAGTAATATTTTCGCCAACTTTTAAAAACACTACTTTTGTTTCACCCTTCACACCCTCTCGAAGACTTGAAGTCTATACTTGATTAATATTATTATTTTCTTTCTTTTCGAATGGACCAAAATTTTATACAGATATTATTACAAAGTTCGAGCGTCATAGCACCGAGACTTGAATGTGACGATAAAACGCGGTCTTCCTTTTAGCGTTTTTGAAAAAATGATCAATAATCAATTTTTTTGGAGCGAAGTATTTCGATGAACCGATTCTAAAACCATACAGATACTCAATCACTACACCTTTCATCACAAGGATACACAAGGCACAACGCGTGACTCGTTCCGTAATAACTAGATGTTGGATTCGCAATTATAAGATCGGCATTAACAGTTGATCTTGAAATTAAATGACCCCCATAAACGTGGATTAAAAAAATTATAAATAAATTACGATTATTGAATGAAAAATTAAGATAAATTTCATTTTATTTATCCTCAAACTATATCGAGAGTTTTAAAACCTGGCAACGCTGCCAGAGAAACTGTCCATGCACTCCGAAGTAGAAGGTTTGATGCTAGTTGAGAGGCTGGAGGCCGACACCGGTTTACTGAGGCCACTGAGGGCCTGGCACGAGGTCTTTCCACTTCACGAGCCTCCAGGTAGAGGCCGGCACAGAACGGTTGCCGATCATCGGTCGGGGGAAATCGTCTTTAGGAGTTTTACTACGAGACTACGAGACTACGAGACTATGAGACTATGAGACCACGAGCCCGAACCGGTCGTAGATTTCTTTTTCAAATTCACGGTCACTCCGGAATTATAGGTACATACGTGAAAGGCAATGGGTCCTGTCCCCTGGGTCCTGTCTGGGTTCCAAGTTCTGGGTCCCGGGCTTATTTATGGGATACGGGTTACGCACTCGACGAAACTACTGCCTACACGCTGTCTCGATATCAAGTGCGTAATATAAAACTAGAAAGAGATATAGAACGAATGAAAAGTGAAGATGTAGTGTTTTTCCAAGACCCTAACACTGCACCGGTATAATTACATACCGTGTCTATATCTAGTGGTAGTTAGGGTATTAGGTACTTCTTCGGAGTTATTTCGGGTCAGTAATTCCTTTTTATATATTCGAACCACTTTTCGTCTGCACGGACGTATGAACACGCTATCTTTGATTACATAGTTACAGGTTCTCTCCAGCAGTACGTTGACTCGATCAATTTCATATTATTATCAACTGCACGAATGGGCGGGACTCAGTTACCTCTTATCCTATTCCTATCTCGTCTCTCTCTCTCGATTTTATTATCATTTTGCTCTTCATCATTCTCAATCATTTTCTAATCATTGGGTATAATATACTGCTTCGGATTTTTCTCATTGTATAAAAATAGGTTTCAGTCAGGTTCGCCAGGGTTTCATATTTCAGGAAACTTTTGCTTTACTTTTTGATCTTAGGTTTCGAAAATTTGAAATCAACGTATATAGAAAACGAACGGCTAATATGTTATACAGATTGCTTAAGCCTCACTCAAATTTGGAGAAATATATCAAGGCTATGGCTAATGATTTATTCCAATAAATTATAACCGTACGAAATGATCAAATTTCATCATCAGTTAATAATTGGGGTAAAAAATGAAATCAATCTTTATGCAACGTTGATGAATAGTTTTTTTTTTTTTTTTTATTTTTTTATTTTATCCAGGAGGGATTTTATATCCTGCGTAACTCAGGTAGGCCCCCCGTTTGCTCGGGTTAGGGTCTGGCCATCTTCTGGCTCTTGAGGTCCTACAGGTAGCTCAATTCTCCCACCTTGACTTCGCCCTAACCTGGCCAAGTCGTGCGTAAAGGTTCGTGCACACTGCATAGGACTTTGTAAATTTACAATTAACAAACCTCCATGGGTTCTTGATGAAAACCTAACAGAGATCTCTCAAAGACCGTTTCGAAAGCGAGAAAAAAAAAGAAAAAGTTTACGAATTCAAAGGGTTGAAGATCTATATGAAACTTCCTTCTCTGCTATTAGAAAAAAAAAAAAAATCTGACCGGTACAGTACGTGTCATGCACGGATTGCCATTCGATACTAAATAAAGAACGATGTGAGGGCAGAACAAAAGTAATTTAAAATTAAACCATAGAACCGTCTTCCCCCTTTGGAGTTCACCACTTTTAGCCAGGCTCCTACGCAACGGATTCGCTCGAATGACTAGGATAACGACAAAGGTATACGTCAGGAGTCGATGGATGATCAAAGTGAAAAGATTATTTGTTACCTTGGAAGAAAACGTCTCTGTATACGTCGCTCCGCGTTTGATGGTTTCAAAATTGCGGATATCCTTCCTATTCCTTTAATTCCTTTAAACTTCTTTTTATACCTACGTATAATCTGGTTAATTTAGCTGTCGTTGTTCAGCTTCGAAGTAGAGATATGATAGAATTTTATTAGGATGTAGTAAGTAAGTGGCGGAGATAGAATAGTAGACGGCGTAATTGAGAGAAACAATTCGGGTTTGTCGATAGTCGAAAAACATCATCCGCAAAGATAATAACACGAGTTTTTTAATGAAAGAAACGCGGTCGTCGTCGTCTCTACGTTCGTTATACGTTTACTAAATACAAGTGTGTACATGTATGTTCTTCTCAGTGGCATTAGTGAAACGGAGATGCCGTCAAACGGGTTTCTGAGCCCTTTAAATTTCAAAAAGTTCGGCACCTAACATGAACAGAACCAGGATGTGTACCGTGGTTCTTTCCTGCGGTTATTTTAGTGGTTTTACTCGTTGACGTTCAATAATTTGGGTCAATCGAAAGATGAACACGAAAAGAAAAAAAAAATTTCCCGCTAACTTAGGTATCGCACATATTTACCTACACACACACACACACACACGCGCACACGTAATATTTACTCATCACTGTAGACACTGTACCTTAATTACCATATCAGTGAAATTCTGGAGGAATGGCAGAAGAACTGGTTGAAGTTACGAATTTCAAAAGTCCCGAACGATAGGAATTCCGAATTTTAATATCAGGATAAAAAGTATCTTAATATGCGAGTACTAACGTCACTGCAGCATACTACGTGTAGAGAAATTGACTAGTTATTGCAGGTATGTTACAGGTATAATATGTATGTAACAGTTTACATGTACGAAGAATACGTGCGGACGTGATCTGCAGGCGACAATATTATATCTCTTCGTAAAACAGTATTGCAAAGCAAACCGGGCGGTTTGCAAAACTGTGATAGTTTGGAACGCGGAATAGAATAGGCATATATCTTCTATTCAATTACTAGCCTGTGCGTCTTAGAGACTTTTGCATTCCCGTAGGATAACATTTTTATGTTAAACTCACTCTCGGCACTCGCGCATCTATATAACTGAAAAATGATGTATACAGGGTGTTTCTTCATCAACAATTCTTACAAAATTGAAATCAATGATTTGAAATGGTTTTATGGTTCCTAAATCCTGCGAGCGATGAAATAAAAAATAAAAAATAAAAACTTGGTCCATAGAATAATTTCGTAGGTCGAAAATCCGATGCTGAGAATCGATCATTTCTACCCCTCCCCTCCCTTCCCCCCCTCCTATTTAATTATTCTATTGTTACGTAAATGTGAAACACGCTGTATAGTCCGATACGTGATGATATGAACCGAAGTAGGTATATCTATGGTATGTTCTACGTATTACTATTACGTACCTCATATACTATTACTCGTAAAGTATTGACGTGGTACAGATACGAACTGAGTGTATATAGAATGCGCAATGCAGAGTTTCCAATACCGCAGCTGTCCGAGCTACCCTATAACGTTGCCCACACATTTTACGATAGGTAATTGCTACCTTCATTGCTTTGCTATTACTCGGTCGAGAGACTTGCAGTTATACGCTGATCATACCATACACAATACATACCTATATAGATTCTCGTATATAGTAGCTAAAAAATTTGATTGCTTTTTTTTTTTTTTTTTTATTTCTTTCTTAGATTTTAAAATTTTTATTCAATACGTGTATCAATCTATGCTTCTGTGATACGCAATATATCTTATAGATTATAGACATAGAAGATATATAAGTTTCGTTATAAAGTCTCAATAATGTAGAAGAAAAGAACGAAATTCAAATTCGTACCCGAACTCTTACCCGATTCCTAGCTCGACCCCTTCAAGAAACTGAAGAAAATTTTGTAGAATGATCCGCGTTTTATGGTGGATAAAATTGACAGAAAGAAAATTTGTTAAATACGAGAGAGATTGAGGCGATGATATATGAGTATGGCTAAGGGGATTCCGTAAACACTAGCTAATGACAAATCCGAGAAAATATAAGTTTAATAAACTTTGACATCTGATCTGAGACTAGATATCAACGACCTTTTAGTCTCGTGACGTCCTCGAGATCCGTGACATAGAATTACGGGTTAGGGCTAAGGTCGTTCAATATTTATAAGAGAAACCGCATACAGGTCGAAGCGAGAGGTGGACGTGAACGTGGACGTGGACGTGGACGTCGACGTCGCATCGCATCGCATCGCATCTCGTTCTGTCGCATCTCTCCGTTGGACATGTTGGGTGCATAATATGTGTGCACACGTTTATAAATGAGTAAATGTAAACTTGAGAGAGGGAACGAGTAATGGCGCGCAGAGAAGGGTGGAGGTGAAGGAATGCAGTTGGACTGCACTCGAGTGAACACCATTCTACACTTGCACGCGCCTCTTACTGTCCCTCTTCTTAAATCGCTTATTCTTCGTCTTCTTATTCATTTCTTCTTCTTCTTCTTCTTCTTCTTTTTTTTTTTTGTTTTCTTCTCCTCGGACTGACAATAAGTGTCTTTCCTTTCTCTACCACTTTGTCTACTTGCCTTGTGTCCCTTATGTTACAGAGAGACGCACTTCAATCGTCAAGTAGGTAGATGAGGGCGACCCGCGACGCGCTGATTAACAAGAGGCGCATACAATGCATCTACTGTTTCTAGTCACGAGACAAGAAACACATTAGTGCTTTTACAGTATGTCTACGAACGAAGAAAAAAATAAGATAGTACTACAGGGTTTCCAGTTCTACTACGATATTTTCACCTCACTATTTATACGACAAATTTATCTGATAATTCCTGAGATTTCCTGATTATTTCATTTTTTTTTTTTTCTTCCATTTTTCGTATGCATTGTGTGTAGACATTAACGTACAACTATAACGTGGAAGAAGTAGGTAGATATATGGCATAAGAGAGCGAAGGAATAATAACAAGGTTTCGATGAAAGAAACGCCCGGAGCTAAGTCGATGTTAAAGTTTCAAAGTTCTTGCGCAGCGTCCCGCTGACCAATGAATGAAATGCACGCGAGCGGAAGTGAATAGTAATAAATAGCTGAGGTTAATTCTCGTCGAGAAACTAGCCACCATTGGTGTTCGTTTATATCGGCTACCTATGGCTATAGATCGATTTAAATATAGTTTTAGTCTGGGAGCAGGTGCAGGGTATAATCAGAAGTAGGTAATACCTATCCACGGTCTATAAATATTCAAATAAATATCCTCCGTATTTTAATCGGAAGTAAAGAAAAAAATAAATAAAGAAAAAAATAAATGAAATGAAGATATTTAGGTAAATTTAATACAGATCGCGTCCCCCCTACTGATATTAAAACGAAAAGTGTAAGAGTATAATGTCAAGGCCGGACATTCATTGTCTCGTATATTCCGTGGGAAGAAGACAATGTCTGAAGAGTGCGAAAGCGGAAAAGGGGGTATAAAGTGTGGCAGTTGGTTAAAGAAAGAGGTAAATTATGGGAGGTAGAAATGCACTGCACTTTGTACTACTATTGTAGGGCGAAACAAAAGAATAAACGGTGCAATTATTTGGACAATTACATCCGTCCGCTGATATGGT
The DNA here is from genome assembly GCA_914767705.2 of Tenthredo notha. Lineage (NCBI taxonomy): Eukaryota > Metazoa > Arthropoda > Insecta > Hymenoptera > Tenthredinidae > Tenthredo > Tenthredo notha. Next base: position 16,642,993 of record OU611908.1, on the reverse strand, counting down.
TATAATCTGTGTGCATGCATGTCTGTGTACAGTATAATTATGACATGGCGTTATGTACGCAAAAAAAAAACATAAAAAATATATATATTTAAGGCGCGACGTTTATTACGGAAACTCGCAAAGAGTAAAAAAAAAAATATTTATTGAAATTTTTATCGTATCTGAAAATTTCGACGATTTTTTTTCCCAGACGTAAAGTAGAAGTATAGAAATGCTCGCGTTCAAAATACTATACGAAAACTTTTATCTAACATTAGTTTTTAGGCAAGTGACAGAGAATTTTGCTCCTGGGTAAAAAACAGGTTTCCCGATTTTAGACGGGCACACATGCCTCCAGCAAGACGTACGACCCGTTAAATACTTCGTAAAAAGGCCAAGAATTCCTGGCTTCGATTAGGATCGTGGGAATCGCTTGGTTAAAAAATCGTACGTAGGTATATCTGCAGGATTCTCATATAAGTTTTTCGACATTCGCATTTTTTTTTTTTCATTCCTTTTCCATTGAACGATAAATTCATCGATTAATTAATAATTATTAATTATTTCTAGGAAAAATACGAGGGTCTGAAACATTGATGTGCTCATCCCCCGCCTAAGAAGCTAAAGTATGACTCGGTATGCGCTGTAACAAAATACAACTTAATTTACCTCGTACCTCCGCATTAATAAATAATGAATAATTTAGCTTAGAGAATTATTTCTTGGCTGTGCAAGCCTAGTTATAATTTATATACGACTAAGGACTGCAGAGGCTGAAAGAGAGCTGCACTGGCGGCTGCCTTACCGCTTTGCAATAATGCTATAACCCGACTCTCGTCGAAACATGCAATGGGCGTATATTGCGATCTGCTATATCTTTAACACACAATATATACGTACATATATAAACGAACTAACGACATGCGAGACTAGTCGATTAGCGTAAATTATCAGTAAGTGCTTTTGGGCGTATGCGAGGTCGACTGTCACAAGGCCAGCCGAGATGAACACAATTTTTTCGTTTCCTAGTTATTACTCAATCGAATATCGAATATCTTCATTAGAAACATCAAGTGATCGGCGATTGGAAAAAAAAAAAAAAGAAGAAAAAAACAAATCGGAAATAAGAAGAATACCTATACCTATAATTATTTCAGATTCTATATTCTTTAATCGAATGCTGAATAATATAAATATCTAACGATAATTAATATACTTCAATTCTAATCCACATCTAATGTAATAATTCTTGATTATCGAATGACCGAATTTGAACGATGAAATTACATACCCTGTGCCTACGTCGGTGTCTTCTAGCACTCCCGCCTCCTCCTAAGAGGAAATCATCTCGCGGAAGATGAGGAGGACCACCATAAGACTTGTTGCTACTATTTCGCCGATTCGATGATGATGTATTAGCGGTTTTTTTCTTAGCAGTACGTTTGGCTCTGCTTCGAAATATTTTACGAAAAATCTTCATGACGTCTCGAATGTGTTTTACTTTATTTATTTATATATCGTCACCAAGAATCAGCACGATGCTAGATTTTCGAAAAATATCGAAGGATCCTCCATCAAAATTTAGTGGAATTTGTTTCGTACAAATTTGAAAAATTTGAGTTAAAAAAAAGAAAAGAAAAAAAATAACTGGATCCGATTCCGTCACGTGAGTCGAGATCGCAAAACGTGGGTTAACGCATAATGAACATTAAGAATAAAAGAAGAAAAAAGAGGACCGTAGAAAAAAAAAAAAAAAAAAAAAGAAAAAGAAGAAAAATGACCACCGAAACAGCAGTATTGTAAAAATAATTATTTCCTTCTTATGTTAGAAAAATAATGTTAAATATGAAAACTTGTAAAGAAAAAAATAGCTGGTAAAAAAGTGACCAGTTCGCGTTCATCGGGGCTTCTCGACTAAATTCCACCGAGAATCGAAGAAGGCGCAAACAGTGTAGTACAACTAACGGGGGCGTATCCATAGCGGTTATCTGTCACAGTGATTGTCAGCCCGAAGAGGGACGTCGGCGACGCACTAGTCACGACGCTCAGCTAAGCGTAAGCCACCCTACAATCCCTTCTATTTGATTATCATTATAGTATATATATAGAAATACGGTAGGGTAGTAAAAGTGAGATTTTATAATACATTAATCATTACTCAATTATATTACTCAGCTAAGATGAAAAACTTACTTAATTTGAAAAAAAAAAAAAAGAAAAAAAGGATGCCTCTAACTACTGATTAGTTTTCACAGGATCATCGACTACTGAACAGAAAATTAACCATACTAGACTCTATCATTAAATATAGATAGATGGGATAATGATGGCCGTCCGTAGTAATGATATATTACTTATTATACTTACTGTCGTATAACAATAATAATAATAATAATGAGAAAATAAATAAGAACAGTCTCCATATGGATAATAAATTTCGCCGAGTATGCATGCCAAGCTTCGAATAGTAAACGAAAATTGGATTATACTTGTGGAAGCCCTTCGTACACCTACCTTCGCTTCCGAGTTGTGAACACTACATACAGATATAATACAGTTAGTGTTCTTAGTTAGCCGATGATCTTGTCTAAGAAATAATAAGGTGTCTAGAAAGTGATGTAATTATTTCTTCGATGAAATAGATCGTTAATTGATTGATTATGTTCGATCGATCGATCGATTAGTAAAGCGATAAAAGAAAAATTAATAAATAAATAAATAAATAAATAAATAAGAAAAACGTATCACATGACTTTTCCTTTATATTTCATACCAGTAAATGAAGTTTCGAACAAGATAGATCTTACCACCTTTCATAATCTCGTACGTGTTACATATGTATTCTAATTTCACGATATGCTCTGATAGATGCAATATCTGGTTCGCTTTATCGACGAGACTAAAAGCTATTCAACAGAACGAATCGAGTCTATCAATTTTATTAAAATCGGCATTAAATTTGACGCTAATGTTAGATTTTTTTTTTTTTTTCATCTTTTCACACATAGTTTGATATTTCTAGGTCTCGTTACAAATTTAAAAATGAATCATTCAATTGATGATGATCATTTTTTTTTTTTTTCAGGTAGTTTTCACTACATTTTTTCCTGATAGATAATTGAATAAATAATTATACCTGTTATACTAATTAAGAAATGAGTATCTCATCTGCAGAGACATCTCACAGGTGAAGAATATGATCATGGTCTGTTCTACCACCTATCATGGTAAGTTTAAGCAATAGCGGGTAAGCAGAGTTGGGGTAAAAGAAAGTCGGTATATACTCTGTGAGTAGGTAATATCGTGTATCGACAACGCAGTCGATAAGGTGCGAAAGGATGTAAAGATCATTATTATCATCTAGATAATTAAATAATTAGTAAAAAAAATTTCATAAAAATTTAATCAATGATCAGGAAACAGAATAAACGCTTCTTTTTTCACCCCTTTTTCCTTTTCCATTTCCTCCTATGTGTTTCTTTTTTGTTTCTTTTTTTTAAAATTATTTAATTGATCGGACTTACCGGTTCGTCGACGGGCTCGTCAAGGACCTCAAGGATCGGGTCAGATGCGGCTGAGATAACGTTTGGGTGCGCGTACGACGCTCTGTGATTTGGTGGAGGTGGAGGTGGCGGCGACGAAGAAGGTGCTGGTGATACTGAACGGCCTCTATGAGGCTCGGAGAATCCCACAACGCTGCTACATCTCCTTGACTCTACTTCCGGACTGAAAAATAAATTTATTTATATAAAATTGCAATCGATATTGTTCCATTATTAATATCATTATTATCAGTGTTAATAAAAAAATTCCGTTTTCATTGGCTGTAATCGACACGTGTTTTCAAGTGATTTCGTCGGTTCATTGTAAAGTGATAAAATTCACGCGAGAATATTTTTGATCATATAAGTCGCTAATAAGTCCCAAGACGATTTTATTTTTTGCGTTTTTCAAGACTATCGTTTTATTACTTTTGAGATAATTGTTATATGACCTATTTTTCCATCAAAAGCCGCAACATATATCAATCTAGTCTTTTTTCTCACATTCTGTATGTGATAAAGATAAGTGTTGTTGTCTCAATTACGGTAATATTTACTTTTCATTTTCTCGTCGTTTTATTTATTTCACTTTTACATTTGGTCTCAATTTTTTCTCAAACCATCTATGGCCCTCAATTATTACAATATCGATCACTGATCGATTACGGTGATAAAAAAAAATAATAATAAGGAATATAAAGGATCAGGAATCAGGAATAAGACCTAATCACGTAGAGTGGCAATAGAGAATAAACGTCTTACTTCGAGCGTGCAAAATTGCAAAATATAAACCGCTAACTTGTTGTACAGTTAATTGTTATTATTTCTACTAAAAATAAAACCGTGAGTTGAAAAAAAAATAGAAACAGAAGAAAAAAAAAAAAGTCTTGAAATGGTAGGAGATCCGTTGTTAAATTGTCTTAACGCTGCTGCAGAAGATCAAGAAGTTATCTACCCAGCCAAGTCCATTGATCTAATTGTATGTATAGATCCATTAGCGGGAGTAAAGATTGTCAAAAGAATATTATACATGACTGACACGTATTTGCATTTGCATTTGCATTTGCATCTGCATCAGAGCACTTGCACTCGCACTAACACTATAAAGCAACAAATTTCCGATAAATCTTACAAGTTTTCTGCAGCATCAGTTCTCGGAGTGCAGCGTACGACGTCGCTTCGCGTTTCCTTAGATTTACTTAACGAGTTCCCTTGTCTGATAACAATAACATTTTAGTCATGTGACCACGATCGAAACCTGTGGTTGGATAGATGGGGAGGTTCGTCGGAGTATATATCAGTGGCAGAAAACGTCCGCGCAACTTATTACTAGAATGTCATTGTACTTGCAATTAGTATCGCTAAGCTTGCTGTTTTTATCAAAGATTATTTCGCGACCAGTCTCATGCCCATTTAACATCGTTAAGAGATATCGCGAGGAAGTCGCAAAGTGGATAGATTGAAACATCAGTAATATCAAGAAACATTCATTTCTTGCCATCCTAAAATCGCCTAATTTCCGCTATATATAAATATATATATTGGTAAGTTATCAAAAATTATTTACATATAATTATCGGGCAAATTTTTAACCTACCTGTATATTTTTTTGCAAATAAAGAGAAACGATTCACGAGCTTAAAATCAGGTTTTAATTAAGAAGAAACTATCTCATTTAATTACCATTTATAATCGGCTTACATCGTGTAGAGAGAATTATGTACCAATATAGTGCATAATACAGCAATAATGATAATAATTTGTGGACAGTGGAAATTTCTCACGTTATTGATCGATGTCACTAGATCAAGGAGAGTATAATAATCAAGAAATGATTATCATCGTAAATGATTGATTTTAAAATAACTTTTAATGGCAACGAACTATAGGCCATATATAGCAAGTTCATATTAAATAGACGTCACTAGATTATTACGTTTACCTAACACCTGAGAAAAATGACCAAGGTTCATTATTAGCAATTAATATAAAAATATCCTTTGGCCTCGGGATTAACGATCGATGGTTAAAAAAAGCACGAATATACACCAGGATACCTAACCACGTGAACACTTGACCTTACCACCACGCACCTCACGTCTATTCATAGAAACCAATCGCTGTAAGTCAGGTTCAGGATAATGAAGACACTTTATGTAGGACTTTGTGGATATCGAATTTTTAGATTTTAGATGATAATAAAAAAAAAAAATGATGCTGTAAAATTAATAGGAATGAAATTCATCCCATATTCTAACTAAACGTGTAAATAAATTCCTCTGATTACTATTCAATTAGGATGACCAACTCCCGAAAGACCAGGAGAGTGACAGAAGTGAAGTTGAAAAAATGGTCGGAGGAGGTGCACCGGTTCAGCAATTGCTGGATTCTAAGCAACCCACCCTGAAGGAAGGAAGAAAACTCTATCAATACATTGCGACTGGGATAGGTGAGTTGTTGGTTCCTAAATACATACTAATACCATTCAATCTTCGACTCTGGATATTAAATTCGTACTTTCTCTGCTCTAGCTGGACTACCGGCTTTTCAAGTCGGCATTGTCCTAGGATGGACATCCCCGATGCTACCTTATCTCACCTCAGATCAATCCTTCGTATCTGTGACCGAGGAACAAAGCTCTTGGATAACATCACTAGCTGCTATTGGTGCTCTAGCCGGAGCACTTCCGTCAGGAAAATTTGCCGACTATATAGGAAGACGTCGGTCAATACTGATCCTTAGTATTCCATTCGTAGCATCATGGGCATTGCTGATATTTGCTACAAACGTATGGTGTCTTTACGCGGCGAGATTGCTGGCTGGTATCAGTAGCGGATCTACATGTGTACTGTCGCTTATGTATGTTGGAGAGATAGCCGAGACATCAGTCCGCAGTACCTTGTCATCAACATTCGCAATTCTATTAGCATTTGGTATACTTTACGCTTATGCAGCCGGCGCCGTATTGAGCTATGAAAATTTCGCCATTTCCTGTGGCCTAATGATCACCATGCTTTACATTCTTTCACCACTTTTAACCGAATCACCAACCTGGTTGGTTAGCCAGGGTAAAAAAATTGCGGCAAATGAAGTCCTACTAAAATTAAGAGGACCAGATTACGACACTAAGGCAGAAATTGCTCTTCTTCAAGCCCATGCTACAGAACAAGAGTCGAAAAAAGGTGGAATTAGAGACCTGGTTGGTACCCGGGCTGGTCGTAAAGCGATGACAACATGTCTGGGCTTAATGTTGTTCCAACAACTTTCGGGAATCGACGCTGTACTTTCGTATACAGTCTCGATATTCCAGATGGCGGGAAGCACGATAGAGCCATTTATAGCAACTGTTGTAATAGGTCTTGTTGAAGTTGTGATGTCAGTGATAGTGGCAGTCATAATTGACAAAACTGGTCGTAGACCGTTGTTGATCATTTCTGGTACAGTTATGGCAATTTGTCTGGCAACACTTGGCTACTATTTTAGAATTAAAAATTTCGGTACTGATGTTAGCGGTGTGGGTTGGCTTCCTCTCGCATCTTTGACCATCTATAACATTATGTTTTCAATTGGTTTCGGCTCCATCCCTTGGACAATGATCAGTGAATTATTTCCACCGGAAACTAAGGGTGTTGCTAGCAGTATATCCCTGGCATTAAACTGGGGCCTGGTATTTGCGGTTACTAAATTATTTCCAACGATGATTTTTCACCTAGGCGAAAGCGTAACATTTTGGATTTTTGGCGGTTTCATGATTCTCGCTACAATATTTTCGATATTAGTAGTTCCTGAGACTAAAGGAAAATCTTTGGAAGAGATTCAGCATAAATTGAGGCGGAAAAAGAACGTGATATCTCTTCAGACTTTTAGCAAAAATAATGAGAATGACGTGTGACTTTATTATTATCGAGGAAAATAGATTGTCGGTCATAAAAAAAACAAAAAAACAAAAAAACATCGATGATTTTGAATAAACTGAACCTGTATATATATATAAAGTATAGGAATAATGCGAATGACGACGTGTTGTTAAACTTTTCATCGGTATAATACGTATGTAGAAGTTATATTAATGCACTGAATATATTATGCCCGAAAATAATTGAACCAATAATTCGAGTGGATAAAAATCTGCGGCAGATTTTTATTGGCACAAAAAAAAAAAGAAAAAAAATTGTAAGAAAAGTAGAAATTAATCGTGACGTACATTTATTCAGAAAGACTAATTCATTATATTTTTCTTTACTAAGCTTAAGATATTAGCAATTGTCTTCAATTTGTATATCATTCCACGAGTTTGGCGTGAGATAAAATAAAAGATAAAATAAAATTATTGTTATTTAGTGATTAAGAAAAACGCGTATGTATATAGTTTATTGATTACGACGTGTTAAAAGGTCGCTGAAAACTCATACCGATAAATTAGCAGAACCGGATTAACAGGTTAAATGAAATTTTCGTAGATAACAAGATTCCGAAAGTATAATAAATCGAGGTCTTCTCAACGAGACACCTTAACGCCAATACTTCTATCCATTGAAGTAATTGAATTACAAGCCAGTGATTGGTTTACGCATGTTTCACGTAGGGCTTGCATAGCACGCGATGTCCTGAAGAGAGAGAATGCATACGATACGTAAAACAAAAGGGTTAACACCTCGTTTTTCTTCATTTTAAAGCTCGTCTTACTTTGCCTTTTATTTATTTTTTTTGTAGAAGGCTGTAATCACCGAACCTGCAGTATAGGGTAAATCAGGACGAAAATACGTTTTGATTAATTACTCGAATCTCGTTCCTATCGACGATGTATAGAACTTACCTATATACCTATTTTTACTCGATTTAATTGAAAAACAAAAAAAAAATAAAAAACAACTAGCTACGACAATCCACCGCGAATTAAAACTCACCAAAGAGTATGACGCGATGAATTTGGGGATTGCGAAGTCGAGGGTGGTCCTCTCGGTTCTGGTGGACCCACGCAATACAACGCGTTCAAAGGCACGAAGTATCCCAGCTGGGCAGGAAGTGGAAGAGTGTTGTAACCGCCGTAGAAACAACGTTGGGCACCATCGGTGTACATCTTTTAGTTAGAAAACTAAGAGGATGGAAAAGAACCTCCCACGTCCTGCTGCAGGTTGTTTCTTTAACGTCCACTGGCTACGTAATAATGGATCTAGTTCGTCGTCACGCACTATGATTTTTCGTTTTGTCAAAGTATTGTCTCCTCTCGACTATCAATTTCATTCGCAAGTTCGCGAATATTTTACTTTATAATTTAATTAATAACGTGTTAAATTATTATTCAATTTGATGATGATGATAATTTTTTTTTTTTTTGTTTTTTGTAATTATTATTATCCTCGTAAACATTTTCATTTACATTACACATGGTATTTGTTAAATTTCTCGTAGACTTTTCGCCGCTTGATTTCAGCGCTTTTCAAATTATTTTAATTACTAGATATGTAAAAGCTGAATTATGTTTATAACGAAGGAAAGTTCTCGACAATAAACGGTCATTATTTGCGAGCGTTAAGGCGCGATCCTTTTAAGCTCTCTCCGAGAGAAAGAGAGAGAGAGAATGTTCCGAAAGGAAACAAAACCATCTGGAATTTAACTGTTTTAACTTTTATGGTATACGTATGGGATGATGGAGAAGTTAAGAAAGAAATAAGGAATGAAAATATATATATATAACAAAATAAAGAAAAAAAAAACAGAAAAAATAAATGATAAAAATTAATGGAATAATAAACGTGGCTGGTCTACGTTTAACTCATCACTCGATGAAAGTATTGGCTTGATTCGTAAACAAGGAAACATTTCTGAAACGACGATATAACGTCGGTGATAGCGATCTACTGAGTAAACTAACTGCTGCAGATATAGAGAACGTAAACTTTATTCAAACAGATATACATGCATGCGTATACGCACGCCGGATTTCACCAGCAAACACACAAATCTCTACAAACGTCGAGTTATTCGTGTTTGATGTTCGACTAACCGAGAATAGACATATGCATGGTGAAATAATAGGATTTTTTATTTTCTATCACTTTTTAAAAATTAAAAAAAAAAAAAAAGAAATTCGGATCGCGATTAGTTTTAATATTTTATAATCCAAGTCACAGAGGACTATAATAAAGTCAATATAAATGCATCCATTGTTTTCAAACAAAATGTCATTACGTTTTGAAAAATTTGCGAGTAATCGCGCCTAGTCTCTAACATAAGGTACAAATACGTGATCACGTAGCTCGGCGATCGCTTTGTACGTAAAGGGTCACGCGATGAAACGCGAGCGTGAGTTAGGTCGAACATCGAGCAGGAACACTATTCCGCGGTTCTAATGCAGCCGTTCGTAATACCGCGGGAATTTACTTCTATTTTAAACACGGATATAGATATGATTGAGACGGAAAATCTAGATTGAAATATTCAGATCTTATATGAATTTTGATTAAAAAAATCGAATGAATTTTATAGAGGGAGAAGAAACAAAAAAAAAAATACAAAATCTGAAACAAATTTTGAAAATGGCTAAACTGACTTTCCACGTAATATTTACTGGATATATGTATACTATACAAACATCTACGTCTGACACATAGCTTTCTTCTTATTCTTTTTCTTCTTCACGTGGCCCAGTTTAGTTTTTGGTGATTAAAAACAGGCAGAACTGACGCAAGAGGGAAAAACACACGATTAGACCAAAAAAGAAAAAGGAAGACGGGGAGGGGAAGGGTGGGACTAAATTGAAAATTCAGAATCGTAAGAGATGAAGAAAAAAGAAAAAAAAAAAAAAAACGAAAACTAGAAACCAAAGAGCGCGCGAAACTCGAGGGCCACGGAATCGGTAACTCGAAGACCGGGAACCGGGTACCGTGGCTCTATACGAAGGCGTCGCGACGACTGAACTACGGGACTACGTTACGGGAGTACGGGAACTGCAGACGGACATACTAGCGCGGAAGAAACGACGCGCGGGCGCCGCGGGTGAAGCGGGATAAAGCGGGCGACGCTTCTCAAAATAACGAGGGTGTCGCACAGTACCGTCGTGTATATAGTGTCAGTGTCGGTGACTTCTAGTTCTGGTGCTACAGAGAGAGAAAGAGAGAAAGAGAGAGAGAAAAAGAGCCTCGACTGAAGTCAACAGTCGACGGACGCTGCACCCTTGGCTATAGCTTGGAAAATAAGCTGAGAGTAGGTAGAGGTACCCGTACCCGTACCCGTACGTTCGTACGTCGAGACGCATAGCGAAGACTTTAATAGCGTCAACTAAAGAGGGACTCGTTCATATCGCGCATAATTATCTACAAACTTGAATCTCTCGATGCGAAATGAAAGATTTTTTCCAAATTTCATGAATTTTTTTATTTTTTGCTATTCTTATATCATTCAATAATTTCTATTAAGATGCAACAGGTATGAAATATATTCGATATACCTACACCGTGTGATAATCCATGAATAATTTTCATTCAATTTATGAATGACCAAGAATCGATGATATAAACGTTTCAATTATTCATCTACTATCGTAATAATATATTGTAGACTTTGTCAGGTCAAAAGTTACAGCAAAGTGATAACTGATGCAGATTTTCAATTTATGTTATATTTTCATATAATATTATGCTGTTGCGATGACCTGGGATACGTATGATTAAAATATTTAATATCATTCAAAGTTTGATTAGATAAAAAAAGAAAAAAAAAAAGGTCACGGAATTAATAAAATGAAATGTACTATAAATCGATTAACGAAGTGTTGTTTGTTTTAATTATAAAAGAACAATCGACCGTTTAGCAAAGAGGGTAACAACGAATATGGTTGAATCGTTCAGAGATGTTTGTTTATCATAGAATGATTAAACAAACATTAATTTCGTCTGTAATCTCAATGAAATAAACACTTTACAATCGTATAGGATTATGTGTATTCAGTTAGGAATGACTATTTCAGACGCAGGAATCGAATAGGTTTGAATAAAAGACTGAAACTATAATCTATAGATAGAACTAACAGCATCACGTTTCGGTTTCATCCTCCAGTCAATTAGCCGGACGCGATCTTATACACTTCAACATTCTCATCGCGCTTAACACAAATGATGAATTACTACCAGCTGTAGGTTTAAAAGACGCGCCCGCATATAATATATATACGAGTGCTGACAATATCTTGCAGAGTTACTAGGGGTATGATATGTAGATATGCGGGACACCACGTCAAAGGATTTTTATTTTCAATCTTTGTAATGTAAAAAATCAAACGTATCTTATACAACATAAGACATTTCCTTAATATGTTATGGCTCGTTTTATTTCTCCATAAGAAAAGAAAAAAAAAACACCCACCCACCCACCCACCCACCCACACACACACACACACACACACACAAAATGTGAAACAGAAAGGATGGTTTTTCTCTAATTCTCATCAGAAAGAAAACTCAAGAATTAAAAACTATTTCGAAAGATTTTCCCTAAATGGTGAAAAGGTTTCTTTTTTTTTTTTCTTCTTCTTCTTCTCGTTTATCCGTTTTCCAACGTATACACTTCGTATATGTATAAATGGGAGATTTGAAAAGAGGGTAATTAAGACGAGATTCCGTAAGTTAGTACCAAGAATTTTTCTCTCTACATCACCGATTCAGTCAAGAATTTCTCAATGAGTTTCTATATACGATTGTAAAATATATATATAGATATACAATATGTATAGAGGTATATGGTACACCGTGAGATTATTCCATACCGGCAACTTGTTCCTCGCACGTCTGGTTTAGACGTTCCTTGAATTTTTCACCGTCATCTATCACAGGATTTAAACCAGTCATTTCTTATACCTCGTATAAGAGAATAAAACTGGGTTATTTTTTAATAAGCTGTTAAGTTGTTGGGGGGTCAAGAGCTCAGTGATCATTCAGACCAATCGATTCATTCATTAAAATATCCTCTCATATCACGTCGAGTAGGTACGTATATTATTGTATTAAACTCGCTTCTATACATTCAACATTCCCTTCTGTTTTTTTTTTTTCTTTTTACTCTGATTACCTAATTAAACAAAATGAAAATAAGTTGTATGCGTGTATACATAAGGATCTCGAGAGACTATCGACGGATATAAAGAATACCGCGAGCACAATAGAGTAAGCGTAAAGTATACCCGGGTAGGTATATAATTAAAATTGTGTAACGAACGCGCCTTTCGATCACTACACGAGTATAAGGTAGGTATATCATTAAAACGCTATTTCATTCATTCATTCATCGAATCGTCGTTACCTACCGTATAAGAAGCACACAGCTTGTTATAGAAAATTACGAGTCACTAGACCCCAGTAATTTAAATAATATGAAAACAGTAGCTTAATTGGTTAATATATAGACGATATATGAGATTGAATTTACCTGATCAATTATTTTTAACACCAGGCTCATACTATAAGAGTGTATATAGTATATATATATATAGATATGTTGTAGCACTTTACTCTACTTTGCTGTCAAACGCACCCCTGTGCCGCAATTCAAGCTTTTTCTCCATTCTTGCCATCGCACTCTCATATCTGCCAATACACTCGCTTAGAGTCAGTCTTTGATATTTTCACCCTTTAATATATCGTACATGGTGAAATGAAATAGCGTTTATAAACGACTGCAATCGACAGCATATTTCCTTCATACATACATATATATTAATAGATTTGCCTGTTATGAAATGTTGGAATAAAAAAAAAAATATATGGCAAGAATAGGAAAGAGAAAAAAAAATTATAATTTGGCTTCTTATATTTCGAAGGACAACTGTCTGATACCTCTATAATTTAACAGCAACGACTACAGTTGCGGAAACAATTTTATTGGATATAATTCAGTGTCATATACCTATACTCTTCGTATAGCTGTTGGGGGAGTTAATTGAAGAGATGCGCAGGAAGTAGTCGGTTTGGCGAAGGGAGATTTTATACATTTTCAAGCAATCGCAAGCCGGACTACTTCGCGTTGAAAATTTTTCAGCAGTTGGATTAACGACATTTTCATCGCGATATTAAGAAACAGAAGTTTTACACTTCTGCAGACTTATTTTCATTCCTTACTTCTTCTAGGATTTCAAAGAAGCATAAAAAAAAAGAAGAAACAGATTTGTGTGCAAATAATAAATTCACAGATTCTATAGCGAACGCAGGGATGCGATTAATTCCTAATATCTTGATAGGTAATATAGTTTTTTTTTTTTTTTTTTGTTTCAACTACACCTGCGATTTAGATATACGAGTCTCAAAAATTCTGAAGCATATATGGGCACGGGTATATGTATATATTGAAAACCATAAGAGAACTTAGGCCTCTAACGATCAGCCAACTACACTAAGGAACTAAAGAGAAATTTCCATTCGTAATATTCTCATCGTTTGCACGGTCACGCAGCTTGCTTCCCAGACGCTGCTCGTAGATTAAGAGGGGGTGTGATAATGTTTTTAAGCTCCTAATCTGGCCCGACCTAGCCTAACGTAATCCTAGATGATATAACCCCGCCTGACGTGATTGAGAAAATAGAAAAAAAAAAAAAAGAAAAAATACTTCAGTTATAAATAATTAATTTAAACTTTGTAAATATTTTAAATTGGTCTCTATATTAAATGAAACAAATCGGTGTCTCTCCCATTAATTAAACACCGTTAGATTGTCTTTGGGAAATATTTTCAACCTTTATTTTGAAGGTAGCTACCTATTTTTTGAAATATATAACCTAAAGTATGAGCGATGAAATTGTGTGGATATGATTTGTTTTTTTTTATATAATAATTAATTACATTGAATACTGTTGATTATTTAACTATAGTTGTGAATTTATCGATTTTTGTATTGGTAGTTGTTGGTTATCGTTTGATCTTTGCCCCGTATTTGAACTATCGGTTAGCCTAATGATTTATTTGTCTTGTTAGCGTTTGTTAATTTTTTTTTTTCTTCTGATTTCAATCTGTGATTAACATTCAACAATATTTATTAACAACGTGACGCATAGCTGGTTGTAAAAAACTGCCTTATATATTTGACGTACTACATACACAGAGATATATAATAAACGATTACAGTATTTACAAATTATTATTTTGCAAATAAGAAAACTTTCGCATACTGTACAAATTTCACATCAGAATATGAATATCTTAGTTTCAGAAACAATTTTATCCCTCCTTTTTATATCGTTATCTTAGGGAAAAAAAATTCCTGTTTCACTCACGACGCTTACAGTCGAATAAAACATTTTTTTCACTCAAAACATCCTCTTCAACTCTAAAGGAAATTACATACACGAATCCAGAAATGAAACACTTTATACACACAAATAAATTCACACATTTAATTCCATTAGAAAAAAAGGCTCCTCCTTCCTTTGATATCATATTTCACCTTTTAGGATATAGAAAAAAAGAAGAGAAACACAAAAGTCAAGACCACACACACACACACACACACACACATGAATTCTACGCCTGTGAGACTGGAACTGAACTTACTCGAATGCGCTATGCGCCTAGCGCTTGACAATTAGCGAGTTGCAGTGTACAGCTGTGTAAGTTCGGTTGCCAATCTCGAGGCGTTATCGTTGTAATGTTAATTTCTGTCGATTATTATAAGCTGGTTAAAATGTTGAGGTTTAAAGTAAAAATCTAGGTAGTTGTTGAGCTAGTGATATAAAATTCGAAGAAAGTATAAAGGCAGGTGTATAAAGATTTTTTTTTCAACAATTTCCAACAATGTAAGAAAAGAATCAGTGACCCAGAAATTGCGAACAACCCTAAAGGGGATGTTTAACAGGGAGTACTTATCCCGCAATTCCTTGGGGGAGTTTTCCCCACCTTCTCATACTATTTCTCAGGAATACATCGTGGCTGTGAGAGGCCAACGTCCTGGTCCGATGTTAACTTGGTGCTTCAGAACACAGGCTAAGGTTTATTGGATCAATTAATTTAACTCGGTCGCAGCCGTGGGGCAACTTGAATATCGGAACAAGGTAAAAAAAAAAAAAAGGAAAAAAAAAGGAAGAGGTAAATTCGGCGAGATTTTTCACGGATAAACACAGAATACTGCGTCAATATTCGGCTTACTTAGTTCGTATGAAATTATTGAAAAATAAAAAAATAAAAAAATACACTTTAGAATTCAGAAATTTTTCTTCCCTTTTCGAAAACGCAGAGATATTCCAGTTCGACTTATAATTAAATGACAGAAAGACTGATTGAAAATAGAATCAAGTATTTTATCAAAGGTTTGAGGAAAAATCGTTTCACTCTTGCGATTACCTCACTATACAATATAAGGTACTAGGTATACCTACATACCTACCATTATGCATGACTTTAACGTATACATATATTTATAATTAAACGTCTACCTATATATAATATATACCTATGTATACGGGATGCGAACTAAAAGCGGTTGCAGTATCGGTAATTTAGATGCAAAATAAAAATCTTTAATGCCCAAGCTATATAGGTACGCGTCCACGTTCGTTTCTCAGAAACAATTTGCCGTCATCACGATTTATACAAAAAAAGAAAAAGATAAAAAAAAGAAAAAGAAAAAAAATAATATACTGCACAGAGAGTTTCGAAGCCTGGAATTCATCCCTGTAGTAAGAATTATAACGACTACAATACACAAAATAGATTATATGCGTTTCAAATAATTTCTTTATCTTTATACCATCGAGACGTAATTAGGCGTAAATAATTATCCGATTAAATGAGTTAATTAAAACTGATTTATAATGGGTAACGGCGCCTCATTAACTACCTGCAGGTTAAAATGCTTATTTAAAATGAAAACATTTATATTTTCTTATTTCACGTCGTCATGATCGAATATATTGAACAAAAGCATCGAAGGAGTTCCGAATAATTTTCATAACTACTTTGCTAAAACTACGTTGAATACAAAACTTTCATACTTCGCTAAAAGCTTTAATACTTTGGGATTCAGTTTCCATCAAACTTTGGGTATTGAAAATCGGTTTTTATCGGTGGCTCAGTGTCAACGAAATAACGCTTCATTGATTAATACTTGATCTTTGAAGTGACAATATATTGAAACGAATTTGAACTTCGTGGTTGATTGGGATGGTTTCTGACTCGTGTAATCTGACTAAACTTTATCGGGAGAAGCTCTTTCAATTCGCAAACTCAATTTAACCGTGGCTTTGGTCACTTTCAATTTAAACAACTTCGCCGAAAGTTTCATTTGTACTAACGTAAGACCGAACGAGCGAAAGCTTACGTTGCAGTAAGAAGATTCTGAAGTTTACTACGAAGTTTAACCCCATAAGTACCCAAAGGTCACGCGGTTGTAATTCCATCAAACAAATAATTTCCACTATTCGTATTTACACGTTCTTGTAGTACAAGAATTATGAACTGTACATTTTCTCTGATGTTAAATTACTCGGTAAATATAATTATCTTCGTCTTAATTAACCGTCTCAAACGAAGTAGCGGTTAATATTGTCCAAGTTTCTTAATCAAGTGAAATCTGAGGTGAAACAAATCGTTTCGCGATTCATACAACTTTGGGAAACGCGAGATTTGTACATTTTAAAACTAGCACAATTGCGTAATATTCCGTAAAACGAATATTAACTTTTGTTAAAAACTAAATAAAATAATAAATCACACCTACAGCAGTCATAAATTCATTAAGAAAAAAAATATCTTGATTTCTGTATGTATAAAGAAGCTGAACCTATAGTACGTTTATACTTTCAAGATATTCGTCTAACGTAAGACGGCGAGAGTAATACGTAGGTATAGATATAACGTGACAAACGACATCACAGCTGAAATATTTCGAAAGTACTTTCACCAGGTAGGATTAAATGCCTGGCTCAATCCAAGTTTATAACATCAGCATCACGCTAATTTTTCGATAATATTATATGCATAGCTTTTATATCGAGAATTTATAAAAAAATAAAAATCATCAAACTGTAATCCGCAATTTTTAAACTTTAAATCGAAATGTCACTATGATGTCAAAAAAACTTTTTATTACTCGCTGGTTTCACGCGATCTTATATATAATTCAAAGAATATTTTATTGAAGCGAATTAATTTCTTCTCTCCCACTCTGTTTTCTTCTTGCAGGACTAATTTTTCGTGTGAAAATATTTTTCTGAACAAAAAAAAATTAAAATAAAAACAAAAAAACGAAGAAGAAAAGAAATAGTAACTAAATCCATGAACGAAACTTTAAAACTGTTAAAATCCCATCACTGATGAATATGTTAACCCGGGTTTGCAATATAGTTACTTGATATTGCTGCATGCCCACCACCGCAGGTTTAAAATTACTGACGCAATATGAGCTTCGTAAGTCTCAAGGCGTCGCGGACCTTGAGGAGAACCTCTATTACTCAATGAGAGTTTTCTCGTGTCCCATAAGACCCTATCAAATCCAATACATACAGAAGCCCCCCATATGGTGATAAAAAAAAAAGTATATAAAAATATAAAGAACTCTGTGTAGCAGCTGACGTCAAGAAATTGAATTTCTTTGCACAAAATATTCAGACGATATTACGAAGACTTGCAAAAAAAAAAAAATGATTAAAAAAAAGACAAATTTAACGAACTACATTCATAATATTCACGTGTCGAACAAAAGTTCGCGTGTCGTTTTTCGAATTTCTCTAACGTATACTATATATGAGTTAGTGATGTGTATTTAATTGCAATTTTTAATCAATCACGTTACTTCAACAAGCTAATTTCTATTTCAATGGGACTTTTAATATCCTTGTCGACGAATTACTGAGCTAAGGTGATTATTTTATTTTATTTTTTTCCCCGCGAATCACTCCGGGCTTGGAGAGTACAGGGTATGATTGTATTATACAAATTTATTCGTAGGTGTTACCATTCACTTCCCATAATTAAGACGACTGACAATCAAATTAGCAAGTCAAAGCTAATAGACAAAAACCGAATTCCGTATATAGAAAAACCATTATATTAATGGACGATGCCTGGTCTCCAATTTCCCGTGTAAAACCCTCTGATCGATCGAACAGTAAGAGAAGCTAATTAAGACCGGTATTAACAAATTACACCATAAATCTTGATCGTTCAACCTAAATTCAAACAAATTCAACTGAACTCCGAAAATAATGATCACAGTAATTGAATTACATAAATAAATTAAAAAAAAAAGAACGTAAATAAATAAATAATTTAATGATCAAACGCACGAAAGAACCTGCGGCTTTCGCTCTGTACCAATTCGAAGCAATATTTCCTTTTCTCGTTATTATCGCTCTTTATTAAGTTAATTCAAAGCAGGTGTGTATGTAGATATATTCATTTTATGAATACATGGATGTACACGTGGATATACAGGTAGTCGTTTTTTAAACATCATTGATCGACATCTTCCTGAGATACTTTTACCTGAAGTGATTTTTTTCTTTTTTTTTATTCATTTTATTTGATCGGTTCGCTGAGTGAAGCGATATTGTTAAAGCAACTAGTTGTGGTCATACATATACGTAGTTAACGCATCATATATGTTCCAACATTGTGCTAAAGACGAGGCCAACAACCACTAGCGACCCAACGGACGTCGTAAACTAGTCCTTGGTCAGATACAGTAAAAGGCTAATAAGCAGGTGGCTAGTTTACGTATCGAGTATAATATAATGCGGCCAGATCATCCTACAGGAATTATCTTTACTTAAAGTTTCTCTAACCAATCAACTGCAGAATTAAATCTGTAATATTATCTATTGCTTTCTCTAAGTTTTGATTAATGAAGAATTTTTGCAAACAAAATTAAAAACTTAATCAACGTTCGTTTTTAATATTCAAAAATATTGAGTAAAAATTTGCGAATATCAACTCGTAAAAATCTGAGAGTAAAATTCAATGCGAGAGGAATGACGTAAACTTTGGGGTAAAGGATTAGAGAATATATGTCGTCGTAATCCCGTGATTCCCCAGAGAATCGTATTGAGAAATCCCATTTTACGACCTGTCAACCGGAAGGAAGGATAGGTGTCGGCCGTACTCTTCCTTGTGTTTCGCATCACTTACATCGCTTCCGGTTTACCCCAGAGAAGCCACAGAGGGTGAGATCGACGCCATAGATAAATAAGGGTTCTGTATATCAGACAGCAAGGAATTGATCTAAGAATAATTAACGATCTGGGATAATGACTTCAGGATTTAAGAAAAGATTTCAATTGTTTTTTTTTTTTTTTTGCAAAAATTGCAATTTCATGACGTTTCTTCTCATATATCGTAAATCACGATTATCTAATGCTATAGAAATGATTGTTAGTAGAAAATTGATCGACTTATCAACAAGTTCTTAGACTCAGAGCTTAGACCCTTTTAGAATATCAACTATCTCGAGTTCAATAGCTGATCTTTATCGGTGTAAAAGTCTACAACTAAGGTGGGTGGCAAAAACCGCTATAGAAACCTGTCGTAGACTTTGTAATGCACTACTGCGATTTATCTTAGGCTTCGTTCACAATAGGAAAAAATAAAATAAAAATGAAATTTGCCCCCATAATTTCGTCATTTTTTATTTTACTAATTTATATGTTGGGTTTTTTTTTTTTTTTTTTCCATTTTGAGGTATAAAAATTTTCTCCATCGATCGATCGTGTATACTATACAGATTAATAGTTTATGAGATCGCTGATATATACTGTATGAAATATTTGACAAATTTTTTAATTCGTGGTACGAATATATCTGTGTGAAAGAAGCTTCAAGATTTTGTCTAGACCGTATAACGTAGTCACAAACTTAATCCTACTTCCTGGTGCTACACATTAGTACCACGGCGACGTGTGATATAACTAACCTAACCCATCGGATCTCACATTAGCTTACCCGCAAGATTCTCGTTCGGTTAACGCGTCTCCGTTATGATTTATTAACGAAAAGGACGACATGAACGATATAATAATTATTATTACACGCGCATAATCATGAGCTTATAGCGAAATAGGCGGTAAAAAAAAATAAAAATTAATTAAAAACAGAAAATAGACTCACCATTTTTTTATATCGTTCTCAAACTCTTGGTGATGATTATTCCCTACGATGTTATCGATGTCACTTCTAACTTCGTCCTCATCTACTCGATCTGGCGGAAGCTCGCCTGTGTCAGAACCCGATAACGAAAGACTGTGCTGTTGGTCCCCTACGGCAGAAAATAATCAACTTAATAATATTGCGAGAGTATGAATATACGTTCGACAGGGTTTTTTTTTTTTTCTTCAAATTTTCGACAATTTTGTAAAATTTTGCGAATAGTTGGCTAATTTTTTGTCACGAAAATTTATAGAATACCATTGTTGAATTTTTTTTTTTTTTTGTTTTCTTCTTCTTCAATTTATTTCAATAAAGAAAATAAGTGATGTAAATCGTCATTTAAGATAAGTTACAAGTCTGTTATACATACATATGAGAAAAATGAATATATTATACTGTAATATACGAATTGCATTAAAACAAGTTTGATTTAATTTATCGCATGATATTCTCTCCGCGTTATTTCGGTGTTGATGATAAAGATCAGAACAAATCGTCCTTATGTTCAACGATCCTTTGAGTTTAATGATCCTCTAAGTGTTCTTACTTATTTCCGAGAGCTCCGCGTATAACTAACCGCGTTATCTTAATTGGCGATGACGCTATGTGAATACGCGATGACGTATAACGTGCGAAAACTAGTTGTAGTAGCTTAGCAAATTTCATTTTATTTCTTTCCCCCCTTCGTCGTCGTCTTATAGTCTTAAGTCAAGTCAGGTCAAGTCAAGTCAAGCCGCACGTTAAATCAGGCATAATTATCCCTCTCAATTATTTTCTTTATGCATCGTGTCTTTGTCCTCGCGAATATCTTGATTAATAATTAGCTATAATCAAATCGTGAATTATTCATATAAAAAAAAAATTTTTTTTTTTTAAAAATCACTCCGCATATAGATACAATAATTCTGTGAGTATTTTAAATCAAGACTTTATTATACCCCCAGTCTTTCAGATTCTGCTAACCCTTGACTTGTGCAATTTGTGTCTTGGTACATGTACACGTAGATACATAAACACGTAATAATTAAGGGCCACCCAACGAGCAGCAGATGCGACGACGCTATTAACAAAACAGGAATAAGGAAGGAGCCGCAAAAATTCAACTTTAATGAAAAATTCATTATTCTAAAAACGGATGGGGCAGTATTAATTAATTAATTCGCTTCATTAAAGGTGCTGTGGATGTAAAAAAATTATACTAAAATAAAGCATATCACTACAGGTGCATTTTGTAGGTATACTGAGATTATTGTTTTCTTGCATTTCTTCTCAGTTCTATTCTCGATCTATATTTCTTAAACGTGTTTAATAATTGATGGTTAATTATTAATTAGTAATTACTACCTTTACGCTAATTGCTGTATATGAGTATATAAGAAATCAGTAATTACACCCAGCGATACATTTCATACGTGAAACAAGAACGAAAGGGGACAAGAAGGAAGGTCCCATAGGAGTAACGAGCTAACGAGGCAAACTACTATTTGGATATACAGTAATTTTCTGAACGCATGTGTAATTTATTAATTAATTTATAAATCGGTCTAGAAGAAAATCGTGAAACTTCAAACTCAACTCGGTTATAAATTTCGCGACGAGATAAAAGATCTGGAAAAAATTTCTATACAAATAGGTAAATGTTAAAATTATATGGAGGATTTTTTTTTTTTTGTTCTCTGTTATAAAATGCAGTGGGGATAAAATAATTGTACAAAAAATACAAGCATTAAATAAACTTGTATTGATGTTTAAAAAATCGTGCTGATATAGGTATTACGTGTACTTATCATAGTCGTACGGTAATATAATTATTGCGTAAATATTGGCATAAATAGACATTTTTTCAATATTTTATTATTATACACGTGCATATTCGAACAGCTTTCTCTGCCCGTAAATATTAAGAACTGGTTTGCCATATATGCATATATATATATATATATATATATATATATATATATATATATATATATATATATTATATATTCAGATAATATATTTATATAGCGTAAATTGAAGAAAAATAAAGGAAAAAGAAAAAAAAGAATGGGATATTCTCATCCCGTATGTAATAAAAAAAATAAAAAATATGAATAAAAAAAGTAGCGAGTATTTGCATATGAGATGGGGAATATAGGTATATGTATTATTTTTTTTTCATTTCATTTCGGAGAGTATATGATTGATTCATCGATTTCTTTCGATTTATTAACATTCGGAGATCGTTACACGCAGAGACTGCGCATATTTCATATATCTGTATTATATACGGAACAAAATATACCTAAGATGGGTATAAGGTGCAGTTTTTCAAAGAAACAGCACTCGACTACCAAAGTAGAAGAAGGAAGAAGAGAGAAGAGAGAAAGGGGAAAGAAGACGACCCTTGAATTCTGATTGAGTTTGACGAGAAAAGTTGCTTCTGCTACTCATTCATCGAGCTGATATAAGGCGGTATACTATACGCAACTCTTCAATCTCGAAACTCGAATCTCGAATCCTGAAAGCCAAGGTTAACGACCTCGTCGTCGTCGTCGTCGTGGAAGTTTGTCGCGCCCGGGTTCTCCCGTGTCCACAAGTTAAGAGGAAAGAAGATTTCAGTTTTTTTATGTTTTTTTTTTTGCTTTATTCTCTTCCTTTTAGGTACCATTCATTTTTCATTACCTCTATTTAGGTACATACAGAAAATTATGCATCAATCATCAGCTCTTTCGTTTGATATAGGAAATTTATACCCCTCGGACTAATAAATCGCGGATTTTGAGCGGAAAAAGAGATTTTCATCCCGGGATCGACGTCGAACGGACGCTAGATCCTTCAGTTCACCTTTCAAACTACTTCGGATCGAATAAGAGTATCGATGTTCGGCCTTTTCTTGAAGCGCGTGAGACTCTCTTTCGTTTGATAGGAAATTTATACCCCTCGGACTAATAAATCGCGGATTTTGAGCGGAAAAAGAGATTTTCATCCCGGGATCGACGTCGAACGGACGCTAGATCCTTCGGTTCACCTTTCAAACTACTTCGGATCGAATAAGAGTATCGATGTTCGGCCTTTTCTTGAAGCGCGTGAGACTCTCTTTCGTTTGATAGGAGATTTATACCCCTCGGACTAATAAATCGCGGATTTTGAGCGGAAAAAGAGATTTTCATCCCGGGATCGACGTCGAACGGACGCTAGATCCTTCGGTTCACCTTTCAAACTACTTCGGATCGAATAAGAGTATCGATGTTCGGCCTTTTCTTGAAGCGCGTGAGACTCTCTTTCGTTTGATAGGAGATTTATACCCCTCGGACTAATAAATCGCGGATTTTGAGCGGAAAAAGAGATTTTCATCCCGGGATCGACGTCGAACGGACGCTAGATCCTTCGGTTCACCTTTCAAACTAGTTCGGATGGAATAAGAGTATCGATGTTCGGCCTTTTCTTGAAGCGCGTGAAACGCTCTTTCGTTTGATAGGAGATTTATACCCCTCGGACTAATAAATCGCGGATTTTGAGCGGAAAAAGAGATTTTCATCCCGGGATCGACGTCGAACGGACGCTAGATCCTTCGGTTCACCTTTCAAACTACTTCGGATCGAATAAGAGTATCGATGTTCGGCCTTTTCTTGAAGCGCGTGAGACTCTCTTTCGTTTGATAGGAGATTTATACCCCTCGGACTAATAAATCGCGGATTTTGAGCGGAAAAAGAGATTTTCATCCCGGGATCGACGTCGAACGGACGCTAGATCCTTCGGTTCACCTTTCAAACTACTTCGGATCGAATAAGAGTATCGATGTTCGGCCTTTTCTTGAAGCGCGTGAGACTCTCTTTCGTTTGATAGGAGATTTATACCCCTCGGACTAATAAATCGCGGATTTTGAGCGGAAAGAGAGATTTTCATCCCGGGATCGACGTCGAACGGACGCTAGATCCTTCGGTTCACCTTTCAAACTACTTCGGATCGAATAAGAGTATCGATGTTCGGCCTTTTCTTGAAGCGCGTGAGACTCTCTTTCGTTTGATAGGAGATTTATACCCCTCGGACTAATAAATCGCGGATTTTGAGCGGAAAAAGAGATTTTCATCCCGGGATCGACGTCGAACGGACGCTAGATCCTTCGGTTCACCTTTCAAACTACTTCGGATCGAATAAGAGTATCGATGTTCGGCCTTTTCTTGAAGCGCGTGAGACTCTCTTTCGTTTGATAGGAGATTTATACCCCTCGGACTAATAAATCGCGGATTTTGAGCGGAAAAAGAGATTTTCATCCCGGGATCGACGTCGAACGGACGCTAGATCCTTCGGTTCACCTTTCAAACTACTTCGGATCGAATAAGAGTATCGATGTTCGGCCTTTTCTTGAAGCGCGTGAGAGACTCTCTTTCGTTTGATAGGAGATTTATACCCCTCGGACTAATAAATCGCGGATTTTGAGCGGAAAAAGAGATTTTCATCCCGGGATCGACGTCGAACGGACGCTAGATCCTTCGGTTCACCTTTCAAACTACTTCGGATCGAATAAGAGTATCGATGTTCGGCCTTTTCTTGAAGCGCGTGAGACTCTCTTTCGTTTGATAGGAGATTTATACCCCTCGGACTAATAAATCGCGGATTTTGAGCGGAAAAGGAGATTTTCATCCCGGGATCGACGTCGAACGGACGCTAGATCCTTCGGTTCACCTTTCAAACTACTTCGGATCGAATAAGAGTATCGATGTTCGGCCTTTTCTTGAAGCGCGTGAGACTCTCTTTCGTTTGATAGGAGATTTATACCCCTCGGACTAATAAATCGCGGATTTTGAGCGGAAAAAGAGATTTTCATCCCGGGATCGACGTCGAACGGACGCTAGATCCTTCGGTTCACCTTTCAAACTACTTCGGATCGAATAAGAGTATCGATGTTCGGCCTTTTCTTGAAGCGCGTGAGACTCTCTTTCGTTTGATAGGAGATTTATACCCCTCGGACTAATAAATCGCGGATTTTGAGCGGAAAAAGAGATTTTCATCCCGGGATCGACGTCGAACGGACGCTAGATCCTTCGGTTCACCTTTCAAACTAGTTCGGATGGAATAAGAGTATCGATGTTCGGCCTTTTCTTGAAGCGCGTGAAACGCTCTTTCGTTTGATAGGAGATTTATACCCCTCGGACTAATAAATCGCGGATTTTGAGCGGAAAAAGAGATTTTCATCCCGGGATCGACGTCGAACGGACGCTAGATCCTTCGGTTCACCTTTCAAACTACTTCGGATCGAATAAGAGTATCGATGTTCGGCCTTTTCTTGAAGCGCGTGAGACTCTCTTTCGTTTGATAGGAGATTTATACCCCTCGGACTAATAAATCGCGGATTTTGAGCGGAAAAAGAGATTTTCATCCCGGGATCGACGTCGAACGGACGCTAGATCCTTCGGTTCACCTTTCAAACTACTTCGGATCGAATAAGAGTATCGATGTTCGGCCTTTTCTTGAAGCGCGTGAGACTCTCTTTCGTTTGATAGGAGATTTATACCCCTCGGACTAATAAATCGCGGATTTTGAGCGGAAAAAGAGATTTTCATCCCGGGATCGACGTCGAACGGACGCTAGATCCTTCGGTTCACCTTTCAAACTAGTTCGGATGGAATAAGAGTATCGATGTTCGGCCTTTTCTTGAAGCGCGTGAAACGCTCTTTCGTTTGATAGGAGATTTATACCCCTCGGACTAATAAATCGCGGATTTTGAGCGGAAAAAGAGATTTTCATCCCGGGATCGACGTCGAACGGACGCTAGATCCTTCGGTTCACCTTTCAAACTACTTCGGATCGAATAAGAGTATCGATGTTCGGCCTTTTCTTGAAGCGCGTGAGACTCTCTTTCGTTTGATAGGAGATTTATACCCCTCGGACTAATAAATCGCGGATTTTGAGCGGAAAAAGAGATTTTCATCCCGGGATCGACGTCGAACGGACGCTAGATCCTTCGGTTCACCTTTCAAACTACTTCGGATCGAATAAGAGTATCGATGTTCGGCCTTTTCTTGAAGCGCGTGAGACTCTCTTTCGTTTGATAGGAGATTTATACCCCTCGGACTAATAAATCGCGGATTTTGAGCGGAAAAAGAGATTTTCATCCCGGGATCGACGTCGAACGGACGCTAGATCCTTCGGTTCACCTTTCAAACTACTTCGGATCGAATAAGAGTATCGATGTTCGGCCTTTTCTTGAAGCGCGTGAGACTCTCTTTCGTTTGATAGGAGATTTATACCCCTCGGACTAATAAATCGCGGATTTTGAGCGGAAAAAGAGATTTTCATCCCGGGATCGACGTCGAACGGACGCTAGATCCTTCGGTTCACCTTTCAAACTACTTCGGATCGAATAAGAGTATCGATGTTCGGCCTTTTCTTGAAGCGCGTGAGACTCTCTTTCGTTTGATAGGAGATTTATACCCCTCGGACTAATAAATCGCGGATTTTGAGCGGAAAAAGAGATTTTCATCCCGGGATCGACGTCGAACGGACGCTAGATCCTTCGGTTCACCTTTCAAACTACTTCGGATCGAATAAGAGTATCGATGTTCGGCCTTTTCTTGAAGCGCGTGAGACTCTCTTTCGTTTGATAGGAGATTTATACCCCTCGGACTAATAAATCGCGGATTTTGAGCGGAAAAAGAGATTTTCATCCCGGGATCGACGTCGAACGGACGCTAGATCCTTCGGTTCACCTTTCAAACTACTTCGGATCGAATAAGAGTATCGATGTTCGGCCTTTTCTTGAAGCGCGTGAGACTCTCTTTCGTTTGATAGGAGATTTATACCCCTCGGACTAATAAATCGCGGATTTTGAGCGGAAAAAGAGATTTTCATCCCGGGATCGACGTCGAACGGACGCTAGATCCTTCGGTTCACCTTTCAAACTACTTCGGATCGAATAAGAGTATCGATGTTCGGCCTTTTCTTGAAGCGCGTGAGACTCTCTTTCGTTTGATAGGAGATTTATACCCCTCGGACTAATAAATCGCGGATTTTGAGCGGAAAAAGAGATTTTCATCCCGGGATCGACGTCGAACGGACGCTAGATCCTTCGGTTCACCTTTCAAACTACTTCGGATCGAATAAGAGTATCGATGTTCGGCCTTTTCTTGAAGCGCGTGAGACTCTCTTTCGTTTGATAGGAGATTTATACCCCTCGGACTAATAAATCGCGGATTTTGAGCGGAAAAAGAGATTTTCATCCCGGGATCGACGTCGAACGGACGCTAGATCCTTCGGTTCACCTTTCAAACTACTTCGGATCGAATAAGAGTATCGATGTTCGGCCTTTTCTTGAAGCGCGTGAGACTCTCTTTCGTTTGATAGGAGATTTATACCCCTCGGACTAATAAATCGCGGATTTTGAGCGGAAAAAGAGATTTTCATCCCGGGATCGACGTCGAACGGACGCTAGATCCTTCGGTTCACCTTTCAAACTACTTCGGATCGAATAAGAGTATCGATGTTCGGCCTTTTCTTGAAGCGCGTGAGACTCTCTTTCGTTTGATAGGAGATTTATACCCCTCGGACTAATAAATCGCGGATTTTGAGCGGAAAAAGAGATTTTCATCCCGGGATCGACGTCGAACGGACGCTAGATCCTTCGGTTCACCTTTCAAACTACTTCGGATCGAATAAGAGTATCGATGTTCGGCCTTTTCTTGAAGCGCGTGAGACTCTCTTTCGTTTGATAGGAGATTTATACCCCTCGGACTAATAAATCGCGGATTTTGAGCGGAAAAAGAGATTTTCATCCCGGGATCGACGTCGAACGGACGCTAGATCCTTCGGTTCACCTTTCAAACTACTTCGGATCGAATAAGAGTATCGATGTTCGGCCTTTTCTTGAAGCGCGTGAGACTCTCTTTCGTTTGATAGGAGATTTATATACCCCTCGGACTAATAAATCGCGGATTTTGAGCGGAAAAAGAGATTTTCATCCCGGGATCGACGTCGAACGGACGCTAGATCCTTCGGTTCACCTTTCAAACTACTTCGGATCGAATAAGAGTATCGATGTTCGGCCTTTTCTTGAAGCGCGTGAGACTCTCTTTCGTTTGATAGGAGATTTATACCCCTCGGACTAATAAATCGCGGATTTTGAGCGGAAAAAGAGATTTTCATCCCGGGATCGACGTCGAACGGACGCTAGATCCTTCGGTTCACCTTTCAAACTACTTCGGATCGAATAAGAGTATCGATGTTCGGCCTTTTCTTGAAGCGCGTGAGACTCTCTTTCGTTTGATAGGAGATTATACCCCTCGGACTAATAAATCGCGGATTTTGAGCGGAAAAAGAGATTTTCATCCCGGGATCGACGTCGAACGGACGCTAGATCCTTCGGTTCACCTTTCAAACTACTTCGGATCGAATAAGAGTATCGATGTTCGGCCTTTTCTTGAAGCGCGTGAGACTCTCTTTCGTTTGATAGGAGATTTATACCCCTCGGACTAATAAATCGCGGATTTTGAGCGGAAAAAGAGATTTTCATCCCGGGATCGACGTCGAACGGACGCTAGATCCTTCGGTTCACCTTTCAAACTACTTCGGATCGAATAAGAGTATCGATGTTCGGCCTTTTCTTGAAGCGCGTGAGAGACTCTCTTTCGTTTGATAGGAGATTTATACCCCTCGGACTAATAAATCGCGGATTTTGAGCGGAAAAAGAGATTTTCATCCCGGGATCGACGTCGAACGGACGCTAGATCCTTCGGTTCACCTTTCAAACTACTTCGGATCGAATAAGAGTATCGATGTTCGGCCTTTTCTTGAAGCGCGTGAGACTCTCTTTCGTTTGATAGGAGATTTATACCCCTCGGACTAATAAATCGCGGATTTTGAGCGGAAAAAGAGATTTTCATCCCGGGATCGACGTCGAACGGACGCTAGATCCTTCGGTTCACCTTTCAAACTACTTCGGATCGAATAAGAGTATCGATGTTCGGCCTTTTCTTGAAGCGCGTGAGACTCTCTTTCGTTTGATAGGAGATTTATACCCCTCGGACTAATAAATCGCGGATTTTGAGCGGAAAAAGAGATTTTCATCCCGGGATCGACGTCGAACGGACGCTAGATCCTTCGGTTCACCTTTCAAACTACTTCGGATCGAATAAGAGTATCGATGTTCGGCCTTTTCTTGAAGCGCGTGAGACTCTCTTTCGTTTGATAGGAGATTTATACCCCTCGGACTAATAAATCGCGGATTTTGAGCGGAAAAAGAGATTTTCATCCCGGGATCGACGTCGAACGGACGCTAGATCCTTCGGTTCACCTTTCAAACTACTTCGGATCGAATAAGAGTATCGATGTTCGGCCTTTTCTTGAAGCGCGTGAGACTCTCTTTCGTTTGATAGGAGATTTATACCCCTCGGACTAATAAATCGCGGATTTTGAGCGGAAAAAGAGATTTTCATCCCGGGATCGACGTCGAACGGACGCTAGATCCTTCGGTTCACCTTTCAAACTACTTCGGATCGAATAAGAGTATCGATGTTCGGCCTTTTCTTGAAGCGCGTGAGACTCTCTTTCGTTTGATAGGAGATTTATACCCCTCGGACTAATAAATCGCGGATTTTGAGCGGAAAAAGAGATTTTCATCCCGGGATCGACGTCGAACGGACGCTAGATCCTTCGGTTCACCTTTCAAACTACTTCGGATCGAATAAGAGTATCGATGTTCGGCCTTTTCTTGAAGCGCGTGAGGACTCTCTTTTCGTTTGATAGGAGATTTATACCCCTCGGACTAATAAATCGCGGATTTTGAGCGGAAAAAGAGATTTTCATCCCGGGATCGACGTCGAACGGACGCTAGATCCTTCGGTTCACCTTTCAAACTACTTCGGATCGAATAAGAGTATCGATGTTCGGCCTTTTCTTGAAGCGCGTGAGACTCTCTTTCGTTTGATAGGAGATTTATACCCCTCGGACTAATAAATCGCGGATTTTGAGCGGAAAAAGAGATTTTCATCCCGGGATCGACGTCGAACGGACGCTAGATCCTTCGGTTCACCTTTCAAACTACTTCGGATCGAATAAGAGTATCGATGTTCGGCCTTTTCTTGAAGCGCGTGAGACTCTCTTTCGTTTGATAGGAGATTTATACCCCTCGGACTAATAAATCGCGGATTTTGAGCGGAAAAAGAGATTTTCATCCCGGGATCGACGTCGAACGGACGCTAGATCCTTCGGTTCACCTTTCAAACTACTTCGGATCGAATAAGAGTATCGATGTTCGGCCTTTTCTTGAAGCGCGTGAGACTCTCTTTCGTTTGATAGGAGATTTATACCCCTCGGACTAATAAATCGCGGATTTTGAGCGGAAAAAGAGATTTTCATCCCGGGATCGACGTCGAACGGACGCTAGATCCTTCGGTTCACCTTTCAAACTACTTCGGATCGAATAAGAGTATCGATGTTCGGCCTTTTCTTGAAGCGCGTGAGACTCTCTTTCGTTTGATAGGAGATTTATACCCCTCGGACTAATAAATCGCGGATTTTGAGCGGAAAAAGAGATTTTCATCCCGGGATCGACGTCGAACGGACGCTAGATCCTTCGGTTCACCTTTCAAACTACTTCGGATCGAATAAGAGTATCGATGTTCGGCCTTTTCTTGAAGCGCGTGAGACTCTCTTTCGTTTGATAGGAGATTTATACCCCTCGGACTAATAAATCGCGGATTTTGAGCGGAAAAAGAGATTTTCATCCCGGGATCGACGTCGAACGGACGCTAGATCCTTCGGTTCACCTTTCAAACTACTTCGGATCGAATAAGAGTATCGATGTTCGGCCTTTTCTTGAAGCGCGTGAGACTCTCTTTCGTTTGATAGGAGATTTATACCCCTCGGACTAATAAATCGCGGATTTTGAGCGGAAAAAGAGATTTTCATCCCGGGATCGACGTCGAACGGACGCTAGATCCTTCGGTTCACCTTTCAAACTACTTCGGATCGAATAAGAGTATCGATGTTCGGCCTTTTCTTGAAGCGCGTGAGACTCTCTTTCGTTTGATAGGAGATTTATACCCCTCGGACTAATAAATCGCGGATTTTGAGCGGAAAAAGAGATTTTCATCCCGGGATCGACGTCGAACGGACGCTAGATCCTTCGGTTCACCTTTCAAACTACTTCGGATCGAATAAGAGTATCGATGTTCGGCCTTTTCTTGAAGCGCGTGAGACTCTCTTTCGTTTGATAGGAGATTTATACCCCTCGGACTAATAAATCGCGGATTTTGAGCGGAAAAAGAGATTTTCATCCCGGGATCGACGTCGAACGGACGCTAGATCCTTCGGTTCACCTTTCAAAACTACTTCGGATCGAATAAGAGTATCGATGTTCGGCCTTTTCTTGAAGCGCGTGAGACTCTCTTTCGTTTGATAGGAGATTTATACCCCTCGGACTAATAAATCGCGGATTTTGAGCGGAAAAAGAGATTTTCATCCCGGGATCGACGTCGAACGGACGCTAGATCCTTCGGTTCACCTTTCAAACTACTTCGGATCGAATAAGAGTATCGATGTTCGGCCTTTTCTTGAAGCGCGTGAGACTCTCTTTCGTTTGATAGGAGATTTATACCCCTCGGACTAATAAATCGCGGATTTTGAGCGGAAAAAGAGATTTTCATCCCGGGATCGACGTCGAACGGACGCTAGATCCTTCGGTTCACCTTTCAAACTACTTCGGATCGAATAAGAGTATCGATGTTCGGCCTTTTCTTGAAGCGCGTGAGACTCTCTTTCGTTTGATAGGAGATTTATACCCCTCGGACTAATAAATCGCGGATTTTGAGCGGAAAAAGAGATTTTCATCCCGGGATCGACGTCGAACGGACGCTAGATCCTTCGGTTCACCTTTCAAACTACTTCGGATCGAATAAGAGTATCGATGTTCGGCCTTTTCTTGAAGCGCGTGAGACTCTCTTTCGTTTGATAGGAGATTTATACCCTCGGACTAATAAATCGCGGATTTTGAGCGGAAAAAGAGATTTTCATCCCGGGATCGACGTCGAACGGACGCTAGATCCTTCGGTTCACCTTTCAAACTACTTCGGATCGAATAAGAGTATCGATGTTCGGCCTTTTCTTGAAGCGCGTGAGACTCTCTTTCGTTTGATAGGAGATTTATACCCCTCGGACTAATAAATCGCGGATTTTGAGCGGAAAAAGAGATTTTCATCCCGGGATCGACGTCGAACGGACGCTAGATCCTTCGGTTCACCTTTCAAACTACTTCGGATCGAATAAGAGTATCGATGTTCGGCCTTTTCTTGAAGCGCGTGAGACTCTCTTTCGTTTGATAGGAGATTTATACCCCTCGGACTAATAAATCGCGGATTTTGAGCGGAAAAAGAGATTTTCATCCCGGGATCGACGTCGAACGGACGCTAGATCCTTCGGTTCACCTTTCAAACTACTTCGGATCGAATAAGAGTATCGATGTTCGGCCTTTTCTTGAAGCGCGTGAGACTCTCTTTCGTTTGATAGGAGATTTATACCCCTCGGACTAATAAATCGCGGATTTTGAGCGGAAAAAGAGATTTTCATCCCGGGATCGACGTCGAACGGACGCTAGATCCTTCGGTTCACCTTTCAAACTACTTCGGATCGAATAAGAGTATCGATGTTCGGCCTTTTCTTGAAGCGCGTGAGACTCTCTTTCGTTTGATAGGAGATTTATACCCCTCGGACTAATAAATCGCGGATTTTGAGCGGAAAAAGAGATTTTCATCCCGGGATCGACGTCGAACGGACGCTAGATCCTTCGGTTCACCTTTCAAACTACTTCGGATCGAATAAGAGTATCGATGTTCGGCCTTTTCTTGAAGCGCGTGAGACTCTCTTTCGTTTGATAGGAGATTTATACCCCTCGGACTAATAAATCGCGGATTTTGAGCGGAAAAAGAGATTTTCATCCCGGGATCGACGTCGAACGGACGCTAGATCCTTCGGTTCACCTTTCAAACTACTTCGGATCGAATAAGAGTATCGATGTTCGGCCTTTTCTTGAAGCGCGTGAGACTCTCTTTCGTTTGATAGGAGATTTATACCCCTCGGACTAATAAATCGCGGATTTTGAGCGGAAAAAGAGATTTTCATCCCGGGATCGACGTCGAACGGACGCTAGATCCTTCGGTTCACCTTTCAAACTACTTCGGATCGAATAAGAGTATCGATGTTCGGCCTTTTCTTGAAGCGCGTGAGACTCTCTTTCGTTTGATAGGAGATTTATACCCCTCGGACTAATAAATCGCGGATTTTGAGCGGAAAAAGAGATTTTCATCCCGGGATCGACGTCGAACGGACGCTAGATCCTTCGGTTCACCTTTCAAACTACTTCGGATCGAATAAGAGTATCGATGTTCGGCCTTTTCTTGAAGCGCGTGAGACTCTCTTTCGTTTGATAGGAGATTTATACCCCTCGGACTAATAAATCGCGGATTTTGAGCGGAAAAAGAGATTTTCATCCCGGGATCGACGTCGAACGGACGCTAGATCCTTCGGTTCACCTTTCAAACTACTTCGGATCGAATAAGAGTATCGATGTTCGGCCTTTTCTTGAAGCGCGTGAGACTCTCTTTCGTTTGATAGGAGATTTATACCCCTCGGACTAATAAATCGCGGATTTGAGCGGAAAAAGAGATTTTCATCCCGGGATCGACGTCGAACGGACGCTAGATCCTTCGGTTCACCTTTCAAACTACTTCGGATCGAATAAGAGTATCGATGTTCGGCCTTTTCTTGAAGCGCGTGAGACTCTCTTTCGTTTGATAGGAGATTTATACCCCTCGGACTAATAAATCGCGGATTTTGAGCGGAAAAAGAGATTTTCATCCCGGGATCGACGTCGAACGGACGCTAGATCCTTCGGTTCACCTTTCAAACTACTTCGGATCGAATAAGAGTATCGATGTTCGGCCTTTTCTTGAAGCGCGTGAGACTCTCTTTCGTTTGATAGGAGATTTATACCCCTCGGACTAATAAATCGCGGATTTTGAGCGGAAAAAGAGATTTTCATCCCGGGATCGACGTCGAACGGACGCTAGATCCTTCGGTTCACCTTTCAAACTACTTCGGATCGAATAAGAGTATCGATGTTCGGCCTTTTCTTGAAGCGCGTGAGACTCTCTTTCGTTTGATAGGAGATTTATACCCCTCGGACTAATAAATCGCGGATTTTGAGCGGAAAAAGAGATTTTCATCCCGGGATCGACGTCGAACGGACGCTAGATCCTTCGGTTCACCTTTCAAACTACTTCGGATCGAATAAGAGTATCGATGTTCGGCCTTTTCTTGAAGCGCGTGAGAGACTCTCTTTCGTTTGATAGGAGATTTATACCCCTCGGACTAATAAATCGCGGATTTTGAGCGGAAAAAGAGATTTTCATCCCGGGATCGACGTCGAACGGACGCTAGATCCTTCGGTTCACCTTTCAAACTACTTCGGATCGAATAAGAGTATCGATGTTCGGCCTTTTCTTGAAGCGCGTGAGACTCTCTTTCGTTTGATAGGAGATTTATACCCCTCGGACTAATAAATCGCGGATTTTGAGCGGAAAAAGAGATTTTCATCCCGGGATCGACGTCGAACGGACGCTAGATCCTTCGGTTCACCTTTCAAACTACTTCGGATCGAATAAGAGTATCGATGTTCGGCCTTTTCTTGAAGCGCGTGAGAGACTCTCTTTCGTTTGATAGGAGATTTATACCCCTCGGACTAATAAATCGCGGATTTTGAGCGGAAAAAGAGATTTTCATCCCGGGATCGACGTCGAACGGACGCTAGATCCTTCGGTTCACCTTTCAAACTACTTCGGATCGAATAAGAGTATCGATGTTCGGCCTTTTCTTGAAGCGCGTGAGACTCTCTTTCGTTTGATAGGAGATTTATACCCCTCGGACTAATAAATCGCGGATTTTGAGCGGAAAAAGAGATTTTCATCCCGGGATCGACGTCGAACGGACGCTAGATCCTTCGGTTCACCTTTCAAACTACTTCGGATCGAATAAGAGTATCGATGTTCGGCCTTTTCTTGAAGCGCGTGAGAGACTCTCTTTCGTTTGATAGGAGATTTATACCCCTCGGACTAATAAATCGCGGATTTTGAGCGGAAAAAGAGATTTTCATCCCGGGATCGACGTCGAACGGACGCTAGATCCTTCGGTTCACCTTTCAAACTACTTCGGATCGAATAAGAGTATCGATGTTCGGCCTTTTCTTGAAGCGCGTGAGACTCTCTTTCGTTTGATAGGAGATTTATACCCCTCGGACTAATAAATCGCGGATTTTGAGCGGAAAAAGAGATTTTCATCCCGGGATCGACGTCGAACGGACGCTAGATCCTTCGGTTCACCTTTCAAACTACTTCGGATCGAATAAGAGTATCGATGTTCGGCCTTTTCTTGAAGCGCGTGAGACTCTCTTTCGTTTGATAGGAGATTTATACCCCTCGGACTAATAAATCGCGGATTTTGAGCGGAAAAAGAGATTTTCATCCCGGGATCGACGTCGAACGGACGCTAGATCCTTCGGTTCACCTTTCAAACTACTTCGGATCGAATAAGAGTATCGATGTTCGGCCTTTTCTTGAAGCGCGTGAGACTCTCTTTCGTTTGATAGGAGATTTATACCCCTCGGACTAATAAATCGCGGATTTTGAGCGGAAAAAGAGATTTTCATCCCGGGATCGACGTCGAACGGACGCTAGATCCTTCGGTTCACCTTTCAAACTACTTCGGATCGAATAAGAGTATCGATGTTCGGCCTTTTCTTGAAGCGCGTGAGACTCTCTTTCGTTTGATAGGAGATTTATACCCCTCGGACTAATAAATCGCGGATTTTGAGCGGAAAAAAGAGATTTTCATCCCGGGATCGACGTCGAACGGACGCTAGATCCTTCGGTTCACCTTTCAAACTACTTCGGATCGAATAAGAGTATCGATGTTCGGCCTTTTCTTGAAGCGCGTGAGACTCTCTTTCGTTTGATAGGAGATTTATACCCCTCGGACTAATAAATCGCGGATTTTGAGCGGAAAAAGAGATTTTCATCCCGGGATCGACGTCGAACGGACGCTAGATCCTTCGGTTCACCTTTCAAACTACTTCGGATCGAATAAGAGTATCGATGTTCGGCCTTTTCTTGAAGCGCGTGAGACTCTCTTTCGTTTGATAGGAGATTTATACCCCTCGGACTAATAAATCGCGGATTTTGAGCGGAAAAAGAGATTTTCATCCCGGGATCGACGTCGAACGGACGCTAGATCCTTCGGTTCACCTTTCAAACTACTTCGGATCGAATAAGAGTATCGATGTTCGGCCTTTTCTTGAAGCGCGTGAGACTCTCTTTCGTTTGATAGGAGATTTATACCCCTCGGACTAATAAATCGCGGATTTTGAGCGGAAAAAGAGATTTTCATCCCGGGATCGACGTCGAACGGACGCTAGATCCTTCGGTTCACCTTTCAAACTACTTCGGATCGAATAAGAGTATCGATGTTCGGCCTTTTCTTGAAGCGCGTGAGAGACTCTCTTTCGTTTGATAGGAGATTTATACCCCTCGGACTAATAAATCGCGGATTTTGAGCGGAAAAAGAGATTTTCATCCCGGGATCGACGTCGAACGGACGCTAGATCCTTCGGTTCACCTTTCAAACTACTTCGGATCGAATAAGAGTATCGATGTTCGGCCTTTTCTTGAAGCGCGTGAGACTCTCTTTCGTTTGATAGGAGATTTATACCCCTCGGACTAATAAATCGCGGATTTTGAGCGGAAAAAAGAGATTTTTCATCCCGGGATCGACGTCGAACGGACGCTAGATCCTTCGGTTCACCTTTCAAACTACTTCGGATCGAATAAGAGTATCGATGTTCGGCCTTTTCTTGAAGCGCGTGAGAGACTCTCTTTCGTTTGATAGGAGATTTATACCCCTCGGACTAATAAATCGCGGATTTTGAGCGGAAAAAGAGATTTTCATCCCGGGATCGACGTCGAACGGACGCTAGATCCTTCGGTTCACCTTTCAAACTACTTCGGATCGAATAAGAGTATCGATGTTCGGCCTTTTCTTGAAGCGCGTGAGACTCTCTTTCGTTTGATAGGAGATTTATACCCCTCGGACTAATAAATCGCGGATTTTGAGCGGAAAAAGAGATTTTCATCCCGGGATCGACGTCGAACGGACGCTAGATCCTTCGGTTCACCTTTCAAACTACTTCGGATCGAATAAGAGTATCGATGTTCGGCCTTTTCTTGAAGCGCGTGAGACTCTCTTTCGTTTGATAGGAGATTTATACCCCTCGGACTAATAAATCGCGGATTTTGAGCGGAAAAAGAGATTTTCATCCCGGGATCGACGTCGAACGGACGCTAGATCCTTCGGTTCACCTTTCAAACTACTTCGGATCGAATAAGAGTATCGATGTTCGGCCTTTTCTTGAAGCGCGTGAGACTCTCTTTCGTTTGATAGGAGATTTATACCCCTCGGACTAATAAATCGCGGATTTTGAGCGGAAAAAGAGATTTTCATCCCGGGATCGACGTCGAACGGACGCTAGATCCTTCGGTTCACCTTTCAAACTACTTCGGATCGAATAAGAGTATCGATGTTCGGCCTTTTCTTGAAGCGCGTGAGAGACTCTCTTTCGTTTGATAGGAGATTTATACCCCTCGGACTAATAAATCGCGGATTTTGAGCGGAAAAAGAGATTTTCATCCCGGGATCGACGTCGAACGGACGCTAGATCCTTCGGTTCACCTTTCAAACTACTTCGGATCGAATAAGAGTATCGATGTTCGGCCTTTTCTTGAAGCGCGTGAGACTCTCTTTCGTTTGATAGGAGATTTATACCCCTCGGACTAATAAATCGCGGATTTTGAGCGGAAAAAGAGATTTTCATCCCGGGATCGACGTCGAACGGACGCTAGATCCTTCGGTTCACCTTTCAAACTACTTCGGATCGAATAAGAGTATCGATGTTCGGCCTTTTCTTGAAGCGCGTGAGACTCTCTTTCGTTTGATAGGAGATTTATACCCCTCGGACTAATAAATCGCGGATTTTGAGCGGAAAAAGAGATTTTCATCCCGGGATCGACGTCGAACGGACGCTAGATCCTTCGGTTCACCTTTCAAACTACTTCGGATCGAATAAGAGTATCGATGTTCGGCCTTTTCTTGAAGCGCGTGAGAGACTCTCTTTCGTTTGATAGGAGATTTATACCCCTCGGACTAATAAATCGCGGATTTTGAGCGGAAAAAGAGATTTTCATCCCGGGATCGACGTCGAACGGACGCTAGATCCTTCGGTTCACCTTTCAAACTACTTCGGATCGAATAAGAGTATCGATGTTCGGCCTTTTCTTGAAGCGCGTGAGGACTCTCTTTCGTTTGATAGGAGATTTATACCCCTCGGACTAATAAATCGCGGATTTTGAGCGGAAAAAGAGATTTTCATCCCGGGATCGACGTCGAACGGACGCTAGATCCTTCGGTTCACCTTTCAAACTACTTCGGATCGAATAAGAGTATCGATGTTCGGCCTTTTCTTGAAGCGCGTGAGACTCTCTTTCGTTTGATAGGAGATTTATACCCCTCGGACTAATAAATCGCGGATTTTGAGCGGAAAAAGAGATTTTCATCCCGGGATCGACGTCGAACGGACGCTAGATCCTTCGGTTCACCTTTCAAACTACTTCGGATCGAATAAGAGTATCGATGTTCGGCCTTTTCTTGAAGCGCGTGAGACTCTCTTTCGTTTGATAGGAGATTTATACCCCTCGGACTAATAAATCGCGGATTTTGAGCGGAAAAAGAGATTTTCATCCCGGGATCGACGTCGAACGGACGCTAGATCCTTCGGTTCACCTTTCAAACTACTTCGGATCGAATAAGAGTATCGATGTTCGGCCTTTTCTTGAAGCGCGTGAGGACTCTCTTTCGTTTGATAGGAGATTTATACCCCTCGGACTAATAAATCGCGGATTTTGAGCGGAAAAGAGATTTTTCATCCCGGGATCGACGTCGAACGGACGCTAGATCCTTCGGTTCACCTTTCAAACTACTTCGGATCGAATAAGAGTATCGATGTTCGGCCTTTTCTTGAAGCGCGTGAGACTCTCTTTCGTTTGATAGGAGATTTATACCCCTCGGACTAATAAATCGCGGATTTTGAGCGGAAAAAGAGATTTTCATCCCGGGATCGACGTCGAACGGACGCTAGATCCTTCGGTTCACCTTTCAAACTACTTCGGATCGAATAAGAGTATCGATGTTCGGCCTTTTCTTGAAGCGCGTGAGACTCTCTTTCGTTTGATAGGAGATTTATACCCCTCGGACTAATAAATCGCGGATTTTGAGCGGAAAAAGAGATTTTCATCCC
Source organism: Tenthredo notha (assembly GCA_914767705.2). NCBI lineage: Eukaryota > Metazoa > Arthropoda > Insecta > Hymenoptera > Tenthredinidae > Tenthredo > Tenthredo notha. Next base: position 16,602,980 of record OU611908.1, on the reverse strand, counting down.
GGGATCGACGTCGAACGGACGCTAGATCCTTCGGTTCACCTTTCAAACTACTTCGGATCGAATAAGAGTATCGATGTTCGGCCTTTTCTTGAAGCGCGTGAGACTCTCTTTCGTTTGATAGGAGATTTATACCCCTCGGACTAATAAATCGCGGATTTTGAGCGGAAAAAGAGATTTTCATCCCGGGATCGACGTCGAACGGACGCTAGATCCTTCGGTTCACCTTTCAAACTACTTCGGATCGAATAAGAGTATCGATGTTCGGCCTTTTCTTGAAGCGCGTGAGACTCTCTTTCGTTTGATAGGAGATTTATACCCCTCGGACTAATAAATCGCGGATTTTGAGCGGAAAAAGAGATTTTCATCCCGGGATCGACGTCGAACGGACGCTAGATCCTTCGGTTCACCTTTCAAACTACTTCGGATCGAATAAGAGTATCGATGTTCGGCCTTTTCTTGAAGCGCGTGAGACTCTCTTTCGTTTGATAGGAGATTTATACCCCTCGGACTAATAAATCGCGGATTTTGAGCGGAAAAAAGAGATTTTCATCCCGGGATCGACGTCGAACGGACGCTAGATCCTTCGGTTCACCTTTCAAACTACTTCGGATCGAATAAGAGTATCGATGTTCGGCCTTTTCTTGAAGCGCGTGAGACTCTCTTTCGTTTGATAGGAGATTTATACCCCTCGGACTAATAAATCGCGGATTTTGAGCGGAAAAAGAGATTTTCATCCCGGGATCGACGTCGAACGGACGCTAGATCCTTCGGTTCACCTTTCAAACTACTTCGGATCGAATAAGAGTATCGATGTTCGGCCTTTTCTTGAAGCGCGTGAGACTCTCTTTCGTTTGATAGGAGATTTATACCCCTCGGACTAATAAATCGCGGATTTTGAGCGGAAAAAGAGATTTTCATCCCGGGATCGACGTCGAACGGACGCTAGATCCTTCGGTTCACCTTTCAAACTACTTCGGATCGAATAAGAGTATCGATGTTCGGCCTTTTCTTGAAGCGCGTGAGACTCTCTTTCGTTTGATAGGAGATTTATACCCCTCGGACTAATAAATCGCGGATTTTGAGCGGAAAAAGAGATTTTCATCCCGGGATCGACGTCGAACGGACGCTAGATCCTTCGGTTCACCTTTCAAACTACTTCGGATCGAATAAGAGTATCGATGTTCGGCCTTTTCTTGAAGCGCGTGAGACTCTCTTTCGTTTGATAGGAGATTTATACCCCTCGGACTAATAAATCGCGGATTTTGAGCGGAAAAAGAGATTTTCATCCGGGATCGACGTCGAACGGACGCTAGATCCTTCGGTTCACCTTTCAAACTACTTCGGATCGAATAAGAGTATCGATGTTCG